>OY743121.1:2522500-3772500 GCA_963555685.1 Acrobasis consociella
GGGCTTCAGCTAGTATAATATATGTCTGATGGAGCGGAAAACATACAAAGAGCGAAAAGCGATCCTTTCAAACGGTCTTCGTCATAACCGTTCAGATAACTTTTCACTAACAAAAGAAAAATCCCCGGATTTCATTGACCTTCTATGTGCAGAGAAATAGACAACACATAATTTGCTATGTCCTTATTATAAGACTTTGACGTGAATTCGATAAATGTTTTCCTGTTGTACCGAAGAGCATACCAGAAAAAACAACGACTTAAAAATTTATGTACTTTTGAATGCTTCACATTTGATTTGAAAACTTAAGGAGCTATACCTGAATTATCCGGGGTTCAGTGCCCCCATTTAAAAAAAAAACATTTAAAAGGAAACGGAGATATCATTTAAAATTTAGTACAATAACTCTTCAAACTATTTTATGAACTACTGTTTACAGAAAGTGAGAACGTGCTTTTCTACGCACACTTACGAAAAATGGCTACTCTTATGGCTAATGTAAGTTAAAAAAAACACCTTTTTTGTCGAGAGTTAAAAAGGCCAATA
The DNA here is from genome assembly GCA_963555685.1 of Acrobasis consociella. NCBI lineage: Eukaryota > Metazoa > Arthropoda > Insecta > Lepidoptera > Pyralidae > Acrobasis > Acrobasis consociella. The sequence goes on from OY743121.1 coordinate 2,523,047, forward strand.
AGCGTAAACATATTTTTATCTGTATTTCAATTTAATTTCAAGTTTTAGGTGTAACGTTGTCTATTTACATATTTTGTGCATGTCATCAACATTATACCGGATTTATAGGGACGGCAATATTCCGGATTCCGGATAGTTTTGGCGGTGTAGCAGAGAGATAAACATAATTAGGAACGGGTATAATAGAGGGATGTTGTAATAAAAGCCACAGGGGTGGTCAGGTGTGAGAGAAAATGTTAAATACGGATATTTTGCAGTGAATGCTTTTATTTTTTTAAAGTTTATATTTTCTATACGATTTGACGATCTCCGTGGCGTAGTGGACACCATGCTAGTCCGCCACCCAGAGGTCCCGGGTTCGATTCCCTGTCAGGGCAAGTTGGAAAATGGCCTTTTTCAAATTGTCCTGGGTCTTGGATGTTTATCTATATATGTATTTGTTATAAAATGTAGTATCGTTGAGTTAGTTTCCCATAACACAAGTCCCGAACTTACTTTGGGGCTAGCTCAATCAGTGTAATTTGTCCCTATTTATTTATTTATAAAAGGTGTAAAACTTTAACCTTGCAATATTCTTAGACGTACCGATACCGATCACACTGACCTCCTTTCCCAAAGAAAAGAGGCCGAATTATGAAAAAAAAAATTGTTCCCCCTTACAAAATTGCTAATCAGCTTCAATTAGGTATGGGAAGTCCTTTTTTTATATTTTGACCTATGTTCCTTTGGGAAAGTTGCTCAGTATGATTGGTATATGTACGTCTGAGAATATGACAAGGTTATAGATTTACATCCTGTAGACTAGTTTTCGCTCGTTATTGTTAAGGGTCCCCCGACCCTAGACCAAAATACAACTTTCCATACAAACGTAGTCTACGTTTTATTTCAAAACGACATGTCCGATTTGGGCAAATTTTGTAATTTCAAAAATATTGCAATTATCTAGGTTTATACCTAGTTTCCGACGGTAAAAATATGAACTTGAAATAGAATATAGTGTTTTATATCATTTTTGACCATTAGTATGGGAAACTTCTAAATCGTTATATTTTCTTTCCAGTTCATAATTTTACCATAGGAAACCAGTTATAACCCTAGATAATTGCAATTTCTTTACAATTACCAATTTTTACCGGAATCTGACATGTGGTTTCAAAATTAAACGTAGACTACGTTTGTTTGGAGAAGTCTAGGGTCGGGGGACTCTTAAGTAGAGCGAAATTGTGATAGACGATAGCGCTCGATAACGGAGCCATGCTACCTCTTAGCATGGCACCGGCGACAGCGTTATTGAGTTATTCTATCCTATCCTACTATCCTACTAATATTATAAATGCGAAAGTGAGTTTGTACATTTATTTGTTTGTTTGTTGTCACTTCACGCTTCAACCACTGAACCTATTTAGATGAAATTTAAAATGGATATAGTTTGATACTCAGGGCAGGACATAGGATAGTTTTTATCCCGAAATTCTCACAGCTAGTATTCTATATTATAGGCGATGTGGTAACAACCTTTTACTATTCGGATACCCATAATCCGTCTACATAAAAGCCCTTTTGTTTTTCTCTTATACATACATACATACATACTATCACGTCTTTATCCCTAATGGGGCAGACAGAGCATTTTGGGTCTTGCGGTTCTATGCAGAGCCCAGGGCCGCAAGACCCAAAAGCCACTTTTAGCGTCATGGTGGGCGAGAAGATAAAAAAGCAATCAATAAAGTGATGGGTTGCTAGCCGCATCGCCTGTTAACATGATTTGCATTTTTGCCCATTCCCTCGATCGGCTTTTACGATCTGCGTGGGAAGAGAAGCAGCTGGCACATTCTAAGTTTTTTTTTTATTCCTCCCAGACCAGCATGGGAGCTTTTTCTTATGTCTCCCTATTATGCGTCCCGCGGCTTTGTCTATTCCGTAAAGAATACAGACAGAAGGCAAGACAGTGCCTTGTCATATCTGTGTATAGTAAAAAAATATCTTCTTCCTTTTTATGGCGTTGGTGGCCTTAAAATAATGGTGGCGATAAAACTCAAATGTCAAACCAATAAAAGTTGATAAGCATGACCGCCCATCGACGCAGCTTAGTCTGCATCTACGTACTTAATTCAACATATATCTATTATCTACTAACTATGCATTAATTATCAGGTCAATAAACAAAATTTTAAACGAAAATTTTGGACATTCCCATACAAAAGTGTCCAGCTGCCTGGGCAATTTGTATGGGAATATCGAATGTTTTTAGTCTGTTATCTCATTAAAATTGTACTATTAGTAATCTAGCCTGTGGTTTAATTTATTAGGGGTGCGTCCCTTTCACGTTTAATGTATAAAAAACTGAAATTTCACAAAGATACAGAGCATCAAAGTTCCAGAGTTGGGCTTGCGACGTCACCATTAAGTATAAATTGTAGTAAGGCGTGACGTCATGCGAAATTTAAATGCGCTGTATCTTCCATATTTTTTGTTTCTTAGACAAAAGAAAAATAGACGTACAATCATTTTTAATAATCTAAACTATAGGTCAAACATATATTTCCAGTTATGCCCATTTATCTGAGGCGGATTACCACAATAAAAATAAGCAGAAGGTTCTCGAAATATTGCGAATCAAATTGAACAGAAACATCAAAGCTCGATACATCGCATCATGTCATAACAGTGTTTTACGTTGCTATAAAAAGCGAGGTTCGAACCATTTCGTGCGACACTGGACAATATTTAACCCCCGACAAAAAGGGGGGTATTATAAGTTTTACGTTAGCATGCCTAATGGTTGGCTGGGAGAGAACGCTCTTAGCGTTAAGTCTGCCAATTGTAAACAATTTTAATTGTGGATCAATAAAGTTTTAATAAATAAATAAATGCCTACCCGTAGCCTTATAAATATAATTATTTCTCTCCCTTGTCACTAGATGGCACTTTAAGGTAATAATTAAAACATTTAAATCTTTTAACACTATTATTTAAATAAAGTGGTACTCTAAATAATCAAATATGACTTAAATAGAATGCAAAAAATGCAGGGTCCCTCTTAAAGGTTTGTATTTGTACATTCACAAATGTCATAATTTAAGAACATTCTGTACATGTTTTAGTACAAAATTTACAAATTGACATTAATTTTAAACTTGACATCATTTATAATTATGACATAACAATGTATTCTCAGTCCACATATCTAATTTTAATACCAGTATAATTGTATGTTGACGTTATTGGAGAAAATGCTGCAGTACAGTTTGTTACCGTTTCTTCTGTACTTGCGCTTTGGAAGCGGCAGTAAACTTAGCTATAAGTAAATGATCTGACGTCAACATTTACCTTATAAGAAATCGACCGACTTCGATGTAATTTTTATGTGAAAATTCTTCTCTTGCGATGGTTTTTGGCCATGTTTGATGAAGTTCGGTTCAGTCGTTTAAAAGTTATTGGACACCGCTTCAATTAACTTACCTTAGAAACAATAGATGGCGCTACTATATCAATGCAGTTGTAGGACGAGATGTTTGTGCTTTTTATTATTATTATTATTTTTAAATGGGCAAAAATGCGAATCATTTTAACAGGCGATGCGGCTAGCAACCCGTCACTGTATTGATTGCTTTTCCATCTTCTCGCCCACCATGATGCTAAAAGTGGCTTTTGAGTCTTGCGGCCCTAGGCTCTGCATAGAGCCGCAAGACCCAAAATGCTCTGTCTGCCCCATTAGGGATAAAGACGTGATAGTATGTATGTATGTATGTATTATTTTTTAGTCGCCTCTAACGACATTTACATTAAGTGATGGAATGATCCTAATCTAGGTCGAAAGTCACACGGCCAAATAATCTGTAGTTGAACGAAGCGACGAAGCGCTCTCAACCCTGCGTTTTAACTTTTAATTCCCATCCATTATCGAATGAGGGATTGGCCAGTGAGTTTATTTTTACAAACCACTAAAATAACATCATAAAATATTTTTTACAAATAAATGTAATACAAACATCTAGAATCCTGATAAGATTCTTCTCCCTTTCGCTTTTGTAAGAAAAAGTAGGATTTCCTAGCTGCTTCTATTTCTATGCAGAATTTGAATATCTCATAATAAAAAGTTTTTATTTGTATTCAAATGTACCTAATAATTATTTTTACCCATTGACCGCCATGGATTCCAGACACAATAGTAAAACAATAAGATAAGATAAGATAAAATTTCTTTATTGCACCAACTAAGTATGACAATAATCAAAAGTACATTTCAAATATAGCAGGTACAAAGGCGGACTTATCACTAAAGTGATTTCTTCCAGCCAATCTTTGGGTAAAGAAGACTATAAAAGATGTGGAGGAGTTGGCGCAGTTAGAGTATTACAATCAAGGTGTTTTAAAACTTATACACATGGCGCTCTGCATATACAATTTGCAACGAACATTGATAAGAAGAAACGCCAAAAGAAACTTATCTACACAGTATATTTGGTCGTCTAATCGCCAGAGGCTTTGTCATATGTCTGTCAATTAGCGAATACTTTATTATAAGTATTGTGAAAAAAGATGGTTGCTAGTAGCAAAAATGTTTGCTACACGTTACCAAAATCGAGTGACTGCTGAACTCAGGGCTACTAGTAGTTAAAATGTGCTTTAATTAAAACTACATTTTTCTGCTAATTTGAACAAAAGTTTGGTATTTAATAAACAAATTGCAAAACTGGTTCAGCTATCGCTTTTTTTCAGTGATACAATGTTAACACATTATAAAATGTCATGCTTGCAAGTATGTAATAATTTTTCTAAACTAAAAACAGACTTCACCTCAAGACTACACGACCAAGTCTGTTATAATATCTACGGGACTACCTGACAAGAGTAACAAGTATACTCTTTCAAACAAAAAAAGAAATTTTCCATATTGGTCCAGGCGTCTTCGAATCCGTAAACATACATAAAAAAAATAACGCGTCGAATTGATAAGTCCTCAATTTTTGGAATAGGTTAAAAAGCGAAGTACCAATTATAACTTTTTAATATAAAATACAAGTTCAAGGCAAAATTTTTATTTCTTAAAAACAGAAACAACTCGATAAATATTATCTTAGATAAGTAATATAGGTTGGAAGAAGTTGCAAAGATAAGTTTATCGGCAGATACTCGTAACTTGCGACATACCAGTAAATGCTGCATCTTAAAGTTGATACTGTGATCTTATCTCTTCTTACAGTTTGGTTTACTCCAGTTGGAACATTCGCTTTAGCGCCATTTTTGTTTAACAATAGTATAAAAGTATGAATGTACACAATGTACAGCCGTTTGGTTCCGGCAGAGTAGAATAGGGCCATGTCAAGTCCTCCCGTGGATGTCGTAGAAGGTGACTTTTAAAAATGTACATATATGTACGCTGGGAATCGAACTTAATTTTTTGTGACTTACATGAACACGTTTGCTTTGTGGTTTCCGGCAGAGTAGAATAGGGCCGCTCCAAGTCCTCCCGTGGATGTCGTAGAAGGCGACTTAGGAAATACAAGCTAAACAAAGCTTATAAACATCAATGAGACCTCTCCAACCCGTCTGGCCAGCGAGGAGAGTGTAGGCCAAAGTACTCTCGCTTGTCAAGCGTATTTCCTAAGTCGCCTTCTACGACATAAGCGGGAGAACTTGAAGTGGTCCTATTCTACTCTTACGGAAAAAAAACGTAAATATTAGCAAAAATAAGGAGGAGTTCAAGGCAAATTGGAAAATGGATTTTTCAAATTGTTCTGGGTCTTGGATAAATGTATTTCATAAAAAATTTAGTATCGTTGAGTTAGTATCCCATAACACAAGTCACAACTTACTTTGGGATATTCTCAATCAGTGTAATTTGTCCGCATATATTTATTTATTTTAAGGGGTTACCTGAATTTCCCGGGGTCCAGTGGCGCCCCCTTTTAAAATAAATTATTTGAAAGGAAAAGGTGATATCATTTAAAATTTAGTTTGACCAAACCTTATAAATCTACCGTTTATATAGTTTAAAGTGAGACCGTGAAGCCTTTCTACGCACAAAAACCAAAAGTGGCCGGTTTACGCAAAAGTGCGTAGAAAAGTTTATTCTTCACGTTCTCACTTGAAATTTTAAGTAGTATAGTTTATGAAATAGTTTAAAGGGTTATCTAGAGCTTGGTCAAGACAAAATTTTAAATGTTATCTCCGTTTTGCGTGAAGTCGCGGGCGTGATGCAATATAGCCTATAGCCTTCCTCGATAAAAGACCTATCGAATACCGAAAGAATTTTTTAAATCCGACCAGTGGTTCCTGAGATTAGCGCGTTCAAACAAACAAACAAACAAACAAACAAACAAACTCTTCAGCTTTATATATAAGTATGGATGATTTATTAAAAATGGGGGCATGGGTAGCACTGGACTTCGGAAAATTCATGTATGGCCTTAAGGGGACGCACCGTGAAAATGGGCATTTTCTATTTCTTATTTCTCAGCGAATATCAGAAATTTAGAACTGATACTTGCTAATAGCATACTAGAACGCTTTTCTGGCATAATTGTGGTTGTGGAAACATGATTAGTTAATTTTTGTAACACAAACTTGGTCGTCAAAAACACCTCTACCAAAACATATATGGTCTAATTTCTCACAAACGAGAAGGACTTCAGCTTTGAAACTTTTTATGCAGATGAGTAATTATGTAATCTTCAAAATTGTGGTTCAAATTTTTTTTTGTTGCTTTAGTTTTAATTTTAGAGCTATTTTTCTATAATTGATCAGTTTTGCGTGGCTTTAGATTTCAGTCATATAAGCCCTTTTACCTTCCTGAAAATTATTGTAATTGCCGTCTCGCTTTTTCGCGAGTGTATTTAAATAAACTGTTCTTGTTGCACAGATTTTTGACAGTTATACATCAAATTGTCAGATGGCCGATGGGCCTCACGGAGCAAGGACGCGTCGCTCTTCACAAAAAAAGTGACATTTGATTTCGTAAAATTATTGTCACAGTGTAAAATAATATCACGAATATATATGGGTCGAACAGTCTGTAAACAAACGTGCGAGTAACTTTCTTACACTGTGTCACTTGTCATAATGTCAAAGGAAGTGTCAAAGTATAGCGTGGCATAGATTGATTACCTGACAGACATGGTCGTCATAGATTTTTTTTCATACAAGTACCGTACATACAATATCGATTTATAATATTTTTGTTTTATTTAATTACCAGTTTTGTGGCAATAAATTAATTTAAAAATAGCCAAAGAAAGTTATCTATAGATACTCTTCGGATTTATTTACTTTTAGATTTCGAGAAATATACACGTACATAATGTACCACTGACTGACTGGCTGACTGATTGATATGGTTTTTTGACCTGCGCCGTGCTGATAGCCATAAGGAGTGAAGCTCACTTGCTTGGTGGGGGAGCAGAGAAAGAAGGGGGGGGGGGGGCTTTCTGCTTATCCCTCTAAACAAGCAACCAAGTCAAGCTTGAGGCCTAAGGCAGAGGTCACCTACAAGGCCGTAGGCCGAGCCACTCCCACCACGTGCTTCGTCGTTCTTTTTTTTGCAAACCAAGATGGCCGCCGAAAGCATTTTTTTGGAATCCAGGATGGCGTCTGGGCTTTAGATAATCAAACGTTTTTCGTTAGTAACGTCTCACTGGGACTTTGTAGGAGTCTGATTTTTGCATGAGGGGGTAAAGCACCCTGCGGAACTCGAAACTGGATTCAGATTTTGGATCCAAAATGGCCGACCACACATTTTTCTTGTTTTCTTAAGTAACTGAAGCTTTTATCCATTTTATGAACTGGAAAAATATCTTAGCCTACCTCAACAGCTGCACGAAAAACCGCGGGCTACTTGCAGCTTGCGCAACGCCTAAAGAGCTAGTACATTTGTTAAAATTGATATAAAATATCGATGAATAAGTATAAAATATCGTTAGTCTATATACTATATTTGTGGCCTTAAAAAACCATAACAATATCGATAGGACTATTGATAATATTGATTACTGATAGTTTACAATAATATCGATGACAAGTAAAACTATCGACAGTTTTTAGGGTTCCGTTTTAAACAAGGAACCCTTATAGTTTCATCATGTCTGTCTGTTTGTCTGTCATCCGACGTTTTTTATTCAGAGACTATAAGTACTAAAAAAGCTATAATTTGGCATGGGTATATTAATCATGCCAAAAAACAGTGAAGTAAAATAGGGAAAATCTTATACCTTTATACGAGCAATTCTTGTATATGTATTTATTTATAAATTTCTATGATCTCGAAAACGGCTCTAACGATTTCGCTGAAAATTGGTATATGGGGGTTTTTGGGGGTAAACAATCGATCTAGATTAGTCTTATGTTTGGGAAAACGCGTGTTTTCGAGTTTCTATCTACGCAGAATATGGTCGCTAATTTCGTCGCGCCGGCCGCCATCCGCTTAGCTCAGCGGTTGAGGATACTGACTGCTAGAAAGAGTGTTATGGGTTCGAATCCCACTCGGTGACTTACTTTTGTTTTTTTTTATGTTCAAGTTTATTTATAATTTTTTATTTCGTACTGTTTTAAGACAAGTTTTAAAAATATAGTTAATGTTTGAGATGAAACCGACCGAGCAAAGTACTATAATATTGTAGCCCCCATGAAAGTTTTTTTTCGACTAACCCATCGTGTAGGGTATCGTTAAATAGGTCTTTCAAAATATTTTGAGCTTGTTAACACCATTTTTTATTTAAGATTCCGTTTCTAGAATATTTGTATTTAATAAAAGTTAAAATAAAACTATCAAACCTAATAAGGGTTAACGAATTTAAAAAAATCATAAAATGAAAATAAAATAAGTTTTTAGACGTTTTTGGTGGCGTAGACTTGGCTTGGCCGGACGATTTTACCATTTGGGTACAGAACCCTAAAAAGATAAAAGATCTAGTTTAACTTTAAAAAATTGGGTAAAAATAAAGGACTGAATCACCCTTTCTTGGAACTTGTTTAAAATTTTGCCCATCGTTTACAGTAGCACAACTGTACTATAGACAAATCTGAATACATAAGATTGTTCTCCTAGCATTTACACTACATAGACACTCCGCAAATTCGACGACAGTTTAAAATAAATGTAGTGCCCACAGCTGTAGTGCCAATATACAACGTGGAAGGGATATACCCGTAATAAATTGAACCATGGGCTACACTAGACCACTAACTATAATCAAATAAAAATCACAACCAAAAACTAAAAAAAATTTGCATTTCCATACAAAAGTGTGCAGCCGCCTAGAAAATTTGTATGAGAATGTCAAATTCGGTTCTTTTTTACTGTTATTTTATAATTATAATAAAGTGATCTAGTATAGCCTGTGGTTCGATTTATTACGGGTATGTCCCTTCCATGCTGTATATTATCTAATTATTTTTTCAACACACTTGCTCGTAAAGTGGCTCTAATTTCATCGGTTTTAGTTTTTTTTTTTATCATAGGATATTTATAATATCTCTTAATAATCGTCATTATTTTGTTGCACAATTGTTGACGTCAAATAGTTACTTACAGCTAAGTTTACTACCGCTTCCAAAGCGCTAGTGCAGAAGAAGCGGTAACAAACTGCACTGCACCTTTTCTCCAAGGACGTCAACTCACAATTAAATTAATACTTAAAGTTAATGTGGACAGAGAATACATTGTTTTGTTTGTTTTGTCATATCATAATTTAAATTTAATTTTTAGAATGTCAAAATTTTAAAGTAATGTCAAGTTGTAGATTCAGTTTGTACAAAATGTACCAAATTATGACATTTTCGAGTACCTATATTACAAACTTTTAGAGGGACCCGCGTCAAGCTCACGCCAGACTTTTTTGTCTTTAAGGTAGTCATCGGTCCTATAATAAGCCTTCTCACAAAGTACTTTCTTTACATAAGTTTTGAATCTTTTGTCTGGCATATCAAGGATCGATTTTGGCAATTTATTATAAAAAAGTATACAGTTCCCCATAAATGTCTTATTAATTGTTTTAAGCCTATAAAACGGGGCAACTAAGTCATACTTACTCGTATTACGTAAGTTTCTATCGGTAAAATCGCTTACTTTATTGTATGAGGAAATATTTTTCCTTACATACATTATGTTTTCAAATATATACTGTGATGCTAAGGTAAGTATATCTATTTTCTTGAATAATTCTTTGAGTGAGTCTCTAGATCCTAACCCGTAAATAGCACGAATTGCCCGTTTTTGTAATATAAAAATAGTCTGAATATCGGCTGCATTCCCCCACAGGAGTATGCCGTAAGACATTACACTATGAAAGTAACTAAAGTACACTAGTCTAGCAGTTGCTACATCTGTCAATTGTCTTATTCTCCTAACAGCATAAGCCGCAGAACTAAGCCTATTTGAAAGTTTAGTTATATGAGCACCCCATTGAAGTTTTGAGTCTATTGTAATTCCTAAGAAGGTAGTACTTTCAACAAGATCGAGTTTTTCACCATCTATCATTATGTCAACGCAGCCCTGTCTCACATTGGGAAGAGAAAATCGATCGCATTGAGTCTTTTTCGCATTTAACATGAGATTATTGGCAGAAAACCAATCAGAAATGGAAGACAAGGTGCTGTTCACCGCGCTAGCGTTTGTGCTATGTCGATCAAGTTTGAATATAAGCGAGGTGTCATCAGCAAATAGCACTATGCCAGCCTGCTTCTCAACCATGTAAGGCAAGTCATTGACATAAACCAAGAAAAGGAAAGGTCCAAGAATTGAACCTTGCGGTACGCCTATCTTAACATTAGATCCGTGCGATTTTATGCCATTTAAATCAACAGTCTGATGCCTATCTGTTAAATAAGATTCTATAAGTTTTATTGAATTATCATCAAAACCGTATTGACGAAATTTAAGCAAAAGTGTCGGATGATCTACGCAATCAAATGCTTTGGAGAGATCACAAAATGATCCAATTCCATCATTTTTGTTCTCCCATGCGTCGTATATATGAGTAACAAGTGCTACTCCCGCATCGGTGGTCGATTTCCCGCCAGTAAAGCCGAATTGTTGGCTATGGAAAAGGTTGTAGGTCTTAAAATGAAGAAGCATTTGATTGAGCATTATCTTTTCGAACACCTTACTCAAAACTGGCAGGATAGATATAGGTCTGTAGTTGCCAGGATCTGTTTTTTCTCCTTTTTTAAATAAGGGGATTAGTTTACTACATTTCATTAGGTTAGGAAAAAGATATATAAAGTAGGTCATAAAACACGCTTGCGTTATAAACATATTAAAAATTACTAAAAACTGCCACTTTTGACACTTTTTGTAAAGGTTTCTAAAGCTGATAGTATTTTAATGACTTTCGAGGTTCTAATGAAACTTAAGGATACTAGCTTAAAAGTTTTGCGAGGATTTCTGATAATCTCACTTACAGAAAGATAAATTATTTTTTCTGTATTTTCAAGGTCGCTGGTAGCAGCCTTAAAATAAAAATCAGTTTAGATATAATTGTATTGAAAAACGTCGTGCGATATACGTGTGTATATTAGTTAAAACACTTTCAGCTCTATTACGCCCTCGCTTTCGGCTCGGGCTGAAAAATCATCACACATAAAACTTATATCATAACGTACAACTATTTTGCAATTTTAAAAATATTACTTACTTTAATATAAATAATTGAATAATGCAGCTCTTTTTATATAGTTACTTATTTACCCCTTAGTAATTTAGTACATACATGCTGACTTTTCATTGGTTTTGGAAAAAAATCTATTGTAAATAAATTCCTCTATCCATCCATATACTTAATTCAAATTTGTAGTACCTGGGCGACCGAGCTTTGCTCGGTTACATCTCAAACATGAACTAATTTTTTTTAAACTTGTCTAAAAACAACGCAAAATAAAAAAAAATATATAAACTTAAACATAAAAAAAAACAAAAGTAAGTCACCGAGTGGGATTCGAACCCGTAACACTCTTTCTAGCGGTCGCTATCCTTAACCACTGAGCTAAATCAAGGCGGTCGCAGCGCGACGAAATTAGCGACCATATTCTGCGTGGAAAGAAAAACGCATGAAAACTCGAAAACACGCGATTTCCCAAACATAAAACTAATCTAGATCGATTGTTTACCCCCGAAAACCCTCATATACAAATTTTCAGCGAAATCGTTAGAGCCGTTTTTGAGATCACAGAAATTTATAAATAAATATATATATATACATACATACATACATACAAGAATTGCTCGTTTAAAGGTATAAGATATGACATAAGACAAAAAAATCGAGACCACGTAGTTACGCCCGATCAAAAACTACCGCATGACCTCGATGATCTCCGGCCGGCCGGACGGAGGCGGTGCCTGGTGGTACTTCTAATTGATCTCACGATTTTACTTTGTTTTTGAATTTTTATTTCGACTAGCTAATTAGTTTTACTAACGACCCTTATAAAGTGGCCCTTAGCTTCAAAAACAATAAAAAATCATTGTGTATATTTTAAAATTTTAATAAACTATTTTTGTTTTTTCTAAAGGCTGACCGGTAGAAAAAGCATCAGCATTAAGTCCTTGTACGGACATGACCTTATTCAATTCTTTACAAAAACATAATATGTTACAAAAATGTAAACATATTACATTTATTTCATTACGTCATGTCTTCCATACTGTAACCTCTATATATTTTTTAACTCTATCTGCATTGCGTTTAGACATTACTACAAACCTAGCGGAAAAGAACGGACAACTTTTGAATCAATTTTGACAGATTTTGAAAAATAAAAGCGTAGAGCCAAGCCTTAATAATAAGCACGATGAGAATCGAACTCAATTTCGTGGTGACTGACATAGATATACTATTTTAATGAAGGTACTACTCACGGTAGAACAAATGGAACGATTCACAAATTTATCTCGATAAAGCAAGATAGCGCGACAGTCGAATAAAGAATTCAGTAATCTCTTGACTCCTGTAACTATTGTATTGAAACTCTCTGAAAATGTTCCAAAAAAGATGGTGTTTTGTTCTCCTGTGTGTAGTGGTTGGTGTAATGGCGGCCCCAAAGCTGTTTTATACGGAGAAATTCAGGATTGGGATTGAATATGACAGTACGTTTTCATACTATTTTATATATTCTTCTTTTTGTATTGTATTGTATTGTATTGTAAAGTCTTTATTGTACATAAATTGACACAAGTCTTCTTCTTCTTCTCGTGTGTGTTAGTGACTAACACTAGTGTCAGAGTTTTTTTAAACCGCCTTAAAGGCCTCTGACATGGTTTTAGGTAACGACCAATGTCAAAGACAGTGACCGGGACCGACGGCTTAACGTGCCCTCCGAAGCACGGATCATTTTACTTATCGGACAATCAGGTGATCAGCCTACAATGTCCTAACCAAACTAGGACAACAACACAAAGTTGTTGCCCCCGCCGGGAATTGAACCCGCGACCTCCGGTTATGAGCCGAACGCTCTAACCACTACACCACGGAGGCAGTTAGATATACATATTAATTAAGTTTTATATATAGATATTTATGTATAAGATAAGAAAAAAGTTAGAAAGTACCAACTACTTCTCTTTCCGCTCTAATCGTAGAAACCTATCGAGGGAATGGTGAAAATGCGAATCATATGTAATAGGCGAAGCGGCTAGCAACATATCACAATTTAGATTCCTTTTTTCACTAGCACGCTAAAAGTTACCTTGAAGTGTTTGTGGCTCTACTGTCTGCTTAGAGGAGCAGCAAATTAAAATGCTCTGCCTGTATATCTAGGAGTTTAAATAGTCTTCACATTAAATCTTATACCTTTAAACGAGCAATTCTTGTATATATATATGTATATATATTTATTTATAAATTTCTGTGATCTCGAAAACGGCTGTAACGATTTCGCTGAAAATTTGTATATGGGAGTTTTCGGGGGTAAACAATCGATCTAGATTAGTTTTATGTTTGGGAAAACGCGTGTTTTTGAGTTTTCATGCGTTTTTCTTTCCACGCAGAATATGGTCGCTAATTTAGTCGCGCCGACTGCCTTGTTTTTAGCTCAGCGGTTAAGGATACCGACCGCTAGCAAAGACTGTTACGGGTTCGAATCCCACTCGGTGACTTACTTTTGTTTTTTTTATGTTTAAGTTTATATATAAATTTTTATTTTGCATTGTTTTTAGAGAAGTTTTAAAAAAAATTAGTTAATGTTTGAGATGTAACCGAGCAAAGCTCGGTCGCACAGGTACTATAGCTTTAAGTAACATCAAAAGATGCCGTGGATAGATGACGTGGACCTTATTAAAAATGAGACGATGAGTCAGCGCCCCACCTCGCGCTGATCAATGAGTTGAACCCTCTAGCCCACACAGATATTCTATGTTCACCTGGGCTTCCTCAAGCTGAAAACTATCATTGTAATAAGTGGTCCAAACAAGACTGAGTCTGAGTCACTCGCAGCTAGGGCGACCGCTTTTACACCCGTTGATACATATTTCTTTATTTGAAAATTTAACCGTTATGCATTGAAGTAAGCAACGTTCTATTTGCACAAGTAAAACAATAATAAAAGGGAATTTATCTTAAACTATCCGGCAAATATATGTAATTGAAAGGAAATACAGTATGTCTTTTTTCATCAACTGCCAACAAAGCTGGAGTACGTTTATATGCAAAAGTCGGTAAGGCCGTCTTAATACCCCAAAGATGATTAAGTACAGAGTGCAACACGAAACACTCCTATTTCAGCCATTCAACTTGCACTTACCATTACATTGTATGTTAAGTCATCTCATTATGGGGTTCGTAAAAAGTTATGTCTCTGTGTACTCGGGAGAATTTCCTGCAACATATATAGTTCCACTGGGTAATATCTGAAAATTACTATGACTTTCTTGAGAGAATTTAATAAGATTTTGTTTTGCAGTGCGTAATTTTTGAACGAGCGAAATTATGGCCGTTTGTCAATTTTTATGGTTTCCGGCAGAGTATAATAGGACCAGTCCAAGTCCTCCCGTGGATGTCGTAGAAGGCGACTTAGGAAATACAAGCTAAACAAAGCTTATAAACATCAATGAGAACTCTCCAACCCGTCTGGTCAGCGTGGAGAGTGTAGGCCAAGTCATCTGGCTGCTCTGACCAAGTATGACCGGGTAGTACAGAGAGGGTTGTGCTTCTGCAGAGGAGACTTTAAAAAAAACTGATGATAATGAACGATAAAAACGCAAACGGAATCGTTAACGTAATCTTTTATTCTGTTTTTAGTATTTGTTGTTAAAACGGCAACAGAAATACATCTATGAAAAATTCAGCTGTTTAGATACTACTACGGTTCATGAGATAGCCTAGGGAGGTACTCTATACCGGGCCTAGAGGCCAAGGCGACGGATGCTCCGGCCCCTCTGATTCAGCAGAGGGTGCCGTTGCTGTGGAGCATGAAGAAGCACACGGTCCCGGCCGATAGCGGCTAAGAGGTGACACCGCGGAGTTTTTAGTGGTAACACCACATAACCTTACCGGTGTCCCGTAACCGGTAAGGTATCCGAAGGGATTTCCTCCGGTTCAAAAAAAAGTGGTCACTCTATAAAATAATACGATAGTCGTCAAGTAGTGAAGTCCTATTTCTATGTCAAGCTAAATTGGACTTTTTCATCATAAATAAATGCTCAATGTTGCTTGACACTGAAACGGATACACGGTAACGTTTATCTTGCGTACCGCTTTTGGAGTTATACCTGGTGACACAGATAGACAGATGACGGACGTACGGACAGCGCAGCCTTAGTTATGGTCATGTTTTTGCCCTTTGGGTACGGAACCCTAAAAATAAGTAAAACTATAAGTACTCATGATAATAGCCATTTTGAAATTAAAGAAGCTTTATTTCTTTCTGCAGAAGTAGGTCATGAAAATGGTCTCCCCTTATTACCATGTTACAAACACTCAAGTGATGTGTCTGTAATTGTTTTATCCATACTACAAGATAATACAATTTGGCTGCGTTCCAGACATAATATTGGATTAAGAGCAATTTGACAGCACTGCTTAATATCATCGTTTCTTAGATTACATTATGTTTGAATTTCATTACATTTTTCTGCCAAGCTTTGTCTGGGTGAAATGAAAAACAAATTGTGACATTTGTGCCAGCTGCAAATTGCTTGCTTGTATAATAGTGGAAAAACAAAATTGTTTTTGGCTTATTACTTAGATTATGGACTGAAAGCTGGCTACGGAAATAGGTATACAATTATAGAGCAACGAATCCCCTCTAGTTAGTATGCCATACTATCATTATTTATTAGTTCGAGCGCCTGGCAGCTTTTTAAACCCCTTTTCCTTCCATCCCATAATGTGCATCCAATATTTATTTATTTAACTTTATTACAAAAATTGTAACAGGCGGACTTAAGGCCCAGGGCCTTTTCTACCAGTCAACCTACAGGTGATGCCGAAAAAAAGCTAATTTTGGACGACAAGACACATTCTAATTTTTAAAATTGTACCGAAAACAATCCTTACTATAATTTTATTTATATATACCTATATGTATTCATAAACATACATGTAAATAATAAACAAATATGGCATAAAACATAAAGGCTACATAGAATACATAAATATTTATAACACTCTATGACAGTTGGTGAAGATAATGAGCGCGCACAGCACTCTTAAACGTATACTATATTTTATTTAACTAGTATACTATATTTTAGCCATGTCCACTCTAGTGAAAAAGTATAGGCCTAGTCCTCTATAAATGAGATGACTTTGGTACTTTTTCCCGCACCTTGGATACCACTTTGATAGAGCGTTTATTACATTTCCGACAGCTACTTAGGAAATGTATATGTCGCAGTTGAATTGTATAATCCGTTGTTATTCAAAAACTCTAGCTGTTTGGCAATACAGCTCGGTTTTGTAAAACAGCTGAAAATAGTTCAGCTCGATTGTCAATGAGTTGCGTAATTACGTTTAACAAAACAGCTAGCGTTGAGATGGCATACAGGGTTACCATTATTGAATAAAACTGAGTTACCAAACGAAATAATATATAAGGAGACAATAGTTGTTTTTATTTTAAACTACTCGTGGGATGGAAATAAAACCTAAAAATAAATTAATTCACACATTTCCGGGTGGTTTTAGGAATTATATACATTTCCTTAGAATTGTATACAATGATGGATTACAAACATTTCCGTTAACAGATATAGTTTAATACCCAGGGAAGGACATGGGATCATTTTTATTCCGAAATTCCCACGGGAAGCGAAGCCCACGGGCACCGCTAGTAGTTTCTATATATAGCGTTGGGTATCTGTTACATTAGTAATTATATTATCTTTACTTAGGATGAACCGATTTAGCCTGAAATCGGGTTTGGCCTACAATAACACTGTTTCGTTTTGTTTGCAGATTCTCTACCGATGTACGGAGGGTCGGATAGATACCGGCACAGAAACAACTACGACCCTTTCTTTGTGACCGTCACCGCTACTGCTAAGGTAACCATAACCACAAACGTTGATTTATATAGGAGGTAAGATAGTATATTAGATATATAAACCTATATATAATAACCTATATACTATATACAACTCCCATGCTGGTTTGGGAGAAATTAAAAAAACTTAGAATGTACCAGCTGCTTCTCTTCCCGCGCAGATCGTAAAAGCCGATCGAGGGAATGGGCAAAAATGCAAATCATGTTAAAAGGCGATGCGGCTAGCAACCCATCACTGTATTGATTGCTTTTCCATCTTCTCGCCCACCATGACGCTAAAAGTGGCTTTTGGGTCTTGCGGCCCTGGGCTCTGCATAGAACCGCAAGACCCAAAATGCTCTGTCTGCCCCATTAGGGATAAAGACGTGATAGTATGTATGTATATGTATATACAACTTGTAAGGGACACAGGTACCCGTAATTATTCGTACCACAGCCTAGCCTGTGGTACGATTTATAACATAGTGATCATATGATATAATGAAAATAAATAACAGTCATAAACTAAAAAAAAAATATTCCCATACAAATTGCCCGGGCGGCTACACACTTTTGTATGGAAATGCCAAATTTTAGTTTTTGGCTGTTTTTTGAATTCATTATACTAATAGTGGTCTAGTATTAGCCGTGGTTCGATTTTTTACGGGTGTGTCCCTTCCACGTTGTATAGGTCTATAGGGTTTAACAAAATATATTGAAACTATTTTAAGGGTGAATTTATTTCACAATACTGAACAAGTTTCCCCAAAGGAACATATATCGAAATATGAAAAGTAAATTTTTTGTGGTTTCAAGTGGTTTCAAGGGGGTGTGATGCGCAATATAAGACCATTCGCAAGTATGGCCTCTTAGCCTCTCCATCCCAACTCTTCGCCCACTTTCACGCAGTGGAACCTGTTAAGCCGAGCAACCTAGTGGAAGGCTGGGTATCCAACCCCAGCGGGAAACTAGGTCGGCGAACAAACGGGCGTTCAGGGGATCTAGACGAGGTAGTACCCTGGTGCTACACTAGAAGAGGGCTCTCTAGATTTCATGCTGTCGGAGGCAGGACAGCATTGATTAGGGGCGGCGTTACCTATGTTGTCCCGAGCCCCAGTAAGGTGGGCTACTGCCAAACCCTGCTAAGCCTGGTACCTAAGCCCAGGTTGGAAAAATGGGAAGGTTGATGTCTGGTTGGCGGCCGATTGTAAAAACCAATGCCAAATCTTATATGTATGTCGACAATTGAGGAATGCGATAATGCTAGGGCGTCCCCCGTAGGCGACGCGCAAGTGCAGCACCCGGCACTTGTGGGAAATGGACCAGGGTTGTCGCACTTACCTGGACGGGGGCGACGTAAGAAGAGAGTTCAGGAGAGAAGATTAAGAGTGGGGAGTTGGAATGTTAGAACTATGACGGGAAAAGGAACTGAGTTGGCTGATACTTTGAAGAGAAGGAGAATGAATATAGTATGTGTACAGGAAACGAGATGGAAAGGTGCAAAAGCAAAAGAACTAGGGGAAGGATACAAACTGTTTTATTACGGAAAGGATGGTAAAAATAATGGAGTAGGAATAATATTGGATTCAGAACTCAAAACTAACGTTGTTGATATTAAAAGGGTAAATGATAGAATTTTAGTAATGAAGCTGATCGTAGATAAATTAATATTAAATATAATAAGTGCTTATGCCCCACAACAAGGCTGTGAACAAGAGGCTAAAGAGCGTTTCTGGGAAGAAGTAGGCTCAGTTTTGTCATTTATACCAGCAGAAGAAGAAATTATACTAGGAGGAGATCTAAATGGACATGTTGGGAATACTAATGTTGGTTATCAACGAGTACATGGAGGTTTTGGAATTGGGGAGAGAAATGACGAAGGTGATAGCATTCTTGAAACTGCTATAGCTTACGATTTAGCCTTAGTAAATACATATTTTAAGAAACAGAAAGAGCATCTTATAACATATAAAAGCGGGATACATGCCACTCAAATAGATTTTATTTTAGTCAGAAGAGATAGGAATAAAACTATAAAAGACTGTAAGGTGATACCGGGAGAAGCAATAATTAGTCAGCATAGATTATTAGTAGCAGAGTTAAAGATTGATCTCAATAAAATTAAACAGAAACCAAGAACTGTACCAAAAATTAAATGGTGGTTATTAGACAAAGGGGATTGTGCAATAGAATTTAAAAACAAATTCATTAGTAAAGTAAGTAGTAATCTAGATAAATTTAAATTTTCCACAGTAAATGAAGGATGGAACGAAATAGCGAACTTAATTAGAAACACAGCTATAGAAGTATTAGGCCAGACTAAGAGTTCTAAGAAAATTGAAAAAGAGACATGGTGGTGGAATAGTGAAGTACAACAGACATTAAAGAACAAAAAAAATGCATTTAAAGATTGGCAGGCCACAACTAATACTGATTTAAGAAATTATAAGAAAAGTGTATACGATCAAGCTAAGAAAGAAGCTAAAAAAACGGTTGCAAGAGCCAGAAACACGGTACACGATAATTTATATCAGAAGCTAGACAGTCAAGTGGGGCAGAAAGAGCTTTATAAACTAGCTAAACTTAGGCACAATAACAGTAGAGATATAACACACATTAAATGTATTAAAGATGAAGGAGGAAGAGTTTTAGTAAATAATGAAGAAATTAATAAAAGATGGAAAGAATATTTTGATGACCTTATGAATGTAGAAAACAACAGAAACGAATTGAATTGTAACACAAAAGATAATGTGGGACTAGTGCAGGAAATAGACACGTCGGAGGTAAAAAAAGCTCTTAGTAGGATGAAAAATGGAAAAGCGGTTGGACCTGGACCTGATAACATTCCAGTGGAAGTGTGGAAAGTTTTAGGAGACGAGGGGCTAGAATTTCTTACTAAATTATTTAATAAGATAATGCATGAAGACAAAATACCTGCTGAATGGAGAGATAGTTATTTAATACCGATATTTAAGGATAAAGGGGACATTCAAAATTGTAATAACTACAGGGGAATTAAGCTTACATCACATACATTAAAATTATGGGAAAAGGTTATAGAAAATAGAATCAGAGGGGAAACAGAAATAACGGGGAATCAGTTTGGGTTCATGCCTGGCAAAGGTACTACAGATGCCATCTTTGCCGCTCGTCAACTAATTGAAAAGTATAGAGCTAGGCGCAGGAATCTGCATATGCTTTTTATTGATCTGGAGAAGGCCTATGATCGGATACCCAGAGAAGTGCTATGGATTTGTCTGAGACAGAAGCTGGTACTGCTTAAGTACATTCGGTTAATTCAGGACATGTATGATGGAGCGAGAACACAAGTCCGGTCTCCAGCAGGAACTACTGAAAAGTTTGAGGTTCGAGTGGGTTTACATCAAGGTTCTGCCTTAAGCCCCTATTTGTTCGTATTGGTTATGGATGCCTTGACAGCTTGCATTCAGGAGGACGCGCCTTGGTGTATGCTATTCGCGGATGACGTCGTTCTAATAGAGGAAGAAGGGGAAAAGCTTCAGAAGAAACTTGACGAATGGCAAAAAGCGCTGGAAGATGCTGGTTTGAAAATCAGCCGAACGAAGACAGAATACATGTTCTGCGATTTTGGGGGAACTTCCAGCGTTGCGGCCTTGAACATCTCGCATTTACCGCTGCCAGTTTGTACTGACTTCAAGTACCTGGGATCACTCTTGCAGAGCGACGGAGACGTGGATCGGGACGTTACGAAGAGAATAAATACCGGATGGCTTAAGTGGAGACAGGTTACAGGCGTGACATGTGACAAGAGAGTCCCTTTCAAATTGAAAGGGAAAATTTATAAGACCACCGTTAGACCTGCCTTGTTATATGGAGCAGAGTGTTGGGCAACGAAAAAGAAAGATGAGTATAAGATGCATGTGGCTGAGATGCGTATGTTAAGATGGATGTCTGGGGTTACAAAAATGGATAAGATCCGGAATGAGTATATTAGAGGGAGTCTAAAAGTGGCGCCAATAGTCGACAAATTAAAAAGCCATCGCCTGACCTGGTATGGCCACGTAATGAGAAGGGATGCCGAACACCTGGCAAAAAAAATGGTCGACTTAAAAGTAGACGGGTATAGAGGAAGAGGAAGGCCGAGAAAGACGTGGGAAGAATGCGTAAGATTGGACATGGGGGAACGGGGGGTCAGCACAGAGATGGCAAAGGATAGAAGGTTATGGAAGGAGTTGACATACAGAGCCGACCCCAAATAGGGAAAAGGCAAGGAAGAAGAAGAAGATGAAAAGTAAATTTTGGCCTCTCATACAAGTTGATCGATCAGCTGATCCGAGTTTGGATTGAATGCCAAAAAATATTTTTCATAATTTGACATTGTGTTCCTTGGGAAAAGTAGTCCACTGTCACGGACTGAATTCACCCTTAAAATAGTTTTGTTAGACCTTATTTAGGTATTCAGTATATATATTTTTTAAAAAAACGACGGGTTGCACTCTGGGAGTGCCGGCAGAAGTGAAAACTTGAATATTAACGTTGTGCATTTTTGATATTTTGGAATGGTTAGGGAATAATTTTGCACGAATTGCTTTAATTATCAGTATAAAATATTTCAAATCTTTTCTGAACCACAGTCTGTCACAAATGTCACAAGCATGACCAAATTCATTTTCAACAAAATCATTTTCAAATACACAGCAGTATGGCCACTACACAGACGGTCGAGCCATCAGCTGTCACCATCCATGGATGCGCGTAGCACGCTGTAACATAAACACACACGAACATTCGCGCAAGCGCCCTGCGCCGTCTTACGAATTTTCGATCAGGTCACGTGTCCTGACGCGAGTTTAACATTTTTTACCCGTTCCAAAAGAAGTGCACAACGCCGCTAAAGAAGTTTTCACTTCAAAAAACCCTGTATACTTATAGTACTCTGTGTCGCAATCGATCGGATAGGCTTTTTTTTACATACTGTATATATATTATATAGTTAGTATGTTTGTATCATCATCTCATCAGCATAATGTCAGCGGTTAGAGATAGGCCTCTTCCATATTGTTAGTATAATTATTTACGTATGATTATAATTTTGCTTTGCTTTGACATCGACATAATAGTAACGCTCAAAAAAAACAAATGCAACATATGAAAAATACATTAAACAAGGTCATATGCTTAGCAACAAGTTTATTTAAAAACCCCGGCTGTCAAGAACATCATCTAGTGATGAGTAGCGGAACTGCCGATGCAACTTAATCCGTAGCACCATCTTATTTTTGTTAGCAAAAGCCCTGACTTTTAAGCGTTTTAAGCGTTTTGAAAAACTAAACCGTTTTCCATTAAACATAGTAAAGAACCACCGCAAAGGAACTTGCTTTCACGTAAAAAAACTGCATCGAAATCTTTCCATCCGTTTGAGAGCTACGATGCCACGGACAGACAGACATTGGCGTCGAACCTATCATAAGGATTTTTGTCTCTACTGCAGGAGCATGACCCTGCCAGATGACTTGGCCTACACTCCCCACGTTGGCGAAACCGATTGGAGAGGCCTCATTGATGTTTATAAGCTTTGTTTAGCGTGTATTCCTAAGTCGCCTTCTACGACATCCACAGGAGGACTTGGAGTGGTCCTATTCTACTCTGCCGGAAACCACACGACATGTCAAACCTATAACACCCCTACTTTTGTCGGCGGTTAATTAAAGTGCTGCCTACTTAAATTAGTGGCGTTATATTATACTAACTGCTCGTATACCGTAAAAGTATCCTATGTGTTAATCCAGGGTGTCAGCTTCCTGCACACCAAATTTTATCAAAATTGGTCTAGCCGTTTGCGGGTGAAGATATAACAAACATACAGACACATTCAATTTTTTTGCCTTTATACAAGGTTTAAGAAAGTATGTATATTGAAACTATTCTAAAGGTGAATTCAGTCAATGATACTAAACAGCTTTCCCCTAGAAATACGTACCAAAATATGAAAAGTAATTTTTGGCCTCCCATACAAGTTGACCGATCAGCTGATCCGAGTTTGTATGGATAGCCAAAAAATATTTTTTATGTTTCTTGGAGAAAGTTGTTCACTATCACGGACTGAATTCACTCTTAAAATAGTTGCAGTATATTTTGTTAGACCTTATATACTTAAGGGTCCCCCGACCCTAGACCAAAATACAACTTTCCATACAAACGTAGTCTACGTTTTATTTCAAAACGACATGTCCGATTTGGGCAAAATTTTGTAATTTCAAAGATATTGCAATTATCTAGGTTTATAACTAGTTTCCGACTGTAAAAATATGACCTTGAAATAGAATATAGTGTTTTATATCATTTTTGACCATTAGTATGGGAAACTGCTAAATCGTTATATTTTCTTTCCAGTTCATAATTTTACCATAGGAAACCAGTTATAACCCTAGATAATTGCAATTTCTTTACAATTACCAATTTTTACCGGAATCTGACATGTGGTTTCAAAATTAAACGTAGACTACGTTTGTATGGAGTAGTCTAGGGTCGCCGGACTCTTAATGTGATGTGAAGACTGATTGAAGGAGTAGTATTTTTTTTATGAAATTTTCTTATCGGTTACAATAAAGATATGTATTTTAAAAAATTTCAGAGTGGCTACGTCATCACCTACTTAGACGTGACTGCAACAGTGGACGAAGGCGGTGAGGTGACCTTCAACATGGTGCGAGGTCAGACCGGCTCCAAGAGCATGGTCTTCCAACTGACTTCCAACCAATCGGACTTCTTGTCCTATTCCTACTTGACGTATGGGATAAGGGAGGAGGAGTATAGAAAGGTGACGTCTGTTTCCTTGGGAATTTATGACTAGGTTAGTCTGTATTCGTTGTGGTTGTAAAACTTTTTGCAATAATGCATTCTGAATTAAAATTGACGTCAGAAGGCAATTGATTGGAAAGCTTATTATACTTACATAATATCACGCCCGTTTCCCACAGGTGAAGGCAGAGACTATGTACCTCCACTTGCTGCGATCCTGACAAACCTCTTTTGCTTCATCTAAACTTATCAATCTCTTCATACATGCCCTTCGGTTACGGGTACTTTTTACCTCTCCTTCTTTTAGAACGTCTGCAATTTGGTCGCAGTAAATTCGCTGAGGTCATAGATAAAAATAAATTTATCTATGCAGAGGCCGACCCTTTCTGTTCCTTTCACATTGTAAAGCTTTTCGCAAATAAGCATTCCCAAGGAAAGTTAAAGTTGTACGGCAGTTGGTTGTAGAAGTTTTTGCACAATTTAGTATGCAGTACCTGGGCGACCGAGCTTTGCTCGGTTACATCTCAAACATTAACAATTTTTTTTTAAACTTGTCTAAAAACAATGCAAAAAAAAAAATATAAACTTAAACATAAAAAAAACAAAAGTAAGTCACCGAGTGGGATTCGAACCCGTAACACTCTTTCTAGCGGTCGCTATCCTTAACCACTGAGCTAAATCAAGGCGGTCGCGGCGCGAAGAAATTAGCGACCATATTCTGCGTGGAAAGAAAAACGCATGAAAACTTGAAAACACGCGTTTTCCCAAACATAAAACTAATCTAGATCGATTTTTTACACCCGAAAACCCCCATATACAAATTTTCAGCGAAATCGTTAGAGCCGTTTTCGAGATCACAGAAATTTATAAATAAATATATATATATACATACATACATACAAGAATTGCTCGTTTAAAGGTATAAGATTTACATGAAGAGTTGACATTTAACTTTAACATCATAGGTATATCTATGGCGACGGAGAGTGGCAATGATGCACTTTCAACATAAGAAAAATATTTTTTGCGGTTTTATTTTTTTATTTCTGTCATTTTTTAAAATTTTAATGCAATCAAGAAATACATTTTTATGAAAATCATATATCTCAATTTATCGTAGTAACGCCATCTATGTTATTTTGTTGGTACTACGCAAGTAGATATGAATGCTTATCAAGCACAGCAAAAGCATCTTGGCAGTTTGAAACCGCCATACATAATATAACTAGTACAACTCAAAGTCAAGAGATGGCGCTACTGTATACGTTCTTGTATTTATTTTCCAACTTTTAGAGGTGCCTAAAACATGCTTTTCGAATCTTTCGGAACATTTATTTACATACACAAAAGAGTGATTTTTTTACCACCGGCTAAAGAAAATAGTTCAATAGTTAGAAGCTCGGTGGCCCGGCCGGCGGGAGTGCGCATTACTAGCGCTTTCGCAAGTAAAGCAACACCTGGCGTGGTCCGCACTTGGATGGGTGACCACAAGTGTAATAAAAATTCTCGAGCTCTTCCGTGCTTTGTAAGGCACGTATAAGCCGTTTGTCCCGGCTGTCATCATTGTATGACACTATGTCAGATGCGTCAAGCCAGCTTGAAGAATCTGACATAAGTGTTGGTCACTTCAGACCATAATACTTTTTTTTCGTATGTGTACATACGAACTGCCTTCGTGGTGTAGTGGTTAGAGCGCTCGGCTCATGCCCGGAAGTCGCGGGTTCGATTCCCGGCGGGGGCAACGACTTTGTGTTGTCCTAGTTTGGTTAGGACATTGTAGGCTGATCACCTGATTGTCTGATAAGTAAGATGATCCGTGCTTCGGAGGGCACGTTAAGCCGTCGGTCCCGGTCATTGTCTTTGACATTGGTCGTTACCTAAAACCATGTCAGAGGCCATTAAGGCGGTTTCAAAACTCTGACACTAGAGTTAGTCACTAACACACACGATAAGAAGAAGAAGATACGAACTTGCTGTAAAGAATAATAAATTAAGTAATTCTGTATTGTATTATTGTATGTATACATACAAGGTTTTTTTAATTTTTTTATATTTTTTTTACAGATCTCAAACATTATCACGCTTCCAATGTCGAACCAGGCAAAGAAAACGGCGAACAGTTGTATAGCTATATTTATTATCTGCTTATTTTGTACTATCTATAGACATTTTGTAAACTAACCTTATTCTATGCTTATTTAATTAATAATCTTAATGATATTACAATATTATTTAAATAAAATAAAGTATTTCGTAAACATTTTGTTGCTTATAATTTGCAAAAGCATATGAAATAATTAACTTTTTAGTAAATATATTTTCGTATGTGAATTTCTAAACATGACCAGTCAAATAATGATAAACAGTCAAAATATGCTGAAACTTAAATATGAAAAATAATATTCTGCCTCCATACAAGTTGACCGATCAGCTGATCCGAGTTTGTATGGATAACCAAAAATAATTTTTCATACATATATCTTTTTCATATTATTTTTCGATGTATGTTCCCTGTGAAAAGTTGTTTAGTATCAGGGTATCAAGGTTTAGTATCAAGTTTAGTATCTGAATTCACCATTTTTATAATTCCAGTACATACATTTTGTTAAAAATTATATTTGGAGATATTAGACGAATTGAGAGATAAAGTACTAAAAAAAGTAGGAGAAACACAAAATATTTTTTAAAACTATCGAAAATAGAAAAGACGAGATTGATTGGACATCTAAAAAACATAACAATCTCTTCAGAACAATAGAAGATGGAAAGATAGAAGGGAGATAAGGAAAGGGAAGGCCGAGGATGAAGTTCTTACAACAAATTTAAGAAAACTTAGGATTATCTATATACTTAAGATTGCTATTTATAAAAATTTAAAGATCCAAATTACACCGTTGACAGATGTATAATCTTATTGATGACATTAAGATACCTGCCCAAAAGCCCGGGATTAGTCGAATTGCTCTTCGGACACTTGTCCACACTCACGCAGTCGCCGTTATCGTTCCGCAGCAGCCCAGAGGCACAGATACAGCCTCCTTGGCACAGCTTGGTGCAGATCGGCTCTGGGTCGGAGCAGGATGGCTCGCATAAGCCGTTGCAAACGTCGTACACTTCGTTTTTGTTGAAGCATTGCTCTGGAAGACGATAAAATTGATATGAATTACTGTATATTAGCGAAGCGTCGGACACCCACAATATGGTCTGACGACCTGACCAAGGTCGCTGGAAGACGCTGGATGCAAGCCGCTCTAGATCAGTCATTTTGGAAATCTTTGGGAGAGGCCTATGTCCAGCTGTGGACGTTATGCGGCTGAAATGATGACGATGATGACTGTATATTGCCGTGTGGTTCCCGGCAGAGTAGAATAGGGCCACTCCAAGTCCTTCCGTGGATGTCGTAGAAGGCAACTTAGAAATACAAGCTAAACAAAGCTTATAAACATCATGAGATCTCTCCAACCCGTCTGACCAGCGTGGATAGTGTAGGCCAATTCCTCTAGCTGCTCTGGTCAAGTAAGGCTCTGGTAGTACAGAGGGGGTCGTGCTCCTGCAGTGGAGACACCAGCAAGTCTTAAGAGCCGCAACAGCTATCTTAGGCAGCCCAGCATACCAGCCGTAGAAGCTTCTAATGCAAGAGTTGACCGGTGGTTAGAAAAATATCCACCCTATGACTCATACCTTCCACCTGCAGAAAAACTTCCACCGGGTAAAGACCTCCCCTGGTCAGTCTGGAAGTCTCTGAATAGACTCCGTGCTGGTGTTGGGAGGTGTAGAGAAAACCGAGTTAGGTGGCGTCACGCTGATAACGATCTTTGCGATTGCGGCGCCATCCAATCAATGGAGCACCTTCTGTCGTGTCCGGGCTGCCCTACGACATGTACCATGGAGGACCTTAACGAGGCTAATGACAGAGGGATCACCGTGGCCACATACTGGTCAAAGACAATTTGAAATTGAAGCTACACTGAAACCATTTCGACTCGATAAGAAGAAGAAGAAGTGGAGACAAAAAGACTTGATGATAACGATGACTGTGTAATGACTTGCAGCACTTAATGTCTAGCCAAAAAAAAAGTAGTTCACAAATAACCTACGTAACAAGGATGGGTGAAAGGTGCTAAATATGACTAGGTACATGTTGAAAGTCTAGGTAGACGACGCCCTTGTGGCGTTTAATCAAGGTCTTAGAAATGCGTTAGTGTTGTGGAGAAGCGTTAGTGTCCCATGCTGGTCTGGGATAAATAAAAAAACTTAGAATGTACCAGCTGCTTCTCTTCCCACGCAGATCGTAAAAGCCGATCGAGGGAATGGGCAAAAATGCAAATCATGTTAACAGGCGATGCGGCTAGCAACCCATCACTGTATTGATTGCTTTTCCATCTTCTCGCCCACCATGACGCTAAAAGTGGCTTTTGGGTCTTGCGGCCCTGGGCTCTGCATAGAACCGCAAGACCCAAAATGCTCTGTCTGCCCCATTAGGGATAAAGACGTGATAGTATGTATGTATGTATGTATGTTGTGGAGAAGCAATTTCCGGTCTTTTAGACCAGGCAAAAGAATTAGATGTCCTTCCTGTCTCCCCGAGGCAAATTAAATACACCGGCTTGCACTTGAAGTCGGACGCGACGGGTTCCGTACCATCCTACTTAATTCATCATTTTTTTTCCTAATTAATCCTAATTCATTCATTCATCCATAAACGCGAAAGTTTTTACTCTTTCACGTAAAAACTACTGAATGGATTTTAATGGAACTTTACAATAATATAGATTGTACATCAGAATAACACATAGGCTACAATTTATAATATTGTGTGATCCTGTGCAGACGAAGTCGCGGGCACCAAATAGTCAACTATAAAAATCACGTTTGTAGTATGGGAGTCCCACTTTAATAGTTATTTTAATCTGTTGTTAGTATTTGACGACCTCCGTGGCGCAGTGCTAGTCCGCCACCAAGAGGTCCCGAGTTCGATTCCCGGTCAGGGCAAGTTGGAAATGGCCTTTTTAAAATTGTCCTGGGTCTTGGATGTTTATCTATATATGTATTTGTTATAAAATATAGTATCGTTGAGTTAGTATCCCATAACACAAGTCTCGAACTTACTTTGGGGCTAGCTCAATCAGTGTAATTTATCCCTATATATTTATTTATTATTTATTTATCAACTGTCTAGCTATCACGGTTCATGAGTTACAAATGGAAGGACAGCGTAATATTAGTAATAGGGTCCCGTTTTCACCCTTTGGGTGCGGAACAACGATTATTTGCACATAAACATATAAATAACCTTAATACATACACAAACAAATATCCTAAATAAAACTAAATCCGTCTTATTATAAAACGCAGACTAACTTTGTTTTTACGTTTAAACCATTATCCGACCAAATCACGGTGACATTTTCAGATGAGACAGTGGCATAATACTAGATGTCAACTTAATTTGGTCGGCTAATAGTTTAAACCTAGTAACATAGTTAGTCTGCGTTTTATAATAAGACGGATAACTATTAATAAAACTACAACTAAACTAAATATAAATACTTAATTAAAAATAGAATAAAAAAGTTTGGAAAATCCAAAAGAGCACGCCTCAAAGGGTCCATAATTTTTTTTTTTAATTCTTACGCATATAGAAAAATAAAGATATATATATAGATATACTAAAACTATGAAGAACAGTCGATATTTTTTTGTTTGTTTATTTAATAACAATTAAACCACATCGAATCAGACCCTGAAAAATGAAAGAGTTCTATTCCTGAGCATACTCAAGCGTAAGAGAAAAAAAAAGACTCGATTAGTAAAGTATTTCGGTCGTTATCGTGAAATTCAAGAAATTCAAGAAAAGCCTCCGCACGTACAGACACACGGACGTCCAAGACAGAACTTTTAAACTGTTTTTTAACTAGTTTAAATAACAAAAATGACATCAAAAATATCACGAGTGTTAAAAATAGTGTTTTTTTCTTAATATGTGTGTGTATATATTATCTTACAAGTGCAATGTATGATACATAGAGACATTTTTAGTTTGAAAAATCAGATGTTTTGCGCGAAGTGACAGTAGTACCCACCTCAATGCTTCGCTTATGAGGCGTGCAATAATACAACGACTATTGAAATATTTAA
Source organism: Acrobasis consociella (assembly GCA_963555685.1). Taxonomy (NCBI): domain Eukaryota; kingdom Metazoa; phylum Arthropoda; class Insecta; order Lepidoptera; family Pyralidae; genus Acrobasis; species Acrobasis consociella. Next base: position 2,553,425 of record OY743121.1, read on the forward strand.
TATACATATCGAAAGTCTTACCAGGAGGGCACTTATCCAACGTCACACAAGTGTTGGTGGTCTCATCTCTGACGTAGCCAGACTTGCAGAAGCAGCCCATGCTGCAAGCCAGCCCACACACCAGGGGGTCTGGCGTGGAGCAGGTCCCAGGACAGGCCGTGCCGCAAGACAGGAACTCCTCATTGTCACCGCAGACTGGGTTTTTGTCTGGAAAATTTCAATATCATGGGATGTGCCGTATGGTATCTCCCATGCTGGTCTGGGAGAAATAAAAAAAAAACTTAGAATGTACCAGCTGCATTTCTTCCCACGCAGATCGTAAAAGCCGATCGAGGGAATGGGCAAAAATGCAAATCATGTTAACAGGCGATGCGGCTAGCAACCCATCACTGTATTGATTGCTTTTTCATCTTCTCGCCCACCATGACGCTAAAAGTGGCTTTTGGGTCTTGCGGCCCTGGGCTCTGGATAGAACCGCAAGACCCAAAATGCTCTGTCTGCCCCGTTAGGGATAAAGACGTGATAGTATGTATGTATGTATGTATGTGCCGTATGGTTTTTGAACATCAAAATGACCACTCCGTCTCTTCAAAATTTGAAAGTTTACTCCGCCTTTACAGGCACTTTATTTACATTATGTATGTGGGAACCGAATCCAGAAATTCCGTAACGAAAAAACCTCACGCTCTCCCCACTCCGCCTACCATGTAGGTTGCCGCTTCGTCTCCGTCGTCCGTTTGCGACGTTGCCGTCCTTCCTTGTTTGCAATAGCTTTACCGCGGCAGTCCCCGAGTGCCACACGTCTTTTTTTTATAAGAAAAGCTACCAATACCAGCGCTTTGCAACACTGCTGAGAAGAAAAACCGAGACTGATTTTCACTATTGGCCCGTCTGGTCAGCGAGGGTAGTGGCTAATATGGCTCTAGTAGTACAGAGAGGGTCGTGCTCCGGCAGAGGAGATTAAAAAAGACCTGATAATGATGACGAAATCATGATAAGCTCTTATGCCTGTAGAGCAATCTTTCCCAAAGTGGGCGATAACGCCCCCTTGTGGGCGCTGCAGGTCTCAAGGGGGGCGGTAAGAGACCCAGAAAGAAAATGTTTTTTTTTTGCTAGGAGCTTTATTTAGTTAGGAGGACGTGGATTTAGTGCTGTGACAACACTGCTTACTAAAAAGAGAAATCGTTTGCTTGTTACCGAACGTGGCGACTTGCGACTGTTCTTGAGTAAATTGGAACCTGATATCAACAAACTTATTAAACAGCATCAGATTCATCCTTCACATTAGTTTTAATATAAGGATTGATTATTTTAGTTATATTTTTAATAAAAGATACTCTGTTTTAATACTATAAAGTTGCGTTTCAATAATCATTCTTATTGGCAGGTGGAGCCCGTAAGAGTTAACTTGAGACCTAAGCGCCGTTGTATGTTTTTTACTGCGCTCAGGTTTCAAGTTGCGGGTTATAGTAAAAGTTTCGTTTAGAATTCTCCGTTAATATACATATATAGGTCACAATAATTAATTGATTTAATTTGAAGTTATAGTGGTTTTTAAATAGGTGAAAAAATGGGGGCGCTAAAAAAATATTTATTCTCAAAGTGGGCAGTAGACAAAATAAGTTTGGGAACCACTGCTGTAGAGCAACCGATGCCTTCCATCACTCTCTGCCCAAAGTCAACTTCTTTACATCCTTTGTAACAATGTAATGTTAACAATATCACTCACCAATTGCTTATTTTTTGTTTTCTATAGATATTGCTAAATTCTTTTTCAAAAGTATGTATTCCATCACATTTTAAATAAAAAGTAATTATAATTTTCAGAAATAAACTCATACAAATAGGTTGGTTCTGTACATTGTTTGTTTTTGGTAGTTTATTCTAACTGAATGACTAAAGATGACATTGACAGGTGGTTAACGTCATAGTCATTCCCAGTTTTAAAAAATAACTCAATATAATGTTGATTATTTAAAATCATTCATTTTATTTATAAAGAATCCATAATAAACTAATAAACTCTTATAAACATTTTTATTTTTATATTATCTCCCATTTTCTAGAACCTTCGATAATAGACAAAAGTTAATTATTGAGTGGGTTTCGGGTATCACAGAGTTGATATTTTTATCGATCTACCTACATCTTGTTGGATGTAGATCGAAAAACCTCAGTGATCGATCATTACAATTGTGGCTCGCTTCGACTACGAACTAGCTTAATTTTGATTAATTTGTACGGCTAAGTTGTCCGTCAGCTATTTTTTTATTCTTTTTTAAAAATATTTTTTATTGTGTACGAGTTCCCTGTTATATAGGGTAAGTTGTCTGGCTGTATTTTGTGTGTGTATTCCTAAGAAAAGGGGTTTTAGAAAATACCAATTATGTTTCGTAACCAAATTTCAAATTTTACTGGTTTAATGATTGGTCATAATTTTAAAATATACTTTTGTTGTATGCGATAATTCGTTTATAACCTAAACGAAATCGTCTTAATGATTTAGCTGGGATACAGATTAATTGTATTTTCCTATTTTAGTACTTGTACCTAATGACATGGCACAAATATCTTTTGTCCATGATTTATTTTTCTTTCACACCAATTAACATTAAACATGTTATGTTTGTATGTTTTCGACATGACTGTAATTGGCATGGATCGGATTTCTGTTGTGGTTTTCATATTTTAGTAATTTTAGTATAAATGTTATGTTCGCCGATTTCTAGCTATTACATGATTGATTTTTTTAATGTGTTTAAATTCATTCACGTACCAAGCTGGCAATCACATCTAAGCGGTTATCTTTTAACGGTAACCGTAATTTTTCAAATGAAATGAGTCATCAGTGGTGATTTGTCGGTTGGCTGCGTGAATGACATTTCAAATGATACTAACCAGATTTATTTACTTTCATTACTTTAGCTGTTTATAATTTGCTCTAAGATTTTCTTTTTAAAGATTGATATTTAACTATCTTTGTGTCCCGAGGCTCTGTCTGTCCCGTCGGAAAAAGACGTGATGATGTAATTTTATAAGTAACAGTCAATAGGTTGTTTTTGTTTTTTCTTTTCTTTTAATTATCAATAATTTAATTATTATTTGATATTATTGACTCCTGTCAATTTTTATTTTAAAATTAAATTTAGTTTTTGTTTGTAAAGGATCGCCGACCATAGGGACCTTGTAATTATTTGTCGATCGGTGATCCCCTGGGACGTCCAATAATTACGTTTAACTACAGCGGATGCATATGGGCATTTTCCAGGAACTACGTTACCCCTGAAGAAAACTACATTACCCCTGGAGAAAACTACATTACCCCTGGAGAAAACTACGTTACCCCTGGAGAAAACTTCGTTACCCCTGGAGAAAACTACGTTACCCCTGGAGAAAACTACGTTACCCCTGGAGAAAACTTCGTTACCCCTGGAGAAAACTTCGTTACCCTTGGAGAAAAAACTTCGTTACCCCTGAAGAGAAACTTCATCACCTTTGGTGAGGAGCGGAAGTATCAACTGAGCGCGCGGCGAGTCAAACCGGCCGACATTTTGTTTTGCCCCGAGTACATATTCATCCCTCTCCAAGATAAGTTCCGCCCGAGACCCACTGACCACCGTTCTGTTTTATTTTTTATTTGTAAACGCAACATCTGTACGAGACTACCTATTTTTTCGCTGGACCCGCGTCTGTCCCTAGATTTTTAGTTTTATGTGTTTATTTAATATTGTAGAAAGGACAATATAGTTGTTTATTTTTATTCATTTTGTTTTATTGTCCTTTTTTCTCGTAGTTTTATTTTTATTTTATATTTTTATTTTTTGCACGGGCTTATCCCGTAGCACCTTGTAGGTTGAACCATTGATTAGAACGTTTAGTATTGTATTATTATCTAAAATATAATCACACCAGCATAGCAACTTAAAGGAGGAGCTCGGTAGCTCGGCGGGAGTGCGCATTGCTATCGCTTTCGCAAGTAAAGCGACCCCGGGCGTGGTCCGCACTTGGATGGGTGATCTCAAGTGGCACAAATATTTCTCGAGCTCCTCCGTGCTTCGGAGGGCACGTATAGCCATTGGTCCCGGCTGTCATCATTGTATGGCAGTCGTCAAGCTATGTCAGATGCTTTTAGGTACCCTGAAAAATCTGACACCAGTGTTGGCCACTTAGACACACGAAAATAAACAAGCAACTTAAAAATGAAGAGGATATTGTTATTTAACTCACCACCAATGCATTGATCCGCATTTACACATGTACCATTCTCGTCCCTGAGGAAGCCGGTCTTGCAGAAGCAGCCTTCAACACATTCTTCGGAACACGTCACTGGACCTTTAGGAGATGAGCAGTTGAAGGGGCAGGCTGAGCCGCAGAGTAGGTATTCTTCGTTTGGTGGGCACTCGTCTGGAACATAATTTGAGGTTATTCAAAGCTTGGACAACAGGAATGGCACTTCATAGGACCTCCGCAGTGGTCACCATGCTAGTCCGCCATCCAGAGGTTCCGGGTTCAATCCCCGGTCAGGGCAAGTTGGAAAATGGCTTTTTTCTAATTTTCCTGGGTCTTGGATGTTTATCTATATGTATACGTACTAGCTGCTGTGTCTGTGGGCTTCGCTCCCCGTGGGAATTTCGAAATAAAAACTATCCTGTGTCCTTCCCTGGGTATCAAACTATATCCATATCAAATTTCATCTAAATAGGTTCAGTGGATGATAACTATAGTATCCCATAACACAAGTCTCGAACTTACTTTGGGGCTAGCTCAATCAGTGTAATTTGTCACTTTATCTTCTATACATACATATAATAAAACAGTAAAAAAAGTGTGTCTGTACATTAAATATATTTCCAAAAAAAATATTGGGGGCGATGGAGACGTAGTAATAGAGTAAGAATTTTAAAAAAATGTCTGTCTGTTTGTCTGTTTGTCTGTATGTCTGTTTGTCTGTTTGTCTGTTTGTCTGTTTGTACACGCTAATCTCCGAAAATACTAGACGGATTCGAATGAAACTTTTTATGTTATATAGCTATTAAGCCTGGGCAACATATAGGGTATAAATGATTTTGGAAAATGGAACGCCTGATGCAGAATCATAATGGTCCAGCTAAACTATAAGAGATATAAAAATGCCGCCTTAATAAAAGTGTTCAGCCTGATGAGCATTTTCCAGAGACATAAAGTCCACGCGAACGAAGTCGCGGGCTTCGGCTAGTATTTAAAAAAATATTTATTGGAGCGGGGTATCATTTATGCTTACTACTACTACAAACGAAACTATACATCCGTGCACACGGCAATGTGTGCGTGTAAGCCCGCTCCATACCCACAGCAAGATGACAAAGGGGGAGAAGAAGTACAGAACGGGGAAAGGGGACGCATATTATGCGGGACCATAGGAAATTCCTTTCTGTATGTAATACTTATTAATTCTGTGCTTGGAACAAAAGGACTTGAAGCATATTTTGTGAAATCATCATCATCATCATTTTAGCCGCATAACGTCCACTGCTGGACATAGGCCTCTCCCAAAGATTTCCAAAATGACCGATCAAGAGCGGCCTGCATCCGGCGCTTTCCAGCGACCCTGGTCAGGTCATCTGACCACCTTGTAGGTGGGTGCCCTACGCTTCGCTTGCCAGTACGCGGTCGCCATTCAAGAACCTTTTTGCCCCATCGGCCATCGGTTCGTCGCGCTATGTGTCCCGCCCACTGCCACTTCAACGAGCTAATCCACTTGGCTATGTCAGTGACTTTTGTTCTCCTACGGATTTCCTCATTTCTGATTCGATCACGTAGGGAAACACCGAGCATAGCCCTCTCCATAGCGCGTTGAGCGACCTTGAGCTTTCGTATGAGACCCATAGTAAGGGACCACGTTACAGAGCCATAAGTCATCACTGGCAACACACATTGGTTGTAGACCTTAGTCTTGAGGCACAGAGGTATTTTGGACGAGAAGACATTGCGTAGCCTCCCGAACGCTGCCCAGCCGAGTCGGATTCGTCGAAAGACCTCTTCCTCGAAGCTGGAACTTCCTGCGTGTATCAATTGACCCAGGTAGATATACTGGTCTACAACTTCGAGGGTGGAGCTCCCAACACAAACAGGTAGGGGCGCAACATGGACATTCGACATTACTTTCGTTTTGTCCATGTTCATTTTAAGGCCCACTTGTTGGGAAACTCGATTTAGGTCTCCGAGCATAGTACTTAGGTCTTCCATCGATTCTGCCATGACAACGATATCGTCGGCAAATCGAAGGTGAGTGATATACTCGCCATTGATGTTGATGCCAAATCTTTTCGTCTCCTTTCCGGTGATAGAGTAGGTTACCAGACTCTAGGGTTGTCGTGCCCTCGCCCTCTCTTCGGACTTCAGACAACCCCACAATGTCCCACCGTAACCTACTCATTTCTTCCTCCACCTCAGCCAGTTTCTCGTCAGTCCTCAATGTGCAGACATTGTGTGTTACCAGGGCCAGTTTTCGCCGGGGTTGGTAGCCAGATCCCATCCGGGGATTCTTAGCACCCCCTGCCCCGCCGTTACCATGACCGCTACCGGAGTCAGGAATAGCGGGGCTGCCGGGTACTGGGGGCCGGGTCATTTTTTGCCTATCCATTTTGTGAAAAATTGTTTCCAATCTGGCTAATATTGCAGGCTTCAAATTTCGATCCGATTTTTTACGTAAAAGCAAGTTTCCTTGTGGTAGTTCTTACTCGTAGCTATGTTTGATGGAAATTGGTTCAGCGGTTCATAAGTTATGGGAGTGAACGCTTGAATGTCGGGGTTTTTTTTTATGTGCCTGAAAAATATGCTTGTTTTTTTATGCAATTAATTAATTGGTTATCTAACACTTGGTACCTACTGACCGTATCGATGACTATAAATTTAACCACAAAATGTTCCGTAGCTTGCTAATGCTAATAGCTAATTATCCACTCGACTAACTTTAATTAGGTTACAACTAATCACGTTTTCATACAAAAAATACTTAAGTTGCTGCTATCTTTACAATATCAGCCCACTTTTGAACTAAATGCACCTATACACAATTTTTCTCTTTAAATGAATAATGTTATGGACTCTTAGTCATATCCATACTTTTGATAGCAATAGCACTCGTGATTCCGATCTCTGCTCATAATCAAACTTACCACATAGATGGTAAAAGTCTTTGCACAGACGTCGATGTTGTCTTTGTTACCTATACCTTCCTTAGTCGCCTCTTACGACACCCGAGGGAGAAAAAAGTGGTGACAATCTAACAAATAGGATTCTCATGCACAAAAAAGTCTTAATTTGCTGCTGTCCTTACAATATATCAGTCCACTATTGGACTGAAGGCATCTACCCGTAAAGAATAGATTTATCCATAATCTACATAAATAACATTGAATAATTAGGTACTAAAATAAATATTATTATCTCTCTCTCTCTCTCTCTCTCTTTCTTTCTTTCTTTCTCTCTCCCTCTCTCTCTCTCTCTCTTTCTGCTCTTCAAATAGGAAGCGGCAGTTAACATTTGACGTCAACAATTGTACAACAAAACAAAGTGAGGGTTGTTATGAGATATTATAAACTTTAATATCCTATGATAGTAGGTAATAATGTAGGTATATTTTCGATACCTAAACGGGGAGTGACACAGGCTCTACCTCCTTTAGTCGCATCTTACGACATCCGTGGGAGAGAAAAAGTAGTAACGAATTGTCTCTACACTCTGCCGTCACCACCCGACCTTTATACAATAAAAATTAACCACTCTGGTCCCGTAGTCCGCTAATGCTAATAGCTAATTATACACTCGACTAACTTTAATTAGGCAGTGCTCCGGCCTTCGTGCAAAAAATATACAAGAAGTTGCTTTTACATATACATACATATACATACTATCACGTCTTTATCCCTAATGGGGCAGACAGAGCATTTTGGGTCTTGCGGCTCTATGCAGAGCCTAGGGCCACAAGACTCAAAAGCCACTTTTAGCGTCATGGTGGGCGAGAAGATGGAAAAGCAATGGAAAAGCAATCAATACAGTGACGGGTTGCTAGCCGCATCGCCTGTTAAAATGATTCGCATTTTTGCCCATTCCCTCGATCGGCTTTTACGATCTGCGCGGGAAGAGAAGCAGCTGGTACATTCTAAGTTTTTTCGTTTCTCCCAGACCAGCATGGGATATTACATATAAGAAATGAAAACTTCCTGTGTCATGTTGCTTTGTTTTTTAATTAGTCACTCTATTTTGTTAAGTAAATATATATTTTAAATAATAGGAAAAAACATAATTTTATGACTACTAGGATTTTTTTTCCAAGTAGTCCTACTAGTAGGTCTATTCAGACAAAAATCCCCAGTAGTCCTATTGGTAGCCCACCTTTTGTTTGATAAACTAATCCAATATCATTCTACTTTGATAGACCTGTCGTGCCATTTTTTTATTTTAACAGATTGGAGAGATCTCGTGATGTTTATAAGCTTTTTTAAGATTATATATCCTAAGTCTCCTTCTATGAAGACTTGGAGTGGTCCTATTTTACTCTGCCGGAACCCACACGATACAAGAGTTTGTTATAGCTAAATATAACTATAAGTATAAATGTTGAAGATAAAAATTAACCACTCTGGTCCCGTAGTCCGCTAATGCTAATAGCTAATTATACACTCGACTAACTTTAATTAGGCAGTGCTCCGGCCTTCGTGCAAAAAATATACAAAAAGTAGCTTACACTTATAGTTAAATATAAGAAAAATGAAAACTTCCTGTGTCATGTTGCTTTGTTTTTGAATTAAGCCGTAATCTCTCTCTATCTTTACGACTCTACTCTATCTTTTTGTGCTAATAGGAAATATTGTAATTTTCATGACTACCTACTGAGAGTTCTTGTCCCAGTACTCCTACTTTACTCTGCCGGAAGACTCGGAGTGGTCCTATTCTACTCTGCCGGAAACCACACGGCAAAAGTTTATTTATATATGTATATTTTTGTGTAGGTTTATTATATTCAATATATACATATATATATATATATATATATATATATATATATATATATATATATATATATATATATACCTTAAGTCCGCCATTTACATGTATTGTAATAAAGTTAAATAAATAAAAAAGTGTGTTGTTTGTTATAACTAAATATAACTTAAACCGTAAATGTTGAAGATAAAAATTAACCACTCTGGTCCCGTAGTCCGCTAATGCTAATAGCTAATTATACACTCGACTAACTTTAATTAGGCAGTGCTCCGGCCTTCGTGCAAAAAATATACAAGAAGTTGCTTCTATAGGAAATGAAAACTTCCTACGTCATATTGTTTTGTGTTTTTGGATCCAGTCACTCTATTTTGATAAGTAAAAACATCTTTCTTTATTAAAAAAAATTATGCCATCATCTTCCATCGAGAAAAAAGAAAAAACTTAGAATATACCAGCTGTTTCTCTTTCCGCGCAGATCGTAAAAGCCGATCGAGGATCGAGGGACTGGGTGAAAAAGCGAATCATATTAACATGATTCGCATTCGCATCATGCAACCCATCACTATTTGATTCCTTTTTTTTCTGTGATCTCGGAAACGGCTCTAACAATTTCGCAGAAAAATGGTATAGGGGGGTTTTCGATCTAGATTAGTCTTATGTTTGGGAAAACGCGTGTTTTCGAGTTTTCATGCGTTTTTCTTTCCACGCAGAATATGGTCGCTAATCGCTATACGCGTGTTACTGACTGCGGTGACTTACTTTTGTTCTTTTTTTATGTTCAAGTTTATATGTTTTTAGACAAGTTGAAAAAAATATTTTAGATGTAACCGAGTAAAGCTCGGTCGCTCAGGTACACACTATTATAAGACTATGTAACCGATTTCATAAAAGCTGATTTTCATGTCAAATAGATACACAAACATTTGAAAGAAACAATATTTAGAAAGACCAAACTCTTTAATTCAATTTTTAACAGATTATACATTAAATGCCGAAACTAGTTACAGGTAAGGGTCGTAGGTTCACATCCACGAGATTCGTTGTTCCAGAAGAGATTACCAAATTTATACTTGAATTTTTCGCACATTTAATAAGGCAAAGGTATCTCGATGACATAACAGCTTGGAAGTTCATTACACATGTTATCATCATCATATCATCATAAGTCCACTGCTGGGCACGTTACTGTGGGTCCCGATGTCCCGAATGCCATCTAGCATTTGATCATCAAACTACCCAAAGATTGGTTCTGCTTTACCCTATGGGTCTTCTTCTTATCGTGTGTGTTAACTAACACTAGTGTCAGAGTTTTTTAAACCGCCTTAAAGGCCTCTGAAATGGCTGTAGGTAACGACCAATGTCAAAGACAGTGACCGGGACCGACGGCTTAACGTACCCTCCGAAGCACGGATCATCTTACTTATCAGACAATCAGGTGATCAGCCTGCAATGTCCTAACCAAACTAGGACAACAACACAAAGTCGTTGCCCCCGCTGGGAATCGAACCCGCGACCTCTGGGTATGAGTCAAACGCTCCAACCATCACACCACGGAGGCAGTTACCCTATTGGTAACGGAGGTCAGACGGCAGTCGCTGCGTAAAAACCAGTAACCTCGTCAAGTTTCCTTTGTTAGGTAGCGAACCCCGAGCTCTGAAGCATTACTGCTGAGGAGGCAACTGGGAAAATACGCTCGGATGATGATAAGGAATGAGTGGGATAACAAAGGTATACTAACCTGCCTAAAAGTAGTTTAGATACTCAAATTAAAACCATAAGGAACCTATATTGACAAAACTGAGACCACGTTCGCTGCTTCTAGGACGAAACGTGATAGAAACATCAACAATTTATTGTATCTGCGCAATGTTGTGTTTTAGTTTAATCTGTGGACTCTGTGGTACATACATCAGGTGTCAATGTCTGTGTAATCTATGGTTCTCTTCCTGTCTGGTTCATGGCAGCCTCTAGACCTTTTACTTCACAAGCCTAAAAAAAAAACGGGTTGCACTCTGGGAGTGCCGGCAGAAGTGAAAACTTGAATATTAACGTTGTGCATTTTTGATATTTTGGAATGGTTAGGGAATAATTTTGCACGAATTGCTTTAATTATCAGTATAAAATATTTCAAATCTTTTCTGAACCACAGTCTGTCACAAATGTCACAAGCATGACCAAATTCATTTTCAACAAAATCATTTTCAAATACACAGCAGTATGGCCACTACACAGACGGTCAAGCCATCAGCTGTCACCATCCATGGATGCGCGTAGCACGCTGTAACATAAACACACACGAACATTCGCGCAAGCGCCCTGCGCCGTCTTACGAATTTTCGATCAGGTCACGTGTCGACGCGAGTTTAACATTTTCTACCCATTCCAAAAAAAGTGCACAACGCCGCTAAAGAAGTTTTCACTTAAAAATTCAGCCTTTTTAATTCTGAACAAAACGTAAGCAAAATTAATAAAGAGAAGATATATGTTTCGCATTAATTCCTTCATGCGTTAATCTATATCATTATCCTTACTTCCTTACTAATATTATAAATGCGAAAGTGAGTTTGTATATTTGTTTGTTTGTTACCACTTCACGCTTCAGCCACTGAACCTATTTAGATGAAATTTAGGATGACAAAGGATAGATTTTATCCCGAAATTCCCACGGGGAGCGAAGCCCACGGGAAGCGAAGCCCACGGGCACAGCTAGTTTATCTTATACCTTTAAACGAGCAATTCTTGTATGTATGTATGTATATATATATATTTATTTATAAATTTCTGTGATCTCGAAAACGGCTCTAACGATTTCGCAAAAAAAATGTATATGGGGGTTTTCGGGGGTAAATAATCGATCTAGATTAGTTTTATATGTATTTATTAGCAGAATATGGTCGCTAATTTCGTCGCGCCGCGATCGCCTTCGACGCTAGAAAGAGTATTACGGGTTCGAATCCCACTCGGTGACTTATTTTTGTTTTTTTTTAATGTTTAAGTTTATATATTTTTTTTTATTTTGCATTGTTTTTAGACAAGTTCAAAAAAAATAGTTAATGTTTGAGATGTAACCGAGCAAAGCTCGGTCACCCAGGTACTGATAGTTAAACTGCAAATTTTACACTTTTTAGCTCAAATGTGTCCCCGTAACGAAGTGTACATGGCCTGTTCGTATTCGGGAGAGGACACTTGCTGGCAAAATGATTCGAAGAAAGCTAGAATTATGACCATGCCTGAGCGACTGCGCCACTGCAAATCCAGTTGTTTTTGCACGTAAGTTTAAGAATAAGAATAATCTTTATTGAATATAACTTAACACACACAAGCTATTATTAATATTAGAATATACAATGTCCTTTTTAATTAAGTACAAATATGTTAAGGGGTGGTTCAGTCCATAATTTTGAACAAATTTGCCTAATGAATGTATAACGAAATACGAAAAAAAATTTTTAGGTTTTCATATGAATTGAAGTAGTCACGTGATATCATTAATACGGAAAATGAAAATTTTTTTTCGTATTTCGATATACATTTATTGGGAATAGTTGTTAGGAATGATGGACTGAATCACCTCTTTAAATATTTGTACTTAATGAAAAAGGACATTGTATATAGAGATACCATTTTTAAAAAGCGGAGTCACACAAACAAATAGTTTTTCCTTACAAAAAACCGTTTATTTAGTGACTCCGCGTTTGAAAAATGGCACCACAAGGGACGTGTTTTTGAACTTGTCACATTACGAAGGGTTTGCGCGAGCATTTCCAAACGGGCGCATCTTTGAATCGGTTGCTAGCGGAGGATTTGCAACCAATGGTCTTGACCACTCGTTTTTGCCCTATCAGCCATCGGTTTGTCGCGCTATGTGGCAGTAGGCGACTGCCGCTTCAACGAGCAAGATTTACATACATACATACTATCACGTCTTTATCCCTAATGGGGCAGACAGAGCATTTTGGGTCTTGCGGTTCTATGCAGAGCCCAGGGCCGCAAGACCCAAAAGCCACTTTTAGCGTCATGGTGGGCGAGAAGATGGAAAAGCAATCAATACAGTGATGGGTTGCTAGCCGCATCGCCTGTCAACATGATTCGCATTTTTGCCCATTCCCTCGATCGGCTTTTACGATCTGCGCGGGAACAGAAGCAGCTGGTACATTCTAAGTTTTTTTATTTCTCCCAGACCAGCATGGGAGTTGAGAGCAAGATTTGATGATATTAATAAATAATTTTCATCATCTTTAGGTCCTAGTCTCCATTGCAGGAGCACGACCCTCTCTGTGCTACTAGAACAATACTTGGCAAGAGCAGCCAGAAAATTTGGCCTACACTCTCCAGGCTCGCCGGCACGCTGGCCAGACGGGTTGGAGAGGTCTCATTGATGTTTATAAGCTTTGTTTAGCTTGTATTTCCTAAGTCTCCTTCTACGAGTGGTCCTATTTTGCTCTGCTGTATAATAAATAAATATATAGGTACGGACAAATCAAACAGATTGAGCTAGCTCCATCATGACCTGACCAGAGATAGAACCCAGGACCTCCGATGTGACAGCGTGGCATGATGACCACTAAGCCACAGATCATCATCGTCATCGTGTTAAATTTATGAATGTTATATTCCAGAAAAGGTTACGTGCGATCCTACCCTGGAGGTGAATGTATTCCTGTCACAAGCTGTCGGGACCTGCGCTTGGCTCGCGTCATCAAGAATCTGCCTACAGCTTTCCCGGAATATATTATAAGAAAATAATATCAAGTTTACAATATTAAAAACACAGATTTTGACCTGCTTTACTCATAATTTTTGGAGAAACATAGAACTTGTTTATTTCTCAAAAAGATACAAACAGTTTTACGTACAACGCCGCGCTACGCATCGCGAGAGTGTAGGGCAAATCCTCTGGCTGCTCTGGCTAAGTATGGCTCTGGTAGTACAGAGAGGGTCGTACTCCTGCAGTGAAGACTAAAATAGACCTGGTGATTTTTTTCAAAAGTGCGCGCCACGTTGCTTCGCGCCGCGTCTCAATCTGAGTTGACCCGGGTTTTTTGTATAGAAACAATAATTCGTTAAAAAATTGCGTTTTAAAAAATAGGTCCGCTGAAAAAGTTCTTAAGATAACAACACTTACCTTTCGTAATAAAAACGGCAGTAGTCAGGGCTACCAACCCGAAGAAAATAATCACAAAATCCCCGCACTTTGACATTTTGATTTTTTTACAACTTTTCAGCTGACGCGACCACTAACAGCCAAGTTTCTAGACAATATGACACTATTCCACTCTGATCTGAACACTGACCTTCTTACTGGTTGAATGATCAATATAAATGTTTTTGGACAAAAAATTTGTGCCATCCTTGAATGCATCAGACCGTATCTGCATTGAAAAAGTAGTAAAGTGCGAGTTGATCTAGTACAATAAGGGTTTTTTTCCAATTTATTTTTTTATTTAATCTTTATTGCTCATCTAATACAAATTGTGAGGAAAAATTGGCGAACTAAACGCTAAAAGCGTTGTCTACCAGCCAACCTTTGGGTTATGGTTTCCTTTGGGTTTGGGTTTGGGTTTGCTTGCTTTTGGGTTATAAATCCAAACTGCTACACTAAAGTTATAGGGGTTTCAAAAGTACCTCGATTTACATAATGCTGAAATTGGCTCGCAATGCACTTCTAAATATCAAAACGAAAAGTTGCCGAGTTCTGACGCGAGCTAAATTAAACCACATCGCTAACCAAATTGAGTAGATATTTCTTTGAATTTCTTTGCAGAGTTAGACTTCTGTACGTGAGTGAATAAGTACTAGTAGTACTAATTCTGTGCTCTAAGTATTCTTTAGACACTTCTTTCTTCTATTTCTCCCTTCAATATTACTTTTAACAATTCATCAACATTAGCCTACGGAACCCTAAAAAAGTCACTGCGCATTGCAACCACAGTCAATCGATTGCGTAATTGCATCTATGTGACACCATTGAATGCTTTTTGTTTCATTCATGCGGTTTGTTATTTACATTCGGTATAGGGATGATTCAGGGTTGATGACAATGTGCATTGTTACAGTTTGAACTCTGAAAAGTGTTGCAATTTTTAACCCCTGATAAAAAAGAGGGGTGTAGTAAGTTTGACGCTAACTGTCTGTCTGTCTTTCTGTGGCGAAAGAATAGGATTTAGAATTTTATGTGAGCCATGGACCCCTCTGTGGCATTATAGCGCTCTGTCTTTAGGAAGAGAGACATGGAAAGCACTCCACCGACAATAGCCCAGCTCTTAAATATAAGAAGAAGATCTTTAACGGATAGACCAATGTCGATGCGGTTTTTTTCACGTGAAAACAATTTTCCTTGCAGTGGTATCTATGTTTGATGAATTGGTTCAGCCATTTAAAAGTTATTGGGGGTTAACTCTCTAAAGTCAGGGCTTTCCCTAGCAAATAATAGATGGCGCCACGGATATCATGTTGAAAGTTCCACTTCTCATCACTAGATGGTGCTCTTGACAGTCAGGATTTTTTTAATTTGCATAGCAAGCAAACTTTTTAGAACGATGTTCTTTCTCGTGGGTTACTTTGATGGGACATTTAATTACATTGGCATTTGAGAAGGCATTAAAAAGAAGGTAATTTAGTCTCGCCTCTTAGCAAAGCTGTGGCCCAGCGGCTCAGATAGTTTAATTTAAAAGTAGGTAGGTAGGTAAGTACCTTGATCAAATTGACAAAAAGTATTTAAGTTCTCCCGCTTTTTTGCGCCTGCGACCGTGCGGAAATGCCACTTCCTAGTCAAGGAAAGATTTAATACTGGGCCAGAGCAACCAGAGGATTTGGCTTACACTCTCTACGCTGCCTAAACGGTTGGAGAGGTCTCTTCGTCATCATCATCAGGTCTTCTTGCCTCCACTTCAGGAGCACGAGTGCACGACCCTTTCTGTACTACCAGAGGCATACTCGGCCAAAACAGCCAAAGGAGTTTGGCCTACAGTGTCCTCGCTGGCCAGACGGGTTGGAGA
Source organism: Acrobasis consociella (assembly GCA_963555685.1). Lineage (NCBI taxonomy): Eukaryota > Metazoa > Arthropoda > Insecta > Lepidoptera > Pyralidae > Acrobasis > Acrobasis consociella. Next base: position 2,569,411 of record OY743121.1, read on the forward strand.
GGTCTCATTGAGGTGTATAGCTTTGTTTAGCTTGAATGTAAGTCGCCTTTACGACATCCACGGGAGGACTTGGGATGACCCTGTTCTACTCTGCCGGAAACCACACGGTTAATAGCAGTTAAAGAGTTGATAAATATTATAATAAATCTCCGACTAGAATGTCGCTTAGTTATCGCAAACTGTATGGCGGCCGTCACTTTCACCGTTGGCGTAGTACTAAGCAAGCAGTTGAGGTCAACTGCGGCCCGAACGAGCAACGCGGTGGCCATACTATTGTCATTCCGTTCTGAAATGCGCTTCAAATGAGTCGTTTGGGTGTTTGCTTATACAGTAAACAATTGCCTAAAATTGTATAAGTTTCTTAATATCAGCGGGCCGCAATTTGTAACGAGTTTTTTTTGCAGCCTCTCTTGCTGATGTCTCTTTACTTTCCTGTTGTGACTGCTGTTGTAAGTCGTCAACTCGCCCCTTGACAAAGGCCTCCCCCAGCTATCTCTATAGTATTCTGTTCCTTGGTTTTCTTCTCCGTAACTCTCCAGCTGCATTCTTGATTTCATTTTCCCATCTTGTAATGAGTTAAGAAGCACTGATTTTAAAAACTCTCCGCAACAAACTATAAGCGCTTATTATTATATAGATACACACCCAAGACTCAGGACAATTCGAAAAAGGCAATTTTCCAACTTGCCCTGGCTTCACTGGCTTGGGATCGGTAACATTCGGGGTGACGTACTACCACAAGTATGGCACTGTATAGAAGCGGAGTAAAATATGCCTAATACTACTATAACGAAACTATACATCCGTGTACACGGCAATGTGTGAGTGTTCGCCGCTCAAAGCTGTAAGGCGTTCAAAGCTGCAGTGGTCGTTCCGAAACTAAAATAAAATTTTAAAAAAATGGTCAATGTCAAGACGACAAATTTATATTACACATTTATATAACATTGAAAATTTGTTTTACTTTGACTTTGACGACACTCTCGCCAAGACAAGAACGGGGGAAAAATGCGAGGACGGGGTACGGCAACACATATTGCGCGGGACCTTAGAAAATTCCGTTCTGTATGTAATACTTACATTGATTCTGTGGCACTACCTTATTAAGTATATAGTATTGTAAAGTACATAGGTATAGGTATTAGGTATTAGGTACATTTCCCGAGGACGGCCATTTTGCTACGTGCATTACCTTGATTGTCTGTTACACAAACATTTGCCTGGACGGCTTTGTTGACTGACCATATTAGATATCAATTTTATTATATTGAAAACCTTCAATGTAACGACTAAACATACAACGTGGAAGGGACGTACCACGGGCTATACTCGATCATCATAAAATAATGATAATAAAATAATAGTCAAAAAGCAAAAAAAATCGCCATTCCCATACAAATTGCCCGGGCGGGTGCACACTTCCATGTGGAAATGCGGAGTTTCTTTTTAAATTCTTACTGTTATTTTAATTTTGTTGCCCAAAAGATGAGCCCACTCAACATCAAAAAGGGTTCCAACCGACGAAGTGAGATCCGCAGAGGAAGACCCAGGATGAGATGGAGGGACGAGTTGTCCGCTTTTGACAAAGTCTGGAGTGAAACAGCTGAAGATAGAAGTAATTGGAAATAAAAAGGGGAGGCTTTTGCCTAACTATGGGACATAAACGGCTAAAAAAAAAGAATTAAAGTTTCAATATTTTAAATGGATCTAGTATAGCCCATGGTTCGATTTATTACGGGTTATGTCCCTACCCTACCACGTTGTAGAGGTATATTCTACCAGCTTTACAGGAAAGATAATCATTTTATTAATATACTCTTCCATGCTGGTCCTCGAGAAAGGAAAAAATGTACCAGCTTCTTCTCTTCCCATGCAGATCGTAGCAGCTAATTTGCGAATAATGTTTTGGCGATACCGCTACCCATCACTATTTTGATTCCTTTTTTCACTATCTCGCCCGTTATTAACCTTGACGTGGCCTTTAATACTTGCAGCCCAGGGCTCTGTCTGCTTATAGCCGCAAGACCCGAAATGCTCCGTCTGCCCCGTATGTACGAACGTATGAACTAAAGTTGCTATAAAATGATTCTGTATATCCTGTGTGGGCTACTCCAAGTCCTTCCGAGGATGTCGTAAAAAGCGACTTAGGAAGTACAAGCTAAGCAAAGCTTATAATCATCGGTAGAACAGAGCGGGTAGTGCTCCTGCAGTGGAGACAAAAAGACCTGATGATTATTTGTTTACGGACAACCATCGGGACGGGAAACTAAAAGCTAGTAAACAAATACAGTATCAAAATAAGTAATTCAAATGTCTGAAAGCCTAACACTGCAATTCTACGTAGTATGTATGTTTAGTTTGTTCAACATCGAGATCTAATAATGCCTGCGACTGCATCTGTTCGGAGAATGCAGTCCGATGTACCGAATGCAGTGAACACGCTGAATTGTATGTTGCATGGCGCGAGCTGTAAGCTTGTAGCGATCTTGATATTGTATGAGCAATAGAATCTTTATCATTTAATTGAGACTTGAGACCTAAAGTTAAGTAAGTTCCAATATCTAGCTATATGATTCTTAGTTTGCTTAACATTGAGGTCTAATAATGCCTGCGACTGCATCTGTTCGGGGAATGCAGTCCGATGTACCGAATGCAGTGAACACGCTGAATTGTATGTTGCATGGCGCGAGCTGTAAGCTTGTAGCGATCTTGATATTGTATGAGCAATAGAATCTTTATCATTTAATTGAGACTTGAGACCTAAAGTTAAGTAAGTTCCAATATCTAGCTATATGATTCTTAGTTTGCTTAACATTGAGGTCTAATAATGCCTGCGACTGCATCTGTTCGGTGAATGCAGTCCGATGTACCGAATGCAGTGAACACGCTGAATTGTATGTTGCATGGCGCGAGTTGCAAGCTTGTAGCGATCTTGCAATAGTTAGTTTTACTTAGCCTATGTTAGTAATATGTATGTTGCCTGCACTCTCACATTTATTACTTTGAGTGGGTTTTAAATATCACCCTCCTTACAAAAGACGCCCATTAGAGGGAGAATTATAGCGATTTGCTAACGTCGTCAAGATGCTATTGGGGCTAGACCTTACTATATTTATAAGCGAGGTGGTTTTTTTGCGAAGACTTTCATTTAAGTAAGTTTTAATATCTTGCTACATATTATTTAGTTTGCTTAACATCGGGATCTAATAATGCCAGCGACTGCATCTTTTCAGATGTTCGATATACTGAATGCAGCGAACACGCTGAATTTTATGTTGCATGGCGCAAGCTGCAAGCTTGTAGCGATCTTGATATTGTATGAGCAATAGAATCTTTATCATTTAATTGAGACTTGAGACCTAAAGTTAAGTAAGTTCCAATATCTAGCTATATGATTCTTAGTTTGCTTAACATTGAGGTCTAATAATGCCTGCGACTGCATCTGTTCGGGGAATGCAGTCCGATGTACCGAATGCAGTGAACACGCTGAATTGTATGTTGCATGGCGCGAGCTGCAAGCTTGTAGCGATTATATTTTATGAGTAACTAGCTGTGCCCGCGGGCTTCTCTCCCCGTGAGAATTTTAGGATAAAAACTATCCTATGTCCTTCTCCGGGTCTTAAACGATATCTGCACCAAATTTCATTTATATCGGTCCAGCCGTTCACGCGTGATGTCGTGACCAAGGGAAATAGTGAGTAATAAAATCTCTATCATTTTATTGAGACTTAAAGTTAAGTAAGTTCCAATATCTTGCTTAATGATTCTTAGTTTTTCTTAACATCGGGATCTTATAATGCCAGCGACTGCTATGAAAAAGCTTGCTTAGGATGTTGAATGGCTTTCAACTCTTATACTGTACCAGTTTGAGTTCACAACAATAGACTGAAATAACCTTGGCCCAGTAACTGTTTAACACAAAATCTTTCTTCCACTAGCATATTTATCCATATAGTAGTATAAACTGCATTACCGGTCACTGATAAAAAAAACTGATAGCTCTCAAAACGTGTGCGAGTTTGACTTCTCTCCACAAACTATGACGCACCTGTTCTCTTGCCCTAGGTGACCTACTATCTGCACCCTGGAAGACTTATATGTATGTAGCAACTGACGACGCCGTCAGAATAGCTCAATTTTGGGATGATAGAATATAAACTAAAACAAATAAACCATTGACACGCAAAGAAGAAGATAAAATAACCGGCCAAGTGCGAATCGGATTCGCGCACTAAGTGTTCCGTACCATTGTCTATAAAAAAATCGCGTTTGTTGTATAGGAGCCCCCCTTAAATATTTATTTAATTTTGTTTTTAGTATTTGTTGTTATAGCGGCAACAGAAATACATAATTTGTGAAAATTTAAACTGTCTAGCTATCGCGGTTCTTGAGATACAGCCTGGTGACAAACAGACGGACAAACGGCAGACAACGAAGTTTTAGTAATAGGGTCCCGTTTTTACCCTTTGGGTACGGAACCCTAAAAAAGGCTTGCTAGAAATCTTGAATCGCTTTCAGCTCATGACTTGTACCCAGCAGCAGACAATAATACGATTTAGAAGCGCGATAACTTAGTTTGGAGTCGAGAAAAAATTGTATTTGTCGTATGAGCTGAAATGTTCGGCTTCAGAACATCTCTATTTGGCCCTCTCTTTGTATTCTTTGAAATTAATTTAATTTCGGGATAAAAAGTATTAAGGGAGGTGTTATTTTTATGATATTTAAATAAATATATAGGAACAAATCACACTGATTGAGCTTGCCCCAAAGTAAGTTCGAGACATATATGTTATGGGATACTAACTCAACGATACTATATTAACAAATACATATATAGATAAACATCTAAGACCTAACATTCCCTGACCGGGAATCGAACTCGGGACCCCTGGGTGGCGGACTAGCATGGTGACCACTACACCATCGTCAAATGACAATGTTACTATTAAAAACATACCAATTCCGTATAGCTCTACTAACCGACTTTAATAGAAATATCAGTACTTGAAAGTCCTCGTGACCCCACTGATGGGGATAAAGAGTGGTGCCACCAGTCCGTAGGGAATTTTCCGGGGTCCCGCACTGCCCGCATTATTTGAAAGGAAACGGAGATAACATTTCTATAAGCTAAAATAAAATAAATAAATATATAGGGACAAATTACACTGATTGAGCTAGCCCCAAAGTAAGTTCGAGACTTGTGTTATGGGATACTAACTCAACGATACTATATTTTATAACAAATACATATATAGATAAACATCCAAGACCCAGGACAATTTGAAAAAGGCCATTTTCCAACTTGCCAGTCTGGGGATCGAACCCGGGACCTCTGGGTGGCGGACCAGCATGATGACCACTACGCCACGGAGGTCGTCAAAAGAAAGTCTTAATTAGGTCTTACTAACGATGCCTATAAAGTGGCCTTCGGCTTCAAAACCAATAAAAAATCACCGTGTATATGCAGTGGTATTCCTGTGGCTGATATGATGAATATAGCCTATTGTATCTAACATGTTTAACCTTTCGAATGTCGGCATAGCAGACACAATAGTAAAACAATACATCAGACGCCCGCTCCGGGCGTCCGACAGTTAAAGGGTTAATAATATACTTCGAATGTATTTAACCCCTTCTAAAACAAACTAGTAAAATATGTGGTTAGATAAGCCCTTATTTAAAGAGATCCCTCGTTAAAAGTTGAAAGACTTGTCTCTATCCCCCAATAACTATCTGTAGCTGGGATCAAAGCCAATGCATGTAAAGTGGGCAGTCTTCCAAATTCACACACTAATTTAGTTTTAATGGAAGCGGTTAGTTGAATTATATTTTTGACTATAACTTGATTTGGCTCATAGAACTTTTTTTTAAATTAACCTATACTGTCCCAGTAACAACAAAAAACCGGCCAAGTGCGAATCGGACTCGCGCACGAAGGGTTCTGTACCATTAGCTATAAAAATCAAGTTTGTTGTATGGGAGCCCCCCTTAAATATTTATTTTATTTTGTTTTAGTATTTGTTGTTATAGCGGCAACAGAAACATTTACATAATTTGTGAAAATTTCAACTTTATAGCTATCGTGGTTCTTGAGATACAGCCTGGTGACAGACAGACGGACAGACGGACAAACAGCAAAGTCTTAGTAATAGGGTCCCGTTTTTACCCTTTGGGTACGGAACCCTAAAAATGATGGTGTAACGAGGAAATTATCAATGATGACTGTCTCACTGCTGGGCAAATTTTTCCCCCATCTCCTTGCAAATATCTCGATTATGTGCTACTTCGCTTTCATGCGTGCGGCAACGCATTTATTATATATATTATATATTATATTAGCCAAAGCCCGCGACTTCGTTCGCGTGGACTTTGTTACTCCGGAAAATGCTCATCACTTATTGAAGGCTGAACAACTTTTGGCACTTTTGCTAAGGCGTAATTTTTATATTTCCTATAGTTTAACTGAACCATTATGGTTCTCCATCAGATGTTCCATTTTCCAAAATCAATTATACCCTATATGTTGCCTAGGCTAAATAGCTATATAACAAAAAAGTTTCATTCGAATCCGTCAAGTATTTCCGGAGATTAGCGTGTACAAACAGACAAACAGACAGTCATTTTTTCATTCTTATTTAAAACTAGCCGAAGCCCGCGACTTCGTTCGCGTGGACTTTATGTCTCTGGAAAATGCTCATCAGGCTGAACAACTTTTACTTAGGCGGCATTTTTATATCTCTTATAGTTTAGCTGGGCCATTATGGTTCTGCATCAGGCGTTCCATTTTCCAAAATCATTTATACCCTATATGTTGCCCAGGCTTAATAGCTATATAACAAAAAAAGTTTCATTCGAATCCGTTCAGTATTTCCGGAGATTAGCGTGAACAAACAGACAAACAGACAAACAGACATACAGACAAACAGACAAACAGACAAACAGACAGACTTTTTTTTTTAAATTCTTACTCTATTACTACGTCTCCATCGCCCCCAATATTTTTTTTGGAAATATATTTAATGTACAGACACACTTTTTTTACTGTTTTATTATATGTATAAATTATTATATGTATAAATATAAATATATATTAATATATAAAAATTTACAAATAAAACCTTATAAAAGTAAACATAGTACATATGTACGTGCTACATATTTCTAAAGAAATTTTTTGTTCCATATAAACAGAATCATAAGAAATCAAGACGTATCCAGTAAACAAACATTTGTTTTCTCATCAACGCGTCGTCGCCGCGGATTTGGCTTCATAATGAAAATTCTTCAAAATTAACCCGATCGGCTTCAACTTGCAAGAATCCGATATTAAAGATAGTTCCCAGTAGCTTACGTATATGTACGTTATAGAATGCCAAGTAAAGAAATTGGTAAGTTACCTAGGAACTTCGGTCGTTTTAATTTTACGTAGTCTGGTAAAAAGAGCTCTGTCGGGAACTCGGGATGGTAGTTCATTGATTCAACAAGATTAAAAAAAAAATTGATTGATTTTTTTGAAAATATTTGAGGTAATCAATGTATGTATTTTTCAATTTCAATTTATTTATTGCTTTTCACATTATACATGTATTAGATTACACTACACAGTCACTTCTTATGTATGTCGCAGCCATCTGGTTAAAACCAGGCATCAACATCATTCTCAGTCACAACAGTTGTTTATGTTGTTGACGCCTTATTTGTTTTGGAGCGCTTCTTCGTAGTGGGAAACTCAGAACTAAATTTGAATCACTTGGCTGAGTCTTGGTCAGTCATATTCAAAGGGCTGACTTTCAATACGCCAAGTGGTTAATCGTTGAGTGATTCTAGTCCAATTAACTATCGTCCTAGGCATCCAATGGGATGGCTGATTTAACCAGATGGCTGTGATATTTTTGAAGTGAAAACTTCTTTAGCGGCGTTGTGCACTTTTTTTGGAATGGGTAAAAAATGTTAAACTCGCGTCAGGACACGTGACCGATCGAAAATTCGTAAGACGGATGGAGAGTAGACAGCTGGCGCGGCGTAGGAGAGGGAGTGTCCCCCTCTCTTTCTACGGCGCGGCGAAAATGTATGCCTGCGCCTGCTGTTTCGTATATTAAAAATGCACAACGTTAATATTCAAGTTTTCACTTCTGCCGGCACTCCCAGAGTGCAACCCGTCGTTTTTTTTTATGTATGTTCCCCGCATATGTTCTTATGATGGCAACGGCCGCGGACTAAATGGGATGGCGCAGCCTAAGGGAGGCTTATGCCCAGCAGTGGGTTTTTGAAAGCTGATGATGATAATGTTCTCCAATCAATCGAAGACTGAAGCCTGGACCAATTTCAAATTCCTAAGGGCTTGCGAAGGGGTCCCAGAAATTTTATCAAAATCGATTGAGTAGTTTGGGTTGATTTCGGTTTTTAGTTTTGAAAAATTACATCAGAGTGTGTAAATTTTGAAAATGGTACAAATTTGTCAAGATTAAAAATCCTTTGTCGATTTACCCATGGAGCAAATAGCTTTTTCCTAATTACCACAAGGCGGGCCGTATGCATATTTACCTGCTTTTATCGTTTCACAAAGGAAAAGATCTCTTCCGAAGAAATGAAAATAAAGGTTCATTTAGACGGTGTAAGTTTCTTGCCTTTTGCAATTTATTGAAGCAAAAGATAACTTGTCTGGCCTTAATAAAACGTCAGCCATAAAATAGGTTCAGATGACAGATACAGTTTTTTATTTATTTTATTTATTTTATCAAACTTTATTGTTCCAAAGTACAAATATACTTTTAACAAATGGCGGACTTAATGCTAAAAGCATTTTCTCCCAGTCAACCATAGGGATAAACAGAAAAAATTAAGTGGCACAGAAAGCAATACAATATACTTACACATATAAAATAATACATATAATATACAATTACATTATATACCTATGATATATAAATATCACAATAAATATCTACTTACAATACACACATATACATTTACATAAACTAACATATAAATAGTTAAGAAGAGAAGAACAAAATAATAATGACTTTATGAAGGAAGGGAGTTTAAGAGGTGGGCGTGAACTTTTCTTTTAAACGAGAATTTGGTAGAAATGTCAAAAATAATTTATTTGGTAAGTAATAAAGTGAAACGTTACAAAATAACGTCACTTGTCACTGATCAATGATCATATCCATTGTCAACGTAATTTTAGATTTATAGTAAATGTTTGTTTTGACATTTAGAGTAAAGTATCTGATTTAAGTTGTTGGAAACTTCAAATAAACATAACCTAGTCTCTTTAGGTAATTTGATCAGAAAAAAATTTAATTGTAGTTAAAATATTATTAAATATCTTATTCAATAAAATGGTATGCAACAGGCAAAAAATTTCACCGCCTAAATGGGCCTTAAGGGCGAATCGGTAGTTGACAATAAATTACGTCCTTTCCCGGTCTTTGTTAGAACGCTGATCCTCGTCCGCCCACACTGTGTTCACTTCAATCAAGCGGAGCGAACTTATTTGTTAGTGGCAGTTGAATTCAGGGGAATTAGGAAGATAATTATATGAAATCGCTATCACGTTTCTATCCTTAAGGAGGAAGACAGAACATAAGACCACAATACTCTGGTTGATGTGAAGAAAAAGGAAATCAAACCATCACGCCCGGGGTTGCTGAATTTTTGAGGAGTTGAAATTTAGGAGAATTGAGAAGACATTTGCCGTGTGGTTTCCGGCAGAGTAGAATAGGGCCACTCCAAGTCCTCCCGTGGATGTCGTAGAAGGCGACTCAGGAAACAAAGCTACAAAAAGCTTAAAAACATCAATGAGACCTCTGAAACCCGTCTGGTAGTACAGAGAGGATTATGCTCCTGCAGTGGAGACAAAAAGACCTTATGATGGTAATGATGATGAAGAAGAAATTAAAATGAAATAGCCATCGTCTCTATCTTTAACGGATAAGACAGAGCACATACCCGCAACACTCTTGTTGAAGTGTACTGGTGGTCTTTGTAAAGGTGGAAAAAGGAAATAAACTATTTTGCTTCAAATTGCTAACGGCCCAACAGAACAACGAGCTTCTCGTGGAACAAAACGACCCGCTAAAATTAGGGCGGATCACTAGTTGACAATAAATTACGTCCTTTCCCGGTCTTTGTTAGAACGCTGATCCTCGCCCGCCCACACTGTGTTCGCTTCAATCAAGCGGAGCGAACTTATTTGTTAGTGGCAGTTGAAATTTAGGTGAATTAGGAAGAAGTTTATATGAAATACGCGTTCACGTCTCTTGACTGTTTCCGTGATCCAGTGGTCAAGACGGTCACCTTGTGATCCCGAGTTCATGGGTTCGAATTCTACTGGGAAGCATACTTTGTGAAAAGTAGTTTTCTGCCTGGTAGCAAATGACGGTTCTGAGTGACAGAAAAGAATAAAATATTTCATAACTCAAAACCGGCTACAAACTACACAACCGACTTCGATAAAAAATTTATGGGACCACCTGACAAGTACGTCCTTTTAAACAAACAAAAATTTTCCAAATCAGTCCAGGCGTCTTCGAATAATTGGTGAACATACATAATTAAAAAAAAGGACGCGACGAATTGATAACCTCCTCCTTTTTTGGAAGTCAGTCAAAAAGTGCTGTTTCGTGCTGCAGCTGAAGGCAAAAGTTTGTGAGTGTGTGTGTGTTTGTTCCTTCTTCACGTGCAAACGGCTGGACAAATTTTGATACAATTTGGTATGCTGGAAGCTGACACATAAGCTACTTAAAGCGCGTATAACACCGCGGGGCGCAGTTAGTTAAATCTATTTTCAAAAATGTACCTCCATTTTTTCAAATAACATTTTCTGATGTACGTGACATAAAGGTGAAGAGTATTGGATTATCGGCAGTTTGCTTCATTCGTAGCTGAAACGTACAAAAACCAGTTTCACAAATAACTACATTTTTGTGCGAAATCAGTATAAAAATAACATTTCCGGAGTAAGTCCATATAAAGGCGAGGTGGTGCCATGAAATACGTCTCAGAATTGATTTTATCCAATGATATTGTATTTTTAGAAGATGTCTCATTGCGTACTATTTAAGTATACGTATTAATAAGTAAGATAAAAATGCCACTAGACACAATATTAGATCCAAAGAGATATTAAGAGATCCATTTCATCATCATCGTATTAGCTACAGAAAGTCCACTGCTGGACATAGGCCTACCCCGATGATCAGAAGCGGATTGCATCCAGCGCCTTCCTGCAATCTTGCGCAGGTCCGGTCGTCTGTCAATCTAACAAGTAGCAGGTAGTAGAGATCCATTTATCAGGCCCAATATTGACCTAACTAAATTCTGACCTTTCCGTAGTATGATGAAAAAGTTAAATCCTAGTTTTCTCTCACAGATTTGATGCTTCGCGACACTTAATACTGAATCTGAATTGTTACAATGATTGACAAATCTTCTTTACAAGGGTTAACACCTTCACTACAAGTGCTATGAAAATCCTTTGACGAGATGAGATTTTCTTTGATCACTGGTAAACTTTGTAATTGGACCGCCCCGGTGGAGTCAACATGTATTTGCATTCAAACATCAATAATTTAATTCAGAACTAATTTTTAATACACATATAAATTATATTTATGTTTTAAATGTTTATATATAAATAATTTGTAAGTAAATGAACTACTGGTATAATTACTGCGCTTACCCTGTTTCACATTAATTTCTCCTTTACCCAAATGGATGGAAGAGATTGCATATAGCGATAAGTCCGCCTTTGTGCCCATATTGGTTTGTGATTTTTGTGTGTTTATTATGGTGCAATAAAGTTAATTTTTATCTGTGTTGTATTTGCATTTTGGAATAGAAGAAGCTCCTAGAAGGAAGTTTATGCCTAGCAGTAAGTCCCTAAAAGCTGACGATAATGATGATTATTATCGATAGGTAAGTTCTTTACATTCTGGTGCAACATCTACAGTTCTACATCAAAGGCTTTCCTCAAGAAACGCCTCGTATCGCCAATAAATTGGATCTTAACGTCGTAAATATGACGTTGGGGCAGAATGTTCCATATTTTCTATTCTCATACGTCTAAAGGCGGTAATGAGGTCTCATGCATCACAAATATTGTATATAGAGACGGTACTTTAAATGTTTAATCGGGTTTTGTTTCTTGTACGTCTGAATTTTCTTTCTCTTCTTACATACTCACTCTTTTACAGTTGCTTCTTCGCTTTTCATAAATAGAGCATGGACCTGAAATCTTATACCTTTAAACGAGCAATTCTTGTATATTTATTTATTTATATGTATATTTCTGTGATCTTGGAAACGGCTCTAACGATTTCGCTGAAAATTGGTATATGGAGGTTTTCGGGGGTAAACAATCGATCTAGATTAGTCTTATGTTTGGGAAAACGCGTGTTTTCGAGTTTACGTGCGTTTTTCTTTCCACCAAAAATATGGTTGCTAATTTCGTCCCACCGGGCACTATCCGTCTGGCTCAGCGGTTAAAGACGCGGACTGCTAGAAAGAGTGTTACGGGTTCGAATTCCACTGGGTGATTTACTTTTGTTTTTTTTATGTTTAAGTTTATACAATATCCTTTTTTATTAAGTACAAATATTTTAAGGGGTGATTCAGTCCATCATTTTGAACAACTTTTCCCAATAAATGTATATCGAAATACGAAAAATATTTTTTCGGTTTTCATACAAATCGAAGTAGTCACGTGATATCATTACTATGGTAAATGAAAATTTTTTTTTCGTATTTCGATATACATTTATTGGGAAAAGTTGTTCCATATGATGGACTGAATCACCCCTTAAAATATTTGTACTTAATAAAAAAGGACAATGAATATGATTTTTAAATTTTTATTGATTTTAGACATGTTTAAAAAATGTAGTTAATGTTGGAGATGTAACCGAGCAAAGCTCGGTCGACCAGGTACTAAGTATTTATATAGTTATGTCTATATTTTTAACCGGCTTCCAAAAAAGGAGAAGGTTATTCATTCGTCGCGATCCTTTTATGTATGTTCACCGATTATTCGAAGACGCTTGGACCTAACTATTCAGAAAATTCTTTATCTGAAAGGGTACGCTTGTCAGGTGGTGCCATAGAAATTTTATCAAAATCGGTTGTGTAGTTTTGAAGAATAGTCAGTTTTTAGTTTTGAAAAATTATCTCTTTCATCACAATCATCAGGTCTTTTTATCTCCACTGCAGGAGCACGATCCTCTCTGTAGTACTACCAGAGCCATACTTGGCCATAACAGCTAGAGGAATTGGCTTACACTCTCCTCGCTGGCCAGATGGGTTGGAGAGGTCTCATTGATGTTTATTAGCTTCATTCAGCTATTATTTCCTAAATCACCTTCTATGACATCCTCGGGAGGACTTGAACCACTTCAAGTCCTCCCGAGGATGTCATAGAAGGTGATTCCCTAATCCTAATCTACTCTGCCGAATACCACACGGCAATATAAAATCTTAAAACCTCTTTATCATACGAACCTAACTTTAAGCATTATACTTATCGAAAAGAATTAAAGTAACAATAAATGCACGCCTCCTAATGCAATATGCATGTCATACGATGATTGTTAAATGTGGTCACAACACAATATTCGTTGGCACGTGGGTGCTACCATTCGAGGAAATGATAGCATTAGCATTTTATATATTTAAGCCTGATATCCATATTGATGTCATAAACCTATGCGCCAGCGGCCTTAGCATGGTACCGTAAGTCTAGATAAAGTTTATACTACGTGTAAAGAACATACCCGTAATAAATCGAATCACGGGCTATACTAGACCACTATAGTATTATGAAATTAAAATAACAGTCAAAAACTTTAAAAAAAATCTCCATTTCCATACAAAAGTATGCTGCTGCCCGGGCAATGTGTTTTTGGCTGTTATTTTATTATCATTATATAGTGATCTAGTATAGGTTGTGGTTCGATTTCTTACGTATATGTCCCTTCCGCGTTGTATATCGCAACGTCGTGACGAACTGTATTATTTTAAAATAGGGTTTTTGAGCATTCAAGATGTAGTACTGAAGGACTGAAACTAAATAATTATATAATAATAGTATTTAGTGTGGATTTGAAGCTCGTTATTAATACCTAGAGCGAAATAGTGATTAATGATAGCGCTCGATAAACGTTGTCGTCAGTGGCATGCTAAGGGTGCTGGGCTTTGCGGAGGAGTAGGGTCCTCAAGTATTAACTTTAAAAATGCAATAAGATACTTCCAGTTTTCTGCTGGGACACAGGTATCTCCTAATAAGAAGGAATTTAAAAGGGATAAATACGGAGAATACATACATAGATACATACTATCACGTCTTTATCCCTAATGGGACAAACAGTGCATTTTGTATCTTGCGGTTCTAAGCAGAGTCCAGGGCCGCAAGACTCAAAAGCCACTTTTATCGTGGTAGTGGGCGAGAACATGGAAAGCAATCAATATAGTGATGGGTTTCTAGCCGCACCGCCTATTAACATGATTCACATATTCGTCCATTTTCTCAATCGGTTTTAAGATCGGAAAAGAAGCAGAAAGAGAAGCAGCTGGTACACTCTAAGTTTTTTTCTTTTTTCTCAGACCAGCATGGAAGAGAAATACGGAGAATAGAGAAAAGTATATATTATTTTAGGTTTTCATAGAAATCGAAGTAGTCACGTGATATCATTACTATGGAAAATGAAAAATATTTTTTCGTATTTCGATATAAATTTATTGGGAAAAGTTGTTCAAAATGATGGTCTGAATCGCCCCTTAAAATATTTGTACTTAATAAAAAAGGTCATTGTATACAAGTGGACCAAAATTTTTGTCAGTTAACTAGGTACCCTTTATGCCTATATTTTTTTCTTGTTGTTGTTGTAATTTTTTGTTAACCATGGTGCAATAAAGTTAATTTGTATTGTATTGTACCCGTGCTAGAAGGCAAAAGCAAGTTGACAATAAAATATTTTAGTATTTTAAAGGCATTTGACTTACCAATCCTTCCCATATATTTTCCCATAGGTATTCTCTTGCATTGAAATAGAAAATACCCGACTGCGCTTGTAGACACAAAATAAACAGCTAATAGATGTGACGCTGTGATGTATACTACATTCGACTCTTTGGCTACAGATAAAAATTCAATAAGTTTATTATTTATTTACCAGGCAAATTCAAAAATCCCCAACTTTCAAGTCAATGTAAACGCCATCTAGTGATGAGCGGAGGAAATAAATAGTAGAACTAATATACATAGCGCCATCTTTCGTCTGAAATTGGTCCATCCGATCGAGCGCTTCTATGTCAGACAGATAGACAGACAGACAAATAGACAGACAGACAGATAGACAGACAGACAGATAAACAGACAGACAGACATTAGCGTCAAACTTTTAATAACAAAACAATATTTCTTAGCTTAATATTTTTCTACAGTGCTTTCTCTTGTTGTGTAAAGTTTTATTTTTTATACTCGCGCTACAGACTCAAACGTTACTAAGTTTATCTATTACTTTGGCTAACGTGCTTCAGAGGGCACGTTAAGCCGTCGGTTCCGGTCACTGTCTTTGACATTGGTCGTTTCCTAAAACCATATATGTCAGAGGCCTTTAAGGCGGTTTAAAAACTCTGACACTATTAGTCACTATCACACACGATAAGAAGAAGACCTTGGCTAGGGCCTCCTCTAAACACTTCTACTGTTCTCTATCTCTGGTGACTCTTCTCTGATTTAGACCCACTGTCAATTTAAGTTCATCTTAAACTTAAATTCATGTTGTCTTCATTGACTTTTTTGGGCATCTCTGGGTTACCACTGTGTTATAGTTTTGCTCCTTCACTTGTCCATCCACTAGTCTGTCTCCATTTTAATTTTATAAATTTCGGAAAGGACATTTTCTATCCCTGTCTAACACTAAAATGCTCGGGTATAAAAGATTAAAACCTTCGACCTCTATGCCTACACACATACCTACAAATGTCATCTAACATCTATTAAAAATATCTTAGCAAACAGATTTTATAAAGTTTTATTTCTACATTCTCTTTATTTTGTACCGTGGACGAAAGGATCGAGAAATATGTACCATTGTCTTCCGGAATCTCTCATAAGGTATTGTCTAGAACTATTGTGGGGTTTATTAAATTGTGGACTTGAGAATGGCATTTGGTTTTTTTTATCTTTGTTTATAAAACCATATAAATTAAAATCTAAACATTTCTTAGAAATCTTGGACAGAAATAAAAATAATAATAAATAAATATATAGGAACAAATTACACTGATTAAGCTAGCCCCAAAGTCCGAGACTTGTGTTATGGGATACTAACTCAACGATACTATATTTTATAACAAATACATATATAGATAAACATCCAAGACCCAACACAATTTGAAAAAGGCCATTTTCCAAATTGCCCTGACCGGGAATCGAACCCGGGACCTCTGGGTAGCAGACTAGCATGGTGAACACTACGCCACGGAGGTCGTCAAAAAATAGGAACACTAAAATTTCAGTCATTTTTGTGTGTACTTGTATCAAATATTTATTCATATTGAAATTCACAGTATATTTTTTGTAAGTTAAAATGTTTTTGTCTATCACGTCTTTATCCCTAATGGGGCAGACAGAGCATTTTGGGTCTTGCGGCTCTATGCAGAGCCCAGGGCCGCAAGACCCAAAAGCCACTTTTAGCGTCATGGTGGGCGAGAAGATGGAAAAGCAATCAATACAGTGACAGGTTGCTAGCCGCATCGCCTGTTAAAATGATTCGCATTTTTGCCCATTCCCTCGATCGGCTTTTAGGATCTGCGCGGGAAGAGAAGCAGCTGGTACATTCTAAGTTTTTTTGTTTCTCCCAGACCAGCATGGGAGATAATGATTTTTGATAAATGATAAAACATTTTGCAGCTATTGCTAATCTAATATAATTGGTAAATAATTAAAAAAGGCGTACTTAAGAATATTAAAAATGTCTTCAGGTTTTTGAAAATACCCAGCTTAGCACGTGTCGGTTCACGTGCGGTGTATGATTCGATGTTGCCCATAGTGACATGGGGACTATATATATTACATGGATATATGCCATGCTGGTCTGGGAGAAATAAAAAATGTACCAGCTGCTTCTCTTCCCACGCAGATCGTAAAAGCCGATCGAGGGAATGGGCAAAAATGCAAATCATGTTAACAGGCGATGCGGCTAGCAACCTATCACTGTATTGATTGCTTTTCCATCTTCTCGCCCACCATGACGCTAAAAGTGGCTTTTGGGTCTTGCGGCCCTGGGCTCTGCATAGAACCGCAAGACCCAAAATGCTCTGTCTGCCCCATTAGGGATAAAGACGTGATAGTATGTATGTATGTATGGATATATAATAAATTTACATGTATCACTGTGCATCTCTATATGATATAAGACCGATGTACACGAATGAACAAACGAGCGAGCGAGCGAGCGAGCAAGCAAGCGAGCAAATAAGCAAACTGAGACACAACAAGTAATATAGATTTTTTAGTTTTACAAAGAATGCAAGATACCATAGCTATGAAGCAAGGAATCGAATTTAAGGGTCCCCCGACCCTAGACCAAAATACAACTTTCCATACAAACGTAGTCTACGTTTTATTTCAAAACGACATGTCCGATTTGGGCAAAATTTTGTAATTTCAAAGATATTGCAATTATCTAGGTTTATAACTAGTTTCCGACCGTAAAAATATGAACTTGAAATAGAATATAGTGTTTTATATCATTTTTGACCATTAGTATGGGAAACTTCATAATTTTAGTATAGGAAACCAGTTATAACCCTAGATAATTGCAATTTCTTTACAATTACCAATTTTTACCGGAATCTGACATGTGGTTTCAAAATTAAACGTAGACTACGTTTGTATGGAGAAGTCTAGGGTAAGGGGACTCTTAAAACCTTTCAAGAATGTGTGGGGTCACGTCCGGGTCCGGTGTAGAATTCCGAAGTTGCCTATTATAACATATACATATATAACATAGGCGATGCGGCTAGCAACCCATCACTATTTTGATTCCTTTTCCATCTTAACGCTCACCACCACGCTAAGCGTGGCCTTTGGGTCTTACAGCCCCGGGCTCTGTCTGCCCCATCAGGGATATAGACGTGAAAATGTATTATAACATCCACTTTATATTCCATAAATTTACACGTATGTATCACTGTGCATGTGCATCATGGGATAAGACCGCCGTTGTAGAGGAATAAACAAAGGAGCGAGCGAGCGAGCAAGCAAATAAGCAAACTCACTGAAAAAAATCATCCAATTTTATTATGTTTTACAAAGAATGCAAGATAGCTGTGAAGCTAGAAATCGAATTTGATATCTTTCATGAGTGGCCTCTGGTTACTCGACCACCGTTTGATATAAGATGGCTATAAACTAGCCAACTGTCTTTCAATAATATCGTCAATAAATCTAATATCGACGCCTTAGTAACATTATGAAACTCGTAATTCTTTTACCAAGAAGCTTACGACCAAATGGAGTATTCAATTCAATTCAATTCTCTATTTCTGATTTCTAAGATCAAATTTGTTTGTATACAGTAACTTAAAACTAATGTATTAATACCTGTTACCAAAATAATAATATGATGTGAGTCATTCCACTTTAAAATATTAACTGAGTACATATTAAAGTGCACTTTTATTCGTTCTTAATAAGTACAAAATTCATTTAGGGAAAGTTTAGAGTATGACATGGTATATTATGACATGGTATGTCCCATTTTAAAAGACTTCCATGTCGAAGTTTCCTTTCAGAAAAAATCATTTTAAAACACTAATATTTTGTTTTTAGCACTTAAAACAGCGAATGTGGGGCAAGATTGGATAAGAACGTCATTCTGTCTATTAAGACAAAATAAGAGATGATTAAGCTCACATGCTGGAGTAGATGGAATACAAATAGAACTTATTAAAAATATTAAATGTCACACACTCATAGACGAGATATTTAAATTAATACAAGAAATATATAAAACAGGAAAAATACCAAATTATTTTAAAATAAGTAGAACCGTTACGATACAAAAAAAACCAAATACGAAAAGATGTGAAGAATATAGAACGATTAGTTTAATTACACAAGCATCAAAAATATTGATAAAAATAATACAAAATAGAATCCGACCTAAAGTAGAAAATATAGTAGGCAACGACCAATATGGTTTTCGCAAAAACAAAGGCACTCGAGAAGCAGTTTTAGCACTTAGAATTATAATAGAAAGAAGATTGGAACTTGGTTTAGAAACACATATTGCGTTTATAGATTTAGAGAAAGCGTTCGATAAAGTAAATTGGAAACTAATGATGAAGGCGCTTAAGAATGCTGGCGTAGACTACAGAGACAGGAGAATAATCAAAGAACTGTATATAGAACAAGAAACAATAATAGAAAGTAATAATGAAAAAAGACAGGCTAAAATACGACAGGGAGTGAGGCAGGGTTGCCCACTTTCTCCACTGATATTCAATCTATTTATAGAAGCAGCAATATCTCAAATCAAAGACCAAGATATAGGAGAAGTTAGTATTAATGGAGAAAAGATACATTTTATAAAATTTGCAGATGACATAGCAGCCCTTGGAAGCAGTTCACAACAGTTAGAAAAGTTAATAGAAGCAATGAACAATATTTTTAAAGAACATAAATTGAGTATAAACATAAATAAAACCAAGTCCTTAATTGTCTCAAAGTCAGGTTCAGTAATTAAAAATATCCAACTTAATAATAAAACAATAGACCAAGTTCAAAGTTTTAAATATTTAGGAACTATTATCAACGAAGAGGCAAGATGCTCAGAAGATATTAAGAAGAGGATTGCTATTGCAAAAAGTACATTTAAGAGTAAAAAATATATATTTTGTTCTGGTATTAAAGAAAGTTTACGTAAAACATTTATATGGAGCACTGCTTTGTATGGATGTGAAACGTGGACGATGACCAAAAAGGATAGAGATAGATTAGAAGCATTTGAAATGTGGTGCTGGAGGAGAATGAAAAAAATAAGTTGGACAGAAAAAAATACAAATGAAAAGGTACTAGAGGATGTGAGAGAGAAAAGACAAATAATACAAATTATAGAAAATAGAAGAGGGATGGAATGTTCGGTCATTTACTACGCCACGATGAGGAAAAATAGAAGGAAAGAGAGGAGTAGGAAAACCCAAAAGAAAATTTATAGACCAAATAAAAGAAAAATTAAACGTGAAAACATATAAAGAGGTTAAGAACTTAACGGAAGGAAGAGAGACATGGAAAGCACTCCACCGACAAGAGCCCAGCTCTTATATATAAGAAGAAGAAGAAGCTCACACCGAGGGCGATCCAAGAAGAGAAGATTTTAATTCAATTGTACAATTTTACTAGGAATTGGCTGTGTAAGTCTGTATAGTTTTTCCCTTTTTTTCACATAAATAAACGTGTCGCTTAAACATTCGTCGTGTCAAATTGATTTGGAGCAATAGTAGTGCCGATGAAAAGCTGTTAATCAAACATTGATCGAACAAAATTGATGTCGATCAATAGTAGTATCGATCAAATGTTATGTCGGTCATAGGTCAACGGATTGTCAGATAACTGTGACACTTTCTGAAGCTTACAACTAAATAGAAGTTGCAATTTACATATAAACATCTAAATAACATTCCAAAACTATTTCAGGGCGAATTCAGTCCATGATGCTAAACAACTGTCCACCTTTATATCGAAATATAAGTGCACTTCTATTTAGTTACGAGCTCTTCGTTCTTGTCCAATCTTGCCCCACTTTCGCTGTTTTGTCAGAATCTGATTGATTTAGATATAATGTTAACATGTGACAGTTATTTTATTACCTCCCTCACACAGTGATAGGTCTCATTGTATCGTTGAATGAAAGATTTATTTATTGGACGCATAAATCAAGCGATGATATTATGAGAAAAGATTTGTTTGTGACCATGTTTTTGAAGTGAAAACTTCTTTAGCGGCGTTGTGCACTTTTTTGGAATGGGTAAAAAATCTTAAACTCGCGTCAGGACACGTGGCCTGATCGAAAATTCGTAAAACGGCGCAGGGCGCTTGCGCGAATGTTCGTGTGTGTTTATGTTGCAGCGTGCTACGCGCATCCATGGATGGTGACAGCTAATGGCTCGACCGTCTGTGTAGTGGCCATACTGCTGTGTATTTGAAAATGAATTTGGTCATGCTTGTGACATTTGTGACAGACTGTGGTTCAGAAAAGATTTGAAATATTTTATACTGATAATTAAAGCAATTCGTGCAAAATTATTCCCTAACCATTCCAAAATATCAAAAATGCACAACGTTAATATTCAAGTTTTCACTTCTGCCGGCACTCCCAGAGTGCAACCCGTCGTTTTTTAGAGTTCCGTAGCCAAATGGCAAAACCGGAACCCTTATAGATTCGTCATGTCTGTCTGTCTGTCTGTCTGTCCGTCCGTATGTCACAGCCACTTTTTTCCGAAACTATAAGACCTATACTGTCGAAACTTGGTAAGTAGATGTATTGTATGAACTACATTAAGGTTTTGACACAAAAATAGAAAAAAAACAGTAAATTTTGGGGGTTCCCCATACTTAGAACTAAAACTCAAAAAAATATTTTTCATCAAACCCATACGTGTGGGGTATCTATGGATAGGTCTTCAAAAATGATATTGAGGTTTCTAATAGCATTTTTTTCAGAGACACTTCCAAAGTGGAAAAAAGTGTGTCCCCCCCCCCGTAACTTCTAAAATAAGAGAATGATAAAACTTAAAAAAAATATATGATGTTATTTACCATGAAAACTACCAGCGAAAATTGATTTGAACGAGATCTAGTAAGTAGTTTTTTTTTAATACGTCATCATCATAAACGGCAATTTACCTTTCATTCAATCAACTCAAATATAAAAATTAAAAAAACATACTACAAGACTTTTATATTATGTTATTTGCTACTACGGAACCCTTCATGGGCGAGTCCGACTCGCACTTGGCCGCTTATTAAACCTCCGTCTATAAAGGAAGTGTGTTATAAGTTTGATGCTAATGTCTATCTCTGTTTGTGGCAACGTAGCTCCGGACGGAAGGACAGATTTCGATGCGATTTTTCACCGAAAAGCAAGTTCCCTTGTGGTGGTTCTTAGTTATGTTTGAAGAAGATAAAATTTATTGGGGTTAACGTTTGAAACTCGGGTTTTTTTATAATTTGCCTACCAAATAAGAGATGGCGCTACGGATATCAATTCGAATATGTAGTTACTCTACTCATCACTAGACATGTGAAATGAATAGACGCAAAAAAGATAGTCATTTTCTAAGCGCAATATGAAAATGACTATCTTTTTTTCGTCTATTCATTTTTCTAACTTTCAAATCAAAAGTTAACTTTCAAATAGAAAATAAAAAACTACTACAGACTGAGCATGAGCACAGACAATAGCAAAGTGCATTATTATTAAATTACATGATAAAGATACGATTAATTTAATGTTTTAATGCACCCATTGTCATTGTCACGTACTCTGTATCACTTTGTAGGGTACAAGGGCTAGTGACTGACTCTGAACGATTTGTAAATAAAATGTTAAATATTTAACATCTTCAACTTAGAAAAAATACTGACAATAAACATTTCACGAATAAAATTAAGATAATTTACATCCTTTTCAATCCTGTATTATATATGTATATAAAACAGTTAGTACCTGGGCGACCGAGCTTTGCTCGGTTACATCTCAAACATTAACTATTTTTTTTAAACTTGTCTATAAACAATGCAAAATAAAAAATTATATATAAACTTAAACATAAAAAAAACAAAAGTAAGTCACCGAGTGGGATTCGAACCCGTAACACTCTTTCTGGCGGTCGGTATCCTTAACCGCTGAGCTAAAAACAAGGCGGTCGGCGCGACGAAATTATCGACCATATTCTGCGTGGAAAGAAAAACGCATGAAAACTCGAAAACACGCGTTTTCCCAAACGTAGGACTAATCTAGATCGATTGTTTACCCCCAAAAACCCCCATATACAAATTTTCTGCGAAATCGTTAGAGCCGTTTTCGAGATCACAGAAATTTAGAAATATATATATATATATATATATATACAAGAATTGCTCGTTTAAAGGTATAAGATTACTAATATTTATACTTATTTATGGAATAAATAGGTACCTACTAAAGTACATTTGCAAAAAAAGATACCTGTGCTGGACATCCGATCATCCCATCTCATTGCTGTGTGAACATCCGACGCTTCTTTTACCTTTATAACTAAATGAAATATTCCTTAATTTTGTAATTTTCGAAATTGTAACATTATTTCTGTTCGACATTATTTACCCTCATTGATTTCATATTATTATAAGCTATTTATTAGTTCACCTGTCCCGTTGTCTGTCGTTCTGGCAGTAATCAAATCTTGCAAGTTAAATTTGAGCCACTTCCCGGTTTCCGATTGAGCTGAAATTTTGCACGCGTATATCGCGCGTAATAATGAAATATTATAATGACATGAAGCTGATCTGTTTTTCTTAGTTTGGGCTTGTTTCATTCGACTTTAGGAGAGTCTTTAGATAAAAGCTTGTTTAAAAAAATATTTTTAAATAAGTTTACTTGTTTAGATATCAAACCAAAGGTCTCAAAATGTATCCCTTAAATAAAACTCGATATATAGGTACATTAGAAAAAAAAACATTTGGTCAACTATAGGCTACTGACCAATTACTACGTCGTTTACCCTTATATCTGATCCCAACGTTACGAAAGCGGATGCGACGCAGCCTGGGGACAATAGCCTTATAATATGATAATTTTGTGCATTTCACCTTCCGCCGATGCAGTACAGCGACCTAAGTTATAAGATGACGCGATTTGCCATACCTACCTGAAACCAACCAAGCGGTTCACAATTATATTATGATACTCTTCAAAAGGGCGTGAAAATATGTTTTAGGGTCAAAGTCGTGCGTCTATTTACGATCATCTATACATATAATAAAACAGTAAAAAAAAGTGTGTCTGTACATTAAATATACTTCCAAAAAAAATATTGGGGGCGATGGAGACGTAGTAATAGAGTAAGAATTTAAAAAAAAATGTCTGTCTGTTTGTCTGTTTGTCTGTATGTCTGTTTGTCTGTTTGTACACGCTAATCTCCGGAAATACTGGACGGATTCGAATGAAACTTTTTTTTGTTATATAGCTATTAAGCATGGGCATTATGGGCAACATATAGGGTATAAATGATTTTGGAAAATAGAACGCCTGATGCAGAACCATAATGGTCCAGCTAAACTATAAGAGATATAAAATTGTCGCCTTAGTAAAAGTTGTTCAGCCTGATGAGCATTTTCCAGAGACATAAAGTCCACGCGAACGAAGTCGCGGGCTTCGGCTAGTAATTTAATAAATGTGTATAAGTGCGTTGAACGTGCTTAATTAGCTTGACGACTGCCATACAATGATGATGAGTCAGGACCAACGTCTTTATGTACCTTCTGAGGCATAAAGGAGCTCGGGATTTTTTATGTCATTTGTGGTCATCAAAGAGCGGACCACGTCCAGACTCTATCACTGTGTATTCCGACCGGATTACCAAGCTTCACTCTGTCTGCGACGGTGGATTATAAAGATTATCTGCTACAATGTTATCGAATAAAAAGTTGTACATAAAAAATGCGTATTTTTGTAACGTTGGTAACTTAACAGTCTTATGATATTCGAAATGGCTGAAATAAGATTTTTTTCATTAATACCTAATATTTCCACCATAAAAAAAAAACCAAAAACCTGAATCGGCAAAGAAAGAAATTCAAAACTGCTCACAAAATTTCACGAGAATAGGTTGAGCTTACGTAGTAACTTCTTAGTAATCTGTGGTTGAGCGATGCGACCTGTAGGCGAGAACAGACAGACAGACAAACTGACTGACAGACGCGGACAAAAGCATTTTTGGCCAATCTGGAAACTGAGATGCTTCGCTCGCTCGGTCAATAGAGGCAACACTAAGCACGTTGCTACGGTTTGAGCCAAAACCTCAAACAATAGTACACAACACAGACAAAGAGAGAGACTATTTTCATTATCATCATCATCAGGTCTTTTTGTCTCCACTGCAGGAGCACGATCCTCTCTGTACTACCAGGGCCATATTTGGCCAGAGTAGCCAGAGGACTCGGCCTACACTCTCCTCGCTCGCCAGATGGGTTGGAAAGGTCTCACTGATATTTATAACCTTTTTTAGCTTGTATTCCTAAGTCACCTTCTACGACATCCACGGTAGGACTTGGAGTGGCCCTATTCTACTCTGCCGGAAAACACACGGCTGGAGAGACTATTTTACTTCGTAGCAATTGATAGACGAGTACGCTTATCACTTATACCACAACCCAATAGTGTACGTTGCATTCACCGTTTGTGAAATGTATGAAGCAGACATAACGGTACCCTTTGTTAAATTATAATCATTATTGTAATTACTTCCGTGTCACGTCCATTTTAACTGGATATCGCAGGAGGACTGTTTTAGATTACTTACTTACTATCCTGGCTCAGCGACCCAAGGTGAGTCTTGGCCTCCAGCACAAGAGCACGCCAGCGCTCTCGGTCCTTTGTTTTTTTTTTTTTTTTGACGCGGAGAAAATCCCTTCGGATACCTTACCGGTTACGGGACACCGGTAAGGTTATGTGGTGTTACCACTAAAAACTCCGCGGTGTCACCTCTCAGCCGCTATCGGACGGGACCGTGTGCTTCTTCATGCTCCACAGCCCCGGCGCGGCCGGCCGCTACTTAAGCGGCCCCGGCTCGCCAACGGCCTCACGGCACCCTCTGCTGAATCAGAGGGGCCGGAGCAACCGCCGCCTTGGCCTCTTGGCCCAAGGACAGGCGCGCTGACTGGCGCTCTCGTCGGTCCTGTGCTAGCTCATGCCAGTTGTCGCCAACTTGAAGCTCGCGCAGGTCCGCCGTCACTACGTCGCTCCAGCGATACCTGGGACGGCCCACCGGCCTCCGATCGGTCGGCTGGCCCCGGTAAGCTCTCTTCACCCCCGATCTTCGTCCATTCTTTCGACGTGTCCGAGCCAGCGAAGACGGTGTGCTTTAACTTCGCCAATGATGGTAGGCTCGCTCACTAGGTCTTCTATTTCGGCATTAGTTCGTATCCTCCATACACCATCCTCTCCTCTTACTGGCCCCAGGATCTTGCGAAATAACTTTCTTTCCGCCACAAGAAGCCTTCTTTCCTCTTTTAGGGTTAGCGTCCACGCCTCGCACCCATACATTAATGACGAATAAGGACGGATGATCGTCTCATAGATCCGTATTTTTGTGCTTACTGTTTTAGATTAGAGTTAATATTCCTCTTTTCTTGTTCTTTTGAACTCTTGAATACGGGGCAGACATTAGCTGCTTATTATACAACGCAGACTAACTTTGTTACAAGGTTTAAACCACTATCCGACCAAATCAAGTTGACATTTTCACCTGAGACCGTGGCATATTACTAGATGTCAACTTTATTTGGTTGAATAATGGTTTTAACCTAGTAAGAAAGTTAAACTGCGTTTTATAATAGGACTACATGTTTACTGGTCACTTTCGAAGTGAAAATAGTTTTTATTGCCAGTTTAGACATAAACAGGATCAGGTGGAGTGATCCTATATTCTATCCTTTTTTATCATATTTCTTCCTCATCTATTACTAATAATATGTTTTCAAAATCATCATTTCAGTCGCATAACGTCCACTGCTGGACATAGGCCTCTCCCAAGGATTTCCAAAATAACCGGATCTACGATAGAGAGGCTTGCGTCCAGCACCTTTCAGCGACCGTGGTCAGGTCGTACACTAAGTTTTATCTCTATTTTATTTTAAGGCTTAGTTTTAATGTTTAATTTTAATTTCAAATATAAGTCGATTTCTCTTTTACCTAAGCCCCGAAAAAAGGACGGGTTTTATAAGTTTGATGCTAATGTCTGCCTTGCTGTCAGCTCTCAGACGGATGGACCAGTTTGATGCGGTTATTTTTACGTGAAAGCAAGTTCTCTTGGAGTATTTCTTGGCTATGTTCGATAAAAATCGGCTTAAAAGTTAAGCCATGGCAAACGTACAACACTTTGCGTAAGCTTGCCTAGGCTTGTCAAACGTTTAGACGCAGCAAAAGCAACTCTTTATTCATAGGATAATTATCAAAGCCACAATTACTCATCCGTCTAATTTTACTCCCAATTCATCAACTCCCATCTGCGTCTTTATTTCTCCCCTCATTACGCATCTATCACTGTACTGATGGTAATTTGATGGACATCTTCCGGACAACAAATAAAGAAAGTACAGAAAGACTGAGACTTTTAATTAATCTACATTTTTTGTCAGGTTGATATAAAATCAGCATCACCAGTGGCAAATCAGGATTACCAGTGGATTGACTGGTACATACATACATACTATAACGTCTTTATCGCCAATGGGGCAGACATAGCGGTTTGGGTCTTGACGCTCTAAGCAGATAGAGCCAAAGGCTGCAAGACTCAAAGGCCACTTGTAGCTTGATGTAGGCAAGAAGGTGGATGAAGGAATCAAAATAGTGATAGGTTGCTAGCCGCCTATTAACATGATTCGATTTTTCGCCCGTTGCCTCGATCGGCTCTGGAAAAAGGCATTTGTAATAAAGTTGAATTAAACATAAAGGTTTACTTTCTATTTGTATACAATACTTAAATAACATTAAAAACTATGGTTATGTTAACGAAATATCAATAAGTATAAAAATAAACTAGATATATTAAATAATAAAAATTTTACCCATATATAAAAGAAAGTAGTGTTAGTTACACAATTTATAACTTACGAATGGCTAGATTGATTAAAATTAAATTTGGTATGGATATAGTAGACCCGGGAAAAAATATAGGATGGATTTTATCCCGAAATTTCCACGGTGAGCGGAGCCCGCGAGTACAATGAATTGCTGTTTGTTAGTCTCGCTAAAACTCGAGAACACCTCGACCAATTGGGTTATTTTGGTTTGGAAATGTGTCCAGGGATGGTTTTAGACAATAAAAAAAAATTGAAAAAAAGCAACGAAAAAAATAGCAAAAAACGGGAACGTGAACGGCTGGAGTTTTATTGTCAGATTAATATGAAGTAACTTGTTACTTTGTGTAAAGAGACTTTTCTTTAGTTTCCGTATTTTGCGAAAAGATGTTTTTATATTACTCTGTTTGATTGATATTTGTATTTTGTACAAAGAAAAAGAGGTTACTTCACCGATTTGATTAAAATTACTGAATTGCATGTTAAGTAACACATGGTAAAGATTTTATAAAAAATTGTTCTCTCGTAAGACAAGTTTATTTGCAAGTTAAAAAACCCCCGACGACATCATCTAGTGACGAGTGGCGGAACTACATATTCCAACCGATGTTAAGTGGTCGTAATAATAATGCACTTTGCTATTGTCTGTACTTTTATATTTTTTATTTGAAAGTTAGAAAAAGTGAATAGACGCAAAAAAGATAGTCATTTTCATAGTGCAATCCGAATCTAGTGATGAGTAGAGTAACTACATATTTCAATTAATATCCGCAGCGCCATCTATTATTTGCCAGGTAAATTAAAAATCTCCGACTTTCAAGCGTTAACCCTCATAATATTTAAACGACTTATCCGATTTTCATCCGTGTTAGCTAAGAATTACCGCAAGAAAACTTACTTTCACTGTAAAATTGGTCTACCCGTTAGAATGCTGCTATGCTACAGACAGACGTAAGCGTCACACTTATAACACTCCTCTTTTTTGTCGGAGGTTAAAAAAGAGAATCAATTCAAAGGTTACATTTTTCTATCTCAATATATTTTCGCACCTCTGATTTCGCGCCGCCCTTCTTCGAACTTCTGTGGCGCTTTCCACTCAGAACTTTACAAAGTACGGCCAAAAGCTCTTATCAAAAACTTTAGCTATGCCAAAAGGAAAAACGACCACTATCCTAATTTTTAGATAGCTGTCCTACATAAAAATCCGGATAAGCACTGGTCTTATTCCTGTGATTCATGATTTTATTTTTATTATTAGGATAATCAAACTGCTCACTAACAATTTGGAAGTTTCTTGGGTCAAAAATAAATTATTTGTTACTGTTAATAGAATAGAACGCCACAAAATAATGTCCCATATCATTGATCATATCCATTTTCAACGTGATTTTAGATTTATTGCTGAAAAACTGCTATTTGACTCCAAAGAACTATGACGTAATTAGTCATTATCGCACAGAAAATGTTTGCTTTCAATTTTTTAAATATATCTGATTTGATTTGTTAGAAACTCCTTATTTTAAAGACAAATTCGATCTAATTAGAGGTATAAAACGCAGACTAACTTTGTTACTAGCTTTAAACCATTATCCGACCAAATCAAGTTGACATTTTCAGATGAGACAATGGCATATTACTAAAAGCCTGATCTGGTCGGATAATGTTTTAACCTAGTAACAAAGTTAGTCTGCATTTTATAATGAGACGTAGGTAGTTAGTCCAAACAAACATCAAGAGATGAAGAAACCACGCAGTCAAATCTTCTCCACTATTAACTTAAAAACAATTTGTCATCCACGAATAACTGATCTGATAACTCAGCGCATTCCAACACTTTTTATACTAATGAACGCACTCGGATTGCCTCGGAATGCTCGTTAGAGTATGATGAATGGTTGCTATCTACAATCAGTGCAGTGCATGGCTATTGATTAATATAATGTTTATTTTGATCACACGTGGTAGCAATTAAATTAAATAAATTGCATAAGTATAAACTGTATATGTTTATAAATATCCTATCGTATTTAGATCTGTTAGTGTAAGTATATATATAAAGATAATGTGTATGTTTATTAATTTAGTGTCTTAGTTTGTAAGTATTGTACAGCGTTCCACCCCACCTTTGACCAGTATCTCCTCTGGTTGTAGGGTTGACTGGAAGAGATCCCTGACAGGGATAAGTCCGCATTTGTACTGTTGTGTTTCATTTATGTTTAAATTGTGTCGATTTATGTAAAATAAAGAATTTACAATACAAATACAATACAAAGTAAGCATAAGAAAGCCGTAGTTGTAAAGTTATTGGAAGGGCGCGTCGATGAAACAAGCGGGTTAGCTCAAGACTGGTATATTGTGCGTAATTATCCACCTACCTACATAGTGCATTCGGAAGGTTGACTTATTCAAAATATTAATTTACAATTCACCACAGTAGTGGCTTTCTGCCTAAAATAGAATCTCCCTATCTCTTCCTGTGGATGTCGTACCGGGAATTTCGGAAACTTTGGGCAATATTGCTTAAAATGGAAATTCTGGAAAATATTTACAGAAATACAGGGAATTTTGGGAATATTCCCGTAAATTTAAAATGGGAATATTCCCATTTTGGAATATCGAATTGTTTCAGCCTTCTGCGAGTAATAGATTAACATCCTTAAACTAGTATAGTTCGCCACGAACTTAGACCTCGCGATTATTATTTCAGAATAATGTACCTGATTTGGATGAAGTGTAGGTTTACCGATATGTGGATTCATGGTTGTGACCAAATTTCCAGAATAGTTGCCAATCACAGCCCTTTCTTCAAATGACTTTCGATCTAGCTCTGAAATGTCAGGAGCATTCCAAACATACAATCCCATGGATATGAGGTCTACCGTGATTCTGAAATTCAGTTCTGTACCAATAGTCTTTCACCGAAAAACGACCCATCATTTTTCAAATGACAAAGTCAGCTCGTTGTTGGAAAAACCATAAAACTATTAATGGGTTTTCGTTTAAATGTTTATTTGTATTGCCATAAACAAGCCAAGAATCAATCTAAATAAGCAAAAACTGAAAAAAAAACTAATCATAAAATAAGCAAAACCCTTTCATTTTAAGTCGGTTAAATATGATAAAATTTATAGAACTACTTAAGAAACTCAAAATAATAACCATAATAGTTATTCAGAGGAATTACTTCGTGGACCTCAGGGGGAAAAAGTATTTTTAAGAAAGTTGTTAAGTAACCCGGACAGAATTCACCCTTAAATAGTTTCAGTATATATTGTAAGAAGATTTGTATTGTATAACCGTCACGGCTTAGTCAGCTAGACTTCGTGAGTCACCCTAAACCCGTTTAAGTATAACGTATAAAAAAGTTGTTCAGATAAAAATGTTGTTCAAATAAAAAAAAACGTTTTCATAATGGCAACAAAAAAGTCTAAGGACATTTTTGAAAATATTTTGAAATGGCGGATATATGACAGTTTTAAAATTTTAAACCCCCATATTTCCGCCATTTTGAAAAAATTCGAAAAACTGGCTCGACAAAAAAATTCTATTAGGTTGTTGAACCTGCTTACAAAATTTCATGAGAATCGGTTAGGAAATGCGACCTGTAGGCGAGAACAGACAGACCGACAGACAGACAGACAGACAGACGGACAAAAGAATTTTTGGCTAATCTCGAAACTGAGACGCTTCGCTCGCTTCGCTCGCTCGGTCAAAAATCATGTTCAATGCCTTAGAATTTGACAACCTCCTCCTTTTTTGAAGTCGGTTAAAAAGGACAAAATTTTACGAAACTTTATCAACAAATGAGAGAACTTTGACCCCAAATGGCAAAGGATCTGCCTACTAGCTTTTGTAAAAATGGCCGAAACTTTTTGGATGTCGCAGTCAAATATAATAAAGGAATTATAGAAAGTTAGGAAGGGTTCGCAGTGACATAGAGGCCATGCTGTTTCTTAATATGAAAAGTTTTGTATGGACAGTACAATAGAGAAAGGAGAGAATTAAGTACTTGGGACAAAGTTTATTTTTAACCCCCGACAAAAAAAGAGGTCTGTCGTTTGTGATGGTATCTACGATACCTCGCTAGGACACATGGACCAATTTCGATGTGGGTTCTATTACGTAAAAACAACTTCGTTCGTTAAAAATCGGTTTAGCCGTTTAAAATTTATTGGGGGTTAACGCTTGAAAGTCGAGGTTTTTGTAGTTTGTTTTTTTTTTGGCCTAGCTGTCATCATTGTATGGCAGTATTCAAGCTATGGCGGATGTTTTAGGCAGCTTGAAAATACATATACATACGAATTTGACAACCTTCCTTCTTTTTTGAGACTTGGTTAAAAAGGACAAAATTTTACGAAACTTTATCAACAAATGAGAGAACTTTGACCCCAAATGGCAAAGGATCTGCCTACTAGCTTTTGTAAAAATGGCCGAAACTTTTTGGATGTCGCAGTCAAATATAATAAAGGAACTCTGTTAAAAGTTAGGAAGGGTTCGCAGTGACATAGAGGGCCATGCTGTTTCTTAATATGAAAAGTTTTGTATGGACAGTACAATAGGGAAAGGAGAGAATTAAGTTCTTGGGACAAAGTTTATTTTTAACCACCGACAAAAAGAGAGGTCTGTCGTTTGTGATGGTATCTACGATACCTCGCTAGGACACATGGACCAATTTCGATGTGGGTTCTATTACGTAAAAACAACTTCGTTCGTTAAAAATCGGTTCAGCTGTTTAAAATTTATTGGGGGTTAACGCTTGAAAGTCGAGGTTTTTGTAGTTTGTTTTTTTTTTGGCCTGGCTGTCATCATTGTATGGCAGTATTCAAGCTATGGCGGATGTTTTAAGCAGCTTGAAAATACATATACATACGAATTTGACAACCTTCTCCTTTTTTGAAACTTGGTTAAAAAGGACAAAATTGTACGAAACTTTATCAACAAATGAGAGAACTTTGACCCCAAATGTCAAAGGATCTGCCTACTAGCTTTTGAAAAAATGGCCGAAACTTTTTGGATGTCGCAGCGAAATATAATAAAGGAACTCTGTTAAAAAGTTAGGAAGGGTTCGCAGTGACATAGAGAGCCATGCTGTTTCTTAATATGAAAAGTTTTGTATGGACAGGACAATAGGGAAAGGAGAAAATTAAGTTCTTTGGACAAAGTTTATATTTAACCACCGATACAAAATAGAGGGGGTGTTATGAGTTTGACGCTAATGTCGGTCTGTCTGTCTGTGGCATCGTAGCACTCTAACGGATGAACCAATTTCGATCCGGTTTTTTTACATAAAAGCAAGTTCTCTTGCAAGTTCCCTTAAACCGATTTTCATCACACATGGCGAAGAACCTTATACCTTAGCTATTATCATATCAGCCACATAACGTCCACTGCTGGACATAGACCTCTCCCAAGGATTTTCAAAATCGGCTCGGCCGTTAAAAACTTATAGGGGTTTAACGCTTGAAAGTCGCGATTTTTGTAGTTTGTTTTTTTTATCCTGGCTGTCATTATTGTTTGGCAGTCTTCAAGCTATGGAGGATGTTTTAAGGCAGCTTGAAAACTGACACCTGTGTTGACCACTTACATACACACAAAAAAACTTGAGAGATGTCAAGGGACACCCGGATGGAACGAAGTTCCTTTCGATTAATTAGGAGACAGAGAAACACGCGCACGCCGCACGGCTTACAACTATAGCATTAAGTGTCGTTACAACTTTTGGTCTTAATTTTTTCCGTCTAGCCTCCTTTCGCAACGCGCGATTAGGAACTTCGTTCCAAAAATAAGCTAACAGGTTTGTTCAAACGATCAAAAATATCTTTTAAAACTTAATCAAATCCGGAACTCAAACGGAAGAGAAACTACAAAGGAAATCTACTCAACGGCCAAAGAAAATCATATGATTGAATTAAAGCTATTTTGTTAAGTTAACCAACTGTGAAAACAGGAAATTATGTTTGCGCCGCGGCAGCCGTGCGCTTGTTTAGATTAATTTTATTGCGGTCTGTTAAATGTCATTATTTGGCTTGAATAAAGAGACTATTTCCTGTGGGTGGCGCTACAGATAACATAATTTTTCAAAACTATAAACCGACGTCAACCTAAAACTTTACAACCGATTTTGATAAAATTACTATAGGACCACCTGACAAGTATACCCTTTCAAATAATAGAATTTTGCAAATCGGTCAAGGCATCTTCAAATAATCAGTAAACGTATAATAACCGGCCAAGTGCGAGTCGGACTCGCGCACGAAGGGTTCCGTACCATTATCTACAAGTTTTTTGTATGGGAGCTCTTAAATATTTATTTTATTTTGTTTTAGTATTTGTTGTCATAGCGGCAACAGAAATACATAATTAGTGAAAATTTCAACTGTCTAGCAATCACGGTTCTTGAGATACGGCCTGGTGACAGACAGACGGACAGACGGACAGACGGGCAGACAGCAAAGTCTTAGTAATAGGGCCCCTTTTGCTTTGGGTACGAAACCCTAAAAAAAGATCGCGACGAATTGGTAACCTCCTTTTTTTAATAACTTTACTTTCGCTCTTCTTTCTTCTTCTACGTTTGTAACGATGCTGCATGCTACATTCATACTGCTTGCTATCCACTTCATCACTTCATCATTTCTTCCCGTAAACATAAGTCACAATTAAGCAGGCTTGCACTCCTATGAGTACTTAATTATCATCGTCATCATCAAGTCTTTTCTGTCCACTGCAGGAGCACGACCCTCTCTATACTACCAGAGCCATACTTGGCCAGAGCAGCTAGAGATTTGGGTACCATCGTAAAAGGATTGGCCAGCCTAGAGTCTGCGTTATCGACTCTAGCTGTTTCCGGGTGCGCCGTGGGGGGGGCTGCTATCATGCACCCAAAACTTTCCCCGCTTACCAGACGGGTTCGAGAGGTCTCATAGGAGTTATACTGAACTTGGAGTGGACTATTCTACTCTGTCAGAAACCAAACAACAAACTTAAATATCAAAAATGTAAACTTAAGTATCTAATACATTGTAAATACGGTGTCATTTTGGCGTTTCATCACAGTGTAAGTTGTTAAAATTGTCGTACTTGGAATATACCCGTAGACCTGTGTTTCTTAATCTTGTTTTCAATGTACCAAATTCCTAAGCACGTTGCCTTTTACTCTAGCGACCCCTCTAACCCGTTAGGACAGTCTTAATCTGTATTTGCAAGGAGAAGCAACATTTAAGTTGATATTTCAGATAGTTAACGATTCAAATTGCTGCACCGACGGAAACAGTTCAGTGACAACTAGTAACTACAATCAGTTAGACCGTCTTGGAACAGTTAGCGAAGTTTAACAGGCAAGGAGGATCTGAGACAGCTTCCAACAGAGACCTGGGGAACTAACATGATTATGTTACACTAGCTGGTGCCCGAGACTTCGTCTGCGCAGTATCTTTATAAATAGTTCTTCTTCTTATCGTGTGTGTTAGTGACAAACACTAGTGTCAGAATTTTTAAACCGCCTTAAAGGCCTCTGACATGGTTTTAGGTAACGACCAATGTCAAAGACAGTGACCGGGACCGACGGCTTAGCGTGCCCTCCGAAGCACGGATCATCTTACTTATCAGACAACCAGGTGATCAGCCTGCAATGTTCTAACCAAACTAGGACAACAACACAAAATCGTTGCCCCCGCTGGGAATCGAACCCGCGACCTCCGGGTATGAGCCAAACGCTCCAACCATTACACCACGGAGGCAGTTAAATTTTATAAATAGTACATTTGTGTTATTCTGATGTATAAGCTACTAGCTGTACCCGCGGGCTTCGCTCCCCGTGGGAATTTCGGGATAAAGAGAAATCTATGTCCTTCCCCGAGTCTTAAACTATATCCATACCAAATTTCATCAAAATCGGTTCAGTAGTTTAAGCGTGAAGAGGTAGGTAACAAACAAAGAAACAAATATACAAACTGGATAGTTGGATAGGATATGATAGTAGGATAGGATATGATTGTTTTCGGTAAATTTCCTTCCATAGGATAGACGCGATTTTTATAGTTATCTACCTGTACTGAATTTCGGGATAAAAATTACCTATGTCCTTTCCTAGGTCTCAAAATATATCCATACTTTTAATCTAAATAAGTCCAGTGGTTGAAGCGTGAAGAGTTTACAAACAAACAAATATAGTCAAACTCACTTTCGGATTTATAATATTAGTTAATTCATTAATGGTACCGAACCCTGCGTGCGGGAGTCTTGGCTGGTATTTATTCGTATAAAGCTTATCCATGTATTTAAGTATCAATTAACTACGTTCCACTATACCTGCTAACATCAAACTCTAAAACTCACAGTTATTAAAGCCACATAACTTCCAGTATTACAAAAAGCTCGCGCGAACAAAGCTACGACATAATCCCGCACACGCTTACGATAAGAAGCTCATAATTTCCAAATTACGTAACAATAATCCTCTGTTAACAGATTAGGTAACATTGAACGAAGATTAGGGATTCGAAGTTTCTACACTGATTCACGTTTATAGCTCGTAAGTTATAAGTATAATCTTTTTGATTCACAATATTTTAGTCCATATGAGAAAAAATCTAAAAATATATTCTTGAGATAGCTTAGACTGGAAATAGTCGGAAAATTTTAGTTTTAGTTTATAAAATACCAAAATATTTTTAAAAATCCATTTCAAAATTTTCAGTTTTTATAATCTTTTTACATACACATACATAATATCACGCCTCTTTCGCACAGGGGTAGGCAGAGACTATGGACCTCAACATGCAACAATATTTATATTTATAATCTGTTAATAAAACAAAAAGCCATAGACGCCATGTTATTACGTCATACGCTCGTGTCAACTGTCAAAATTCATACATGAAAGCATTTATTTACTGGCATATCTGACGTCATGACAACAGAGCAATATGGCGCCCGCTACTTCATTGTTGTCGATATATGACAATGTAAAATTTAAATGCATTTCTACGCACATTTGCGAAAACGGCCAATTTTTATTTATGTGCGTAGAAAAGCCTGACGTTCTTACTTCAAACTGTAAACAGTAGTTAGTAAAATAGTTTGAAGGACTATCTAGAGCTTGGTCAAGACACAATTTTAATGATATCTTCTCTATCTATCTTTGACGACCTCCGTGGCGTAATGGTCAACACGCTAGACCGCTAATCCGGAGGTCCTGGGTTCGATTCCCAGCCAGGGCAAGTTGGAAAATGGCCTTTTTCAAATTGTCCTGGGTCTTGGATGTTTATCTATATAGGTATGTATTTGTTATAAAATATAGTATCGTTGAGTTAGTATCTCATGACACAAGTCTCGAACTTACTTTGGGGCTAGCTCAATTAGTGTAATTTGTCCCTATATATTTATTTATTTATCTCCGTTTCCTTTCAAATGAATTATTTTAAATAGGGACTGCACAGGACCCCGAAAAATTCAACAGACTTAAACAGACTTCAACCGATCTTCTTCTTCTTATCGTGTGTGTTAGTGACTAACACTAGTGTCAGAGTTTTTAAAGGCCTCAAACAGATAAACATGCTTTTCACATCTTTATCCCGACCGATCTCGAGACAAATATATTCGTAATCGCAGTTCGAACTATAAGGAGCATTAAGGTTAGGTATTAAATTATTTTTTTATCACTTTAATATTGATTTAACTAATTAATGTTTATTGATTTATTTATTTCATATTTAATGCAATTCTTTTCCAAAAATAAAAATTGTTATAATTAAATATTACAACATTATTATTGTAATTTGTAGGATTTTAAATTAATGTACGGGGAACACTGAATGACGATTTTTTTTAAAAAAAGAATAATAAAATTTGGAGGGAAAAGCGAGTTGGTTGGGATTTTGGACTTGTACTTGTATAAAGTTATAGTATTGAAAATAGAAAGTTATTACGCTAGTACGTGTTTTATTACAGAACTGACTTACCACCTGACTTGATCAATGCGACGAGGCTTAATCTGGGTTGTTATAAATACATAATCAAACACAAACAGAATGTAAGTCTCAGTAAACAACACCGAATGTGGACAAGACAAATACACACAGTAAGTCTGGCTGTCTGTTTGTTTTGTCACCCTTAAGTTATTGGATTAAGGATGTACTTGTACAAAATACGAAATAAGGGAATCCCTTGGTAGATATTTCGTATTTATTGACACGGATTCGGTTTGTGCGGATCGAAATACAGACATACACACATTCTTCACAAGATATTTATGTCTCCACTGCAGAAGCACGACTCACTCTGTACTACTAGAGCCATACTTGGCCAGATCAAGAGGACTTGGCCTGCACTCTCTACGCTGGCCAGACGGGTTGGAGAGGTCTCACTGATGTTCATAATCTTTATTTAGCTTGTATTTCCTAAGTCGCCTTCTACGACATCCACGGGAGAACTTGGAGTGGCCCTTTTCTACTCTGCCGGAAACCACACGGCGGCGTTCTAAAACCTACAAACTCACAAATCATAAAAAATATAAAATTTAATTTTGTCACCGCAGCCGACAGTGGAAATGCTGCATACATAAACAAGGGCGTCGCCAAGGGGGGGCAGGGAGGGGCAGCTGCCCCCCTGGTAATTTAAAAAAAATACGCTGTACGCTGTACACTTATTCAAATTCAAACCCCTTTTTTTTTCTATTTTTCTAATAAATGTAATTATAACTTATTTACAAGTTTTTTATTGCATAGTCAAGAGCTCGTGCTCGTATAGCTTTACACATTGGACTCTGTACTGTCACAGAATATATATGTATATAGTAGTACTAAGATACTGTTGTTATTACAATCGCTGTAGATGTAAGGCTCGTAGTACAAGTGAAAAGCTTCATGTGCTGTCGACTTTCAATTCATACCTACTTTTCTCATTCATAGAGAATGAGAAAGGTATGAATTGTAGTAGGTAAAGTCAACTTGCCCCCCTCTGCGCCATCGGCTGGCGACGCCCTTGTACATAAAACAGTCCATTTCGAAAGCCAAAATGATTAAATTCCCAACCGAATCCATTAGGCGAATTGTAAATTTAACCCACGTGCCGTAAAACTTTATGGAAAATGCGTAAAAGGCGTAAAACCACGTCCTCCAATGGATAAAAAACAATATAAACTCGTCAAGAGCGAGTCAGCTTATTCATATGGTTCCGTACAATTACGGCAAGACGACCTCTGGCCTTCTGAATGCAAGCCGCTCTAGATCGAATTATTTTGGAATTTGGAGAGGCCTATGTCCAGCAGTGGGCGTTATGCGGCTGAAATGATGATGACCTCTGGCTTAGTAGTCATCATGTCACGCTGTCACACCAGAGGTCCCGGTTCGATCCCCGGTCAGGCCAAGATGGAAAATGGTGTTTTTTAGATTGACCTAAGATTTGGATGTATGGATGTATGTTTTTTTGTATGGGAACGTATTTTTTTTTTTTGTTTGTGACTGTTATTTTATTATCATTACACTATAGAGATCTAGTATAGCCTGTGGTTTATTTATAAAGGGTATGTCCCTTTCATGTTGTATATTTATTTATTCATGTTGAATTATAAAGACAAATATACTAAATATTACATTTTTATCCCAAAGACAGAGCTTACAAGGCCCTAAGACTCGAAGGCCATATTAAGCGGGCTACATCTGTCAGAACGCTTCAGCACCGACCGTGCTAAAGCAATCCGTTGCCTTCTCTCGCTCTAGCAAATGACGGTTCTGAGAGGCAAAAAAGGATAGCAGCATAGAAAAGTGCTGCTGCGTTTTGTCAGAAGATTTTCCTTCTTTTTCACGGAACCCTAAAACATTAAAAAGAGAAAAGCGATCTAAAATGTTATATGAAAGATGTATATCACCTGCAATTTTATATTGAATGTGGGATTGTTAAATTAATTTAAAAAATGGAACAGTGTCGAAATTTTGTGTAGACACAATGGTTATTATTAAAAGAAGTTAGGAAAATGTTACTCGTATTTTATATACGACGCGACCCGAAATTATATGCAAGGTTTTAAACTGGGTTTTTACTCGATTGTTGAAAGAATAAAAGGTTTTTAGACCATATAGATGTAATTGGGTACTTTTGGGTAGGGGTTTTCGGGAGGTAAATAATCGATCTAGATTAGTTTTATGTTTGGGAAAACGCGTGTTTTCGAGTTTTCATGCGTTTTTTTTTCCACGCAGGATATGGTCGCTAATTTCGTCGCACCGGCCGCTATCCGTTTTGGCTCAGCAGTTTAGGATGTGGACCGCTAGAAAGAGTGTTACGGGTTCGAATCCCACTCGGTGACTTACTTTTGTTTTTTTTTATGTTCAAGTTTATATATAATTTTTAACTTTGTATTGTTTTAAGACAAGTTAAAAAAAAAATAGTTAATGTTTGAGATGTAACCGAGCAAAGCTCGGTCGCCCAGGTACTAAATTAATTTATTCTACAATTCTACAAAATAACTTGTTCGGAATAAAGAAACGAACTATAAAATACTTGTTACTTTTTGAATCATTTGTTAATCATACCTACAATATTCTGCGATCAGTAGTATAAAGGTAGTGTGTAGTGTTTTGTTAAACCAAAGTTACGTTTACTATGTACTTGAAGTGACTTTAGAAACCCAGTTATATCCATAGTACACTAATGTAAGCGATTTCCTAAGTGAAATTTGTAACCCTACACCACTCATTAGCGGGTAATTTAGTGCTAAGTTAACTGGAAAATATTGGATCAATCAGGTTCTCAAGTAAGATTAGTCACTGACCACAGATTTAGTAGATAAATGAAAAGAAAAATCATTGTTAGAATGTGGTAGAACTAGATGTGAAAACAACGTAAATTGGGTTGGGAGAAGATATTCTTATTTTATTAATTTAACATTTTAAAACCTAGCTAAATTCGTATCGATCCAATTGCAGTGTAGGGTTCCGTAATTAGGAATGCTGACTTTGAGTTACGCAACTAAAAACGTCTAAAAACTAATTTCAGTCAAAGTATGAAACTTTCCTTTTCCGAGTACATTTTATTAGTTGATCACCTATTATAACTATTCAATTTCTAAACCCTACTGGTAATTTTTCTTAAGACATCGGTATATATACTGTCGTGATTTTTTTAACGTCTCCATGTACAACAATTGAATAGATGGAGGAGGTCACTCGACTAAAAAAATTGCAATTATAAAATCAAATATTTCAGAAACGGATCCCTTAATAGAAAAATACTGTTCACAAACTCACAATATTTTTGAAAGACCTATTTAACGACAACCCACACGATGGGTTAGTCGAGAAAAAAAACGACGGGTTGCACTCTGGGAGTGCCGGCAGAAGTGAAAACTTGAATATTAACGTTGTGCATTTTTGATATTTTGGAATGGTTAGGGAATAACTTTGCACGAATTGCTTTAATTATCAGTATAAAATATTTCAAATCTTCTCTGAACCACAGTCTGTCAAAAATGTCACAAGCATGACCAAATTCATTTTTAACAAAATCTATTTCAAATACACAGCAGTATGGCCACTACACAGACGGTCGAGCCATCAGCTGTCACCATCCATGGATGCGCGTAGCACGCTGTAACATAAACACACACGAACATTCGCGCAAGCGCCCTGCGCCGTCTTACGATTTTTCGATCAAGCCACGTGTCCTGACGCGAGTTTAAATTTTTTTACCCATTCCAAAAAAAGTGCTCAACGCCGCTAAAGAAGTTTTCACTTCAAAAAAAATTACTCCCACTTTACGTCCACTCCCGTAGACGTGAAGTAAGAGTAATTTTTTTCTACACTCATCATCATCAACAGGTCTTTTTAGTCTCCAATGCAGGAGCACGACCCTCTCTGTACTAGAGTCATATTTTGCCTACATCCTCCACGCTGGCCAGACGGGTTGGAGAGGTCTCATTGATGTTTATAAGCTTTGTTCAGCTTGTATTTCCTAAGTGCCGTGTCGTTTTCGGCAGATTAGAATAGGACGACTCCAAAGGCGACTTAGGAAATAGTACGGGAGCTACATTAAAAAAAAGTTAAGTTTATTGCTACAATATGAAGTTGTAACTTCATAGACGACAATTATATTATCTTCACAAAACGACTGATCATGTTTCTTATTGCTTAGTAATGTAATATCTATATCATTAAGTTATCATTACAATGGATCACTGACATAACCAATTGATAAAATCGAAAGTTAATTAAAGAATATAATGTTTCGAACGACAGTGTTTTATTTTTGTAGTAAATTTTTACAGTATGTACACCGTTGGTATGTATCTCACTGATTAAATTTAGAGGTTCACTTCACAAAAGTGATTTTTCAAAATATATGTATTTATTATTACGTACGTAACGTTTACACGTATTTACGACATGGAATACCCGTAATAAATCGAGTATAAATTATATATAGAAATTTATATAAGAATATAAATCGAGTTAAATACGTATAGGTTAATTTCTACTTGGTCCAATGGCTGACTGGCAGAGAACGCCATATGGCGTTCCAGATTTTTCCAAATCGGTCCAGGCTTCTTCATAAGGTGAACAAACATAAAAAATAACGCGACGAATATCCAAACTGAAAAATCATGTCATTTTAACTAAAAAAGTTTCATTCGAATCCGTCCAGTATTT
Source organism: Acrobasis consociella (assembly GCA_963555685.1). Classification (NCBI taxonomy): domain Eukaryota; kingdom Metazoa; phylum Arthropoda; class Insecta; order Lepidoptera; family Pyralidae; genus Acrobasis; species Acrobasis consociella. The sequence continues at coordinate 2,611,900 of OY743121.1, forward strand.
CCGGACATTAGCGAGTACATACAGACAGACAGACAGACAGACAAAAAAATCAAAAAAATGTTTTTTGTGTTCTGTTATTCTTTTTTTATCGCCCACACCCATTTTTTGTTAAAATTATCAAATGTACAGACACGCGGTTTCTACTGTTTTATTATATGTATTGATATTGATGAAAAAGATAGCGACGAATATCCAAACTGAAAAATCATGTCATTTTAACTCCGCGGTTACGTAACCGAGTCAAAACGACCACACACGCGGAAACCGTAAACTACAATATTGCACCTAGCTTTACGATCTGTCTGATAAACAAAGTAACGGGGAAAATGATACAGTGACATTCTTCTGTCTGGTACGATAGTTCAATGTTTAAATTTAAGTCCTCACATGCTATTTGATCTAAACTACTTTGTGTGCTGCTACTAGTTTGAAAGAAACGGCTTGTTTTTTATGTGTGCTTCAGAAATCATTTTAGTTTATGATTTTGGAAAAAAAATGTAAAAACTTTAGAAAATAATGCATTCAGGCCTACAAGGCGTACGCGTAGGCGTACAAGATGTTCTAGTGAGGAAAAAGTTACCTAGTTATATATTAAAAAAAAAACATTTACGTGCTATTATTTGCCTTATATTATTAGCCAACTTATTTTTTTAATAAGATATATCTCTAGAAATGTACCTTCACACGAAACAGCTGAATTTATAAAAAATAAGATTAATTTTATACTTCAAACTTATTAATTACACATATGTCTTTGTCATAAGGTAGGAAGACTCCATAGCTAACAATCATGAAATATGGAATTTCGAAATTAGAAACAAGCAAAGGTACGTCGAGTTAATCCTCCTAATTATCTATTCTACTAGAACAATGCCCCATGCGACATCAGGCTTATCAAGACGGATTAACTTAACCCAGCCCTGGGCAAGGAAATCGTTAGCGGTGCAACTGGCCACACAACGCGTCCTAATTCCGAATTCAAATTAGTACCAAAGAGTACTAAAACAATGACAGCTAAAGTTTTTATGGACTGTTTAATTTGTTCTTTATGGCCAGTATTTTTACTGGTATTAAGAAAAATGGTATAGATCATCCGGGACATACCTATACATATACGATTTGTGGAACACATTTCAAAAATGTAAGTATGTAAGTAAGTCTGCTGGTGCCGAAAAATAAAGGATCATAATTTTTAACACATTTACAGTCCTGTTCCCGATTTCCGTTTTCCAGTTTAGGACTTTAGTTTGGCACAGAATGAATATAAGTATTACATACAGAACGTAATCTCCTAAGGTCCAGCGCAATATGCGTACGCGTTCCCCGCTCCCCGTCCTCACCTTGTATAGGTGCAGGCGCCTGCAGCTAGTGATGTACAAGACTCGAGTCCTCCGAGTCCCTCTTACGTAGGACTCGGAGTCGTTTACAGGGCTCGACTCAATTAACGGAAGGCTCGACAACTGCGAGCTTAAGTGAGACTCGGAGCGTGAAATTAGAGCTCGAGTCTTTTTCTGAACCCGAGCCTTTTTCTGCGCTCGAGTCTTTTTACCCGCCTGCAAAGAGGGAGGGTTATGTTTTTCGAGTCCATTTAAAAGCAATAATTTTTAATTTAAAAAAGTGATCTGTCAATAAGGAGTAGAATATGATTGATTACAATAGAATTTAAAAGAATGTTTGCGTGCACACCTTGAATAACCAAAATTTTATCTGAAATCAAGCCTCGAGTCTTGTAAGCTTTCAAGAACTGCTCGCGTTTATTTTAAGACTCGAGCTCTTTTAAAGGCTTGAGTCATTGCTCAGAGAACTCGCGCTCGCCTCGGCTCGGAACTCCAAGCCTATTGAGCTCATAGAGCCCTGCAAAACCGACTCGAGTCTTCAAAATTAGAACTCAAGGACTCGAGTCTTGTACATCACTACCTGCAGCCGCCTCCTCAACGCCCTCCAAGGCGAAAACAGAGAAGTGCGGGGACGGGGACCTGGGACGCATATTGCGCGGGACCCTAGGAGCACAGTACTAGGAGTCTCTTTTATGTTATGTATGTTATACGAGTACTTATAAGGCCCATAAAAAATGCAAATCATGTTAACACGCGATGCAGCTAGCAACCCATCACTGTATTGATTGCTTTTCCATCTTCTCGCCCACCATGACGCTAAAAGTGGCTTTTGGGTCTTGCGGCCCTGGGCTCTGCATAGAACCGCAAGACCCAAAATGCTCTGTCTGCCCCATTAGAGATAAAGACGTGATAGTATGTATTATAAGGCCCAAATTGTGCATCGTTCTGCTAAGCGTTCCAAATGGAATCTTGCGACCCTTTGCTCTGTCCGTTCCGTAAGGGTTAGAGACGTGTGTGTATATACCATGGAAAACGACAGCGCTCTCTTATCGATATTCCATTTCCACCAGCACGTGTGCATTTTATGAGCAGCAAAGACATAAAAATATTGCTCGATTCAAACTCTTCAGACTAAGTGAGACGTTGAAAACTTTGTTCGACTCGCTCGGTAAAATTTTGCTAGTTTTTATTGTCAGTTCATTTGCATCCGACTGCGCCAAAGGGAGTGTTATATTTTTCGAGTGTATGTGTGTACAACAATAAAAGGTCTAGAAGTGCTATTTTTGAAATGCGGAGTCACCTAAACGAATGGTTTTTCCATACAAAAAACCGTTCGTTTAGTGACTCCGCGTTTGAAAAATAGCACCTTAGGTCTGTGTCCATACAAACTACCAGTAGGCGTTTAAGATAATCTTATAAAACTAAAAACCGACTCACCCTCAAACTACACAACCGATTTTGATAAAATTTCTACCCTTTCATACAAAAAGAATTTTCTAAATCGGTCCATTCGTCTTCGAATACTTCGACTTACACAAAATAATTGGCCAAGTGTGTATCAGGCCAAGCGCAGTGTTGGGTTCCGTAGTTGCGAATGCCAACTTAAGGGGACGCACCGTGAAAATGGGCATTTTCTATTTCTTATTTCTCAGCGAATATCAGAAATTTAGAACTGATACTTGCTAATAGCATACTAGAACGCTTTTCTAGCATAATTGTGGTTGTGGATACATGATTAGTTAATTTTTGTAACACAAACTTGCTCGTCAAAAACACCTCTACCAAAACATATATGGTCTAATTTCTCACAAACGAGAGGGACTTCAGCTTTGAAACTTTTTATGCAGATCAGTAATTATGTAATCTTCAAAATTGTGGTTCAAATTTTTTTTTTGTTGCTTTAGTTTTAATTTTAGAGCTATTTTTCTATAATTGATCAGTTTTGCGTGGCTTTAGATTTCAGTCATATAAGCCCTTTTACCTTCCTGAAAATTATTGTAATTGCCGTCTCGCTTTTTCGCGAGTGTATTTAAATAAACTGTTCTTGTTGCACAGATTTTTGACAGTTATACATCAAATTGTCAGATGGCCGATGGGCCTTGCGGAGGAAGGACGCGTCGCTCTTCACAAAAAAAATGACATTTAATTTCGTAAAATGATTGTCACAGTGTAAAATAATATCACGGATATATATGGGTCGAACAGTCTGTAAACAAACGTGCGAGTAACTTTTTTACACTGTGTCACTTGTCATAATGTCAAAGGAAGTGTCAAAGTATAGCGGGGCATAGATTGATTACCTGACAGACATGGTTGGCATAATTTTTTTTTATACAAGTACCGTACATACAATATCGATTTATAATAATAATAATAATGTTGGCTTTGGCCCCATGAACGCCTCAAAGGACCGGGTCCCTATGGACCCGTGGCTGAAAAGCGTACCAACATAATAATAATAATAATAAATTTCTTTATTGCAGGCAACAAAACATATAAATACATTATTGGCCCATATTTATATATACCTTACAGACTAACATACATATAATATAAAACTTTTAAAAAATAACACTATTTTGTACGTAAAGTCTGTGACGCACTGCACGATGTCGCGGTGTCCGGTAGCCTCCCGCGATAACGCAGGAAGACGACACCTCTCGGCCAGAAATCTTCTTGAGTGAAGGTCTCCAGCTGGGCGGTTGGAACACGCACCACGTATGAATTAAAGTTCACGTTGTGACGCGATTCCAACTTCACGACTCTTAATATTTATTCATAATATTTTAGTTTTATTTAATTACCAGTTTTGTGGCAATAAATTAATTTTATAATAGCCAAAGAAACTTATCTATAGATACTCTTCGGATTTATTTACTTTTAGATTTCGAGAAATATACACGTACATACTGTACCACTGACTGACTGGCTGACTGATTGATATGGTTGTTTGACCTGCGCCGTGCTTGCAAGTGAAGCTTGAGGCCTAAGGCAGAGGTCACCTACGAGGCCGTAGGCCGAGCCACACCCACCACGTGCTTCGTCGTTATTTTTTTTTGCAAACCAAGATGGCCGCTGAAAGCATTTTTTTGGAATCCAGGATGGCGTCTGGGCTTACTTACTTTACTTCCGTCGAGGACAAATTTTTCCGCAATTAGGCCCGAAATTGCCGGTCCCGTTTTGCGTGGGGAGCTGCCACCGGCCTCAGTTCTCGAACCAGCCCAGCTCCTGCAGGAAGCCTAGAACGCCTGTGGGCGCCCTGCACGCTTCCGCCATGGTTCCCGGGTGTTCTAGGAACCTTCTTCTTATGTGTGCGACGCCATCGCACTCCAGGAGGAGATGGCTCGCAGTTTCTTCAGCCTCCATGCATGCTCTGCACAGAGGACTGTTAGTTAAACCTAGGGTGAAGAGGTGTTTATTTAGTGCACAATGACCAGTAATGATGTCAATCATACGGCGTAGGTTCCTCCTTGGCAGTGCTAACAGACGTCGGGATAAGCGTCTGTCCCATTGGGGCAGCGCCTCCCTAGCCTGTCGGCACGTCTGGAGGGATTGCCATGATTGAGCCTGTTCTTCGCCAATTCGACCTTTGATCCAGGAGCGAACCTGCGTGAAGGGAATCGGGGCCATCGGAAGGGGACCCTCCGGTGACATGCTCGATCCCCGACGCGCCAGCTCGTCCGCTGCATCGTTACCCAGTGAGTTACTGTGACCTTTGATCCATTGGAGAGTTACTTTGTTGTACTTACAGAGATTATCCAGGGATCTGTGGCATTCTTGTACTAAGGCAGAGTCCACGTATGCTCTCCTCAGGGCAAGAAGAATTGCTGCGCTGTCTGTCAGGATACGGATGGACAAACCTGATACTTTTCTCCTGGTAATTTCTGTTGCTGCGTGGGTTATGGCTGCACACTCGGCTTGAAAAATAGAGTTTTCTTTACCCAAGGCAGCTGCAGAGTGGATGTTGAGATCGTGGGAGAATACACCAGCACCTACACCGTTGTGTGTTTTCGAGCCGTCTGTGTATACTCTCACTTCTTCAGTACCTGAGCTGTCTGATGGTGCTTCATGTAATTGTATTTTGTATTTTTTGTCAAAAATAAATTGTTTGCGGATCCTGTCGTTTATAGCACCTATAAGGTGTGATGCCCCTAGGGCTATTGAGAGGATTTGTGTGTGTGGTGCCTTGTCTTTATGTTTCCATAGGCCCAACGTATGAAGTCTTGCAGCTGCGACTTGTGCTTCTTGTTTTATGTGTAGGTGTAGCGATCTAATATCTAGGATTGCCTCTAATGCTGCCGTTGGGCAAGATTTCATGCCGCCTCCTATCGCCAGGCATGCTGTTCTTTGAAATCGCTGTAGTTTCTCTTGTACTGTAATCAAAGTAGTTCGATACCACCATACTATTGCAGCGTATGTGAGTCCTGGTCTGATGACTGTGATGTACAGCCATTTCATGATTTTCGGGGTTAGTCCCCAGTTTTTGCCTACTAGTCTTCGGCAGTTCCATAGGTTTATGTAGGCTTTGTTTAGTTTTTCATCAAGATGCGTGCTCCAATTCAGCTTGGAGTCCAGTATTACGCCTAGGTATTTGACCTCTTTCGATAGTGTGAGTGTCGTACCAAAGAGCTTGGGTGGTTCGTAGTTGCCTAGGGCTCTTTTGTTTGTAAACATAACTAGTTCTGTTTTGTTCGCATTTACTGAGAGGTCATGTTTGTTACACCAATCCTCTACAATGCGTAATGCACTTCTGGTTAGGCTGCATACGACGCTAGCCGAGTTCCCTTGTATGAGTATGGCCAAGTCATCAGCGTAGCCTACTGTATAGTAATGTTTCTTGTTTAGGGATTTAATTAGATCATCTACCACTAAGCTCCACAATAGGGGTGAAAGTACCCCTCCTTGTGGGCACCCTCTGGTTGCCATTACTTTTGTGGTTTCACTCATGTCTAGTTTTATGTTGCGTAGTTTCAACATGTTGGATATCCAGCCAGTTACAGTGCCCGGCACTTCATGTCTATTAAGGGCCTCTTGTATGCAATTAAAGTTTGTCTTATCGAACGCTCCTTCTATGTCGATGAAGGTTCCTAGACACAGATGTTTGCTGTGTATAGCATTTTCCAGTATTGTTACCACTTCATGTAACGCTGTTTCTGTTGACTTTCCCGTGCAATAGGCATGTTGCTTGGGATGTAAGGGATGTTTGATTAATGCCGTATCTCTAATGTGCCTGTCACATAATCTTTCCAACACCTTGAGAAGGAAGGAAGAAAGGCTTATAGGTCTGAATGATTTGGCATTTGTGTAGTCTGTTTTTCCAGGTTTTGGTATGAATATTACTTTAACCTCCCGCCATTGCTGGGGAATGTACCTGTGTGCTAGGCAGGCTGTTAGTAGGTGGGTTAAATGTTCCAGTAAGACTTTTCCTCCCCATTTAAGGAGGCCAGGGAAAATGCCATCCGGGCCTGGTGATTTGAAAGGTTGGAAGCTGTTTATAGCCCATTCTACTCTGTCTAATGTAACTATCTCCTGGGCTAAATTCCAGTCTTGTTCTGTAGGATTATGTGTTGATTCCTCTGGTTTTTCCAGGTGGTCGTATTTAAGGCAGCCTGGAAAGTGGGTTTCTAATAGTATTTCACATATTTCTTCCGTGTTAGCGGAGTAACTGCCGTCCAGTTTTTTAAGAGTACCGATCGTTTTGTTGCCCCCGCCTGACAGTAATTTGCAGACTCTGGAAGCTTCAGACGTAGTTTCGATACTCGTGCAGTATTTACACCAGGATTTGCGTTTGAATTTTCTGATCCTGTTCTTGTAGTTGGAACGAGCTATAGCATAGTTGTCCCAGTCTCTTTCGTTTCTAGTATTCATCGCTCTGTTTAGGAGTCGGTGTACTTGATTCTTGCGCCTTTCTAGTTCAGGGCCCCAGAACTTTTTACCGCCTTTGGGGCAGCAACCTTTGGTGCTGAGAGGGCAAGATGTTTCGTAGCTTTGTGTAATAGCCTGTGATATGGTTTTGGCATAGCCTTCTACATTTGGGAGGCTGTTTAGAACCGTACGTTGTTGTATCGGTCCAAGTTTGTTTTGCAGAAGTTTCGTATATGTGCTTCTGTCAGTTTTTCTCGGGTTTCTGTAGGGAACAGGTTTGGCAATTGTAAAGTTTACCTTGTATCGTAGCCATCTGTGATCCGAGCAGGATGCCTCGTCAGATACGTGCCAGTCAGAGATGTATTCTAGGATGCCGTCTGTAGCTAGGGTGAGGTCAATAATGGTACGACATCGTTTAGTTATAAACGTAGGTTTATTACCTTTGTTTAGTATGTTGAGATTTGTCTGTATAAGGTAGTTTACCAGTTCATCCCCCCTGGGATTGGATTTCTCCATACCCCAAAGAGGGTGATGCGCATTGGCGTCGACGGAGACAATGAGCTCCAGGTTGTTTATTTCACAGTAACTTACCAGTTCTATGAGTTCACGAGTTGGTATGTCGGCGCCGACGTCTCCTGGGAGGTAGACGGAGGCGATCACTGTATTCGGTAGGGTTTTGTGGTCACTCGTTGAGATCCTGATGGCGGTCAGATCTCTGGAAAATAAGTGTGTTAGTGGCAATGCCATGAAATTGCGGGGTAGATAGATACAAGCCCTGGGAGAATCACAGGTTTGATCATAGATTATCTTACCTCCGATGTTGTTTAAGCCACATATATTGTGGCGTCTGATCCACGGCTCCTGGATCAGCGCAAGGGTGTCGTTCTTCTCCAGCTCGCCCCGCAGGGTAGCCGTTGCGGTCTGACTATGCTGGAGGTTAATCTGGATGACGTCAGTCATCCGGGTCCGAGTCGGTGAGTCGGACATCATTTTGTCGGTCCTTCTCTACCTCCTCATCCCTGCAGCCTATCAGTGCCATGCGCCTCCCTGCTTCTTCGACGTCCTCGTCGTCGGAGAGCGCTTGACACCCAGCTTCTTTCGTCCTCACCTCAGCCCCGTTCTCGGCCGGGGTGGCCATCTCAGGTGTGGACGACGCGGGGAGTTGTTGGAGCCCTGAGGGTCCTGCCTCCTGCTCACCCGGTGCAGTGGCGGATGTCTCCTCAGGCTCCGTAGCGACGTCCATACGTGTATCGTCCGTGTTTTCTACCTGGTCCTTGTCACTACCCTTGGTGGGTATCTGTAGATACACCGACCCAAGGGAGAATGCCAGGCAGCGTTTATGTTCCACAATGGTGGGCAGAAGCTCGTCCGGTACGCCTATCAGAACGTAGATACCATCCTCTTGGTGTATGGGACTGTATAAGTTCCATCTATCCACGCCAGCCCACGGATTCATGCGGTGGAGCATGGTGTGGAGTTCAATTCAATTCAATTCATTTATTGCTTTTCATATTGTACATATATAACACTTTACTACATAGTCATTTCTTAAGTTAGTAGGTACAAAATGAGCCCTGACAGGGCATTGCAAAAGAAAAAATATGGAACGGCATGCGGTTTTATTTTTCGTTAGTATTTATATAATATAAAATTAGTTAGTAATTATTTAAATAAAGATTAATTTGTTTAGTAGTTTTTTAATACGAGTAGGTAATGTCAGTTTGTATAACAAAGTCAGTATTTTAATTCATTCAATATTAGCTATATTTGTGTATTTACTCGTATATTTATGTCCTTTACATTTATATTGTTGGTTTTATTCTTTTAAATGTCAATTTTCTTTTTATTATTATCATTTATTTTTTCCATTGTCCAATGTACTTATAATATATACGTTATTCGTCATTTATTTTATATTTTTTCAAATTTTTATCATTAAAAAACTCGTCCAATGTGTAATAATTTTTTTCTACAAGCAGTGCTTTTAATCTTTTATAAAAAATGGTATCTTTCTTCTCTGCTCTTAGCAGATCTGGAAGGGTGTTATAGACTTTTATTGACATTGCAAGCGGTCCGGAGTTAAAAATTTCTAAATTACGAGTAGAATTTGGCCTAGCTAACATATTCTTTTTCCTTGTAGGATAGCGTCGCGGTAAGTCGTCTTTTTTTGTGTAGTACTGGGGGTATTTTCGTACAAATTTGCTGGTTTCGAAGATATATATGCATGGCAATGTCAGAATTTTTAAATCTTTAAAATACGGCTTACAGCTATCTCTCTCCTTAATATCAACTATAATGCGTATACATTTCTTTTGGAGGATTAATAGTTTATTCGCATCGGTACTGTTACCCCAGAGTATAACCCCATATGTGAGCCATGAATATGCATATGCATAATATGCTGTAGATCGCAAGAGCTATGTCGGTTGGCAAAGCCGATTGATGAAGCTGAAGACGGAGGACGGCGGCGTGGTGTCGACAAAGGAAGGGGTTCTGGCGGAGATCGAGAGGTTTTATGGACAGCTGTATACCTCAGTATCACAACCCAGTAAACAAATGGTTAAAGACCCAAGAGCCAAGCTAACCCGACACTATACCGAAGATATCCCGGACATCAGCCTGTACGAGATTAGGATGGCCCTCAAACAGCTTAAAAACAACAAGGCGCCGGGCGAGGATGGAATCACAGCAGAGCTTCTGAAAGCGGGCGGAACGCCGGTACTGAAAGTCCTTCAGAGGCTCTTTAATTCCGTTCTGCTCGAGGGCGTAACGCCAGAAGCGTGGAACAGGGGCGTGGTGGTCTTGTTCTTCAAAAAGGGAGATAACACCCTATTGAAGAACTATAGGCCTATCACGCTTCTGAGTCATGTATATAAGTTGTTTTCGAGGGTCATCACGAATCGTCTCGCGAACAGGTTTGATGCCTTCCAACCTCCCGAACAAGCTGGTTTCCGTAAAGGCTTTAGCACCATGGACCACATTCATACGCTGCGGCAGGTTATAGAGAAGACGAGGGAGTATAACCGGCCGTTATGCTTGGGATTCGTGGACTATGAAAAAGCCTTCGATTCGATCGAAACATGGGCCGTGCTTCAGTCTCTCCAGCGATGCCGTATTGACTATCGGTATATCGAAGTGTTGAAGTGCTTATACAGTAACGCCACTATGTCAGTCCGAGTACAGGAGCAGTGCACGAGGGCAATTCCACTGCATAGAGGTGTAAGACAGGGAGATGTTATATCTCCGAAACTGTTCACCGTTGCACTGGAAGATGCCTTCAAGCTTCTGGAATGGGAAGGATTTGGCATCAACATCAATGGCGAGTATATCACTCACCTTCGATTTGCCGACGATATTGTTGTCATGGCAGAATCGATGGAAGACTTAAGTACTATGCTCGGAGACCTAAATCGAGTTTCCCAACAAGTGGGCCTTAAAATGAACATGGACAAAACCAAAGTAATGTCGAATGTCCATGTTGCGCCCCTACCTGTTTGTGTTGGGAGCTCCACCCTCGAAGTTGTAGACCAGTATATCTACCTGGGTCAATTGATCCAGGCAGGAAGTTCCAGCTTCGAGGAAGAGGTCTTTCGACGAATCCGACTCGGCTGGGCAGCGTTCGGGAGGCTACGCAATGTCTTCTCGTCCAAAATACCTCTGTGCCTCAAGACTAAGGTTTACAACCAATGTGTGTTACCAGTGATGACTTATGGCTCCGAAACGTGGTCCCTTACTATGGGTCTCATAAGAAAGCTCAAGGTCGCTCAGCGCGCTATGGAGAGGGCTATGCTCGGTGTTTCCCTACGTGATCGAATCAGAAATGAGGAAATCCGTAGGAGAACAAAAGTCACTGACATAGCCAAGCGGATTAGCTCGTTGAAGTGGCAGTGGGCGGGACACATATCGCGACGAACTGATGGCCGATGGGGCAAAAAGGTTCTTGAATGGCGACCGCATACTGGCAAGCGAAGCGTAGGGCACCCACCTACAAGGTGGTCAGATGACCTGACCAGGGTCGCTGGAAAGCGCTGGATGCAGGCCGCTCTTGATCGGTCATTTTGGAAATCTTTGGGGGAGGCCTATGTCCAGCAGTGGACGTTATGCGGCTGAAATGATGAATATGCTGTTATCGCCGTTTTTTTATTGGTGGATTTTTTCAGTTACCAGAGTGCGTATGTGAACGTAGATAATTTTTTTGCTATTTTGTCTATATGATCTTTCCAGTTAACGTGTGTGTCTAACACTAATCCGAGCAGTTTAAAAGATTTTACAGATTCAATGTCTGTCAAATTATAACTAAATTTTATATTTAGAGATTCTTTTTGGTGTGGCCTGAATTCTATAGTATATAGTTGATGTATTGTACCCTTCCTTGCGGGAAGGAACAATCCACATTTGGTCCTCTTCGGTAGGTCCTTTTGGGCCATCACCGTGTAACGATCCGCATGTGTGCGATCGTTGTTTACATTCTCAAATATATTTAAACTTATTTATACGTATTTTTATCCTTTCGTAGTCGGTTAAAATCGTAGTAGCAATCCTCTGCTGGACATACATAGTAATAAAACTCTTTAATCTACTTGTTTGTTTATTTTTTGTGACAGTTGAGAGGAAGAAAATAATTTTGTTTTGGATTGGGAATGCGGATGGAGATCTCAGGAATGGTTTTCCTTGGCGAATCTTGGATTTTACCTTTCAAGATATAAGTGAATATGTCGTTTGTCTGGAGAAATGGTATAATACATTTTGATAACAGGGAAGTCATAGTTATAATATCTAACTGGAAACTTGGTGAGATCTTTATTTTACTATGAGCAACACTGCGCTGGAAGATATGACTTCTTGTATAAAATAGGATACGTATGTATGAAATAAAGTATGTGTGTTTGTTCAGAAGCAAATCTTCTAAGGAGAGAGGAAGATCATTTCTCCAAGCCTTCGCTCTACATAAGATTATTATTAAATGAAGTGTATCATATACTGGTGTATGTATGTATACATGTTACTATCTTCTAAGATGGGAGAGACATAAGAAGATAGCCTTTGCCCTGATTTACATATATCATTTTAATGTGTTTCCTCTAATATAAATCCTAATATAGCTTTGTAAATAAAAACTTCACAACGGGTTACAACGAGTAAATACATGAGTCATGTGCTCTTCTTCTAATCTGTAAGTTATAATACTTAATTATCAACAAACATTATTTACACATCATGACTAGATGTTGACTATTTGACTATCTATATCTTCGTGTGTACCGATGGAACTTGGATAACAATTATCCTGGAAATATTATATTTACTCATGCTGTTCCATTGATTTGGAGATTCTTTTACTCTACGGTTACTTATGTACTATTGATGTACTAATTATTTTACATGTGTTAAACATGTTACCTCATTAATATTATTCTTCCTTGAATATAGCTTTTAAAGCTGAAGTGTTGTAAATCTGATTTGTATTCAGAAAGCAATAGCTTCATTTATGTGTTGGCCTACTCTGGTTGACTTGACTGGCTTGTTCAGTGGAATTGATTATTTGTCTTGGAGAAGTCGAGACTATGAAGATGGTTTGGTATTCTATTACCTATCTACATACTTACTACATTTGGGCTATCTGGATGGGTTGTGGCAGCACTTTATTGAGTTCTCGCTCATAGGGTACATTCCTCTACTGCAATGCAAAGGAAGGCCCTCCGTCTACGTTAAGTGTTATGTCACGCTCGTCTGGAGATGCTTTACTCGTCGTACGATTCCCTTTGGGCTTAGAGAAGTTGAGCCTGGAATCTAACCTCTTCACCATGGGGTTATTTTACTTCAATGAATGGAATAACTAAACCTATTCTGGTTAAAACTGATCCATTGACTTTGATGTCATGCCTGCTAAACAAGCTAAGTCTTGTGTATCTACAATGTTCTATAAACATGGAGAAGTCATGTGGAACTGTTTACCTTCTGATAAAGAGGTATTACTTAAACAATAATGTATTGTTTATATGGGAAAGGATCCCAATTACTTCATTAACTTATTCAACCATGAGTTGAGGCTATAGTAACGTAACTTGTGTATTTAAACTGTTATTGCTCTCTGAAATGATTCTACTTATTTATGCTTATGAAACCATATAATTCTTTTATTAATAATTTAATCATCTTTACATTTTGATGCCTCTCTGAAATGATTCTACTTATTTATGCTTTTGAAACCTTATAATTGATTTATTAATCATTTACTCATCTTATTTCTAGACATCATCGCTTCACCTAACTTTGTCTATCCTATTGTGATAGATTTGTACAGACAGACGACTGACAGGACGTGCCAGGACATATTTTTGTAGTATGCTTTCAAGCGTTTAGGATACAGTTGATTGTAAAATAATATTTGCTGCTCAGATCCGGTCTCTGAATAACTTCAGATTCCGAAGCCTCTGTATCCGCTTGCGCAAGACTTTTCTTGCTTCCCTCCAGACAGACACGTCTCCTGCCTGAAAAGGCTTATTAACGTAAAATATTTGGAACGTTTCTGAGCATTGCTGCCCCATCGGTGGGAGTTATCCCGTCAGGAGTCGAAGCTACAAAGACATGCGGGGAGGAGCATGCTTTTTAACCGATACAAAATAATGAACGTTCTTATATCTATATATGTATATATACCGACTGTCATACAGTATTAGACTTACCATAAGATCTCATCTCCGTAATTCACTAAATTTGTTATTATTTGTTATAGATATATACTAAGAGATAGTAGAACGGGACGTGCTGCGCCGGAGTCTGAGTTACTGCTCTATACAACTTGGGTTCGCCACTAAGATGATCATAGCCAATTCTCATGTTCAGGACACACAGCGGGTTTAAGATAATAATTATAGCTAAATAGATTATATTTATCTTTTATTTCTTAGGACATTTAGATATTTAAAATAGGTAGTTTAGGATTGTTACAACCGTGAGCGGTTGGTTATTGGAGGCCGGGGGAAATCCAGACACCACCTTCTTGAGCCAGGACTTTGTCGCCTCGTCCCTGCATTTGCGCTTAAGCACGCCCTCAGCGATGACAGGCTTACCCCCAAACACAGGGATGACTTCAGCATCCAGGTCAAGAACCTGGTTCATGAGTAAGTCCTCGATCTTCTCCTGAATCTTACCCAATTCTTCAGGCTGTAGGTCTGATCTGTCCACCGTCGTGACGGCCATGTCCAGATCGGTAGCTACCGCACCGGCGTATGTAGTCCCGCTCTTCACAGCCGCACCATCAAGTTTCACCTTCTTAGTCTCACCCCTTGGTGAGATGGTGTCGTCGAGGCGCGCCCGTTTGGTTGTTGGAGGGGGCTGTTGCTGCTGCTCCTGCTGCCGCTCCCTCGGCTGCTGCCTTGTTTCGGGCTGCTGCTTCTGGGGGGGCCGCTGTTTTTGCAGCTGTTTTTTTCCTGTGGAAGGAAGTTTCGATCCCCCTTGCGGGGTTTCGAGTTTAGAACGACCTTTTTTCTCCGAGGAGGTGGACGGTCGTGTATTGTCCAGCGTCCTTTGTTCGCGGGAGTGTGACGGGTGTAGGACGTTATGTTTGGCGACCTTTGTACTACTTGGTCTTTTGCCATACCTATTCGAACGCCTAACCGTGTTCTGGACTAGTGATGTGCCGTTCCCGGGAACATTCCCACATTCCCCAGATTTCCAAAATCATTCCCGGGAACGTTCCCAAAAATTGGAAATGTCTGGGAAAGTTATGATTTTATTTATCAGACAATTTTTTTATCAATGCAAATGTATTAAACTTATGTAAAAGCATTTCTTAATATGGTTATAATTTAAATATTTCCAATAATCCATAACATTTCCAAAAAATGTGGGAACGTTCCCTGGGAACGTTCCCAAATTTCTAGGGAACATTTCCTAATTTCCAGGGAACGTTCCCTTGTTGCCGGGAACGTTTCCTTGATGCCGGGAACGAGATCCGTTTCCATAGGATAAACATCTTAATTATCGAGAAAAAAATTTTTGAGAAAAAAAAAAAAATTATCGAGAAAAAAAAAAGTCACCTCCTGCCAGGTCTCCAGTAGGGCACTCCGTTTCGGAGTGTCCATTTGCCTGTCGTGTACAGATGCGCCGGCGGTTGCATCTGTGTTTTTTGTCTCCGCACCCGAGGGTTTGGAGGTTTGTGTGGGGTGTTTTTGTTTCGTACTGTTTTTAGACAAGTTTTAAAAAATATAGTTAATGTTTGAGATGAAACCGACCGAGCCAAGCTCGGTCACCCAGGTATTATAATATTGTAGCTCCCATGAAAGTTTTTTTTTTTCGACTAACCCATCGTGTAGGGTATCGTTAAATAGGTCTTTCAAAATATTTTGAGCTTGTTAACACCATTTTTTATTTAAGAATCCGTTTTTAGAATATTTGTATTTAATAAAAGTTAAAATAAAACTATCTAACCTAAAGGGTTAACGTGAATTTAAAAAAATCATAAAATGAAAATAAAATAAGTTTTTAGACGTTTTTGGTGGCGTAGACTTGGCTTGGCCGGACGATTTTACCATTTGGGTACGGAACCCTAAAAAGATAAAAGATCTAGTTTAACTTTAAAAAATTGGGTAAAAATAAAGGACTGAATCACCCTTTCTTGGCACTTGTTTAAAATTTTGCCCATCGTTTACAGTAGCACAACTGTACTATAGACAAATCTGAATACATAAGATTGTTCTCCTAGCATTTACACTACATAGACACTCCGCAAATTCGACGTCAGTTTAAAATAAATGTAGTGCCCACAGTAGTGCCAATATACAACGTGGAAGGGATATACCCGTAGTAAATCGAACCACGGGCTACACTAGTCCACTAACTATAATCAAATAAAAATCACAACCGAAAACTAAAAAAAATTGGCATTTCCATACAAAAGTGTGCAGCCGCCTGGAAAATTTGTATGAAAATGTCAAATTCGGTTCTTTTTTACTGTTATTTTATAATTATAATAAAGTGATCTAGTATAGCCTGTGGTTCGATTTATTACGGGTATGTCCCTTCCATGCTGTATATTATCTAATTATTTTTTCAACACACTTGCTAGTAAAGTGGCTCTAATTTCATCGGTTTTAGATATATAAAGTAGGTCATAAAACACGCTTGCGTTATAAACATATTAAAAATTACTAAAAACGGCCACTTTTGACACTTTTTGTAAAGGTTTCTAAAGCTGATAGTATTTCAATGACTTTCGAGGTTCTAATGAAACTTAAGGATACTAGCTTAAAAGTTGTGCGAGGATTTCTGATAATCTCACATACAGAAAGATAAATTATTTTTTCTGTATTTTCAAGGTCGCTAGCGCTGGTAGCAGCCTTAAAATAAAAATCAGTTTAGATATAAGTGTATTGAAAAACGTCGTGCGATATACGTGTGTATATTAGTTAAAACACTTTCAGCTCTATTACGCCCTCGCTTTCGGCTCGGGCTGGAAAATCATCACACACAAAACTTATATCATAACGTACAACTATTTTGCAATTTTAAAAATATTACTTACTTTAATATAAATAATTGAATAATGCAGCTCTTTTTATATAGTTACTTATTTACCCCTTAGTAATTTAGTACATACATGCTGACTTTTCATTGGTTTTGGAAAAAATCTATTGTAAATAAATTCCTCTATCCATATACTTAATTCAAATTTGTGTATGACATAAGATTAAAAAATCGAGTCCACGTAGTTACGCCCGATCAAAAACTACCGCATGACCTCGATGATCTCCGGCCGGCCGGACGGAGGCGGTGCCTGGTGGTACTACTTATTGATCTCACGATTTTACTTTGTTTTTGAATTTTTATTTCGACTAGCTAATTAGTTTTACTAACGACCCTTATAAAGTGGCCCTTAGCTTCAAAAACAATGAAAAATCACTGTGTTTATTTTAAAATTTAAATAAACTATTTTTGTTTTTTCTAAAGGCTGACCGGTAGACCATCAGCATTAAGTCCTTGTAAGGACATGACCTTATTCAATTCTTTACAAAAACATAATATGTTACAAAAATGTAAACATATTAGATTTATTTCATTACGTCATGTCTTCCATACTGTAACCTCTATATAGTTTTAACTCTATCTGCATTGCGTTTAGACATTACTACAAACTTAGCAGAAAAGAACGGACAACTTTTGAATCAATTTTGACAGATTTTGAAAAAGAAAAGCGTAGAGCCAAGCCTTAAAGATCATGCCACTAAAAACGTCTAAAAACTAATTTCTATTGGATTTGTATTAAATGTTCCTTTTCCGAGTAAATTATATAAGTTGATCGCCTTTAACTTTTAAATTTGTAAACCCTACTCTGATAGTTTTCTTTTAAACTTCGTTATATATATGTATGTAAAACAGCTAGATCATCCAATGTGTTAAGTTTAACGAAATAGCTAAAGTAAGATTGCAAATTTTAGTTCTGAATTCTGCCACTTGTAGCTTGTGGTTGTCAGTGTCATAAGAAACTTTAAGGGTTTCTTGTTTACTAACACAGTACATGGGCGACCGAGCTTTGCTCGGTTACATCTCAGACATTAACTTCATTTTTTTAAACTTGTCTAAAAACAATATAAAATAAAAAATTATATATAAACTTGAACATTAAAAAAAACAAAAGTAAGTAACCGAGTGGGATTCGAACCCGTAACACTCTTTCTAGCGGTCAGCATCCTTAACCACTGAGCTAAGCGGATGGCGGCCCGCGCGAGGAAATTAGCGACCATATTCTGCGTGGAAAGAAAAACGAATGAAAACTCGAAAACACGCGTTTTCCCAAACATAAGACTAATCTAGATCGATTTTTTACCCCCAAAAACCCCCATATACCAATTTTCAGCAAAATCGTTAGTGCCGTTTTCGAGATCACAGAAATTTATAAATAAATATATATATAAATAAATATACAAGAATTGCTCGTTTAAAGATATAAGATTAAAATCTCCTCCTTTTTTGGAGGCGGCTAAAAATAAGTACTTACTTGATAAAAAAATGTCGAATCAACGTATTGACAGTATTGATTCAAATCACCCCTTCGTTATTAGAAATAATGTTTTATTAGGGAAATAACGTAGCACGTGGCAGGAACTAGGGGTCGTTTGGGCCCAAATGAGGGGTTATATAAAATTAATGTGTGAAATTAATACATCTCACCCCCTTATTAAATGGAAGTTACGAATAGGGGTGGAATGATTGGTCATTGTGTTTTTTGTTTTATGACGTTACCTTATTTTAGATTAGATAGCTTTTCCTGCGACTTCATCCGCGTGAATGTAGTTTTTTTTGTAGTGAGCAAATTTGGGAAGTAATGTGAAAATAGCTTTTTTTGCGCGCTAATATGTCAATCAGTCAGTCAATCAATGACTCGTTGTTTATTAAAATTATGAACCTCCTTTTATGAAATAGGTTAATAGTCAATAAATAGGTAATCCGCCAATTTCAAACAAGTCAAATCAGATACACCTACGCTATTCTAAATGTCAAAACTAACATTCTTTATTGGTTTGGTATGAAATAGCACGTCGTTACGTCATAGTTTCTTGGAGTCAAATAGCGCTATTACCAGATTTTCTGCATTAATAAATGTATCTAAAATCACGTTAAAATGGATATCATGATGAGAAGTGACATTATTTTGTGACATATTATTCTCTTATCAGCACACTTCATACTTTACCTAAAGGTTGACTGGAAGAGATTGCTATGCGATAAGTCCGCCTTTGCGGCGGATTGGTGGTTGCGAATGGGTTAAGGGTCCCACGACCCTAGACCAAAATACAACTTTCCATACAAACGTAGTCTACGTTTTATTTCAAAACGACATGTCCGATTTGGGCAAAATTTTGTAATTTTAAAGATATTGCAATTATCTAGGTTTATAACTAGTTTCCGACGGTAAAAATATAAACTTGAAATAGAATATAGTGTTTTATATCATTTTTGACCATTAGTATGGGAAACTTCTAAATCGTTATATTTTCTTTCCAGTTCATAATTTTACCATAGGAAACCAGTTATAACCCTAGATAATTACAATTTCTTTACAATTACCAATTTTTACCGGAATCTGACATGTGGTTTCAAAATTAAACGTAGACTACGTTTGTATGGAGAAGTCTAGGGTCGCCGGACTCTTAATTGTGAGTTGACGTCCTTGGAGAAAATGCTGCAGTGCAGTTTGTTACCGCTTCTTCTAAGCGCTTAGGAAGCGGTAGTAAACTTAGCTGTAAGTAACCATTTGACGTCAACAATTGTGCAACAAAATAATGACGATTATTAAGAGATATTATAAATATCTATGATAATAAAGATATATTTGAAATGAATTGAATTGAATTGAATTTGTATCATAGAAATATGATTCCAAAAAGGATAAGACAGAATTGTCTTATTCTTTTTGGAACTTAGTTCCTTATAGCGCGTTGCGAATCGGGGCTAGACGGAAAAAATTAAGACCAAAAGTTGTAACGACACTTTTTGCTATAGTTGTAAGCCGTGCGGCGTGCGCATGTTTCTCACTCTCTCTCTGTCTCTCTCTCATTAATCGAAAGGAACTTCGTTCTATCCGGGTGTCCCTTGACACCTCTTAAGTTTTTTTCTGTTTTTTGTATTTCCTTTTGTTTATGGTGCAATAAAGTGTATTTGTATTGTATTGTAAAGTCATTTATTTTTGATATTTTTTGATGTCAGCCAAAAATGAGGAAACGTCAAGTCTGGATGTCAGCCAAATGTCAGCGATATCCAAATCCAATATGGCGGCAGAAAATTAACGCATTAAAACCATATTAAAACCCGACATTTGCTGATGGATTGTTTGGTGTTCAGCTGGTTCCTGACGAGACTAATTATTGCATATGATTGATTGGAAATTATAAATTTTATTTGTTTTGCTTATAATTTATAACTTACGTTAATGATATTTTAAAAAATTAATAACAGTTGGCAACAAATTTTAAGTTACTTTAAGGTACATGTCTAATCTGAATTCTGATGTCTGGTGCTATATATATGTGGTATAAGGGCAAAGGAAGATCTACTGAGAGCAAAAATTGTTTGAGATAATACCGTTTGGTATTTTTTATTTTGGTCAATCATAGTCAATAATAAAATAATCGTAGCAATATACATAAATTTGCTTCCATGCTGGTCTGGGAGAAAAGAAAAAACTTAGAATGTACCAGCTGCTTCTCTGCCCGGGCAGATCGTAAGAGCCGATCGAGGAAATGGGCAAAAAATCGAATCTTATTAATAGGCGATGCGGCTAGCAACCCATCACTATTTTGATTACTTTATCCACCTTTTTGCCTACATCAAGCTAAAAGTGGCCATTGAGTCTTGCAGCCCTGAGTTCTATCTGCTTAAAGTCGCAAGACTTAAAATGCTCTGTCTGCCCCATTAGGGATAAAGACGTGATAGTATGTATGTATGTATAAATTTAAATAAAGAAACGTTAATATTGGGAAACAAAAGAGATGTAGTTTTTGACTCAGTGTTCAATTTAAACTGTAATATTGACATAGTCCACTTTGTTCGCTGTATACAAACATTCTTACATACCTTATATGCCTCGACCCATCATCAGTCAAACTGTCTATGGCTAGCTTTGCTAGTTTTCGGGACAACCAACTGTCAAAACTAGCACATTCTGCAGCGTCAGAACTTTAGTTTGTTCATATACTAACACAACATAGGTTTAGGCCTGGAGACACGAAGGTATTTATGTTAAGGCCATACCCAAATTTTCCGGGGTCCAGTGGCGCCGCCATTTGAAATAAATCATTTAAAAGGAAACGGAGATATCATTCAAAATTGTGTCTTGGTCAAGCCCTAGATAACCCTTAAAACTATTTTATGAACTACTGTTTATAATTTAAAGTGCGAACGTGAAGCTTTTCTACGCACATTAGCTAAAAGTGGCCGTTTTTCGCAAATGTGCGTAGAAAAGCTTCACGTTCTCACTTTAAACTACAAAATGTAGTTTAAAAAATACTTTGAATGGGTATCTAGAAATTGACCAAGACACAATTTTAAATGATATCTCCGTTTTCTTTTAAATGATTTATTTTGAATGGCAGCGCCACTGGACCCCGGAAAATTTGGGTATGGCCTTAAATTACTGGATGTGACTTTTCTTACTAATAATAAGCACTTAATCGACAAAAGATTGACTGCAAAAGATATTTCATTAATCTTTTGCTGTCAAAATTTGAGATTTTAAAAATATATCTTTTGTTTATATTAAACGTCTTAATAAATATTATACCTTTAAACGAGCAATTCTTGTATATATATTTATTTATATATTTCTGTGATCTTGAAAACGGCTCTAACTATTTCGCTGAAAGTTGGTACGAGTATATGGGGGTTTTCGGGGGTAAAAAATCAAAATAGATTAGTCTTATGTTTGGGAGAGTTGATGAGTTTTTATGCGTTTTTCTTTCCACGCAGAATATGGTCGCTAATTTCGTCGCACCGGTCGCTATCTGTTTGGCTCAGCGGTTTAAGATGCAGACCGCTAGAAAGAGTGTTACGGATTCGAATCCCACTCGGTGACTTACTTTTGTTTTCTTTTTATGTACAAGTTTATATATAATTTCGCCCAGGTACTGATATTGAATTTAGTCAATCAAAAACTAAGCTAACCTGATCAGTTTTTACCCGACTACAACGAAGCCAGAAGCCTTTTTTAGGGTTCCGTACCCAAAGGGTAAAAACGGGACCCTATCACTAAGACTTCGCTGTCTGTCCGTCTGTCTGTCCGTCTGTCCGTCTGTCACCAGGCTGTATCACAAGAACCGCGATAGCTAGGCAGTTGAAATTTTTACAAGGTATGTATTTCTGTTGCCGCTTTAAACAACAAATACTAAAAACAAAATAAAATAAATATTTAAGGGGGCTTCCATACAACAAACGCGTTTTTTTATAGATAATGGTACGCAACCCTTAGTGCGCGAATCCGATTCGCACTTGGCCGATTATTTGCCATTAGTCTTTATAAAATCCGACAAAAATGTCTGTCTGTCTGTGGCATCGTAGCGCTTGAACGGATGGTCGGATATCAATGCGGTTTTTTCACGTGAAAGCAACTTCCCTTGCAGTAGTTCTTAGCCATGTTTAATAAAAGTCGGTTCAGTCCTGTAAAAGTTATTGGGCAATTGACCTGACCAATAATAGATGGCGCTACGGATATAGTTCCGCCACGTCACAGGTATAGCACTTCATAGAAACGGAGTAACAAATATACCTAGTAATTACAAAAATATACTTAGTATATCTGTGCACACGTCAAATGTGTGAAATAAACAATCAGGGTCGCCATCACAGAATTTGTTGCTTTGCTTACCTGTTTTCATCACTCGGAAATCTATTAATCTTTCGTTCTTTATTGTTTTCCGTGGATAATAAACAATGATAATGTGTGCAGTTTCTCACCATTATGATTCAATAATCCTAAGTGAGTCACTTAACGTCAACGTGCGACTAGCAAGAACCCTGTTTTACAGGCGCTTACAAGGGCGAAAAGCAGGGGGTTGCGGGGACGCCAGATTGCAGGGGGACAGTGCGAGTTACCGTTCTGTATGTAATACATACTATTATTAATTCTGTGGCCACGTATCACTAGATGTGTCGTAGGGGGGTATTTTAATTTGCCTAGCAAATAAACTAGTAGCTCTTGAACTATAAGTCAGGTGTGTTTCGGTATTGACGCGGGCCTGAGTTCACGTCGGGTGAGTTATTGGCACAGTTCGAGTTGTTCATATTAGTTTGGTTACCGCTTGTTACTGTACAATTGGGCTTTTTGTTACGAGGGTTAAACTTTTAGTTTCGTTCCGGTTTGTTATTGAAATGTTTAGAGTTTCGAATGACCTATGTTTGATTTGCATGTAGTATAAACGTATATCATTGCTCTGCTTATTTATAAAGGAGCAGGTTTTTAGTAATTACTTATTAGGTTACAGCATTAGTTTTTAAATACGGGCAACATTTTGGAGCAAGTTCTGTGCATGATGCTAAACTATCCTTTCCTACTAATATTATAAATGCGAAAGTGAGTTTGTATATTTGTTTGTTTGTTACCACTTAACGCTTCAACCACTGAACCTATTTAGATGAAATTTGATATGGATATAGTTTGATACCTAGTTAAGGACAAAGAATAGTTTTTATCGCGAAATTCCCACGAAGAGCGAAGCCCACTGACACAGCTAGTTTTCTAAAATAAATATATTCAAAATCTAATTAGTTTTTGATTTGGCTACTGATTCGTATGGGAATCCGTTTTTTTTCGTTTTTCAGTAGTTATTTTAATTGAAAGTAGTTCAGTATCATGTATTGAACTTCCTCAAAAAGTTTTGCCGGTGTTTAAAAAGTAACCCTGTATTATTTTGCCTGAAAATTTTTGTTTATACATAGAATAGCAGACGTTCTGCACGGCCGATACTGATGCGTTCCGACGCTCTTTCTCGCTCTACCAAAAGACGGTTCTGAGCGACAGAAAAGGATAGCAACACAGAGAAGTGCTATTCCGTTCTAATCGAAATAGCCCAACCGTAAAAACGTAGAGGAAATCGGACAATTCCGAACCCTTTGTCCGTCAAAATATCATTTGTTAGGTTCACTGGGTCAGACGGGCCACTTCATATGTCCTTCCGTAAATAGGTTACGGGTCTATCGGACCCGTTCGATTGCTTGTCAAACCCTCTGCTAGCTTCGATTGAGATAGATGAAGTTGTTCGATTGACGGTAGAAGGTTACCTGAGGGATTTTGCTGTGAGGTTTTGCTGATGAAATAGGTTTAGTTGTAAGTTCTACAATGTCTATTATCTGTATTGGTAGAAACCATGAAATTATGTTCTTCGTTCAAGTAGAAACCATGGAATTAAATACACTTCGTAACCGCAAGTTCATTGTTTTTTTTTTTTTTTTTTAATGAAAACTTGTTCGGCGCGTTGGGCATGCCCGGAAATTATCTTTTGAGATGAGAAAAAACCATTGAACTCGCAACTCTGTAACCGACACCAAGTTTTCTCACTTTTGTCGGCACTCCCGGAGTGCCACGGCTTTTTTAAGCTGCCTCCAGGGGTTTGACGTAGCTTGAAGACTGCGCTTAAAGTGCCTTTCGAAGCAAGGAGAACTAAATTTTTAATGTCACCCATCGAATTGGTGGCCACACCCGGGGTTACTTCACTTACGAAAATGCTATTAATCCGAGCCACTGAGCTGCTAAACAGATTTTTTAATGTAATATAAGCTTTTTAGATTTGTGTTTGTAACTTATGTTTGTGGAAGTTTATTTATGTGTGTATTAACCCTCACATTCATAAAAAAACAAATGTTTGCTAAACCTGTTTGAGTTAAAATGTGTTTAGTCTCGTTCTTTCAATGACAACTTTCTTTAAAAGTTAATAAGATATATATTATCCTGAGTTATTGATTGTATTACTAAGTACTTATCAATAAATCACGTTACGTATGCACTTGTATCATTTGATATTAACATTTGCAATCGGGGCTCCGTCACAGTATATCAATATGCGGCGGGGAGATTATGGAGCCATCACTGTGAAGGCCTGTTCACACCAGCTGGAATACGTCATTTCAATCAACTTTTTTTATTATTCATGTCAATTAATAACATTATGTGAAACCGAAAACAAAATGTTTTTTAATCTGCCGGAAAATAAGTTAGTTTTGCGCTTATAAAATGTAATGGAAAGGGAAACTGGCAAGTAACAGAAAAGGATGCAAGTACAGCGCTCTAGACGTCATTTCTATTAGTTCTCGCGCGTATGAAATGCTAATTGCTGTCATTCTTGCCATTAAATAAATATTTCTTTTCTGTGGTTGTTCCATAAAAAATATTAACCAAAAATATACATTAAAATAGCCTATTTTTGTTGGTGCTTCTTTTTGTATTGGTGGTAACATTTTGAGACGTATACACTTTTCATTGTAGCTAAAAGAAATCCAGTTTTACACATCATTTTATCGAAGCTCTTCGAGTCTACTTGAACATTCTGGCGTTTGTTTGTGTGTATGTTTGTTCGACGATAACTCGAGTGTCTTTGGTTAGAGCGGAATGAAATTTGGTAGGTGTGTCGATATGGCATAAAAATTTTAAGTTTGACATGAGCCAAATCGGTGAAGGGTTTGCGGAGGTATGGAGTCCGCGAGTTCACAGTTCATATGGCTCTGGTAGTACAGAGAGGGTCGTGCTCCTGCAGTAGAGACATGATACTAGCAGATTATAATTACTCAAGCAACCTTAAAAACTGCTCCTGTTATTGATTTGTTTATTTTTCATACCAATTCAAATTCATCCATATAGTATGAAGATGTCCTCACCCATAGACACACAAACAACAAACTTAGACATGGCAAGACGTTATTAATATCCGCGACAGACAGACAGCAATGTGTTGCATACATTACATATCTACAGTGATTTCTTGATGGGTATGTATGTATCTCACGCTTTCAGTTGCATGAATAGACATTCCTTTCGAGTTTATGAAAGCATCCACATTTGGTATTAATCGATTCATGATACTTAAATATAAAGCAGAGCCATACGATTTTTAAGCTATTGCATATCTTCTATCGCGGGCCTTGAGCGCGGGGACCGAATCCAGAAATTCCGTAACGAAAAAACCTCACGCTCCCCACTCCGACGGGCACGGAGGTGTGGCTTGAAGGCCGTGCATCGTCTAACGTCATTTCAGTTCGGCAGTCTTCGACACGGCGTTGTGTGCGTGCGATTAGACGTATTGTACGGTACGACACCACGCTCAAAAAGTGTAACTTGAATTAATATCAAAGAAAAAGAAATACTGCATAAATAAAATAAATAAATAATTATAATTGCATAAGTTGATACAAAATGCTATGCAATAGCTTTACCGCGGCAGTCCCCGAGTGCCACACGTCTTTTTAATTTGGTTTCTGATATAAGATATAACAATATACTGCAACTATTTTAAGGGTGAATTCAGTCTGTGATAGTGAACAACTTTCCCCAAGAAACATGTCGGAATATGAAAAATAATTTTTGGCTTTCCATTCAAATTCGCATCAGCTGATCGTTCAACTTGTATGGGAGGCCAAAAATTACTTATCATATTTCGATATGTGTTCCTTGGGGAAAATTGTACAGTATCAAGGACTGAATTCACCTTTAAAACAGTTTCAGTATATTTTCTTTTTATAAAATAAAATAAATAAAGTTGACAAAGTTTTATGAAAAAATAGATATTTCAATCGGATTATGATTAAAAGTTAACATACAGTGATGGAAAGGCACTACAAGAAGAAAAAGGTTTAACGCAAAAACGTTATCGCTTTTTGTATGTAAACATTTTAAATCACAAACCTCTTTACAATAAAAATAAAAATGGCTACATACATATTTGGGCCACGCTCAAAGTAGAGAGAGATTCAGAGTGACACGATTTTTTCCCAAAAATTCCAGTAGACACTCGTAGATCAGTGAACAGAAGTGAACAATGAACAACATTCTCGTAACAACATAAGCTTAGTTCATAGCATTGTGTGGTCGCTTTGATGGGCGTGTGCCGAACCTGATAGCGTCAGCAACAAAACCAAAACTTTTAATAAAAGTTTACGATTTTAAGAATGACATAGTTTTTAAGAAAGAAATATTTGTCTTTTATTCTACGGTATAGGATTTAGTACCCGAAGGTTAAAAACGGGACCTTTAGACTCCGTTGTCCGTCTGTCAGTTTGTCTGTCCGTCACCAGGCTGTATCTCACGAACCGTGATAGATAGACACTTAAAATATTTACAGATGGTATTTGATTAAAAAAAAAATTAATCAAAGCAGATGATGTATTTCTTTTGCCACTTTAACAAATACTAAAAACAATTTTTATTTTTACAATTATTAAAAACGGAATATTACAAATATTTAAGTGGCGCTCCCATACAATAAACGCTTTTATATATGTAGATAGTGGTATGAAACCCTTTGAGAGCAAGGCCGATACGCACTAGGCCGATTATTTCTTTAAAAATCGCATTCAAACCGGAATTCAGATTTCAATCTTCGTCTTCGAATAATATATTTCAAACGAATTCTACTTTTTTTGTTTTTGAATATTTTTGTTGAAAATGTTTTATTCCCTTTAGCTCTTTTTTTGTCACAAACAGCTTGCACAAAAAATACTTTTTTCTGCCGACGCTCCGTCCGCTGGGAAGGGTTAAGCGGTTTCGAAGCTAACTCAAATGATTTATAAAGGGCTCTCCATTTGAATTTCAATGCTAGTATCGGATTACCTCCATTTTTAACCCGGCCGATGGATTATAGGCACACCCGTTATCCGGATAAATGAAAAAGAAGCCCCTTTTTCATGTAAATCGGCGAAAGTTGCGAACACAAATGCCTATATGTTTTGTGGGGTTTACGCCTATTCTTTCGATTTATTGATGAGACCATTCGTTTTACTTGCTTACTTTTTATTGA
The DNA here is from genome assembly GCA_963555685.1 of Acrobasis consociella. Classification (NCBI taxonomy): domain Eukaryota; kingdom Metazoa; phylum Arthropoda; class Insecta; order Lepidoptera; family Pyralidae; genus Acrobasis; species Acrobasis consociella. Next base: position 2,639,600 of record OY743121.1, read on the forward strand.
CATATAAAAGTTAGGAATGACAGATGGTTGTGTGGATTTACGCATAACTTTATTTTTAGAATGATTTATTTTTAGAGGATAAAGTGGAGGTAAATCCGATTGAGGGTATTGGCGAAACTACGAATCATCTTAATAGGTGATACATACATACATACATAATATCACGCCTGTTTCCCGCAGGGATAGGCAGAGACTATGGACCTCCAATTGCTACGATCCTGACAAATCTCTTTTGCTTCATCTAAACTCATCAATCTCTTCATACATGCCCTTCGGTTACGGGTACTTTTTACCTCTCCTTTTTTTAGAACGTCTGCAATTTGGTCGCAGAACGTTCGCCGAGGCCGACCCTTTCCTAATGTTCCTTTCACATTTGTTATATAAATATTTTTCGTCAATCTCTTTTCATCCATCCTTTCTACATATATTATATATTAATAAGTGATGCAGCTCGCAAACCATCACTATTTTGATTCCATTTTCTACCTTCCCGGCCTTCACGCTTAAAGCGGTATTTGGGTCTTGCGGCCGTGAACAATGTCTGCGTAAAGCCGCAAGACCCAAAATGCTCTGTTAGCCCCATTCAATAGCAAAATATACTTTACCTAGCTCTAAAATCGTCATCATCATCCGATCGTATTCCCGGTTGCATCCTCAGCGGTAACGCTTCAGAGCCCGGGGTCCGCTACCTAACCAAGGAGATTCGACGAGGTTACTGGTTTTTACACAGAGTGACTGCCGTCTCACGTACGCATCCCAAAGGATAGACCAAAACCAATCCTTGTACAGATCCTTCCGAAGCACGGAATCATCTTTCTTTTCGAATAATCAGGTGATTCAAGCCTGCAATATCCTAACCAGACTGGAAACAACTTTTCGCAAAATATTGTTATTAGTATTACGGGACTTACCGCGATTAATATCGTTTTTTTGCCAGATAGTCGGCCATTGACCATGATGGCAGAAGGGCCGTCGAAATATCTGGCAAAAAACGATATTAATCGCGGTAAGTCCCGTAATACTAATAACAGAAATTGTGACCGTGAAACTCTAAAATCATATATTTTCGCAAAATATGCTTCCCAGTGGCATTCTGTATAAACGGCATTAGTTGCTCTATATTAAAATAGATGGCGTTGTACAAAGATAGAACTAGATATAGGTATTTTTGTATTATTTGTGCAGTTCGAACCAAATGTCTGTATCAGTAGGCTAGCAAAGCAACCGAAATAAACAAGCAGTATCCATTGTTGGTTTCATTCAGAAGAAGTTCCTGGGATTTGTACATGGTCCTCGATAGCCGATGAAGAGGCTAAGCTACCGAAGGCGACGAAGTGTGACGTCTTTGGAGGCTTGGAAGTGACGTACCAGCAGTGACGTACACGGAACGGAAGTAGAGGTGACGTCATAAAAACTCGTGGATATGAAGTATGGTAATTTGACAGAAAAGAAACTGTAAGTACTTTCCGTATTGTTTGGTAGCTGTCAAACACTTAGCAAATTTTGATTTGAATTCTTGGACTTAGAATAATTTACATATGATTGGACTTAGAAAAATTTATAGATGGTTGGACTTGTAAAAAATTCTAAGAATTAGATTGGGACTTAGTTTATTTGGAAAAGTCGGAACATACGGGGAACCTATGCCCAATTTTACTTAGAAGAAAATTTGTCTTCAAAAACACATAGAAAAAATTCAGAACATAGAAAAATTTCAGAAGATAGAAAAATTTTTGGACTTAGAAAATTTTTAAAGAAAAAATTTTAGACACTTAGAAAATTTTTGGAAGAAAACTCGGATACTTAAAAAAAATTTTCAAAGAAGATTTCATCAAAGAAATTTAAACACTTTCAAGTCCAGTGAAATTTAATAACAATGGAACTAATCATCAAACAGGAAGACTTGCAATCACAACTTAGCAAGGCAAAGTCAAACTTCAAGAAAAGTCCAAAAGATAGAATAACCAAACAATACGTGAAAATAAGAATAGAACAAGTAAAGCAGAAATGGGCAGAATTTAATAAGACTCATATGGCAATTTTAAAAAATATTGAAGAGCTACGGAATACAAAATATTTTACTGATGAAGTTTATGAAGAGACAGAGGAATTTTACATTGAATTTATTTCGGAATTGGAAGAAATTTATGACAATTTTTTGGCACAGAAAGAAAATAATTGTTCAAAAGAAAAGTCACAGGCTACAACATCAACAGTAAAGCTACCGAAGATTACGATCCCTTCGTTCTCGGGTGTTTATTCCTCCTGGATGAGTTTTAGAGACATGTTTACGTCACTTATCCATAATAATGAAACCCTTGATAAGGTCCAGAAGCTTCACTACCTAAAGAGCCACTTGACAGGCGAAGCAGAGGTGCTTTTACGTCATATTCCTGTGACAAATGAAAACTATGAGCAGTGTTGGAATCTTCTAGTGAAACGCTACAACAACAAACAATATTTGGCGAACAACATTTTGAAAAGATTTTTTGGTTTAAAAAATATTTTGAATGAATCCTCGGCGGCGATTAAAGAACTTTTGGATGTAACTACAGATACGCTCAATGCATTGAAAAATCTTGCAATAGATGTAAAGTCTTGGGATGTGATTATAATTTATGTGGTAAGCTTCAAGTTAGACCAAGAAAGTCGAAAAATATGGGAAACTGAGGTCAGTAAGTCGGTCACTAACACGGAAAATTTACCTACATTGGAACAATTTTATGAATTCTTACAAAACAGGTACCACACTTTAGAATTTATGGATCCAAAACTATCACAAGGTAACAGACAATTTTATGTTAATAATTATTCCCCAAAAACAAATACCGTTCAAACTTTACATGTATCTCAAAATGTGTCATGCGCATATTGTAAAGGTAGCCATCGCATTAGTAGTTGCAAGGAATTTTCTATAAAAGATTGTGACACGAAACGTAATATTGTCCAAGAAAAGGGACTCTGTTTTAACTGTTTAGCTAATAACCATTCTGCAAAACATTGTCGTAGCCTAACTTCATGCCATATTTGTAGGAAGCGCCACCATACTTTACTACATTTCAGAAACTTTCAATTTAACAACATGGATAGGAAACAAACAACAGAGGCCGATGTGCATGTTGTTACTAACGGAACACAATCACCAACTACGCACATGGTATCTCTGCAAGAAACCGACGTAAACATTGCTAGTCTCACATCAACAGGAAGTGTGCAAACAGTACTATTGGCAACAGCTTTGGTGAAGGCAAAATCTGTATATGGGACTCATCAGTTGCTGCGAGCTTTGATTGATCAAGGTTCGCAGGCTTCTTTTATTACAGAGGCTGCCGCACAATTACTTGGAGTTAAGAGTACTGCAACAAGTACGACTGTTGCAGGGTTAGGGGGAGATAGACGCATTGTTTCTAAAGCAATGGTCAAAGTAAACATTCAATCTCTTCATGACCCTTGTTACATCATTCAAGTAAGTGCCTATATCTTAGAAAAGCTAACAGCACACTTACCTTCAATCACACTGGAAGTATCATCATGGCCGGAACTGGAACAACTCAAGTTAGCAGATCCATGCTACAACACTCCTAACGAAATTGATATTTTGTTAGGAGCGGAGGTCTACGGTCAAATAATCAAGGAGGGTTTACTTAAGTCTTCTTCAGGGTTTTTAATAGCGCAAAATACAGCTCTGGGGTGGATCGTAAGTGGACAAATGCAACCGGCTTCCAGTGGTAATATAGTTAGTATGCACGTTCAAATAGACGAGTTACTTAAAAGGAAAACTGAGAAGGAAACAGAAACAACTAAGAAGATGATAATGAAAGATGAAAAAAGATGTGAGGAGATATTCAAGGAATTAACGAAATCAGATAAAAAAGGAAAAAATACTGGTAAGCTACCTTTAAGAGATGAAAATCCAACCGGTTCAAGAAATAAAGCGACAAAGATTTATTTCAACAGAAAAAGGAAGTTACAAAACAACACATCTCTTATGGAAGAATATGTAAACAAATATACAAAGATGAATGACATTTTAACTTTAACAAAGAATGAAAGCTATACGCTGAAAAAAATATCAAAGGTAAAAGGCAAATGGAAGACACACGTAACAAACAGACCACCAGAGATAGTCACTAAGGTAAAACGCAGTAATCAGGTACATGTAGCTTCTAAAGAAAATTCGGCAGATTGTGCTTCTAGAGAAATAGCACTGTCTGATATCTGTAAGAATAACATGTGGATCGATGTACCCAATTGGCTGAAAAAGGAAGTTATGAACTATACAACTGGAAGACAATCGCAGACTAACCTGGAAAAAAAAGATAATACGTTGTGGTCTACGTCATCATCATGGAATAATCTCTTACCTATACAGAGTTCCCATAGGAAATTCCTAAAAAAGGAAAGAAAGAGGAAGACTTATCTTAGAAAAGAAGGCATAGAAGACGCTTCAAATAAATTGATAAGCAGAACTCAAGTGGAAGGATTTCATCATGAGCTAAAAGATTTAAGAAAAGAAAAGACAGTTAAGAAAAAAACCAGTACTTACTTCGACAATCCTTCTTTACTTAAACGAACTCGGAATATTCCGAGTTGGTGGGCGGTGAGAGAGAGAGAGAGAGAGTTAGATTGAAGCAGATAGTAAGCATCTATACCGCACAGCTCTTTCTTACCAAACTGTTCGTATCAAACTGTGAATCCCTGTCTTCATTTAAAACCAATGTCTTATGTCAAGAAAAAAGGAGAGTCAATTACATTACCTAACTCTGCAGGTTTCCTCATTCGTTTTAGCACCGTATTAGTAATGGCTATGAACTTTCTACAATTGGTTCTAATGTTGGAAGATTTTTGGCGACGTTGTCTGGTCTTAAGAGTATTTCACGTGTTTCATGCAGAGATATATGGGCGTACCTTTAACGTTTTTCTTGCATTAGTTTTACATTGAAATACATTCGAACAAAGTAACTGATACTAGGAGATAAACATGGGTATTAGTTAATTTGACATTTACATGATATCGCTCCTAGTAGTAGATCATAGTAACAACCGTTTATTATGTAAACAAACATACTTCTTGTTACACATCACATTCACACATAACATTTACTATTATGGTAACCGAACTTATCACCACTATCCAACCGTTAGAGCACTAACTATATCGACAAACATCTCACCTTGGACAACATAACGCGAGTGGTAGTGTAATGATAAAAACAGAATCAACCGTTCTATTTTCAAAATGCGAGTATTATTTACCAGCAACCGATTGAATTCTATAATAATTCGTATTTTGTATAATAGGTATCTACAGTTATTGAAGTTTTTAGCAGTTATTATGTTTTACAGTCCACATAATAGAAGTTCATTGTTTTTTTTGTTATTTCTAAACCACTTGTTTGTATTTTTATCAACCAACCACCAATGAAGAACAGTCTTTCTTGGTGGGCTGTTATGTATAAACGGCATTAGTTGCTCTATATTAAAATAGATGGCGTTGTACAAAGATAGAACTAGATATAGGTATTTTTGTATTATTTGTGCAGTTCGAACCAAATGTCTGTATCAGTAGGCTAGCAAAGCAACCGAAATAAACAAGCAGTATCCATTGTTGGTTTCATTCAGAAGAAGTTCCTGGGATTTGTACACATTCGATCCCACGACCTCCGGATCACAACGCAAACGCCTAGCCCACTGGGCCACGGAGGCGGTCCAGCTCTAAAATAATATAATAATTCATTATTTTGACGACCTCCGTGGCGTAATGGTCAACACGCTAGACCGCTAATCCGGAGGTCCTGGGTTCGATCCCCAGCCAGGGCAAGTTGGAAAATGGCCTTTTTCAAATTGTCCTGGGTCTTGGATGTTTATCTATATATGTATTTGTTATAAAATATAGTATCGTTGAGTTAGTATCTCATGACACAAGCCTCGAACTTACTTTGGGGCTAGCTCAATCTGTGTAATTTGTCCCTATATATTTATTTCTAAATAACTAAACAAATATTATTAGTAGTAAACCAGTAACTTGATAGGGCAATTAAGTAAATTACTATTCACATCTGTTTACCGTATTTACCCCACGGAATGTGAATCGTTAAAAACGACATGTGAGGTAAACTCCGACTTAGATAAATCGTATGTGAATGACATAGAATGATTGACTACAAAAAATAGAGCTTTTTGTTAAAGTCACTCATTCAGAGACATGATATTTTTAGAATATCACAAACTATAGTAAAGGTATTTATTGTAAAATTTTTATTCCCATGAAGGATAAGATTTTGAACCCTCGACAAAAAAGATGTGTGTTATAACACACATCTTTGTTGTTGTTTGACGCTGATGTCTGTCGATCTGTCTGTCTGTCTGTGGCATCGTTGCACTCGACCGGATGGACCGATTTCTATGCGTTTTTTTTTTTAATTGAAAGCAACTTGGGCTTGTAATGAGGATCTCAAATATATTTTTCTTATTATTGTTAAATAAATGCAAATCATGTTAACAGGCGATGCGGCTAGCAAACCATCACTGTATTGATTGCTTTTCCATCTTCTCGCCCGCCATGACGCTAAAAGTGGCTTTTGGGTCTTGCGGCCCTGGGCTCTGCATAGAGTCGCAAGACCCAAAATGCTCTGTCTGCCCCATTAGGGATAAAGACGTGATAGTATGTATGTATGTATGTTAAATAAATGATTTTAATATTATTCATGAAAGAAGATGAAAACTGACCTTTCCCTGCTGATTTCGAAACTACTAAGCATATATTTTTTAAAAAGAAGTAAGATACTTAGTTCACTGCTTGTAGATTACAGGAAAGCCTATAAAAATTCTATGAATTGAAAATTAAGTAGTAAACTCAATATAATACGTTCACTTACGGAAAATAGATAAAACACGGCTAGATAGCCCTAGTGGTTAGTTCACTCGCGTTTTACTGTAAGGATTTCAGATGTGATTGACTTTGGCATTGTACGGAACCGTCTCCAAGCGAATTCAACTTGCACTTAGCCGGTTATTATGTATTAACAACGATGCATGTCATGTATTATTAGGTAGATACTATCTATTTTATCTTTGACAGTAATTGGTATTACTGAAACTTTTATTACAGAATAAGTACCTACTAATACACACGTACAGAAGTGTCATTCAAAAAAAAATCAAAGAAATATCTACTCAATGTGGTTAGGAATATGTTTTTATTTAGCTCGTGTCAGAATTTAGCAACTTTTCGTTTAGATACCTAGATATCTGTTGCAAGCCAATTTCATTCTTATTACCCTGGACAAATGCCGTGTGGTTTCGGGCAGAGTAGAGTAGGGCCACTCCAAGTCCTCCCCGTGGATGAAGAAGAAGGCGACTTAGGAAGTACAAGCTAAACAAAGCTTAAAAACATCAATAAGACATCTCCAACCCGCCTGGCCAGCGAGAAGATTGTAGGCCAAAGTCCTCTGACTGCTCTGGCCAAGTATAGCTCTGGTACAACGTGCTCCTGCAGTGGAGACAAAAAGATGATGACTCTGGACAAACTATTCATATAGTTTAATTTCCCACTCCGGAGTGGTCGCTGCGCGCATAGTAATAATGTAGGCATATTTTAGATACCTAAACGGGGAGTAACACAAGGCTGGTAATACATACATGATATTGTTCAGCCCGACATTTGAAATTTACGAGCAGTTAATTACTCTTTTCATGTCTACTTCATAATTGTTATTCGACACGTAAGTTTGCGAATACTATCGATCAGGGATTTCCCATTTTTTTTTTGTTTACGTCACGCTATGTGCATGTGCAATGGAAAAATAATTTATAGTGCAACAAAAACATAAAACGAAAGGCTTATCTGTTTGTGATTTATGATGGCGTGTGCAGTTTTTATGTTTTTAAACTAGGTTTATTGAGTTTGTTTATGCTTTTGCTTAGAATGCATTCATGTAATTTTTGCTAATTAAATTTTAATTGTATAGGAGGTTAGGGGTCCCGGGTGCGGTCCCCGGTCAGGGCAAGTTGGAAAATGGCCTTTTTCAAATTGTCCTGGGTCTTGGATGTTTATCTATATATGTATTTGTTATAAAATATAGTATCGTTAAGTTAGTGTCCCTGTATATTTATTTATTTATTTAAAATTTATTTTTTTAACAAACATGCAAATAATTGGCCAAGTGCGTTTCGGGCCACGCGCAGTGTAGGGTTCCGTAGTTGTAAATGCCAACTTTGAGTTCATGCCACTAAAATGTCTAAGTATCCTAAATTTTCCTTTTCGAGTACATTTTATAAGTTGATCGCCTATAACTTTTTAATATGTTATGTTAACCCTACTTAGCTCTGATAGTTTTTCTATAAAAAACATTATATAAACTATATCTGTGATTTTTTTCACGTGTCCATATATAACCGTTTAGCAGATAGATGGGGGGGACACGTGATTTTAACAAAAAAAATCACTTTAAACCTAAATATTTCAGACACGGATCCCTAAATCGAAAAATGGTGTTCCCAAGGTCACAGTATATTTGAAAGACCTATTCTACGATACCCCACACAACATGTGTTTGTAGAGAAAAAAAATATTGACTTCCTCTTTACTAGTATGGCAGCTACCCTAAAAAAAAATTTGTTTCCAGATTTTATTTTACGACTTTTTTGCCATGATTAATATACATATCCATGCCAAATTACATCTTTCTAGTACTTATAGCTTCTGAGTAGGACCGTGGACGGACAGACAGACAGACAGACAGACATGGCGAAACTATTAGGGTTCCTTGTTTACTACGGAATCCTAAAAAGGGAAGGTTAGCAATTCGTCGCGTTCTTTTTATGTATGTTCATCGATTATTCGAAGGCGCCTGTAACGATCTTTTTATTATGTTTTTGTTTAAGGGGTATGCTTGTCAAGCAGTCACACAGAAATTTTATTAAAATCAGCCATGTAGTATGGGCGTGAAGTAGATTTTTAGTCTTGAAAAATTGATTTAAACCACGATCTAATTATACAAAGCCCATCTTGAGTATTTCATTCATATACCTTTTTTTTTGTAAAAGTAACGTGAGACACATGCATTATAAGCATGAGTGTGTCGCGCGACGTCTTCGTGTACAGGCGTCCTATTCAATTGTCACATTCGCTCTGTTATTGTTACTCTCCCATGCTGGTCTGGGAGAAATGAAAAAACTTAGAATGTACCAGCTGCTTCTCTTCCTGCGCAGATCGTAAAAGCCGATCGAGGGAATGGGCAAAAATGCGAATCATGTAAACAGGCGATGCGGCTAGCAACCCATCACTGTATTGATTGCTTTTCCATCTTCTCGCCCACCATGACGCTAAAAATGGCTTTTGGGTCTTGCGGCCCTGGGTTCTGCATAGTACCGCAAAACCCAAAATGCTCTGTCTGCCCCATTAGGGATAAAGACGTGATAGTATGTATGTATGTATTCGCTCTGTTTAGACCTCCGGATCAGGTTGAAACATTTCGGCCATTATCTGACTCTCTACGTTAGTAACCCGATAATCATGCTTATAATATGTTATACAACGTGGAAGGGACATACCCGTAATAATAACAAGATAATAACAAGATAAGTAGCTACATGTATTTGTATTTAAATTTAGTTTATTATGTACACGCCTACTACTACCTGTTTTCTTCACTTTTCCTCTCCTGGGTCTGCCTATGTACTCAATTTTCTTACTTTATTTGTTTCTGTGTTTGTATTTTGTGTACATGAATTTTGTAAATAAATAAATAAATCGAATCATGGACTGTACTAGATCACTAATTAAAATAACAATCAAAAAACCAAAACAATATTCATTATTCCCATACAAATTGCTTAGGCGGCTTTTGTATGAAAAAGCCGATTCTTTTTAGCCTTTTACCGTTATTTTAATTTAATTATACTAATATGGTGTTCTAGTATAGGCCGTGGTTTGATTTATTACTGGTATGTCCCTTCCACATTGTATAACATATGAGTTAAAGGGTTACTCACTTAGAGAGTCAGCTAATAGCCGACATGTTTCGACCTCATCCGGAGATCTTTCATCAGGTTCCTTCCATATATATAAATAATTCCACTTACAAATAGTTTTAGCCAAATGATATTAAGAGGCAAAAAGCTGCGCATAATAATCATTATTTCCTATCCATTCACAAAAGCACATTTCCGCTTTTCAGCAAAATGCCTTCAGGCTATGCATGAAACGTCATTGGCCCGAGCACCGAATCTGCATCTAGTTTACAATTCTGCAAACACCTGCTTCTGAATTTGCGAGTCAAATCAACATCAGAAATGATACGATGTCATTATTCTGTTATGACCAATACAGCACATTTAAATACCGGCCAAGTGCAAGTCGGACTCGCGCATGAGTGTTCCGTACAATAATCTATAAAAAATCACGTTTGTTGTATGGGAGTCCCACTAAAATATTTATTTTATTCTGTGTTGGTGATGTTATAGCGGTAACAGAAATACATCGTTTGTGAAAATTTCAACTATCTAGCTATCACAGTTCATGAGCTACAGCCTGGTGACAGACAGGCAGACAGACGGATAGTGGAGTCTTAGTAATAAGGTCCCGTTTTTACCCTTTAGGTACGGATCCCTAATCATCATCATCATCATCATCATCAGGTCTTTTTGTCTCCACTGCAGGAGCACGACCCTCTGTACTACCATCTCCTAATCATCATCATCATCATCAGGTCCTTTTGTCTCCACTGCAGGAGCACGACCCTCTCTGTACTACCAGAGCCATACTTGGCCAGAGAAACCGGAGGGAGGCCTACAGTCTTCTCGCTGGGCAGTCGGGTTGGAGAGGTCCTATTGATGTTTATATGCTTTGTTTATTTGTTTATTAGCTTATAGTTCGTAAGTCGCCTTACGAAATCCACGGGAAGATTTTGAGTGGTTCTATTCCATTATATTATAGTGGTTATATTCTCTGCCAGAAACCACGCGGCAAATGGAACCCTAAAAATAAGGCAAATTAAAAAACCTTTCAGCGACTTTCAAGCATCTTCATCAAATAGCTAAGAACCCCTCAAAGAAACTTGCTTTCCCATAAAAAAATCGCATTGAAATCTATTCAACCAAGAGCTAAGATGCCACATCAGACACACAGACAAACAGACAGACTGTAGCGTCAAACATATAACACCCTTCCTTTAACCCTCCTTAAAAAGAGGAATGTTATTCAATTCAATTCATTTATTCAGATATTCCAGACAATTGTAGTCCATCATTTGTTAGTAATAAAAACATTTCAACAAAATAAAATATTTGACGCTTTTGTCATTGAACCTTATAAGTTTGACGCTAGTGTCAATGGGTCTGTCCGTCTGTCTGACTGTCATCTTAGGTGTATGTGTAACTAGACTTAATTTGGTGAAAAATTAGAATTGAAAACTATTCTCAATTTAATTTGTAACCTCACCGGAGTCACTTTCCAAGCTAGTTTAAAATAGAACTAAACAAAGCGACCACAAACTTTATTTGCGTTTCGCCGAAACCCAACTAAACCAAACTCACCGCTTTCCGGTTAATGGAAAACCCTGATTATTTATAAAAGTTTATGTGAAAAGTTACCGGAAATCTGTCCTCTAGACGTTACGGGGTAGACCGCGTCTCTAAACGCTCTCAAGGAAGTTCATTAGTTACCTTCATCATCAGCTATTGCCTTTATCGTCATCTGCAATTGAAGCTGGAAAGGTTTACTCAAGCAAGTAATAGAGGGCGCTTTGAATATCAATTGGTAAGTATATGTAGTTCCGCTGCTAATCACTAGATGGCGTTTTTTATTTGTCTAGCAAATTCATTTAATCTTTATTGTCTACCAAATCCAAATTTAAAAGTAAGAAGGCTTTTAAATACTTGGAGAATTCACAGAATTCGAAGAATTCAAACAAAACAATTCAAAGAATTTAATGAATTCAAGCAATTTAAAGAACTAAAAGAATTTTAAAGATCCGTAACTGTGCATTTATTAAAATCAACTATAGATAGGTAAGCCAACTACTTAATTACCAAAAACCGATAAGTACGTGTTAGCACGTTTTATCCAGGCGCCCCCATGCCGTGTCCGGCGGCCGTTAAGATACCATTACGGACTTTAATGGATTAATGGTTAATGGGAGATGTATGGGATCTTTACAGGGTGCTGCTACTGGTCGGGGTTTATTGACTTTTTACAGCTTGGGCTGCAGTACTTTCGATTTTTTTGTTTTTTTTAACTGTTTTTTTTACGCAGACACACAGAAGTCTCAAACTATAAACTCGCAGACCCACCCACCCTAATGTGGGAACCCCTTGATTCTCCTAAATTAACTCAAAGAACTCAAAGCACTCAAAGAACTCAAACAACTTGAAGAACTCAAAAAACTCAAAGAGCTCAAAGAACAAAGAATTCAAAGAACTCAAAGAATTTAATGAATTCAAGCAATTTAAAGAACTAAAAGAATTTTAAAGATCCGTAACTGTGCATTTATTAAAATCAACTATAGATAGGTAAGCCAACTACTTAATTACCAAAAACCGATAAGTACGTGTTAGCACGTTTTATCCAGGCGCCCCCATGCCGTGTCCGGCGGCCGTTAAGATACCATTACGGACTTTAATGGATTAATGGTTAATGGGAGATGTATGGGATCTTTACAGGGTGCTGCTACTGGTCGGGGTTTATTGACTTTTTACAGCTTGGGCTGCAGTACTTTCGATTTACTGTTTTTTTTACGCAGACACACAGAAGTCTCAAACTATAAACTCGCAGACCCACCCACCCTAATGTGGGAACCCCTTGATTCTCCTAAACTAACTCAAAGAACTCAAAGCACTCAAAGAACTCAAACAACTTAAAGAACTCAAAAAACTCAAAGAGCTCAAAGAACAAAGAATTCAAAGAACTCAAAGAATTTAATGAATTCAAGCAATTTAAAGAACTTAAAGAATGTTAAAGATCCGTAACTACGTTTATTAAAATCAACTATAGATAGGTAAGCCAACTACTTAATTACCAAAACCGATAAGTACGTGTTAGCACGTTTTATCCAGGCGCCCCCATGCCGTGTCCGGGGGCCGTTAAGATACCATTACGGACTTTAATGGATTAATGGTTAATGGGAGATGTATGGGATCTTTACAGGGTGCTGTTGGCTAGTGGCTACTGGTCGGGGTTTATTGACTTTTTACAGCTCGGGCTGCTGTACTTTCGATTTACTGTTTTTACTTTTACACAGCTATACAGAAGTCCCGAACTGTAAACTCACGAACCCACTTACACAATGTGGAAACGCCTTATAGACCAGTAAAAATAGCGTAACCTGGACATAATGCTATAACCGTAAGTTTCTTTTTGTATGATATAAAGTAATGTTAGTTATAGTTAAAATAAACCGAATTAAACAATTCAGGGCTCTGCGTCAGTGTAAAAAAACCAAAAAACTGAAAATTGAACAAATTTTGATTTCATAAGTACAGCATAATTAATAACTTTGGAAAACTACCTCTACCATATTATAACGTGTGCATTCCAGTTGAATAAATCTAAATTAAACAAATTAATCAATTAGCACTATCGTTAATAAAGAAGGTTCGGTATGTTACAAATTTTCAGGCTTATCTCACCAGAAATTATAGATTACTGTCTTTCAACAATTTATTCTAAATATTATATTATGTGTGTTGATAAATTATTAAAAATTAAACAAATTCATTTTATGCATTTCTACATTTACAAATTTTTGTAAAGCCAAAATACATAACTATTTTGAAAGTGTTTAACTTATGCCGTCAATATATTTTTGATACTATAAGGAACAAATCAAACAAAAAATATTTATGATTATAATTTTTTTCTATTTTTTTCTTACTTACGTTTTAATATGAACGTTATTTCTTGCACAATAAGGTCGTCATTGGTTTGTGCCTCAACTCCCGACCGTGCTGTAGCGAGTCGCGAGTGATTTCGTGTACTTACAGTAGTTTCGCCGCGTCGTCTTATGCATTTATTTGTAGTCAATCATTGTCAAACTTTTATAAGCACGTGGGAACTTTTACTAACCATGGATCGGCTAGGGTGGAGATTTATTGAAATATTGTGTTTATTAAATCGATAATAACTACATTGTTGAGCTTTTATTGGTTTGTTTATAAAGCTTTTTATGGTACATAATAAAGAACACAGACACAAATCAGAAAAGTAAACGTACAACTGCGGACTTATCCCCAGGGTTTGTTACTTTTACCAAATTCACATTTTAAGTTCCAGTAACAGAATTTTCATTATGTTAAAATTTTAAGGGTAATACTCGTATAGTACGGGTATCGTTTATGTAGTAATAGTAACGTTATAGGTATTGTTAACATTTAAAGGTAATTTTACCGGTACGTACCTACGCGTTGTTACCGTTCCGCATGAAACTCGACTGCAAAGAGCCACATTCCCGTACCTACCGAGTCGCGATCGTGACGCACAACACTGCGATGACCAGTGTTGCCTCTCGATTCATACACTATCGCTAGTCTATCGAAAGACTATCTGTATTTTGAATAAAACCAATATTATCGATAGTATTGATTCTGACGACGAACAAACTATCGATAGTATTGCTTTTCTAATAAATAAATAATCGATACTATGGATAGTTTATGAAACGCAATACTATAGTTAGTTTATTCGTCATCAGGATCGATACTATCGATAGTTTTGTTGGTTATCCATATTGTTGCCCTAAAACAGGAATTACTATCAATAGTACACAAACTATCGATAGTATTGTTGGTTATTAGCCCTTAGCCAGGCCTGGCGATTATTTTATCTTTATATACAGAAAATGGTAGATTGGATGATAATAAAAAAACTAATTTCTTAATTTTTTTTTATTCCTACAATTTCCTATAAAAAAACCCTCTGGTCTGGATATGACCACTGCCCATTTAAATATACATGATGTGGATTAGATCTGACCACTGCCCAGTTAGGTCACAACATGTAAGTATTGAAAAAATAAAGGTGAATCTACATATAAGCCTAATATAAAAAAGAGGAAAGATTTGTGTGTTTCTTTGTATAAAAATATTAATAAATATTATTGTCTCTGTGATGTAGTGGTTAAAAGACTCTGACACTAGGGTATCGATTATTCTTCGATCCAAGAACCTATCTATCTACCATACAAACTATTTGATGTGTAAATATGGTTTTGCCTTTATTTATATGGATAAACGCTTGTAGGACAGTGGTTACATAATAACCACAATAAGTTTTTCCAGATAGGCAGAGGTCACATGTTGACCACAAACTTTCGGCGTAAATATTTCAAAGAAAAACAAATCCTACTATCCTACTAATATTATAAATGCGAAAGTGAGTTTGTATATTTGTTTGTTTGTTTGTTTGTTTGTTTGTTTGTTTGTTTGTTACCTCTTCACGCTTAAACTACTGAACCGATTAGGATGAAATTTGGTATGGATATAGTTTGAGACTCGAGGAAGGACATAGGGTATAATTTATCCCGAAATTCCCACGGGGAGCGAAGCCCGCGGGTACAGCTAGTATCATATAAAACCGAAACATATTACATATAATTCAACCTATCTGCTATTATAAAAACACAAATAATATCACTTACCGGGATTTTTTCCGCCATAATACTAAAAAACACTTTCAATTTGCACAAAAATTCGCTGTTCGACCTATATTTTGACTTTGACAAGCGAAATGTCAAGTTTTTTTTCTAGAGGCGTATTTTTTTTCGTTCAGAAATCAACTGTATCATAGACAATAGACGGATGACATTTAGCGGTATCTAGCTAGCATCTGCTCGTCAGAAAAAAAATATTTCTGAGGTGGTTTGCTATGTGATCACTACCTGGCTAAGGGTTAGAGATGTGTTGTTCCTTTAATCTTTAAGGTCTAAACCAATACTGAACTGTTGTGAGTAGTCGATCCGGGTCTTCTGATTCTGACCCATTCAATTAATTAATGGGTTTTATCATGAAAGTTCACGAAACAATCGTTAAAGCCGGGTATTCCTACAAATGTAGGTATTTAATGCTGCCCCGGCCGCAATTTGCATCGCGTGGACGCTGCGTCGGTGAGCTCACATGTGACCCCACCAGCGACACAGTATAGAAATAAGCAGTAGAATAGTTTTATTTCGATTAAACTTTGTTTAAAGTAGTGTTCGATACAGCTATATTATCTTATATTAATGCTGACGGGGTAGACAGAGTCCAGGGCTGTAAGACCCAAAGGCTTAGCGTGATCAAAAAATAAATCAATAGTGATGGGTTGCTAGCCGCATCGCCTATTAACATAATTTGACAGTAGCGATTTATTAATAAACAATTAATAGAAACAAATAACCCTGCAAAGTCGTTATTTAGTGTCTTTGTTTATTTTCAACCCCCGACAAAAAGAGGAGTGTTATAAGGTTGACGTGTCGGTATGTCTGTGTATCTAGGTGTCTGTTAATGGCATCGTAAGGCCTGAACGAAGATTTAATTTTTTTGTTTGAAAACTGACTTTTCTTCATAGTTCTTAGCTATATTTATTAGAAACTAGCTGAAGCCCGCGACTTCGTTCGCGTGGACTTTATGTCTCTGGAAAATGCTCATCAGGCTGAACAATTTTTACTAAGGCGGCATTTTTATATCTGTTATAGTTTAGCTGGACCATTATGGTTCTGCATCAGGCGTTCCATTTTCCAAAATCATTTATACCCTATATGTTGCCCAGGCTTAATAGCTATATAACAAAAAAAGTTTCATTCGAATCCGTCCAGTATTTCCGGAGATTAGCGTGTACAAACAGACAAACAGACATACAGACAAACAGACAGACATTTTTTTTAAAATTCTTATTCTATTACTACGTCTCCATCGCCCCCAATATTTTTTTTGGAAATATATTTAATGTACAGACACACATTTTTTACTGTTTTATTATATGTATAGATATAGATATAGATATAGATAGATATAGATTGGTTCAGCCGTTCAAAATTTATTAGGAGTAAATACCTTAAAGTCGGTTTTTATTATTTTTCTTGAATATAAACTTATGGGTATTATGTTGTTTTGTTATTTACTATCTATGATACAACACTGAACCTAAAAAACATGGGTCTCACCTAGATCCCAGTATTTTTCACACGACTTGCAAAGAAGGAGATTACGAATATATAGTCTATAGAGTGCAATTGAAATCATTAGCATTGATTTAACTTATCATCATACTCACCTAAAGGATATTTTGTATGGTAACAATACTGCAATTAATGCAGTAGTTAAAAAGTATCAAAAAGTAAGAAAAATGAATAAAGTATCAAAACACTTCGAGTCGTGCGCGCGTACTGATACCTACGTGTCGCAAGGTCAAAGACCTTGGACGGATACAGCCAAACGGCGCGACCGACCGGCATACAAAAGTAGACCTTAATTTACGTGAATAAGGTTTGAAGTCGAATGGGGACGGGTCGTGTCACACGAAAGCTTGAGGTCAATAGGTACGTTTGAAGTAGGAACGAATGTTAGGGTACCAAGACGCAACGAAATTGATACTATTATAATTAATTTATTTTTCGTATTAGTTTTTTTTTTTATAATTGCAGTAGAGGTATGTATCAAAGAGTCTGACGCATGTTTAGAGGTTTTCTTGAATATGAAAATGACGACTTTTGATTGAAGTTTTATTAGTCTTAAATTACTTTGTATCATGGGTATAGTAGATACTTAAAATATTGCCAACGAATTCAATTCCACCCTGTATATGCATGTATGTATGTTGAATGTATTTGATTTTCTTTATTCCTTAGTGTCGCCACGGATTTGAATGTATGGCCACAGAGCAGATAATAGTTATACATACAGAACGGAAACTCGCACGTTTTTGGACCTTGTAAGCGCCTGTAAAATAGGGTTGTTGCTAGTCGCACGTTGACGTTCCCCGAGTCATTTAGGGTAATTGAAATAATATTGGTGAGAAACTGCACATATTATTATTGCTTATCCACAAAAAACAACAAAGAACGAAAATTTTATAGATTTCCGAGTGATGAAAACAGGTAAGCAAAGCAACAAATTCTGTGGTGGCGACCCTGATTGTTTAACTCACACATTTGACGTATGCACAGATATATTATTTCGTTTGTAGTAGTACTAGGTATATTTGTTACTTCGTATCTATGAAGTGTTGTGGAATGGCGTTTCGTTAGAATCCTTACATTTCAAAGTGACACGAGCTAAAAAGTATTTTTATTGTTTCGTACCTAAAGGTTAGAAATTAACCTAAACTCGATTGTGTTAAGTTGTTTTATAACTGAGTTCTATTGACCACCATCCGTCTGCGTAATCAGATCCTAGATAAGCATCGTCTTCCAAAAAGTACTCGTCAAGACAAATCAAACGAGACCTACTCGATGAGGTTATAACTGAGTTCCGTCGAATAGCTCCCGGTTCCATCATCAGAACAGCCCATTGACATCATAATATTGTATTATCATCCGACTTACAAAAGTATACAAAATTTCAGCTAAATTGGTTGAGGATAACTGGTTGAAAATTGAGTTCGAAGATTCCACCCGAACAAACATACTTACATTTATACATACATTGCAAGTTAAATAAAAGCTTGTAAAAACATGTAGCGATCTTTAGTTGTTTTATTGGTCCAATGTTAGTAAACGCGTCTAATCGGACCTGCCGAGTTCAAGTCGTCGCGCTCGCGAATTTCATATAAATATTAAGAAAATAATTATATCAAGTCAAACTCAGCGAATTTATCTGTAAATAAAAAATTGTACTTAATTAAAGCCACTTACTTTAATTAACTACAATTTTTTTATGTAAAATATCAGTATTTTACTCGTAGTTTTGAAAAAATATCACAAAAAAGGGTTACTTTGGGATTTTTTCCAACCGAATGAAGTTTATAGGATCTTGTAACTGAATGCGAATTTGACGAGCCTGGATACTTAACTTATACATACCTTTTTTTAAGAGTTTAATAGTAGATTGTGCTACAAGGCGTAAAGGTAATACTTTTAAGTCGAGTGCGAGGGATTCGTGTATAACGCCCGAGACAAAAATATTACCGTACGCAAGTAGCACACATTACATCGCCATCCATGAGAAAAACTAGCAAAAAGATACAAAACAGAATATGGAGAAAGTAGAACAACTACAATACCTAATCAAAGCTCCGACAAGAACTAACCTTTATTTAGTGTCGTTTTCATTCAATAAATACTAAGAAATAATTTTTAAGAACAAACTTCTAAAAAAAATGTTTGTTCACGCATAAACTCGTAACTTTGTTTGCGTGGACCTACATATTTTAAGATTTTTATAATAACAATAAATTTAATGTGCACTATCGGCTTAAACTTACGAAAAAGGATTTAAATTTACACAAAATAATTAATTTTAACACAATATAACCTAAAACATCTGTAATTACTTTGAATCGAAGACAAAAATTGCGCTAATTATTCTTTTTTTCCTTTTTCGAAGCAAAGACCATAAACATTTTTACCTACATTCACGATGATATGTATTCCAAATTTAAAAAATACGAAGTCTGTTCCAGTTATTTATTGTATTAAAACTTAATTCTTTTGTTTTTAGCTGATTTTACATAGATAACATCGTGTTCAATTTTCAAATTGTGTTTTAATCCCGTAAGATTTACTTTTTCACTTTTTAATCACGAGAAAACTAGCAGTAACTTTAGCTCCAAATGTTTTGGGATGAAACCATCGTTTTTTGAGCAGATGGGATGAAAAAAACACTTTTGTCTTTGCCTCAAATGGTTTTCAAAAACTCTAAAGCACGGCCTCTGCGGGAATACCTAGCCTTAAATGTGTCCAATCGCTCTCGTCATTTTTGGTCTAAACCCAATAATTATTTTACTGAAATAATTAATTTTTATGTGACTGTAATTCTACTTTTTTTAACTAAAAAACTCATTGAACCTCATTACATGATACCTAGATGAACCATGCTAGGAATTAATTGGCCATGTGATGAAGTCATACTGAACAAGCTGGCCAGTCGATACTTAGTGACTAGTGTCGTGTAGTGGTTTGAAAATAGTATCTTATACACATAAAAATTAAAGTGTGGTTTTCGTTTTGGTTTTTACTGATTATATTTATGCATTAAAAAGCAACTGAGTTTAACTTCCATAGCGCTTATTATAATACGACATAATAAAAAAAAAAAAAATAAAAAAAAAAAAAAAAATGGCGAAATTTTATATCTAACCCCTCCAACAGGTTGGAACGGATAAAAGTTGAGAAATTACAAGAGGAAGATGCAAAAAAGAAATATAAATCAATACTAATAGAAAAATTTAAAGGAATAGAGGACGAATGTGAGATAGAAAACGTGTGGACAGTATTAAAAGAGGGAATGATTGACACCGCTATTGATGTATGCGGTATGACAAAAAGAAGAAAAGGCAAGGATGTGGTAAATGTATGGTGGGACAAGGAAGTACAAGACGCTGTAAAAAAGAAGAAGAAAGCATGGAAGGATTGGTTGTCAGTACGAGCTGATCGAAGAAATCAGAATGCAAGGGATAGTGATGTATTTGCAGCAAAGCAAGAATATAAGAGGATGAATGTGATTGTGAAAGAGATAGTAAAAGAGAAGAAAAAAGAACAAAAGGATGATTTTGATATAAGGTTGTCTCAAGACTTTAAAAGTAATATTAAATATTTTTGGAAGAGCGTTAAAACAGCTAGAGGTAAAAATACGACCTCTGAGTTAAACAAGATCAGAGACAAGAATGGAAGATTATTAGTTGGGTTACAGAGTGTAGTAGATAGATGGAAGGAATATTTTGAAGGACTGTTTGAAAAAAATGAAATGAGAGTACCGGAGCCTGAAAATGACGCACAAGAGAGTGATATGCAAAATTATGATGAGGAAATAAGTATGGATGAAGTAGTGAAAGCATTAAATAGTATGAAAATGGGAAAAGCTGGAGGGTATGATAGGATTACTGTCGAAATGCTGAAGGCTGGACAGGGCATAGTAGCAAGTCAGTTGTGTCACCTTTTCAATCTTTGTTTTAAAAACTGTGTGGTGCCAAAAGATTGGTGCAATGCGGTAATTGTACCGCTGTATAAAGGAAAAGGTTCACAGCAAGACTGTAAAAACTACCGAGGCATTAGTCTTCTCAGCGTTCTCGGCAAATTGTATGCAAAGGTCTTGATAGAAAGGGTGGTGAAAAATACAGAAGAGAAGTTATGGGATGTACAAGCGGGATTTAGAAAGGGTATGGGATGCACGGATCAGGTCTTTTCTTTAAGATGCATTTTAGAGAAGCTTTTGGCCAAAGGTCGAAAAGTCTATTGCATCTTCGTAGATTTAGAAAAGGCCTATGACAGAGTGGTGAGAAATGAATTGTGGTCAACATTGTCTGCGTATGGGCTGAGCAGCCATCTGATCCGAGCACTGAAATCTCTTTATAGGAATTCCAGTGCTTGTGTCAGAATTGACGGCGAATACACAGACTGGTTTAACATCGAAAAAGGTGTTAGACAGGGATGTGTAGCGTCGCCTTGGCTGTTCAACTTATTCATGGACAGTTGTTTGACAGATTTGAAAGATGATGAATGTGGTGTTAGAATGGATGAGTTATTAATCAAATGCCTTCTCTATGCCGATGACCAAGTAATACTTGCGGACTCAGAGGAGGAATTACAGAAGATGATAGCTGTTACGAATGATGCATTAGAGAAAAAGGGTATGAAAGTTAATGTCAGTAAAACCAAAGTTATGGTGTTTGAAAAGGACGATAGTGCAACAGAATGCAATATTTTAATAAATGGGGTGAAAGTTGAGCAAGTGAAAGAGTTTGTATACTTGGGATGTATGTTTACAAGGGATGGTAAGCACGAGGGTGATGTTGAAAAAAGAGTGAATGCGGGTAACCAAGTGAATGGAGCGTTGCATTCCTTTATGAGCAGTAGGAAGGTATCAGACAAGGCACGTCTCGCTGTTCATAAAGGAGTACTGATACCTACTTTAATGTACGGTAGTGAGAGTTGGGTATGGCAGAGAAAGCATGAAAGTAGAATAAATGCAGTTGAAATGCGAGCGCTGAGGAGTATGTGTGGTGTTACTTTGAAAGATCGAATACGGAATGATGCCATAAGGGAGCGGTGTGGAGTAAAAGAGGATGTTGTGACAAAAATAGAGAAAGGGATGTTAAGATGGTTTGGGCATATAGAAAGGATGGATGAAAAGAGATTGACGAAAAATATTTATATGACGAATGTGAAGGGAACAGTAGGAAAAGGTCGGCCTCGGCGAACTTTCTGCGACCAAATTGCAGACGTTCTAAAAAAAGGAGAGGTAAAAAGTACCCGTAACCGAAGGGCATGTATGAAGAGATTGATGAGTTTAGATGAAGCAAAAGAGGTTTGTCAGGATCGTAGCAAGTGGAGGTCCATAGTCTCTGCCTACCCCTGCGGGAAACAGGCGTGATATTATGTATGTATGTATGACATAATAAATAGTAATAATACTTTATTAAATACAAAAAATTATATTATTTAAAATGTACATAGCACACAGAAAAAGACATTAAAATGTCCAATGGGTGTGGGTGGTCTTATAGCTAATAGCGATAATTTCTTTCAGACAGCTGATGTAGAGAAGTGAAATGCTGCCATTTCCCATAGAAGTCTGATAGACAAGGTCTATGTTAAAAATAAGTCTATCTATGTCAAACATTTTAGTCCTGCTCTCTAACACTACACGGCCTCTGTGCGGGCACTTGCGAGCAAGTGTGCAGTGCGAATTGCGTTGAGACGTAACTTGGGCGTCGCATCGTGTGAACGGTGGGTAGAAATTGTGTAAAATGCTATTGTTACGAAACTGGGTTCGAGATTTGGAGAAAAACGCCAAAGTTCGTATGAGGGTTTTTATTCACTACGGAACCCAAAGGTTGACACGTGAAGATGGTCTTCCTGATGTCCAAGACCAAGTCGCGTAGCATCTGAGGTCCAGGTATCTCGCCAAATTAGTCGCAGGTACTTCCACTTGTCGCACTGAGGTAGGTTTCCTTCGCTTCGGTTTGCTTCGAAGTTATCGCTTTTGTAGCTCATACTGAACTGGCGGGACGTGCACTCGATCGCCTTTTTATAAGCACCGATACAGCGGTCTACATTGTTCTCGAATATTCTCATATCTTGACGAATGTATTTCGATTGACGGGAAACATCGAGACGCCGGTATGTGTGTGTGAGTGCGACTAAGCCGACGACCATTCAAAGAACTCTAGCCTTTATGCTATAAGAATATAAGGCCTAGTTTCGCTTGCATTATCCTGACGTCTTTTTTATACCATTCTGCTCGCGAACATTCCGAGTATATCTCGCCAGCAGAGTTCTTGCTCGTGAATATTCTACATTTATCTCGTTCGCGACACTATGTAAGCGCATAACATAATGAAACTTAAGTTGCACGGCGCAACTTGCACTCTGTAAATACCCAACTACATTTTAGTACGACAGCATAAAAACTTCGTTATATATTTATGTATTTAATTTTTTCTCATGTTACATCCCATTAATATGCAATGTCATGGGAAATGGAATATTTCAGCAGGGGCCCATTTTTGGAACGGTATTAATCCAGGGGCTGTCATGTTGTACGGGTTTGCCGTGACAACAAGAGTGTTACAAGACTTATATTGTTTTTAGAGTTTTAAATTGTTCATTGTGTCACCACGTTAACCCGTAAAGACCCGGACGGCATTAAAATGCCCACGTTCATCGTCTTTCTATTGTGTCTGGTATTGGCGGTTGCGAATGGGTTAAAGTTCAAAGCACAATCAAAACAATCCTACAATTAGCAAAATTCCATATTTACGAGTTATATGTTTTGTAAGCACACGGCGCGATCGGTTGAAAACACGTATAAACTCGTTCGCAGCCGCGCGCTCACCCGGCTGGTGCCTCGCTCTCTCTCCCCGCACCGCACCGCAATCACCGCAAGCATCCCGCTTCACGATATGCTCTCGCGTATTTTCAATCAAATATTTTTTGTTTTAAGTAAGACGTTAATGTGTTTAATTTTGATGAAAATGTGATTATAGTACACAAAAAGCTATAATTAAACAAAAATAACACAGTTACTATTTCTGGCTACTGAGAAAAACATTAATTTTGAAACATTAAAAAATGATGTTTAATTTTGGTCTTTAATGTCTAAAAAGACACAATATAGCTTATAAAGATATAAACATTATGGTTATCATTTTGGCTTAACTAGATATCGAGATCAGGTGAAAACTGTGAAAAAAAATGTATAAACAAAAATGGGGTCAGTTTAATTTTGCTATTAAGTGATCGCATTTGAATGCACCTAAAAGTTAAACTAACAAGGTCTTTGGTTACCTATTATGCTTTTAGGGAAAAGTTGAGTAGTGTACAAAATCTCACGATTTTTATATAATACGGTTGCGACCGCGGATAAATTACATAATATATCTAATTAATATTTGATACTCAATATTGATATCCGATAAAATATTGAAAACAACGAGTTTATTATTTATGTCCAGGTTGTGCTATTTTGATTGGTCTATTATTTCTCCTAAATTTTTAATTTATTATTTTGTTTATAAGTAGTAACGACTTAGTCATCATTTGTTAAGTTTGTCAAAATGTTGTCTTCTTCTTCTTATCGTGTGTGTTAGTGATTAACACTAGTGTCGGAGTTTTTAAACCGCCTTAAAGGCCTCTGGCATGGTTTTAGGTAACGATCAATGCCAAAGACAGTGACCGGGAACGACGGCTTAACGTGCCCTCCGAAGCACGTGTCAAAATGTTGTCAATATAATTAATGACGTAAAGTCATACAAACTTTAAGTTTCACTCACAGTGACATGATGACAGAAGCTATAATACAAACAAACCAGCTTTTTCTTCTTCTTATCGTATGTGTTAGTGACTAACACTAGTGTCAGAGTTTTTAAACCGCCTTAAAGGCCTCTGACATGGTTTTAGGTAACGACCAATGTCAAAGACAGTGACCGGGACCGACGGCTTAACATGTCCTCCGAAGCACGGATCATCTTACTTATCAGACAATCAGCAGTGCGATTCTGAGCTATTAGTTTTTTAAACTTTGACACAAAAGCATCTTGTCAGTTTCGAATTGGTATTCTGAGACGTTTTTTGGTCACACAAAACGACTTGAATCTGGTTGAATTAACTCGAATCGACTTGACTTACTGTCATATATGACAACATGTTAGTAGTTTTCCGCGGGTTTGCTTACGATTTGAACTGTCAACCCCGAATCGGTATTCTACGATTCGACATCTTTCGTGTTTTTGACGCTGTCAGAAGGCAATTGGTATTCCGGCAATTACAATGATCGTACTTTGGATAGTTTGAGCGCTGATTTTGTATCGAAACCGCTGTCAAAACTACGAACGAACCTCGAACGCGTGTTTTCTTTCGTGATATGAGCGGACTGGGACAAATATTTTTATTTTACCTTTTTACATAAATTTATGTTGTAGAAATGTTTTAAACATATACCAAATTCCAAATTGAAGATGTAAAAATATATGTCGAAGTCTAACAAAGTACTTTCTAGGGGTAGGACCACATCAATCCCGTATCTATCGACAGAGGAGTACGGCAAGGGGTCACCATCTTAAAAAAGACATGTTAAAATAGGAATCTAGCAAATTAAGCAACACCAGGCGTGGTCCGCATTTGGGTGGGACCACAAGTGGCATAAAATTTTCTCGAGCTACTCCGGGCTTTGAAAGGCACGTAAAGCCGTTGGCCCCGGCTGTCATCATTGTATGGCAGTCGTAAAGCAACCAGTGTTGGCCACTTACACACACGTTTGTGGCGAGAAGATACAAATAATGTAATACATACATACATAACATCACGCCTGTTTCCCACAGGGGTAGGCAGAGACTATGGACCTCCACTTGCTACGATCCTGACAAACAAATAATCTAATGTAATTAAGTTAAGCAGTGGAGCTAAAAGGCCTAAATGCACTGCTTTTATAGTAAACTATCTGAAGTCCAGGCCTTTATACGCGTAAAATGAACTTTAGAATTAACCTCCGTCTTGCCTTCTTTGGTTGGGCTGGCGAAAAACTGGTAAGGTGACAGGAACCCCTACGTGTGTATTGTCTTCACCTGCAGTACTGATTAGATCTCGGTTTTAACATATGTATTTGTTTTTCGTTTGTGTAACTGGCCAACACTGGTGGTCTATAGGTATCTGACATAGCTTGACGACAGCTATACCGTGGTGATTTCCAAGACTAACGGCTTGCATATCACGTAATAGATACATTATCACATTTTTATTCATTACGGTATATACAGAGCCCAGGGCTGTAAGACCGAAAGGACAGGCTTAGCGTAATGGTGAGATCTAAATTATGTTCATAGGCGATGCGGCTAGAATCAATGATTACTGAATATTCATTAACAAAATTCATAATCCGTAGAAAATAATTACAAAGTTCAAGTTATAAATTATTTAAAAGCTCATAAAGGAATTTGTATTTCTGAAAAGGGATGTGGACTGGATAAAAAGATATTATATTATTTGGTCCGTCAACTAGATTATCCAAAAATAAATGACCCATATTTTTTCGGTTAGCAAAGTAATATAAATTTACAAAGATACAGATACGCTTCCAAGTGTCGAAGTGGGGATGATTTAAGACACCTTTAGTTAAAAATCGTAGGTGATCGTGGGGTCATGTGAAATTTAAATGCGTATTATCTTTGTCATTATTTGTTAGTAATAGAAAAAAATAATAATCTACCTACTCTGAGCCAAAAAATATTTTTATTCAATATCCCTATTGTGCACACGATAGCAACTCGAAAGAAAGTACGAACCAAAACCCATACAAAGCCGACCTCGCCCCGCTTCGGAACAAACCCGATAGAAAGTAAGATGTCATTAGATTGGTATTCTGGTAATTTACAAAGTTCGATCGAAGCCGAGTGAGCAAGTTTGGGGCCAGGAAACTTACCGATTCAAATTTAATCTCACCTGGGCAGTCACTAATACAGGCATGTGCACGAGCTAGAGCGCACGCGTGCGCGTATGCGTGTGCGTGTGCGTTTGCTTATGCTATGCTACGAATATTCGCGCTTTCGTCTTCGGAAAATTGCCGGTTTAGGTCTTATAATTTATAAAATAAATACAATTTGTTTTGATAAACAAATATATACGGACAAATCACACAGTTAGAGCTTATCCCAAAGTAAGTTCGCGACTTTTCTTATGGGATCTACTCAACGATTCTATATTTTTTTTATATATATAATAAGAGCACATTGGTACACATTGCGCGTTTTAAAACGCGCTTTTTGAGAACCCCTAATTTAATAGAAATGTACACATGCAAGCGCGCGCTGCTGGTCAAGCGCGTGTCAAGCGCGCGTTTACATTTTTTCGTTCGAACGAGCGTTGCTCGGGCGTCATCTGCGCGCTTTGAGATATATGAGCGGCCATTTTGTTGAACATTTGATCGCGCGCTTTCGTTTCACGATTCATTTCTTTCCATTTTTTTTTTTGCTTTTTTCGCACCTTACTATCGCGCGTAGAACGCCGTCCTTGGAGCGGTGTGTGTACGCGACCAACGCGACGCCGAGCGCCCAGTATGTACTAGCTCTAACCGGCCAAGTACGAATCGGATTCGCGCACTAAGGGTTCCGTACCATTATCTTTAAAAAATCGCTTTTGTTGTATGGCAGCCCCCTTAGATATTTATTTTATTCTGTTTTAAGTATTTATAGTTATAGTAGCAACAGAAATACATAATTTGTAAAAATTTCAACTATATATACTATACATATATATATATATATATATATATACTATGGTGGTTCTTGAGATACAGCCTGGTGACAGACAGACACACGGACAGAGGGACAGACAGCTAAGTCTTAGTAATAGGGTCCCGATTCTACCCTTTGGGTACGGAACCCTAAAAAAGAATACAGGTACCTAACTTATTATCAAGATTTATGCCTAACTAGCAAAGGTACTTTTTAACCCGGGAAAATGTGTGGACCCTGGACTCATCCCAATGAGTAAGGCCTGTCGAGCTGTAGCCACGGTTAATAGTCTACCAAGCGCCGCCGTCACAGCGCCCGCATCGTTCGTGGCGACCAATATGTGAGCACATCGCTTACATATTGGTCGCAACGAACCAATATGCGCCAACGTCTACCAAGCGACGCTCACTCACCAATCCAGGTTTCGACCTCGGCTGGTTCCTTAACTTGTGAAAGCACGAGCGGTCACCCTCACATTACTAGATTTTTCAAAATTAATAAATGTGTTTATACAAATCCCACAGATTAAGCTAGCCCCGAAGTAAGTTCACGACTTGTGTAGATACTATATTTTATAACAAATATATATATAGTAAAAAATCCAAACCCACGTCAATATGAAAAAGGTCATTTTCCATCTTGACCTGACTGGAGATCGAACCCGGGACCTCTGCTGTGACAACCTAGTATGACGAACCCAAGACAGCAGAGGTCGTCGAAACTAGATACAAGTTAAAATCCAGTAAGACTGGCCTCCAGCTAGACAGCGTTCTAATAAATATACCTACATACCTACGTGGGTAATGAAAGAATCATACATACAAAAAAAAAACAGGTACAGTCGAATTAATAACATCCTCCTTTTTTTAAGTCGATTAAAAATATTCTATCTAGACTAAAATGAAAACAAACCTCGGGTACAGTCAAAACCTGACCTGGCAACCTATCCAAAGACCAAAAAAAATGTTTAATGTTGTCTACCAGTGCTTGTCAAGACTTAGACTAATCAAACGAGTCTGACAGTTCAACGCAATGGGATTATGTTGTTTTATAACTGAGTTCTCAGCTCCATAAAAGTAAATTAAAAGATGGTATGGTGGATGTTACTACAAACAAGACTCTCATTCTAGGCGTTAGCAAGAAAACGAGCGCGCTCGACAGACTTGATAGATGAATCGAGTAGGTTACTACTCTGCAAAGCGGCTCGTCTCTCTCGACCGTAGGACCCTGGCGTGAGAAGACTTAGACTTGAGACTTTTTAACGACATTGCTCCGCGATTGAAAGCCGCCCCTGGTGATAAGAGAAATGATTATTTTTGCTATCTTTTGCTATCCAGCGAAGAAACTAGAAGATTTCATATAAGAGAGTATGAATCTGTAGAATATACTCTTTTCAAAACCAATATGTTTTTCTAATCATTCTGGAGCATGTCAACTCATGTATAGTGCTCTGAAATGACATATTGTAAATTTTTAATAATGTTGATTTTTACAGGACTCATATTATGAATTAAATATACATTATTTTCACAAAACACACTATTTTGGATGTTATGAATGGAACTCTTTGTGCCATAATATGCAATACAAGTGTTAAGTGTTAGAGGATTCAAAGGAGTTTCGAAAAAACAGATTGGATTAAAATTATTGACTAAAGCTCAAGGACAACTACTGGAATACTGGAAATTATTGATTATTTCAAGATATTTTCATCTTGAAATGTTTTATTATAGGAAAAATAAATATTGCTTGTGTATATATATCGTATATTATTCTCACATTCTTGTCTATTTATTTATTTTTTATAAAATTCCACTGCTGGACGAATTGCCTCTTCCCTGCATAATCAGTAATTACGATGGGCAAACGGAACGGACAGGACGATCACTGTAGATGGTATAGTAGTAAAGCTATTACATAAATATATAACAGAGATTTTGGACTATACATATTTTCAATCTGGTAAACAGTTTTTGACATTTGTGTGTCTATGAAGTTTTACTATTCTTGACAGATTTGTAAGTTATTTGGTTTAAATAAATGTAATACTTACTTGATTATAATAGGGATGTGCAAACTGCTAGAAGAAAAGATTTATCGAATCGATATTTAAGTTGAACGAGCAAAGCAAATGTAGGATTGTTCGAAGATCTTCCCATTTCAGATCGTAAAAGCCGATCGAGGGAATGGGCAAAAATGCAAATCATTTTATCAGGCGATGCGGCTAGCAACCCATCACTATATTGATTGCTTTTCCATCTTCTCGCCCACCATGATACTAAAAGTGGCTTTTGCGTCTTGCGGCCCTGGGCTCTGCATAGAACCGCAAGACCCAAAATGCTCTGTCTGCCCCATTAGGGATAAAGACGTGATAGTATGTATGTATGTATGTAAACTACTCTGATTGAGCTAGCCCCAAAGTAAGTTTGAGACTTGTGTTATGGGATACTAACTCAACGATACTTACTATATTTTAGTACAAATACATTTATAGATAAACATCTAAGACTCAGGACAATTTGAAAAAGGCCATTTTCCAACTTGCCCTGACCGGGAATCGAACCCGGGACCTCTGGGTGGCGGACTAGCATGGTGACCACTACGCTACGGCGGTCGTCAAATGAAAAATGCATTATTTCTGGAGTATGGCAGTGCCAACAATTTCCGGAGCACGACCTACCTCGCGTTTCATAGTTATTGTGACTTAGGAGGTTAGGGTTTCTTTTATGAATCTTAATTTTGATTATCATATTGGCGCTCAACATATTAAAAATTGTAAACGTTTCAAAGCTAAACTTTGCGTTACATATATGACGGAAATAATCACAGATAAACCCATGGCCTGTTTATAAAGATCTATTCCTTTTATCGATATCTTCAATTTGCATGTCTACATCCACAGACAAAGCTAGAATTACTACAAAACCGATAAAAATCGTAGTTTTTCAATCCCTACTCCGCTCACCTTCGATTTGAAATGTCAGAAGAAAGTTTAACTGGTTTTGGTTCGAATCGAGGCGTGTTCGAAGCGTACTTTGTATCGTGAATTTGACAGTTAAAATGTAAAATACCAGAATTGCACTGCAGGTGATCAGCCTACAATGTCTTAACTTAACCAAACTAGGACAACAACACAAAATCGTTGCCCCTGCCGGGAATCGAACCCGCGACCTCCGGGTATGAGCCGAACACTGTAACCACTACACCACGGAGGCAGTTAATAAGGAAATTTGCTAACACGTAAAAAACCCACATCAAAGACAGTCCATCCACAGACAGACAGACAGATATTAGCGTCAAAATTATAACACCACTGTTTTTATCGGGGGTTAAAAAAGCCCGGTCATTCCAGCTAAAAGCTTGCAATCCCGCGGGAAGCTGCATTATTCATAAGGCAAATGAACGCTACGATGCATGCAATTTTTGTATGGAACTATGTACACAAAAATATGAGCTGCATATAAATTTGGCATGATGTCACGGTTGATATCCATAAGACGCTTTATGAGGAAGATCATAAGGACATTACAGTTAATTAAAACACTCCAAAAAGACTTCACAAAACAGACAACACTCAACAACACGTCTCCAGAAATCTCAAAAAACCCACCCAAATCACGTAAGCAGGTCGTTAATTTTTTTACAACTTTTTAATCACAGACACTTGAGTGTCGCCAAGTATCGGAGTGTCCTGACACTTGGCGAGATAGTGTTTAACAGATATTTTAAGCCGCATAATAGATTCTATCGTCGCGCGACCTTTTTGGGTGTTTTTGGTGAGAGACGCGCTCTTTTGGGTTTTTTGCTTTATTCTGGGGATGAGTTTGCTTATTTAGAAGAGTTTTTAGAGTGTTTATCATTTTTGAAGTGAAAACTTCTTTAGCGGTGTTGTGCACTTTTTTTGGAATGGGTAAAAAATCTTAAACTCGCGTCAGGACCACGTGTCCTGATCGAAAATTCGTAAGACGGCGCAGGGCGCTTGCGCGAATGTTCGTGTGTGTTTATGTTACGTTACGTTCGTGTGTGTAATGTGTCATGCTTGTGACATTTGTGACAGACTGTGGTTCAGAAAAGATTTGAAATATTTTATACTGATAATTAAAGCAATTCGTGCAAAATTATTCCCTAACCATTTCAAAATATCAAAAATGCACAACGTTAATATTCAAGTTTTCACTTCTGCCGGCACTCCCAGAGTGCAACCCGTCGTTTTTTTTATCCTTTAAACTTTATCCAATATCAAACACAATGGTAGTAGCATCTTAACACATTGTTGGACACATTACGTTTATAGACATACACCAATTGTTATTTCTATTGTGTCTGGTTGAGTGTCTAGCAATGTGTTAAGATGCCTTGCGGGCCTTGAGGGTTATGTAGAAAAAATATGTCTGGTTAGGACATTCGGGCTCGAATCACTTGATTGTCTGAAAAGAAAGATTATTTCGTGTTTTGGAAAGCACGTATAAACTGTCGGGGCCGAACGCCATTTAGCGTTGGCTCAAACCTATCCAAGGATTGGTTCTGGTTTACCCTTTGGGTTGCGGAGGTCAGACGGCAGTCGCTCTGTGTAAAAACCAGTAACCTCGTCAAATCACCTAGATTAGATAGCGGACCCAGGACTCTGAAATATTACCGCCGCGGATGCAAACGTGAATATGGGAGGATGATGATAATACTTCTTTTAAATTACTGTAAGTTTTACTGTGGAGGAAATAAATATACATTTTATTTATTTTTATACAACGTGGAAGGGACGGGCTATACTAAATCACTTTAGCACAATGAAATAAAAATAACAGACAAAATTAAAAAAACATCGCACTTTCCATACAAAAGTCAGCAGTCATCCTGGCAATTTGTATGGGAATGTGGTTTTTTTTTTGTTTTTTGACTGGTGTTTTTTTTT
This sequence comes from Acrobasis consociella, assembly GCA_963555685.1. Classification (NCBI taxonomy): domain Eukaryota; kingdom Metazoa; phylum Arthropoda; class Insecta; order Lepidoptera; family Pyralidae; genus Acrobasis; species Acrobasis consociella. The sequence goes on from OY743121.1 coordinate 2,672,368, forward strand.
AATCATTATAATGTAGTGATCTAGCTTGTGGTTCGACTTATTACGGGTATGTCCTTTTCACATTGTATATTATAGCTACGTAAGCAATAACTTAAAAGGGTACCTAATACATACTAATAATATTTGGTAACTAGGTACAATTTATTTTAATAAATCTAAACTTTACGCAACATAGGTGGTCCCCTTTTCTTCATACTATCACAAGAATTCAAGCATTTACCGTCATTTACGACATTACACAAATATTATCACTTCTACCCTCAGAGCCCTACCCCAACACACTTTATGATGCTCTAATCATAATGACACATTTTTTAAAGCCTTTATTATACGAAAATAAACTTTAAGTCGTTAGTAAAAAAGGTTTTAACATTGCATCATGTCTTTGTTAGTCTTTTTCCAATATTGACACGTCAGTTGATGATACAAAATCTTATCAGATTTGATGAAATGGAGACAAAAATGGTAGCGAGAAGATATCTCAGAAATTTACACTAAACTAATACAGGTTGTAAAATATATGGCCGACGTAGAAGGAGTAAGTATTCTATTAGATTTTTCTAATAGGAAAAGTTATATTGACAGATTTGAATTTTAACTGCCTCCGTGGTGTAGTGGTTAGAGCGTTCGGCTCATACCCGGAGGTCGCGAGTTCGATTCCGGCGGGGGCGACGACTTTGCGTTGTTGTCCTAGTTTGGTTAGGACATTGCAGGCTGATCACCTGACTGTCTGATAAGTAAGATGATCCGTGCTTCGGAGGGCACGTTAAGCCGTTGGTCCCGGTCACTGTCTTTGACATCGGTCGTTACCTAAAGCCATGTCAGAGGCCTTTAAGGCGGTTTAAAAACTCTGACACTAGTGTTAGTCACTAACACACACGATAAGAAGAAGAAGACAGATTTAAACCTCTGATTTGAGTATAACTGTGTCCACTATTATTCTGAAACCGATATTTTGTGTCGCACATAAAATAGTCTGTATTAATTTTTTGGGTTCCGTTGTAAACAAGGAAAACATCTCCCATACATAGTAAAGTGGGAGTCAATTCTTTTTTGCTCGTTTAACCCATCATGTATCATTAAATAGGTCATTCAAAAATGTGGAATTGTAAATCTGTTTTGCAATTTCTGTTTGGATTCAGTGTCCTAGATAGTCCTAGAAGCAAACACGAACTTTGTCTTCCCGCCAAAAACGTTGGTCGATTGTAATGTGCATACATTCAGAAAGCTTTTTTTATAAGTACAAATTGCAAACGAACATCTGGTTTCATCCAAAACATAAATAAACTCCACCAACTGACAAACAAACAAATCTATAATTTACTACTCAATTTGCAACCCTACAATAACATGACTGCAACTTGCACATGTGGTTAAATGTGGTTGCAAATCCCCAAGGAAAACATGGGTTGGCCAAATATCAACAGAAAAGTTTGAATTTCAAGCAAAAATAAGCTTTTTTGCCTTTAAAATTGAGTTTAGAGTAGATTTTTTGATATACCATCTGCGCCGGAAGAAAGTAATTAGGAGATGTGTTTCCTTCTACGCGAATGCAAAAAAAAATGTTATAGATTGTTCCATTGATTCCATATTTTTGATAAGTTTAAAAACAATGACTTAACCACCAGCCAAATTGGAGCAAGTTGTGTCTATGATACTAAATTACTTTCTATTAAAATAATAATGAAAAAAAAAAACAAAATTTCGGTTGCAGCCAAAGAGATTCTGTATGGGAGGACAAAAAAATATTTCCAATTTTAAGTAACTTTTTTAATGATAGGAGTTCAGTACTATATGGACTGAACTTGCTGGTGGGTAAAAAGCCACACAGACAAACAAGACAACCCGACAGACATAAGCGTCAATCTTATAACACCCCTCTTTTTTCGGGGGTTAAAACATATGGGAGTAGGTAAGTACTATCAAATCGGATTATCCTGTTTCTATCAAATCAAACATACGATCGTAATTGCTGCTTATTCATAACCATAAAACAAAATGCACTCTACCACTCTAATTCTAAGAGTTATTTTTTAACAATAATTTAACACGCTATCATTATGGTGTAGAGTTTCAAGCATAGAGGGACTTTATTGTGCCCTGTTTTGGTCTTGTTTAATTGGTTTAAGTCATTCGTTATTTGTAATAGGAAGAAGAAAAAAAAGGTCAGATGTTACTCTCTAAATGTAGTTTTGTTCTTGCTTCTTTTGATAAATAAACTAGATGTAAGTAAGTACTTGTAAGAATGTAAATACATACTTAACTATTACATAATTATTTTACTTACGTAGTCCTACCGTTGTTTTCTGTCATCATCATCATCAGGTCTTTTTGTCTCCTTTTCAGGAGCAAGACCCTCTCTGCATCACTAGAGCCATATATGGCCGGAGCAGCCAACGATTAAAAACTAAAAAGTATGAATATCTATTATTTTATTTAGTGAATGGGTTACTCACGTATAGAGTCAACTACTACCTACATGTTTCGACCTCATCCGGAGGTCTTCATCAGGGCGAATGTGACTAGAGGCCCGTACACCGCACCGGCTCGCGACACACTCAACTTAAACATGCCTGCAAACAAACATGAGCTGACTCTATGCGTGAGTAACCCGTTCACTAAATAAAATAATTATTTTATCTCACGTTAATCAAAAAACAATATGAACATCTAGTTCATTTCACTTTGTCACAGCGATACAAGTTAACTAAAACAAAATAAAAACCTTTAAAAAACTAAATCACGTGTCTCGTTGATTTGATTGAGTTTCAGCGAAAAAGTGATATGTAAGTTGACGAGTCGGTCAAATGTATTCGGTATAAAGTATGGTGTTTATTTTATTTATTTAATTTATAACGGGCACTTTCGAGACGGGTACACTCCGGGGCGGGCTCTTCGATTAATTTAAAAATGGTTTATTATATTATTTTTGTTGTTTTTAAATTAATTTTATTAAGTTTTAGTTACATTTGTTGTTTTAATTGTACCTATATTTATTTAATTAGTTTTGGTTATGTTTGTTTAATTTAAGGCTATGTTGTATATCTGTTACGTGACACTTTCTTTTAATATAAATATTCATTGCACTTAAAATCTTAAGATTACAAAAAGTACAACTTAATGCTAGGCATTGTCTACCAGTTCACCTTTTGGACGTAGCAAAGATCTAAAATGGCAATAGATAATATGATGATAAACACAAACTACTGTAAGCCATACCCTATACCAATCGTACAATATGACCCATTAAGAAAAATAATTAAAGCCAAGTCAGCCGTGTCAGATAACACAACACCAAATGGGGTATCGCCGGCACCTAGTGCCATATGGCGTGAAACAAATTTTCAAAATATTTTTATTCAACAGTAAATGCTGAGCCGTGTGATTCCCGGCAGAGTAGGATAGGGCCACTCCAAGTCCTCCCGTGGATGTCATATAAGGCGATTTAGGACATACAAGCTCAACAAAGCTTATAAACATCAAGAGACCTCTCCAACCCGTCTGGCCAGCGTGGAGAATGTAGGCCAAGTCTTCTGTCTGCTCTGGCCAAGTATAGCTCTAGTAGTACAGAGAGGGTCGTGCTCCTGCAGTGGAGACTAAAAAGATCTGAAGATGATGATAATTACAACTCTAAATATATTGTAAACAAACAATTTTTACTGATGGAGGAACAAATTCTAAATCGTCACACTGCATTCTAAAGGATTCAGGCATTGCATTCAGGCTTATCGTCGGTCGGTAACAAGGCCTCTGGCTGCTCTGGCCATGTATGGCTCTGGTAGTACAGAGTGGGTCGTGCTCCGGCAGTGGAGACTAAAAGACCTGATGATGATGTAGATAGGTCGTAAAATATGCTGTAAAGAAAACTGCATCGCATCATTTGTAAACATCACGCCACGTCACAATAAAAAGTGAATCAGTTACTAAATGCATCAATTTCCGGAATATGACAAGATCGCAGCAGGCGCCGTCCATTACAGATACATTTAATTAATATTAATCAAAATACAAATGAGATTGTGGCACGCGGTGCCATATGGCACTGGATGGCACAGTGATCCCACATTTGGTGTTATGGTATATCTGACGTGATCGACATAATAATATTTTAAATTTCAAACCATGGTGAAAAAGGTTAATAGTGTTAATCGCTCTGAGTAAAAATAAAAGTATGTTAATATTAATCAAAATACAAATGAGAGTGTGGCACGCGGTGCCATATGGCACTGGATGGCACTGTAATCCCACATTTGGTGTTATAGATGTCGTACTATTATTAATTCTGTGGTTATAGTATACAATCGATTTTGCCAAATTTCTATGGGACAACCTCACAAGTATATCTTCTTTTTCACCTTTCCCTATTTGGGTCGGCTCTGTAAGTCAACTTCCTCCGTCATTTTTATCACCAGTATACCCTTTCAAACAAAAAAAAGAATTTTTGAAATCAGTCCAGGCAGGTCTTTAAATAATCGTTGACCATACATAAAAATTAAGATCGCGACGAATTGATAACCTCCCCTTTTTTAGAAAGTCTTTTTTGAAAGAAAGGTTATAAATTAAAAATAAGCCATTGATACAGTAATTACATGGATATCGCACCGGTTCTGACAACGCGTCGTTTTCTAGCCCGGCGCCAAAGAGAAACGAGCACAGAGCATATATAGTTTGTCGTACATGGCACGCTTCCTATAAGGACTCGTTCATAGCGTAATGAAGGTGGTCTGACGACCTGACCAAGGTCGCTGGAAGCAATTGATACAGTAATTACATAGATATCGCACCGGTTCTGACAACGCGACGTTTTCTCGCCCGGCGCCAAAGAGAAACGAGCACAGAGCACATATAATTCGTCGTACATGGCACGCTTCCTATAAGGGCTCGTTCATAGTGTAATAAAGGTGACCAAGGTCGCTGGAAGACGCTGGATACAAGCCGCTCTAGATCGGTTATTTTGGAAATCTTTGGGAGAGGCCTATGTCCAGCTGTGGACGTTATGCGGCTGAAATGAATGAATGAATGAATAGTGTTATTGAACAAGTTTATTTGGCAGGCAAATTAAAAGTCCCTACTTTAAAGCGTTCACTCCAAATAACCTTTGAACGTCTGATTGTTAAAAGTCGTGAACGTCTGAGGTTTAAAAGCAAACGCTAGCGTTTGCTTTTAAACCTATCCAAGGATTGGTTCTGGTTACCCTTTAGGTTAGGAGGTCAGCCGACAGTCACTCTGCGTAAAAACCAATAACCTCGCCAATCTCCTTGGTTAGGTAGCGGACCCCGGGCTCTGAAGGCATTACCGCTGAGGATGCAACCGGGAATACGCTCGGATGATGATGAACTTTTGAACGACTAAACAAAGTTTCATTGAAATCGGTCCATCGTTTAAGAGCTACAATGCCACAAATAGTCACACAGATAGACATACATTGGACGGCAAACTTTATAACACTCGCTTTTTGTATCGGGGGTTCATCTATGAAGTCGTCCATACTGGTTTGAAAGAAATAAAAAAACTTAAAAGGTAACAGCTGTTTCTCTTTTCACACAGATCTTAAAACCGATAAAGGGAATGGGCTAAAATCTAATCATGTTACTAAGGCAACTGGCAATCCATCACTATTTCAATTCCTGTTTCCACCTTCTCAGTAAAATAGTCGGTAAATTTGTTCCTTTTCAACGCAAACGCAAAGCGGATACAAGAAGAACCTAATTCTTAAATATACTGATAATCGACGAATTGATAATCCTCCTTTTTGGACGTCGGTTAAAAAGCAAGCGAGCTAGTGTATAAAGCTGGGTATAGTGGTCACAGCCTTAGTACTGATCTAACGACATTCCGAAGTCACAAGATGGCTATCTGGAGAAAATGGCGTTGACATCTTCATGCTAGGCAGGGACGGCTTGACTTGATGCCACAGTATCTAGTGTGTTTAGGCTCTACTTAGATACTTATTTAGGAGCTCAGTGGCTAAGGAGGAGTACCCAAAGCGCTTTTTAAAAAATATTGCGAGCTTGTGAAGTGTGAACGTCATTTTTCGATTTAGGGATCCGTTTAAGAAATATTTGGTTTTATAGTGCAATTTTTTTTTAGAGTCAGTCAGGTGCTCCCTTTATCTGCGAAACGGTTATATATGGACACTTAAAAAATTACAACAGATCGTATTTAACAAAATTTAAAGTAAAACTATCAGAGCTAAGTAGGGTTAACAAATAAAAAAGTTATAGGCGATTGTTGGCGATGGATGGCGTAGAGCGTATGGACTGTATGATGATGTTCGGTAGTCATTCCGGCATTCTGTTTGGTTGACCCTATTACAATTTTGAGCGGCACGCTGTCTGTCGTTAACAGCGATCGACTTATGAAATGTACTCAGAAAAGGTAATTTCATACAAATTTAATAGAAAATTAGTTTTTAGACATTTTTAGTTGCGTGAACTTAAAGTCGACATTTGCAACTACAGAACCCTACACTGCCCGTGGCCCGATACGCCTTTGGCCAATATATTGGCATTATTAATGCCAATTACCTATGCCAAATTACAGCTTTCTAGTACATTTCATGCAGCATAAAAAAAAATATTTATTGACTGAGCCTATAAAACACCAAACGACTTGATGTAAACCCCGTCAATTCCCCATTCGATACAGCGAAAGCGATGCTATAAATTATAGCAAAGTCAATATTAGCGGCAGGATTTATGGAAGAGCTTTGACATCTCATGGCTTCGCGTTACTTAGAGGCTTTGTTGGTTTTCCTCCATCTTGTTTGGCTATTTCGTTTTTTGGGCGATGGAAAATTCGAGAATTTTCAACACATCGTAATGGTTTTTTATAGGGATGCATCGATACGCCTTTTTGCCGATACGATACTGATACTCTTTTAAAAATATCGTCGATATCGATACCGATACAAACGCTTAGTGAATTGAAAATGTAATCTGGATATTAGTTTTTGACGCTAAAGTGGTGTCCAATTCGCTTGAATGGTGCCTCATTATGTTAATCCACAAGTTTAATGTATTTTAATTTGTAGAATTAATGCTAGATATTTTCTTTACAATACAAACATATTGCTTTGGAATTATCAAATGTGGAAATTTCAAAATGATTCCTTAAAGCACTTTTGTGTTTTAAAGTTGACATGATCTCGCTGTTCATTTTATTCAAACAACGAGTTATAACGATAAACACACAAACTAATTAATTACAATGTGTAATTAATTATGTATTTTTATTCAGTATCGAATAAATTCTACGCGCGATATTAGTTAAAAGCCAACCAAATGGGATACGCGGGGACAAAACGGGTGACAGAGAACACACTGAATAAAATGCGGGGGTTACCCGAGCATAAATAGTTCGTGCCTCTTTTGCAAAGAACTAGATCAAACAAGATGCGCGACACATTACCTACTTTTTCTATGCGCGAGAAAAGTATCGTTGTAAGTGTCGTGGTAGTAAAAATATCGCTGAAGCCGATATATCGGCAAACGCAAAATATCGCCGATATATCGGTATCGGATGCATCCCTAGTTTTTATTCCAGACAAAAAATATGGATGTTATAAGTTTCTGTCGGTTTGTGTCATCGTAGTACTCGAAGAGATTGACCAATTTAGATGTGGGTTTTTTTTACGTAACAGCTAATTCTCTTGCGGTGGTTTTAGCTACGCTTGAAGAAAATCGGTTCAGTAACACTTGAAAACCAGAGTTTTTACTAAAAAAGTCAAAAATCGTTTATTTATCTTTGGATGCCTGCATCAGCTGATAATTGTCATTTTTCTTTTTCTTTCGATTTTATAATATAACCGGTAAATATTGACGTCAGATCATTACTTACAGCTAAGTTTACTGCCGGTTCCTGAGCGCAAGTACAGAAGAAGCGGCAACAAACTGTACTGCAGCATATTGTCCAGCACTGATATTACATAATAGCTGGCGCTAAGGATATCAAGTTACTAAAAGAGTGCTGAATATGAAAGTTAAAAAATAAATAGAGGGAGGCCAAAGAAAAGGTGGTTGGAATGTGTGAGGGAGGATATGGGAAAACGGAATATAACATCGGAGCTGGCTCAGGATAGGGGAAAATGGAAGAAACTTACATGTTGTCCCGACCCCACATAATGTGGGATAAGGAGAGGAAGATGATGATGCTAAGGATATCAAGTCGTACCAGTGGTTCCGCTACTTATCACTAGATGGCGTTCTTTACCGTCGGGGAATTTTAATTTGACGCCTGCTACCCCCTCTACAAGACGAGAATGGGGGAAAGGTGCAAGGACGCGGAACGTATTGCGTGGGATCTTAGGAGATTCCATTATGTATACATACATACATACTATCACGTCTTTATTCCTAATGGGGCAGACAGAGCATTTTGGGTCTTGCGGCTCTATGCAGAGCCCAGGGCCGCAAGACCCAAAAGCCACTTTTAGCGTCATGGTAGGCGAGAAGATGGAAAAGCAATCAATACAGTGATGGGTTGCTAGCCGCATCGCCTGTTAACATGATTCGCATTTTTGCCCATTCACTCGATCGGCTTTTACGATCTGCGTGGGAAGAGAAGCAGCTGGTACATTCTAAGTTTTTTATTTCTCCCAAACCAGCATGGGAATTATCCATTATGTATGTAATACTTAAATTAATTCTGTGATAAAGCTTATAAACATCAATCATCATCATCAGGTGTTTTCGTCTCCACTGCAGGAGCACGAACCTCTCCGTACTAACTACCAGAGCCATACTTGGCCTGTACTCTCCTCGCTGGCCAGACGGGTTGGAGAGGTTACATTGATGTTTATGAGCTTTGTTTAGCTTGAGTATAAACATTAATGAGACCTCTCCAATCCGTTAATCATATCATAGTACCTGGGCGACCTGGGCTCGGTTACATCTCAAACGTTAACTATATTTTTTTAAACTTGTCTAAAAACAATACAAAATAAAAAACAAAAGTAGTAAGTCACCGAGTGGGATTCGAACCCGTAACACTCTTTCTAGCGGTCCGCATCCTAAACTGCTGAGTCAAAACGGATAGCGGCCAATGCGACGAAACTAGCAACCATATTCTGCGTGGAAAAAAAAAGCATTAAAACTCGAAAGCACGCGTTTTCCCAAACATAAGACTAAACTAGATCGATTGTTTACCCCCGAAAACCCCCATATACCAATTTTCAGCGAAATCGTTAGAGCCGTTTTCGAGATCACAAAAATTCATAAATATATAGATATACAAGAATTGCTCGTTTAAAGGTATAAGATAAGATATTTTGTCAATCACAGTTAAAATAGGTGTTAGGCAGCGTGGAGAGTGTAGGCCAAATTCTCTGGCTACGCTAGCCAAGGTGTTAAGACTTGATAATGATGATGAATGTTGTAGAACAACCCTCTTTATTTTGGGGTAACAAGACGATAAGTTGATGCTTCTCGCGTGTTTATCCCCATTTACCCCCATCGCCGGTGACCGTGACCGTTAATAGTCACATTACGAAGTCACGCTGCGCTCTTAATGGTCAATTAATTTGTTGTTGTCGCGTTTTTATGACTTGAATGTAAGATAACTTTAACATTGTACTGAGTATAAAAAATATATGGCAGTAGAACTAACATTTAGTAGGATTTGGTAGTATTTATCGGAGGTAAAATAAATCTTATACCTTTAAACGAGCAATTCTTGTATATTTATATGTAGGTTTTCGCTGAAATTCGGCATATGAGGTTTTCGGGGGTAAACAATCGATCTAGATTAGTCTTATGTTTGGCAAAACGCGCGTTTTTGAGTTTTCATGCGTTTTTCTTTCCACTCAGAATATGGTCGCTAATTTCGTCCTGCCGGCCACTGTCCGTCTGATCCAGCGTTTTTTAATTTTTATTCTTTTTAGACAAGTTTACAAAAACGTAGTTAAATTTTAAGATTATCACCGAGCAAAGCTCGGTCGCCCAGGTGCTACCTATATACTTATATAAGGACAAATCAAGGTAAAAAATGCAAGTTCGAGACGGGATACTAACTCAACGATACTATATTGTATCACAAACCATAAAATATACAACGTGGAAGGGACACATAAACATATACGTTATTATTCAAACCACGGGCTACTATATCACTAGAGCATAATAAAATTAAAATAAAATAAAAAGACATTGACATTCTGCCGTTCTTATGAAAAACGCATCAACTTGACTTTTGGTGCAAATTGAGTTATATATATATCTGAAATCAGGAGAACGAGATCTACAACTTTCCCAAAGTAACCATTAGTGAAAAATAAAGGGAAAACAGTTTTTCAGATTTTATAAACGCATTATCTAGGACTTCCTTAGCACTTTTACTTATCTAGAACGCATTATCCTAAGTTAATGCAAAAAAAATATTTCTATTTAAAGATTTACTATTTATAAACGCACTAGGTTAGAGTTAGTGCGCTTTTTGCTAGTTATCTTATAATTCGTTATCGGTGATATGCTTAGATTGACAGGAACAACTGGAGATAATGCAGTAATAATTTGAACCATAGAATATTAATGTTATCGCCATACACATTTAATTGCACTAAATATACGAGATAGTGCGTTTATGCAAAGTAACGTCACGGGTGTCATAGGGCGAGCGGGGGTGGGAAAGGTTACCGGGAAGGAGCGTCCCGTCAGTCGCAGCGCAATACCGTCACCGTCGTATTTGATGCATTTATTTTGTTACTTGAGTATTATTTAAGTCATCGGTTAAGAACCCACAAAGAATCCCCCGTCAGATTTATTTCGAATAAATTTGTTTTATGAAAAAAAAAAATACTTTCAATAAATAATAGTACTGAAGTTACCATAATAATTTTAGATAAATTTACTCGAAATACTCGAATCATTTTATACAAGCTTTTATCTGAAGTTAATGCAAACTTGCAATGAATTGCATCTGATCTCATTATCATCAGCTGTAAGGTGATCATAAGAACTCTGTAATAATATGGCAGAACCGCTTTTGAATTTGGGTTTGTTGGGTTTGTCTTGACGATTACTTGACATTCTATATCTGATGATGGAACTGGAAGGAGGCCATAGAAGCTCCGACACAAAACGACGTTAACTCGAGTCGAGTTTGTACTGGTTGGCTTTGTGCTGAGACAACTTTTGGTCACACAAAAAAAGCTTGTACAAAAAAATATATTTTTTGTTTATAAAAACTAAGTAATTTAGGGAAACATGAACAGGACAAATAAGCGCTTGCTGTCAGCAAGAATGACTCTGCTAGTTTCAAAAAGTTAGTAACTCCGAAACTGAAGAGCCCGGCTACAACTACCACGCAAAGTACACCCATCCCTACAGATTTGAATAGACTATGGACCCGTCAACTCAATTTCCAAGATTTTCAGAATATGTTAAATTTCAAAAATACAATTTCACCCAAGCTTTTCACTGCTGTCTTAGAAGACACTATGAGAACGCTTAAATAGGATAGATTAGGGATCAACACCAATGGTGTCTGCTTGTCTCACTTGAGATTTGCAGACGACCTAGTAATATTCGCAACTAATACAGAAGATCTCCAAAAATGCTACAAAGCTTCCATGAACGTAGGACTAAGGATAAATATGTCCAAGACAAATGTTATGTCAAATATCCCCAGACTCCGAGTTTGGAGAAAGTAGACGAATATGTTTACCTTGGACATATTCTATCCTTAAAGAAGTTGGCAAGCAAGAAGAAAAAGAAAGGAAACAACAACTTTGAGAGAACAGAAAAAAACAAGTACAAGGCGATCGATAGGAATACAGCTTGGATGGGCGGCATTCAATAGACTGGATGACGTACTAAAAGCAGCCGATGCTCCACAATGCCTGAAGATCCGCCTATACAACCAGTGTGTACTGCCCACCATGACGTACGGTGCTGAGACACGGACGCTTACGAAGGAGGCTGTGCACAAATGAGAGTCGCAAAGAGAGACATGGAGCGCGCCATGCTTGGTATCAGGTTACAGGATCACGTTCCCAACACCGTCATCCGACAACGTACGAAAGTAACGTAAGAAAGTATGATTTAAGATTTTGGTAGGACGGTCATGAACTCAAAGTGGAACTGGGCAGCGCACCTGGCCCGACGGAGTGATGGCAAGTGGAGCAAGGCACTGACTTAATGGTGGCCCTGAACGGGTGAAAGAGGCGTCGGGCGTCCGCCTATGCGATGGGTTGACGACGTAATCAAAGTCGCGGGTCACACCTGGATGAGAGCAGCACAGGACCGAGATGGGTGGCGTCGACGAAGAGAGGCCTATGCTCAGCAGTGGGCGAAAAAAGGGTTTGGATGACGATGATGATAATTAACATTCTTAAAAAAATGGCTTTAATTTGCAATTATTTGTATTATTACTCTAACTTTACCAATTTCTCCTTGACATAAACTGAATAAGAGAGGAAGTTGATGCACTTATATTTAGTAGGTAGGTATTATTTACTGCATCATATTGATTTACTTAGTTTAAGTGCATTAACTAAGCTACTTGATGCGCTTATGACAAGTCATCATAAATGGACAATATTATAGGCTACTAGTCATAAGTACCTTTTTCAAATTATATACTATATCTTATTATATTTAAATTATTGAATGGTATATTTGTATTTTAGACAATATTTTCTATTTATTGATATAAATTTCATGTTTGTATCCCAAGTAACTTCAGAGATATAAGCAAAAGAAAAATAAAAACTTTAACCGCGTTTTTCTCGGAATGTGTCAAAATGAAGTTAATGCGTTTATGATACGGACGGCAGCATTCCCAAACAAATTGCCTGAGTGGCTGTACCACAGAATTAATAATAGTATTACATACAGAACGGAAACTCGCGCCGTCCCCCGCAATCTGGTGTCCCCGCAACCCTTCCCCCGTTATTGTGAGATGTAGGTGGCAGTAAAACAGGGTTATTGGTAGTCGCACGTTGACATTACGCGAGTCACTTAGGATTATTGAATTATAATGGTGAGAAACTGCGCACAGTATCATTGTTTATCCACGGAAAACAATAAATAACGAAAATTATATAGATTTCCGAGTGATGCAAACAGGTAAGCAAAGCAACAAATTCTGTGGTGACGACCCTGATTGTTTAACTCACACATTTGACATGTGCACGGACGGATTGTTTCGTTTGTAGTAGTACTAGGTATATATGCTGCTCCGTTTGTATGAAGTGCCGTACCTGTGGCTGTACACTTACTCGTAAGTATGGAAATGCCAATTTCTTTTTGTTGTTTTTATACTGTTATTTTAATTTCATTATACTATAGTGATCTAGTTTAGCCCGTGGTTTGATTTATTACGGGGATTTATCCTTGAGGATGTCCAGGAGTGGACTTCCTGTGGCGGATATGATGATGGTGATGATTGTGTGTATATATGTGCTGCAATTTACTCAAAAACTCATGCCCATGAAGCGTGGTGCTAGTTTAGATAAACATAAAAGTTGGTATTTATAATCCTAAATATTATTTACTTGTTCATCATTTTTTTTTTTTTTAAAAGAAGCTTTAAATATAGTATTTATTTTATTCTATTTTTTGTCCCAATAGACCTACCAGTACTCTCTGCAAAATCATTTTATGTCCCAAGGGACTTCATTTACAATCTTTATAAATGAGTCATATATAGTTAGTTAGTTTACCTTTAGTTGGTGTCCCACAGCTAGACAAAAGGGTCCCCCCCTTTTCTTTTTACAGTTGTCTGCTTAGTTTAAAGCAAACAAGTATTTTTTAATACTTTTTTTTTAATTCTTTAAATAAAAACATAAGCGTCAAAAGCTCAAGCGCCATTCAACTATAGCTTTCCAATCATCATAGAATCCTCACAAACGAACAAACAAACAAAACAATAATACGACCCTCGCAAGCGTGCCCCAATTGCGGGCCACGTGCCGACCATATCCTGTGCGTCTGTCTGTCTGTCACTCATGATTGGCGATGTGGGGGCTGATCGATTTATATGGTAAAAATTTCAATTATATTGCGGAAGCGATATTCGAAAATTTGAAAATTAATAATGATATTATTGGTTTAGAAAGCGCTGGAAAGACGATCTCAACGCATTTCAACAAGCATGGCTAACACGGGAAATAGATAAGTGAAAAAAGATAAATATAAGGCATATCATACAGATTGAGCTAGCCCCAATGAAGTTCGAGACTTGTGTTATGGGATACTAACTCAACGATACTATATTTTATACATACATACATACATACTATCACGTCTTTATCCCTAATGGGGCAGACAGAGCATTTTGGGTCTTGCGGCTCTTAGAGCCTAGGGCCGCAAGACTCAAAAGCCACTTTTAGCGTAATGGTGGGCGAGAAGATGGAAAAGCAATCAATATAATGACGGGTTGCTAGCCGCATCGCCTGTTAAAATGATTCGCATTTTTGCCCATTCCCTCGATCGGCTTTTACGATCTGCGCGGGAAGAGAAGCAGCTGGTACATTCTAAGTTTTTCGTTTCTCCCAGACCAGCATGGGAGTTATATTTTATAACAAATACATAATACAGATAAACATCCAAGACCCAGGTCAGTCTGAAAAAAGATCTTGTTCCATCTCGACCTGACCGGGGATTAACCCCGGCCCAAATTTAAATATCACTACAGCCGCTTTATAACTGTCCACTTTAAACTTTTCATTATCCATGAGAATGAGTATTAACTTATTACACAAAACTACACCAATTTCATATTATAAAGTCCACTAGAATCAATTTGCAAAACAATTTAAAGCAAACTTCAACTAAACCTCTAGACTTCGCGCCAAAAACTCGAAACTTCTTGATGCTAATTTATAACTGCCAGGAACGCAACAGAAAACAAAAGAAGAACGATTCTTTCATCATAATTTTTTCGTAAACAAGGAGCCCGCAATAATTCGTATACCAACTCCTTACTGTAGAGGTTTTAAACAAGTACACATGCTGATAAATATCAAGAATTTTAAATACACTTTCAGAAATAAGTATATGACTTATTTCTGGAAGTGGATTTAAAATAACTTAGACATATATTTTAAGCAGTGTTTCGTAAAAACATTAATTACGAAGACCATTGTTTTCCATTGTCTAATGGAGTTTCTATATATAACTCGATAAACGATAATGCGTCCTGCGTAGACATTTCTATTTTTGGTATTGTTGTCTCGCTTCCGGTCGCCGTTTACCTCCTACGAATAGGAGGGTTCGATTCAAAGTTCGTCTGTCAATCAGTATTTGGATTTAAATGGAGCCCGAATTTTTGAAATTGAGCGGCTGCTAAATACAGAAACGTATTCTTCTACACTCCTACCAGGAAATTAAAAAGATGGCAAAGAAAAGAGAGGGCTGGATGCATCTACACCGGCAAGAGAAATGCCTAGAAAAATAGAGAAAAAGCCAAAAAAAAGTGTTAGGCTCGTTAGACAGATGTTAAAAAATTATGGTATACGTATTTTTTTCCGATAAGCAATAATGACGAAGATACGGCGCATTTAAATTTCGCGTGACTTTTAACCCATGGTATAATAAAACAAGGTATTCTCTTCCCGTGACAGCTGATGACGTAGGTGGAACTTGACTACGTCATCAGTCTTATGTGTTGCCACTGTGTGAATTTGATTTACCCGAGCGTAATGCATTTTTGAACTTTATATACCAATTTCGAATTAATAATCCATTAAATCAATTTCTAAAATATTGAATTGATGAATCACGCGAGAATCGCTAGGTACTAAATAGCTAAGTTACTTAATTTTGTATTTAATATTCATGATCTAATTGAGAAAGTCCTTAAATTGACTGCAAAAAACAATCAGTGGCAACAATTTCGTGACGTAGTCAAGTTCCATCTCGGGAAGAGAATACCTTGTTTTATTATACCATGTTTTAACCAAAGATGACGTAATCACCCCCACTCCGAAACAGCGAAGCGCTGTATGATTGTAATGTATACTACTTTGCTAAACGAAAAAATATGGGTTCTTTATTTTTTGGAAATCTATTGGACAAACTAAATAAAATATATATTTCTTACCCAGTCCACATTCTTATTTCTAAAGACGAAATAATGACCGTATTTCCAGCTCTTTTATATTTTGAGATGTAGTAATGTCAATGAAGCAAACACAAAGTTGGCATACTGGGAAAATTAAAAGTTGTTAAAATATGCTTGTTTGCTAAACGTGGTTAAACCTTATTAAGCTTTCATTATCATCATCATCATCAGGTATTTTTGTTTCCACTGCAGGAGTATGACCATCTCTGTACACCAGAGCAACATTGGGCCAGAGCAGCCTGAGAACTTGACCCACACTCTCCTCGCTGGCCAGACGGGTTGGGGATGTCTCATTGATGTTTATAAGCTTTGTTTAGCTTGTATTTCCCAAGCCGCTTTCTACGACATCCACGGGAGGACTTGGAGTGTCCCTATTCTACTATGCCGAAAGCCACACGGCACTATTAAGCTTTAGTCTGCAATATTGGCAAATTTGATCTATATATCTATCTATAGCAGCCTTTATATTATCCTTTCAGGACATAGGCCTCCTCCATATTTTTCCATCTTTGTCTCCTCCTTGCCTCCTGCATCCAGTTGCGGCCTGCGTGACGCTTAATGTCGTCCACCCAACGCATTGCTGGGTGTCCTCTACCTTGCTTGTTGGCCCATTGTCGCCACTCTATTACCCTTCTTGTCCACCGACTTGAGTCCATTCTTGCTATGTGTTCTGCCCACTTCCATTGTTGTCTTTTAATTGTACAAACAACGTCCCTGAATTTAGTTCTCTTTCAAATCACTTCGGAAAATGTGATAAACTTAATCAAATTTAGTTTTTACAGGACCCAAGTCTCCTTCATAATTTCAATTATTTCTGACGTTAATTCTCAAGTGAAGCCGTCAGGCTACCCTAGTCTTAAAATAATGTTTCCTTCGTCTGGCTTAAACCCAAAATACATTTACCACAAGCCAGAGGAATTTATACCTTATGTGTTTTATATTAAAGTAGGGGTGAAATGCTTTTAAGTTGGTATTTTTACTAATGAAGTGATAAATTCTGGAGATAGTCGCTAAATTATGGGTGTCCGTGATAATAGTAATAAGGATATTAGATAAGTTATTGATAGTTTGTGTAAAATATTTATCATGTTGTTGCAAAACTCCCAAGTTCAATGCATGTACTTACAATGTTGTATCAAGGTTTACAACCACAGATTTAAAATTCTAGATCTATGCTTACAACATTCTGTAGAATTCTTTAGTCTATGCTTATAGGTCTAACTCATGGTCTAAGTACATTGAATATTTTTAAAACGACTCAATTAAAAAAATATAATCGATAAATTAATACAGGGTGACCTTAACTACCACTCAACAGCCATGAAAAAATAGTCAAAATAATTTGATATTTTATCTTTGATAATTAATTGTCAATATTGATTTAGATTTTATAATAAATAAGGCGAAATGGAATCAGAGGTGGCGCCTTCATTTGGTTATTCATAAAATAATTCAAAGTCATTCTACAGATTGTTGGCAGTCAATTTTTATTATCATCATATTTACTTTGAAATAATTTATTCCAAATGAGGGCACCACTTCTTCTACCATTTCGCCTTGTAAGATCATCTATTTAAAGCTAAGTTTACTGTCACTTCATGAGCGCACGAGCAGAAGATAAAGCTGTACTGTACTGTAGCATTTTATCCAAAAACATCTACTTCCAATAAAACTAAAAGGACTAACTACTAATTGCGAGGTTGTGTGAAAGAAATTGCTTAGTGAGAAGGCCGCCTTTTGCGCAAAATAATTTTGTCCTGTGTTGGAGTGTTAAAATATTTTTTTACGTTATGTTTTTTATACGAAGTAGTATACTTGTATTGAGTTGTCAGTTAATTGTCAAGAAAATAAACAAGGAATGTAAGTTAAAAATTATATTATAAGAAATATAAGCAGATATAAATTATTAATACAGTCCACACTAAAGAAATATAAGCAGTAACAAATTATTCATACAGTCCACACACAAGATCACAAGCCTTGCGCATGTTCGTCCTGTATTTATATATTTATATATATGTATTTATATTGTATTGTATTGAAAAATGAGATTATCATTTTTAAAACCTAGGTTTAATTTGTTACTATAAAAATACATTGCTATTTATTTTGTCGCAGTTTTAAAAATACCCATTTTTCCTCAATCTACAAACTTTTAACCACATGTTAGGGTTACCACGTGTCACATTTCGACGCGTTGGTCCCGACCCCTAATAGGGGTCTGCTTTGTCCAAAACAATTTATAGCACCTGGGGTCCTTGATTAATAGAGTAGATGTAATTAGCTTTAATGATTAAGTAAATAACGCTATTATTTATATAGGGATGATTGCTGGTTGGATCTGGTTAGTTAAGAGTTAAGGCGTAGTCTGGTAGTGTTAAAGTGTAGGTTTAGGATGTAATAATAGTATTTTATGCAACAGTTGTTGATGAACGGTCGAAAAATGCGAGTGACGCAGGTTACGATGCGAGCCTTGGTGGCGAGCATAGTAAGGAGACGCCATCGAGCATTTTTTGACGTACTTATACAACGTTGCATACAATACTTTTTCTACGACTATATTTACTAAATAAAATACAAAAACATACAAAAAAAAAAATATGAAAATGTTTGATGATTGTGTGATATCTAAATCTACCTATATCTTAGCCTTAGACTAAGGCCTTAATGGTATTTATGGTAAACTTCTTTTAAAAATTGACGTCTTTTTAGTGACTATATAAAAAAAACATTTTTTTTTGCAAAATTAGACGCATGTGCTATTAAGAGGAATAGAGTATAGACTTTTTTCTGAAATCTTATTATCAATATTCTTATATTAGTGTTCGGGACCATATAAAAGACAGATAACAGTACAGGAGTAGAAAAAAATAATTTATACTTAAAAAACAACTAAAAGTCACTGGCCCTTTATAGTGTTGAAAATTTGCCTTTTAAAGGGTTAAAATCAAAAAACCTTGAAATATAGTAAAAATTGGTTTTGAAGATTGCGTTACAAATATTACTATCAAATAATAACCGGTCAAGTGCGAGTCGGGCTGGCGTACGAATAGTTCCGTACCATTATCCTAAAAAAAACATATGAAACACGTATGTTGTATGAGAGCCCAATTAAATATTTACTTTATTCTATTTCTGGTGTTGTTCTATGCAGCCTGGTGACACACAGACGGACGAAAAATTATATTTTTTTGTTAGAAATTTTATAAAATTCTGTTGTGTAGTTTGGTGTTTTAATTTTGAAAAAGTATTACAAGCCTTTCGGTCACAGTCAAGCAATGTGGCAAAGGCACCTAAACTTTACATTCCTTCCATAAAAAGAAAGCTTCAAAGCTCTTATTATCTCTGATAACTCCGATCATGCACCAGAAAGATTTACGACACCATCTTTGTTTGACACCACACAGCAAACAGAGATAACAGATGTTTGTTTTTGAATTAGGAAGCAAATTGTAGAGGTAGATAATTTGAGATAGGTCGAAAATATTGAGTTTTAAAAACCGACTCCAAGACCAAACTTGTGAATCATGTGAATAGGCGATGCAACTAGCAACCCAGCACTATATTCATTACTGTAACCACGGTTTAGATATGAAGATATAGATTATCTCTATTGTGCTGTAACATTTGCACGCTAAAAGTCAATGTCAACATTTTATAAATATAGGATAAAATCACTTATTGAAAGCATTTTTTTAAATATTGTCTTAGTGCAAAAGATAAAAACTACTAGCGTTTCGGAACGACCACTGCTGGTGCTGGGAAGATTACGCCGGAAGAAATCCAGTTCTGGTCCCTCCCTACTCAGCCTGATGGGCTATGTAATACTAAACTTTTATGGTCTGGGAGAGGAGAAATAAAAAAAACGACGGGTTGCACTCTGGGAGTGCCGGCAGAAGTGAAAACTTGAATATTAACGTTGTGCATTTTTGATATTTTGGAATGGTTAGGGAATAATTTTGCACAAATTGCTTTAATTATCAGTATAAAATATTTCAAATCTTTTCTGAACCACAGTCTGTTACAAATGTCACAAGCATGACCAAATTCATTTTCAAATTCACAGCAATATGGCCACTACACAGACGGTCGAGCCATCAGCTGTCACCATCCATGGATGCGCGTAGCACGCTGTAACATAAACACACACGAACATTCGCGCAAGCGCCCTGCGCCGTCTTACGAATTTTCGATCAGGCCACGTGTCCTGACGCGAGTTTAAAATTTTTTACCCATTCCAAAAAAAGTGCCCAACGACGCTAAAGAAGTTTTCATTTCAAAAAAAACTTAGAATGTACCAGCTGCTTCTCTTCCCACGCAGATCGTAAAAGCCGATCGAGGGAATGGGCAAAAATGCAAATCATGTTAGGCGATGCGGCTAGCAACCCATCACTGTGTTGATTGCTTTTCCATCTTCTCGCCCACCATGACGCTAAAAGTGGCTTTTGGGTCTTGCGGCCCTGGGCTCTGCATAGAACCGCAAGACCCAAAATGCTCTGTCTGCCCCATTAGGGATAAAGACGTGATAGTGTGTGTGTACAATGTGGCTTTTGGGTCTTGCAGCCCTGGGCTCTGTCTGCTTAGAGCCGCAAGATACAAAATGCTCTGTCCGCCCCAATAAGGATAAAGTGATATTATGTATGTACCTACGCCTATGAGGTAACCTACAGCTTTTTTGCTACAAAACCCTACCACTATAGGCACTCTTACTGAGAGCTATTGAGCGCAGACCACTCGTGCCTCGATGCAAGGGGTAAATACTGTATCGAAGTATTGGCACGTGTGCATATTTTAAAAGCAAAGCTAAGCCTTTATAATTATTATTTTATTTACTCAAAAAAGGTAAAATACTTCGTCATCATCATCAGGTTTTTTAGTCTCCAGTAAAAAAGTTTAGGACGCAATAAAGTGACGGAATTTTGTTTTTTGCCCAGCCCCCATTTGCCAATTTCGTACAGAGCGATAAGGAACTTCGTTCCAAAAAATAATTTTGACGCGTGCTAGGTTTGAACTGGAAACATGAGAACATCAACCATCTCAGGCATATGCTCTCTCTACTAAGTTATCGACGAGATAGTTAAAAATCAGAACACACACGACAAACAAACTGATATGGTCCCCCGCCCCTTAAAGGTCTTCCAAAACGACCGATTGGAGCGGCCTTCATCCAATGTTTTGCCATAACCTTGCTGAGGTCCGACGTGGGTCCGACCATGGTATAATAATATACTGCGCCAGGTATGGCATTCCGACATATAGTGGTCACGTGGGTGACACGAGCCTACGTCACCGCCACTGTGTTACCGGTACTGTAAAATCAAACACCCCAACTTTCATTATTCACGTATATCTGAATCGGATTAAACCATGTCCATTTTTACAAATAACCTATTTATGAAAAAATAAGTTAGACTTGTTAATGAATAACAAGTATAACCTAATTTTTAATGCATTAAAATATTTATTGTCATGAATAATGGCAGGCAAACGTTCCCTAAATCTTAACTTAGTCACATAGTGGCAACTCTGTGGTGACGTAGGCTCGTGTCATTGCCGGAATAGCAGACCTGTTTTTTTGGATCATGTGTCCGACCAACTTCAGATACAACTTTGCCATTTCGTCCGCAGACTTACTCCTGATAAGTACACGTACTAATTTGCTCAGTCGCGTCTCAAAAGAACAATGTCCAAGTTGCGTCAAAGTGAGCCCTTTGACAAAGCCTGGCTCTTACTCAGGCGTTCAGCGGATACTGTCATGAGCGGAGCGGAAATTATTTATTATTACTTGCTAATATGAAACTTTTCCTGCCTAACAAATGGTCTTATTTTATTTACAATAGAATATAAAAAATATAATATCCTTGTATATATTGTCGCGTAGGATGATAAATGACAATGATAATGTCAACGTCACAAATTCAAACTAAAAAGAAGTCATCTAAAGGTAAATTTTATCACTAACGCCAGAACACGATTGGCTTAGTGCCCATATCTCTGGCTTAGTGGTATTGGCGTTGGGCTTTGAATCGATAGACCTCAGGTTCAAATTACAGTCATGTATTATAGTGTTTTTGAAGTTTTGTAAGAAGTTTCTAGATAACTCTAGATTAAATTGAAAAGAAAATACGGGCCAGAAAAAAAAAATAGAAAATTTATGATTTGAGTTTAGAACAGGTTTAGAACTTTGATGTGATTTTGTTTGCATCCGGGGGGTATATAAGCAGAACAAGGCGCGGCCTACGCCAGTTTAGTTTGGAAATAAAATCCGAAGAAGGAAGAAGAAAAGAAAAAAGTAAAAGTTTAAGTAGTGAGTAAAAAGTGAAGTGGAGTGAAATGTGAAGTGAAGTGTAGTAGTAAGTGAAGTGAAAGTGTTCAGTGCAATTTCCACGCGCAATACAGTGCAGTGACGTTTCTGTGCGCGTGAAAGTAAAGTGACATTTCCGCGTACGTACCTGTGCAGTGATACGTGTGGCTTTCGACTGTGAGTACCCTAGAGTTGTAAATAAAGGCTCTATTCCATAGGATTGGCGTTTCCTTTCCTATCCCCAACCCACTCTCGTGACAATATATAGCCTAGTAAAAACTATCTTATATCCTTTCCTGGGTACCAAACTATATCCATATCAAATTTCATTTAAATAGGTTGAAGTGGTAACAAAAAAATAAACAAATATACAAACTAACTTTCGCATTTATAATATTAGTAAGGAAGTAAGGATACGGACAAATCACACAGATTAAGCCAGTCCCAAGTTAAGATCAAGACTTGTGTTATGGTATACTAACTCAACGAAACTAGGTTTTATAACAAATACATGTACCTTATAGATAAACATCCACGAATGAATGAATCTTCAAGCATTATATTTGACTTCAAGAGCTACACTAATTGAAATGAAAATATCCGCTGCTCGCATGGATATATCCGCTCCCGAAGCTCCGTTGAAGCTTTTTGCTGCAGCTTTTCAACGTTACTTGACTCGCACCGCTACAGTACATGTGTTTACTGCTTTTACTGTTAAAGCTGAGCGAAACTATGTCACAGTCAGTTAGTCTTTTGCTTGGAGCTGATATCTTTGAGAGAAAATTGGCTGTTGTGAATGATATTTTTATACCGCTATAAGCTTTTCACAAGCTTTTATTAAGCTTTATCTGTCCCGCTGTCCATTTGTCTGTCTCATCATCATCATCATCAGGTCTTTTTGTCTCCACTGCAGGAGCATGACCCTCTCTGTACTACCAGAGCTGGCCAGAGCAGCCAGAGGACTTTGGCCCACACTCTCCTCGCCGGTCAGGCGGGTTGGAGAGGTATATATGCTATAATTATTTAGCTTGTATTCCCTAAGTTCAACAACATCCACGGGAAGACTTGGAGTGGTCCTATTCTACTCTGCCGGAAACCACACGGCAACTTACCTTACCTATTTATTATTAATTCTGTGATAAGCGTACAAAACTATGCATAGTGACTTTTCGTACATTCGTCAATTCATTGGCTATGACCACAATTAGCCTCTAAATCATCCAAATCACCAGAAATAACCACAAGAAATCTATTTGCAGCATTAAATCGAGTGTCGCGCCCTAGCTCTCCCCACAAAAGTAATTTATGTGTGTGAATGTGCCGTTTATGACCAAACTTCTTTGTTCCTTCGTATTTATGTTGTTTTCTACGAATTTTTATGTTCAAGGCGTTGCGGACATCTTGAAAGCTTACTCTGACTCGAGCTACGCGCACTTGTGATATTTACTTAATTGGGTGATACATACATACTATCACGTCTTTATCCCTAATGGAGCAGACAGAGCATTTTGGGTCTTGCGGTTCTATGCAGAGCCCAGGGCCGCAAGACCCAAAAGCCACTTTTAGCGTTATGGTGGGCGAGAAGATGGAAAAGCAATCGATACAGTGATGGGTTGCTAGCCGCATCGCCTGGTAACATGATTCGCATTTTTGCCCATTCCCTCGATCGGGTTTTACGATCTGCGCGGGAAGAGAAGCAGCTGGTACATTCTAAGTTTTTTTTTATTTCTCCCAGACCAGCATGGGAGCTTTTTTTCGTTAAGCATGGGGGTGATAGTTAAATCATTCTGGGATTCGGTATATTTTACAATAGGGCTGTGGATTGGGTAAAAATATATTATTTTATTTATTCCGTCAACAAGATTATCCAAAAATAAAGGAACCATATTTTGTTTAGCAAAGTAGTAAACATTACAAAGATACAATGCACCGAAGTTTCAGAGTGGGAGGGGGGACGATTAAAGTGAGAATCAAGCAGATCGTGACGTCACGCGAAATGTAAATGCGCTGTATCTTCGACATTATTTGCTAGAGAAAAGAAAAATACGTACACTATACTTTGTAATAATATATGTATAATGATAAAAAAATGTATTTTAGTCCACATCTCTTTCGTCAAATGCGCGCACTGCCAATAATTCCATACTTAATCCCGATCAAACAGTTGTATATTGACTTTAAAAATAAATCTATACATATAATAAAACAGTAAAAAAAGTGTGTCTGTACATTAAATATATTTCCAAAAAAAATATTGTGGGCGATGGAGACGTAGTAATAGAGTAAGAATTAAAAAAAAAAGTGTCTGTTTGTCTGTTTGTCTGTTTGTCTGTATGTCTGTTTGTCTGTTTGTACGCGCTAATCTCCGGAAATACTAGACGGATTCGAATGAAACTTTTTTTGTTATATAGCTATTAAGCATGGGCAACATATAGGGTATAAATGATTTTGGAAAATGGAACGCCTGATGCAGAACCATAATTGTCCAGCTAAACTATAAGAGATATAAAAATGCCGCCTTAGTAAAAGTTGTTCAGCCTGATGAGCATTTTCCAGAGACATAAAGTCCACGCGAACGAAGTCGCGGGCTTCGGCTAGTAATTAAATAAAAATATAATACATATTTAATGGGAGCTCCTAAACAACAAACGTGATTTTTAGGGTTCCGTACCCAAAGTGTAAAAACGGGACCCTATTACTAAGACTTCGCTGTCTGTCCGTCTGACCGTCTATCCGTCTGTCTGTCACCAGGGCCCTGTTTAATAAAGATTACAAATTTTAAATTATAATTGTATTTTACAAGTTACAATTCTACAAGTTTCTGTTTAATAAAGATTACGACTTACAAATTTACAATGGTGGAAAATCTACAAAATTGTAAAACTGTACCTACAATTTTACATATTTCTGTTTAATAAAATTTTTCTCTTTACAGGTGACAATTTACATATTTGTAGGAAAAACTGTTCTATTGAACACATAATTGTAATTACAAGTTTACATATTTTGTAAATTGTAGTACAATTCTGACAGGTGGACTCATCGTGTGTCAGAACTTTACAATTGATTGGAGATTAAAATGTAATAGGAATAATTCGGCCATAACACCTTTTTCTTATATCTAGTATAACAATAACTATTATAAACAACTTAATAATCTACTTACGATGGTCCTTTGTCTAAACTTTTGTCTTGTTGTGTCACATAGGTTAGGTACCTATGTGACACAACAAGATAAAAGTTTTTTTAGTCTTTGATGTAGATGCTCAAAGATTTCAACTGTTCCGCAATGTCTTTAAACTTTTTTATTTTCAACCGACTTCATTATATCGTGAGTTAGTTTTTCGTTTAACCGAATAAAATATCTTTATTCTCGTATATTTCAGACAAAATTGTAATTTTGTTAATGTGCTCCATTACTTGGTAATGAATCAAACAAATAGGAAACCAAACAGTAAAACCAAATTCTAAAGAAGTATGTCAATTTATGAATTTATATAAAAATTTACATTTTATGTAAGTTGTAATTTACAACAAATTACATTTACAACAAAATACAAATTTGTACTTACAATATTTCATCGAAATCTACAGGCGTTTTCTGCACTTGTAAATATTTATTGAACAGCATTTGTATTTACAATATTTGTTAAGTTTTCATGTGTAACTTTCTTACATAATTGTAAGGTTTATTAAACAGCACTTGTCGTACAATTTTACAAATTTGTCACTTATTTACAAAATTGTCGGATTGTAATCTTTATTAAACAGGGCCCAGGCTGTATATTTAGAACCGCGGTAGCTAGACAGTTGAAATTTTTACAAATTATGGATATCTGTTGCCGCTATAACAACAAATACTAAAAACAAAATAAATAAATATTTAAGGGGGGCTCCCATACAACAAACGCGATTTTTTATAGTACGGAACCCTTGGTGCGCGAATCCGATTCGCACTTGGCCGGTTATTATAAACAAGTGTAAGGAGCCCTTCGTGCAGGAGTCCGACACGAACTTGGCCGGTTATTTCAATAACACAACTCTTTATTCAAAAGACGTCAAAGTATTGAAATAAACTGCTCGATATTCGCCAATATCTCAAGGACTCAAGGTGAAATTGACATAATATGAATAGACAGCAGAAAGGAAAAAAACCACTTACTTACACCCAATGCCAAATAATTAATTTGTTTATTTATTTAAATTACACACAGATTAACAGATTAAAAGCATCAGCATGTTAAACAGTTCTTAGATAATTTTTTTAATAATATTATTATATAGGGATAAATTACACTGATTGAGCTAGCCCTAAAGTAAGTACGAGACTTGTGTAATGGAATACACTAACTCAACGATGCAATATTTTTTTTCATTTATCGATAAACATTTGAAGGCAGCTATAAACTAAAGATCTAGTATACTCAACAATTATTATTCGATACTTTTCTCCGGGGGACATACACACACGTGATTTCCCTACAAGTTTATTTGCTAGGCAAATTACAAAACCCCCGACTATCACGAACGCCATCCAGTGATGCGTAGCAGCAGCGTAGCGGAACTACCGATACCAGTAGCGCCATCTATTATTTGCAATCGCATCGGAAAAGGTCTATCCGTTCGAGTGCTACGATGCCACAGACAGACGTTAGCGTCAAACTTATAATACCCCTCTTTTTGTCAGGTGTTAAAAAGAACTGAACCTGCTTTAGAAATTTTGCCGGTGTTTAAAAAGTTACTCTGTTTAGACGTTTTACACGTCTGTATTTGGGTCATAGGATTACACCATCCTCATCCTATCAAATTTCACTTGATTTGATCCAGTAGATTTAGCAAATTGGCTGTGACAGACGGACGAACAGACAGACGCACGAGTGATCCTAAAAGGGTCCCGTTTTTCATTTTTTGTACGGAACCCTAAAAAGCGTAGCGCACCCCAGCTCGGAAGCAGCAAGGCTGAGGAATCAACCGAAGAAGAAAACATGACACTAACCAGAGGTAATGTTACGTCCAGAATGTATTTATATCAATGGTCCAAGGTGATCCAAACACCCAATACGCAATGCCGCTCACGTCCACAATCTACGTAACCCAAAATTTGAAAAAATCCGTACCACGCTTGTAAAAAAAAGAACTTTTTCCATTAATTTAGAAAAGTTCTTTGTGTAATCTTTATCACAGAATATGGTAATAAGGCTTTTTATATTCGTTCCTTTAAACCTGTACTGACATTGTTAGTTGATTTTGTCCGAATGGAGGTCAACTTATTTTCTAATACAAGAAAAACTGTTGCATTTTTTTTTGTAGTTATGAACCTGACCCTCAAATCTTATATGGCTCATGCATGATGCTCCTCCATAACTTATTAGTTATAATTATAAGTTTTAGGTTAATTTATAACGTAATACAAAAAATATTTAAAATAAACTACGTAATTTTAATTTTGTCTGGGTAATGAGAAAATACATAAAATTATCTACTGTTGCAAAATATTTATTATCTTTGCTGTAGCCTAGAACATCTGCAATTTGTTCGCAGGAGATTCTAATAGAATTTTAATCATTAAATATTTAAATAAAATTTAATCCGATTCACATATGCAAGTTCTGTAAAAAAAATAGGGTAAGCGTCCTAATTATCACCCCAGACACTGAATTTCGTCTTCTTTTTGTTTAAGAACTATAAACAAAAAGAAGACGAAATAGACGAAATAGACAAAAAATAATCTAACTTAAAAAACTTTTTTTTTTAAGATATATTTCCGTCAATAATTAAATGTAAAAGTACAAATACAAAGTGAATAGTAATTAATAATCTAAATAAAATAAGAATTAAATTCTTCTGACCTACTCCAAATTACAATAAAAAATAACTGTACTTAAATGTTTGCAGCAATTATTGTCTTTAAATTTTAAGTGTGGGCATTGCACAAACAAAACCCACTTAATAAGAAAGCTTTCAAGTTATTTCGAACAACATAAAATGAAAACACGTGGCCCGGCAAAGAACAAAAACGCGCCAACTCTCATTTTGTATTTTGTGCAATGATTGTTGTACTAAATAAAACTAAATGCGTGCCATGTGGTCATTCTCTCGTTATAATGCCACCTCGGCCCGCTAACTTCATTCTTATCTCTCTATCCCTTTCACACTCACTGATTCCTCATTCAGATAACTTATTGCCTTTCACTCGCACGTCTACTCGAGTCAGTCAACGGCTAGAAGCATCGTACGTCGGATGTTAGTCGCTGCGGCAAAAAATCGTCGTAAGTTTCGTGGAAAAACGGAGTAAATACTTTTTTCATTTTTTTGCGAAAGTGTTACCAGTGATTGACGAAGTGTAAAAACAGTTGCTGTGTGATTGTTATGTAGTTTCTGAGTTTTTATCTTGCTAAAGTGCATTTTGGAATGTTGCAAACATCTCAGGTATAATAGTGCCGCGAATTAGTGCGAAGTGAGCGGGATTTTTTACGGTTTGTAATTTTTTTTTCTTATCATTCTTTTGTTAACGATATTGAAACTATTGGAAGTCACGGTGTGGCCTCGCGTTCTGATGGATTATTGAGTTATCTTTAGGTGTTTGTTGCAATTCGTTTACGATACTTGTAATATTTTAGTTTTGTATTAGTAAACCAAGGTCTACCCGCATTATTTACTATTTCTTGATAACAACCATGCTTGATTTCGAACACCTGTGTAAACTCAAACGTAACAATAAATGGAGTTTTGTTCATGTCTATCATTATAAAACTACAGTAATAATATTATATACCTACCTAGACACTAAGTAAACTTAGTAGTTTTGTTTTTGATAACACAGAAAGTTAGATCGTACGAAACATCTACTTAACACTACGGTATTAAGATAAACACTACGGTATTGTTACAAACTTAATTTACAATTAATTAATTTATAAAAAATATAATAGGGTAAATGTGCCGAACATCGCACGGTAAAAAATACGGGCCAAATAATAATTTTTTTCGAACTATTTTTTATTAAATCCATACTTATATATAAAGCTGAAGAGTTTGTTTGTTTGTTTGAACGCGCCAGTCTCAGGAACCACTGGTCTGATTTGAAAAATTCTTTCGGTATTAGATAGGTCGTTTATCGAGGAAGGCTATAGGCTATATTGCATCACGCCCGCGACTTCACTCGAGTGGATAACGCGGGCAAAGCCGCGCGCTGCCTCTAGTGATAAAATATAGGCTTACCAATGGGATACAAAATATAAATAGATAGGTGACACAATATCCTCTGTAACATCGTGGTTGCGAAGGAAACTGTCTTTATCTTTTTGGTAGCACAACAGAAGCGTGACAAGTTAGTCACGAGTCTTTTTCTTGTTGTAACTTAACTATTCACAACTAAGCATCATTGCCTACTTGAAAATATTAATTCCAGCATTTTCAGCATTGCCCACAACTTCTAGCGGGTATAAAATGTCCTAAATAAGGGTATGTTAGGAAAAGTGTCAAATTTTGATAAATTTTATTTTAGCTGTATTAAACCACGGATTAAACGTAGTTAAAATATTAACATAAGCGTTACTTGACTCCAAGAAAGTCCGACTAACACTAGTGTCAGAGTTTTTAAACCGCCTTAAAGGCCTCTGACATGGTTTTAGGTAACGACCAATGTCAAAGACAGTGGCCGGGGCCGACGGCTTAACGTGCCCTCCGAAGCACGGATCATCTTACTTATCAGACAATCAGGTGATCAGCCTGCAATGTCCTAACCAAACTAGGACAACAACACAAAGTCGTTGCCCCCGCTAGGAATCGAACCCGCGACCTCCGGGTATGAGCCGAACACTCCAACCATTACACCACGGAGGCAGTTATAATAGTTATAATATGCAATAATTGGTATGTGACATTTATTCAAATATGCATGTGCTCTTAGCTAGCTATCGGAGTATCGACATAACGATATGCCCTCTAGATAATATAGGCTGATATCTAATAAGCAGATAAAATAACATGCCATGATAACGAGAATAACAATAAATCTATTTTATTAAATAAATCGCCTAACTTCGATTATTATACTATTAGAAGAATAAATCCCATGCTGGTCTGGGAGAAATAAAAAAACTTAGAATGTACCAGCTGCTTCTCTTCCGTAAAAGCCGATCGAGGGAATGGGCAAAAATGCAAATCATGTTAACAGGCGATGCGGCTAGCAACCCATCACTGTATTGATTGCTTTTCCATCTTCTCGCCCACCATGACGCTAAAAGTGGCTTTTGGGTCTTGCGGCCCTGGGCTCTGCATAGAACCGCAAGACCCAAAATGCTCTGTCTGCCCCATTAGGGATAAAGACGTGATAGTATGTAGAAGAATAAAGTAGGTATTACTTTACTCTAATATTGCTGTGCTACCTAGATATAATAGGTTTTTTTAAATAATTACATACCTACCTACTTCCAAGCAATGGGTATGACAGGAATATGTGGAAATGCTATTTTAATATCTTGTATTGTATTACTGAACCGCAGAGGTTTTGTGGTTAGAATGAACAACATCTCAGTAGCTAAGTACTTACCTAGTTAGTAGTTATTCTTTGAAGTACCTAAATAAAAATCTTTAACAGTTTATGGGAATAGCTAACTAATTCATTTAAACCTGCTCTAGTCCTTCATGTTTTAAAAACTATGCCCAAAAGGATTATACTGTAACATTATTACATTGTATAAATAATCCTTTTTATACGATCTTAAGCAGAAGTTAACACTTAGGTACATTGTACGCACGTAAGTAATGTTAAAAACAGTAGTTGCTCTCAACCTATTAAATTTTATAACGCCATCAAACTAAGAACAGATTTCATTTGAAACCTCGTGCTAGTGAATTCGCAGAAATTAATTTTATAGTCACTCATCATAGCTACTTGTTTTGTTACCTGACGTTTCTACGAATTGAAAGGCACATTTAAATGTTATCGATAAATGTTTTCTATCGTTAGAAATTCGGGTGTCCGAAAATAAGACAAAAGTGTCGGTCATTAGGGCATTTACCCTGTTATCAAAAGAAAAAATCGTTTAGAAAATCTATAATGGGATTGTTTGTAACGTTAGTCAAATCTTAGAGTGTAGCAAAAGTGTGCAATGTCCAGGGACTTTTAAAAAAAAAGGTTAGGTTAGGTTACTGGATCTTGCACACCCTTTGGAACACTGCGACCCTAATTTTGTTAAAAAAAAATTAAATAACCTATTTCACAGTTTTATAAGAATCCAGTTTAGGTGAAATGATTAGACTTTATAATAATGTGCATTTCGATGTAACGTAATCTGTGTACGAAAATTCCGAAGGTCATCACCCCATTGTATTGTTGACGTAAGTAGATCGACCTTAACTTCCTTTGCAGAAATAGCAGTGAATAAACACTATAATTCAGTCAGTAAATTTTATGTGTATTTTATTTGAGTGATAACAATATGATTCAACGTTTGTTCGTTTGTTTGTAATAACTTTATTGTACTATGAAAAAACACAATTAGATACAAAAACAATAGAATAAATTGTCAACTGCGGACTTATCCCATAATGGAATCTCTTCCAGTCAACCGGCGAATAAGAAGATAGGACAATTACTCACAAGAAGGGTATAGAAGGTCGTACTTACACAGGATAATTTAAACTAACATTATATATAACTAAATACCTACACATGTACGTTTACTAACTCTTTCCGGGCTTTTTAGAACTATATTTATGTAAAAAGTTTAAGTTAAATTAAAAATATAATTACTGTGTCTGCTTTAACTAATAATCAACAAAATATTATAATATAGTGACAAAGCTATACAAAATAATGAAATTATGAAATTAATGAAATTCGTTCTTATCGGTGGAGTATCTTCCATGTTTCACTATTCTTGGTCATACCTTTGACTTTCCTATATGACATGATGACTTAACTAAAGTTTTTCTTTATTGATAACACTCTTTTTATAAATAAATAAAAATTTAGTTCATCGTAGTATTGATCATCATCATCATCATCATATCAGCTACAGGAAGTCCACTGCTGGACATACGCCACATTAGTATTGATTCTTTCATTAAAATCATTCCTGCATTTCTAAAACTATTTTCCACCAAACGCCTTACAAATTCGAATGGAAAAAAATTTTTTTTGTTACAATTTTTGCCATATTTTCATATTACTTCTCAAAATGCTAAATGACAAATTCTATTGAAATGTGAAATATTTTAACCAATTAATAAACCAAGTTATGATCTCATACTGTTAAATGCCATAATAAAACCTACCTGTCGACCGTGCGACCGTTTTTGCATTCTGTTAGAACCGGTTTCAGAATACCGTCTTCAATGACTACACTTTTTGCCACTTCGCGTGTTGAAATGATAATCCGCTGTTAATGTAAGATTTTTCAAAGAAAAACGTGTTTCGTTCAGTTTACATTGTTTCAACGTTGTCTGTACTAAAAAAAAGTTAAAACTAATTTGTGTAAGAATCGCGTAGTGATATTGTTGAACTCAAGCTAAGAGCCCATTTTATTCCATTTAGGTTAGGATGAAAAGAAGGTAGCAGAAGTATGTCTAATAATAACGTAGATAGGTATTTCTAATAAATGCATAATGGTCAGAGGAGAATCGTTCTATTCTAAGTTTAGATTTTTATTGCCTATAAGGTGACGACTATTGGATCATTGTCAATTATGCCATCTCTTACCCTACGCACAAACTAAAGAATCAATGGTATTATGGTACTCGATGGAAACAAATAAATACGGACAAATCACACAGATTCTAAGTTTTTTCTTTCTCCCATGCTGGTCTGGGAGAAAGAAAAAACTTAGAATGTACCAGCTGCTTCTCTTCCCGCGTAGATCGTAAAAGCCGATCGAGGGAATGGGCAAAAATGCGAATCATGTTAACAGGCGATGCGGCTAGCAACCCATCACTGTATTGATTGCTTTTACATCTTCTCGCCCACCATGA
This sequence comes from Acrobasis consociella, assembly GCA_963555685.1. Lineage (NCBI taxonomy): Eukaryota > Metazoa > Arthropoda > Insecta > Lepidoptera > Pyralidae > Acrobasis > Acrobasis consociella. Next base: position 2,705,711 of record OY743121.1, read on the forward strand.
CGCTAAAAGTGGCTTTTGGGTCTTGCGGCCCTGGGCTCTGCATAGAGCCGCAAGACCCAAAATGCTCTGTCTGCCCCATTAGGGATAAAGTCGTGATAGTATGTATGTAAATCACACAGATTGAGCTAGCCCCAAAGAAAGTTCGAGACATGTGTTATGGGATACTAACTCAACGATACTACATTTTATAACAAATACATATATAAAATAAACATCCAATAGCCAGGTCAATCTGAAAAAGACCATTTTCCATTTTGACCTGACCGGGGATCGGACCCGGGACCTCTGGAGTGACAGCGTGACATGCGCATGACGACCATCAGACCACACCGCTGTGGCCTAGTCTAGGCCACAGCGGTCGTATATGGTAAGATACTTTCTGTTTTGTTGATATAAGACCACAGATTTTTATGAACTGGGCCTTAGATAGTTAAATTAGATTTGTTGTTAACAATGGTCTAGAGTTTAGATTGAGAACATATTATAATTGCTACTCGATTCCGGATGTGAAGGTTTTGTTATTACATAAATTGATCTTTGATTGATCTCGCTTCATTTACAATACATGTTATATAAAATGTTTTGTTTAAATGCCACTGTTGACATCAATTATAATTAAAGTTAATATAAAGAACATGGCGGATGTAAAATAATTTGGCTAATTCGTATTTAAAGAGAGTTAGTCACAGACTGGTAATAATATGATAACAATTATTTAAGGAAATTGAATATTTTTTGGCACATCTTTAACATTTTGATGTTTTATGTATGTATTTAGTATTCCAATTGTGTTTTGTTACTAAATATCGGTTCAGGCAATTTATGAAAAAGAGTTGTATTTGTACGACAATATATAAGACCATCTCGCAAGTATAGGTACCCTTTCAAACAAAAAAAAAATGTAGAAGTTTCATGAGCTAAAAAAAATTAAGGATTTCACAGGTTTACTTTTCACATTTCACAGTTTAGTATAGATTCCTAACTAGATAAGATTTTATACACACAAACTTTTATTTAAAGCATATTTTAAATTAATTTTTCGTGTAAATAACAAGCGATTGACTCTATAAGGGGCCTCTATCCCTTTATTTTTATTTATTTATTTATTTAACTTCATACACAAATACAAGTGTAATGGCGGACTTAAAGCCTAAGGCCTTATCTCCCAGTCAACCAAACGGGTGATGTGGAGAATGATAGGGGTAGTGCACAACTTGACAGGTATATGGTGAAAAAGAAAGAAAATACTATATGTATAAATAATCCATACTTATATATAAAGCTGAAGAGTTTGTTTGTTTGTTTGTTTGTTTGTTTGAACGCGCTAATCTCAGGAACCACTGGTCCGATTTGAAAAATTCTTTCGGTATTAGATAGGTCGTTTATCACGCCCGCGACTTCACTCGAGTAGTTAAGGCCGGGTGGTAGTTGAAAACTCGTTTTCAGGCCCCTTTTTTAACTCTTGTATCTAACGCCTCGCAATATATACCAAATCAAGAAAATTATAATGAACGGAGAAGTTCATCATTTAGCTACTGAACCGAGCAGATTTTACTAATAATCAAGGAATAAAGCAAAAAAATAAATAAATAAAATAGCCCAAATTCTGTACTTGCAACTCTGTTTTTTCAATATTTTGAGCGACACGAACATATTTTTTTGTATTATTTAGGTGGCTATTGTAATACCTAAGAGACTGAACCAGCTAGTTTTTTAATTCGTTCTATATTTTTCACAAAATAAATAAAAAACCTTAAAAAATTGTAAGGAATTCGAACTCCGATGATATTGACGCCCGAATTAAGTTAAGCAAATTTAGCCTTTATTCACGGGGCAACAAGAGCTAGAGTCGTACATCGTGTAAATTGAGTTTGTGTATTCAAGTTGCACCTCGCCTTAACGCGGGCGAAGCCGCGCGCTGCCTCTAGTATAATATAAGGTATACTTAATATAAGGTACCCCTAAAAATAAAGTAAATTTCACAATGCTGGGTTGTTGTAGTTGCAATGACACGATGGTTATTTCTATAGTAACCTTACACACTATGTCCACGTGACCCAGTTAGCTCACGCAGTGTTACACAAGTAACACTAATCAGTTGGTCAGTTATTGTTATTCCGTCTGCTGTTAAGAAATGCTGCGAATTAAATTCTTCCTTAGTTGGAAAATCATAAATTAAATTCTTCCTTAGTTGGAAAATCATAGTCATTCTTTTTGAGTTCAGATTTACCATCGCATCATCAGGTCTTTCTAGTCTCCACTACAGGAGCACGACCCTTTCTGTACTATTGATGAGGTTCTATTGATGTTTATAAGCTTTATTATCATTAGATAATATAAAAAAAAATTTAAATTGTGGCTTAAAAGTGTTTTCACACACTTTTCAGGTTGTTGTCATAAAATGTTGAATTTACACACTTTTAAACAAATAATTTAAATCATCTGGAAAAAGTAGTGTTTGATATTTATTAATCTTCATTTTTCCAAGGCTAGTATAAAAATAAACATACTTAATATTTCGTAAGAATTTTAGTTAAATAGACAGGTGTCGCGTTAATTTGCATTTTACCAAACTCAACATTTTGTTCACGTAAAATCCAATGTTTTGATCAGTTTTTTCACTCGACTCTAACATAAAATACGAAATAAGACTATAAAACTTCACCTTACAATTTAAATTCCACACACAAATCACATAAAACTTTGAAAAGCTATTTGCTCCATTTAAAGACATCTTGATTTAACACCCAATAAAGTTTAGTGCGTTACTAAAAACTTGTTGCTTTAGTCGGAGATCGAATACTAACTGATTTTTATAGTCAAAACAAAAAAGGGAGGTGTAAAATTTATAATTCGTGCCGCCATAACAATTATGCTTTGGTGAGAAAATACCACAGATTTAGAAAAATGTAGAAAACATTTTTATATATGAGACATATAGTTAGCTGCGTTAAAGTAGCCTATGTGTCAATCCAAGGTGTCAGATTCCTTCATACCAAAATTTATCAAAATTGGTCCAGACGTACTCAAATGCTGCTGAATGTCTTTGCTTGAAGAAATTGAAAAAAATCTAAGAAATAATGCGGACTTAATGTTCTTATCATTAAGTCCGCCATTTGCTAAAAGTATATTTTTACTTTGGAACGATTAAGTACTAAGTTACAAAAAAACCTTTTTTACTGCCATAAAAATACACACAATTTTATCTAATTTTTTGCACATTTTTTTTTGTAATTGTTACGTTATGACATTAGCATACTTCTTCCTCTGAAAATGATCATTATATATTTTATAGAACCATAAACATAACTATTAATGCCCCTTTTCGACAAAGTACTCGCATATTAATAAAGTGAATGAATCATTAGTGGAAAGTTCACTGAATCGTGCGTATGCATATCATTAGTCATAGTTATTTCCCTGCCTCGAAATTGGGCGAAAATAATGAAAGCCGGACATATAAAGTACTTTTTTCTACTCCTGTACTGTTAACTGTCTTTTAAATGGTTCTGAACACTAATATAAGAACGTTGATAATATGATTGCAGAAAAAAGTCTATACTCTATGCCTCATAATAGCACATGTGTCGTTATTTCACTAAAACGATACTGCTAGCCATAGACCAAGAACATTTTTTTCTATAGATTTACCATACTGCCAACATAAGAAAAAAATGTTTTTTTTAAAATAGTCACTAAAAAGACGTCAGTTAAAAAAAAAGTTTACCATAGATACCATATAGATCAGTACTTGTATATTCTAAATCTGATTTACCAAACATGTAAGTCAAACATTTTCATATTTTCTTTGTTTGGTTTTGTATTTTATTTAGTAAATATAGTCGTAGAAAAAGTATTGTATGCAACGTTGTATAAGTACGTCAAAAAATGCTCGATGGCGCCTCCTTACGATGCTCGCTAAAGCTCGCATCGTAACCTGCGCCACTCGCATATTTTGAACTCTCTTATACAACTGTTGCATAAAATACTATATTCTACTCCTGTACTGTTATCTGTCTTTATATGGTCCCGAAAACTAATATAAGAATATAGATAATATGATTTTAGAAAAAAGTCTATAGGTACTCTATTCTTGATAATTACGTAGGTAAAATATAAACAAAATATTATTTATGTCTTAAGTACATAAACAATAATATATCCCAGGCCATGTATGTATGTATTAACTTAATGATCTAATGCTTTTTGGAAACTTGTACTTATTTGAAATAAGTTATTTCATTTCCTACATCACTATTTCTTTTATTAAACACAATACAACATCTAAAAAGTTATGAATGTTGAGCAACATGTTGCCTGAACCATAGCTAATTTTATTTTTTAATTGACTTGGTTTTTCGTGTGCATTGTGATCTGAAAACTTTTTACGGTGGAAAAGACTGAACAAGCATTATTTTAAAATAATTGTTAATGAGGGGATTAATTATACATAAAATATAACAAATTTAAATAGAAATAAGATCACAAAGGCGGTAATATTCCAGGAAGGGATCTCTTTACAGTTACGGGTTTACAACCATCAAAATGTTTCTTCTTAGTAACGTTAAAAAAGGTTATTTCTTGTAGGTATTTTCGTTTTGTACAATAAAGAATTTACATACATACATACATACAAAAGGCAAAGAGCGAGGAAACCAACTGTAAGTTCAAAGTCAAAGCGAAGTTTATTATTCATTGGATCGAAAAGGTTCACCTTATTGAATTTCGGTAATACATAGTTACTTTCTCTGTAGTGAACCCAATTCTCGATTTATTTCTTTATTTTCGCTTACATGCACTCATACATTACATGGTTAGTAGGTTAATAAGTACATGAACCCTGGCAGGGTGTTGCGAACTAAAAGTATGTTGAGTTGAGTTTATATAATAATAGTGGTTTTAGATTCAGGATATGTCAAAAATTGATAGTGATTACATTGAATGTCAGCAGAGATACATAGAACTTTTATGTTATAAATAATAGCCCTTAATTTCAGGTAAGTTTGATTACATTTTAAATTTAATGAGATGTAGTTTTTGTAAGACCGAAAATTTAAAATACCTTAATAATAATATTGCAAAAAAAAATATTTAGAAGGGAAAAAAAAGATAAATATAAATGTCAGTATATTAATGGATGTGTGTGTGTGTTTATTTTCGAATGTATACTGATTATTTATTATTATAACGCAAGATATAAGTACTTGTTTTTTATCTCATCATCATCATCATCAGGTCTTTTTGTCTCCACTGCAGGAGCACGACCCTCTGTACTACCAGAGCCATACTTGGCGCAGCCAGAGGACTTGGCCATCACTCTCCGCGCTGGCGCCAGGCGGGTTGGAGAGGTCTCATTAATGTTTATAAGCTTTGTTTAGCTTGTATTTCCTAAGTCTCCTTCTACGACATCCACGGGAGGACTTGGAGTGGCCCTTCCTTTTCGGAAACCACAAGGCTTGTCGGTTATATGTTTTTTTATTGTCCTAGAATAATTTTGAAGTCAGTTATGTACATTCTAGTGTCAGAACGATTATTGGTACTTTTACCCTTATGTGTAATTTTAGCGTAGATGTCTTCATGTAACTTAACGTATTTCAACTGCCTCCGTGGTGTAGTGGTTAGAGCGTTCGGCTCATACCCGGAGGTCGCGGGTTCGATTCCCAGCGGGGGCAACGACTTTGTGTTGTTGTCCTGGTTTGGTTAGGACATTGCAGGCTGATCACCTGATTGTTTGATAAGTAAGATGATCCGTGCTTCGGAGGGCACGTTAAGCCGTCCGTCCCGGTCACTGTCTTTGACATTGGTCGTTACCTAAAACCATGTCAGAGGCCTTTAAGGCGGTTTAAAAACTCTGACACTAGTGTTAGTCACTAACACACTCGATAAGAAGAAGAACGCATTTCAAAAATTATTTATGGACGTTTAAAAATCCTTACAAATGTATTTTTTTTTTATTTGTTGTATACATATAAAAATTCCGTAGTACCTTAAAATATAAGAAGTATAAAACGTCGAAACGTCCATCGAACTTTACGAAAAAAATAGACATTTCAGTAAAAACAAATAAAACCTAAAGCTATTCTTAGAATTTGAACAAAAACCAGTAATTTGGAACTAAAATAGTTCCCTTACGCCTTGTCGTAATGGGGACTAGCAAAAAATAACCACAAAAGTTAAAAGATTTCTTTGTCCAAGGGAAAATAGAACTTATCTCAAAGAAACAGAGATGTTATTTCTATAGCGTTTTTCAATTTAGCCAAAAATATAATGAAGACAATTTTTGAGTTGTTTTTTTATGAAATAATTAATTGGTTGAATCGAATACCTATCTATTTAGGTATCGAAACAATAATTGATTACAATAAATTGGCACTTTGAGCACAGTTTGAGTGACTTTAGTATTTTATCTTTGTCTTGGTTGGATAATCAATCGGTGGTTCTCAAGCACAGACATACAAATGAAAACAGAAGTGCTATTTTTGAAACGCGGAGTCACCAAAAGGAATGGTTTTTCCATACAAAAAATCGTTCGTTTAGTGACTCCGCGTTTGAAACTGAAGTGCTATTTTTGAAACGCAGAGTCACCAAAACGAATGGTTTTTCCATACAAAAAATCGTTCATTTAGTGACTCCGCGTTTGAAAAATAGCACCTCAGACCAAACATTACATAGGAAGAACGCGTGGCATTAATTTACTCGTAGCCTAAATAATCTATACTTAATATTATAATAAAGCTGAAGAGTTTGTTTGTTTATTTGTTTGTTTGAACGTGCTAATCTCAGGAACTACTGGTTCGAATTGAAAAATTATTTTTTGTGTTGGATAGATCATTTATCGAGGAAGGCTTTGGGCTATATAACATCACATTGCGACTAATAGGAGCGAAAAAACAGTCGAAATTTGTGGAAAAAGCGGGGAAAATTATTCATCTTTGAGAGCTTCCGTTGCGTGTGCTGCGAAAACGGTTCGAGATACCCATTAAATATGTGTAAAATAATTATTCCTCTTTAAATTATTTAAAAAAATGTCCGCGATAGTATATCTTTTAAGATTAACTCACAATAACCGTTTTTATGATAATCAAATTTGGTCGAAATTAATGCATTATTACAATTTATTTGACAGAGTTGTATCAACATAATAAAGCTGAGGAGATAGGTTTGAAAACAGAAAATAAATATGATTCCCAAAATAACTTCCACGCGGACGAAGTCGCGGGCACAGCTAGTATATTTATAAACAGTTATTGCGGGTGTTAATACAATTACTCTATACCTTCATAAGTATAGTACAGGACTATTTTTGTTCCAAATATTACTAGTTATGTTAAAGAAAAACAACAAATTTTAAATGTAGCTTAAGGCCATACCCAAATTTTCCGGGGTCCAGTGGCGCCACCATTTAAAATAAATCATTTAAAAGGAAACGGAGATATCATTTAAAATTCTGTCTTGGTCAAGTTCTAGATACCCATTCAAAGTATTTTTTAAACTACTTTTTGTAGTTTTAAGTGAGAGCATGAAGCTTTTCTACGCACATTTGCGAAAAACGGCCACTTTTAGCTAATGTGCGTAGAAAAGCTTCACGTTCGCACTTTAAATTATAAACAGTAGTTCATAAAATAGTTTTAAGGGTTATCTAGGGCTTGACCAAGACACAATTTTGATTGATATCTGCGTTTCCTTTTAAATGATTTATTTCAAATGGCGGCGCCACTGGACCCCGGAAAATTTGGGTATGGCCTTAAGTGTAAATTCATGCCACGCGGCATTATTAATAGTATACATACAATAATGCTGTTGTTTTTGTTGTATATATCTTTATTGTACATAAACATTACAAACATAGGAACAATAACGAACCATAAAATTTGTAGGTACAAAGGCGGACTTATCCCATAATGGGATCTCTTCCAGTCTTATAATAATGTTTAGTCTGCTTCCCTTTATATGTCTGTGATTCTAAGCTATGTTTGAAGAAAACGATGGTTATCAGGTTGACGTTGCGTATACAGATTATTCAAAAGCATTCGATAAGATTCCACATTCGATTATGATTAATAAACTGGAAGCCAGTGGTATACATGGTGACCTTTTGCGTTGGTTTGAATCTTATCTTCGTGATCGTAGCCAAGCTGTAGCAGTGAAGGGTTATTGTTCATCATTTGTTCCTGTAACTTCTGGCGTACCACAGGGTTCTCATGTCGGGTCACTGTTATTCAATTTATTTATTAATGATATTAGTACTGTTTTCAAAAATTCTAATATTCTACTATTTGCGGATGATATGAAAGTTTTTAAAGTTATAAAATCACCGGAAGATTGCGTGTTAATGCAGGAGGATCTTGATGGCTTAATCCGTTACTGTAATAATAATTTACTTCAGCTTAATATTGCAAAGTGTAATGTCATGTCATTTTCGCGGAAATTGAAAACTATAAAATACGACTATCATTTCAATAATGTCCAAATACAGCGAGTATCTGAGATACGAGATTTAGGTGTATATATGGATAGTGAACTTACTTTTAATACACACATCAATAAAATTGCATCTAAAGCTTATAAAATGTTAGGGTTTGTACTTAGAACAGGAAAAGATTTTAGATATAATTCCACGCGTATTCTCCTATTTAATTCTTTTGTTCGTTCAAGCTTAGAATATGCTTCAACTATTCGGAATCCACAATATAAAAAATATATAGACATGTTGGATAAGATACAAAGTAAGTTCATCAAACATTTGCAATTCTATGAAAATCATTGTCCTCAGAATAAATTAAATCTACTACCTTCATTATCTGCTCGCCGCATGGAAAGAGAACAAATTTTTCTTTATAAAATTTTACATAATTCCTTAGATTCTTCTTACCTTTTAAGTAATATAAGTTTGAGATGCCATCGTCCTCGCTCTAGGAATAAGAAATTGTTTTTTGAACCATTAATTAAAACTAATTACACAAAAAATACACTAATATATCGTGCTTGTCATAATTATAATTCACTGTTTAATGACCTTGATATATTTATGTTGTCCATTGGTTTGTATAAAAGGGGTATTAGGTCGCTGAGTGCTGACATTTAAAATTAATTTGTAACTAATATGTAATTTTCGGTTAAAATTTAGTTTTTAGACTACCCAATTCTTATTTTTTCTTTTTTGATTTGTTAACACTCTGTTCGGTATTTTCTGTATAACTTATAGGAGGAAACTTGATTGGTTTTTGCATTATTTAAGTTAATTACTGTTGAAAATTTATGTAACTGTTTGTTTCCCAAATAAAGTAAAATAAAAAAAAAAAAAATCCTTTTAACCGTTTAAAAGTTATTGGTATTTTTTTATTAGGTTGGTAAATAAACTTAATTTTAAATCGAATAATGCAACTTAACAACACCAATTAATCTCCGAATGGGGTATTTAACAAAGTCGTAACTTTTCGGGCTTTTTACGATTTAAATCGATTCAATTACTCAACTGAGATAATGCGACAAAAATTTCTCTTCATTATTATTTTTTACGTAATACGGTATTGGTATCGTGCATGTCAAAACTTCAATACTGTCATTATGTTCATACAATCATTGTTACTTTCACATACTCTCACGTAATATGGATTTATCATTTTTGTGAACAATGCTTTCTTATGGAAAAAGCTAAATAAATTACGTGCTTTGGTCAAGGAATAGTTTTTTAACACTATAAACTGACTTAACCCTGAACCTGAAACTAATTCATCGTTTGGGATCATCTCTAACTTTCGATTGTATTTGTCACATCTCTATTGTGTAACTAGTATGCTTTGGGCCTTCTTGGCGCGCGGTTGTTCTCTTAGTGTTAAATAAATATATTTCTTTATAATCAGACAATCTCTTTATACGGGCTTTGGTCAAGGAATAATTAGGGTTCCGTACCCAAAGGGTAAAAACGGGACCCTATTTCTAAGACTTCGCTGTCTGTCCGTCTGTCCGTCTGTCCGTCTGTCTGGCACCAGGCTGTATCTCAAGAACCGCGATAGCTAGACAGTTGAAATTTTCACAAATTATATATTTCTGTTGCCGCTATAACAAAAAATACTAAAAACAAAATAAAATAAATATTTAAGGGGGGCTCCCATACAAAAAACTTGATTTTTTTACATAATGGTACGGAACCCTTCGTGCGCGAGTCCGACTCGCATTTGGCAGGTTATTTTTCAACACTAAAAACCGACTTCACCCTGAACCTGAAACTACACAATCGATTTTGGGACCACCTGACAAGTATAATCCTTTAAAACAAAACTTTAAGGGTCCCCCGACCCTAGACCAAAATACAACTTTCCATACAAACGTAGTCTACGTTTTATTTCAAAACGACATGTCCGATTTGGGCAAAATTTTGTAATTTCAAAGATATTGCAATTATCTAGGTTTATAACTAGTTTCCGACAGTAAAATATGAACTTGAAATAGAATATAGTGTTTTATATCATTTTTGACCATTAGTATGGGAAACTTCTAAATCGTTATATTTTCTTTCCAGTTCATAATTTTACCATAGGAAACCAGTTATAACCCTAGATAATTGCAATTTCTTTACAATTACCAATTTTTACCGGAATCTGACATGTGGTTGTAAAATTAAACGTAGTCTACGTTTGTATGGAGAAGTCTAGGGTAAGGGGAATCTTAAAAAGAATTTTCCGATTCAGTCAAGGCGTCTTCAAATAATCGGTGAACATACATAAAAAAACCGGCCAGGTGCGAGTCGGACTCGCACACGAAGGGTTCCGTACCATTATCTATAAAAATCGAGTTTTTTGTATGGCAGCCCCCCTTAAATATTTAATTTATTTTAATTTTTTACTAATTATTAAAATAAAATTACAAAAGTATTTTGTGAATATTTCAAGTGCCTACCTGTTGCCATTGTAGATATCGAGCAGAAAAGGGCAAAAAAATCGCGTTTGTTGTATGGGAGCCCCCCTTAAATATTTATTTTAATTTGTTTTCAGTATTTGTTGTTATAGCGGCAACAGAAATACATAATTTGGGAAAATTTTAACTGTCTAGCTGTCGCGGTTCCTAAGATACAGCCTGGTGACAGACAGACGGACAGACAGAGAAGTCATAGCAATAGGGTCGCGTTTTTACCCTTTGGGTACGGAACCCTAAAAAAGATCGCGACGAATTGATAACCTTCTTTTTGAAAGTCGGATGAAAAGGCACGTATGTATTTTATTATCTTCATGCCTGTTAATCATCAACGACCTCCGTGGCGTAGTGGTCACGTGCTAGTCCGCCACCCAGAGGTTCCGGTTTCGATCCCCGGTCAGGCCAAGTTGGAAAATGGCCTTTTTCAAATTGTCCTGGGTCTTGGATGTTTATCTATATATGTATTTGTTATAAAATATAGAATCGTTGAGTTAGTATCCCATAACACAAGTCTGGAACTTACTTTAGGGCTAGCTCAATCAGTGTAATTTGTCCCTATAATTTTTATTTATTTATTAACGATATGACCGACTATAAGTTGACCAACTCACAACTCACAACAAAAAAAACATAACCCTCCTTTAGGTCTGGTCGGGTAAAAGGTACAAAGGACTAGCCGCTGGTGCATAGAGCATACTCACAACTCAAGCTATTTTAGCTTGCTTGTGCATACTTAAAGTGCATTGCATACACATTCCTTGCAGTATCAGTCTTTGCATGCAACTTGCACTTTTTTCTCGCGTCATTCTGCGTAACATCTGGTCGCTGACCATATGCGACTAATGACCATATGCCGTATTGTGATTTGGACTAGAACGAGTAGAAAGTAAACATTTTTTGTATGTGCAAAATATGAATACGGTATTTGACTCAATTATTTTTATTGTTCATATCAATAAGTAATATAATCTGAAACCGAAAACATGATGTTTTTTTAATCTGCCCAAAAATAAGTAAGTTTAAGCTTTTAATCTGATATAATCTGATGGAAGGGGAAACTGTCAAGTAACAGAAAAAGGACTCGCTCTTGACGTCATACTATTAGGTCTCGCGCCTACGAAAAAGATAGTCGGAATAGTAGTATGTCCCCACCACGCGTTCACTCTTATATTTGAAATTATAACTACTTCATTAATTAACCAACAAAATATTAACCAAAAACATACACAGAAAAATGCTAAATGCTACTTTTCAACTGTTTTTCTTGATCATTTTCTATAGGATTTATATGAATGGCTGGTGACATAGTTTCTTGGAGTCAAATAGCGCTCTTGTTTTATATCTGTTTTTCTGCTGTAATAAATCTAAAATCACGATGAAAATTGATATGATCAATGAAATGTGACATTATTTTGTTACGTTTTATTTTCTTATCATCAAATAATTTATTTTTGACCCAGGCAAATACCCAATTTTTTGTGCACTTCAATATTCTCCTTATACTTGTACTGATAAGCTAATACGTTCTGATGACCTCTAGTATTTGTCTTTTTTTCACTTTATATTTTAAATAGCCAAAAGGCAAAAGTACTAAAATGAAATATGTTTTTTTTATGGAATCAACAAAAGATCAAGCTTCAAAAAAAGGTGCATACTTATGCGTCTTCTACCTACACAAAAACTATCTCTTCACAAAATCTGTGCCAACTTTTTACAGCCATCCTCCTCACAATAAAAGCATAAGAAAGAGATAACAGTAGTTCGTTATTGTGTGAACTAGTTTCCTTATAATTGTTGGTATTTCCCCAAACATTGAATTAACGATTGAAAAGATTTTTTCCTGCAGAACCGTCTTTAGAAATCGGTTTACGTCAGAATGAAGGTCATTTCTGTGGTTTGCATGAAATATCTTTAAATGTAACTCGTGTATGTTTATCTTTTATTCATTACTAGCTGCGCTTTGCGGTGTTACCCGCGCCTAAAGTAGCCTTTGTGTTAATCCAGGGTGTCAGCTTCCTGCATGCCAAATTTAATCAAAATTGGTCCAGCGGTTTGAGTAATTCAGTAATTCGTCCCATGTACCTACGGCCCATTTGGGACGAAACGCAGAAAATCAAAATTAATTAAAATTTCATTCTGCAATTCGTCCCATGTTTAAAAATGTAACAATTCTAACGAAATATACATTTATCTTAAACCTTGTCTCACTGACTGTACCAAGCGTTAATAAGGTTTAAATTTCCATACAAAAAAAGAATGGGGCGAATTGCAGAATGAAATTTTGATTTATTTTGATTTTCTGCGTTTCGTCCCAAATGGGCCGTAGGTACATGGGACGAATTACTGAATTACTCAGCGGTTTGCGCGTGAAGAAGTAACAAACATACACAAACACTAAAAAAACTTTTGCCTTTATAATATTAGTAGTACCTGGGCGACCGAGCTTTGCTCGGTTATTACTATTTATTGTAATATGGTTGTATTTAGGTGATAATCTACATAAACTAAAAAAGTAAAATGTGAACTGACAATTAATAAACTTGAACGTATAAAAAAAACAAAAGTAAGTCACTGCGCGGAATTCGAACCATCAGACGGACAGTGGCCGGCAGGAAGAAATTGGCGACCATATTCTGCGTGGGAAGAAAAACGCATGAAAATTCGAAAACACGCGTTTTCCCAAACATAAAACTAATCTAGATCAATTTTTTACCCCCGAAAACCCCCATATACCAAATTTCACCGAAACCGTTCCGAGATCACAGAAATAAATTTATATACATATAAATAAATATACAAGAATTGCTCGTATAAAGGTATAAGATAAACACAAGTGAAAATGTATTACCGGATCAGCTGATCGGACAACTTGTATGGGAGGTCAAAAATGACTTGTCAAATTTCGATATAATGTTCCTTGGGGAAAGTTGTTCACTATCACGGACTGAATTCACCCTTAAAATAGCTTCAGTATATTTTGTTAGACCTTGTAGATATTACTATATAATATACTTTTTTTTAACCTGTTTTTTCCTATTGTTGGACAAAGGTCTCTCCCATCGTCTTCTACTTATCCCTTTCCTGTGCTAGGCTCGTCCATCCCTTCTGAAAAGCGTCGATATCGTCTCGCCAGCGCTTTCTTGGCCACCCGGGCACGATAACCATATCTTTGTTGTCATTCTGGCACATCTTCTGCTATGCATCCTACTGACATACATACATACATAATATCACGCCTGTTTCCCGCAGGGGTGGACCTCCACTTGCTACGATCCTGACAAACCTCTTTTGCTTCATCTAAACTCATCAATCTCTTCATACATGCCCTTCGGTTACGGGTACTTTTTACCTCTCCTCATACTGCCATGCCCTGCCCAATTCCACTTTAGCATTACTTTAGCATATACTTATACATAATAATATATATTATGATATTCTTTTTCCTTCTGTCGCCTTCTAAATTATTATATTTGACGGAACAGGTGGTATAGTTTGTTTGTCCTTTGTTATCCTAACGATGCCACCGGGTTGTTTGCGCAGGATTGTCAGTAAATCTAATTTAGTTTCGGTCAGGAAGCAGGTGACATGAATATTTAGTTTTTGATACAGTGACATGATGTGAGAAAGTATTTTTTACACATTTTCTTCGAGTCTAATTGGGCTAGTTTGCGCTTGTATTACAAACGCTTATTATTATTTTTACTTATATTATTTTAATAAGAAACTTTTTTGTCAAAACAACTTCTTACTATCGACTTATCTGGTACTTATATAGACTTAGAATAATTAAATTTTTAACAAAAAATAAAACAACCGACTTCAAAATTTTTCAGCAGTTTCTTCTTTATCGTGTCTTCACCAAATTTATATGGGACCAACTTGGGAGTAAGGGCTTTCAAATAAAAAAAAAACCATCAAAATCGGTCCACGGTTGCCGAAGATATCGTCATACAAAAAAAAAACATACAATCGAATTGATAACCTCCTACTTTTTTGAAGTCGGTTAAAAATTGAAATTTTGTTTTGTTTAATTTTTGTACTTTCTTACATGTTTATAGATAAGCTTTTGTTTCTTTTCTGCAAACGACAAGCAGCTTTTACGTGTTTGTAAACAAATAAAGTTTAGTCTCGATGGAGCTAACATGTTTAAAGACAAAAGCTCCTGCATAAACTAGTAAACTAGTGGTTCTGTAAGCATAGACCTCACGAGCCCCCCCCCGATCGTTAAGTTTATTGGACAAAAAAGTTGCCTCGTAATAAGAGTAACAAAAAAGTAACACAACATTTTTAAAATATTTTTGAAATGTCAGAAATATGATTTTTTAAAGCTTACATATTCTATACTTACATATTACATACTCCCATGCTGGTCTGGGAGAAATAAAAAAAAAACTTAGAATGTACCAGCTGCTTCTCTTCCCACGCAGATCGTAAAAGCCGATCGAGGGAATGGGCAAAAATGCAAATCATGTTAACAGGCGATGCGGCTAGCAACCCATCACTGTATTGATTGCTTTTCCATCTTCTCGCCCACCATGACGCTAAAAGTGGCTTTTGGGTCTTGCGGCCCTGGGCTCTGCATAGAACCGCAAGACCCAAAATGCTCTGTCTGCCCCATTAGGAATAAAGACGTGATAGTATGTTACATATTATCGCCATTTTGAAAACTTTCGAAAAACTGAATCGACAAAAAATTCTATGAAACTCGCTCGCTCGATCTATAAATTGGGTGTTTTAAATACACGAAAAAGTAAACAATCATACACGCGTTCGATAAAATGAACGTCACCTTGTTTGTTCTCAACACGAATTGTGCTTTTCCCGTCTCGAAATGAAGTCATTATTCGACAACAATAAAACAATTAAGGCTACCTTTCTTCAATGCCGCCGTAGCGTGACGTCATTACAGCAGCCTGCGTTGTGACGTGAGTTCACTGCTTTAGGAAATACCGAGAATTACCTTTTTATTGTTACCCGGTAATTTAAAGAAAAGCCATCGAGTGTAGAACTGCGTTGGAGCAATTTTTTTTTTGTTATTTATGTTTGAGTGTGTGAGTGTGCACGCACACATAATCAGAATATGCTTATCTATACGAGTACATATAATAAAAAAGAAAAAAATGTGTCTGTACATTGAATATATTTCCAAAAAAAGTATTGGGGCGATGGAGACGTAGTAATAGAGTAAGAATTTAAGAAAATGACTTTGTCTTTATGTCTGTTTGTACACGCTTATCTCCAGAAATACTGAACAGATTCGAATGAAAGTTTTTTGTAATATAGCTGTTAAGCCTGGGCAACATATAGGGTATAAATGATTTTGGAAAATAGAACATCTGATGCAGAACTATAATGTTCCAACTAAACTATAAGAAATATTATCAGAGACAAAGTCCACGAACGAAGTCGCGGGGCCTAGCTAGTAAATTAATATAATCATCAAATTCTTGAATGATGGGTCTAACTACCTACATGGCTGAGCGAAATGAATTTACGCACGCGAAAGTTAATTAAACGAGCTGGACCTCTAAACTTAAAAATTTACTAATATTTTTGTGGTTCTGTACTTTATACATCGAATAATTTTTTACCATTATTGCTCATTACGTCTACTGCTTAACATACTCCTTTCCCAAGGGTTTTCAGAATTATTAATCGAAAACGACCTGCATTCAGCGTTTTCCAGGTTATAAGTATGTAATATTTTCCAATATATTTATAGAAAATTTACGTTATATTTTTTAAGCTTAAAATAAAAACCTTACAACCAGCTTAGTCGGTATTAGTGTCAGGACTTTTACTTCAATCGCTACACGACATTCGTACGTAGTTACGTGCCCGCAAAGAAGTATCACGCAACATCGAGCGCTACAAAATGATGATATTGTCTTATTGGTTTGTCATTGTATTTTCAAGAGTCTCTCGTTTTATTATTTTATTATTGAAGTTTATTATTGGAGGTCCATAGTCTGCCTGTGGGTCTAATATCACGCCTGTGGGAAACAGGCGTGATATGAGACCCACAAACGCGTGATATTATTATATGTAAGACGTTTCATTTAACGGTCCAGTTTCCAAAAAGAATTTATCGTCAATTTGCTAAAATCAGCTAATTTATCATTAATTAATCTGATGACAATTTTAACAATGTATCTTGGTCTTACAACTAAGTATGCTTAAATCTCAAGACCATGCGAAGTAGATAGACCCCGGGCTTCGCAGCATTATACCTGAGGATGCAACTGAGTATACGCTGAGATGAGAGAGAGAGTTTGAACAATGTAACTACATCATTATCATCATCATCATCAGCATCATCATCATCATCAGGTCTTTTTGTCTCCACTGCAGGAGCACGACCCTCTCTGTACTACCAGAGCCATACTTGGCCAGAGCAGACAGAGGACTTCGCTTACAATCTTCTCGCTGGCTAGACTGGTTGGAGAGGTCTTATTGATGTTTTATAAGCTTTGTTATGCTTAAATTCTCTAAGTCGCCTTCTACGACATTGAGGACTTGGAGTGGCCCTATTCTACTCTGCCGGAAACCACACGGCAATGTATTTAACTACATACATACATACATACTATCACGTCTTTATCCCTAATGGGGCAGACAGAGCATTTTGAGTCTTGCGGCTCTATGCAGAGCCTAGGGCCGCAAACCCAAAAGCCACTTTTAGCGTCATGGTAGGCGAGAAGATGGAAAAGCAATCAATACAGTGATGGGTTGCTAGCCGCATCGCCTGTTAACATGATTTGCATTTTTGCCCATTCCCTCGATCGGCTTTTACGATCTGCGTGGGAAGAGAAGCAGCTGGTACATTCTAAGTTTTTTTTATTTCTCCCAGACCAACATGGGAGTATTTAACTACATAGACACATAAAACCCGTCAAAATTATTCTGATTTAATAATATTGTAAAGCACCTACTCGTATGTAAGGTAATTACTTTGCGGATCTCTGAAATAAACGGGTTAACAAAAGCCAAGTAATCTACAGTTAATTTACTTTCACATCATACAAAATAAACACTGGTTTTATGTAGGTATAACATTAAACCTTAATTGGTGTAAATAATATACTAGTTACCTGCGGCGTTGCTCGCAACAACCCCACACGTATTTTCGGGATAAACTTATGCTATTTGTTATGACACTAATATTATAAAGAGTTTGTGTGTGTGTGTGTGTTGTGTGTGTGTGTGTGTGTGAGGGTGTGTGTGTGTGTGTGTAAAAGTATTTGTGTATATTACTTCGTCATGCGCAAGTGGATCAATTTTGACAAAATTTGGTACGCAGGAAGCTGACACCCTGGATTAACACATAGGCTACTTTTTCCGCAAGTAACACCCCAGGGCGCAGCTAGTGATTTACAATTATACACTTATACATGCCAAATTTCATTTTAATCCGTTTGCGTAATTGAGTGAATATTAATAGCAGAGTATTTAAAATCGGTTGTATTAATTGGGTTACTATTTCTGGTTATTTTGGTTTTTTCATGGTTAACACTCCCCGACTCCCAAAAGACGCTAAAATGAGGCGCTGTGGTGGAAAAAAAATATTTTTAGATTCCGTTACCGTCGTTTTTCCTTCAGATTACTCTCAATTTATATGCACACAACGAGTACCTACTTATCTTCGTAATTTCACGGAGTATTGATCAAGTCATCATAGTCCCATTTACCTTGAAGTACCGCTATAAAATCAACATAGTATTCAATATGCCATACAAAAAACGCAAACACTCAACAGCACTCAGCTGCAAAATTGCATACATAATCTTCAGCTATCGGAACCGGTTCGATCCGCTGTTGTCCGGTCTAATCTGGTTTGCAAAGCAATTAATCATGGGATTTTGATTCTCGAGAGTCAAGTTCAAATTAAATTTCATGTAGAATATTGTGATGTATTTTTATTTGTTTGATTTATCGTGTTTGAACACAAATATCATGAAGGTCTGAATTTATCACTACAAATTAAACCTAGGACCTCCGAAGTGATGAATTTTATGGCACAATCTTATTTGCATTGCAAATTAATTAAATAATAACTATATAATTTAATTAAACCTCGTTAATGTCATTATCATCAAGCTTTTTTATGTTTGATTAATTAATGTTTAAAAATGAATATTTATATTAATTACCAAGTTTATTTTAAGTATATAGAAAATCAATTTAAAGTCTAAAGTGCTTATATCCGTGACAGTGATTAAATATATTGACCTTCATGGAATGATTTCAACCATTATAAAAATGTCGTTCTAGCTAGAATGACTGGTTGTCAGAGTGTGTATAATTTAGTCTAGATTATTTATAGGTATTACAGCATAGATAAGTATTTCCTACTTTACGAGCTTCGAGCGGCGCCCCGCATCTAAAGTAGCCTAGGTGACCAGGGTGTCAGCTTCCTGTATACTACATTTTATCAATATTACATACATACATACATACTATCACGTCTTTATCCCTAATGGGGCAGACAGAGCATTTTGGGTCTTGCGGTTCTATGCAGAGCCAATCCAAATCCAAAAGCCACTTTTAGCGTCATGGTGGGCGAGAAGATGGAAAAGCAATCAATACAGTGATGGGTTGCTAGCCGCATCGCCTGTTAACATGATTTGCATTTTTGCACATTCCCTCGATCGGCTTTTACGATCTGCGTAGGAAGAGAAGCAGCTGGTACATTCTAAGTTTTTTTAATTTCTCCCAGACCAGCATGGGAGCTGTTTTTTTATCAATATTAGTTCAGCAGAAGTAACAAACATACGAACACACTCACAAACTTTGTGATGTGATAAACTTAATAATTTTCATGTGTCTTTGTGATGTGATAAACTAAGTTATTTAATTTTCATGTGTATAAGTGGCTACTGATGTCAGATTTTTTAAGATTCCATGCCATTGCCATATCATACATCCAAAGCGCGGAGGAGCTCAAAATTAATACGATTTTACTTACTTATAACTGTTTAGGTTATGTTATAACATATAACAATGGCCGTGACTTTATTTTGAAACCCAAAAACCCCACATTATCAAACTTCGGTACCGATTTTATTATTAAATAAACGCAACATACCACAGTTAATGCAATGTTACGACGCCATTGCCTCATGCACTTCGATCAATTTACGTAACTGAACCATAGACCATGGCTAATGCGGCTCTAAGTCGATTATGTTTCAAACGTTGGTCCACTTTAAATAGTGAAAATTATTTGGACAATTTCGGTCACAATCTCGGAATTGGCTAAATCATTTTCAATATTTAAAGTAGACCAACATTGGGTAACACGCTGGTTCGTTTTTAAGAAGGTTCTAGATTCGATTTTTTGCTGGGAAAATTGTTACATTTCCGGGTGTTTGAATTTTTTAAAGTTGTTCGTTGTTGAAGTGAAAACTTCTTTAGCGGCGTTGTGCACTTTTTTTGGAATGGGTAAAAAATCTAAAACTCGCGTCAGGACACGTGACCCTGATCGAAAATTCGTAAGACGGCGCAGGGCGCTTGCGCGAATGTTCGTGTGTGTTTATGTTACAGCGTGCTAATAAAATGTCATGTTTGTGTACGATAGCCCAATAAATAAATATTGTATTCTACCACATAAATGAGAGTACTTTTATACTGATAATTAAAGCAATTCGTGCAAAATTATTCTGTAACCATTCCAAAATATCAAAAATGCACAACGTTAATATTCAAGTTTTCACTTCTGCCGGCACTCCCAGAGTGCAACCCGTCGTTTTTTTTTATATGTGAATGGCCAAAATTGGTGTTAGATTTTTCGTGCATCTGAATTAGCTTGACGACTGGCCATCAATGATGACAGCCAGGACCAACGGCTTATAAGTGCCTTGCAAAGCACGGAAGAGCTCGAGAAATGTTTATGCCACACAAACGCTAGATTGTTCGAGTAGATTCGGAAAACTTCGCTCGTTTAGCTTATGCCTGAAACATATTATATTAAGCCTTTTAAGAAAAAACTAAAAATATACCTTTTGAAAAAAGCCTTCTACTCCATTGACGAATATTTCAAGTGAAGCTCTAAAATTGTAATTTTATTTAAATTGACATATAGGTACAAATAGTTTGTTAAATAGAATAATTATAGGATGTTAGTTTTAAGTAATTCCGACACAATGTAAAATTGTTATATGGAAATAAATAAATGAAAATGAAATATTACAAAATACAGGTAGCAGCACGAAACTCTAGCGCTGACCGTTATTGCGCAGAAGTCAACAATTAGTACTTACTCTACCCATGCGCAGTATCCTCAGTCAGCCCTAAACTTACGTGCCGCTACCTTGTAATGTTGTTTAGTTGACCGAGCGAGCGAAGCGTCTCAGTTTCGAGATTAGCCAAAAATTCTTTTTCGTCTGTCTGTCTGTCTGTCTGTCTGTTCTCGCCTACAGGTCGCATTTCTTGACCGATTCTCATGAAATTTTGTAAGCAGATTCAGCAACTAAATAGAATTTTTTTGTCGAGCCAGTTTTTCGAAATTTTTCAAAATGGCGGAAATATGTGGGTTTAAAATTTTAAAAGTGTCATATATCCGCCATTTCCAAATATTTTCAAAAATGTCTTTAGACTTTTTTGTTGCCATTGTAAAAACGCATTTTTTTTTTGAACAACTTTTTTGTCTGACAACTTTTTTATACGTTATACTTGAACGGGTTTAGGATGACTCGCGAAGTCTAGCTGACTGAGCCGTGACGGATATAAAATACAAATCTTCTTACAAAATATACTGAAACTATTTAAGGGTGAATTCAGTCCGGGTTACTGAACAACTTTCTTAAAAATGCGTATCTTACTACAGACACAGATCGTGTTATACCGGCAGCCAATTCGGCGATCCGCGCCGGCAGCGGAGGCACATCCTTTGGAATAATATTCGCGAGGTCTAAGTTCGTGGCGAACTACTAGTATTTATCAGGTGTATTATCTTAATACCAGCATATAGCATGTAGCAACGAACAAAGTCGCAAAATTGGATACAATTTCAGTGGTTCATTGAAACCATCAATTAGATAAGACGTTAGTTTACGAGAAAAGAGCACGCAAACACATGATAATGCTTGATACTGGTAATTAAAACATTTTTGTTTTTGCCTCTTTAGATAACAAGGTAATTGGGAGTATTGAAGTAGGTACATTGCGTGAAACAATGTATTTTGATTGGATCAGGTTTTAAATTCAATTTCTTTATTTGCGTAATAAGATTAGATTGGATAAGCATGCAAGCTAATAAGCTTCAGCTGTTTTTAGAACTACAGGATTCAAATGTAACTTTTAGAAATAATGGACACATAATTTAGAAATATTAGGATTGCTCAAAATTGTCAAGATTACGTATAAAGTTTCGGTGGATACAGACTAAATCTGAACGAGTGAATTTGATAGTGGCACTTTGCTAAGCTTGACAGTGCTTTTATAGGCACGTTAATTTGGTATTTTAAGTGTTAGTCATGTTCTCATCAAAAGTCATCTGAAAGTTAAAAGAACTAAAATTTCAGATATTGTTTAAATGAAATCGTCAATGCATTTGACCTATTCAAAAGCAAACATTAAAGGTCTTTCAAATTAACACTTCCTGCATATTTTCTGCCTTGAACACATTCTAAGCGTAGTCTAAGCACGCGGTTAAATGTTCCATAGTTGAGTCTAGTCTAATTTTCCTGCATGTTGGCGTGGCTGCCAAATCGTAAGGTTTAATGTTGCAAGCCATGTGATAGACGAAAGCGATTTAAAATGTTATGTTCATGTTCTTGCATTGCGCCACGTTCTTGTCGGTGTTGCCTTTTAATGTTTATTTTTATACAGCTTTGAAATGGTATGAATAATAGTACAAAGTGAATACGAAGCTTGTTTTATAATTAATTATTCACAATTTGATGATGTCACTTTTTATAATGTTACTGTCGCGAAAGCTATAATATCTTTAGATCAAAATGATACGATTGACATTATTTTTACACTGTTAAAAGTTGTGCAATAAATGAATACTATAAATATGAGGTCTTTTGTGTAGAGATAACGTAATAATATTTATTAGTATATAGAATATTATGAAAACATTTAGATATTAGGATTAAGATAAAATCTAAGTTATGAATATAATTACAAGGGTACATTTTAAACCATTACAATAGCTGCTGTTTGGTTTTTGTTTAAAAAATTGTGTTAGACTAAAATTTAGAAATTGTGGACAGTAATTTAGAAATTGTGAATTGTGCCTAAAAGTGGCTGTTTTTCGCAAATGTACATAGAAAAAAATTACGTTCTCAATTTAAAACTGTAAACAGTAGTTGTACTGTACTGTACTGTTCGTAAAGTAGTTTTAAAGAGTTATCTAGTGCTTGATCAAGACAAAAATTTAAATTATATCTCCTATTCCTTTCAAATAATTAATTTAAAATAGGCACTGGACCCCGAAAAAATCAGGTAGGTAATTAACTATCAGTTCATCATTGCCTTGTTTCCAAACAATTATACATTAAGCCATACGTAATCACAAACTTTGAGTAAATACTACGAGATCCACTCGCTTCATCCTCTCTTTTAGCCCTTAAAAACATTCCCGTTTTTGCTATGTCTGTCCTCTGTCCGTTAATGAGGTGTAATATGAAACGAGCCAGCGTAATTTTACGTCGTGCTTATAATACCGAAATTACGCAATTAACTTGCAAACATCTATGATCATCACGCTATGAGGATTTGGCGGGATTCCAGGCCCATTGTGGTTTATTGTACTCGTAAAGAGGATATAGGGCAAGATATTATAGCGCATTGCAAATGTAAACATTCTTGACATGTCTTTTTATTGAAATATACACTTTATAAATCAATAATTTTGCTAATTACAAGTTAATTATGTTATAAATTATAAATTACATAATTACTTTGTCATTTGCAAAGGTATTGATTTATAAAGTATATTTCAATAAAAAGACATGTCAAGATTGTTAACATTTATTTAAATACCTAAACAAATGGAATATAGTTGTATAATACTGCTAAGTTTTATTTCAGTCAGAAACCAATTGTATAATTTAGTTAGGACTTGGTTTGCAATATGAAAATAATAAGGTTGCTTATAAAATTTGTAAATTTTTTTCAGCATAGTATTGACTGTTATAGTAACCCTTCCTCTGTCAAGGCCATTTTTTCCAATATGGCGCATCTGTCAAGCAAACTTTTTTTTTTCGGGGCTACTTCCTGGTACTCATTATAAAGAAGATTTTCATTAAATTTTGTATGAAGGGTATATTAAAAGCGCATATTGCTATTATTGTTATTAAATAAGCTATCAGATTATGTATAATTGAATATAGTTTTAGACCGAGTTCTATTACCAATTCAAAGGTGAAAGTAGGAACACTTTTATATTCTCCAGTTTACTGCATTGAATGTGTAATAATTTAAAATTAGTACCTTTATTACAAGTTATATTTATTTTGTTTGTATGAAGAACAATTATTTAACAATAACCAATACAAAGAAGCTAAAAAATGCAGATTTACATACAAAAATATGTTGAAAATGAATCACGCCATATATGAATCACGCCATATTCACACGTACTACGCACGACCGGCTAGTATGGTGACTGATTGCGCGCGAATTACAAAGTCGCTCTCAGCGTTGGATTGTGTTGTTGACCTTTAGACTGGTCTTTGTTTGCATCTTTGTTCTACTCGCTTCGTTATGGTAAAGTTAAACAGAGAAAGGAACATTATAACCAACCTAAATTGATCTCTAAAGTGGCGCTGGAGGACGACACCAGATTATGGCGTCGAACAGATGCGCCTACTTTTTGACACCCCAGAATCTGGCGTCGGGACAGACGAGGGGGTAATGGCGTCAATAATTGTAAAAACGACAGACCAAGGGAAAGCGACTATGTTGTATACTTTGTTTTGACTATCTATTTACTGAATAATTAAGTCAAGAGCTGATAGTAGAGAGATCTACTTTAAACAATTTATTTTTAGAATCAAATACCCTAAAATTAAATAATCTATTATGATTCTTAATCAAGTCTCAACCAGTGATATTACGTTGTAACCATAGCTTAACTATCGTGGACTAGCAATTAAATGCGGTTATCCGGGTCGGGTTTAACCGGGCCGGCGTAAATCGTGCACCCGGGGCATTCGGATGAGGTAAACATGCTGTAGGGATTAGTGAATGGAGATATACGCTGAATATTTCTATTAGAGACAGAGTTGATGAAAATTGTTATGTCTTTAACGCGTTCTAAGGATGACAAAAGAATAAACTAAAGGTAGATTATTGCAATTTTCTTAGGGATCTTTATACTGGTTTTATTAAAATAGGAAAGAAAAAAAAATAAGATAGATTGAAAATGTTTATGATGCATTTGCTCTAAATAGGTTCTTTAATATTTTAAGGCCTTATTTTAAGTATTTATCAACAAATAAAAAAAAACTTACTAATAAATAAATGAACGCGCAAATGCGATACTATTAAACTGATTAAAAATTTGGAGATCTTTGTGAAAACTTCAAAGGTTTAGTAGAATAAATGGACGTATCTTAATTCATAGTTTGTTATTCAGTACAGTAAAGAGTTATCTATCTATCTATCTACACTCGTGGCATTCTACAAGAATTTCTATTACTTTATTTCAATTTTCTCATGACGAGTACAAAAAATAAAAGAATGCTAAAACGCTACCTTGAGTTGTATGTAAATAATTTTCGCAAAACAAGTGTCATTGACTCCGTACACGTAATACATTGGAGTTTTGTCTGCTCATCGTTTTATCGAAACACGATTATACCGTGACGGTTTACGACCGAGGCCGATCAAGTGATCAGCAGATCTTGTTTGATCGTAAAGTTTTTATACATCATTGTAAATTATGTTGGAGTACTTTTTTAAACAAAAGAAAAAGGTTATTCAATTTTATTAGTGTATCTATAACAAAGGTAGTAAGTTACTTTACCTACAAGTAGGATATTTATCAATGAAAACTAAGGTTTTATGTAAGCTTTGTTACAAAATATGAACTCATTTTTCTAGTCATTGTACATCAAGTGACATTTCTATAAATTCTTAAATTTCTTTGGATATGCATTATGTCTTACGGTTCACCGTAATATTTATTTATAACAATCCATTTTTAATCAGAGTGTAAAGTAAACGTATTAATGTTGCACAAATGCTCTAAATGGAATTTCTTGTAGAGAATATTTTACTATCTATATTATTATCTATATGTTTAAATGGGACAATTAGTAACTAGAATTATTTTAAGATTATCATGAATTTAATTTTTATTTCTTAAGCATAAGCGTTTGTTATCTTTCCTTCCAGTTATATAACTTGCAGTGTTATCTAACTATTACGTTTCTGACTTTAAAATTAAGTGTTAAAAGCGAAGATAAGGACTTCTGAGCTCATCTCAAAACACAACAACCCATTTTGCTAACGATTACATTACTAAGGTTTTACTACCAATAGTAACAAGCTTCTGCCAACGACCTAAATTTGAATAACAAAGGCAGTAATAATGTTTCAAAAGCAAGGAATATATTTCTAAGTAAAAGATTTTGCGTAAATGTGGTATTCGTGGACCGTTACGTAACCATTGTTCTAAGCCAGACAAAGAAAGAAAAATATATCTAAACCCTTTTAAGAACCCATTACTTTCATGAATTACATAATAGTTGCTTAGCAAAATATTAATGACACTGGCAAGAACTGCAACGATTTTGAGGTGGTAAAGAAGAATAAAACGCCTTTAAAAACATACCTATTTCCTTAACACACATCATTCATATTAAAATATGTAAAAGAAGAATCATATTAATGAACAAACAGAGATAGGTATTAACCCGTTTCTGTGTTTCCCAAACATGTAAAGGCAAAAGACCTCCACATGCTACGATCCTCACAGAGACCTCTTTCGCTTCCTCTATACTCATCGCTCTCTTCATACATGCCCACTATATCAATGAACAAAATTAAAACAAAAACTTTAGAGATTACAATCTCAATCACTTTTTAACCTTGTAACAAATAATTACTTACACGCAAACCAAATAATTTTTAAAAATGAATCTTACACCAGCGCTTTAAGATTTGATGTTGTTCAAAATCAATTTACAGCCATCTGACCGTATAATTTGATCCGCAAGTCATAGCATATGGCGGATGTGTTTTTGTAAGGTTTGGGTTCAAATTAGTCCCTTTTTTTCTCTTTGACTGTTGTATACTCGTAGTCGTGTTATTCAACGCTTATTTTTGTTAGTAGATTTATATGTTGTCTTATCTTCTTCTCCTGTGTGCACAAAATCTCAACTAAAAATGCTACTGCATGTAATTTAGAAGTAATGGACGTTCGGGCTAATCCACCGACTTAACATTTCGCATTTTATGTAATTAAACTATCGAAGTACATACCTATTAACGAAATAAATAACCAACAGAGATTCTCAACCAAGAAATAAAAAGCATTAATACATTGTTGAATAAAGAAGTTTCCAACAAATAAAATCAGACACTTTTTCTAAACGTCAAAACAAACATTTTCTATGGGATTTGTATGAAATAAAAACGAATGACGTCATAGTTTCTTAGAGTCAAATAGCGCTCTTAATATCAGTTTTTCCGCATTATTAAATCTTAATCACGTTGAAAATGGATATGATCAATGAAAAGTGACATTATTTGCTGACATTTTATTCTTTTAACTGTACCAAACAATTTATTTTTGACCAAAGAAACTAGCTTATTGACATGAGAGTGAGGCTTACTTACTAATCCTTACTAATATATAAATACGAAAGTAATTTTGTTATCTATTTACGCTTTAACCAATGAACCAATTTAAATAAAATTTGGTATGAATATAGTTTAAGACCCGGGAAAATACAGCTTTTATCCCAAAAATAATTTACCGTGGTAACGAAAAGGGGAGTGAGACTTTGTGGAATTCTATTTTGTCATACAAAAGTAGACGAAAACTTGGGTAAAAGGTAGTATTTATATTTTAAACTAATATTTACTGACTGGTAATATACTATTACATATCGAATGTGTTCGTATTTAGTACACTGCTGTCAAATTTTCATGCACTGCAACGAAGAAAAAAATTAATATTTCTCTAAAAGCGTACCTAATACATACTGGTAAATACAAGTCATCAGATTTACAAAGCTTTCCCAAGTACAGAGTGGGTACTGTCCGTCCATCCCTCAAACTGTGCGAATAAACACATCATACGAGGAATACAGCTCCCGAAGTAATTAAATAGTCGTTACTCGCAGGAAACCATCTAAATTGTAATTTTTGTCTGAACACGAGACGGGACAGGTGTCCTGCGGGATAACAAAGCTGTGCAGTGGATTGTATGGATTCTGACGGGATAGGGTTCGCGAAGTATTTCGTCATTTTTTTCATAAAAAAAATTAAGTTCCTATTTTTGTTACAATTTTTTCAAAGCTATTATTGTCTGTTGGTTCGGTTGTCCATACTGATAGGTAATATTTCTGAACATTTCAAATATTGGAAATTTTTCAAATAATTTTTCGGAAAAGTAAGAATTTAGAATGCGTAATTTGAAAATTATCGGAAAAATAAATTTATTTCCGAATGAATTTTTTCCATTCACCATCAGTAGTTGTCCATAAAATAATTACAGCTTATAAGTAGATCTGCATTGTATAAAATATTTCCTGTTGTATGATTTATACCTACGTCTTGCTATTGTGTGTTTCTAGTAAACACAAAATTACCAATTTTGGCCTCCTTAAATCTAAAAATACGAAAACATATTCATTTTTATAATAAATTGAATCGATGACAGCGTAACTTCACCTGGAATAACATGGAACGAGCAATATCGTAACAAAATTATATTCCTTATCTGAAGCGTGTCACCCCTAGCCATCTGCCATTACAAACGACCATTGTGTTTGAAGCAGATGTAAAGATAGTCTGCCTTTTTCTTCCGAAGATGCAAAAATTAAAAAAAAAAACCGGCAAATTCAAGACTAAATCACGTGTAAACGAGTGTTCCGTAGGTACATTTTAATGCAAGGTAATGAAATTCCATCCTGTTCTGGGAGAAAAGAAAAAAACTTAGAATGTTTGAATGGGCGAAAATACTATTGTGTAAATATTATAGGTATAAAAGGCGATAACCTATCACTATTTTGATTCCGTCCATTCTCGTTCACACAATCATACTATAAATGGACTTTGGGTCTTCCGACCCTGGGCTCTGTCTGCTTAGAGTTGTAAGACCCAAAATGCTCTTTCTTAGGGATAAGCCCCATTAGGGGTAAGGAAGTAATAGTAGTAATAGTGTATGTGTGTTGACTAATATTATATCAAATACTATATTATATCTAAAAATATTTGCAGGTCCTTGACTACAGAGTCAAGCTGTTGGGCAAGACTGTAAAGTTCTTTTTTACTAGAAACAGAACCCTAAATAAAATCAGATCCTTTGAGCACATTTTGACAATAAGATGTTCGACTTTCAATCGCTTTGTTGTGTATTAAGCTGCTAACGGCAACAATTTAGACATTTTTAAATAGTAAAAGTGTTTAGAAATAATGGACGCTTTCTCATAGAATTTAGACAAAGATATTTAGAATCTAGTACTGTCTGTGTAGAAAGTAGAGTTTGCCAAACGAAATAGTTATAACGGTTTGTTTGTTTCTAAGGCTTTATTGTACACTAGCTGAAGCCCGCGACTTCGTTCGCGTAAACTTTATGTCTCTGGAAAGTGCTCATCAGACTGAACAACTTTTACTAAGGCGGCATTTTTATATCTCTTATAGTTTAGCTGGACCATTACGGTTCTGCATCAGGCGTTCCATTTCCCAAAATCATTTATACCCTATATGTTGCCCAGGCGTAATAGCTATATAACAAAAAAAGTTTCGTTCGAATCCGTCCAGTATTTCCGGAGATTAGCGTGTACAAACAGACAAACAGACAGACATTTTTTCAAAATTCTTACTCTATTACAACGTCTCCATTGCCCCCAATATTTTTTTTGGAAATATATTTAATGTACAGACACACTTTTTTTACTGTTTTATTATATGTATAGATATAGATAAGAAAGAACACAGATACAAATCAGAAAAGTAAACATACGGCGGATTTATTCCGTATAAGGATCTCTTCCAGTCAATCGGCCAGTAATTGTGAGGAATGTTTACTTACTATGGATTAAAAATAGTTATCTAATTTAATTTTGGCACCTCACTTTTTTTTCATCAAACATCGCCAAGTACCTCTGTTGTCTAGAAAAAATTGCTGTAGTCATAAGGCCGCCTTTTGAAACCTATAGTCTTTAATTTATATTCTGTATCGTTATGTTTTAGTTTTACCTTAAATTCCCTATTGAAAATATAAATAGGTACAATTTCTAACAACCTCTAAAATTAATTGCTAGCTTAGTTCTAACATCATAAATCATTATTACGAGCGCGAAAGAGATAGGTAAATAGCTATTATCCGTCTCTGTCTCACATATCAATTAATCTAGATATTGAAACGTGGTATAATAGGAAAATGTTCCCAGTGAAATATGGTGTCAATACAATATTGCACAGATGGGGTGCCATTTAACATTATTGGGGCAAAGTGTTTAATACAAAGCAGTTTTTGTACATATTGTATTCATATCACATCTTTATGCCTTACGGGGTTGACAGTGTTACCGTATACCATATGTATAATATACCCAAATATACCCATTCAGTTTTTGTATCAAATTTTAAATCGGTCAAAATCAAACTAGTAAATAGATATCTTTAGCTTTGGAAAATTTTTATTAAGTAAATAAGTACATATTTAAAGAAATTAATAAAAAAACTTTTTATTAACATTTATATTATTAACTATCAAATTATTCCAATAAAATAACAAAGAATAAATCTCATTTCTTGAATTAAGTTTAATCTATGTTAAATATAAGTTGTGACTAGTTGAATAATTTCCACTGTGTATTATTTATTGTTACAATATAAAATTTACTTCCGTATTATTTATATATTAATATCGTTAAGTAAGTATCCCAACACAAGTCTCGAACTTACTTTGGGGCTAGCTCAATCTGTGTAATTTGTCCCTATATATTTATTATTATTTATTTATTATCTACACTAACACGCAAACGTCATTCTTTCGTTTTTAGGGTTCCGTAGCCAGATGGCAAAAACGGAACGCTTATAGATTCGTCATGTCTGTCTGTCTGTCTGTCTGTCCGTCCGTATGTCACAGCCACTTTTTTCCGAAACTATAAGACCTATACTGTTGAAATTTGGTAAGTAGATGTATTATGTGAACCGCATTACGGTTTTGACACAAAAATAGAAAAAAAACAATAAATTTTGGGGGTTCCCCATACTTAGAACTGAAACTCAAAAAAATATTTTTCATCAAACCCATACGTGTGGGGTATCTATGGATAGGTCTTCAGAAATGATATTGAGGTTTCTAATATCATTTTATTCTAAACCGAATACTTTGTGCGAGAGACACTTCCAAAGTGGAAAAAAGTGTGTCCCCCCCCCCCCGTAACATCTAAAATAAGAGAATGATAAAACTAAAAAAAATATATGATGTTCATTACCATGAAAACTACCAGCGAAAATTGGTTTGAATAAGATCTAGTAAGAAGTTTTTTTTTAATATGTCATAAACTGCAATTTACCTTTCATTCAATCAACTCAAATATAAAAATTAAAAAAAAATACTACTACGGAACCCTTCATGGGCGAGTCCGACTCGCACTTGGCCGCTTATTTTTTGTTTCTTGCACAATAAATCGATGTTATCCGTAACGTGAATTCCTTTGAAAGTCACTGAAGCATGCTGCATAAGAAAGGGTTGTCAGAAATATGGCCTATACAGTAAACCAACGATTTACTTCTTTTACAATAGATTAAACGAAATACCCGGACAGAATTGGAAAATTGACGTAATTATGAACAAAATAAAGGAAAGGAGAGAATAAAATAATAGGAATAGTTATAAATAATAAAAAAAGATAAAGTATCGTCGGTGATATTTTCTGATGGAGTAAAAAGACTGAAGTGCCATTATTGAAACGCGAAGTCTCTTAAACGAATGGTTTTACCATACAAGTATCGTTAGTTTAGTGACTCCGCGTTTGAACAATGGCACCACTGGTTTGATCTTCTGTGAATGTAGATTTGTGCAAGGAACTTCTTGTATTGCTTTTTGCAAACACTTCTTAATGCCGTTTAATTAAAAACCAAACAATTTAACCTTAACATGTTTAAGGTTATTTCGTTTTGGAACGAAGTTCCTTATCGCGCGTTGCGAAAGGAGGCTAGACGAAAAAACTTAAGACCAAAAGTTGTAACGACTTTTTTTGCTATATAGTTGTAAGCCGTGCGGCGTGCGCGTCAAAAAGGTTCTTGAATGGCGACCGCGTACTGGCAAGCGAAGCGTAGGGCACTCACCTACAAGGTGGTCAGATGACCTGACCAGGATCGCTGGAAAGCGCTGGATGCAGGCCGCTCTTGATCGGTCATTTTGGAAATCTTTGGGAGAGGCCTATGTCCAGCAGTGGACGTTATGCGGCTGAAATAATGAAATGATGACTACGTTTATTATTATAAATTTCATTTTATGCTGTGATTTTTTTTATGTGTGCTAGCCCTACATGTGAGCATTGAACAATTTCATCGGACTTTCGCTGAATGAGCTAATCACGCAAATTGTACCTTTCGATCAGTAAAATTAGGCAGAAATTCTTTCCAATTTAATCTGAAGGCAGAAGGTTTCTGCGTAAAAGGGATTTTTTCTTTTAAGAAAACCTTTACTTTTCTTTTAATTAATTTTATTCTGAACAGAACATTTCGAGGAAAATTGAGGGTTTTTAAAAATATGATACATTATAAGTCAGCACAGTGACGTCAGGACCAACCATCTGTTGTGATTGGTCAGTCAATTGGCAGGTTCTTTTGCTCCGTCAAATCTATCCAATAACAGCAGCTTATTGGACCTAACGACACTGTGCTACTATCTGGTATTGCATATTTTTAAAAACCTTTTATTTTTGTTCTTTACCCTGTGAACAATGATAGATAAATCTGATTTATTTTCACATAAAAATACAACGACACTACCGAACAACTATCGTATTATTTTATGGAGTAATAAATCGTTGAAGCAATAAATGACAATAGTTCGGTCAATGAGTGCTCAAAAGGGACATGTGGATAGAAAAGACGAAAGCAGAAATTTTGACTCTACAACTTTGTTAGGACTAGTTAGGACATAAACATACTAGAAGTCCTTACCCCTGCGAGGTGAGCTCGCGGGGGGAGGGCTCAAAGAAGGTCCCGTTTTTTGGTTTTTTGCTTACATCTTGAAAACGGTGCGTTGTACGAAATTGTGTTGTACTACATAATAAAAGCTGATAAAATTGTCTACAACTTTGGCTTTCACACCTTTTACCTATCTCCAATTTTTACCTAGCTATGAATTTCGAAAAAAATTCGATTTTTTTAAATGTGCTTTACACTCTGGGCGTGTTTTTTTTTTTTTTTTTTTCAAAGTCAAATTCATTTATTTATCTTTGGATATTTGTATCACTTGATAATTGTCACTTTTTTTCCTTTCGATTTCTTATATGGTAAATGTTGACGTCAGATCATTTACTTATAGCTAAGTTTACTGCCGCTTCCAAAGCGCAAGTACAGAAGAAACGGTAACAAACTGTACTGCAGCATTTTCTCCAATAACGTCAACTTACAATTATACTGGTATTAAAATTAGATATGTGGACTGAGAATACATTGTTATGTCATAATTATAAATTAAGCATGATGTCAAGTTTAAAATTAATGTCAATTTGTAAATTTTGTACTAAAACATGTACAGAATGTTCTTAAATTATGACATTTGTGAATGTTCAAATACAAACTTTTAAGAGGGACCCGCGCCAAGCTCAAGCCAGACATGTTTGTCTCTAAGGTAATCATCGGTTCCGTAATAAGCTTTATCACAGAGTACTTTCTTAACATAAACTTTAAATTTTCTATCTGCCATACTAAGAACCGATTCTGGCAATTTATTATAAAACTTTATACAGTTTCCCATAAACGACTTACTAACTGTTTTCAGCCTATAGGACGGAGTAAATAAATCATTTATATTACGTAAGTTTCTATCCGTAAAATCACCCACTTTATTAAACAAGGCAATATTTTTCCTTACATACATTATATTTTCAAATATGTACTGGGATGGTACAGTAAGTATATCAATTTTCTTAAAAAAATCTCTTAGGGAGTCTCTTGATCCTAAACCGTAAATAAAACGAATTGCCCTTTTTTGCAAAATAAAAATAGTCTGTATATCAGCTGCACTCCCCCATAGAAGAATCCCATAAGACATCAGACTATGAAAGTAACTAAAGTAAACTAGTCTAGCAGTTGCCACATCTGTCAATTGTCTGATTCTCCTAATAGCGTAAGCCGCTGAGCTAAGCCTATTAGCGAGTTTAGAGATATGTGCACCCCATTGAAGTTTTGAATCTATTGTGATTCCCAAGAAAGTAGTATTTTCAACGAGATCTAATTTTTGACCGTTCAGTAGCACATCAACATTGGCTTGCCTCACGTTAGGAAGACTAAATCTAATGCATTGGGTCTTGTTTGCATTCAACATAAGGTTATTGGCTGAAAACCAGTTAGAAATGGCCGTCAAGGTGTTATTCACCGAAGTAGCATCTTCGCTATGACGGTCTATTTCAAAAATAAGAGACGTGTCATCGGCGAACAACACAATGCCAGCTTGTTTCTCAACCGCGTAAGGCAAATCATTGACGTACACTAAGAAGAGGAACGGTCCCAGGATAGAACCTTGAGGTACTCCCATTTTAACGAGAGATCCGTTGGACTTTATGCCATTTATGTCAACAGTCTGAAGCCTATCCGTTAAATATGATTGAATGAGGTTTATTGATTTATCGTCAAAACCGTACTGACGGAATTTGAGCAAAAGTGTTGGATGATCTACGCAGTCAAACGCTTTTGAGAGATTGCAAAAAGAACCGATTGCATCGTTCTTGTTTTCCCATGCGTTGTAAATTTGAGTAACGAGCGCTACCCCCGCATCAGTGGTCGATTTCCCTCCAGTAAAACCAAACTGCTGGCTATGAAAAAGGTTATGGGTGATAAAGTGATGTTGCATTTGATTAAGCATTATCTTTTCAAACACTTTGCTCAAAACTGGCAGAATCGATATTGGTCTATAATTGCCAGGATCTGTTCTTACCCCCTTTTTAAATAAAGGAATCAATTTACTGCATTTCATTAAATTTGGAAAAATACCTTCATCAATGCATTCATTAAAAATAAAAGCTAGGTCTGCAGCAATGATATTTATAATGTGGCTTACTACACTAACGGACATACCCCAGTGGTCTTCCGATTTTTTTAAATTTAACTGTTTAAATGCATCAACTATATCTTTGGGGGTAATATGTTTAAATTGAAACTTATGATTACATTGAGCTACATTATCTTTAAGTAAGGCTTCAGCATGTTGAGGACTTGAATTGGTATTTTCAGTAAGTTCCAAGGGAATATTAGTGAAAAAATTATCGAATACATTTACTATATCATTAGGGTTGGTAATATTTTTACCGGCACATTTGATTTCACGAATATTTTCTCTCGGTCTAGTTTTACCGGTTTCTTTATTAATAACATTCCATGTCTCTTTAATTTTATTTGGTGCATTATTGATTTTTCTACTAATGTAGATAGCTTTAGCATTTTTGCAAACTTTTTTAAATAATTTAGAATATTTTTTAACATACTCAACAAAGTTAGGGTTGAAATTAAATTGTTTTTGGGCATATAAATCAAATAATTTTCTTCTACTTATATAAATACCTTTAGTTGCCCATTCATTAAACTTTAACCTAACATTAACATTAACTTTTTTCTGTTCCAATGTTTCTGAATATTCTTTAGACACTGTACTAAATAATTTATTGTAGTGATCATCAGGATTACTTCCTGTGTATATGACTGAACATAACTTATTTTCTAAATTCTTTTTGAGCTTATGAATTTTTTTTGAAGTAAT
The DNA here is from genome assembly GCA_963555685.1 of Acrobasis consociella. Taxonomy (NCBI): domain Eukaryota; kingdom Metazoa; phylum Arthropoda; class Insecta; order Lepidoptera; family Pyralidae; genus Acrobasis; species Acrobasis consociella. The sequence continues at coordinate 2,741,754 of OY743121.1, forward strand.
AGGCCTACACATGATTTTATCTTCTTTCAAGCAGCGGGTGGACTCCTTGACAAAAGAAACAAATACACCCATATGGTCAGATGGCAACTTGTTAATTACAGATTTCTTAAAATAATTTATATTGGTAAAGAAATTGTCCAGGCACGTGGCCGATGTAGCAGAGATTCTAGTAGGTTCAAAAAAAACGTTTTCTAGGTCATAACATTTAAAGAGGTTTAAAAATTGTGTACTCCTTGGATTCTGCACTAGAATATCAACATTGAAGTCACCACAAATAATTAAATTTTTTTTACTAGTTGAAGCTAACTTTAGCACCTGATCCATTACTTTCAAAAATCCCCTAAAATCGCTATCTGGTGGACTGTATACGCATACAATTAAATGATGGTCTAGCTCGGCACAGGCCACCTCACAACAGCGGTCAACAGAAAGTCTAACTATGTCCTTCCGCTCCTTGCCACGGAATCCATTTTTTGTAACTATTATAGAACCGCCTCGAATAGTAGACTTTCTGTTAAAGCAGCTAACAATGTCGTAGTTGTTTAGGCTGAACATCATCTCACTCTCACATAGCCAATGCTCAGTCAAACACAAGATATCTACATCTAGTTCTTCTAATACTAGTTCAACTAGTAGTTCTTTGCTGGAAAGGCCTTGTATGTTTTGATGAATTATTCTTAGTTCTTGTGACCTTTCCGTTGTCTGGATGTGCAGTTTAAATCTGCCGTCAAATCTACAGAATTACTATTACAATTTTCTGGTAACTCGGTAGACATTTTACAACTAGTTGTTTGTTTACAATGTAAACTCGTCCAAAACTTAATAGTATAAGCTACCAATGTAGCAATTTTTAATTTATAGTATTTAGATAGGTATATATTACCCTTTGTCACAAAACATTCACTTATAAAATTGTTAGTGTCAAAAAACACTAATTTGTCATCATGACGACATGTCAAGTTATGTAATAAAGTATTAAGGCAGTGAATGTTTTTATTAATTGATGGAGGCTGGCAACTCAAATATGGAAACGCACATATTATTATTTTACATACATTAAGTTTGCTTAAAGTCTCTACACATTGAATTATATCTTTCTTTCTTAATTTACTACTGTTACCTACGAGCAACACAATGGTGGAATTACAGTTAAAATTTGATAATTTTATTTTCTCTATCAACTGGGGAAAGCTTGTATTAGGTAAGCAATAATTAATACAAGAATGTTCAATGTTTTCATAAAACATTGAACCCATATCACAGAATTAATAATAGTATTACATACAGAAAGGAAACTCGCACCGTCCCCCGCAATCTGGTGTCCCCGCAACCCTTCCCCCGTTATTGTGAGGTGTAAGTGGCAGTAAAACAGGGTTATTGGTAGTCGCACGTTGACATTACGCGAGTCACTTAGGATTATTAAATTATAATGGTGAGAAACTGCGCACATTATCATTGTTTATCCACGGAAAACAATAAATAACAAAAATTTTATAGATTTCCGAGTGATAAAAACAGGTAAGCAAAGCAACAAATTCTGTGGTGGCGACCCTGATTGTTTAACTCACACATTTGACGTGTGCACGGACGGATTATTTCGCTTGTAGTAGTACTAGGTATATATGCTGCTCCGTTTGTATGAAGTGCCATACCTGTGCCCATATTGCAACCTACACTGTCAGAAAACACCATTGTATTAGCTGGGGGGTCAATGGAGTCCACAACATCAGACACGGACAAACTACTGCCACAAGGAGAGAGCTCTGGTGAGGAAATATTGACTATAGGCTGGTTGAACTGCCCGCAGGCACATTGTTGGACTAATGAGTCAAGAGTATCTTGATTGTACCTGCTGTCAGTAATCAATTTCTCCACAGTCAGCATGTGCTCAGTATTTTGTTTCCGTTGGAGGTCATACTTGCTAAATAATTTTGAATAATCCTCCTGTAACTTACTTATATGCGATTCAAGTCTGATTTTGTTGACCTCATATGACTCTTGATTTTCCGCCAATTGTTTATTACATAATTCTAACTCTGATTGCAGTTTACAATTCAAGGAACTAGATTTGATTAAACATGATTTTCTAAGATTAGTTTTTAGTTTTAAGTTGGTTTTCTTTATTCTTTTTGAAATCCTTAAGTGTTTTTTAATTTTATTGTGACTAATTTTACATTTTGATGTATCTGAGTCAATATTAAAGGATGAAGTCTCACTAGTGAGATCAATCACCGAGGAATTAGTTGAAAGAGGCACAGGGACACTATCAATAAGCTGGTCGTAGAGGCTGGACACCTCTGCTGACTGACGCAACTGGGCGTCCTGCTCGTAACTACTTATAAGTCTATATGCCTCTCCCAGCTCTTTTTCTAATTCAGTGGTACGTCTGAGCGTTTGCTCATACGTATCACCACATTGGCGGAAGGAATCTAGTTCTAATTGCGATCGGTTTAATTGCTCACCCAATTCATCACATAACTGGAGACTGTCTGAAAGCTTTTGTTCAAGTCTAATGTTTTTATTACGCATTAATTGATATTCTCGTTCATTGTCTTCCCTTTCCAGTAATAGTTTTTCGTTGTCTTCCTTTTCTGCCTTGAGCTCGAGTAAGGCATTCTTCAGCTGACTTTCCAGTTGCCGGGCAGTCACAGCGCGGGTTGTGGAGGACATTTTTACAGATAGGGGCTGATTTAATGTATAAGGAAGACAATAAACGCTAGGATAAGGCAGCAAAACCGATCACCTAACTAAGAAAATAACAATAACATAACCTAACCTACTTTGTGAACGAGTGATATGTTTATGTACGTAAATTTACGGAAATATGAAATATAGTGCACAAAGGACGCTATGTTATAATTTAATTTGTAAAAAGGAGCAATTATTGTACCGTTCTTACCTTGTAAAAGTTGTAAAAAGCCGGTAACAAAATATACCCACTGAACGTCAACTATGAACACCAATATTTCACAAATTACACTAATATTGAACTAACAAATTATTAATTACGTTCACACCTATCTAGTTTTATAATCTAGTGATATGATTAAATCTATAAAACTAAGAAAATATTTAAATTTACAATATTAAATACGGAGCAGTGTTGCCAGTAGTGGTTGGCTATTTAGAACGCCGGAAAATCAAAAAACGAACGAAATTGGAGGTAAGATACAAAATTCCCTTTTGAAATGTTTGGCGAGGGGGGGGGGGGGTGCAATTCGTAAACGGGCAAGAAGTAATATACAATACAAGTGATCGAGAGTCGACCCGACTTGGTGTGGCACCTTTTACCCTCCAACTTTATGGTGTGCAACCCGCCCCGCCCTCGCCCCCGCCCCCTCTTCCCCAAAAAGGAACGAAAAGAACGATTAAAACGAGAGAACGATAAGGGAACGCATGACCGCAAAATAGAACGGAAAATGTTCCAAAAGGAACGATCTGGCAACGCTGATACGGAGCTATAAAATTGACATATAAGCTCTAGGGTTGCCAGCCGCCAAAAAAAGGACGATAAGCGCACGCCAAGCCCACGTCCAATGCATGCCTTTCATTCCGTTTCTATCCCCATAGTTCAGGAGAAAGGTCTCCAAGTCAGGTCTGGACCTGATGGTAAGTAACAGCATAAGCCCGAACCATCTTGATAGATATTATTGGAAGTTTTAGCCAGTTTAAAAGTAAACTGTTTCCGCCTTTGCTGCGTGAAGATACTCCCAGCAATGTTATTTTTTAATAGTGTGTGGGTGTTTTTAATAGTGGGTGAGTAATAAAAATGATTTTCGTAAATTCGTATTGTTACAATGTGCTACAGATATTTTAACACATTTTCGAAAGCTAGGCAACGATTGGAGATAGATAAAAAAGTGAAAACCATAGTTCTAGAGAATTTTATCAGCTTTCATAATGTAGTACAACAAAATGTCGTACAATGCACCGTTTTCGAAATGTAAGCAAATAACAAAAAAACGGGGCCTTCTTTGTGCTCTCCCCCCGCGGGCTCACCTCGGAGGGGTAAGGACTTTTAGTATGTTTATGTCCTAACTAGTCCTAACAAAGTTGCCGAGTCAAAATTTCTGCTTCCGACTTTTCCATCCACAATTATTCGTTGACTGACGAATGATGAAGTCAAAATTTCTGCTTTCGACTTTTCCATCCACAATTATTCGTTGACTGACGAATGATGAAGACCACAAACGTTTCTACCATGCTAGTTATCTATAGCTTTAATTAAGTGGTTTGTAGTTTGTTGCCTGTTGCATACAGGCAACAAACTTGCAACCTTAGACTTGAAACATGAATAATACCTTGTACTTATATTTGTAAACAGTAATCTAGAGTTTAGTTATGAATAATAAATAGGGCTGTAGTGTAAAGTTAGATCAAACACCATTCTCCTGCCAAGGATACCTCAGGGCTTGTTCCAGTTTCCAAATTGTAAATTTCATTTGACACAAATTCCAGACGACAAGTTATTCAGATTATTACATTAATTTTGAGCGTCTTTGTTTATGAGTTGAATCTCCCATGCTGGGCTGGGAGAAAAAAAAAACTTAGAATGTACCAGCTGCTTCTCTTCCCACGCAGATCGTAAAAGCCGATCGAGGGAATGGGCAAAAATGCAAATCATGCATTAACAGGCGATGCGGCTAGCAACCCATCACTGTATTGATTGCTTTTCCATGTTTTCGCCCACCATGACGCTAAAAGTGGCTTTTGGGTCTTGCGGCCCTGGGCTCTGCATAGAACCGCAAGACCCAAAATGCTCTGTCTGCCCCATTAGGGATAAAGACGTGATAGTATGTATGTATGTTGTTTATGAGAAACAGCTTTACCCCAGTAAAGTTTTTAATAAAATAAAAGAAACTAAGTTGAAGTTAAGTAAAAAATAATATCAAACCACAAAGTCTTATTTATTAATTTAGAAATCTTAAAGATAAATATTTCCTGACGGAGTTCTTATTATTAACTGTATTTTTAACCAACTTCATAAAAACAGGAGGTTATTAATTCGGCGCAATCATTTTTTAACTATGTTCATCGATTATTCGAATACACGTAGACCGATTTTGAAGATTTGTTTAAAAGAGCATGCTTGTCAAATAGTCCTATAGAAATTTTATCAATCAATCGGTCAGCATCCTTAACCGCTGAGCTAAGCAGAAGGCGGGCGGCGCGACGAAATTAGCGACCATATTCTGCGTGGAAAGAAAACGAATGAAAACTCGAAAACACGTGTTTTCCCAAACATAAGACTAATCTAGATTGAAAAAACCCCAAAAACCCCCATATACAGATTTTCAGCGAAATCGTTACAGCCATTTTCGAGATCACAGAAATTTATAAACATATAAATAAATAAATCTACAAGAATTGCTCGTTTAAAGGTATTATTATTTTTAAAAAATCATTAATGCAGTGAATAAATTCATGATTATTGTTATTGTACCTAGTTACCATCAATACAAATCCACAATAAATCAAACAAAACTATAATCATTATAAAGTACAATATTTCGTGCGGAAAATGGACACAATACGTATCCGAAACACAATTTATATTAATCACAAAACCGACGGATCCATTTGTCCATTATGACTCTCTAGGGGCAGTTCACATTATTGAATTTCTTTGCCCCTTAATCTACACATGGGGATATAGATTTTATGCTTAATCCAGCTTTGGGGGTTATTTTGCAAAAAAAATATTGCTTATTGAGTTTGGGTAGTCAGGTGTCCAAATATGGTTTTATTACCGGCCTTTAATGTAATATTTTTTTTGTAAGGGAAAAAAATTATTTGCTGATTTTTATTTGTCCAGCTTATAAAAAAAATAGTATATATTACAAAAAAAATTTTAATGGGAATAAAAGTCAATTTTGATAGTTCTCATTAGTCAAGGGATGAAAAAAGACAAAAGTAATTATTTAAAAATATCCGAACCGATTTTCATCAAACACAGCTAGGAACGAACGGAAGGGGAAGCCTGCCGTTCGTTCCTAGCTAAGTTTGATGAAAATCGGTTCGCTTTTACTTAAAAAAAAAACGAATCTAAATTGCCACGGACAGACAGACAGACAGACATCAGCTTCAAACTTATAACACCCCTTTTTTGTGGGTTTTAAAAATAATAATATTATGTTTTGTTTATTCCAAGTGACGTATTAAACCTTTTATAGGTAGGATCTAGGTTTCTATATTTTCCTACTCTTATTCGATCCACTATTTATTTTCAATCTTTTCATAAGCTTAGCAAGTAACTAGATTTAAAAATCCTACTTTATGCACTTTATCTAAACTTCTGCACTTACAAGCACCTTATGGCATCGGCTTGGGCGTTTATCTTGTGATGGCAGTCGTTAAGGCATGTTAGAAGTCTTTAGGTGTTAACGAAAATAATGTATATACCTCTTAACAAAAAGCAAACTCTTAACAAAAGATTTTAAACCTATGAGCTTTTATATTAGGAGATTCAAACTTGAAACCTCTCGAATATAAAAAGGACAACCTAATACTTTTCTATTTTTTTAAATTTTTATATTTCGAAATATTTTCAACTTTATTATGACCGTTTATACGACTAAGGAGAACTAAAGACGTCATAAATGTTTTTTTTTTTGTACAAAATTTTCTACGACTAAGAATGTACTCTTGGTAAGCAAATAGAGGGCCCAACACTTGACTCTAACAAAAAATTTCACTATAAAATCATATATTTCAGTAACGGATCCCTGAATCGAAAAATGGTGTTCTCTATATTTTTGAAAGACCTATTCAACGATACCCCACACGATGGTTTAATCAAGAAAACTTTGATATATTAATTATGCCAAAAAGGTGGTGAAAAAAAATCTAGAAAAAACAAAGATTTACTAAGGGTAGCTTACAAGTAAAGTACTTGTTACTTGTAAGCTATCCTTAGAAAATCTTTGTTTTTTCAAGATTTTATTTCACCACCTTTTTGGCATAAATAATATACATTCCCATACCAAATTACAGCTTTCTAGTTCTTATAGTCTCTGAGTAAAACCGCGGACAGACAGACATACATACACATACATACTATCACGTCTTTATCCCTAATGGGGCAGACAGAGCATTTTGGGTCTTGCGGTTCTATGCAGAGCCCAGGGCCGCAAGACCCAAAAGCCACTTTTAGCGTCATGGTGGGTGAGAAGATGGAAAAGCAATCAATACGGTGATGGGTTGCTAGCCGCATCGCCTGTTAACATGATTTGCATTTTTGCCCATTCCCTCGATCGGCTTTTACGATCTGCGTGGGAAGAGAAGCAGCTGGTACATTCTAAGTTTTTTTTATTTCTCCCAGACCAGCATGGGAGACAGACAGACAGACATGGAGAAACTGTAAGGGTACCATGTTTACCACGGAACTCTAATTAATAAATGAAAATACCTTTTCAATAATGTCCAAAACACAAGGCTCTCAAACTGAAACTTTCACAAGTAGTCTTTTTTGCTCAAAATATCGGGTAATCCCCAACTTTTTTAATTTCAAACTTACGCGCCGGGTCAATTTTCCCTTTAAAAATAAACATGCCTGTTTGTTTGGGACTTAGGACCCTTGGGACCCAACTATGCATTAAATATGAAGGCTTTCGGCTAGTTGAGAGCCCTGGGACATGTTTTTAAACCCGAAATGTTAAAGCATTTTCTAAAGCGCTAAAGTTAGTGTGTTTCATGTATTAAACATACATGTTTTTAGTAATTTATTTTTGTTGTTAGTTTTTTCGATAGTAAAAATTCTTAGATTTTTTTTAAAGAAGCAAAAAAGTTGCCTATGAGAATATTGGGGAACAGTATAAAAGGTGTAACAAAATATACTGAAACTATTTTAAGACTGAATTCAGTCCATGATATTGAACAACTTTACCAAAGGAACATGTATCGAAATATTAAAGTAATGTTTTTGGCTTCCCATACAAGTTGACCGATCAGCTGATCCAGGTCTGTATGGAAAGCCAGTTGTTCAGTATCACGGACTGAATTCACCCTTATAAATCTTATAATAGTTTCAGTATATTTTGTTAGACCTTATATATCTTATAAACTAAACCTTTTCTATTTTAACAAGATGAAGTTTCTAAATCTCCAATGAAAAATTAATGTCATATGTGTTTTCCACCGCTGGTCAAAGGTCTCCCCCATCTCCTTCCAAATATCTTGAGCATGTGCCACTTCCAACCATTCCCTCTCAAACTGTCGCAAGTTCCTGTCTTTTTTTTACCATATTCGGCAGTCCACTTTGTTACCACATATGATTTATTAAGTTAAAATGTAAAGGTTTGTAAGTTTCAAATTTGGAAAGTTACTGATGACCAAAAAAAGAGGTGACAAAATTGTTACAAATTAACATCGCCCCATTCCTGTCACTATGGAAATATATTAAAAAGGACTCGTAATTTAATAAATTAATAAAATAAACAAGAAAACTAAATTAAAAACTTAACTTATTTATTTATTTATACGTCCCACCACGTTAATAATAACTTAAATTAACTAAAAATATTTTTTTCACTTTTTTGGCATTATTAATTCTATCCATGCCAAATTACAGCATTCTAGTACTTATAGTCTCTAAGTAAAACCGCAGACGGACAGACGAGACAGATATGGCGAAACTACAAGGGTTCCTTGTTTACTACGGAACCCTAAAAGCCCTGGCAAATGTATATAATATTAACGTGAAATTTCTGGACGGCGGTGGCGCTTGCTTGCGGTCTAGTAGGATTGTAGGCTATGCTTTAAGAAACTTTGCAACTACTGTCGAGTTTAAGTAAGTTGCAACTTAAACCTTGCTTGTTAAGCACAAAATACTTGGCAAGTTGGGAATTTCTCAAAGTAACGAGACGAGGCATAAAACTAACTAGTAAGTAGTGTACAAATCTGTGACGTAAGCACCCTTTACTAGTACTTTTAGGGTCCGCTTCGAATTTTTAACCGATTAAAAGAAAGAGGAATAAGTTATTATAATATGTGATTTAATTTTTTGCCACAATTGAGATTCGACTAGAGAACGCTCCTCATGTTTGTACATGTGAACTCACCTCATTAACCGACCGACTTCCAAAAAAAGGAGGAGAGGTTATAAATTAATTGCGTTATTTTTTAAATGTATATTCACCAATTCAGAGACGTCTGGACCGATTTGGAAAATTCTTTCTGTTTGATAGGGCAATTTTTCAAAGGGCATACTTGTCTGGTGGTCTCATAGAAATTTTACAAAAATCGGTTTTGTTATAAGAGAGTGAAGTCGGTTTTGAGTTTTGAAAAATTATAACATAGAATATACTCTGGCCTATATTCATTCATTTATTTATTAAATAAATGAATGCATGCCGTGAAATGCTGCCAGAGGCTCTTCTAATGCATTTCTGCTGTTCCGAATGAAAGTGACGCAGGCACGCGCAGAAACTTTCCAGACAAACATTTAAGAACCATTCAGGTTACAATCCGGTGTATAAATAAATTGTAAATATTTTTTTTTAACTTGTTCTGTCTCACTGCTGGACAAAGGTAAAAAAAAATTATATGTGATGAAAAAATTTCGCGTTATTTAAAAAATAAAGAACAACTGTTGCCTACTTTTTTTTTTTTTGGTAACACAGTTTTATTTAATAATGGCAGCCCTACGTTAGATCTAAACGCTAGTTGTTTTGTTAAATGTAATTACGTAACTCATTGACAACCCAGCTTAAAGATTTTCAGCTTTTTTACAAAACCGAGCTGTAATACAAAAAAGCTAGAGGTTTTGTCAAACAGCGGATTATACAATCCAACTGTGACATATTTATACCAAAAGATGATCTAAATGCAAAATCCATTTCCTACCGAAATATAGTATTAGATTGAGTGGCGAACCTTGGAGTATTTTAGTAATGTTATAATTTTGCATTGTAATAATATGGTTATTCATGAGGCTACTGACCACCAGAAGGTCACAGGTTCCGTTCCCAAGTCGACGAATTTGCATCTGAATTAAAATTTCTTATTTCAACATAAGGATAGTATACTATAAAGTATATAGGCTGCAGTAAAGCATACATAGTATAATTTAAAAACTGTAAAGACTAATCATTTGTAATTAATCTATACATTTATTTTAAATCTCAAGCCACCTAATTTGCATGCTATTTTTAACTTACTTCCCAAAAGAAGGAGTTTTACTTTTATTTTATTTACGTATGTTCAATGATTATTCGAAGATGCCTGGAAAGGTTTGGAAAATTCTTCTTTTGTTTGAAAGGGTATACTTGTCAGTGTCAAAATCGGTTGTGTAGTTTGTAGGTGAAATCGGTTTTTAGTATTATAAAACTATCTATTAATTCTTTTTCTGACTTATCATCATCATCATCAAGTCTTTCTATATTCACTGCAGGATCACCACCCTCTCTGTACTACCAGAGCCATACCTAGCCAGAGCAGCCAGATGACGTGACCTGCTCGTGAGGTCTCATTGATGTTTATATGCTTTGTTTAGCTTGTATTTCATATGTCGCCTTCTAGGACATCCACGGGAGGACTTGGAGTGGCCCTATTCTACTCTGCCGGAAACCTCACGGCAAAAAAATTAATATTTTTTTCTCTTGTTACAGATAAGTGAATCAGTGAAATGGTGACAGTGATAAGTGCATGATGTGTTAGTTCACGATGTTAGCGCGGTGGCGCTGCGATCGCTCGTGACGTCAATCCAAGATGGCGGACTCTAGTCCCGCCACCTCCATCATCGAGGGAACTGTCAAGTTCCGCGATGGGAAAAAGGTGAGATATTTTTTGTACTCTTGCTGGATAGACAGAGCCGACGTTTGTAATAGGTTTAAGGTTGCGTTTCCACTGAAGCGGAGCAGAGCGGAGAGGAGCTTAGCGGTGCAAGAATTGACCAATCACAATGCTCGAAATCTCCGCTCCGCGGTTTATATTGAAGCGGAGTGGAGATTTCGGGCATTGTGATCGCATCGCAGCCTAAAGGACTACGATAGTTGACCTTGAAGAATAGTCACAATATCGATAGGCTTATCGATATTAGTATAGATAGATGGAATAATATTGATACCAGGCCTCAAGATCCTAAAGACCCAAGTTTACTACTAATAAAAAAAATATATGTATGAAAAGCTTAAGTCAGATCTTCTCCTCGCTACTTTTCGTACAGAAAAAAAGTTTGAAGTTTTAAGCAATAATTGTAGAGAAACTTAGGCGTTCAAATCCATAAAACGAACAATCGGGTTGATAAAAAAAAAACAAGATTCTTTAAATTAAACTTTTGGTTGAACGTCATCTGGGAAACTTAATTCCAGAAATAATGTTTCTGAATGGCGTAGAGAAAACTGAAAGTGACAATGTTTGAAACTTTAAATTTTAATAGAATGCTCCCTTTCACGCTCAAAATACGTAGAAAACGTATTTCCCCCAATAGTTAAGTTATCCCAACTTCTGATTAGTTCCATGATAAGCGACTTTCCAGCGGAATAGCCGGGCATTGTGGTCCAAGCCTGAGGTGCTATTTTTCAAACGCGGAGTCACTAAACGATCGATTTTTGTATGGAAAATCCATTCGTCTAGGTAACTCCGCGTTTCAAAAATAGCACTTCTGGATACCTGTGGGATTGGAATCAACTGAATAGCGTAACAAGTTCCAACTTTGACGTTACGCAAAGGAATTTGATGGACTAACTTAGGTGAGGTGTAATTATTTCTATAATCGAAGTTACGAGGTTTGTCTGTCTGTCTGTGGAATTGTAGCTCTAGGACCAATAGACTGATTTCGATGCGGTTTATTTACGTGATAGCAAGTTCCCTTGCGGTGGTTTTTAGCTTCGTTTAATAAAATCGGTTCAGCCGTTTGAAAGTTATTGGGAGTTACTTAGAAGTTAGGTTTTTTTTAATTAACCTGGCAAATATCAAGCTATATCCAAATCAAATTTCATCTAAACAGGTTCAGTGGTTAGCGTGAAGTGGCAACAAACAAATATACAAACTCACATTCGCATTTATATATATAGATAGTGACATTCGCATCTAGATAGTGATCTAGCTAGCAGTGGCGGAGCCTCTTTAGAAGCCGATTCCCATCGAGTTCCCTTAGGGGCTTCTAACATATATGCATTTATTACTAATAACAATTATAACCTTCGTATATCGGCGCACTTACTATTTTCATAAGCCGTAAACTAGTAGTATGACTTGATTGCACGCACCCACATATTCAAAATACGAAAATTCTCTCTGGTTATTGAAATACATTCACAATGATAAAAGCATAAACACGCTCAGATACATATTATTCACACTAAGTTAATAAAAATAAGCCTGACACGGAACGGCTTATTATACTATAGCCATGCTAGTCCGCCACCCAGAGGTCCCGGGTTCGATTCCCGGTCAGGGCAAGTTGGAAAATGGCCCTTTTCAAATTGTCCTGGGTCGTGGATGTTTATCTATATATGTATTTGTTATAAATTATAGTATCGTTGAGTTAGTATCACATAACACAAGTCTCGAACTTACTTTGGGGCTAGCTCAATCAGAATAATTTGTCCCTATATATATTTATTTATTAGCTGTACTAGTCTAAATTCTCACCCAACGCCACTGCTAGCTAGTATAGCCTGTGGTCACAGAATTAATACTAGTGCCTTGATATTACGGGTATGTCTTCCACGTTGTATAGATTGTTGTGATAACCAAATGCCATACAAATTACTCACACACAGGACTTCGATCGTGTCCATGCAAAACATGTGATTCACTTCCGGTTGATATTATTAGTCTACGGATATAGTCGTATAGGCACAAACTGTGAATATAAATTTTGAGGCATAATGGTTTTGTTACACAGACAAAGATTCTACATAAGATATTCTTAGTGTATTTTTTGTAGGGTTTTTTATCCATACTCCTTATGATTAATTATAATAACTACCTCTCTTATTGTTCTGTTAAAAACGGTGGTCAATATCGAAATATCCCATCTTTGGTCCAACACGCAAAGTTGTTCAGAGTGTCAGATTGAGTATTTAAAGTAGTTATGTTAATTGTTATCTGATGACCATACATTTCTTTAATCACTATAAATTTACGTCGAGGTATTCTTATGTAAAATACATGTATTTACATATATACGGTGCACTATTACATACTCTGTGATACTGTGTTTTGAATGGTGTTTCAAAATCAGGGCTGTATTTTGGATATTGGAAAACCATTACCGTGCAGTTGCAAGCCTTATCACAGTCTGACACATTTTCTAGATATTGATAGCCGATATCACTTCGGATAATATTGGGGCAAGCTACCGGCGATACGGGTGATACTGTATCACCTCTTACGATTGACTTTGATAAGCTGATAGAATAAATTTGGTTCTTGTCTTCAGATCTGCCTTCTTTTCATCAAATACAAATAAATATTTTAGCCCATATGTAGTAATAACAATCTCTCTTCCCATACTTATTGTTATTAGACACTGCAACGCGGATACGCAGTAATGCCCATCTTGCGTGCCGCTTTTCGAGTAAGGTCCAGGTCCTGAAGGAGGTGACAAACATGGAATCCTATTTTTACGATTACAGGGGTGTCTACGCTAACGTCTGTCGGCCTGTCTGTGGCATAGTAGCGCTTGAACGGATCGACTGATTTCAATGCAGTTTTTTGTCCGTAAAAGCGACTTCCCTTGCGGTAGTTCTTAGCCATGTTTGATGAAAATCGGTTCAGTCGCGTAAAAGTTATTGGATATTAACGCTTCAAAGTTGGGGTTTGTAATTTACCTGGCTAATAATGGATGGCGCTACGTATAGCCATTCCGTTTAACATTGCTTAGAATATTATGTAGTTCCCGCCACTTATCACTAGATGGTGTTGTCGAGGGTTTTTTTAATTTGCCTAGGAAATAAGCTTATAGAAAAATGGCGAAGGATGAATTCATTCATTTTTTAAGCGTAACGTTTTTGTCAGTGGAGTTCCTTCCATTCTTGCCTGACTTCACGTCTTCTCCCTTTTACATCTCTGTATGACAGCACTCCCACTGTATTCTTTATTTCTTTCATAGAGCTGTTTCTGGGTTGTCCAAGTTGTGATAGGCTAACAAACTTTTTATTTACAACACCCGAAAAATTCCTTTTTTCTTTTATTAATTATAACAAAGTTAGATACAGTTTTTTCCCTTGTAAGGGTCAATTATTTATCTAAAGCGCAAGTCTTATCTTTTGTGAGTTACATCACAAAATCAAAAATTATTCAGTCATTTTCCATATTTAGTAATGTCTATGATAATTCTAGACAATGACTTCATGGAAACGAATACATTATGGTAATTCTAACAGAGATTATAAATTTAAATCATATTGCGACACGAGTCTTTTATTAACATTTACAAAGATAGTTGTAACCATGTAGCCATGTTACAAACAATTGACTTCTGTTTTATGATACTACTAGCTGTACCCGCGGGCTTCGCTCCCCGTGGGAATTTCGGAATAAAGAGTACCCTATGTCCTTCCCCGAGTCTTAAACTATATCCATACCAAATTTCATCCAAATCGGTTCAGTAGTTAAAGCGTGAAGCGGTAACAAACAAACAAACAAATATACAAACTCACTTTCGAATTTATTATATTAGTTAGAAGTTAGATACTATTGCACAATCGTTCGTGTCAAAAATTCAATCTTTATTAGTAACAATTACGTAATTTACAACATAGTAGGAATAGATAATGGCAAAACTAAACAATTAATTACTATTACAAAACTATTCAATGATACACTAGATGTAATTAAAAGATAAATTAAACTTAACGACCTAGATACTAATCCAGAATACATAAACAATAAAAACAAAACGAGTAATGATTCTTGTACTCAATATCATCATCCTTTAAGGATATAAGTGCACAGTGTTAGGAAGGAATTGTCTGATAGAGAAGATGCTGTATCTGTGATCTGAATTAAATGATAAACTAGATGTAATTAAAGGATAAATTAACTAAACGAACTAGATATTAATCTAGAATACAAAGACAATAAAAACGAAACTATTAATGATTCTTGTACTCAATATCATCATTCTTAAGTGAATTACACGCGGGGTTTGAAGAAGTTTAAAGAAGTTTCAAATCACAGGAATTAGCTGACAGAGAAGATGCTATATCTGTGTTCTGAGGCTTGTTTTATATATTAACAATGTATATCTTAACGTACAAATACTTAATTAACTTAAAAATCTGCGCTTTATAAATTGTGAGGTTTAATTTGATTGTTCATTTTGAAAACTTATAGCCTGTAGGACTTTTAGCATCTCTATTCTGGCTTCAAACTTCTGTTTATCATTTAACTTTCTGAAACTAGGCACTAAAGACATCATAAACTGCCTATCTTCGTCTTCTTCATCCTTTTTTATGTCTCTCAATACATCTAGAATTTTACCTTCAACACTTTCATTTCTAGAATAAATAGTTTGTTGAAATGGCTCACTGCTTTCTAAGTTCGCTTCTGCTATAATGTGTCTTGCATTTGTAGGTTGGTATTCAAATTCAGCTTTAACTATTTCGTGGTCTAAAGGGTCTGATGAATCATCATCTCCAGAGTCATTCACAATTTCTGTTTGGTCCACTGAGTCCGGGTCGAGTAGGAACGTCATAATGTCAAAATACTCGTATCTTTTTCTTCTTTTAAATGGACCTTCGTTGTTTTCTCTTTTTATTTTCTCTTTCTTTTGTTGTGATAGTTCTCTGGTGAAGCACGTACGGAGACTTTTCCATCGTTTTTGGAGCTCGTGTGCTGAAAAATAAATAAAAAGATTTAAAAAGGCCTTAACTTCTACAGCGTAGACAGATAGCTCATCGTCATCATTTTTGTTGTAAGAACTGCATACCCTAACAACAATATTCATAAACATTGCACTCTTTAAATCCACTTCATAGCACAACGCTACCGATTTCAGGAGCGCTGGTTTTTCTATTATATTATTCATTAAAAGCCTAGTCTTTTCCTTCGACAATTTGAAGCATGCGAAATCCAACGCTTTATCGTTAATTTACTTAGATTTTCTAATTAATTGGTGTTTGTGTTGTATGCCTGTAGGATCACAAAACCAAAATATGTCGTCTGGACTAATCAGCTCGGCTCCGTTAAGCTTTACAATTGTATTGAGATAACATTGTATTAGACATATTGCAAACTGGCAAAGCCCTTCATAGCGCATAAGCGAACAACACTAAACCTAAGTGAGTTCTGTAGTATCAGTAGAGAAACTAGATCTGCGGTGCCATTTTTCAAACGCGAAGTCACTAAACGAACGGTTTTTTGTTTAAAAAAAAACCACTTGTTTCGCGACTCCGCGTTTAAATATGGCAATTCTGGCGCTAGTGTTGTTCACAGTCACAAACACTTTCAATAAATAAATAAATAAAACAATGTCTTTGTGTCAGAGAAAATGATATGAAAGGAACGTGTAGAAACGTAAATTTACTTATGAACCACTCAAGGAAACACGCGATATCTACTTTGCTAATTGAGTAATTACTTACATAAACAGAAAGGTATGCAAACGGAACACATAAAGTTGTTTCCAGTTGTACTTATCCACAAAAGGAAGTAATTTACATATAAGAACATTTTTTTAATTATGAGAATGAAAAAGTCTGTTTCAAACTGGTCAATTTATTTTTAGGATTGAATTTTACTGTTATAGGTACTTCTAAAATAAGCGTAAGAATCTAGACAATAAGTACCTACATACATATTATCACGCCTATTTCCCACAGACTATTGATGAAAGTATATAAGAACACTTTAAAATCTTGAAAACAGAGATAATATCAGTATTGACAACGATATAAAAAGAATCCCAAACAACGCCTGAAGTCTTAAAAAATCGCGAACGTTACGTTGGGGAAAAGAAAACTGCAATAATTCAAACTTGACAGTTCTAAGTTGATTTCCATAGCAACGAACAAGTCACGCGACAAGTCAAGTCAACAATGAACCCCCAAATTCACAATACAACAACGAAGTTACCAATACAATACAATACCATTACTTGCATAAAATAAATAAATACTGGACATATTATCTTAAAAACTAGAAAATGGGCAAAAGATGGCCTAACCGCCAAATTTCTTCCAGCCAACCTTGCTGTATAGAAAAAAGTCATGGGAAATTAGGTAGGTAATGCGGGGTGGTCAATATAATAAACATAAAGTTAGAGGGTAAAATAAACATGCAGTGATGTGAAATTAGGTAAACATACAATACATAATATACAATCATTATAATAAACATATGTACTTAAACATCTTCTTACTTAAATACTTACACAGTACAAAAAACTAAGTGGAAACAAGGAAAGGATATTAGGTATAGGTAACCCTGAAAACACACTTTGTAGCCAGTCGCCAACGTACCATACTCGTACTTATCCTGCGCCCGAAGGTGATCCCAGTTGGGGAAAACCTCTTTACAAACTTCAAGCCACATCTTGGACTTAAACTTCTTGTGAGCGTAATAGTTGGTGACATTCTTGTTATAAAGCGCAGGGCGCACTTTCACTGCTTGGATTAACTTTTCCGGATCAATTTCCGACGACATTTTCATAGAATAGTCGCGGCGTGCGGCCACTGTAGCGGGCATGTGGCAACTAAAGATGGCGGCGGCGCTGCTGTCGCCCGTGCGTCGCGCAACTATGGCCGGAGCCGCGACGCCACTGATATTTTTTGTAGGTCGACTAGGGTGTCTATGGTTTCGGCGGAATATAAACTTCTTTTGAATATGTAGAAGAAGTAACTGACATAGCCCAGAGCGAGTGAGACCATAAATATTAAATCATTTAAAACAAATTATTTGAAAGAAAACTGGAGTTTTCCACTTAGTACTCGTAAGTGTAAAAATGTGCGTGCCGCGTGGGTGAAAATAACACAAACACACTATGAAAAGAACAATTGTAGAATATACTTGCTGCTGCCCTTCCAGCGCAGATAGTAAAAGCCTATCAAGGGGATTCACGTCAATAGACAAACATCTAGCGGCCTATAATATGTATTTGATGCCTAGGCTTCATTCACCTACACGTCCACCACCACGCTTAAAAGTGCCTTTGTTTCAGTTCTATGACATGACTCTAAGCCAGTGGTTTCCAAACTTATTTTGTCTACTGCCCACTTTGAGAATAAATATTTTTTTAGCGCCCCCATTTTTTTACCTATTTATTTTTAAATAGGTGAAAAAATGGGACTACTATAACTTCAAATTAAATTAATTAATTATTGTGACCTATTGTGACCTATATATATATATATATATATATATGTATATTAACGGAGAATTCTAAACGAAACTTTTACTATAACCCGCAACTTGAAACCTGAGCGCAGTAGGTAACATACAACGGCGCTTAGGTCTCAAGTTAACTCTTACGGGCTCCACCTGCCAATAAGAATGATTATTGAAACGCAACTTTATAGTATTAAAAAACTAAAATAATCAATCCTTATATAAAAACTAATGTGAAGGATGAATCTGATGCTGTTTAATAAGTTTGTTGATATCAGGTTCCAATTTACTCAAGAACAGTCGCAAGTCGCCACGTTCGGTAACAAGCAAACGATTTCTCTTTTTAGTAAGCAGTGTTGTCACAGCACTAAATCCACGTCCTCCTAGCTAAATAAAGCTCCTAGCAAAAAAAAAAAAACATTTTCTGGGTCTCTTACCGCCCCCCTTGAGACCTGCAGCGCCCACAGGGGGGCGTTATGGCACTTTTAAAAAAATGAGTGATTAAAGAACACGCATTTATATCCACCTAATGACGCTGACAAGAGCTTGACTCTTAAATGTAGATATTACGAAGGCGATGTGTTGGAGTCACTCACAATTATTTGTAATTTTTATTTTATTAAAATTTGTAAAAGCGTTACGAACCTAGTCTTTAAATGTATATAGAAATGTAATTTTCCATGATGGACTTTTTTGCCAAAGTCTAGAATTTCTATCAGATAGAGCAGGTTTTTCTTCTATACAAGCGGTTATCATACTTGATAAAAACTTTTCCAATGTCCGCAAAGTGAACTAAATCACAGACACCCTCCACCTTGCACGTGCGTATTGCCTGCTACACACGCGACGCGAGACGGCAACATACTGTCTGCTCGCTCACGACCGTCGGTCGACCTGCCACTGGCTGTGGCCTGATAGCGACTCGTCGACGCGACAATCAGCCGATCGTACGGCGACCTTCCACGAGTAATCCGTTCGTTGCGAGCTGTAAATCAGTTTATATTTTATTCGTGCGGTTAACGCTGGTGATGGATGGAGGATAAAAAACAGTCGCTAACTATTTAGTTTCTCACTCTACTTTTTTCTTTTTTATTTATTCAAATGGAGGACTTAAAGCCTTGGCTTCTCGTGTCGCAAGCTCATTAAATCATATTTTTAACCGACTTGCAAAATGATGGAGGTTATCAGTTCGTCGCAATCTTTTTTTTTTATGTTCACCGATTATTCGAAGACGCCTGGATCGATTTAAAAAAATCCTTTTTTTTAAAGGACGTACTTCCGAGGTGGTTCCTTAAACGTCGCATTAGGGTCGGTAACTATTTATTTAAATCGGTTGTGTAGTATGGAGGTGAAGTTGGTTTTTAATTTTGATAAATTATAATTGTATACTTATTAAACAATATTTTGATTTATTTATTTACCAATGTACACGGAAAATGTATACAGAGAATTAATGAAATAAAAATTGTATCTCAAAAGAGAAAGAGGCCTCTTGCAGTAGGCCTGTGAGAGCAGATGTTTACCTATTTAAAATAGCTAACAAGCTTATTTATACACATAGGATTAAAAAAGAAGAAAATAAAATATCATAATACATTTTTATTTTTTGTTTCAGTGGAAGTCGCGATGGTGTGTCATGAGGAAGCTATCTCCAGTAGCAGGTAATTAATTTTATCTATTCGTTAATTTCGTAAAGAATCAAATTAAAAAGAAAACTGATTTTTCCTTGGTCCAGTCCATTTGAAAAAAATCATTTGAAAGTAAACAGAGATATTTATAATCGTGTCTTGTCTTGACCAAGCCCTAGAGACCCCTTCAAACTATTTTATAAAAAAATTTTAGAGTTTGAACTTACATTTGTATAGGAGGGCGAATTCTTCTAAATTGACGTTTAAAAAGGAAGGATTATAATCTATTCGACCCATATCCTTTTTTTTTTTTGGTTTTTATATTAGATTAGGAGGTCACGACAAATTTGGTAACGGTCACGATAACCAACTTTTCAGACGCCATATCTAAGTAACGCAACCACTTCACGCAGGCAGACCGACATATTTGGCATCAGAGAGATGCTCTTAATCCTGCGAAACCAGAGTCAGTCATATCCCTTATAATTTTTTTTTGGTCACGATAACCAACTTTTCAGGCGCCATATCTAAGTAACGCAACCACTCCACGCAGGCAGACCCACATATTTAGCATCAGAGAGGTGCTCTTTATTCTATAAAACCAGAGTCAGCCATATCCCTTATCGTTACCAAATTTGTCGTGACCTCCCGTTCTATATGTATGTTAAGCGATTTTGATCATTTTTTTGTTTGAAAGCCTTTAGTGCCAAGTTGGTCCCATATTAATTTGGTGGGGATATGATAAAGATCTTTGCGGATATGGAAGAAACTCCTGAAAGAGAATGAAGTTAATTCTTTTTTTTTTTGTTGTTGTATAAATGATTTTTCTTGTTAATCTGTTTTGTCCCATTGTTGGGCACAAAGGTCTGTAAAAATGTAATTTATTATTTTAAGTAAAAGTAGTTCGTTGATTCAAGTTAATCTTTGGTACTTTTCAATCCTTCATCCTAAACAACATTCCCAATGTAATTCGCTCTACATATTACAATTTCGCAACATGAAACTATCGTAACTTCTACTGAAGTTGTAAAAAGGTCTCTAAGGTCTAATTTATTTTTCCGAACCTTTTAGGAAAAGCTTAGTAGCTTCGAGGAAAACAATATATTTTTTCTGAGAAGGGTACTGCAAGGCCGCCATTAAACTTAACCACAGATAAGCAAAAACACTAAATCCAAATACAATCCATTATCTACAAATACGGGAAGCGGAAACGCATGTGGTTTTTCCAAATGCTTTTGGATCTAAGATTAAGGACTTTTTATTTAACAGACTTCAAAAGAGGAGGTTATCAATTTGAATGTATTATGTTTTATGTATGTTCTTCAATTACTCGAAGACGCCTGGACAAATTTGGAAAATTCTTGTTTGAAATTTATGGCATACTTGTCAGATGGTCCCAAAAAAATTTTGTTAAAATTATTTGTGTTGCCTAATTAAATATAGATAAAGTATTTTAGATCTTGCGTCTCCAACAAACAGAGCCCATGGATTACCTATGAGTGTACGAATCTCGTACGACAGTCGTGCGTAACAGTACGGAGTAAGGACCCAGGGCCAGAGCCGCAAGATCTAAATCTGTTAGGTGTATATAAATGGACTGTTTGAGCTAGTTTCAAAGTTAGTTAAAACTTTTAATATGAGATACTCTCAACGATTTGATCTATAAATAGCTCTATGTGTATTGTGTATTATATTGGAATTTATAGATTTTATATAAGAGTTTCTCGAGAAAATTTATTACAAATTTTGCATAGATGACCTTTGATAATACATTTATATATTTTAATATGACATCATCAAGTCTAGTTAAAAAGAAGCATTCTTTCAAACGGAACAAGGCACAACAGGTAAAATCTTGAATGACGAATATTCTAAGAAAAGTTACATCAACTTCAACGGTTTGTGTGGCCTTATTAGCAATGAAATAAAGATTATAATGCATTGAGTTAGCATTGTAACCTTCGTTTAGCCTTGGCATGATGATAGTGAACTGTTGGTAGATATGTTGTAGGAATATATGCATAAATAACTTCTTTGACGAACTCAATTCAGTAATCCATGATTTCATTTCATCTGGATTGTTTGATTTTTTGTAATCTTTTAATTTTCTAAACAACAGAGACAGACTTATGATTCGTCGTCGTTATTTAAGAGTCCCCTTGCCATAGACATTTTCATACAAACGTAGTCTAGCTTTTATTTTGAAATTACATGTCAGATTTTGGTAAAAATTTTGTAATTTCAAAGAAATTGCAAACATCTAGGCATATACCAAATTCAATTCTATCTTTAAATCCAAAATATCAACTTAAAAGGAAATATAAGAGTGTAGAAGTTTCCCATACTGATGGTCAAAAATGATTTATAAACAATATTCTTTTTCAAGTCTATATTTGGACTTTAAAGACCACTTATATGCCTAATATGCAGTTTCTTTGAAATTACAAAAATAAAAGCTAGACTACGTTTGTATGGAAAACTCTGATTCTGTCTACTTGGGTAAGGGAACTCTTTAAGAGTCCCCTTACCCTAGACTTCTCCATACAAACGTAGTCTGCGTCTAATTTTGAAACCACATGTCATATTTCGGTAAAAATTGGCAATTGTAAAGAAATTGCAATTATCTAGTATTAATCGTTTTATTTCAAAACGACATGTCCGATTTCGGCAAAATTTTGTAATTTTAAAGATATTGCAATTATCTAGGGTAATAACTGCTTTCCTACAGTAAAATTATGAACTGGAAAGAAAATATAACGATTTCGAAGTTTCCCATACTGATGGTCAAAAATAATATAAAACACTATATTCTATTCCAAGTTCAAATTTTACTGCGGAAACCAGTTATTACCCTAGATAATTGCAATATCTTTAAAATTACAAAATTTTGCCGAAATCGGACATGTCGTTTTGAAATAAAACGTAGACTACGTTTGTATGGAAAGTTGTATTTTGGTTTAGGGTAAGGGGACTCATAAGTTGTAGCATCGTGGCAGATACCTTTAGGCTACTTATCAAATCAATATTTGCCACACCGCAGAGTAAAAACTAAAAACTCGACTAAAAAAACAGGCAGTCCGACAGACATAAGCGTCAAACTTATAAGCATTCCACTTCTTTGTTGGGGGTAAAAAAGGACACTCTCGTAATAACCAAAGAAGACATCTATCTCCGAACATATCTTCCGATATTGCCCCAGAAGCAGGGTTAATTTGCCCTTAGATTTATCGTTTAGGGTCACTTTGGCCGAGCATGTCCCCATAAAACGTTACTTAGCTATTAAGGTAGCTTTATGCTTTTACTGAACATATAAAATATGTTATAGTGTTTGCCTTTGGGATTTGTAGAAGAAATATTGTAGGTACTTGGAAGATGTTGATCTCGTATGGGAACGTACTAGCAAAGATAATATAATTACTAACGTAAGTCCTAGTGGTTAGGTAGGAGCTCTGTGACTAGAGTTATCACTGAATGTGGTGGAATAAGTATAGGTTCCCAACCTTGCATTATGTGGCATTCAGAAAGAAAAGTCTGTCAAAGTAGAAAATGTAATTTGACGGTCAAAGTAGAATAGTCCTACCAATTTTGGTTGTACCAGTAGGACTACTGGGATTTTTGTCCCAATAGACATACCAGTAGGACTACTGTAAATATCAGTCCCCATTGTCCTACTTGTAGGACTGGTAGTTGGTAGGACTGGGGAATTTTGTCCTAATAAAGCTTGCCCTAGCGTCGGGACAGTTGGTCTTTTGGGTCAATTCCCAGTAGACCTACTAACTTCGATATTGTCGTTAAACTTTATTGTTGCCTCCCTTTTATTCTATTACATAACAAAATACACGCCCTAATACACTCACTTTACTCTACTCTCCCCATATGTTGTACAGTTTATCAAGATTTCAAAGGCATCGTAAAACAGTAGCACTTCCTCCGAGACTTTCCAAATTTTATTCCCAGTAGTCCTTACTGGTAAGTTTATTGGGACGAAAATTCCCAGTAGTCCTATTAACTTAGATATCATCGTATAACTTTATTGTTGCTCTCTTTTATCCAATTACATAATAAAATACAAGCCCTATAGCGCTTCCTCCAGGCAGGACTCCCCAACTCTTTATTCCAATAGTCTTACTGGTAGGTCTATTGGGACAAAAAAAATCCAGTAGTCCTACTAACTTTGATGTCGTCGTAAAACTTTATTGTTGCCCCCTTTTATCCTATTACATAATAAAATACACGCCCTAATACACTCACTTTTCTTTCTACTCTCCCCATATGTTGTACAGTTTATCAAAATTTCAAAGGCATCGTAAAACAGTAGCTTCCTCGGGGACTCCAACTTTTGGAGTGATGTGATGGGTAAGTTTTATTCGGGTAAGTTCGGACGTATTTGCATAGTTTTGATCGTATTGTGCCGAAGATATGTTGGGTTATTGAATATTAACATGGCGTAAAAAGCTGTCTGGCGTATTGTATTTGACATGTTTTTTCCGTTGACGCGAAAAGAGAATAAGTAACTTTATTTTATTATTGTTTTTTGGACAGATTGCTTTTGGGCGGCCATTTTATTATTAATAGTCAATTTTATTCTTGTTTGTTAGACAGACTGTTTTTGGGCCGCCATTTAACAATTGGACAATTTTGTTAAGTTGTTGGACATACTGTTTTTGGGCGGCCATTTTATTATTAATAGTCAATTTTATTCTTGTTTGTTAGACAGACTGTTTTTGGGCCGCCATTTAACAACTGGACAATTTTGTTATATATTGTTGGACATACTGTTTTTGGGCGGCCATTTTATTATTGGTCAATTTCATTATTGGAGTTTTTAACCCCCGACAAAAAAGGTTTGTAGTAGGTTTTTCATAAAACTTATTTATATTGGTCATAGCTATTTATAATACCGATATTCTTTTTATTTAAATTAATAATAAAAACAAGCAAGTAACTAATAAAAACCATTATCGGTTTCCGTACAACTCTAGTGCCATTGAGTAACACTAAAATCCTTCTGCAATCTTTTTTTTGCGCCTGTCAGTGACAGGCTGTCACTGAGATTGCTTCAAAATTGCTTCTGTGTTGAATTCACCGAGTGCTTCTTGACACAGTCATAAAGGTGTGTACTTATTATGTTGTGACAAACAATATTGGTTTTTGCATAACGTAAGTAGGTAGGTCCTACATTACGAAATGAAAGATAACATTTTGCATTTGATGTAAATTTTTGGGTTCCGTACCCGAAGAGTAAAAGTGGGACGTTAATAATAAGACTCCGTCCGTCTGTCTGTCCGTCCGTCTGTCCGTATGTATGTCACCAGGCTGTATTTCAGATTGCTAGATAGTTCAAAAACAGAATATAAAATAAATAACTATGTAATGTATGTCCCATACCACAGATTACTAATAAGTTACCCCGTACAAAGAACGTGATTTTTATAGATAATGGTACGGACCCTTCGTGGCTAGTCCAACTCGCACTTAGCCTATTTTATTGCTTGCTACTTGACCTAGAAACCATGTTTACTTGTGTTACTTTGTACATTACATGTCTATGTTCTAGGTTTCATTTTGTAAAAAAAAAGCAAAAAAGCAAATGTCAATTAAAATCTACCTTATACATCTGACTTAAGTACGTCCGAAGTGTAAGGGTCAGCTCAGACAAGCCTTGATGAATAATAGAACTTGGTTACTTCTCAAAAAGATGCATTGTACGTAACACTGAAATTTATACCTTATTCAGCAGTTAACAAGATCTATGTTTCTTCAAAGTGCGCGGCAATTTTAAACTGACCCTAATAGTTATCACGCTAGGCCACTACTCGAAGATTATTTGTTTGTTTGTTTGGTTGGTTGTAAAACTTTATTGTACACACATACAACACTAAGAGAAAAAGCACAGTTCAAAGGCGGACTGAAGGTTCACACAGTTCGAAGGTTAACTAGAAGAGGTAGGTATCCCAGGTACCTACCTCTTCCAGTCAACCTTGGATTAAAAGGAATTCTAAAGTATTACATATTAATCTTAAATTTTCAAATATAATTAAGACCACTCGAAAGCACAAACCAATCAATATAAAACCTATCAATTCATAACATATCTAACTACTCACATACATCAAATATGATCGAAGATGAATAAGCTCATTACAGAAAGCTTTTGTCCAACACAATACGAAAGCACAAGTGAACTTTCACTCACGATAGTTTATCCAGTTTATGGTTTAAGCAGACGAGAGACTTAGGTATAGCTCATGCCTACCCATCGCCTTTTAAACATTATTATTTATCTTTCTTGTTACTAGATGGCGCTTCTTCTTCTTCTTATCGTGTGTGTTAGTGACTAACAATAGTGTCAGAGTTTTTAAACCGCCTTAAAGGCCTCTTACATGGTTTTTAGGTAACGACCAATGTCAAAGACAGTGACCGGGACCGAAGGCTTAACGTGCCCTTGGAAGCACGGATCATCTTACTTATCAGACAATCAGGTGATCAGCCTAGAAAGACAAAACATTAAAATCGTATGTGCAATGATAATATTATTATAATTACTTACGTAATAGATACCCGTCGCCATTGAAACTTCTGGAGGTTAGTAGGCAATACTGAAGTTGCAGGGTAGCCTCACAGAGATGGCAGCACACACTACTAGCAAAAATGTGACAAAGAAAGTGGTGAAATATACTTTTAAATTATTGCATTTCATATAAGTTATATTTAATTTATTAGACTATTACATACTTTATTTAAAAAATATTAACAAAAGATTTAAATTATTTGAAATGACCTTAGAGCGCCATCTAGCGGCAAGGAAGGTAAATATTTTTTTTATAAAGCGATGGGTAGGCATGGTCTGTGGCATCGTAGCGCTTGAACGTTGGGCCGATTTCGATGCGGTTTTTTACGTGAAAGCAAGTTCTGCTTTGCGGTGGTTCTTAGACATGTTTGATGAAAATCAGTTAAGCTGCTTAAAAGTTATTGTAAGTCAGGGGCTTTCTCTAGCATATAATAGATGGCGCTACCGATATCAAGTCGGTAGTTCCGCTACTCATCACTAGATGGCGTTTTTGAGTATCGGGTTATTACAATTTGCCTAGAAAATTATTTCCTCGTCTGCGCAGGCCTGTATGATGCGCGAATAAAAAGCTCGACTTATCTCGTTAAGCTACTTGAGCGTGAATGCTTAGAATTACAAGTTTTAGTACACTGTTATAACTGTTTACTTTATTACAGTTGTATTTATTGTTAAGCTAGGTGCCTAACAACTTTTTTATTAGTTTTTTTCGCGTATAAATATCCGCATTTGGCCATCAGGATTGCGATCAACTTATAGGTACTATTTGCTTGTAGTTTCATCAAAAAATTCATAAAGAAAGAAAAAAAAAAAAGAATTACATACATATTTACCTCCTTTTTTTCTTTTGATATCTTTTTATCAAAATAAAAAGTATTCTTTGGCTGAAAATCGTTTGTAAGTATAATTTGTAAACACTTTAACCCTTTAACCGCGAGCGTCGGATATTATGCGACAAACATTGACGGGCCCATTCGGCGAAGGTCGGATATTTGCGACAAAAAAATTCTCGTGTGTCACGTAACTTACGTATCCATATCCGTTTTTGGTTGTAGATAGGTTGTAGATAGGTTGTAGATTTACCATGTCTCGTGCTGGGGGCACGACAACTGATATAAAGTCTCGCGGTTAAAGGGTTAAAACGTCTCCAAATACTATGAAGTACTAGCTGTTTCCTACGGAACTGCCCGCGTGGTCAAAAGAAACGTCCCACGGGAAACTAAATGCGAGTTTCCCGTGGGACGTAGTAGTTCGAGTAGTATTTAGTTCAGTATAAAAAGTATATAACACAGTGTCAGTGCTGGCATGGCGACCAGACTATGTCACACCTTCTTTCTTGCCCATCGTGCCCCACCAGCTGCACTAAACGTGACCTTTATGAGGCCTCGGACAGCGGTGTAAAAGTGGCATCTTTCTGGAGGGAAAAAATTTGATTGTTTGAGCCAACGACACGAAAAGAAGAAGTATAAAAATAATTTTAATCAATTTTAGCGTCAAATTTTGCCGTAAAGCGGAACAAACATCCACACATACTTTTGAAATACAAATATTAGTAAGCTCAATCCAAGTGTGGACCACGCCCGGGGTCCTTAACGTGCGTATATAAAGGCTAAATAATTGTTTGTTGTTGTTTTTCGTGTGTTGGACACTTGTGCTATATTTTTCAGGTTGCATAAAGGCATCTGACATAGCACGACTGATGGGACCAACGGCTTATACGTGCCTTCCAAAGCACGGAGGAGCTCGAGAAAATTTTATACCACTTGTGGTTATCCATCCAAGTGCGGACCACGTTCGGTGTCGCTTTACTTTTAAAAGCGCTGGCAATGCGCTCTCCCACCGGGCTACCGAGCTCCATAGCCTCAACGCTAAATAATGAAATCGAATATCGAGCTCATATTCACTAGTACTTACTACTTGACTGTAAATTGTAGTAAAACTTTATTACCGGCCTTCTCTTTTCAATAAATACATAAACGCTGCTTGTAGTCCTGCTACCATGACCGGGTATTGCCTAACCGACAGTGGCGTATTTGCTATACTGCTTAGAGGGCCCGAGGCAGGTTTGGGTTAGGGGACATTATATATACTACCAGCCGAAGCCCGCGACTTCTTTCGCGTGGACTTTATCCGTGTTATTATACAACGCAGACTAATTTTGTTACCAGGTTTAAACCATTATCCGACCAAATCAAGTTGAAATTTCAGATGAGACAGTGGCATATTACTAGATGTCAACTTGATTTGGTCAGATGACGGTATGACTCCAGAAAATGCTCGTCAGACTGGACGACTTTTGCTAAGGTGTCATTTTTATATTTCTTATAGTTTAGCTAGACCATTATGGTTATGCAGCAGGCGTTCTATTTTCCAAAATCAATTATACCCTATATGTTGTCTAGGCTTAACAGCTATATAACGTAAAAGCTTTCATTTAAATCCGTCCAGTATTTCCAGAGATTAGCGTGTACAACAGACAAACAGACAGACATTTAAATTCTTACTCTATTACTATGTCTCCATTGACCCAAATATTTTTTTTGGAAATATATTCAATGTACCTACATTAATACTCCGGAGTTTTAAATTCAGTGACATGAATCGTGTGTCTAGAGTAATAAGAATAAAATTGGCTTGCAATGCACTTCTAGGTATCTAAACGAAAAGGTGCCGAGTTCTGACGCGAGCTAAATTAAACCATATCGCTAACGACATTGAGTAGATATTTCTTTGACTATACTATGCTGAGGAAGACTTCTGTAGGTGAATATTAGTAACAATTCTGTGCCCTGGGCACAACGTGTCCAAATACGCCCCCTCTAAGCGGCTCGCCTTGTAGCTTCTAAGAAACGTGACGTCCTTACGATAGGCTTGGTTAGGTGTTTTACGATTGTGTAGGCATTTCAGATAAGCACTTATTTTGCATGTCTTTTGAACTTTTTGAACATTCATTTTGCACATGGATTGCTTTGCATTCATGGCAATTTAATACAACAAAACCTGTGACAAAACCTGATAATGTTTCATACAAAATTCCTTTATTAATCATCTGACTGCTCAATACATAAGTATTAAAGCCTTACTTTATAATAATAACCAGTCAGTATAAGATTAGGGCATGTAAATTTTTTGTTATTATTTTATTTCTTTTTTTTTTATTTTGTTTACTTTGTTTTAATTTTGTTATTTCTTTTCTGATATCATTTTTTTATTATTTTTGTACATAGAAAATAACCTGCCTAGGTATATATGTTAAAATGAGATTAAATATATATGAAAATAAAAAATAAAAAATGCATGAAGCAATTTTTTTCGTAGGTATAAAATTTCTAACAAAGGATTGTCGAGAAATAACATGAATACAAGAAAAAGGCACTCACAGCGTTTGCTAACATGGCAAACTCGAAGGTGACAAAGTATAAAAACTTTCCCTTCCATCATAATTTTGACAAAAAATAAAAAATCGCACAGTGTTACAGTAAAATAGCTAATTAGAGCGTTATAATGAATAATGAAGATCTAAGATGTTACAAGAGGCGAACGGGCACTTTTAATCAAACTAATTGGCTTTGATGTTTCTTTTTGATCGTGCTCGACGAGGCATAATTATATTTATGTTCTGATTGCTCTGAAGTTCAAATAAACGTGTTTAGAAAATTTGGCTAATTATTTGATTTAGTCAAGTGGTTAAGGCGCCCTGTGTTTATTGGAGCCACTGAACAGAAAAACCATTTTCTCTGTTCCGTGGTTGGAGCATTTTAAACAAGCAAGTATTTTTAACTACAATATTATTATTCATTTTTATTTTGAACATACGTGTAAATAAGTATTTGCTTTTTGTAAGGTTTTTTTAATGGGGTTTATTAAAAGCAGGATCTCATTTTCGTTCGCTTGGTCAACTTCTATTATCTTCTTGCGTGGGAGGCCAAGCATTTTTCGATTTTTTTTAATTTTTCGTGGACCTAGTATGGAATAAATGTATATTGAATTGGTGAATTCAGTCCACGATACTGAACAACTTCCCCCAAAGAAAATGTATCGAAATATAAAAGCTAAATTTTTGTTCACGAATTATTAGTATGGTAAGCCAAAACTTATCTACACTAATATTATAAAGAGGAAAGATTTGTTTGTTTGTTTGTTTGATTGTATTGAATAGGCTCCGAAACTACTGGATCGATTTTAAAAATTCTTTCACTGTTGGATAGGTATGTTATCCCTGAGTGACATAGGCTATGTATGTACCACGAGCGAAGCCGGGATGGACTGCTAGTTTTTTATATTTCGACATATGTTGTTTGGTGAAAGATTTCAGTATCACGGACTGAATTCACCTTTAATATAATTTCAGTATGTATATTTTGTTTGACGTTATAGATCTGCTTGAAAAATATGTTACTCTCAGATTAATATTGTTAAATATTAACTAAACCACATTGACAAATTTAATTTTTATCAAAACGTAATAACACTCATCAGTCTAAAAATAATAGCACTATTATATCATCCCATTGTCAAGTTTAGAAATAAATAAACTTGAATGCTATTAGGAAGACAAAGCGATATTTCACGAGGAGACAAGCCTAAGAATAGTCTAATGAATCGCTCTTGACACATTAATAACTGTCAGCAAACACACCTAGCTGTCAAAGATTAAGATAAGATCGTTAGATACAGAAGTGGCATAATTGCATATGTAATTGAAAATGAAATGGCAGTGTTCAATTAAACAGTCTTACATAAGGAAAGATATGACTACGCTTATATAATTTTTTTTAAGTCTTGTCTTTGCAATAAAGTATCTAATCAAAAACGTCCAATTGATTCGTTTGCTATCCCATAGCAAATAAAAGTATTCAAATTTACATTAAACAATTATCTCTATTCAAACTTAAAGTATGTATTTACAGAATGTACCTATGTACTTTAAAAATATTTTCAAAATTTTAATCTGAATCCTGTTTAATTTCCATAAAACGAAGTGGGTTTTAGGAAAACTAACAAAGCATGATATAGGTGTCTATTATATTTCACACTTTGGTTAAATCTGCACTCGTATTACTTTAAATTTCAATTATTCAGTTAAATACATTAGCATCGCATTAATATTAATGGCCACATCTTGTTTGTAACAAACTCTTCACTCCCGGTGTTTGGATTAATTAGAATAAATTTAAACTATGACTCACTAACAATAAAGTTCAGAGTAGCTTGTTCGTGATAAAGTTTGTAATGTAATCCGCTTATAAACTGCTTTAACACTTTCTTCCGTCTATGTTTTGTTTTAAACTTGTGAACCATACAAATTGAAAAGGCTTACTGAAGAATACCTTTTTTTAGTTCACAATTTGTTTTAGGCAACAAGATATCCAACCAAAATAACGTGCTTTTTGTTGGCTTTAAATAAACATACTATAAAAAAAACGATACGAAGGATTAAATATTTTTATGACTTATGTTATGCATTAGTTATGTACTATTTCGTTGATATGCTTATTAAAAATTACAACATTTGAACGTTTTATAGGATAGTTAGTTCATACTTGACACACAATGAATTGACATCAATATACATGTGTTATGTAGAAATAAATATGATAAATCATCATCATCATCATATCAGCCCCAGGAAGTCCACTGCTGGAAATAGGCCTCCTCCAAGTACTTCGAAAACGACCGATCGGAAGCGGCCTGCATCCAGTGACTTCCTGCAACAAAAATTATTATTCGGTGTTGTTTTCAATAATTTATTTAGAAATTATTTACTTCTAGAAATTCGTAAATCATTTCCAAAATAATTATTTCAAATTCACCTATAAAAAAATTGTAACATTAAAATTTTAACATAAGTTTAATTAACACACCTAACGGCAGCATTTAAATATCGCATGTCCTCTCTATATTTCGCACAGCTCTATGCAAATAGAATAGCCATACTGGGAAACACTGACATCAGCCTTTGAGAATCTGTGACAAAGCGAGAGCCATATTTGTCTTCTACTAGTGATTTTCACACGGTTGTTATCCGGCTAAAGTCTCTTGACCTGAGTAAGAGTGGTATCTGGATGGAGTGGGTTATCTTTTAACTTTTACGGTAAACAAGTACTTAACCAATTTACATTTTCGATTATACAAAAGTGTGTCAAAGTAGAAAATCTACTTTGACTAAGTAACAATTGTAACGGTCTTTACTACTTTATTTGTATATTGTACTTTATTTGTACTTTATATATATATTGCTACCCGAATTTCTCGTGGTCAAGTGGTGCCGCTATTTGAAATAAATTACTAGAACTACTGTTTATAGTTTATATACACATTTATACACACTATATAATTATAGTGAGAATTTGAGGCTTTTCTTCATAAATTGGATAAAAACGGCCACTTTTGGATAATGTGCGACAAAAGCCGTAGTGGTCACCATGCTAGTCCGCCACCCAGAGGTCCCGGTTTCGATTCCCGGTCAGGGCAAGTTGGAAAAAGGCCTTTTTTAAATTGTCCTGGGTCTTGGATGTTTATCTATATATGTATTTGTTATAAAATATAGTATCGTTGAGTTAGTATCCCATAACAGAAGTCTCAAACTTACTTTGGGGCTAGCTCAATCAGTGTAATTTGTCCCTATTTATTTATTTATTATTATTATTTATTAAACTGTAAACAGTAGTTTATAAAATAGTTTATAGGGTTATCTAAGGCTTGGTCAAGACAACATTTTAAATATCTTAGTTTCCTTTCAAATGGGACAGCACTGGACCCCGAAAAACAAGCATTACAAATGGAAAAATATTTTTGGTCTATCAGTTAGATTATAAAAAAGTATTTTACACGTATTTTTTCTTTTCTCTGAGAAACCAAAAATGACAAAGATACAGTGCATTGAAATTTCGCGGGACGTCACGGCTGGGTACGATTTTTACGAGTGACGTCGCAAGCCCCCACTCCGGAACTTTGACGCTCCGTATCTTTGTGAATTTTTACTTTTTTGGTAAACTGAAAAATACGGGTCCATTATTTTTGGATAATCTAAACGACGGAATTACAATCATACTTTTCGGACCCTGTCGTCACCCCTATTGAAGTATCCTTATATGTATGAAAGCACGCAAGAAAGCCCTATTGAAAAGCTTACTTAAGTACCATATTACGGAAGCTCCGGATATAAAGCTGTATTGTGCTCCAAATAGTTAAACACAGTCACTGCATTCATTGCAGCGTTGGCCTGCACATTTATACACAAGTGCATCGTAATGCCAGTCTGTAATGTTCTATGTTGAATGTAATGTGTGGGAATTATTGTGTGGAAACGAATGATCTTTATTTTAGTGAACGGGTTACTCACTTATTATAATGATTATATCTCACGTTAGTTTTAATAAAAAAATAACCGGCCAAGTGCGAATCGGATTCGCGCACTAAGGGTTCCGTACCATTATCTATAGAGCCCCCCTTAAATATTCATTTTATTTTGTTTTTAGTATTTGTTGTTATAGCGGCAACAGAAATACATAATTTGTGAAAATTTCAACTTTCTAGATATCGCGGTTCTTGACATACGGCCCGGTGACAGACAGACGGACTGACAGCGAAGTCTTAGTAATAGGGTCCCGTTTTTACCCTTTGGGTACGGAACCCTAATAGGATGATTTTGTATTGATCATCATCACAATCAATATAGTACGGACAAAATGTTAATTGTATATTAAGCATCGCAGGATGCGGACTGATTTTCGATGAGTGCGCCTAATACTTGCACTTTATTTTGAGCTAGCCATGCTTCAGAAGGTAGGTAAAGCTCGTACAGGCTTCGGCAGCTTTGCCACATACATATAAAAAATATTCAAAAACCCCCCTTTTGAAAAAATTATCAAAATTTGGTTTATTTGACAATCAATATCAATAAGAAGCACTTTTCGAGCTAATGTGTTGAAAATGACTTTTATGACTAACGTTTCGTTAAGACCTTGCACGAAACGGCAAGAAACTTGCACCTTCTAAATGGCCGGGGCTATTACATTTGCCTCATTTTAAGCAGTTCATGAGTTGACCGGTTTAGAAAAAAGAACAAAAAAAAACTTTTTAAAATTACACAAACACCAGTGTTGCCATATTCATACAAAACACTTTTTATTAAAAAAAAATTACACAAACAGAACGAGTAACGAAAGCACATTGTTATCATAAAAAAAATTCAAGTTTATCGCAACACGATCAAATTAACGGCTTTAGCAGCAACCCAACCGAATTTTATAATTTTCACCCTAAAACCGAAGCTTGTTTTGCAATACTTTTGCCGGCCTAATTTGAACCTTATTAGTACGCAAGAAAGCATTTTTCCGTTTACCTGCTTTTACAATTTTAATAACAAAATTAGCACATTTTTTAACGTACGCAGGAACACGGAAACCTAAAATGATAACGACTTGTATTTTTTTAACTTGGTGGTATAGTGCTGTGTTAGTCTAGTATCGATATTTGTATTCCCTGCGTTAGTTTAAGAAAAATTACAATAAACTGAGAATAATATTAACTCTATATTATTTATACTTTTTTCTTTTAATTACTTTATTCAAAGATCTCTATTATATTTACTTTATATATGTACATATAAATATATACGGAAAAATTATGGGGACTACGAATAAACCATTTTTGTTTCGTAAATCGATAAATAAACATATAAAAGTGTGAGAGTTAGCGCGGTTAAAGTATTACAGTGTAGAAGAATATAAGTATACAATTAAATAATTGTAGCACATACTTTAACATATAAAAAAAGTATTTAATATTTATAAAACATTCAGGTTGATCGATCACGTTACTTAGTTGGACCACAGATTACTAATAAGTTACTACGTAAATTGGACTACGTAACAACGTAAATACTAAATACATACTGTATCATCATTCATCATCATCATTTCAGCCGCATAACGTCCACTGCTGGACATAGCCCTCTCCCAAAGATTTCCAAAATGACCGATCAAGAGCGGCCTGCATCCAGCGCTTTCCAGCGACCCTGGTCTGGTCATCTGACCACCTTGTAGGTGGGTGCCCTACGCTTCGCTTGCCAGTACGCGGTCATACTGTATCGATGTCCGTTATATCGACTATTTCCACCACTAGATAGATATAAATGTGTTTATAGTGCTGTTGACTCGAGTTGGCGACAGGTGGAGGCTCGAAGGCTCTAGTTTTTGTGCCTTTTGTGGCAATAACTGTTTTGTTTTTGCCCTCTGCAAAGAATAAGGTCTTTTTTCGAGACGGTTACATTGTTTGAGATTGTTTGTGGCAATTCTTGTGTAAATGAGACTTTTGTTAATTTTGTGTATAGAATTTTACGGTTTAAGTTACTAATGCAGAATTGTTATGTTTCTTGCGACTTTATTGGCAGAGTTTCGAATAAAAATTATGTTTATAATTACCTATATGTAATTAATATTTGTTATTAAGTATAATAGAGTTTTGAAATAATAGTGCATGTCAAATGTCAATGGTACATTAAGGGATAGACCTCCATAGATGCAGCCTTTCACTTTTTAGATAAAAAGGTACTAAAAGGCCTCTTCGTGTTGGCTTTGGCCCTATGAACGCCTCAAAGGACCGGGTCCCTATGGACCCATGGCTAAAAAGCGCACCAACATAATAAAAATAACATAAAATCCACAAAGGCAAAACGACAAAAAGATTTTAAGACAAAAAGAAAATTTGAAAATATATTTTTTTAGAAATTAGACAAAAGTTTTACGATTTTGTAAAAGTTGTTATTTTCTTTAATTTTCTTTTCCTTATTATAAAATCGAAATGTATGTATTTTTAACATGATGACAACAAGTTAAGCAGCTAGGCATATTTTATTATTATTTTACATCTACCCGCCCAAATTTTGATGAATGTGGCATTGTTTCATTTGCTCTGTATGCCCCGTAACTCCCGCCAGGGATAAAGTGTACGTGTTGCGTTTAAGTGGCCAACACTGGTGTCAGATTTTTCTAGCTGCCTAAAGGCATCTGACATAGATTAACGACTACTACAATGATGACAGCCGGGCCTAACTGCTTACACGTGCCTTTTGGAGCACGGAGGAGATCAAGTTCTTTTTTTTTTGATTCATAAATCATCATAAATGATAAAGTCATGTGTGTAAAATAACGTGCTAAAACCCTAAAATAATGTTTTTGTAAACTTATTACGTCATTTCATCTATACATATAATAAAACAGTAAAAAAAGTGTGTCTGTACATGAAATATATTTCCAAAAAAATATTGGGGGCGATGGAGACGTAGTAATAGAGTAAGAATTTA
The DNA here is from genome assembly GCA_963555685.1 of Acrobasis consociella. Lineage (NCBI taxonomy): Eukaryota > Metazoa > Arthropoda > Insecta > Lepidoptera > Pyralidae > Acrobasis > Acrobasis consociella. Next base: position 2,778,535 of record OY743121.1, read on the forward strand.
AAAAAAAAATGTCTGTCTGTTTGTCTGTTTGTCTGTTTGTCTGTATGTCTGTTTGTCTGTTTGTACACGCTAATCTCCGGAAATACTGGACGGATTCGAATGAAACTTTTTTTGTTATATATAGCTATTAAGCCTGGGTAACATATAGGGTATAAATGATTTTGGAAAATGGAACATCTGATGCAGAACTCTAATGGTCCAGCTAAACTATAAGAGATATAAAAATGCCGCCTTTGTAAAAGTTGTTCAGCCTGATGAGCATTTTCCAGAGACATAAAGTCCACGCGAACGAAGTCGCGGGCTTCGGCTAGTATCATAAATAATTTAAGTAAATAATGAAAATCGTATCACGTAACGCTTAGAATATAGATTTATTTGACCGTGACGAAAAGTAAGTCAAAAAACTGTTTTGTAACTGAAGACGACAAAAAATACCTTAGCTCTAAATAAACCGCTTTCTTCTCAGTAAAATGTATAAATTTACTGTTTTCGTAAGAATTTGAATTCTATGGGAGGTACGTAAGGTTGGTTTTCTCGTGCTTTGGAAATGTACTATATTTTGTCATTGAAGGTAAGTGTCATATAAAGTTATAAACGGATCTAGTTACAAATAGGACCGTATAAATAGCGTTACATATTTTATGAGTAGACATTTATTACTAAGTTTTCTTTTAAAAGGAAAGTGTTATAACAATAAATTGTGATGAATTAATGAAAGTAAATTAAAACGAAGAAATGCAATATTTTATTTAAATTGATCCTAAATCTATACATATAATAAAACAGTAAAAAAGTGTGGCTGTACATTAAATATATTTCCAAAAAAAAATAATGTTGGCGATGGAGACATAGTAATAGAGTAAAATTTAAAAAAAAAAATGTCTGTCTGTTTGTCTGTTTGTACACGCTAATCTCCGGAAATACTGGACAGATTGGAATGAAACTTTTTTTGTTATATAGCTATTAAGCCTGGGCAACATATAGGGTATAAATGATTTTGGAAAATAGAACGCCTGATGCAGAACCATAATGGTCCAGCTAAACTATAAGAGATATAAAAATGTCGCCTTAGTAAAAGTTGTTCAGCCTGATGAGCATTTTCCAGAGACATAAAGTCCACGCGAACGAAGTCGCGGGCTTCGGCTAGTTCTTAATAAACCAAAATCTAACTTGTAGATGCATTTATTTATTGAACAATGACATGAAAAGGTTAAAATGCTCCTTAAGACGAATTAATCGAGCCCACACTAGGGCTACGGTATTTTACCACAGAGATGCCATGACCACCTTACAGCTCCATCATCAGATCAGCTCCTTGTCATAATATTGCATTGTCGCGCGATATACGAATGTGTGCAAAATTTCACCTCAATCGGAAACAAATAGTTGGTTAAAAATGAACTTGCAAGATTTGATTACAGACAGACAGACAGACAACGTGGCAGGTAAAACTAAATAAAAGCTTGCACTTAAATAGTTACGAATTTGCCTTATTTTTAATAATTCTATAACTTATGCCCAACTTTTTTTAGATCCTCCAAGTTGGGTAAAGTTATTATTAACCTAAAATTGTTTAACAAACGTAGGTATTTTCTAGATTTCTGGCGGAACGTGTCAAAAATAATCACATTAAAAATCTTCTCATAAAACCAAGCAAAACAGGTACAGACAGAAAACAGACTTTCCTCAACAGATCCATCTCCATAACGTCTCTATACGTGACATCTCGATGTTGCATTTTTATCTGATACGATATTCACATTGGCCGAGTCAACTGGCAGCATTGTTTCTTAAAAAGTTGATTTATACAAAGCAAGAATATTCAACAAAAGAGTTTTCAGTTGAGCATAATCTGAACTTGAGACTGATTTTTCTTTTTCAATTTTGTTATTCAAAACTATACTTAATACCACGAAAATGAGCTTGATATTAAATCTATACATATAATAAAACAGTAAAAAAAGTGTGTCTGTACATTAAATATATTTCCAAAAAAAATATGGGGGCGATAGAGATGTAGTAATAGAGTAAGAATTTAAAAAAAAATGTCTGTCTGTTTGTACACGCTAATCTCGGGAAATACTGGACGGATTCGAATGAAACTTTTTTTGTTATATAGCTATTAAGCCTGGGCAACATATAGGGTATAAATGGTTTAGGAAAATGGAACGCCTGATGCAGAACCATAATAGTCCAGCTAAACTATAAGAGATATAAAAATGTCGCCTTAGTAAAAGTTGTTCAGCCTGATGAGCATTTTCCAGAGACAAAAAGTCCACGCGAACGAAGTTGCGGGCTTCAGCTAGTAAATTAAATAAAAACTACTTACTTACTGCATCTTAAGATGCCTAAAAACATTTTAAAGTACCCTAGATGTTATTTAAATACTGAATAATTAATTATTAGATGACATAAACAAGTGTAAATCATAGCAGTCATGACATAAGACAGCTGCCACAAAGTACTATAAATCGCACCGTATAATAATCACTAGTTGTCAGCAAATAAATTTTCTTTAAGAAAGTGGACCCCGTACTTCGCTGATTCACAGCTAAGAGTGCAACTGATGAGAGCGAAATCTAGAAATCCGAAGTGGCGCTTTACACTTGACATATCCACTCGCCTTTTAACTCGTTCACTCGTCCAATATAAACCTCATCATACCTATCAGACATGCAATAAATTGACAGAATCAAAAGTAGTATAGTATAGCGCTGGTAGGTACGACGACCTGAATAGATTATATGTGATTTGTGTTGATAGCTGCTGTCGAATGAATGATCAAAATGTTGATGTTTTTAAGGGAAAAGATAAGGTCTTACGACGTGTGTACCGTGCGCGTGCGCATTACATTTGTTTTTAAAAAAGAATGTCACGCAAATTTTTACTAAGATTTTACATTTTTGTTTACACGAGCTGGAGCCCGCGACTTCGTTCGCGTGGACTTTATGTCTCTGGAAAATGTTCATCAGGCTGAACAACTTCTGCTTTTTTATATTTCTTATAGTTTAGCTTAACCATTATAGTTCTGCATCAGGTGTTCCATTTTTCAAAATAAACTATACCCTGTTTGTTGCCCAGGCTTAACAGCTATATAACAAAAAAAGTTTCGTTCGAATCTGTCCAGTATTTCCGGAGATTTTGTATGCTCTCTTCATAACTGTTACATTACAACCATAGACCTAGAACTTTTTTTACATTTCTAATATGCTCACAACCCTCTAACCATGAAGTAAGGGGATATAAGCATTTGACTTCATGCTCACAATCCTACAAAGAAACCGAAAAGACGAGTGAAGTATCCTAGTGTATTGCCCCTTGCATAATAATCCTAAAGTCCGCTCTACTCTGGGCATTAAGAGGAACAATATCTTTCAAATAGAAAATATTTCTTTCCTGTTCTGAAATTACATGCTTATAATCAAAACATTTAGAGCACCAACCAACCTACCGTTGCCGTCAGTGTCACGTGCCAAATAAATCACAACACTATCATCTCAATCGGTATAGCGACTACCATGCGCAGGAGAAAGCAGCATGAAGGACTTTCTCTGCCTTCTGGCTACGGATTATGGCGGTCTGAATAGATTCAATTTGTTCAATACACGCTGCAAATGGCGCTTTTGGTCAATAAATTGGTTGCGACTGCCGGTAAAGCCTTGTTTACTTATGCTGAAAAGGATAGTGCTTAGTAACTAATCCAAATATTTGAAGTGTGTAATTTAAACTTGCAAAATATTATCCTAAAGATGACAACAGCATCCTAAAGATGATCGCAAGCAGGCTGGACTGCCGGTATGTTAACCACTGCTGTGCCACATCGGGGGGAGTAGTGCAGGAGTGGCCTTTATAAAATAAAATAAAAATAAGAATAATAAAAACTAAATGTTACTAATCCCTAGTTTTATAAGATTACTAACAAAATGAGTCATGTTACTTGTAAAAATAAATAATTCATTCATTCATTATACGAGTACATATCGAAAGAAATACTCGTGCATGAGGAAAAATCTTTACGATTTTTGAATAGAGCGTTTAGAAAATTGTCCGACTCCTTATTATTTCAAGTCTTACTTCATTTGTTTATAGCAAAGTTTAGTGCATGTGCAGAAAAAGAAGCATCAGCAAAATAGACTGCAGCATTTTCTTCAAATACGTCAACTTACTAGACTTTAAAATTACTAGATATAAGACTGAAAATACATTGTTATGTTATACTTATAAATCAATACTGTCATCTTTACGATATAGCTACTAAGCGCATGTAAACAAGTACGAGAGAAATTCGGATTCCTGCGAAAACTTCTATAAATTTACTGCATTTATATGCCTCATAAACTACTTAACGATACGGCCTACCTTAAATAGGAATAGGCATCAAATAAATGGGCACTTAACCAATAATTATCTCCTGCATAGTATCGCCAGAACACGAAGTCTAATATGAAGATATCTAAGTAAAATTATAAAAGATGCAAATACATTTTCACGTCTTTAACCTTGACCGTGAAGACAGAGCCAAGGCAAGGTACATCGAAATAATGATGGGTTGCGAGCCGCATCGCCTATGAACATGATTCAAATCCCTCCCATTCCCTCGATCGGTTTTTACGATCTGCGCGGTAAGAGAAGCAGCTGGAACAATCTAATTTTTTCCTTTCTCCCTGACCAGCAAAGGAGAAGAAAAGATAAGAAGAGAATTATAAAAAAAATCTTTAAAACGACTTTTATGCATTTGGTCGCTATTTGATAACCTTATTTTTTCTGTGCCTTAGTCGCTTTGTGACCCACTAAACAGGTGCTAGTAGTACAATTTTCGCTAGTAAACTTTATTTTTGTAAAAAATTGATCATAAATGTTATGAAAGACCCTTAACATATATTGAGAGTAATATGATAAATTATGTTTTGAATAATTTATTCTATTTTTAAACGTATTTCTAAAACAAAAGCCACAAACTCGTTTAAAAACATGGATTTTCCAGCGCAAACGTCTCCATTACAGCGTTTTAGTGCCACCGCCCAGCTGAACAGTTATAACCAGGTTTTAACCGTATAACGTAAATCCGCCTGGCAGTAATACCCCGTTTAAATTCCGTCCGTTTTTGTATGCAAACTGGATCGAATGGGGTTTAAATGTTTTTTAACTGATTTCCAAAAAAGACGAGGTTACTTATTTAGAAAAATCTTTATTATTTCGAAAGGGTATGCTTCTAAGGTGGTCCCATAGAAATTTTATCAACATCGGTTGAGGGGCTTGGGAATGGAGTCGGTTTTGGGTTTAAAAAATTATTATAGAATACTTTTATGGTATTCCACTCGTATAAAAATCATAGGATCGATATCATCATCATTCAGTACCATCTTCTCAAGTAAGTACTAAAGTTTGGCGGGTAGCAGGAAAAAAATCTCTTTTTTTCCATATGATTATTATAAGTAGTATAACTGAACTCCAAGTCTTCCTGTGGATTGAAGGCGACTTAGGCAATACAAGCTAACAGTGGCGAAGCCTCCTTAGAAGCCGATTCCCATCGAGTTCCCTTAAGGGCTTCTAACATATATGCATTTATTACTAATATCAATTATAACCTTCGTATATCGGCGCACTTACTATTTTCATATGCTGTAAACTAGTAGTATGACTGGATTGCACGCACCCACATATTCAAAATACGAAAGTTCCCTCTGGTTATTGAAATACTCTCATAATGATAAATGCATAAACACGCTCAGATACATATTATTCACACTAAGTTAATAAAAATAAGCCGGTCATGGAACGGCTTATTATATAGCTGTACTAGTCTAAATTCTCACCCAACGCCACTGCAAGCTAAACAAAGCTTATAAACATCAATGAGACCTCTCCAACCCTCCGGCGATTAGAGTGTAGGCCAAAGCCTCTGGCCAAGTATGGCTCTAGTACTTAGTACAGAGAGCTTCGTGCTTCTGCAGTGGAGACAAAAAAGACCTGATGATGAAGTAGTATGATTGCGGAGAGCCCAGACGCTGTCAATATTACCTCATACATTACACATATATAACGTGGTAAGGTTAATACAGTCCATGATACTGAACAACTTTGCCCAAGGAACGTATATCGAAATATGAAAAATAATGTTTGGCCTTCTATACAATCTTGGATCAGCTGATCGGTCAACTTGTATGGAAGACCAAAATTACTTTTCATATTTCAATTATGTTCCTTGGGGTAAGTTGTTCAGTATCATTTACTGAATTCACCCATAAAATAATTCCAGTATATTTTGTTAGACCTTATACAATTATGACGGCCTCCGTGGCGTAGTGGTCACCAAGCTAGTCCGCCACCCAGAGGTCCCGGGTTCGATCCCCGGACAGGGCAAGTTGGAAAATGGCCTTTTTAGGGTTCCGTAGCCAAATGGCAAAAACGGAACCCTTATAGATTCGTCAAGTCTGTCTGTCTGTCTGTCCGCCTGTATGTCACAGCCACTTTTTTCCGAAACTATAAGACCTATACTGTTGAAACTTGGTAAGTAGATGTATTATGTGAACGCATTAAGGTTTTTATACAAAAATAGAAAAAAAACAATAAATTTTGGGGGTTCTCCATACTAAGAACTGAAACTCAAAAATTTATTTTTCATCAAACCCATACGTGTGGGGTATCTATGCATAGGTCTTCAAAAATGATATTGAGATTTCTAATATCATTTTCTTCTGAACCGAATACTTTGCGCGAGAGAATTGGTGGTGCGCGAAAATTGGTTTGAACGAGATCTATTAAGTAGTTTTTTTTTAATACGTCATAAATCATAAACGGCAATTTACCTTTCATTCAATCAACTCAAATATAAAAATTAATAAAAACATACTACAAGACTTTTATATTATGTTATTTGCTACTACGGAACCCTTCATGGGCGAGTCCGACTCGCACTTGGCCACTTTTTCAAATTGTCCTGGGTCTTGGATGTTTATCTATATATGTGTTTGTTATAAAATATAGTATCGTTAAGTTAGTGTCCTATAACACGAGTCTCGAACTTCCTTTGGGGCTAGCTCAATCTGTGTAATCTGTCCCTATATATTTATTTATTTATTTATACAACGTGGGGACATATCCGTAATAAATCAAACCACAAGCTATGCCAGATCACTATAGTATAATTAAATTAAAATAAATTTCACATTGTGTATTATGGAAGATACTAGTGTATAACATAGAACGTCAGACCTTATAACACCCCTCTTTTTGCGTAGATGGTAAAAGATTTCACTACCGTGTTTCTGTCGCAATCTGGTTGTTTACAGCAGATGCGTATCCACATCTGCTCTGCACAAAAGTGCAATTTGCACTTTTGTACCTTGCTTTTCTTACTTTCGCCGTACACTGTTAATTTGCTTGTCCAGTTGGGTTTTAAGGACGGTTCAATTCAGATAAACTCTTTGCTGCGAGGTTTATTCCTGTTTTTTTTTTGGGTTTTTAAAAATAATGAGTATGATTAAAAAAAACTGATTGATGAGTGTAGATGAAGCGAAAGAGGTTTGTCAGGACTGTTGCAAGCGGAGGTCCTCTCTGCCTTGCCTATCTCTGTGGGAAACAGGCTTTATATTTATGTATGTTTTAAATTAAAAATCTAAAAATATATTTCAGTAAAATAAAAATATTCAATTTATTTTCATAACTAAAAACCGACCTAAACACCAAGCTACATACACCTAATATTAGATCAATATGATAAATTTCTCTCATTTGGCCCCCTGATGAAAATTTCCAAATCGAAAACGAATTTTCCAAATAAGTCCCGGCGCCTTCGAGTATTCAGGGAACATAATAAAAAACATATATACAATCGATAAGAAAACCTTCTTTTTTCAAGTCAGTTAAAAGACACTTTCCACTCATCGTTGTCCCGTCAAAGTACCGTATGCTAACTTAGAAATAGCTTAAAGTGGACGTTCCGACACTTAACGAAACTAGTTTACAAGTTGCCAAGGGATGGTAATGGGGTTCGTTACCCCTGACGCCTAACTACAGAGAACAGATTGCGTACAATAAGGTTTAGTGCTGTTAATAATAAACTTAAGTGTGAACTGTGTGTTAGGGCTGTCGATTTATCTAATTTTTGAGCTAAAGAGCAAATTTTTATTCAATCATCTAATAGAGTTAACTGTATTTCAAAACATAGCTCAAAATTGACGTTCCGACACTTAACGAAACTAGTTTACAAGTTGCCAAGGGATGGTAATGGGGTTCTTTACCCCTGACGCCTAACTACAGAGAACAGATTGCGTACAATAAGGTTTAGTGCTGTGAATAATGAGAGTAGGACTGTCGATTTGTATAATTTTTGAGCTAAAGATCTCGAAAAAATATTATCTATAGAGTTAACTGTAATTCAAATAAAAGCGGTAAGTCCCGTAATACTAATAACTGTAATTGTGACCGTGAATCTCTAAAACCATATATTTCAAAATAAATTCTTAAAAAAAATTCGCAGAAGCTTTTGTTATGAGGTCTAAGTATGTATCAAGACAAAAGCAATAAGCCCATACTCGATGGGGTTACTTCGTTTTCTTGCAGGGTTTCTATGGTCACCTTCGGGTTCCATCATCACTTTGTTTCTTGTCATAATATTGCATTGCGACTTACACATCATTATCATCATCAGGTCTTTTCTCACTGCAGGACCACGACCCTCTCTGTACTACCAGAGCCATACTTGGCCTGAGCAGCCAGAGGATTAGGCCGTGTGGCTTCCGGCTCGTTCCGTGGATGTCGTAGAACATACATACATACTATCACGTCTTTATCCCTAATGGGGCAGACAGAGCATTTTGGGTCTTGCGGCTCTATGCAGAACCCAGGGCCGCAAGACCCAAAAGCCACTTTTAGCGTCATGGTGGGCGAGAAGATGGAAAAGCAATAAATACAGTGATGGGTTGCTAGCCGCATCGCCTGTTAACATGCTTCGCATTTTTGCCCATTCCCTCGATCGGCTTTTACGATCTGCGCGGGAAGAGAAGCAGCTGGTACATTCTAAGTTTTTTCATTTCTCCCAGACCAGCATGTCGTAGAAGGCGACTATTAATTAAAATTTTATTTTTATATTTCATTGTCAGTCTTTATGCCTGTAAACAGAGTTGTTAATCATTATACAAATAAGTCCATATAATCTACGGCCAAAGGTTAGGGCCTGGTCACGGTTTTATGATTATTAAAGTAATCTATGACCCATGTGCTTGGTCAAGGTACAGTAAGAGACTATAAGTACTTTATCAGTTTTATTTGATTTACTTGAGTAGTGCTGTTTCTTGCGAACGTTTTTTCTTTATTGGTTAACACGTTTTTTTTCTACGCAAATTAAAAAACAATTTGAAAACCCCATCTAGTGATAAGTGACGGAACTACATACTATATTGACAACGTAGCGCCATCTATTATTTGTCACGTAAATTAAAAACTGTGCTTACACGAGAAAGTTTTTATTTGACAATAAAAACTTTCTCGTGTAAGCACAGTTTTTACATTAACAGTAATAATAGCAAAATATTACAATTACTAAATGACTGTTATATGATTGGATTGAAGGCTGAAATAATTAAAACTTCAGTCTCCATCATCATTTCAGCCGCATAACGTCCTCTGCTGGACATAGGCCTCTCGTGAAGATTTCCAAAACGAGTGATCAAGAGCGGCTTGCATCCAGCGCTTTCCAGCGACCGTGTTCAGGTCATCTCGACTTAGTGTATGATTTATTTATACAAAAAAATAAAAAAATAAACACCGGTTACAATTGTTGAGAAGTTTCTTCCAAATCTCCATTTTTTTAAAAATTATATCTTCGTCAAATTACATGGGACCGACAAAAAAAAGGCATGCAAATTTAAAAAATAAGAATCATTTAAAAAATACTAGTTTTGTGTAACAATACAAATAAACATACAGACAAATGGATAGCCTCATCCTTTCTAGAAGTCGGATAAAAATATTATATGTCTGAATTTAAATTAATGATTGTTATTTTGTTTCAGGTAATAATGAATTTACTAAGAATGTAAAAATTCTGCTCATACAAGAATTAAAATAACAGGTAAGATAATATATGTCTTGACTAGGCGAGTTCACTACCGTTTAAAAAATTCTATGTCTATGACTATGACTATAACATTCTAGAGAGAGTTTGAATGTTAGTGTGTCTGTCAGTAAGACTATCTGTGAACTGGAAGTCTGTCAATCTCCAAAGTGAAACCAGGCACCACACCAGGCGCACATAAACTTAACAGCGGTTATAAACAAAGCGCTGGTTTAGTGTTTATGGTTATTCAGACGTTTCCTAATTAAAACCTGCATAACTAATTAAATTACTAAAATGGACTTTTAATACCATATATACATAAATATTATTACGCCTGTTTTCCACAGCGGTAGGCAGACTATATACCTTCACTTGCTTCATCTAATACACTACTACATAGCCCACCGGTTACGGGTACTTTTTACCTCTCTATTTTTAAGAACGTCTGCAATCTGATAATACCAGAGGGATATTTTATAATCCCAAGGGAACCTTAAATTTTTTTATATAACTTGTAACCTATTTTTAGATTCAGGTAAAATAAACTATGAACGTGCCAAAAATTCATCTTATCTGTTTAGTCGTTTTGACTTAAAAGAGGAATAAACATACATCCTCACTTATATTATCACAATCAAACTGTAATATTTTACTTATAAGCTATATGTAGGCATACAATAATTTAAAAAACATAATATATATATATATATATATATATATATGTATATATACTAACTTAAATTAAATATTGACTTACATTTACAGCCAAAGGGTCTCGGAAAGTGTTAAAAGTGCTTTCATGGCTGCACTAAAAGCGTGGTTTCATAGCATTGGTCATTCGTCGATTTGTTGGGTGCTTGTATTTTATTTCCTTGGGAATAAAACGGAGCCTTTCATTCATGTCTCATTACTTTTACGACTTCCGTGTCGAATCGGAGCTACGATGCCGAAGTCTATTGGAACGTATTTATTTTATTTTTAGTGCCTGAAACGTGAACAAAGGGAAAAGTTAGGTTTTAATGCTGAGAAGCTCGGTGGTATGTTGAGAGTACGCCTTGCTAGCGCTTTTGTAAGTTAAGTAACCCTGGGCGTGGCCAGCTTTTGGCCTACACTCTCCATGCTGGCCAGACGGGTTGAAGAGGTCTTATTGATGTTTATAAGCTTTCTTTAGCTTATGATTTCTAAGTCGCCTTCTACGCCATCCAAGGGAAGACTTGGAGTGGTTCTATTCTACTCGTGGTACCGTACGGAACGATTAGCATCACTGTGAAATGACCTTCTAGCGCCTGACGAATGTCTCCACTCTAGGAGCCCCTAGGCAGTTATAGCGTAAAGAAAAAGCAGACACTGTCTTTCAAATGATTTTTATTCCTTGTAAAACTGATCAAAAAATTCTGCCCGGTTCACATCAGACGGTGGGTTTGAGGCTGTAGTTGCTCTTGGAGTCCAGCTCGTCGGTGTCCACACGCCGGAAACCACACGGCACCTGGAAGTATAAGACAACCCTTAAAAATGCAATGCACGTATGTTAATTAACATTAATTATTGTAAACCCGACAATACAAGTCCTTGCAAAATACCACTCATCACCTGCCAATCAATGCCCTAATAACTATTTACACGAAAAGTAACCTTAACTACACTCTCTTAAACTCAAAATCGTATTAACCATTACATTTTCACCAATACTTTTATCAGTAACCATCCACGCAAAACCCAACTTTAACCCTACTGTGTAAATCTGAAATTCGTATTTTCACATTACATTTTTCCGAAACATTGATCTTTGTCGCAGAAATTAACGCTTTATTTTATAATGCTAAGGTACATTTTCGGTTGTACGTTTGTTTTGTATGCAAATGGTAACATGTATCTTAGCAGATGTTTTCACAGCAGGCCAAAGATTTTGCACCTGCTACGTACAGGTTTCTCGGCTAAAGTCTAGACCTGTTTTAATGTATACCAGATGTTGATGTCGTGTTATCTTTATAATTTTAATGAAAGAAAGATATGTATTGTTTGTATTCTTTCTGTTCAATATGTAAGTTTTTTAGAACCCGAGGTCTTCTTTCTTTCCTTTTGAGTGTGCTAATCGCTAACAGTGGTGTCAGATTTACTAAGGTACCTAAATACATCTGATGTAACTGTGACTGTCTAATGACAACATTAATTATTTTTTATTACATACTAACAAACTAATGTGCAGGTTTCCTTGCGATATTTTCCTTCATCGGAACATTATGTTCACGGGATCGAACTCGTTACCTCACATTTGTCCATCCAGTGCCTAAACCGCTTGGCTACCAAGGCTTCATAAAGAAAGGCCTTTTTAATTATTGCACGCTTCATAAGCGGAGCGTTCGAGGTAGTGCATTACTCTCAACATGTCAAGGTCAAGCATTTTTACTTGGACTTCAACTGTTTATATCTATATTCTATTCATATTTATTTCTTTCGTAATCCACAATATACAATTGTTTATGATTGGCGAAATTATCATTAACTAATTAACTATTTTCAATTAAGTACAATTATTTTTAAGATTACAGTTCTGTCTATCATTGGAACAATATTCCCTATTAAATTTATACCGAAATGCTTTTTACCTTTCTGCCGAATTTTAAGTAGAAAATTTTCGTTAATTCGAAATTGAGATTTGTCGGAGTATCGTATCGTATTAGACTCGAACCGACGATCAATGTGCCAAAGAGATACCCGACCATAATGGTCGTTAATTCCAATAATCAAATATTTATTGTAGCGTGTGTTATAAACTTTGATTTCGATCAATACTGATAAATCATTCAATCATTCATCATATACCGATGGTGTCCAGCTAACGATTTGGGCTGTCAATCAAATTAGTGTTTACTGATATTGTACTACAAAGTATAGAGTCATAAAGAAGTGTAATTTGTGTTTATTTCCTAAAATTTTGTGCTAGGCAGCAGTAATATAAATACGTTATAATATACATATAGGTTTTAGATAATGTAGGTAGAAATATTAGAACTATTTCCCCTCTCGTAATCATTTTCGACTTTTTATAAAATACCGGAATAGACGTGAGAATATTCACTATCACATTATTTTCTCTAACGGAACAGACAGAGTCTATAGGGCTCTTACCTTGAAGTCAAAGTTTTATAGTTTTTAGTCTAAATTAATAACGAGTTGGTAGAATCATACAGTAAATTTAAATCAAAAAAAAAATAAAACTTTATTAGCCAAAATCCGAAAAATATTTTATGTCTTTTTTGAGTTTTGTTTTTTACCTACTTTTCTTACAGTAGTTAAAAGAAAAGCAGATTATGCACCTCTCATTACTCATTAAGAATCATTTACTGTCTGCTCGATGTAACATTGTACTATTACAAAGTGTCGCGTCTGCTGTTATCTTTACTTTATAGTATTCCTGATGAACCAATCAGTCATAGAGTGTTCGTGTGTAAATTTGATGTTCTGGTAATAGATGAACAATTTTGATTGAGCTATTGCATTAGATAAGGTAAACAAGTAAACAATATTGTCGAATGTTTGATATCTATTCATTAATTTATTCATTTATTAATGGCTAACATGTTGCATAGGATAACAAAATATTGGTGCAGTAATACATGCACTTATTTTGGGTGTGGCAATACAAACATCCAATAAAATTATTAACAACATTAGTAGATTAAAGTTTTAGCTAAATAAACTTTAATGTAACTAACCGTTACATAATCTAGGTAGGTAAGTATTTATTTTTACTAGTAATAGTCTTTAAATAATATACTATTATGATTAGGAAACAAGATAAAATTAGAAAACTAATAATGATGGGTAAAATGAAAAAAATAAATAAAATACAAACTTTTAATTATTTGGATGACATGCGAACCTAGGACTTACAATTTAAAGAAGCAAAAAAATCTTATGTATTCTTCATGTTGTACTTGTTTAAAAATCTACCTATATTCCTCTTTGTTCTAAAATCGACAAAATCTGGCATTTAAGCTTTCTCATGGCTCAAGGCATTCTATGTTATTCCAATAAAACAGAATTCAGCTATTAAACAATTTTTAACAACCTCGTAGTGTTATTGATATTGATTCTCACCGATTTTTATAGCCTTCGGTCATGTATCTGTCGGGTTTTTATTAAAGATTCACGCGTAAAATCAGAGTTATAAATGTGTAGACATGAACTATTCAATTGACGCTTCGAAGATTTATTTTATTAGTTTTATCTGTTTTCAATATAGATTTGCTCTTGGCAACAGTGTTCATTAATGCTGAAATGAAACAAAAAACTACAATACGTTTACACTAAAGTTTTTCAACGATTTAACAACAACGATGAAGGCAACATATTGGGTGTAATAAAAAGTCAATAATATAATTTTTTTAAAAGAATACAATTCAATGGTATATTAGATTACGTAATTCCTAAAGTAATAGCTCGTAGGAGGGCAAAGCTATACTGCCATATCATTTATTTAGGCTGTCAAAAGCTGAGAGCGGTATCAGATACCGTTTATAACCATGATTCGAGTTTAAGTCCATTCCTCCTATCGGCTTTAACGGTCAGAGAGGACAGAGAAAGAGCTGCTTCCTTTTCTCCATAAAAATTCCTTCATACATCTGTATGACCTGGAAAGTAGATATTTGGTATCTAGGTAAACTATGAGGCGTGTACAAAGGAGAATCCAAAAACAGTGAATATCGTAGCTTTGATTTTTTCTTTATTATATTTAGTGAACACTCACGATTTTTCTTAGAATTATAAAGGTAAAATTAAGTTTCTTCTCTCTTCTTTTAGAATAGTAAGGAAGAAAAGGGTTAAATCTCTAAACAAATTAATATTAAGCATGTCGATATAGCGATGAAGCCATTACTCGAGAGCTATAACAATGTAAATCAATCGTGTACTCCACGACCGAATACAATTACCTTTCTCGTTGTGGCCTTGTGAAGCTCGTTAGCATAGCAAATGGGAGGCCACAGCTAAACTGCTTATATGTTGAATAAATATATACTAGTTATTCACTCACGGTTTCAGTCATATTAGTATATAAAATATTTTTTCGGACAATGATAATTCGGAAAACCGTTATGAGCAACATCGACATAATATTTCAATAACAATTCCTTTATTGCACAAAATAATTTAACTAAAAACTAAATAACCTGCCTAAATTAAGATAATAAAAACTATATACTAAAATAATCTAATTCAAAACAAAACAAAAAAACAAACAAAAAAAACAAAAACTTCGCTAGAGTAGGGAAATTCATGGGCAAGGGAACGGGCACGAAATATTCTATTTAAACTATTTTGGACTTCTACGCGGACGAAGTCGCGTGTTAAAGCTAGTATAGTATAAAAAAGCACAAGGCTTTGACGAAGTGGTCTAGACATGGACTTTGACAAACGAAAATGACAATATTCATCATTGTAATCAACTTTCTGAGGACAAAGCTTAATGAATAGGCCAGCAATTATTCTGATAACTAATTAAGTTAGCTAAAGTTTATTCGCCAAGAGTTGATGATAAATTCTATAAAGTTGTTCGTTCTGTCGCTTAATAATATCACAAACTATATGGCGGCCGTCGCTTGTTTCCCACTTTCGCCGTTTGTGCTTTGAGGGACGCAGTTGTTGTCAACGGCGGCCCGAACGGGCGAGCGGACGCGGCAACTAAATATTGCTATTTCGTTCTAAAATGCGCTTGGAGTGAGTCGTTTGGATGTATGCGTGTTGTTTTCTGTTGTATACAAATTGTATAAGTTTTTAAATAATCAGCGGGCCACAATTTGCAACCCCTGACTATCAACTCTCCACGAACTTTAGTTAGTAATAGCTAACACAAGTCTTTAAAATATATAACTCTAATAAAATAAAAATATAATCATCAAGAGATCGATTCAGCTAAAGTTTAAACAACGTGGAAGGGACATACCCGTAATAAATCGAACCACGGGTAGTATAATGAAATTAAAATGACAGTAAAAGAACAAATTTTTGGCATTACCATACAAAAGTGTGCAGCCGTCTGAGCAATTTGTATGGGAATATAGTTTTGTTTGGTTTCATAACTGTTATTTAAATTTTATCATGCTTTAGTGATCTAGTAACGCCTGTGGTTTGATTTATTACGGTTTTTTATTACGTTATTTAATGTGTAAATATTACGTAAGAAATAAGAAACAAAACTTGAACTATGAAACACATAAAACAAACAGCTATGCATTAGAAATACGACTTTTATAGTGTTATTACATCAGTCAAATTGCGATTTGAATGTTTTGCATAACACAACCACACGTTAGAATGATATAATCCATACGTGACAATCTAAAATCAGTCTATTTTCAACCTTATCATAACCTTCATAAAACATATGAGCTAATGCAAATTTTTCTGTCAAATGACGAGTAAAAATATTTGATTTTGATTCTTATAACAATAGTAATAAGGGCTATAAGTTTGCGTACTCGTATGTAAGTGTGTATTGTATGCAGGTGATAAGTAAAACGTGACTACAACGATTAAATGAAACTGTTCCCTGTAATCTTGATAATAACTATTGCAGAATCGTGACACGCGCTTGAAATAAACGTAGGTACGTGTAATTAAGTGATCATTTCTGCTTTTCTATCATTATTATCATCATCATTTCAGCCGCATAACGTCCACTGCTGGACATAGGCCTCTCCTAAAGATTTCCAAAATGACCGATCTAGAGCGGCTTGCATCCAGCGCCTTCCAGCGACCTTGGTTAGGTCGTCAAACCACCTTGTGGGTGGGTGTCCTACGCTTCGCTTGCCTGTACGTGGTCACCATTGAAGAACCTTTTTGCCCCATCGGCCATCGGTTCGTCGCGCTATGTGTCCCGCCCACTGCCATTTTAACGAGCTAATCCGCTTGGCTATGTCAGTGACTTTAGTTCTGCTACGAATTTCCTCATTTCTGATTCGATCACGTAGAGAAACAATGTGTAGAGAAAAATGTTTTCTATCAAGCAAAAACTATGCAGTCGGGTATAACCGCAGTCAGTTTAACGACCACTGTATCGACTTATGGCTTTCATTGGTCGCTAGTCCGCGTACGGGGAGTCCCCGCATGCTGTATATCGACTGAGTTATCGACCAATAAAAAGGAGCCGTGTGGTTTTCGGCAGAGTAGAATAGGTCCACTCCAAGTCTTCCCGTGGATGTCGTAGAAGGCGACTTAGGAATACAAGCTAAACAAAGCTTATAAACATCATTAGATCTCTCCAATCCGTCTGGCCAGCGTGGAGAGTGTAGGGTTAATCCTCTGGCCAAGTATGGCTCAAGTAGAATAGAGAGGGTCGTGCTCCTGCAGTGGAGACTATGAAGACCTGATGATGATGAAAAAGGAGCCATTAGTTCTCACAATATCTAGAGCAAACGCATCTCGACAACTTGATCGAACTTGAATCGGAGACTTGCTATTTGAAAAATTATATTGTCTTATCTACTCATCTCTTATGAATTTCATAAAATTTGTACAAAAGTACTCGGTTAATCCTTGAACATACAAATATACAAACAATCGCTGTCCGCTTAGATAAATTAGCTTGCATCGTTTGCTCGTTTAAAATCTTTTAGTGTTTACTTGTTATTTTTTTTAAATTAACCTGTACCCTCCATCTCCTTCCAAATATCACGATCGTGTGCCACTTCCCAGATTTATTACTTATACATATAAGAAAAAGTTTCTGTAAGTACCTTCCATTTTTCAAACGCAGAAAACCGTCGCCGCTTTTCTTTGTACTTATCTCTTCCCTCACTTAATTTACAACCAACCAGAGCATCATAACAAACGGTTACAAGTTAAGGGTGTAAACACTTACCATCAATGTTTACGTTAACTCTATTTTTGGACAGTTCTTAACTCGCCGTCCTGTAAATATTAAGGTAGGTTCACACTCAATGTGCTGAGAGATTGGTAAGATAGGGAGTGTTTTGTTTTATTTTTAACTTAAGCATTTATAACTGTTATAAGTTTACAAGCGGCTTGTTTGGCTTCACAGAGGCTTTCTATGTAAATACTTAGGTTTAAAGATCTTTTTATTGACTCATAAAGAATTCAATAAATCACTTTTAATGAGTCTAAAACTGATTAAATAAAAAATATGTTAAAGTTAATCGAACGCATTAAAACAGTTTTGCAAAAATGAAATCTACTTACAATATTTTGCTTAAAAAAGTCAAAGTTTTTGAATCACATCATTTGGTAAGTCATCAAACATTCAAAATTACTTTCTGGAGCAAAAAGTAATTCATGGAGCTAATAATATATCAAAATCATATATCTTATGAACTTGGTCTTATTTTAAAAAACACAATATCATCTAGGTACTCTATGTAAAATTGCGAAAAGCACAAAGGTTAGGTCACATAATATCTTGGCTAAGGAATATCTGACAATGGACTTTTATCAAAACGGTAGACCAACTGTTTGAGCCATTGACAAATCAAGTTTTGAAAAACAAACTGTCAATCTTCAGGAAAGAACCGGACCCTAAATAAGAAGAAACACTATTGTTTGTTTATTTATTATTTAGTGTAAGCTAAATTAAGGTCTGACAGACAGATTGAAGCTTAATGCGACTTTGTTTTACAATTTCTAAAAATTAATTTATACACTGAGAAAGAAATAGATGAACCAGTTTTGCTATTTGCGATTTGATAGTAGATACCAAACTTTTGTTCCAATTAGCAGAACCATGTAGTTGGATGTCCCAAACTACAACTATTAATTAAAAAACGTTTTAACTACTAGTAAGCCTTGATTTCAGCAGTCACTTGATTTTGGTAACATATAGCAAACATTTTTGCTACTAGCAACCATCATTTTTCTCAGTCTAAGGTTAAAACCTTTCTTCACTCACTTCTATCTCATTCCTTCCTTATTGGTAAATTAAAATTAAATTCTATTCAAGTAGATTATCTTACCGACGATCAAAGACACTCCTATTTTATTACAACCATTCTCTAAACTCTCAACCTCAAACTTGTGTCCCAGCCTTACGCACTTCCTGTCACCCTTCTGCTTTGATATACAATCCGACTTCCACTAACGCTTGTGTAGTTCCGTTTGTCGGATTTATAGCCACATAACGTCTTCTTAGAAAGTGGCGCCACGCGGACGAAGATGGAAACCTTTCAACTGTTAATTACGATGTTAAGTTTTTGCTGTTTATAACAACTTGTCAGAATGAATTGTACAAAGCTTTGTAGGCAAGTAAGGAAGAAAGACATGTTTACTTAATTTTTTTTCTTTTGAGTAGAGAATACTACTGAATAGGATAATATTCTCTACAGAATCACAATATTATAATCGATTTACCATTCGCAAAGATAACGCGTCCGTTTGATAAATCTTCCACTTTGTTGTTGTTGTAAATTCTTTATTGTACAAAACTTTTTTACGATTTAATTTTGAAGACTGTTATAAAAATAGAGATAATAAAAAATCTCCTTACTATAAAAGTTTATAAAAATAAAAAGTCACACACTAGAACAATATTTTTAAGACATTTCAGAGAAAAGACGAAAATAAACAAGCAATTATTTCTCGGTTCTAAATGAAAACTATTTTTACTAAAATACTTTTCAGTCACGTTTTTCAGAAAACGAAACTGTTTATCTAGGCTACATTAGCATCAGTGTAAGACAACACGTGCCCTACATTTTGGCATTAACATATCAATATACGTACATGTGGACCGAATGACTGGACAAACATCATATGACGAGCTATTCTGCCGGGTTCCATTGAATTCCGATTTAGCTAGGTCATTTTCCTTATCTTGCCCCATCATTTTGGCACGACGTTGTATTTCTTCAACCTTCTTGTCAACCTTCTATAACGCCCATGCAAATAAAATTGATTTTCAAATGATGTAGATTTTACAGCATTTGATTTAACAAGAAGAGGAACGTGTTTAGTCCATCTTTTTGTCGAATCAAATGGTTACAATATATTTTCCATTTCAAATGATAATTGACCAGTTTGTAGCCACGGCGATGTCTCTATCGGTAGCCTCATTGGTCTTTCATCATCTTTTCTCGTGCTGTTAGGTCTAGAATAGTCTAGGCAGGAAACAACACGGCACAAAATCTGCCTAGCATGCGATACAAAATCGCAAAAGTGCCTTTGTACGTGCTAAGTACCTACAGTATAGGAACCAATAGGGGTGGAAAGTGGACGTTCTACCTATACCATAATAGATATACTGTAGATAATGTAGATTATGTGCCTGGGTGTAGGGAATAAGTAAATGTATAATAAAAAAACGCATTTGCCAAAGTGATTATCAATATCCTGTAGCAGACTCTTGGGAAAATGTTAGGCATAGACACAGGTATGGCTATCTCATCTCACCGTGATAGCAAGATAATTGAAATTTTTACAGATGATGTATTTCTGTTGCCGCTATAACATGATTCTTTAAAAATAATGTTACAGAACCCATCGTGAGCGAGTCCGACTCGCAATTAACCGGTTTTATCGTTGATTGAAAAGATGAATGGAATTCTGAGAAGGTTTTCTTCTCACTATTCTATCCACAACAGTACGTGACAAGGAAAAACATTTTACCGCAAACAATTGAGTCGCGTTCGCGACATTGAATACAACTGGGTTGCCAATGTTGTTTGTTTTATAAAACAAGAATGATTAAATTGTTTGGTTCTACAAAAAAAAACTTAAAGTTTTGTTGTTTATTCTAACGTATTTTAAAAACACTAGTAACTATTTTATCACAATTGCGACCCCATCATTTTGTACTTTACTTCTGGACTATTATTTGTCAATTTGATCCAATATTCGCTAAAGATGTGTAGGACTTCTCCCACTTACCTAGCTTACATTCATACTTTTTGGTATTTAAACTCTTCATTTTCTAAGCGATGGTTCTCGTGGGCTAATACAGCAAATGTGTGTTGCTGTATTAGCCAACTGACAAATAAAATTCTTGCTCTCTCCACCAGTACTTGTATTTTCTAAACATTTGCTCTCCACGGGCTTTCTCGAATTGTCATTCTTTGCTGTCTCAATATTACTGAGATAAAATATTAATTTTATGCATTGTCCTGTTACTATCTCTTGTGTTATTATATTCTATTATTTAATGTCTGCTATATTTGAAACCTTTAAACCCACTCGTACACCTTCCATTTTTATTTTCTGTTTTATTTTATGTGTTAAACCTACAATTTATTTTTATTTTTTTCTCCTCTTACTACTTACTTTCTTACACGTTTTCCTATCTGTGATGCTTCGCCCAGGAGCTCCCATACCTCCAATAGACCTCAAACAAAAACTCACAAATATCCATTTGAATAAACTAGAAAATAAATTATTTATGAATTCTATACCTTCATCATCATCAGGTCTTTTTTCAGTCTCCACTGCAGGCGCCAGATCATCTCTTTGCCACCACTATCATAGCCATACATGGCCAGAGCAGCGGACTTCACTATACCTACATTAAAGGCAATAAATAAATAATGTTTCAGATCGCAGTCAGAAAGCAAAACAGAGGTGATATGTGATTTGAAGCTTACTTTATCACCTGAGAGAGTTATACAATTTCGCATATCTTCCCCTCGCCAATGGGACTCGAAAGTGGAAAAAGAATTAATTGGTATAACCCTTGTCCATTTACGGACTCTAATAAAACTTTTTCATTATAACTCAACCGAAAAATTGTCGGGACCTCTCTTCATTAAAGGCAATTATTACGCATTTAACTTAAACGAAAAATCCAAAATGGCGCTTCATTATGAAAGGTCTTTAAATTGACGGATCTACTGGGACCTCTCGGCCCATTGTTTTGGGCAGTCGCCGCAAAAATGTGCCGAAACCACAAAATACAGAATATGTAGATGTTACGCTTGTATCGACACTGCATGATACCTTCATGCTACATGTTGCTGTCCACCTCATTACTTCATCATGGCATCCTGTTTGCTTTTTGAAACCAAATTCCGAATTTGATTTTCAAATTCTTGACACATTCCATAATTCATATCTTGAGTCGACTCATTTCCTATTCCATTCCTCCTTCAAGAGAATCGAAATCTCCATCTTCAATAAAAGTTATTTTTATACTTTTATTATCATCATCATCTCAGCCCTTCTTTCGTCCACTGCTGAGTATAGTCCTCTATTGACGCCTTACATCTCGATCCTGTGCTGCTCTCTGTGACTGTCTTGTGGTGCTTTATACTTTTATCATCATCTTTTGTTGGTGGAGTTTCTTCTATTCTGTTCTGAAATAAATACTTTTATTATTTTTTAATCCCGCATAAATACTTTTAGTAATTTTAAATCCCGCACATTAAAATACTTGAGTCCCTCCCAATGCTTCCAAAGCATTCTGCTGGCAACATCTCTTATCTCATGTGAGGTCCACTATCCACCATACTAAGCTGGGATAGGCTTCACACACACACGCACACTTAAATATTTAAACGGCGCGGGAATGGAAGTCACTTTTACATTCAAAGTTTATTCTTTTTTCCCATACCATAGGAGAAATTATTTCTGTAACTCCATCATTTTGCGGTGATGCCAAAAGGCACCGTCATTTAGGGCAGACAAAGGCCGAATTATTGCCATTCCTCCAAACTTTGATAGAGAAACGCCGATATTTTTCGGCCGGCGTGTGTGAATAGGCCTTTGTTCTATTTTTAACCGACGTCGGAAAAGCGTTTGCATTTTATATAGATGCAGAATAAATTTTTCTTTGTTTCTTCCACCGGAAGTTTTTGTTTTGCAGTATATAGTTATATGACGAGTTTTTATATTGTCCTCTGTATTTCTACAAGTTTGAATTTTATTTTGGATTCCTTTTGTTTTCGAGAACCATTTTTCTAGAGGCACTGTAAGCAAAAACATCAACGCGATTTCTAAAATTTACACACACAATTTCACAAGTTTAGATGTTTGCATGTTTGTTACTCAATTACCTTAACAACTAAACGGATCACACATGAGAACCTGAAAATCTATTGTGTCTGCGATTCCGGTAGTTGACCCGTCAACTACCGGAATCGCAGACACAATAGATTTCTATTGTTTAGCGGTTCACATGTGAACCGTCGGGGTTTGATACTTTAACCACGATAGAAGTATCCTGTAATAATCCAGATAAAAAATCTCTTCCGTTTAGTCGTTTATATATACAGAACCTGGGCGACCGAGCTTTGCTCGGTAACATCTCAAACATTAACTAATTTTTTTTAAACTTGTCTAAAAACAATGCAAAATAAAAAAAAAAATATAAACTTCAACATAAAAAAAAACAAAAGTAAGTCACCGAGTGGGATTCGAACCCGTAACACTCTTTCTAGCGGTCGCGGCGCGACGAAATTAGCGACCATATTCTGCGTGGAAAGAAAAACGCATGAAAACTCGAAAACACGCGTTTTCCCAAACATAAAACTAATCTAGATCGATTGTTTACCCCCGAAAACCTCCATATACAAATTTTCTGCGAAATCGTTAGAGCCGTTTTCGAGATCACTAAAATTTATAAATAAATATATATATATATGTCGCAGTTGAATTGTATAATCCGTTGTTATTCAAAAACTCTAGCTGTTTGGCAATACAGCTCGGTTTTGTAAAACAGCTGAAAATAGTTCAGCTCGTTTGTCAATGAATTACGTTTAACAAAACAGCTTGCGTTGAGATAGCATATAGGGTTACCATTATTGAATAAAACTGTGTTACCAAACAAAATAATATACGAGGGGACAATAGTTGTTCTTTATTATTTTTATATTACTCGTGGGATGAAAATAAAATCTCAATTCAACTCCTTACTAAATAATTCAGTCTCCAACATCATAAAACACCAATGAAGAATGATAATCAGCTCGATGCAATTGGATTAGAAATATGGAAATTTTGTAGACCCGGAACTCAATGGCGCAGCGATTTCTTACGGCTAATAAGCTAGTTTCTTTGGTCAAAAATAAATTGTTTGTTACTGTTAAAAGAATAAAATGTCACCAAATAATGTCACTTTTCATTGATCATTTAAAACGTGATTAAGATTTAATAATGCAGAAAAACTGATATTAAGAGCGCTATTTGACTCTAAGAAACTATGACGTCATTCGTTTTTATTTCATACAAATCCCATAGAAAATGTTTGTTTTGACGTTTAGAAAAAAGTGTCTGATTTGATTCGTTGGAAACTTCTTTATTGATCCACGTGAATTTTCCATCTTGTCAGAAGGCGGGCATCGAAATAACAATATGGGATCCAAGCTAAAGGTCTGCTTTATTATACTATAAAGGGCACAAACGATGCCCCTGATGTCTCTCGATAAAAACAGCTTAGTCCCAGAACGCGGCGAAGAATTTACTATAAGGGAGGCCATATTTGTTGTTATGACACTGACACTTTACAAGCCACAAGTGGCAGAATTCCGAACTAATCGTTCTACAATCCTACGTTAGCTAGTTTGTTAAACGTAACACATTGGACGATCTAGCTGACCGATGTTCAGCTATATTACAAAACCGAGCTGTAATGCCAAATAGCTAGAGTTTTTGAATAACAGCGGATTATAAAATCCAACTGCGACATATACATACATACATACATACAAGAATGAATAAAGGTATAAGATAATTGAGTTACATTTTTTTTCAAACATCCGAACTTTCACATTTGTTATATTAGTAGGAAGTAGGATATAGGGTTGGCGTCAGAGAGAAATTAAAAGACTATAAGGTTGGCGTCAGAGAGACGTATATGGGAAATTAAAAGACATTCAAAAGAAGCCAACTCGATTCAATATGGTTGCTATGACGCGGGACAGTCGAGATAACACGGAATCGAATGAATTCCAAATCGAGTCACGTTTTCGATGATAAATGGGGTGACTGCCCGATTCTCGATTTTTTCAAGTTTATTACGATCTAGTAGTAGGTGGATTTGTCGGAATAAAAATTGGATTGGCGGGTTATGATTATGATCTGACAATAACCCTTCTTCTTTATCGTGTGTGTTAGTGTCTAACACTAGTGTCAGAGTTTTTAAACCGCCTTAAAGGCCTCTGACATGGTTTTTAGGTAACGACCAATGTCAAAGACAGTGACCGGGACCGACGGCTTAACGTGCCCTCCGAAGCACGGATCATCTTACTTATCAGATAGTCAGGTGATCAGCCTGCAACGTCCTAACCAAACTAGGACAACAACACAAAGTCGTTGCCCCCGCCGGGAATCGAACCCGCGACCTCCGGGTATGAGCCGAACGCTCTAACCTCTACACCACGGAGGCAGTTATACAATAACCCATGGAATACACGAGAAAACATTGTTACATGCTCTTGTAACAATATGAGCTTTAAGTACAAGCTTTTATTTAGTTTCATGTTCCATAGTCTCTGCCTACCCCTGTGGGAAACAGGCGTGATATTATGTATGTATGTATGAATGTTCCGTTGTCTATCTGTCTGTAATCAATCTTGCAAGTTGTTGACCCACTTCCCGGTTTCCAATTGAGCTGAAATTTTGCACGCATACGTATGTCGCGTGAGAATGCAATATTACAGTATGATATGCAATGACATAAAGCTGATAGGTGGCCATAGGAACTCTGTAATGTACGACGCAACCCCATCGAGTTTGGGCTCGATTAATTCGTCTTGAGGAGATTAGATTAAAGCTTTTAAATAATTATTTGTTTTCGTAAGTAAATCCGTTATATGAATATAATGGCATGTATAAAGAGATTGATGAGTTTAGATGAAGCGAAAGAGGTTTGTCAGGATCGTAGCAAGTGGATGTCCATAGTCTCTGCCTACCCCTGCGGGAAACAGGCGTGATATTATGTATGTAGGTATGTATGTATGTATGTATATGATACAGAATAATAAGACACAAAACATATGCGATCAAATCGCGACCTTTTTGCGTCTGCAATCTTTTCGAGGCAACAGAGGTAGTTGAAAATATCTTTTGAAATCTTTTCTCGACTTAAACTCCAGGTTTAAAGATCACTATTCGTTCTCATTAAGAAATATTAAATTTTACTTACTGAGAATAAGCCTAGTATACAATAACGTGCTAACAAAATTTCGATTACATATTTTTCAAAATTAAAAACCGACTTCTCTAAACTACACAACCAAATTTGATAAAATTTCTATGACAAGTATCCTTTCAAACAAAAAAAACTCCACATCGGTTCAGGCGCCTTCGGATAATCGGTGAACATTCATATAAAAAAAGATATCGACGAATTGACAACCTTCTCCTTTTTTGGAAGTGTGTTAATATATTCTCCTGAACATACACGGCATCAAAGTGTGTTAAAATATTCTCCTGAGCATACACGGCATCAATTAACATTGTTTTAATAGAATACGCACAAACATGAAATGATTATTATAATTTATTATTCGGGTATTTTAATAATTCTCATCTTCCGACAGACCTTTTGTGATTTTTTACTAATCTTTCTGTACCTATAATCCAAAATAAATATTTAAAAAAAAGGAGTTTAATAAACAAGAAATGTTACATCCACTTCAAAATAATCAAGGATACTTCTTTCTAGGATCTTGAAAAGAAAGACCTATAAGGTTTTTCTATTTCAACCCAAATAACACAATAACATCAATTTGCAACTTTTAAATATCACATATAACACAAACTTGCATCTTTAAAAGTTGCACTGCAACGTTAAAATTAAAAAAATCAATATGCTGAAAACATTCAGACTGTAAACCGTTGAAAACCCAGTGGAAGGGACTTCGTTCCCGATATTAATTACGTGATAACTTCACAAAACGTTCTGAGCGAGTTAAAATATTAAATGAAAGTGTTAAATCGACGTCCGATCCGATTGGTCGAATGAATAAGCTATGGAAACTACAGAAGAGACTTTCTTAGCAATATAACCTCATATATTTTCATTTTATATTTGAAATGATTAGAATAAAATGATTGATTGGTGTGGCCTCAATCATTTTATATACGCTATCTTCATCATTTTGTCTATATATTAGCTTAAAATAGATATTCTAGTAGCTAGTGCAGGCTAATGACTGGATATACACGTGGCCTTATAACCACCAGCCAAATTCTCCATAAAAACAATTAACGAAAATGGATAAAAAAATATTCGGCTTTCCATAAAAATCAGCGCTCGGTAAAAGGAATTTTTAATAATTAAAAATATTTCATCGATTTTTATTCATTTTTTTAATTAGTTCTGTTAAGTAACTAATTTTAATCATAAATAAAAATCGTTGAAATCGTTACTCACATAATTTAGTCATTTTAATAATGTCTGTGTCTACCGTTAGTTTTAATTTTTTTAAAAGATATCAAGTAAGGTATCACAGATTGAACATGCTTCAAAAATTTGGCTCGTGGGTTAATGTCACCCTGTCTGATACCACTCATGGTCATTCATAAGGACAAAGCATAAGGTTGCTAAACATGAAAAACCGTCCATCCCTTGACCATCGAGCTGTTCGCGTAAGTTTATTATTTATTTACAAATATCATTTATACAAAATCAAACACAGAAACGAACAAAGTAAGAACATGCTGCTTATTTCATAAGAAATCTCTTCCAGCAGACCCAGAGGAAAAGTGAAGAAAACAGTAAGTTATTCATGTATACTCTATTTATTTTGTATCGAATGGCCGATAAATGTGAAACACGGTCCCAAAGTTTCGGCTTTCGGCTTTACGAGGCCGAAGTGGACGTTTGTTAGTTTATAACGCAGGCGATTGTTCGAGGCAGTTGTGAGGGAAATTAATTAAACTATAA
Organism: Acrobasis consociella; assembly: GCA_963555685.1. Lineage (NCBI taxonomy): Eukaryota > Metazoa > Arthropoda > Insecta > Lepidoptera > Pyralidae > Acrobasis > Acrobasis consociella. The sequence goes on from OY743121.1 coordinate 2,806,419, forward strand.
ATTATTCCATTAAAATTTAACTACGACAATTTTCAATAAAATTTTAATATTAGAGAAATATATATAGGTTCTCAATTTAATGTACTCGAATAAATCATTTTTTCAAAAAGCTCTGGCCATGTTTGGCTATGGTACTTAGTACAGAGAGGGTCGTGCTCCTGCAGTGGAGACAAAAATAGCGTTTCGGTCCATTAGGTCCGATGTATCAAAATGTCCGGAGTATCAAAAGGTCCAGTTCTACAAAATGACCGATATTGAATTGTCCTGAGTATCATAATGACCTGATGATGATGATGATTAAAAAACTTTACGAAATTAAAAATAATTAAATAAACTTGAAGTAATAAAAAAGTCTATTTTTTTATTCTGTTTTGTTCGATATAAACGAACCTATTTATCTTTCAGTACTTTAATATTTTAAAGACATTTTATTTAACTACTCGAAATAACAAAGAGGGGTGTTATAAGTTTGACGTGTCTGTGTGTCTGGCTATGACATCGTAGCTCCTAAAGAAATACATATATCGATATTAGGTTTTTTTTAATCGAAAACCTTCTGTTGAAATTGTTCTTAGCTATGTTAGGTACAAATCGGTTTTACCTTTTCAAAGTTATTGGGGGTGAACGTTTGAAAGTCTGGGAGTTTGCCTAATCAAAATTACCTGTTATTATAGATTTAGAGGGGGTTAAGACCAAAACTCACTGCGGTGGTCCATTGCGGGTTAAACAAAATACTAAAAGGACAGAAATAATTCTTCTTGATTTTACTACCAAGTTAATTTGCTTGGCAAATTAAAAATGACTTTAAAAGCGTTAACCCTCAATAACTTTCGTTCATCAAACATATTTAGGAAACAAATCAAAGGAACTTGCTTTCACGTAAAGAAAAACATTGCAATCGGCCCATCCGTTCGAGCGCTACAATGTCACAGACAGACAGACATTAGCTTCAAACATAACACCCTCACAAAGCGTCATATCTGTGTGCTCAACAATGTCTGCCAAACAGTAATCTGTATAACTTTGTCTGCAACCAAGCTGTATTTACGTAAATCTGCCAAAATATACTTTAAGGACAGAAATGAAGTATTCTTTATTTTACTAAAAAGACACACAAAGCGTCACATCTGTGTGCTCAACAATGTCAGCCAAAACACAGTAATCTGTATCACTTTGTCTGCAACCAAGCTGTATTTACGTAAATCTGCTGGAAATATTGCCTCATTGAAAGCTTTACGTTACGTATAGCGTTGCCTGCGAGTAATGTTCGTTTAATGGAACAGCTAGTTTCAGAAGCAAAGTTGTATCATATAAGCTTTAGTTTTTGAGACCTTTTTGTGAAATTTTGTCTCACTTTTAATTTACTCTAGTTTATTCACCAGGCAAATTAAAACAAACCTCGACTTTTATATAGTTTTATATGAAAACGCCATCTAGTGATGAGCGGAGGAACTGAATAATAGAATGATCTGTAGCGCCATCTATTATTTGACAGACAAACTACAAAAATCCTGACTTTCAAGCGATGACTTAATAACTTTTAAACGGCCGAACAGATTTTCATCAAACATAGCTAATAACCAAACATACAAAAATCCGCATAGAATTTGGTTTACCTGTTCGAGCGCTACGATGCCAAAGATAGAAAAACAGACAGACATTACCGTCAAACTTAAAACACCCCTCTTTCTTGTCGGAAGTAAAAAAATATGTCGTGATGTCCCTATTTTTTTCTCCTCCCATAAATTTACCCTAAAAGTTAAACATTGCAAACATTTAAGCCAAAAAAAAGGTTATTAAAAAATAATTGCCGTGTGGTATTCGGGAGAGTAGAATAGAACCACTCCAAATCCTCCCGTGGATGTCGTAGAAAGCGACTTACGGACTACAAGCTAATCAAAGCTTATAAACATCAATGAGACCTCTCCAACCCGTCTGGCCAGCGTGGAGAGTGTAGGCCAAGTCCTCTTGCTGATCTTGCCAAGTATGGCTCTGGTAGTACAGAGGGGGTCGTGCTCCTGCAGTGGAGATAAAACACCTGATGATGATTAAAAAACAAATGAATGCCCAGTAAACAGTGCGATTAACAGAAAAATAAATGAATTTCCAACCAACTTGTGATTGACAGGAAACCAAATGAATTCAATCAAAACAAAATTCTGCCAGATACCCATCAAGGGTTACGTGCTTCTAGCCACGTCCGTCTGTCAGGTATTCTGAAAATCAATCGATTAGTTAATCGGTAATCGCTCGGTGTTTGGCGTCCGGTCACGTCTGCGGGTCGCCTTTCAGCCACCATAATGAACACATTGTTCTGGTAAACATATCCTGTTGAATAGCTGCTTTTGTAGCCTATAAACTAAACGTGGGAGACTGAAGCTTCTATAGATTACTCTACGTATAGTCATAGACTAAGTTAATTGCAAGCATTACAGAGTTAAAATGTCAGAGCAGTGTTTTTCTTTGTTTTTCAAACTTAATAATTATTATTTTATTTTAAAAGACATTAAATTTAATTCATTTTAAAGGCATTTATCTTTCAGCTAATATATAAATATTGTTGAAAAGATAACCTTCTACTAAATGAAGATAAACTTCATCTATTCAAACTTACCTAGTTATTTACGGAGAATATGAAAACATTGGCTAACTTATGTTTTATTATTATATGTAAGACAGCTAAGTGCCAAAGTTAGGTATACATATATAATAATAACCTTCTAAACCATAAATCTTTATATATAAAAATTGCGTGTCACGTTGTTTGTCTGACTTTAAATTTGATTTGCACACCGTGTGCAATTTGATCCAACTTGAAAGATAGGATAGCTTACATCTCAAAAGACCACGCGAACAAAGTCTCGGGCATCAGCTAGTTGTTGTGTCAAACTAACCAACTCAAACTTTGGCGACCAGCCCGAAGTTTTAAAACATTAAAAAAGAGCACAAACTTTTTTGTAAAGTTAAGTATTCGTCTGCAAAGTTGCGGGCCAGACTAAACACGCTCGTTTTAACTCTGGACAAGACAAACGCATTAGCCGATGCTTTGGGGACGTTAATTTATTAACTGCCCGCCCTGAGTACGCCCCTGTCCGTGTACGTAGTACTTAGTGATGTTTGGACACCGAAAAAAATTGCTTTATTTTTTACGGGCGGTGAAGACAACATTAAGAGGTATAATTTTCGTACCGCTATAAGGATCTTACTAAGTTACTTTTGGTGTTTCTTCTCTGCATTCGTTGTTAAAGTTAACAAAAAAAATATCCAGGTAATCATAATGGATACTAAGTAAACTAAACATTTAAAATTATAAGTCTCAAACTTACTTTGGGGCTAGCTCAATCAGTGTAATTTGTCCATATATATTAATACATTTATATTTTATTTATTTATTTACAATGATTTTTCATGTTTTAACGTGTAACTTCAGAACTCTACACTGAATGTATCCTTACTATCCTTATTTTCACATAATATAAATGCGAAAGATTTATTTCCTCTTAACCTAGTTAGATTAAATTTCGTTTATTGCCCGTGGTTCTATCACGGAGTTCTACTGGTCGATCTTAAGATGGATATAGTTTGATACCCAGGGAAGGACATAGGATAGTTTTATCCTGAAATTCCAACGGGGAGCAAAGCACACGGACACAGCTAGTTTTTAAATAAATGTTTAATTATAATAATATTTTGACATAATATATTTATTCTGTAATGTTATGAAACTTTCGTGTTATGTTATAACTTAATTTTGTTTCATGTTAAAAGAAGAAAAATAACGCAATCATGTATGAAAGTAATTCATGTATTTCCTATTTGGAAGTACGTTCTATTTACGTCCTAATGCAACAGGCGCATTGCCTATATAAAGACTAGAGCCGCCATTCCTAAGCCACCGTCTTGCAGACCGAAATAGAAATCGCATAAACGTCCGCTAAGTTAGAATGAAATTATAATGCTTGTATAGAAACCTACACTCCATACACTTGTGTGCAAATAAAACGTACGAAAAGACATGTAACTTTGACCATATGAATGTATTGACCTAATTTCTAAGGATATTTTTTATGTAAACAACGTGGAAGGTATATATACCCGTGATAAGCCGCACCATGGACTTTACTAGATCACTATAGTCTTTTATCTAAGACTATGGTTTATTGAAATCAAAATCTATCTATCTATATTATTTAAGAGCTATGCTCTTGTCGGTGGAGTATGAATTTTTTTCCACTTTTCTCTCTCGTCTGCCAGCCGTTTTACTTCGCTGTACGACACGACGTGCACCTTCTCCTTTATCTGCTTCATGTAGCTATGCCTCGGTCTTCCTGGTCCTCTTTTCCCTTCTATCTTTCCTTCAATGATGATTTTTATGTAATCGTCGTGTCGTATCAGGTGACCTAACATCTTTCCTCGTCTATTCTCTATTAAGTCCAGGATGCATCTACTCTCTTTTACTCTTTTCAGGACTTCTTCATAACAGACCTAAAATCAAAATCAAAATTCCACATTCCCATACAAATTGTCTGGGCGACTACACACTTTATGTATGGAAATGCCTATTTAATATTTGCTTTTTGTTTGTTATTTTAATTTAATTATACTATAGCCCGTGGTTTGACTTATTACAGGTATGTCCCTTTCACGTTGTACCTATGTTGATTTTTTTAATAATCCGAATGGTTAAAATGTTAAACTTTGGAGGCGGATTTCATTTCATGAGTTCATGAGACATTTGTTTTTCTGTAAGTTTAGTAGTAATCTGTTGTTGAGTAGACAAAAAGAAGTTGTTAATTAAACGTAATACGGAAATAAGCTAGTAGATGAGATCTACAACATGATTAAATTGAAACATGAGCCAAATCGGCTAAGTATTGTTGAGTTAACACGGTGTAGCTAAGCTAGAGGTTGCTTGTCATTAATGTCCGACCGAAACTGGTTTTCCGGCCGAAACCGAAACCGAATGTTCGGCCGTGGCTTCAGTTTCGGCCGAAACCGAAACCAAAACCGAAACTCACGTGTTCAAGTATAAAATTCTTAAAAATACTGAAATTTGGACCATTTTACCCATTATTCTGCATTAATTAGGACATTAAATGGAAACTCATTATATTAAGTTTCTTGTGATCATTTATTTATTTCTTATTATATGAAAAAATATTATTTTAATAATATTATTAATATTTTTTATTATTATAATATTTATTATAAATAAAAAATATAATTAATATTTTAAATACTAAGTATTCGTTTTGAATTATTCATTAATACTTAGGTTACAGGTATTTTTCATTTACAATCTCTTTTTTACATGTGACTTGATTTGTTAATAACAACAAAACAAAGTTACTGATTCAATATTTAATTAGCTATACAAATCATTTAAGATAGAAACGAAATAAAAACTTACATGTAATCAGTTCCATCAAAACGTAACCTCTGTTTGCGTCGGATGATAGATAACGCATTGTCTAAGTTCTGTTGCTGCGGAGATATCTGAACGGCGCACGACCATTCCCGAACAGGGCTGACCGCGTTGCCGTGCAAAACGAAGTTAAGCGAGCGTGCACGATAACTTCCGAAACGAGTTTCGGTTTCGGCCAATTTTCGGCCGAAACCGAAACTGCTGCCGAAACTTGATTTTTGGCCGAAACTCAGCCGAAACCGAAACCGAAACCGAAATTTCGGTCGGACATTACTTGTCATATATTTTCATGTTATACTTGTTTATTAATTTCGTAAAAACCCTCTTAACATCGCAAATAAAACGGAAAAGCCCCACGTAATTAAAACCTCTCCATTCAAAGAAGCAGGTATAGTTATACGTTTTTTGTTTACCGATGTTTACCTATACAGAAACAATTTGTTCGGTAAACATCATAGAGTAAACATGTCGATGAGAGAATGGAATGAGCGATCAAATATGTTGGAAATTAAATGAGATGAGGGAGGAAGAATAAAATGTGTATGTAGAATACGGTTTTTTTACCAAAGTAATTAATGTTATGGAATGTTTTAGGTTGGGGTTTTTTTTCTTGTATGTACACAAAAATATTTATTTGAAGCCTAATGAAAAAGGAAAGGGACACACCCGAGAGGAACGAAGTCCCGGATTGCTAGTCTTCTTCTTCTTCTTCTTATCGTGTGTGTTAGTTTCTAACATTAGTGTCAGAGTTTTTAAACCGCCATAAAGGCCTCTGACATGGTTTCAGGTAACGACCAATGTCAAAGACAGTGACCGGGACCGACGGCTTAACGTGCCCTCCGAAGCACGGATCCTCTTACTTATCAGACAATCAGGTGATCAGCCTGCAATGTCCTTACCAAACTAAGACACACAAAGTCGTTGCCCCCGCCGGGAATCGAACCCGCGACCTCCGGGTATGAGCCGAACGTTCTAACCACTACACCACGGAGGCAGTTGCTATTTTTGCGGATTGCTAGTGTTAAGTGCTAACTTACAGTGGCTCGGCCTGCAGCTTTGCGGTCCTCCGCAAAGCTCGACCTTCGGCCTTAGGCTTCGAAGTCTTTTTTGTTGCTTTGAAGTCCTGCAGGAAGGGAGGAAATTATCAAAATAGTGGGAACGATGTTTTCTCATTTGGTTTTGTTTGTATGTTTATAAGCTTTTTAGGGTTCTGTAGTAAACAAGGAACCCTTATAATTTCGCCATGTCTGTCTATCTGTCCGACTGCGGTCCTACTCAGAGACTATACTTACTAGAATGCTGTGATTTGGTATGAAAAAGTAAAATAAAATCTTGAAAAAATATTTTTAGGGCTTATTATTTATAGCTCCCATACTTGTAAAGTGTAGTTTTATGTTCTCGACTAATTTATTTATCACCCTAATATTATAAAGGTGAAAGTTTGTGTCTGTGTGTGTGTTTGTTGCTACTTCTTCTCGCGCAAACGGCCATACCAATTTTACTGGGGCACCTGGCGCAGCTAGTGTTTATACAGCATGACTTTTTAACCACCAGCCAAATTTATAGAGCATGGTCTGACCATGATACTGAACTACTTTCTATAAAAACAATAAACGAAAACTAAAAATAAAAATTCGACTTCCCATACATATCAGCGCTCGGCCAAACCAATTTTGTATGGGCGGACGAAATTTTTTTGTCGATTATTAATAACTTTTTTTGTGGAAAGTGGTTAAGTATCAAGGACGGAACTTGCTTCAAAAATTTGGCTGGTGGGTAAAAAGTCATCCTGTATATAAAAGTTAATTATAATTCTTTTCACCAATATCCAGACAGATATTTTCAGATTATAGTGTGAATCACAAAAGAACACAGACAGTGTAAATGAAAGAACAATAAATCACAAACTTACAATATCTAGAGAGCGATTACTTTTCTTTTAGACCTAGGATTATCAAAATTCGTCTGCGTCCTTTTGCCCTGAAAGACCTAGGACGTCTAACTTGTTTAGTACGGATTCATTTGATGAAACTTTACTAGAGAAATTGGAAAGTCGAATCATTTTCGCACGAACTGTTTTAGGTTGTAAAAATTTATTTTTTGGTCGAGATTGGGAGTAACTAAAAGATTTTCGTTACGAAGTATATACATTCATCATTTTTAGGAAAAACGATAAAGGTTGAAAGTGTTTTAGTGCTTATTAAGGTTTGAATGTTTCTCTAACACTTATCTTATCAATTTTGCGAAATGTTATTTCAATTTATTTATAGCCAACTATTTCTTATTGATTTAAATGATGCTAAATTTTAAAAGAAAAAAAATTCAACATCTCCTTGCGTACGTTTGTTGACGGCTACTCGAGTATTTTATCTTCGAACATGAGCCAAATAGGTCAAGGTGTGGCTAATATATGGGAATATAAAGATGTCGCATGTTCACAGTCCAGGGTAAAACACCTATTTTTAGCCAACATGGAATAACATATAACTGTCATTTTAAATTCACAATATGACATTTGACAAAAGAAATGTCAGGGCAGCAATAAATTGGACTCGACATGCAGACAGGGGGCGCAATAAAGTTATTTCTAGAGTCCCTAGAGAGCAATGTTTGTGTTTGTGTGTATGGGGATCATGTACTATTTTAGTGTTGAGTGATGGATTGAAAACCATTGCATTTAATAATAGGTGTGATTTTAGTAAAAATAGCTTTTAGGAAATTTAAGGTTGGGCTTTAGGGGAGGGTAATAGGGACAGTGATAATTTATATGAGTACATATGTACTCGTATATAAAAATGGAAAAATAGGTCCTTCATGAGAAAAGAAAAACCTGCTTTCTCCCTGCGCAGTTTGTTAAAGCTAATCGAGAAACTAGGCGAAAATACAAATCCTGTTAAAAGGTGATGCACAGTCTTTCTACCAATAGACTTATTTACTAGGTTTGCCTCAAAAGAATTCTATAATTCCATAGCTTAGATTACTTACGTAAGTACCTAACCATAAAAAAGTTTTTGAAAGTGCTTAGCAAAGCAATTTTTTACATTCAAACGTAACTTACCTTTTTCCGTAGAACTTGATGGACGATAAAAAAAAACTCTAAATTGCGCTCTGGTGGGCTATGCTACAAATACTTAACTGCTTAGGGCGTGTTTAGACGACACACGCACGCCAAGCCCAGCGTATGCCAAGAGCACGCCTAGTGCGCTATGAATTTTGTTGCATATAATTTGAGTCCTATCACACATCAATACAACTCAAATTGCCTTAACCAAAGTCAAAACTCTCACGCCTCGCCCACGCCGCGCGCTCGCCTTGCCTTCGCCTTGCGCCCGCCCGGCGCTCGCCCCGACTGGACTTCGGTTAATGCAATTTGAGTTGTATTGATGTGTGATAGGACTCCAATTATGTGTAACAAATTCAAACAGCGCTCTTAATATCAATTGTTCTGCATTAATAAATCTAAAATTATGTTCAAAAAGGATGTGATCTGATCGATGAAAGGAGACACTATTTTGTGACGCTTTATTTGATAAACTGTGATTACAGAATAATTTATATTTGACCCGGTTATCTACCTAAATTCTATTAAGAACTCTACTAGTGCGGAAGTAAAGATAAAAACTTATAGAGTACGAGCAAATTATATGCAACAAATTGAAATCGCGCTTGTCAAGCGCTAGGCGTAGGCTTGGCGTGCGCGTGTCGTCTCACTCAACACGCCCTTAACATTAGCAATGAATGAACACAAACTGTGATAGGTTTTGCTTAATAAAAGATGGTATCGCACTTTACTTCACGACCTTTTACAAGTTTCACATGAAAATCTAGCTCACAACTCGGTACAATAATCACATCAATACCTAATCGAAATTCGCAACCCGCTACATTAAAACAATAAAACAAAAATCCATCTCTCTATTTTGACAGCTCTGTCACTCTGACGTACATTTTGGCGGGGATTTCAATTATATGTACTCGTCTATCTATAGATCAATGTTGCTAGCCCGTCAGGGTGGCCAGACTAATATAATAAAATTACTGTTAGAAGTCTAATAAAGAAGATAAGTAGTTTTATTTATTAAAAATCTAACAACTGTAAAGTTATTTACAGGATAGATAGAGAAAAACTAAAAAGAAAACAGCCACGTTTAAGGTCGTTGAGTTACGTCAAATGCGTAAAGACAAAATCTGGCCCTAATGCTAACACACCACTGACCTCCATATATACAAGTACGCTGGACCTATGATTAGCCGGGCCATAGTGAGGCGATTTGATTTTCGCCATTTTGGCGCTGATCGTAGGCATTCGTAGCAGTGGGTGGGAACGGAACTAATATGACAGATGGGACAATGACATCGATAAAAGTCATTTCCGAATTAGTTATGTCAGATTTAGTTCTCTTCCCACGCATTGGGGGCGCTTCAAATAGGCACAATAAAGAGCTGTCATTTCTAAGGGTATCATAGGTCCAGCGTACTTGTATATATGGAGGTCAGTGTAACACACTTAAAAGTAGAATAATCCTTTGTAAAGTATTTAGCACGGAAATATATGCCTGTTTCACAATAGTGTAGTATTCCCGACGTATTACAACATTTCTCGAAGGGAAAGTATGGTGTAAGTCATAAGAGGGAAAAAATAATTTTTCTAAACTATTATTTGTCAATATAAAAAAAATCTATAAACCCACTTCACCCCCAAACTACACAACTGACTTTGATAAAATTCCTATGGGACCACCTGACAAGTATGCCCTTTCAAACTAAAAGGAATTTTCCAGAATTCTCTGACTAATCGGTGAATACATTGTAGAAATCAGTCATTTTAGAAACTACTGCGAAACGCCACACACGTTATCTCTTTACCCTAAATATTTTTATTAAATTATTTTACGGCTCTATGAACAAGTCCTTTACGAGCCTATCTTTATTTCTTCATTTCTTTATTCTTAATCCTAACTAGTTTCAGTAAAAATACCGGATAAATAAAGTAAAAACATCGGATACTAGCGAAAAATGTGTTTTGCTTGATATGCAATCAAGCAAAAACCCAATTTTTGCCGTTCTCGTAATTTAGGTAAGATTAGTGCCTACTTATCAAAAATATTTTTGCACGTTACTGGCGTTTGGATCTTGCGGCTCTGGACTCTGTCTATTTATAGCAGTAAGATATAGTGTAATATAGCAGAATGTGTACCGGTATTTTCGCCGCTATCTGCTTATACCTTGCGCCATCTCCAGTAATTCTAACTGGAGCGTTTAGTTGCGCCTGCGCAAGCTACGCTGTAATTGGTTAGCTTTGATCTCGCCGCAGCGAACGGTGATTCGTTCGGATCGGGTTTCCGTTTCCTCCTGTTTTTCATTTGTGGATTGCTTTCTAAGAATATTTTCAACTAGCTGTGCCCGTGGGCTTCGCTTCCAGTGGGAATTTTGGGATAAAACTATCCTAGGTCCTTCCTTGGGTATCAAACTAAATCCATATTAAATTTCTTCTAAATAGGTTAAGTGGTTAAAGCGTGAAGTGGCAACAAACAAACAAATATTAACTCACATTTGCATTTATAATATTAGTAGGATAGAATTTGTAATTTCTCCATTAGTGAAAAGCTTTTCAAGAGGAAAAGAAGTAGAGTTTTGCCTACATCTTAGCGATCATCTCTAGGGGATCCTAGCTAGGCCACGCTTAGCGTCATAGTGGGCGTTAAGATGGTATAGGCATCAAAATAGTGATGGGTTGCTAGTCGCATCGCCTATTAACATGATTCAAGTCTCGCCCATTCCCACGATCAGCCTCTACGATCTGCGCGGGAAGAGAAGCAGCTGGTACATTCTAAGTTTCTTCTATTGACTTTAATATACAGTACCTGGGCGACCGAGCTTTGCTCGGTTACATCTCAAACAATAACTACATTTTTTAAACTTGTCTAAAAACAATACAAAATAAAAAATTATATATAAATTTGAACATAAACAAAAGTATGTCACCGAGTGGGATTCGAACCCGTAACACTCTTTCTAGCGGTCAGCATCATAAACCGCTGAGCCAAAATGGATGGCGGCCGGCGCGACGAAATTAGCGATCATATTCTGCGTGGAAAGAAAAACGCATGAAAACTCGAAAACACGCGTTTTCCCAAACATAAGACTAATCTAGATTTAAGTTTATTGTAGTTAGTTTAATTTAGTTTAATTTTTAATTGTAATTATTGTTAGTTAGTTTAGTTTATTGTATTGTAATAAAATACACTACTATTTAAAAAAAAAAATCTAGATCGATTGTTTACCCCCGAAAAATATACCAATTTTCAGCGAAATCGTTACAGCCGTTTTCGAGATCACAGAAATTTATAAATATATAAATAAATATACAAGAATTGCTCGTATTAAGGTATAAGATTTAGGTTACCTACTTTGCCTACACTATGGTATACATGCCTACAGCAATTAAGCGGTAACTAAGCAATTTCTACCCTCCATACCCAACCTCCACCACATCAATTTCTTCATTTCAGCATCTTCATAATGCCATAAAATTTAAATCGAGTCATTTATGACTCATCATCTGTGATGTGGCATTAATTACGGCCGTAAAGAGACGGATATTAAATATTTGACGACGGACTCATTTGCCAAGATGTAATCGTGAATTGGTAAAACTCTTCTGTTAAAAACTCTTCTGGTACGGGAGAATATATGAAAACTTGGAGAGTACCAGCAGCTTACCTCTGTGCAGATCGTAACGGCCGATCGAGGGAATGTGCGAAAATGAGGATCAGAGGATACAGTTCAAATAACTAAAAATAATATCGACATTCCCATACAAATTGCCCGGGCGGCTACACACTTTAGTATGGAAATGCCATTTTTAGGGTTCCGTAGCCAAATGGCAAAAACGGAACCCTTATAGATTCGTCATGTCTGTCTGTCTGTTTGTCTGTCTGTCCGTCCGTGTGTCACAGCCACTTCCGAAACTATAAGACCTATACTGTTGAAACTTGGTAAGTAGATGTATTATATGAACCGCATTAAGGTTTTGACACAAAAATAAAAATAAAAACAATAAATTTTGGGGGATGCCCATACTACATAGAACTGAAACTCAAAAATTTATTTTTCATCAAATCCATACGTGTGGGGTATCTATGGATAGGTCTTCAAAAATGATATTGAGATTTCTAATATCATTTTCTTCAGAACCGAATACTTTGCGCGAGAGACACTTTCAAAGTGGAAAAAAGTGTGCCCCCCCCGTAACTTCTAAAATAAGAGAATGATAAAACTAAAAAAAAATTATGATGTTCATTACTATGAAAACTACCAGCGAAAATTGGTTTGAATGAGATCTAGTAAGTCGTTTTTTTAATACGTCATAAATCATAAACGGCAATTTACCTTTTATTCAATTAACTCAAATATAAAAATTAAAAAAAACATACTACAAGACTTTTATATTATGTTATTTGCTACTACGGAACCCTTCATGGGCGAGTCCGACTCGCACTTGACCACTTATTTTTAATATTCTTTTACTGTTCTCTTTTATACTATAGTGATCTAATATAGCCCGTGGTAGTAACTTACCAATTAGGAATCTGCGCCCGTGGTTTGATTTATTACTGGTATGTCCCTTCCACGTTGTAAATTGTTTGTATTATTTGTCAAATGTGCGAACGTAATTCATTAGTTACAACATACATACTATCACGTCTTTATCCCTAATGGGGCAGACAGAGCATTTTGGGTCTTGCGGCTCTATGCAGAGCCCAGGGCCGCAAGACCCAAAAGCCACTTTTAGCGTCATGGTGGGCGAGAAGATGAAAAAGCAATCAATACAGTGATGGGTTGCTAGCCGCATCGCCTGTTAACATGATTTGCATTTTTGCCCATTCCCTCGATCGGCTTTTACGATCTGCGTGGGAAGAGAAGCAGCTGGTACATTCTAAGTTAAAAACCACGTGAATAATTAAAAAGTAAATTCAACAAACACAAAGCATTTTTTGCACTTACTTACCAGTACAAGTACGTACACAATAAACATACCCTGGTATTTAAAAATGAATAACTCGTCAGAGGAAATACAATCACGAAAATAAAACAATATTTTTAACCCCTCAAAGAGAAACCTGAAAGTCAAACAAACATTGTTACCTAACGCGATTTTTTTCTCCCGAGTGCAAACAGGGGATCGGTTTCATACGTCCGACGTGAATTTCCGCTTAGATAATGAATAAGGAAAAATATTGGAAAAGTACATTTTGTGATCAAATTTTGACACGAAGGTGTAGAGAAAAGAATGAATTTCATTTGAATATTTTTAACCGACTTCTAAAAAAAAGGGAAGGTTATCAATTCGTCGTTTGTTTGTTTGGTTTTCGTGTGTGTAAGTGGCCAACACTAGTGTCAGATTTTTAAAGCTGCCTAAAGGCATCTGACATAGCTTGACGACTGCCATACAGTGATGACAGCCGGCGGCTTATACGTGCCTTCCGAAGCACGGAGGAGCTGATCGTCGTGATCTTTTTTAAATCTTCTTCTTATCGTGTGTGTTAGTGACTAACACTAGTGTCAGAGTTTTTAAACCGCCTTAAAGGCCTCTGACATGGTTTTAGGTAACGACCAATGTCAAAGACAGTGACCGAGACCGACGGCTTAACGTGCCCTCCGAAGCACGGATCATCTTACTTATCGGACAATTAGGTGATAAGCCCACAATGTCCTAACCAAACTAGGACAACAACACAAAGTCGTTGCCCCCGCCGGGAATCGAACCCGCGACCTCCGGGTATGAGCCAAACGCTCTAACCACTACACCACGGAGGCAGTTACTTTTTAAATGTTCACCGATTATTCGAAGACGTCTAGACTCCCATGCTGGTCTGGGAGAAATAAAAAAAACTTAGAATGTACCAGCTGCTTCTCTTCCCACGCAGATCGTAAAAGCCGATCGAGGGAATGGGCAAAAATGCAAATCATGTTAACATGCGATGCGGCTAGCAACCCATCACTGTATTGATTGCTTTTCCATCTTCTCGCCCACCATGACGCTAAAAGTGGCTTTTGGGTCTTGCGGCCCTGGGCTCTGCATAGAACCGCAAGACCCAAAATGCTCTGTCTGCCCCATTAGGGATAGAGACGTGATAGTATGTATGTATGTATGTATGTCTGGACTGATTTGGAAAATTATTTCTTTGTTTGAAAGGGTCCCATAGAAATTTTATCAAAATCAGTTTCGTAGTTCGGGGGTGAAGTAGGTTTTTAGTTTTGAAAAATGATTACTTTAGTAAAAATGTCATCTTCAGAGACACAAGTGGACGAAAATTCATACTCACCGTCAAGATATAGACAAAAAAGGATAGAATAGAATTTCCTTTTTTCAAAAATACCACAACACTAAATAGAAAAAAAAGTAACTCGAATATAAGAACGAACGGACATTCTATATACTTACACTTGTTTTTATTGAAATTGAACATAGTTATATACATATTAAATGTAAGAGTAAATAATAAAGAAGAAAAAAAAAGTCTCCTTTATCTAGTACCTACATCATTACAACTGCCTCCGTGATGTAGTGGTTAGAGCGTTCGGCTCATACCCGGAGGTCGCGGGTCCGATTCCCGGCGGGAGCAACGACTATGTGTTGTTGTCCTAGTTTGGTTAGGACATTGTAGGCTGATCACCTGATTGTCTGATAAGTTAGATGATCCGTGTTTCGGAGGGCACGTTAAGCAGTCGGTCCCGGTCACTGTCTTTGACATTGGTCGTTACCTAAAACCATGTCAGAGGCCTTTAAGGCAGTTTAAAAACTCTGACACTAGTGTTAGTCACTAACACACACGATAACCAGAAGAAGAAGAAGTACATTTGTGCAGCATTGTCATAAATAGAGCCATACTTGGCTAGAGCAGTCCGAGGACTTGGCCCACACTCTCCTGGCTGGCCAAACGGATTGGAGAGGTCTCATTGATATTTATAAGCTTTGTTTACATTCAGCTAGACTAGTATTTTTTTTGAAATTTACTGCAATATCCATCTAAATAAAAGCTCATCAAACTGAAATGCTGAGTTTCCGTCAGAAATTAAAAAGCCCTGTATCATTCCACCTTCGACCATCGATTCCCCCATTTGCATCAAACTTCATTTTAAAAGCGTCTTCCGCTGTCACTGAAAAATGGCCCCTGATCAGGAATTAAAGAGCGTACCAGATGCGATACCACATACAATGTGCTTATTTTTTGTCAAGTTGTTATTTTATTACTAACATAGTAACACTCCCAGGTAGCACTAGTGTCCGATTTTCTAAGCTTCTGCTTCTTTTTGTTTGTTTCAACTCTTTATTACACATTTTAATATAAAAGTTAGCTAACATAATTGTAGTTGTAAATCTTATAGTTGTACAATTTATTACTCTATACCAGTGGTTCCCAAACTTATTTTGTCTACTGCCCACTTTGAGAATAAATATTTTTTTAGCGCCCCCATTTTTTCACCTATTTAAAAACTACTATAACTTCAAATTAAATTAATTAATTATTGTGACCTATATATGTATATTATGTAAATATTTATTCTCAAAGTGGAGGATGATATTTATGTGGTTGTTGTTGAGAGTCGAGAGCTCTTGCAGTCGTTGTTTAAGAGGCCTCCTAGCTAAATAAAGCTCCTAGCAAAAAAAAAACATTTTCTTTCTGGGTCTCTTACCGCCCCCCTTGAGACCTGCAGCGCCCACAAGGGGGCGTTATCGCCCACTTTGGGAAAGACTGCTCTATACTTTACTACTACTATACTACTCATTTTTGTAAAACCAATGTTGTGCAACTAATAACGCATTGTATTTATATTCAATGCACTGCCTTGAAAAGATTTTCTAACATTTGGTATATAAAACTAACACACATACATGGTCACGATACGTCATGCCTTTATTGATGTTTTAATCTCAAGACTTCATAGTTACAAGCAATAAATTCATGTGTTATCCAAAATGTTCTTGTGTTTCTTGAAAATTTTCGAGTTCAATGTCCACGCAGCAGACAATGGTATTTGCAACTTACACACACAAAAACAACAAACATACTTACAATTACAACTGCAGATTATCCTTCTATAACCACTTTATATTTCAGCCCTGATTGACGCGCCCCAAACGCATCGAAAGACCTATTAGGGCCCGAACGATACGAAAAATTGCACGTCACTTTGTGATGTCGGTAACATTATCGGTTTTATGGAAATATTCGTTTTTATAACGGCCTACTCATGTTTCATAATTATGGGTGTAATGTTTGTGTTTGTAGGAAAGGTTAGGTTGTTATTTCTCTTCCGTGCTGGTCTGGGAGAAAAGAAAAAACTGAATGTAGTAGCTGATTCTCTTCCCGCACGGATCGTAAAATCCTAACGAGGGTTTGGGCGATACTGTTAGCAACTAATGTGCCGCTGGAAATGTTTGAAAATTAAAAAAAAAGACTGCGGGAATATTCCTATTTTTAATTTTTAATTTATTTTATTTTACTTTATTAGAAACACAAGCAGAATACAATCATATCAGGACCAAAATATCATATTTTGACATATCTGTTCTAGACTGTACTCCAAAACTATGTGTTTACCTACAGCATGTTTATGCACAGTTGCTTTTATTATTTTTTTATATATACCTACTTTAAATTGAATAAATTTCCAATATTTCCCTAAATTACTATTTTTAGGAATATTGCCGGGAATCATTATCATCAGGTCTTTTTGTCTCCACTGCAGAAGCACGACCCTCTCTGTGCTACCAGAGTCATACTTGGCCAGAGTCGCCAGAGGACTTGGCCTACACTCTCCTCGCTGGCCAGAAGTTTACAGAGGTCTCATTGATATTTTATAAGCTTTGATAAGCTTGTATTTCCTAAGTCGACTTCTTCGGGAGGCGACTTAGGTAATACTTGGAGATTGCCGGGAATGTTTACGTGAAAATTCCCAGTTTCCAGGGACGGCACATCAATACTAGCAACCCATCACTAGTTTGATCCTTTTTTCCTGCTTGAAGTCTTGCGGCCCTGTGCTCTTTCTAGCATGCAGATATTGGAAGCACGTAAAAAACTCAATTGCAGTAAGAATACAGCAACTTTCAGCCGTCTGGAACGTGCAATGCAATTGCTTCAGCAATGGCTTTTTCATCAATTGTGCAACACTGACAGTTGCTTTGTTTTCAATACTATTTATAAAATAGTATTTCAATGTCTAGACTGTACTTTCTTTTGGACTATTTCTCTTTCTATCCTTTCAACTTACTTTATGTTTTCGTTAAGCAATGCCCTTTTATTATATTACTAGCTGTACCCACGGGCTTTGCTTCCCTTGGGAATTTCGGGATAAAGACCCGAGTCTCAAACTATATCCATACCAAATTTCACCCAAATCGGGTCAGTAATTTAAGCGTAAAGAGATAACAAACAAACAAATATACAAACTCACTTTCGCATTTATAATATTAAGTAGGAAGTAGGATAAGGAATGATGCAGTCCAATATCTTAAACAACTTCTCGCAATAAATGTATATCGAAGTAAGAAAAAAGGATGTTAGGTTTACATACAAATCGAAGTAGTCACATCAATCATTACCATGCAAAATGTTTTTTTTTGTTTGTGGGAAAAGTTGTTTAAAATATTATACTGAATCACCTCTTAAAATATAAAAGTACATTGTATGTATGTGCCCAATTATGAAATAAAAACTTTATAAAATTTTGCTATATTTTCCTTATTATCTGTTCAGAAAATAAATACGACTAAAAAAGTCAGTCATTCCTTTCCCGCAGATTGGATTGTCAAAACAACGCATCTAATATCAATCATTTTAAAACGGGTAATTTATTTCTAAACTGAAGGGCGTATTTCCACTCAAAAGCACATTAAAATAAACAGAGAAGTGACATCTCATAAACATTTCGCTATCTTGCAACACACAAAGTATTTCTACGATTTTTCGTTTCATAAAATGATTAAAAAATCTGTGCTTGAAAAGTGGACGAAATTAAATTAACTTTATTTTCTTAATAGTATAATCTGCCATTTTTACTTTTTCTTGTACTGTATATCTTAATATGATCAGAAGTTTTGTTAAGTAATATGAACTGCTGATTTTCTTTGCTTTGTAACAGTCTCAGAAGCGTTCCTAAAAAAAACGTTATTTATGGTGCTAGCATCTTTTAATTGACAGAAACAAACTACCAATGAAAACGTAAAATGTTCTGCTACTCGTAAATGTCTCATAAGGCCTATGTAAGCCATCTCTCTTTTGCCTCTATATTTTGTGTCAAAAGAATGGCAGAAAAACAGCAAATTGTCTTCAACTCGCTCTTCAGGATTCGGATTGTTTGTTTATTGTACCGTTTATGATTTATTCTCCAAGTTGGCTGGCAGGCGTGATAGCGTAGCTTCAAGTGGAAAACACTCCTTTGCATACTGTTGAAATGAGGCCATATCTTTCGCATGATAATTTTTCATGCTGAACTAAAAGAAAAACTTTTTTGATTAAACTCTCGTCACATTCGCCCAGATGAAGACCTCCGGATGAGGTCGAAACATGTCGGCAATAGCTGACTCTATACGTGAGTAACCCGTTCTCTAAATAAAACAATAAAAGAAAAACATTTTCCGTCTTATTATAAAACGCAGACTTACTTTGTTATTAGGTTTAAACCATTATCCGACCAAATCAAGTTTACATCCAGTAATGCCATTATTTCATCTGAAAATGTCAACTATAATAATGGTTTAAACCTAGGAACATTGTTAGTCGTATTTTTATAATAAAAAGGTTTGAGATTAAAACGTACAAACGATCAAGTCTTTATTCCTAATGGGGAGACAGAGCTTTTGTATCTTTCGGGTCTAAGCAGACAGAACCCAAGGCCGCAAAACTCAAAAGCAGTAAATTTAGGGATGGGTTTCTATAAAAATGATTCGCAATTTCGCCCGTTATCTCGATCTGCTTAGTTCTTAGTAGCTTAGGCTATGTTTTTTTGTTTTCTCCCAGAACAGGAAGAAGCATTATATTTAAATATTTATTTATTTATTTAACTTTATTACAAATGTAATAGGCGGACTTAAAGCCATAGGCTTTATGTACCAGTCAACCCACTGGTGATGCCGAGAATAAGAAGTCTTTAGAAGGAGGTGCAAAATAATATTGTTTATTAACTAATAATTTCATTGTTCCAGGTAACCACAACCAAACATTAAACATCGTTACCCCACAGGTAAAAATAACATAAAATCCGAGTCTCCCTCACAGGCAAGATTGATAAAGTACGCTTAAACGTCTTTTACTAAACTTACCCCCAAAGGGCGTTCACCCCTGAAATTAGATATTAATTTAAAACCACCCTATTTGTTGCGGTATTACGCATTTTGTTTAAATTGATATCAAGTATATTCTGTGATCCCCTTTACTTCCCGGGTCTTCTGATGTAATTAATATTAAAAGTTAAGTTTGTTGTTTAGCTTGGAATTTAATTGAGATAAGAAAGAAAAAAAAATTACATATTTACAAATATACACACAGAAAAAAGTTAACTACTAATTTAGTCTAAAAAGTCGTGCCCACGTGGCATAGTGCCAAAAGTTAACTACTAATTTAGTCTAAAAAGTCGTGCCCTCGTTGCATAGTGCCAAAAGTTAACTACTAATTTAGTCTAAAAAGTCGTGCCCTCGTTGCATAGTGCCAAAAGTTAACTACTAATTTAGTCTAAAAAGTCGTGCCCTCGTGGCATAGTGCCAAAAGTTACCTACTAATTTAGTCTAAAAAGTCGTGCCCTCGTGGCATAGTGCCAAAAGTTAACTACTAATTTAGTCTAAAAAGTCGTGCCCTCGTGGCATAGTGCTAAAAGTTAACTACTAATTTAGTCTAAAAAGTCGTGCCCTCGTGGCATAGTGCCAAATGTTAACTACTAATTTAGTCTAAAAAGTCGTGCCCTCGTGGCATAGTGCCAAAAGTTAGCTACTAATTTAGTCTAAAAAGTCGTGCCCTCGTGGCAAAGTGCCAAAAGTTAACTACTAATTTAGTCTAAAAAGTCGTGCCCTCGTGGCATAGTGCCAAAAGTTAACCACTAATTTAGTCTAAAAAGTCGTGCCCTCGTGGCATAGTGCCCAATGTTAACTACTAATTTAGTCTAAAAAGTCGTGCCCTCGGGGCATAGTGCCAAAAGTTAACTACTAATTTAGTCTAAAAAGTCGTGCCCTCGTGGCAAAGTGCCAAAAGTTAACTACTAATTTAGTCTAAAAAGTCGTGCCCTCGTGGCATAGTGCCAAAAGTTAACCACTAATTTAGTCTAAAAAGTCGTGCCCTCGTGGCATAGTGCCAAAAGTTAACTACTAATTTAGTCTAAAAAGTCGTGCCCTCGTGGCAAAGTGCCAAAAGTTAACTACTAATTTAGTCTAAAAAGTCGTGCCCTCGTGGCATAGTGCCAAAAGTTAACCACTAATTTAGTCTAAAAAGTCGTGCCCTCGTGGCATAGTGCCCAATGTTAACTACTAATTTAGTCTAAAAAGTCGTGCCCTCGGGGCATAGTGCCAAAAGTTAACTACTAATTTAGTCTAAAAAGTCGTGCCCTCGTGGCAAAGTGCCAAAAGTTAACTACTAATTTAGTCTAAAAAGTCGTGCCCTCGTGGCATAGTGCCAAAAGTTAACCACTAATTTAGTCTAAAAAGTCGTGCCCTCGTGGCATAGTGCCAAAAGTTAACTACTAATTTAGTCTAAAAAGTCGTGCCCTCGTGGCAAAGTGCCAAAAGTTAACTACTAATTTAGTCTAAAAAGTCGTGCCCTCGTGGCATAGTGCCAAAAGTTAACCACTAATTTAGTCTAAAAAGTCGTGCCCTCGTGGCATAGTGCCCAATGTTAACTACTAATTTAGTCTAAAAAGTCGTGCCCTCGGGGCATAGTGCCAAAAGTTAACTACTAATTTAGTCTAAAAAGTCGTGCCCTCGTGGCAAAGTGCCAAAAGTTAACTACTAATTTAGTCTAAAAAGTCGTGCCCTCGTGGCAAAGTGCCAAAAGTTAACTACTAATTTAGTCTAAAAAGTCGTGCCCTCGTGGCATAGTGCCAAAAGTTAACCACTAATTTAGTCTAAAAAGTCGTGCCCTCGTGGCATAGTGCCCAATGTTAACTACTAATTTAGTCTAAAAAGTCGTGCCCTCGTGGCATAGTGCCCAATGTTAACTACTAATTTAGTCTAAAAAGTCGTGCCCTCGTGGCATAGTGCCCAATGTTAACTACTAATTTAGTCTAAAAAGTCGTGCCCTCGTGGCATAGTGCCAAAAGTTAACTACTAATTTAGTCTAAAAAGTCGTGCCCTCGTGGCAAAGTGCCAAAAGTTAACTACTAATTTAGTCTAAAAAGTCGTGCCCTCGTGGCAAAGTGCCAAAAGTTAACTACTAATTTAGTCTAAAAAGTCGTGCCCTCGTGGCATAGTGCCAAAAGTTAACCACTAATTTAGTCTAAAAAGTCGTGCCCTCGTGGCATAGTGCCCAATGTTAACTACTAATTTAGTCTAAAAAGTCGTGCCCTCGGGGCATAGTGCCAAAAGTTAACTACTAATTTAGTCTAAAAAGTCGTGCCCTCGTGGCAAAGTGCCAAAAGTTAACTACTAATTTAGTCTAAAAAGTCGTGCCCTCGTGGCATAGTGCCAAAAGTTAACTACTAATTTAGTCTAAAAAGTCGTGCCCTCGTGGCAAAGTGCCAAAAGTTAACTACTAATTTAGTCTAAAAAGTCGTGCCCTCGTGGCATAGTGCCAAAAGTTAACCACTAATTTAGTCTAAAAAGTCGTGCCCTCGTGGCATAGTGCCCAATGTTAACTACTAATTTAGTCTAAAAAGTCGTGCCCTCGGGGCATAGTGCCAAAAGTTAACTACTAATTTAGTCTAAAAAGTCGTGCCCTCGTGGCAAAGTGCCAAAAGTTAACTACTAATTTAGTCTAAAAAGTCGTGCCCTCGTGGCAAAGTGCCAAAAGTTAACTACTAATTTAGTCTAAAAAGTCGTGCCCTCGTGGCATAGTGCCAAAAGTTAACCACTAATTTAGTCTAAAAAGTCGTGCCCTCGTGGCATAGTGCCCAATGTTAACTACTAATTTAGTCTAAAAAGTCGTGCCCTCGTGGCATAGTGCCCAATGTTAACTACTAATTTAGTCTAAAAAGTCGTGCCCTCGTGGCATAGTGCCCAATGTTAACTACTAATTTAGTCTAAAAAGTCGTGCCCTCGTGGCATAGTGCCAAAAGTTAACTACTAATTTAGTCTAAAAAGTCGTGCCCTCGTGGCAAAGTGCCAAAAGTTAACTACTAATTTAGTCTAAAAAGTCGTGCCCTCGTGGCAAAGTGCCAAAAGTTAACTACTAATTTAGTCTAAAAAGTCGTGCCCTCGTGGCATAGTGCCAAAAGTTAACCACTAATTTAGTCTAAAAAGTCGTGCCCTCGTGGCATAGTGCCCAATGTTAACTACTAATTTAGTCTAAAAAGTCGTGCCCTCGGGGCATAGTGCCAAAAGTTAACTACTAATTTAGTCTAAAAAGTCGTGCCCTCGTGGCAAAGTGCCAAAAGTTAACTACTAATTTAGTCTAAAAAGTCGTGCCCTCGTGGCATAGTGCCAAAAGTTAACTACTAATTTAGTCTAAAAAGTCGTGCCCTCGTGGCAAAGTGCCAAAAGTTAACTACTAATTTAGTCTAAAAAGTCGTGCCCTCGTGGCATAGTGCCAAAAGTTAACCACTAATTTAGTCTAAAAAGTCGTGCCCTCGTGGCATAGTGCCCAATGTTAACTACTAATTTAGTCTAAAAAGTCGTGCCCTCGGGGCATAGTGCCAAAAGTTAACTACTAATTTAGTCTAAAAAGTCGTGCCCTCGTGGCAAAGTGCCAAAAGTTAACTACTAATTTAGTCTAAAAAGTCGTGCCCTCGTGGCAAAGTTCTAAAAGTTAACTACTAATTTAGTCTAAAAAGTCGTGCCCTCGTGGCATAGTGCCAAAAGTTAACCACTAATTTAGTCTAAAAAGTCGTGCCCTCGTGGCATAGTGCCCAATGTTAACTACTAATTTAGTCTAAAAAGTCGTGCCCTCGTGGCATAGTGCCCAATGTTAACTACTAATTTAGTCTAAAAAGTCGTGCCCTCGTGGCATAGTGCCCAATGTTAACTACTAATTTAGTCTAAAAAGTCGTGCCCTCGTGGCATAGTGCCAAAAGTTAACTACTAATTTAGTCTAAAAAGTCGTGCCCTCGTGGCAAAGTGCCAAAAGTTAACTACTAATTTAGTCTAAAAAGTCGTGCCCTCGTGGCATAGTGCCAAAAGTTAACCACTAATTTAGTCTAAAAAGTCGTGCCCTCGTGGCATAGTGCCAAAAGTTAACTACTAATTTAGTCTAAAAAGTCGTGCCCTCGTGGCATAGTGCCAAGAACGCTGGCCGCATTTCCGCGTTGGATCGCAATACTTAAATCACAGGTATGGCACTTCATACAAACGGAGCAGCATATATACCTAGTACTACTACAAGCGAAACAATCCGTCCGTGCACACGTCAAATGTGTGAGTTAAACAATCAGGGTCGCCACCACAGAATTTGTTGCTTTGCTTACCTGTTTTTATCACTCGGAAATCTATAAAATTTTCGTTATTTATTGTTTTCCGTGGATAAACAATGATAATGTGCGCAGTTTCTCACCATTATAATTTAATAATCCTAAGTGACTCGCGTAATGTCAACGTGCGACTACCAATAACCCTGTTTTACTGCCACTTACACCTCACAATAACGGGGGAAGGGTTGCGGGGACACCAGATTGCGGGGGACGGTGCGAGTTTCCGTTCTGTATGTAATACTATTATTAATTCTGTGCTTAAATTTAAACTTGCTGTATACACATGTTTTGAGTTGTTACGTAGCTATAATATTTAAACATATATGTATACAAATGTGTAACTTTGGTGACAATTTGTTATGTGTATCTTATTACAATAAAATAAAAAATTCTTGAGTCGCCTTTTCTGACTTTTACGACATTCTCAGGAAGATTTGGAGAAATAAAAAAAAGTCAAAGTCAAAAATCATTTATTTTTCTTTGGATATTAGTATCGCTAGATAGTTTTCAATTTTTCTTTTGATTTCATACTAGGTAGTTGTTGACGTCAATTCATTTACTTACAGCTAAGTTCACTGCCGCTTACTAAGCGCAAGTACAGAAGAAGCTGTATCATTCTCAAACACAACACTAATAGATATGCCTAATATCTGAAATAAACAATATTATTATTATTTATTATTTTTCGAAAATTTTATTTTCTCAACTTATAAGCTGGTATTCTTAAACTTCTATCACGGGCGTGAGCCAAGTGATAAAGCTGTGGATTAGTGTACTATTGCTGAATTTCTACAATATCGGGGGTTTCATCACCCTGCAGGAATTTTCTTACAATTCTACACGTATTTAAGATGGCAGCTTTTTGCATATTTATGTATGTGTTCTTTGGTCCGATACATTAATTTCCGGGTACTTTTGTTTGAATAATTCATGCAGGGTTTTTCTGTAACAGGTCATATCAGTCTCTAATTTAGTTATGAAATAGTAGGTGCGCATGATAAATATGTTGACATCATTTGACCATGTCATACGCATTCTGGGTTTTCCCGCCTTAGTGGACGCAGGTAAAAAGGTATTCACCTCCGGCGTAACATCTGAGGTAGGATTTGAGATGGGATTTAATAGATCACTAGGATCTTCATCCACAGAATTTAATGAAGGAGTGTAAGACACCGTGCTGGGTGTTGGGCTATATGGTTCTAATGTTTCTAAGGTGGAAGCAGGGGATGAACTTCTGTATCTGTTACAAGTTCTTCTAGTACTTCTCCTAACTAAGTTTGTCCGTGGATTACTATTAGTTGCAGTTTGATTCTGTGGATGGTAGGGTGTTGTATCATTATTTTGATTTTCTACAGCAGTTGGATACTGGGTAGATGATATTTGTTTCTTTTTTTTCTCCATGTGGTTCCCACGAGCAGCAAGGGATTAAGAGTCGACCACGGCAGAGCCCCGCATACCGTGGCAAGGGTAATTAAAACTGGAGGTCCCCCGGTATCCAGAGTTCGCATATTAACGACTATGCTCTCCCATAGCCACGCAGCCTTCGGCATATGCTGTTCCACCTTGGCTTGGATTGACCTTTACCTTGTTGGCCGCGTAAGTTTTGATTCTACGCGTGTCCGCCCCCCACGTGGCCAGATGTTCGGCACGGACGTAAGGTAGGGTTTATAGGGGGCATATTATTATTATTATTATTATTATTTACTTAAATCATTTTTATTCTCCCTTTTGAAAAGGGGTGTATCTAGACACGCGGGCCGTAACCAAGCGTGAGTAGAAGGAGATTACGTGACAGTATTAGAGGTGGATGAGATAGAAGATGTTGTGAGGAACTTACGGGTGAGTCTACAGGTATTCAAGATGACAGCTTTTTGTAAATTATATAAGGCGTTCTTATTAATATCTAGTATTTCCAAATTTCTTTGTAGACTTTTAGGTATGATTCCTGTGGCTGATATTACTATTGGGATGATATGGACTAATTCTACTCTCCATTGTCGCTTCAGTTCTATTGCTAACTCTTGATATTTCGTAAGTTTTTGGGATATGGTAGATTGAATGTTATGTGTATTAGGGATGGCTATATCTATCAGGTAGGCAGTTTTGTTTACTTTGTCATGGACTGTGATGTCGGGCCGGTTAAAATGAATGGTTTTATCTGTAATGATGGTTCTATCCCAATAGATTTTAAAGGTACTATTATCGTGTATAGTTTCTGGCTTGTATTTATAATATGGGACTTTCTTTGGAATGAATTGGTGTTTGTGTGCAAGGTGTTGGTGAATGATAGCTGCTACCTGATCGTGGCGGTGCTTATAGTCGGTTTGTGCTAGGGTTTTGCATGCGGAAGTGATATGCTGTATGGTTTCTGAGCTAGTTTGACAGTGTCTACAAGAGTCTGAAGATAGATTTGGTGTACGGATTATGTATTTTTGATAATTGCGTGTGTCGATGACTTGGTCCTGGATAGCTATCATGAAGCCTTCCGTCTCAGGGAAGATCTCCCCACGTCGCAGCCACGCGTTCGACGCTTGCTTGTCGACAAAAGGCTGCTCTAAGTCGTGTCGATGTCGTCCGTGGAGAGATTTCTGCTTCCATATAACTATCTTGTCCTTTTCTTGAACGATGCATTCTTTTTGTTGTGGGTTCCGGTTTGCTAGGTTGAGAGGAGTGAGTTTTTTGTCGGCATTTACAATTATTTCGTGAAGATTTGATTCTGTTGCATGTGAATGGAAGTATTGTCGGATTGATTTGATCTGTTTATTATGTAAATTAGTGATATCTATTAAGCCTCGGCCTCCCTCATCTCTAGGTAGAGTCAATCTTTGTACACAAGATATTAATAGTCTTTTTTGTAAACGAATTAAATAAATAAATAGAAAACTTAAAAAATAACAATAAAAGACATGTTTTATACAAACTTAATACGAATGCATGATTGACTCCACCCCATCTGTTGTCGATTTTTCTATAAAGTTCAAAGGAAGTTCTCTGACTGCCCATTGTAGCCATAACAACGAAATAGAAACGTTTCAAATATTTATACGAATTGAATAAGTACAGTGTGTCCAACAAAAGTGAGCCCGTGCTGTGGCGCCCTCTTTGGTGATTTCAATTCTTCCTTTGTTAATGTTTAGATATCATCATCATCAGGTCCACGACCGTCTCTGTACTACTAGAGCCATACTTGTCCGGAGCAGTCAGACGGGTTGGAGAGGTCTCATTGATATTTATAAGCCAAAGCTTAGTATTTTCTCTCCTGTGCTGGTCTGGGAGAAATAAAAAAACTTAGAATTTACCAGCTGCTTCTTTTCCCACGCAGATCGTAAAAGCCGATCGAGGGAATGGGCAAAAATGCAAATCATGTTAACAGGCGATGCGGCTAGCAACCCATCACTGTATTGATTGCTTTTCCATCTTCTCGCCCACCATGACGCTAAAAGTGCCCTTTGGGTCTTGCGGCCCTGGGCTCTGCATAGAGCCGCAAGACCCAAAATGCTCTGTCTGCCCCATTAGGGATATAGACGTGATAGTATGTATGTATGTATGATGTGACCAGTTACTTATATTTTATATTACAGGTTCGCTGGTACATTCTATGTTTTTTTATTTCTCCCAGACCAGCATGGGAGTCACATCATTTATTTAAATAAACTGAAGTTGTCGAAAATTTGTACTGTCAAGATTTGTTGGACAGACTGTAGTACCTGCGAAAAGGCCCCCTCAATACAGGTGTGCTCTGCGCAAGTTTAATGCTCTGTGCATTCTGTTGGCACTTGCACTCCCTTTTGTGGCACAAGCCATGAGAGACAGCGATTTATGTCAGTTAGCTTATGAGAGATGGCAAACATTTATGTTTCAAAACAGTTAGCTATAGTTTGTGAAACGCTTGAACTTCTACTCCTTTAGTTAGAGGTGGTCATAACTAAGATTTATCCCGCTAGTTTCCAACAACTCAAATCAGATACAATTCTAAACGTCAAAACAAACATTTTTTATGGAATTTGTATGACGTCATAGTTTTTGGAGTCGAATAGCGCTCTTAATAACATTTTTTCTGCATTATTATATCTAAAATCACGTTAAAAATAGATATGATCAAGCACAAGTGACGTCATTTTGTGACGTTTTATTCTCTTATCGTTATAAAATAATTTATTTTTGACCCTGGATACCATTCTATTTCAATAGCTGACTGCTATTAAAATTTCGATAAAAAAATCTTTGTTTTCTGAATACTGTAAAAGTTTACTTCATTTTCGAGTCTCTTTTCGCGCCTGAAAAATGCGTGGGTAAATCCTTTGCGAAGTTTTCATAACTGTTTAAAGGAATAAATTATTTATTAATCTTAAAAACAAGAAATAGTTATTAAACTTATACCTAATATAAAAACTAAACTAAAAATTTTAATGAAGGAATAATTTTAATTTAACTATCAATCTTTTGTGTCTTGCGCCGAAAGAAAAGCGCGGGCTGAGGGCCCGACCCTCGGCGAAATTTTCAACGCTGAGTCGTAACGCTGCCCTCGTAAAATGTACAGGTAGCGATTTAACCACAGGAAAGACACAAATGTACTGTAAATTATCCCCATCCCCCACTCAAGTCCTTCACCTTAAAATAGATTAAGTATTATAAACTTATAGATAATATTGTATTTTGCTTACCTTACACTTACTAATTTAATTAAGTACTTTGTTGAAGTGTTTGCTTATAACCGTAATCCGAATTTGGGCGTAAACAACTGCAACACAGTTTTATACTATAGCGGTTGTGTACGATCATTATGTGTTAAATGTACCTATGTTTAAATGTTGAAATAAATTCTTTAATTCTTTAATTCTTTAACTGTAGGAGTATCAGAATGCCTTCAAAAATTGTACGCACATACAACTCGCAAAAATGTATTCACACTCACCTTAAGTATACACATAGGTAAATTACTATTAAATACAGATTTTTCTTAAAGAAAAACTCAAAATATATAAGGTATAACAAAATATACTGAAACTATTTTAAGCGTGAATTCAATCCATGATACTGAACAACTTTCCCCAGGGAACAAATATCGTAAGTATTTTTGGCCTCCCATGCAAGTTAAACGATCAGCTGATTTGAATTAGTATGGAAAGCCAAAAATTATTTTTCATATTTCGATATTTTGTTAGACAACAACTAATATCAACTAATAACTCTTGTAAGTTGTAATACAGTACAAGTTGGTCCCGTCGCAGTCAGATGCAATACGTAAGTAAATTTCGTGAAAATATGATGAAAAACATAGAAATATGATAGTTATGGTAGAAACTCCTATCCAATATTTTTTTTGAACTATAAACGTCAACACCATGCCTCTACCAATTTCGATAAAATTTCTTTGGACCACGACCTCACAAGTATGCCTTTTCAAACAAAAAATATTTTCATAATCGGTCCAGGCGACATGAAATAATCGGTGAACATACATAAAAAACCCTCACCAAATTGATAACCTCCTCCTTTTTAGAAATCGGTTAAAAACAAAGCTAAAAAGTTTGTCTACTAGGATAATAGGCATAAAATTTTATTTTTATAGCATTTTTTTCAAATTATTTATTATAGTTTAGTCCTATATATTTATTGTTTAGTATATATTCATTTGTAAAATCGACTGTTTTATTTTTTTAATTTTTAACGTGAATAAAATTTGAGTCTTTTTTTTCAAATCAATAAAAACTAACAATCCGATACACCTTTCAAATTTATCGGCCCTGTTCACACAGACTTTTATCGCAAGTCAATAAGCATGTTGATTCTTGGCTATACGCAAACATTTTTTCTGATACGTAGGGTCAATACCCTCGGTATGTAGATACGGGGTCGAATGGGTTGTACGTCACAGGTTATTAGAAAAGTAAGGGTTATGACAACTTTTATGCGCGGGTCGAGAATGTCGGGATATTAAAATAAGCGGCCAAGTGCGAGTCGGACTCGCCTATGAAGGGTTCCGTAGTAGTTTTTTTTTTATTTTTTTTTATTTGAGTTGATTGAATGAAAGGTAAATTGCAGTTTATGACATATTAAAAAAAAACTTCTTACTAGATCTTGTTCAAACCAATTTTCGCTGGTAGTATTCATGGTAATGAACATCATATATTTTTTTTAGTTTTATCATTCTCTTATTTTAGAAGTTACGGGGGGGGGGGACACACACTTTTTTCCACTTTGGAAGTGTCTCTCGCGCAAAGTATTCAGTTTAGAATAAAATGATATTAGAAACCTCAATATCATTTCTGAAGACCTATCCATAGATACCCCACACGTATGGGTTTGATGAAAAATATTTTTTTGAGTTTCAGTTCTAAGTATGGGGAACCCCCAAAATTTATTGTTTTTTTTCTATTTTTGTGTCAAAACCTTAATGCGGTTCACATAATACATCTACTTACCAAGTTTCAACAGTATAGGTCTTAAAGTTTCGGAAAAAAGTGGCTGTGACATACGGACGGACAGACAGACAGACAGACATGACGAATCTATAAGGGTTCCGTTTTTGCCATTTGGCTACGGAACCCTAAAAATATGTCAGATAAGGGGTTGCCTGGAAGAATATTGTTAGAGAAGTGGTAAGTATTATTTCTGTATTTTGTACGTATTTTTGAGTTACGCGTTTTTGATGTCCGCGATACGAAGACACATGTCGGCGACCTACACGTATGTCGTACGACGGTTGTCGCGAACTGTCGCGTACAGTCGCGCAACGGACACCGACATTCACGGCACACAGTAATGTTGCCGAAAAATCGATAGTTTCAATAAAAAAGTGGCTGTGACATACGGACGGACAGACAGACAGACATGACGAATCTATAAGGGTTCCGTTTTTGCCATTTGGCTACGGAACCCTAAAAATGGCAAACTATCGAACTGTTTCAGAGCAATACTGTTGATAACCTACAACACTACCGATAGTATCGATATGGTCGATCGATGACGACGAGACGAACCACCTACAAATTTAATCGATAGTATCGATCGATCACGCCTAGCAAACTATCAATACTATCGATTTGCGACGCGATGTTTCTATACATTTTGTATGAAACGAACGCTGAGGAGTTACGTCTGCGCCCCGTCCGCATCTTACGTATTTTCTATGTGTCCAGCGCTTTAGTGTAAAAGCTGTAAACTTGTACACTTCAATGCAATATGAAGTGATCTGATCCTCTATACTCATAAATCACCATTGAGCTAGAGCGCGACTAAACGCGTCAGCGCAGCTTCCGCCCTCACCATCAATTTGGACGCGACTGTACATAAGTCATCGAATTTGTCCAGGGGTACGTAAATACTAGTACCTATATTCTATGCCAGAGACTTACCGCGACCAATATCATTTAACCCATTGACCGCCATGGATTCCAGACACAGTAGTCAAACAATAAAGGTGTATAAAAAATTATACACATGACGCTGAGCGTGTTAATCCCTGAGAAAAAAGAGGGATGTTATAAGTTTGAAGTGTCTGTCTGTGTATCTGATCTGTGGCATCGTAGCGCTCGAACGGATGAACCAATTTCGATGCGTTTTTTACGTGAAATCAACTGTCCTTGCGGTAGCAATGATTGATGAAAATCGGTTTAATCAAAACCAACTATGTTATTTATTTATTTTTTACTTTTTGAAAAAAATTTTTTTTTGTTCAATCTCTTATTGTAAGGCCAAAGTATTTAAGTATTTATCAAGACAAAGTATTTAAAAGCCCAAAATTGATGGGATTGCGTCCTTCCATTGCTGAGTTCCTGTGGCCACTTTCCAGCTGCATCATCAAATCAGCTCAATGTCGTCATAATATTGCATTGACACGCGATATATGTATGCGTGCAAAATTTCAGCTTAATCAAAAATAGGATCGGAAATGTGAATCTTTAGTTTTTTTATGACAGACAGACATACAAGACAAGCGAAAAAATTAACCGAGACCGTAAACCAAACAAAGTTCAGGTTCAAACAAAGGTGTTAAAATTTATGAGAGTATAGCGTACATAAGAGATCAATAAAAAATATGGCGCCACCTTATAATTTTCTGCCTCCCACACAGTACTAATAATTACTTAATAGGCAAATACTCATTGCTCAATAGCGGATGGTAATCTCAGTATTGTTCAAACAATTGTGTTTACATTTGGCAAGTTAACGCATACCCGATATATCAATATTGACCGATGCGTTGACCTCGAACTTAACACGTGGGATCGATCTGTCTCAACGGTCAATAGGGGACAATTCTGTTTGAAAATATTAGAATGTCTTTCGGAAATGATCGATTTGAATATATTGTAAATTAGCTCTAGTCGGGGAATGGACACTGAATGCAGTGGAGTCACTCGTGACTTGCACCATGCCTACCTATCGCCATACAAACGTAATTATTTATTATCCTTATCTCTAGATGGCACTATAAGGTATTAATCAAAACAATGAAATCTTTTATCACTATTTAAAAAAAAAGTAGTAGGTACTTAATTAAATATGACTATATGAAATGTAATAAATATTTTTAAAGCATATTAAACACTGATTTTGTAACTTTTTTGCTATTCGTGTGTGCTGCTGTGTGCCTACCTGCAACTCCAGTATTGAATACTTCGGCCCTCCGATAGTTTCTATGGTGTTGGGTTTACATTTTTATTTTTCAAATTTATTTATTATAAGATCTATGTTCTTGACGGTGAAGTATTTAAGTTGCCTCCCGATTTCAGTCAAATGCCTGATTTGGTCCAGTAGATCCGGAGCAAATTGTCTGTGACAGACGGACCGACAGACAGTCGCACGAGTGATCCTATAAAGGTTCCGTTTTGTTTTAATTTTTTGTACGTAACCCTAAAATGACAACAAAGCTCAAATAAATAAAATAGCTAATAAAATAGGTACTCGCTGAAAACTACACCAATAAACTGATATCGTGAATTCTCGGTCAAATTGAAAACGTTAAAAAATACAACCTTGTTAATTCGTAGTTTAAATAATCCGGATTTTTCACCGTGCCCGGATCCGGAAATACAAAGGTAACTACCGTAATTGTATTTGGCTTGAACCAACGCAGGGTTACCAGATTAAATAAAATATGTCTGAAATTCCAGGTGGGTTTTCTATAAAATTTTATTTGTACATTGCATGTATTTATTCGACCTTTTTAACACATCAGTAAAATTGGAAATTTCGTATTAATGTCACACAATCTCATCCTACATATAATGAAGTTAGAAACGTCGTTAAATTTTATTTTAAATTTTTTCGACGTTTTTTTTTCGGCAATGATTTTGTTATTTAGCCTGTATTTAAAAGCAATAAAAGACCGTCTCTACAAATCTATGGGAAAATCAAGTTATAAAATGACTATTCTGATCCATTTTTCCATGTTTCCTTCAGCCACCACGCCAAATGTGACCTTTGGATCTTATGGCCCTGATGCTGGCAACACTGACGCACCAGCGACAATCAGACAGCGCCGCCTAGTACGAACGTCAAAACCGATGGGCGACGCGGCGCACTTCACGTCGAGGATTGACAGATCGCAATCTGTCAAATTAACCCATCAGTGTTGCCAAATCGGCCCAAACGGCCGTTTTGAAATTATATCGGCCTTTCTGGCCTTTCCTCGCCATTAATAAAAAAATAAAAATGTTATTAACAATTAATAAGAAGCAGACAGACAGAAATGGCGAAACTATAAGGGTTCCTTGTTTATTAAGGGATTGTACAGTCCATCCATAAAAGGTTTTACATCGTTCGTTTCAAACAGCGCCGCAGTAGGGATCCTCAGTAGCTAGACTAGCTACAGTTCTACAGGCCCGCTTCCTCAATAGCCCTATCGCTCACCACAATAGCATATTTTAATTTAAGACTAGCCGAAGCCCGCGACTTCGTTCGCGTGGACGGTTAGAAGTTGGAAAATGGCCTTTTCTAAATTGTTATGGGTCTTGTTTGGTGATATTTATCTGTATATGTATTTATAGAACATAGTATTGTTGAGTTTGTATCTCGTAGCACAAGTCTCGAATTTACTTTGGGGCTAGCTGAATCAGTATTTATCCCTATATAATATTTTTTTTTGCCCTTTTTGCATATATCTTAATAATATTTAGAATGTGTAATTTTCTATATTTTCGTTTAAATAATTTGCACTTGCACCCCTAGACGTAGGTGAGATTAATACGGTTTCCAATTTTACGAACGATTTGCTTGGAGATAAATTAAAAACTTGGATCGTGGCCAAACTACTCGTTTTCGATTCGTTTCGTTGAACAAATTAGTTGTTCATCATGAAGGAGATAAAAATGTTTACACTTGATTAATTCGTTGGACGTTTTTTGTGTTATTTTAATTGTTTCAGGATTAAATTAGGCGGCCAACTCTTTTGAAATAATATTTTTTTGACAATTGATTTTGAAACAGATTAGCTTACAACTTAGATTAATTATTTTCTGTAGATACTACCGAATATATCAATCAGGACATCCATGAGCATGACATTTTATTACATACATCGTGGAAGGGACATACCCGTAATAAATCAAACCACGGGCTATACTAGATCACTATAGTAAAATGAAATTAATAAAACATTAAAAGAACAAAAAGAACGTACTACATACATGATAAGTGACATATTCTATGGGAATGACGATTGGTTTTTGACTGTTATTTTAATTTTATTATGCTATAGTGATCCCATGCTGGTCTGGGAGAAACGAAAAAACTTAGAATGTACCAGCTGCTTCTCTGCCCGCGCAGATCGTAAAAGCCGATCGAGGGAAGGGGCAAAAATGCGAATCATTTTAACAGGCGATGCGGCTAGCAACCCGTCACTGTATTGATTGCTTTTCCATCTTCTCGCCCACCATGATGCTAAAAGTGGCTTTTGAGTCTTGCGGCCCTAGGCTCTGCATAGAGCCGCAAGACCCAAAATGCTCTGTCTGCCCCATTAGGGATAAAGACGTGATAGTATGTATGTATGTATGTATAGTGATCTAGTATAGCCCGTGGTTTGGTCATGCAATTTTTTAATAAAGTCTTTGGTCTGGTATCTCTTTTTTCTGACTGTAGGTACTTATTTTAGATATAAAATCTACCTTTATTGTGTCTATATGTTGTATTTTTGTTAATAATTAATTAATTGTTTTGTAACGAGAATAAACATTCCTTTTACTATGATACACTATCACAACTCGTTGTTAAAATTAGTTATACTAAATCATTTGCATATTCCATGGCCCCACGTGTACCAGATGAGAGATGGCCCAATAAAAATATGTCGCGCCGTAAAAATACGTCGCGCCGTAAAAATACGGTTTTATTAATAACTCGAATATTAGAAGCACGGGCTCATAATAAATCGCTTTATGATACGTTTGTAGATAATCGTAGCTTTTGAAGTCCTCTTCTGTTGTTAATGGCCATTAAATCAAGTAAAATAATAATATCCTTTATTTCTTAGAACTTAGAGCTGAATTTTCGTTGAAATGTTATGGCGTTAAAATAAACGGGTTGTATGACAAATGTCTAGTGGTTGTTTGTTATTACTATAAGTTAAACTAGTTCTAAATTGGGCTTGGGTTGTTATATAAGATTTATTAGGGAGTTAGATATGAAAGTCGTTAAAGTGTGTGAAATTTAATTAGTGGCTTGACAGGTGTATGTACCTACTACCTACTTAGAGAGTACAACTTGCTATTATTGCCAGGTCTCCATTTACGTCTAACTAAATACAAATATGATATGGTGTAGTTCAGACATATATCATCATTCATCATCATCATTTCAGCCGCGTAACGTACACTGCTGGACATAGGCCTCTCCCAAAGATTTCCAAAATGACCGATCAAGAGCGGCCTGCATCCAGCGCTTTCCAGCGACCCTGGTCAGGTCATCTGACCACCTTGTAGGTGGGTGCCCTACGCTTCGCTTGCCAGTATGCGGTCGCCATTCAAGAACCTTTTTGCCCCATCGGCCATCGGTTCGTCGCGCTATGTACATACATAAAAGCAACTTTCTATAAATAAATGTTTCATCATCATCATCAGGTCTTTTGGTCTTGCAGGAGCACGACCCTCTCTGAACCTACTACCAGAGCCATACTTGACCAGAGCAGCCGGAGGACTTGGCCTATATTCATCGCTAGCCAGACGGGACGAGGTCTTACTTATATTTATAAGCTTTGTTTAGCTTGTATTTCCTAAGTCGCCTTCTGCGATATCCGCGGCAGGACTTGGAGTAATCCTATTCTACTATGCCGAAAACAACACTGCAGAATGCAACGTTAAGTTTTTGCATTCAAATTGCAACAGTCACGTGACTAAGTTACTATACTTAAAATTAAAAAAAAATTAATATTATTGGTAAAGATTTTTTAATAACTGAACTGACTCTGAAAATAATGTTGAATAAGGACCTTGTTTAAAAAACAGGAAAGATTGGCTCTGTACCCTAAACAAACGTACGAACGGAATTAAATTTTTAATAAACTGTGCATGCAAAAGCCAGATATTTCTACCGCACGAAAATACACATTTTTACATACCGCTCGTCGAATATAAAAACACGTGGAAAAGGTACAAAAACTGAATATTTTAATAAAAAATACTCGGTTACAAACCCTGTCTAACTCCCGGTTGAATATTCCGCACAATGTGTGTCTATTTTTTGCCCTGACTTATAAACCTATGCACGTATGTAGTTTATGGAACGATACACTGTAGGACAAGGCAATTTGTTCATTAGTTACAATTAAAATTATTGCTGTTTATGTGGAAATGGTTTGGACGTAAAATGTAAGATTCGCAAAAAGCATATAGGTAGATTGCAGTTAGGAAATTGTTAAAATTATTACATTCTGTTTGTTTTTTTTATTTGTCCATAGAGATAACCTGACTTTGCCATTTTCATTGTCTTTTCTCTGTAATAATTGCACCGAGATTTGTGTACGCAACAGCTTTGATATCTTCTAATGATTAGGAGACGAAATAACTTATATACTTACTTCCGGTACTGATAGTCTACCAAAGAGCTAAGTAATAATCACACTAATATTATAAAGAGTGAAAGTTTGTAAGTGTGTGTGTGTGTAGTTTGTTACTTCTTCACGCGCAAACGGCTGGACCAATTTTGATAAATTATGATATGCAGCAAGCTGATACCCTGTCTTAACAAACACCGCGGCTAACACCGCGGGACGCAGCTAGTGAGTAATAAAGGTGATATTCAAATACCATTTCAAAAATAAAAAGCCTTATCTTTTACAGTCATTAATTAATTTAACGGTTTAATCAGTCAGATTCTAAATGACATTCTAAGCATCAAACATTCTGCGTCTCAAATTAAATGTTAGCAAGCATGCACAGTGTAACTTAGTGATACAGAGTCAAAGAGACACTTCATTTGATACGGCAAGAATGTTTTCAATCGATTTGCCGACTCGACTCGAGTGCTTTGATGTTAGAGCAATTGGTGCAGTTAGAGCTAACGTCTCGGTAATTCGTTTGCGGAGAGCGGCTATATTTATACAGAGTAATTGGTTTATTTAGAGTTCGTGCAACTGATGCAGCTCGTGATTTATGCATCGATATCTATTTAATATCGAGTCCACGTTGCATACGATAACTCTAATATTAAAACTTAATTAAATCTGGCATCCGAGTAGATAAAACTAATATTTCTTTGAAATTTTGTACATGAGCCATTTGGTCATGAGTCATGCCAAGATATAGAGTAGTAATTAAAACAATGTTGTTGTTTAAACCTCAAACTAAACAAATAATCCAAACAAATAAAAGTATAATACATTAACACGACCAGCACATTCATAAAATCTAACATTTATCTCAGAGATAATTAAATGTTCAAATACAAACCCATAAATGATTATTTTAAGATTGAAACGTTTCAAACATTTGTTTGGGCCAACTGATCCCTTAAAGGCATTAAAGCTAAGTCCCCCGGATACCGATGATCCGGAAGATTCGGCCTAATCTGTATTGTTTTATTAGTCTGTGCCTAATTTGTTTGGTAATAGGTGGGTGAAAAATGTGCAGCGTGGCCATTTTGTTTTGCCTTGTTTTGTATTTGTCATTTTCATTGTTATCATTTTGTTTAGATGTCACTTAATTGTTACTTAACATTTTGTTCTCGTCGCAAATCGCTAGTGTTGTGCGAGATATGCCGTCTTATTATAATAACAGGACCAACTTTGTTACTAGGTTTAAACCATTATCCACCCAAATCAAGTTGACATTGACAGATGAGTTATTTTCACTTTTCTAAATGTCAACTTGATTTGGGCGGATAATGGTTTAAACCTAATAACAAAGTAAGTCTGGGTTTTATAATAAAACGTTATCCGTCTTATTATATAGAAGAGATTTATTTATGTTTTTATTCAACCTTCTCCTATATTGTTTCACGATAAAAATAGTTCTACAAGAGATCGCGAACTGTAACTAGATATTTTATTTTGTGGACGAAATCTTTAGAGAATGATGTATTTAAGTCTAATTTTGCAACTGAAAAATGTAAATAAAAATAGAAGCAAGTGTTTCTGCAGTCCTTTCTTTACTTTTAAATGTTTTGAATTTATGGTTCTATTATTAAATTGTTCATTACGACACATGAATCATATTTTGCCTCATTATCAATTTCTCCTCTACATTCGTAACATCAAAGGCATTTCAATCAATCAGTTCATCAATATCAATCAACTGGCGGCGACATCAAAGGTCATCTGAGACAGACAGACGCGGTTGCAAATAATTAATATACGAGATACGTGTTGTCTTGTAGTTTACTTGACATTCAGAAAGTATGGTATATGTTATGCATGATTGTTCATATGTATTTAATGTAATGATGTAAAGATTATATATAAGATACAGTAAATGTTAGGAATAACTACTGGTTTCCTTTTGGGACGAAGTAGTAAATGGTATCCCATCAAAAACAATACTTGTCAAAAAAACCAAGTCTCGCAACTCAGTTGTTCTGCGGTAAAAAGTTGTGAGATCCATGTAATACCAAGTCGGTTATTAATTTATTCAGTCTCTACTTAAGCGACTTTCTGTCTTAATACGTCCAGTCTCTAAGACCACGATCGTGGTCCATAACAATTGAAAATCAATTGTGTCTGGAATCTCCGTACTCGAAGCATTAGGTTGTTACGTAATAATTAACAGCATCTTATAGTGACGCATATCAATATTAAAATTCTTTAATGTTTTACATAAATATATCGAGAC
This sequence comes from Acrobasis consociella, assembly GCA_963555685.1. Classification (NCBI taxonomy): domain Eukaryota; kingdom Metazoa; phylum Arthropoda; class Insecta; order Lepidoptera; family Pyralidae; genus Acrobasis; species Acrobasis consociella. The sequence continues at coordinate 2,845,722 of OY743121.1, forward strand.
TTGGCCATCGCACTAAATAATTGAATTTACATGTTTTCAGGCGATTGAATTTACACGTGTTTTCAGGCGATGGCCAAGTCTCAATATATTTATATAAAACATTAAAGAATTTTAATATTGATATGCGTCACTATAAGATGCTGTTAATTATTACGTAACAACTTAATGCTTCGAGTACGGAGATTCCAGACACAATTGATTTTCAATTGTTATGGACCACGATCGTGGTCTTAGAGACTGGACGTATTAAGACAGAAAGTCGCTTAAGTAGAGACTGAATAAATTAATAACCGACTTGGTATTACATGGATCTCACAACTTTTTACCGCAGAACAACTGAGTTGCGAGACTTGGTTTTTTTGACAAGTATTGTTTTTGATGGGATTTCATTTCTTTTTGTATTTTGTAGACAGTTCTACTTTTTTCCTTTTCGGTACCTTCTACTTATTGTATATATGTATATCTACCAGCAACGAATTTTCTTAAAGCCCTTTCTCTGACTTATGAACTTTTCTTATTTTTGTAGGTAGCCTTCCGTTTTCTCTTTTCCGGTACTACTTCTTGAGCTTCAGCTACAGTTTTTCTAAGAGCCCACTCCCTGTCTCTATGCGTTTTTCTGGGAGGCTTTGAGGCTTTAATTTAATTTACACGTGTTTTCATGTCGGGAATACCCATTTTTTGCTCGATTTGGCAGGGGCACTACCATGCGCCTATATTTATATGGGACTAGCTTAAACCCGCGGCTTCGCACGCAATAATAATAACTGCCGTAAAACATCGTTACGAATAAAGCCAATATTGAAAAATTTTACTGAAGACTTGGCTGTATGGGGCTTAATTTTCTTTGCGGTCTTTTCTAGATTTTTTAGTTTTTCCTTGATTCATACACCAAACACTACTTATATTCCAAATTTGAAGCTTCTAGGTCTGCTAGAAGTGCCTTAGAATTTTGATGATCGGTGAGTCAGTGAGTGACAAAATTAAGAAATTTGACCCGTTATAATTCTTAAAATACTGGTTCAAATTGAATGAAATTTGAAATATACCGTGTCTTTACAATGCCTGCATGGTTACTGAAAATTTCAGTCTTCTAGTTTTATCCACAACGAAGTTACAGGGGGTCGAAAATGGTCTGAATTGCTTCGAGAAAAGGATGGTACGGCCGTGACGCTTTTTTGCTCGACTTGGTGGGGGCACTGCCGTGCCCCCAGATAGGAAAGAGCCAAGATTAATTTTAAATTATTAAAAAGAATAAATAATAGCATTTTGCAAATTAATTACGTATTCTCTTAGACTATGCTGTTGACTTTCACGAAAAGCATAATTATCTTCTGTCATTAAAATAAAATAATATTTTAAACTCTTTAATGTGTGTGAAAATCTTATTTATTATTAAGCACATTTCTCTACCATAACAATACCTTTAACAATCAATCAGACCATCAACATCAATCAACTGGCAATATCAATCAACTGAAACCAACTTATAGGCAGACAGACATTGATTAAATCAATTAATATGTTTGGTTTAACGTATTAACTGTTTGTTTGACAATCATAATTCGGAATAGAACACATTTGTAGATTACATCACAGTGCTAATTTCAAAGAGTGTAGTTTACAAAGACTGATGTTTATTTATCTTTCTCCATTCAATGACTACAATATAGTCCTTTATAATAAATCCTACCTTAGAGTACATACTTTGTATTCTAAGGTAGGATTTAGTCTTACAATATGAACAACTTTTATTACAGGACCAACTCATTGCAAAAGAAAGAAGAATAGAATACTTATATTCTATACTTTTTTCGAATTCCTTAAAGTTATTCATATTGAAGAACTGATCGTTATAGATAAATAACATATACGTAGATATCAACATTTTCTGAAATAATTTACTTTTCGTGTTAATAAAAGTAAAGACTGCAACCGATGGGAATTATTTTAGCCAAAAAGTCTACACTGACGCGATCTCGTTGATTTTTTTCCTTTGGATAACGACCTGAGGTCTTAATGTAAGCGTTTAGTGATAGTTTTATTTTATTTAAATCAAATTTCTACAGTCCACTACTGAAATGAAAGTGCTCTTCCATTTTTGTAATCATAAACTTTACCGATTTTTTAAATTATACTTTAATTAAAGGACAATAGGATAAACTTGATAGGAGTACTGGGACAAGCTAAACCTTTAACCGCGAATGTCGGATTCATCCGACCAACATTGTCGGGCCCATTCCGCGAAAGTCAAATAATTCCGACAAAAAAATTTTTTGTTTGGCACATAACTTACGTATCCATATCCGTTTTTTGGTTGTAGGTATTTATTTTAGATTTACCATGCCTCGCGCTGGGGACACGACAAATGACATAAAGTCTCGCGGTGAAAGGGTTAATATAATCCCCTTCAACTATCATGCATGAAAACAGAGAGTATCTTGTCTGAAAACATTAATCCAAGGGTAGATCAAGATTCCGCGACCGCTGTTCCAAACAGCCATTTTAAATATAAGATCACAACGATGATTTCCGACTGAATGATGGAACTGAAAGAAGTATAGCAGACAAAAGTTTGAATTAGGAATTTTTCAATAAAAAGTTAATAATAAACGTCTTTACAAAGATCTATTAAATTCTCTGAGGGCATAATAAATTAAATATAATCAAAACGGTTCGGTCAGTGCCCGAGTAGCAATTGTAAGAAAAGGTAACTGATTTAAACTTTCAAAGGTAACTCGTACTTCCCTCAACTTTTTCGCTTCAGTAAAATTAACCCTTATTAAGTAGGGTTTCATTAACTTTTTCAATGGTTGAATTTAATGAAAAAGTTGATATTTAATTACAAATTAATTGATGGTATTATGAATACAGAATCAGTAGCTTGCTGATATACAATCACTTTCAACGAACAATTTTTTTTTTAAATATATTACTTGTATTTCGTATGTGTAAATGAACAACGCTTTCGTCAGATTTTCAAGATGCCTAAAAGAAATTTGATATAGTTAGCTGACTTACCTTTGTAATATATAAAAATTAATATTTGATTAACCTATTTTACTTCAAAATATGAAATATTGTAGCTAATATTTGATATTTTCATATGATTTATTTATAATGTTACTCGAAATTTATAACGCGAACATCAAAACTTTGTTTCATGTTTATCTATATGTATATTTGTTATAAAATACAGTATCGTTGAGTTAGTATCCCATAACACAAGTCTCGAACTTACTTTGGGGCTAGCTCAATCTGTGTTAATTGTCCATATACATTTATATTTATATAATCTTGTACGTTTTTTGACACAAACGACTATAAGTTGGTAGTAAAACCGCAGCCGTACATCGATTTTCCCGTATTCGACGCGTATTTTAGTCACAGCACCGTTTTTCTAGCGGGCTTTTATTGTCGGTCGGCGGACGTAAATATCGGGTCCCGGTACTGGGACCTGGTAGTTTGCGGCCCTTGATTCCAATGTTAGACCTATCTAAAACGTGTGGCCAGTGCTTGATAGAATTGGTTGGCAATATTCACTTGTAATATGTAAATATTCATATCAATTTTTTCATCGTTCCGAAAAAATATTCTTTGCATAGTAACGAGATAGGTTATATCTTTTTAATCATTAATTTGTATACTAATGGAAAAGTTGTTCAGAATGTAGACGAGATACAATATTGTTTTTAATAAGTTAGAAAACTATTATTAGTATTACGGGATTAATAAATTACGTAATATTATTAACAGTCATTGTGACCGCGAAACTCTAAAATCTTTTTAACTTATAATAATTTTTCTAAACTAATTAAATTTTTCTAAAACACACTTCACCCCCCAAAATACACAACCGATTTTGATAAAAGCGACCATAACGAAAGTGCACTCTTTCGAATAAAAAAAAAACAATTTTATAAATCGGTTAACAATTGACTGAGACAACGGCGAACATACATAAAAAAGAGTCAGTTAAGTAATTGTGTTATTCTTTGCTACTAATTAATTTCTTAATTTTAAAGATGTGTGGAGGTAAATATAGATTTTTTTTATTGTTGTACAAATTATAAATTCTCGTTATACATCACGCGTGTAATTTCGATGAGATATTCATTAAAACACTGCTACACCGCAAATCGAAAGTTCTGTTTTGATTTACCAGGACTTTAGCCGCATTTACAAGCATTTTTACACAAAAAGCTTAATTTCCTACAAAACCATTTATCAACGAGCTGTAGTATTAATTCATATTGTGTCGTGTGTCCAATTGGGACTGAATGAAACTAAAATAGATAAAACAGTAAATGCTAATTAAACATGTGTACAAAATAATTAGATTACAAAAGACGCGTCAAGCTCGGCAACTGGCTCGCTTGTAATATTTTTGTCACATACTTTTACTGATCTTAAAGCATTGACTGAGACTATTTTAAAGAAAGAACAATAATTTATTTATTTCGATCCCCGGTCCAGACTAGTTAGAAAATATCCTTTTTCAAATTGTTCTGGGTCTTGGATGTTTATTTATATATGTATTTGCTATAAAAATATAGTATCGTTGAGTTGGTATCCCATAACACAAGTCTCTAACTTACTTTGGAACTAGCTCAGTCAGTGCAATTTGTCCCTATTTATTAATTTATGAATGACTTACAATAGTACTTAAATTACTTATTCTGCTCATTGCCAAAAATGTAGTGAAATATTGAGCTTGCTGGTTAATATTCTAAATTAATTATAGCCGCTTGTCTACCCTTATTAAGAAAGCTTACCTTGCTTCAGATTCATGCAACACAACTAAGGTTGTAAACAGAACTTATAATAACCGAAATAGTAAAAATAGTAAAAATAATTTAAAGATTAAGAAATATTTGTGGATTTGTAATGAAAATCATCAGTTCGGAGGTCATATGGTTTTGTTAGTAACTTACAATGGTAATAAATCTGAAAGGTATGTCTCTAATTCTATTCTTTCTATATTTGTGATGTGGAAGTGCCACCGCCACGCGTGATAATAAATAAGTAGGACATCATTGTTATGTAAATGAATATTATGATTAGCCGGCTACATTATACTACGCTTTTGGTAAACCTGCAATTAATTTAACGTTATTTTAAAATGTTTTGTAAAACGTAAACCGGAAATTCATTACGTACCTAATTCTATAAAATCCAAACGCAAAATGTATAAACACTCTAAATACTTATAGTTATACTCCTAACTCATAACATGTCTCATGGTCATGAAAATAAAATCCAACGTTTACCATTTGCCAAACCAAACATACATAAAACATTCCTATATGGATTAAAACCATGTTTTTAATTTACATCTTTGGCCGGAAACCGCATTCAGTTAGCTCGATTCATTGCGATCGATTCGAATATCGCTAAAACAACCACGACACCCTGAAAGTATTGATAAAGCGGACTAACTTTTATATTGAAATCGGATTGAGAAATGGAAATGAATTTTTCTTTAGATTTTAATTAAAATCTTTCACGTTTGGATACAGTGAGTGCAATACTTGTGCTGTTGGAAAAATATGAATAAAATTGTGAAAGTTTCTGTAATGGATTTTTCTCACTAAGCGTGTTTCCAGTTGCATTTATACACAATTATTGATTTTTACTTTGAATCTGTAAATCTGGAATTAATAAAGTTAAAAGTAAAATTATTAAGATTCAACCTTGAAATTAATTAAAAATGATATAGATAAATTTAAACATACGGGACTTACGCAATCGAACTTTATTTGGGCCAGATATTTCCTGTAATGTCATTTTGTCTTTTTGCCACTCTGGTTTTAGAACCATATAAGAATTTGAATGTCAAATAAGTGGACTGCACGAATTGCGAATTAGACCAAATGCGCCATTTTTAGTTTTTATATAGATCCCTGACCTAAATACTGTTTTATCATTTTATGTGCTTAAAACACAAATCTTTAAGTAGTTACCGACTGATTACATTTTATTATATTATCAAAAGTTTATTTGGGTTCCTTTGTCTGCCACATAATGGGAACAATTTAATAAAAGGAAAGGGTCCACCTCAGGGACCCATTCGGGAATGTTCCCCCAAAATGCCGCAAAATAAATGTCGGGTATCATAAGCGAGGTGTAAGTATATTCCGAATAAGGAATAAGTGCTAAAATGCTTTATATAAAATCAAAATAAGTAAGGATGAATACAGTCCATCATACTACAGTATCATCATCATCATCATCATCATTTCAGCCGCATAACGTAAACTGCTGGACAAAGGCCTCTCCCAAAGATTTCCAAAATGACCGATCTAGAGCGGCTTGCATCCAGCGCCTTCCAGCGACTTCGCTTGCCTGTACGTGGTCGCCATTCAAGAACCTTTAATTATTACATATAATTTTTCACAACCGAACTGAAATTTTAGAAAAACTGACTTCATCCCCAAACTACACAACTGATTTTAATAAAAAAATTATGAGACCACCTGGCAAGTATAATACCCTTTCAAACAAAAAAAGAATTTTCAAAATCGGTCCAGGCGCAACATCGTTGAACATAGATAAAAAAAGATCGCGATTAATGGATAACCACCTCCTTTTTAGGCAGTTGGTTAAATGTATAACGACTTGTATGACTCATGGTGGTATGCAAAACGCGCACCTGACTTGGTTCAATGACCTCGTGTGTGGTCTTACACCTATGAGACTAAACCAGCTCAAATTATAGTGTCGAGTTTAACTAGACTTGATAGAGTGGTTTAATCGGATGGAAGGATAATTTTCTTGATATTTGTTGGGTAGGTTAGGCATAAGTACAACGTGGAAGGGACACAGGTACTCGTAAAAAATCGAACCACAGGTTAAACTAGATCACTATAGTAAAATAAAATAATAGTTAAAAAAACATTTCCATACAAATTGCCCTAATTTTATTTTTGACTGATATTTTAATTTCATTATAGTGATCTAGTATAGCCCGTTGTTCGATTTATCATAGGTATGTCCCTTCCACGTTGCATAATCGGTTGTCTGGAAGAGATCGCTCTAAGCGATAAGACCGCCCATTGTACCTAATTTATTTTTTGTATAAGTATTTTCTATTGTATTTTTTTTTCTTTTGTGTATGTATTGGTGCAATAAAAAGTTTTCATTCATTCATTCATTCATTCATAACGTCTCACAAAATGTACTGATACTATTAGGTATATATTCAGTCCATGATGCTGAAAATTTTTCTATTTTTCTTCAAGGAACGTGTCGAAATACTTTTTTTTTGTATTTCATACAAACTCGTTTCATACAAAGCTGATCGGTCAAGTTGACCAAAATGGTAGGCTAAAAAATATTTCTAAAATTTCGATAAATGTTCGTTATCGTTGAGGAAGGTTGTTCAGTATCATACACTGAATTCAGCCTTTTATAAGGTTCAGTGAGTATATTTTAACATAATAAAAATAAAAATAAACTGCCTTTATTTTCTTGCAAGAATTTCTGTCATATCTCCTTTACCAAACTAATATAGGACTAACTTGATACTTACTATAAAGGCTTTCAAATTCTTCTTATCGTGTGTGTTAGTGACTAACACTAGTGTCAGAGTTTTTAAACCGCCTTAAAGGCCTCTGACATAGTTTTAGGTAACGACCAATGTCAAAGACAGTGACCGGGACCGACGGCTTAACGTGCCCTCCGAAGCACGGATCATCTTACTTATCAGATAATCAGGTGATCAGCCTACAATGTCCTAACCAAACTAGGACCACAACACAAAGTCGTTGCCCCCGCCGGGAATCGAACCCGCGACCTCCGGGTATGAGCCGAACGCTCTAACGACTGGATCACTATCTATATGCATACAAATTTAAGCTATAATATCACATAGCATACTGGTTTAATGTACAATCGTTTTTAAGCATAACGTCCTTTCGCATAACGGAGTATGCATAATAATTTTAAGCATAATGTACCTAAGCATAATCATTATTTAGCCCTAACATTTTAAAGCATAAAAGGATGTAAGCCAAAGTAATGTCATCAAACCATAATTTATCAAGACATAACATTACTTTAAGCATAAAAATTATTAAGCATAACATTTTTATTCATTGTATATAAATTGTTTATTAAAAGCTAATAAGTTGAATCTAACTTCCTTTCTGGTCTCAGAGTTGTTCCAGGTGATCATAAAAAAAAAAACTTAAACCTAACTTCCCTTTTGCCCTCACATTTGTTCTGGGTGGTCATTTTTTTGCATGATAATTAAAAATAAACACTTAAATAACTTAATTTTGTTTCTGTTATTTTTAAAAATATTATGCATAAATACTATTAGTCTTAAGGTTATTACGCCAAAAGAGATTATGCGAATTAACATTATGCCGTAACAAATTAGCCTAAAATATAATTATGCCCAACTTACCAGTATGCCAAAAAACAACTTATGCCTAAAAACTATTATGACAAAATATTTTATGCCAAACGCAGTATGCCAAAGCATATTAGGACAAAAAAATATGCAAAAAAAAAGGGTCCCCTAACCACTACACCACGGAGGCAGTTTTTCCTTTTTGATATTTTCCTTTTTTTGTAGAAGTTCGTTAAAAATATACTGAAATTCAGTCAGTGAACCTTAAAACAGTTTCTGATACAATAGAGACCTAAAATATACACTACCGCCCGTCTACCTATCCTAGAAGCTATATTAAACATGATACCGATCGCACGGATCACATATCACACCGTCCAGTGGAATATTTACGAAACCGGCAATTTGCTATGCAAAACAGACGATTGACGGCTGCATTGTTATGATTCCGTAACGATGCATGCTCTCATACTGTCTATTACTGAAGTATTGTACTTACATACACTACTACTGATTGGTTCTGGTCAATTTTGGGTTGTAGAGGTCCGAGTCCGACGCGTGCAGTAAACTCGTAAAATCACTATTGGTTTATAGAAGTGATATACAAGACTCGAGGCTCGAGTCCTCGAGTTCTAATTTTGAAGACTCGAGTCGGTATTGCAGGGCTCTGTGAGCTCAATAGGCTTGGAGTTCCGAAGCTAGGCGAGCTCGAGTTCTCTGAGCAACGACTCGAACCTTTAAAAGAGCTCCTGTTTAAAATGAATGTGAGCTGTACTTGAAAATTTACAAGGACTTGAGGCTTTCATATTTTATTTCTCATTGACAGATCAGTTTCATAAATGAAAAATCATTGCTTTTAAACACTTGAAAAACATAACCCTTACGCAGTCGGGTAAAAAGACGACTCCGAGTCCTAAGTACGAGGACTCGGAGGACGAGTCTTGTACATTTACTACTAGATATTACTATTATAATATAGATAGTAATATTAGATAGCGGACCCCGGGCTTGTAACTTATATAGTAATTTGTGCCCGGGCTCTGAAGCTCTTACTGCTGAGGTCGATGCTACCGGGAATACGTGAAAATGATGATGATGTACGATACGCTTTAAAAATTGAAGTCATAATCTCTCATACAAACTTTATGAGAAATCATGACTCCATTTTTTGAAACCCTACCACATCTTTATAGACGAAGTGGACAAAGCCTAGGGAGGAAAGACGAAAGCATTTTCGCGTTATGGTGGACGCGAAGAAAGATGGAAACAAAACAACATTAACTGGCCGATCAACTGTTGATATGTTTTTTTGATTGCCTATTCCCTTCATCGGCTCTTATGGTCTTTGCGGAGAGAAAGCAACGCAGAGCATAGAAGAAATAACATTTTTGTATCCAATTAAGTATGTGAAGGGAATCAAACTAATGACCTCATTAAGGCTCCTCCCTGCGCTAACGACCTTGAAAACACAAAAAAATTAATTTCTCTTTCTGTAAGTGAGATTATTAGAAACCCTCCTACAACTTTTTAGCTAGTATCCTGAAGTTTCATTAGAACCTCGAAAGTCATTGAAATACTATCCGGTTTAGAAACCTTTACAAAAAAAGTCAAAAATGGCCGTTTTTAGTATTTTTTGCAAAGGAAAATTCAGGGTATTTTATTTCAATGATTTTCGAGGTTCTAATGAAACTTCAGGATACTAGCTAAAAAGTTGTAGGAGGGTTTCTAATAATCTCACTTACAGAAAGAGAAATTAATTTTTTTGTGTTTTCAAGGTCGTTAGCGAGGGGAGGACCCTTAACAGAGGGACCCATCAAAACAAGTCCATTTCGCGACTGACTGATAAATGATAATCGTTGTAAAGTAGCATTGTTTTCCGTTAATTGCCAATTAGAGTTCGTTGGCCCCGGGGGATTGGCCGAAAATTGTTTTTCCACGATATACTTGTCATTTCATATTATATAGTTCGTTATTGCTTTTGTTTATCGAAATGGGGAAATCATTTTGATCGAAATTTGGTGAAAATTACCTATTTAGGTATTCACCGAAAATAATTATCACGGTTACTAAAAGCTTCATATATTTGGCCCGTATTATTTTGGTATAGTAATTACTTACTTATATCATATAATTAATGTTAAATTTCTAGAGTTGATTTACATATAAGTTATATGTAAATCAACTCTAGAAATTTAACTATTTTAATGAAACCACAGAGTAAAACTAAAGTAACACACTCTAAAAAGCTGAACAAAAATATAACCTTCTAAAACAAATTATAAATAAAACTGGACAATAAAAAGTTAATAAGGGAAAGAAGAAATAAAAAAAGAAAAATAACAGATTTAGTTTTAAAAACTAAAACCCGACTACGGGAAGTATATTGCTGAAAAGTACGATTATCTAGTGATGCAAACACGGCAGGGAGAAACAGCTAGTAATGTATATATTTTTGAAATGTGCTAATTGAGTCCTTTCTTTTGATTATGATTATACGATATTATTATTTTTTTAATTCCTACTTTTTGGTCTATAGATGACGTCATATTGTCATTATGTATCGTGACGCCACATAGCCTATAACCAGCGCGCAGCCAAGACGCTTCTAACGATACCTCATTTATTAAGGTACCATGAATATTATAGATGATACGAGGAAACAGATAAACATACATACATACATACATAGTGGTGAACCACATAACCCTCTTTTTGGCTTCGCCGTAGTCGATTTAAAAACATAAAGCTTGAATAACCCTTAGGCAGTGATCACATAGCGAACCACCTCAGAAATATTTTTTTTCTGACGAGCAGATGCTAGCTAGAAACCACAAAATGTCATCCGTCTATTGTCTATGATACAGTTGATTTCCGAACGAAAAAAAAATACGCCTCAAGAAAAAAAACTTGACATTTCGCTTGTCAAAGTCAAAATATCGGTCGAACGGCGAATTTTTGTGCAAATTGAAAGTGTGATTTAATATTATGGCGGAAATAATCCCGCGAAGTGATAGTATTTGTGTTTTTATAATAGCAGATAGGTTGAATTATATGTAATATGTTTCGGTTTTACATGATATTTGTGTTTTTTGAAATATTTACGCCGAAAGTTTGTGTTCAACATGTGACCTCTGCCTGTCTGGAAAAACTTATTGTGATTATTATGTAACCACTGTCCTACAAGCGTTTATCCATATAAATAAAGGCAAAACCATATTTACACATCAAATATTTTGTATGGTAGATAGATAGGTTCTTGGATCGAAGAATAACCGATACCCAGCCTATGTCCTTCTCCATGGTCCAATATAACTCTACGTTAAATTTCATCAAAATTGGTTCAGCCGTTTTAGCGTGAAAATGGATCATACATACATACTTACAAACATACATACATACACACTTTGGCATTTATAATATTAGTGAGGATTCGGCAATGCCGTTTATACTCAAAATTTTGATACCTCGGGGTTACATTGATGTTTAAATAAGGTTTTATACAAAGAAACACACAACCTCTTTATAATATTAGGATTAGTTTTAAAATTCCTTAATTATGATGTGGATTCACCTTTATTTTTTCCATACTTACATGTTGTGACCTAACTGGGCAGTGGTCAGATATAATCCACATCATATATATTTAAATGGTCAGTGGTCATGTCCAGACCACACGATTTTTTTATAGGAAATTGTAGGAAAAAAAAATAAGAAATTAGTTTTTTCATTATCATCCAAACTACCATTATCTGTATATAAAGATAAAATAATTGCCAGGCCTGGCTAAGGGATAGAGAACCTCCCCTGTATTGAAAGTCTGTTAAAATAACAGATTTCATACTCATAAAAAGAAATTACGCACAAAATCCTTTTTTTGGCATCGGAGTAAAATAAGCAATTGCTCAACGATATTTATTCAAAATGGCGTCGGTTATCTTGTACAATATCGTCACAAATTGTATTTGAATTCAGCTCAGATCGCTATTAGCATGATGGTGGGGCCATGATAACTTTGAAATGAGCGATTTAAGTACTACAAGTACTAGAGTACTTTTCGATTGAAATGGCAATCACGTGCGTGGAGTTACATTTCAATGTGTCTTGAATGGAAGCTATTAGGAATGTGTTATGTGTCTGACTCATTCACAGCACATCTGATAATGAGTGTTGTATTGGTTTTAAGATAATAGTGTTAGCACTAACCTTTTTTGGTGGGTGTAACGTTTTGAATTGAAGTTACATCCTTCGTGGTTGTAGACAAATCTGTCTGCGATATTACATATACATCGTGGAAGGGATATACCCGTAATAAACAATGGTTTGATTAATCACGGGTATGTTTCTTCCACCTTTATGGTAGACGATGCCTAGAGTCTGATCATGGAGACGGACGGTCCTCGATGGAACTCAGTAATAGAACGTCGCAACTACATCAAGTTTGGGCTTGATTAATTAATATTAATACGTACTTTACTTGGGCCTCATAATAAAACTTATAAATTACGATAATATACTGCATTGTTGACGATTTCAACATTTTTATTTTATTTAAAAAAATAAAAAATAATCTTGATTGGTTTATCTGGGTCTCGGTGTGTCGCTAAAAACTGGTGGTAAATAAAACTGTTTTAAAAATCTTATTTTTTTTTTGGATTTTTATAAATCTGTGGCAAGTTTTTTCCAAAAATTCGGTATAAAGTAACTTGTGACTCTTTTCCCATACAAATTATTGTATTTAGGTACATTAAACTGCTTTTAAATGGTCATTGGTTTTAAATTGAAATCCAAATTATACGATTGCGATGCAACAGGATGATTCGAGTCTCGATGGCTTAGTTGCTTGAGCCATCACTGTACTATAAATACACTTACAGTACAGACGAAGATGTGCCACTGTTCAGTGCAGACGAAGATATGGTGGGTCCCACTCACAATTTTTATTATTCTAAAACTCGCTGTACTTATGGCCCAGTAAAATAGCACCTATTTCCCCGAAAATCGCGACAGTAATCATTTGTCGGATACCATGCGGTTGCCCGTTAAATATGTCTCATTCATTTCGGTGATTTCAATGCTAACGTATGTTTTATAATGAACGATGTTGAAGAGATATGGGGAATGTTTATTTGTATTTTTTCATTTCTTTCAAGAGCCCGTAATAAAGTCTTTTTCTTGTCGGTGAAGTACATTTATTATGATTATGATTATTTTGTTTAATAAAATAATTATATAAGTGGGGCTCCCATACAACAAACGTGATTTTATATAGATAGAGGTACGGAACCCTTCTTACACTTTATAGGGTATGATACGATTCGCAATAGTCGTAATAGAGAATAATCGAAAAGTAAACATTTTGCGCCGACCCCATCTATACATCTATACATATAATCTATATCTATACATATAATAAAACAGTAAAAAAAGTGTGTCTGTACATTAAATATATTTCCAAAAAAAATATTGGGGGCGATGGAGACATAGTAATAGAGTAAGAATTAAAAAAAAATGTCTGTCTGTTTGTCTGTATGTCTGTTTGTCTGTTTGTACACGCTAATCTCCGGAAATAATGGACGGATTCGAATGAAACTTTTTTTATTATATAGCTATTAAGCCTGGACAACATATAGGGTATAAATGGTTTTCATAATAGTCCAGCTAAACTATAAGAGATATGAAAATGCCGCCTTAGTAAAAGTTGTTCAGCCTGATGAGCATTTTCCAGAGACATTAAGTCCACGCGAACGAAGTCGCGGGCTTCGGCTAGTATATATATAAATAGGAAATGGTAAGGAAAAAGAAGATTGATCCAACATGCCCAGTGAGTACTAGAAATATAGTAGATATACGCAGCGCGAAAGTTCAACGCGTTCAATTAGAAAAAAAAATACTAAAAAAAGATACCATTTGGAACCTAATTTGAATTTTTAGTAAGTACTTACTCCTGCCTAAAAATTAAATGGAACAAACATAAAAAATTAAGTAGAAAGTCATTCTAAAGTAAAAATAGCTGAACTACGTGTGTTTTTACCAACTTCCAAAAAAGAATGAGCTAGGTTATCAATTCGTCGTGATCTTTTATTTTTTTATGTATGTTTACAGACCGATTTAGATTAAAAGGATGTACCTACTTGTCAGGTGGTCCCATAATTTTTTTTTTCAAAATTGTTTGATATAGTATGGGTATAAAGTCGGTTTTAAATTTTGAAAAATTATACATACCTCAATATAATGTTACTTATTGTCTTTGTAAAACTGTTTTCTGATAGCTAATCGAAATATCGGTAACCCTGTAAAACCATCAATCTCTCAATAAAATTCTTCAGTACAAATTGCGCCATGTGATATTAATATGACCGGTGTCACGCTGACTTGCATGATGCGACAAAATGGCAGAAAGTGATGCTAACCAAAGATTTTATATCGATAATAATGTGTTTTATCGATGGCCTATATATAATATAGCTATAGTTATGCTGATAGTATTCATCGTAAGAATTTGTTAAATATGTCATTATGTGACTATAACATCGATATTCGAAAACTATTTTATAATTGAACCCACACGTCTCAAGCCTGTAATGTGTGCACTGATAATTGTCTACAGTGATTTCGAATCAGTCTGTCAATTTTTTTTTTCGTTTGACGCTTAACGTAACGACAATTAGGATAAAAACTCAAAATAACCGGCCAAATGCGAGTCGGAGTCGCGCACTAATCGCACACACAAAGGGTTCCGTACCATTATCTATAAAAATCAAATTTTTTAATGGGAACCCCCCTTAAATATTTATTCTATTTTTTTTAATGTATTATTAAAATAAAAACACAACTGAGTATTTTGTGAATATTTAAAGTGTCGCGGTTCTTGAGATACAGCCTGGTGACAAACAGACGGACAGACGGACCGACAGCGAAGTCTTAGTAATTGAAATGAGCGATTTAAGTACTACAAGTACTAGAGTACTTTTCGATTGAAATGGCAATCACGTGCGTGGAGTTACATTTCAATGTGTCTTGAATGGAAGCTATTAGGAATGTGTTATGTGTCTGACTCATTCACAGCACATCTGATAATGAGTTTTGTATTGGTTTTAAGATAATAGTGTTAGCACTAACCTTTTTTGGTGGGTGTAACGTTTTGAATTGAAGTTACATCCTTCGTGGTTGTAGACAAATCTGTCTGCGATATTACATATACATCGTGGAAGGGATATACCCGTAATAAACAATGGTTTGATTAATCACGGGTATGTTTCTTCCACCTTTATGGTAGACGATGCCTAGAGTCTGATCATGGAGACGGACGGTCCTCGATGGAACTCAGTAATAGAACGTCGCAACTACATCAAGTTTGGGCTTGATTAATTAATATTAATACGTACTTTACTTGGGCCTCATAATAAAACTTATAAATTACGATAATATACTGCATTGTTGACGATTTCAACATTTTTATTTTATTTAAAAAAATAAAAAATAATCTTGGTTGGTTTATCTGGGTCTCGGTGTGTCGCTAAAAACTGGTGGTAAATAAAACTGTTTTAACAATCTTACATTTTTTTGGGATTTTCTTTATACAAGTTTTGTAAACCTGCGGCAAGTTTTTTCCAAAAATTTGGTATAAAGTAACTTGTGACTCTTTTCCCGTACAAATTATTGTATTTAGGTACATTAAGGCCATACCCAAATTTTCCGGGGTCCAGTGGCGCCGCCATTTAAAATAAATCATTTAAAAGGAAACGGAGATATCATTCAAAATTGTGTCTTGGTCAAGTTCTAGATACCCATTCAAAGTATTTTTTAAACTACTTTTTGTAGTTTAAAGTGAGAACGTGAAGCTTTTCTACGCACATTTGCGAAAAACGGCCACTTTTAGCTAATGTGCGTAGAAAAGCTTCACGTTCGCACTTTAAATTATAAACAGTAGTTCATAAAATAGTTTTAAGGGTTATCTAGGGCTTGACCAAGACACAATTTTGAATGATATCTGCGTTTCCTTTTAAATGATTTATTTCAAATGGCGGCGCCACTGGACCCCGGAAAATTTGGGTATGGCCTTAAACTGCTTTTAAATGGTCATTGGTTTTAAGTTGAAATCCAAATTATACGATTGCGATGCAACAGAATGATTCGAGTCTCGATGGCTTAGTTGCTTGAGCCATCACTGTACTATAAATACACTTACAGTACAGACGAAGATGTGCCACTGTTCAGTGCAGACGAAGATATGGTGGGTCCCACTCGTAATTTTTATTATTCTAAAACTCGCTGTATTTATGGCCAGAGGAAAATAGCACCTATTTCCCCCAAAATCGCGACAGTAATCATTTGTCGGATACCATGCGGTTGCCCGTTAAATATGTCTCATTCATTTCGGTGATTTCAATGCTAACGTATGTTTTATGATGAACGATGTTGAAGAGATACGGGGAACGTTTTGTATTTTAGACAGGTTTTTAAGCATTCAAGAGCCCGTAATAAAGTCTTTTTCTTGTCGGTGAAGTACATTTATTATGATTACTTATATTGATTAGGAAATGGTACGGAAGAAGAAGATTGATCCAAAATGCCCATTGAGTACTAGAAATATAGTTACGCAGCGTGAAATTACAACGCTTGCGTTCAGTTACAAATAAACGGCCAAGTGCGAGTCGGACTCGCCCATGTAGGGTTCCGTAGTAGCAAATAACATAATATAAAAGTATTGTAGTATGTTTTTTTAAATTTTTATATTTGACTTGATTGAATGAAAGGTAAATTGCCGTTTATGATTTATAACGTATTAAAAAAAAACTACTTACTAGATCTCGTTCAAACCAATTTTCGCTGGTAGTTTTCATGGTAATGAACATCATATATTTTTTTTAGTTTTATCATTCTCTTATTTTAGAAGTTACGGGGGGGGGGGGGGGACACACTTTTTTCCACTTTGGAATTGTCTCTCGCGCAAAGTATTCAGTTTAGAAAAAAATGATATTAGAAACCTCAATATCATTTTTGAAGACCTTTCCATAGATACCCCACACGTATGGGTTTGATGAAAAATAAATTTTTGAGTTTCTGTTCTAAGTATGGGGAACCCCCAAAATTTATTGTTTTTTTTCTAATTATGTGTCAAAACCTTAATGCGGTTCACATAATACATCTACTTACCAAGTTTCAACAGTATAGGCCTTATAGTTTCGAAAAAAAGTGGCTGTGACATACGGACGGACAGACAGACAGACATGACGAATCTATAAGGGTTCCGTTTTTGCCATTTGGCTACGGAACCCTAAAAAATACAAAAAAAATCGATACCATTTGGAACCTAGTTTAAATTTTTGTAAGTACTTACTCCTGCCTAAAAATTAACAGGAACAAACATAAAAAATTAAGTAGAAAGTCATTCTAAAGTCAAAATACAGCTATTTTGACTACGTGTGTTTTAACCCACTTCGAAAAAAGAAGGAGCTAGGTTACCAATTCATCGTGATCTTTTATTTTTTTATGTATGTTTACCATGGAATTGTATTGTAATGTTTACAGACCGATTTAGACTAAAAGGAACCTACTTGTACCTACTTGTCAGGTGGTCCCATATTTTTTTTTTCAAAATTGGTTGTGTAGTAAGGGTATGAAGTCGGTTTTAAATTTTGAAAAATTATACATACCTCAATATAATGTTACTTATTGTCTTTGTAAAACTGTTTTCTGATAGCTAATCGAAATATCGGTAACCCCGTAAAACCATCAATCTCTCAATAAAATCCTTCAGTACAAATTGCGACATGTGATATTAATATGACCGGTGTCACGCTGACTTGCATGATGCGACAAAATGGTATAAAGTGATGCTAACCAAAGATTTTATATCGATAATAATGTGTTTTATCGATGGCCTATCATCCATACTTCCATACTATGTAATATATAAAGCTGAAGAGTTTGTTTGTTTGTTTGAACGCGCTAATCTCAGAAACCACTGGTCCGATTTGAAAAATTCTTTCGGTATTAGATAGGTCGTTTATCGAGGAAGGCTATAGGCTATATTGCATCACTACGCCCGCGACTTCACTCGCGTGGTTAACGCGGGCGAAGCCGCGCGCTGCCTCTAGTATATAATATAGCGATAGTTATGCTGATATTATTCATCGTAAGAATTTGTTTAAAATGTCACTATAACATCGATACTATCGAATTATATTCTATTTTATTCGAAAGCTATTTTATAATTAAACCCACACGTCTCAAGCCTGTAATATGTGTGCACTGATAATTGTCTACAGTGATTTCGAATCAGTCTGTCAATTTTTTTTTTCGTTTGACGCTTAATGAAACGACAATTAGGATAAAAACTCAAAATAACCGGCCAAATGCGAGTCGGAGTCGCACACGAAGGGTTCCGTACCATTATCTATAAAAATCAAATTTTTGTATGGGAACCCCCCTTAAATAATTATTCTATTTTTTTTATGTATTATTAAAATAAAAACACAACTGAGTATTTTGTGAATATTTAAAGTGTCGCGGTTCTTGAGATACAGACGAACAGACGGACTGACAGCGAAGTCTTAGTAATAGGGTCCCGTATTTACCCTTTGGGTACGGAATCCTAAAAGACGCCTTTAAACAAATAACTTTATTGAGTTTGAAGGACATCCTAGTTTTCAGTTATAGTGGGACTATCGATAGTGGGACGTCACTAAGCAAATGACGCGAACACAAAATGGCGGATGACGCCACAAGATGGCGGACGCGAATGACGCGGAGCTCGAAACTCCGACTTGGCGAGGATTACGTGAATTTGCGGCTTCGTCTTCGAGTTTGGGTAACTAGTTTCGAGCTTACTGCTTTGTTCGATGTCCCTGTAACATCAACTGCATACTATTATCTAAGACTGGAGCCACTCAAAATAATACACAATTTCCTTAAGTTTAAGTTTTCATAAAGTTGCTTTAAAACTTAGCTTCAACAACTACGAGAGATGCTTGCAACTCCTTTATGGAGCTGGAATTTTATAAGTAGCCTCTTTTAAAACTATTTTTGGGCCTTTTGCCCAACAATGGAATAACAGTTTGTAAAGTTTCTCTCAATATACTTTGAAAAATAATGAAGTAATGCGTCAGTCGGTCGTTTAAAGTTGTAACGAAAGATTATTAAGTTTTCAGTAGGTATTTAACTAAAGCTTACCTACACAGCAGGCAAATACTCGCATGCGCAAACGCCTCTCTGACGAATTATGATCTTAGAAGGCCTAACGAGGAAAATTGCTTTCCAATCACTATAACAATACAACCTAATATTTTTTACATCCTTGACGTCATAAGACGTCTGCTTACGCAGCAAATTTCGAGTGCGTCGTAAGACCTCCATTTTTCAGTAACGAGATTAGGGTGAGTGACGTCAGCGAGTGTATGGCGCCGATAAAGAGGGTGGTTTTGTTTTCTTTACAAAATAGGTGCGTTTATTTGGAAATAGATCGATTCGGAGCCAAGAATTGTTTTGTTCGGAACTAAATAAGGTTGTTTAAGATAGGTATTTC
This sequence comes from Acrobasis consociella, assembly GCA_963555685.1. Taxonomy (NCBI): domain Eukaryota; kingdom Metazoa; phylum Arthropoda; class Insecta; order Lepidoptera; family Pyralidae; genus Acrobasis; species Acrobasis consociella. Next base: position 2,865,602 of record OY743121.1, read on the forward strand.
CTTTTACTCTCCTTGCCTCGACTTTTCCTTCCATGGTGTTTGAAATGAAATTATGATGCCGTATAATGTCTCCGAAATTAATTTTTTATTGATGAAATAAAGGAAAAGGAGAAGTCGTGTCTTATAGGGAAGTTTATGCGACACAACTTCTGAAGGGAAGCATTAAGATGAAGATCGAGAGACAAGGAAAATACTACGCCGACAAAAACTTAGTTCGAAGAACCGATGGTCGGTAGGGCTGAAGGGTTCTCAATTGGCGGCCACGTACCGGCAAGCGTAGCGTAGCACACCCACCTACTAGATAAAATAAATAAATAATTAAATATATAGGGACAAATTACACTGATTGAGCTAGCCCCAAAGAAAGTTTGAGACTTGTGTTATGGGATACTAACTCAACGATACTATATTTTATAACAAATACATATATAAATAAACATCCAAGTCCCAGGACAATTTGAAAAAGGCCATTTTCCAACTTGCCCTGACCGGGGATCGAACCCGGGACCTCTGGGTGGCGGACCAGCATGGCGACCACTACGCCACGGAGATGGTCTCATGATCTTAGTAAGTTTGCAAAAAAACGCTGAATGCCGCTTTGAATCGTTAGTTTTGGAAAACTTTGGGGGAAGCCTCTATCCACCAGTGGACTTCTTGTGGCTGATACGATAAGATAGGCGAAATAAACATAAAAGAGCACTATTTCTTTTACATTTTTCGTGAGTTCAGCCCTATTAAGTTTATCCCTGGTTTATCCTAAGATTATCCGTTACGAACAATGGAAGCAAAAGTCATGATGACACAACTACTCTCCTAATGACTGACGGTGAAGCCCTGCATACAAAAACGCTTCCGAGAACTGGATTGCATTACCATATTATGTAAATCTGGGGCTGTTTGGAGATCTGTGTTAAGGGCAACCGCATTTTCTTAATTGCTTTAGTGCCCTAGATGCTATCGATGAACTGTGATGGTCTTCTCTCGCCGGGTGTGGTCCGCACTTGGTTAGGTAACCACAAGTGGCGTCAAAAATTCTCGATCTCGTCCGTATTTTATGAGTCACTAAGTTGTTGGTCCAGACTGTCATCATTGTATCACAGTCAAGCTAGATGTATTAGAGCGCTTTAAAAATCTGAAACCAGTGTTGCTCACATACTAAAAACAAACAAACCATTAACGTTAAAATTTTTAAAGATTCTTCGCAACATGACCCAAAGGCCATTTTAAGCTTGATGTGCTGGACTGGAAAGAAAAAAGTCAATTAGAATAGTGAAGTTACTAACCGCATCACCTATTAAAATTCAGATTCAGATCTTCGCGGGAAGAGAAGCAGCTGGTACATTCTGAGTTTTTTCTTTTCTCCCAGACCAGCATGGAAGAATTCATAATAGATCCAAACATAAAACTCCCCATCCTAGCGGAATAAAGTCATCATCATCGTCATCAGGTCTTTTTGTCTCCACTGCAGGAGCCCGACCCTCTCTGTACTACCAGAGCCATACTCTCCACGCTGGCCAGACGGGTCGGAGAGGTCTCATTGATATTTATGAGCTTTGTTTAGCTTGTATTTCCTAAGTCGCTTTCTACGACATCCACGGGAAGACTTGGAGTGGTCCTATTCTACTCTGCCGGAAACCACACGGCGATACAAAGCGGAACAAATTATAATTACTATTTTAGCTGTCAACACCACAGATGGTGAGCCCCTGACCTTACCGCATTGTATGATAATTTGTGGGCCAAGGTCTATGTATTATGCAGGCGACACTTACTTATTGCTACTGGATCTATTACTCCAAATTGTGGGGTCAGAATTTCTTTATCTTTCCTCAGATCATCCTAAACCTGATAAGGTTGTCTACCCGAGATTCTTTTCTATATAGGTCGCTTAGGTTTTCTGTGAAGGTAGCAATCCTACCCGATACTTAACTTATTGCCACTGGATCTAATATTTCAAATCGTAGGGTCAGGATTTATTTATCTCTCCCAGACCAATTTAATCCTGATAAGGTAATGCGTCTACTAGGGAATCTTTTCTGAATAGGTCGCTTAGGTTTTCTGTAAAGGTAGCAATCCAACCCGACACTTAACTTATTGCCACTGGATATATTATTCCAAATTGTGGGGTCAGGATTTCTTTATCTTTCCCAGAACAATTTAATCCTGATAGGGTTATGTTAATCTTTTCTGTCTAAGTCGCTAGCAATCCAACTCGACACTTATTCCCACTAGATCTATTACCTATTCTTAATTGTGAGGTCAGGATTCCTTTACCTTTCCCAGATCCTAAGGGAATGATTCCGGGAATCTATTCTATGCAAATTGCTAGCAATCCAAATAATAACTATTATCTGTTCTGATAACTGTATCCTAGATGGAAGAGCAAGTTCTTCAGCTTTTAGATTATGCTCACCAACTTCTCTTGATAGGTACTACAGTCCGCACTACCTAATTTCCCAACACTTTTCTTCTATATAACAAGGTTGCCTGGAAGGAATTGCTTAGCGATAAGGTCGCCTTTTGCGCATTTCCTAGTTTTTAAGATAATTATATCCTGTATTTATTTATTTTTTGCAATAAAGGGAATTGTATTTTATTGTCCTCCACTTGCTATGTTCCTAAAAGAGCTCCCTCACTCCATCTCTATCTTCAATTATAACTGCCGGGCCGGTTACTTCTGATCTCTCTTTTACTTAAAATTTTTCTAATTATTGTTTTTTCGTTTGTTACAGGTAAACTGCAGTTTTGAGTTTGTAGCACAAATTAATATCTACCAGATCAATGAGTAAGTCACAGTTTAAAAATCTATGTTCCCACTGAATCGTGGGAACTATAAATTATAAGTTTATAACTTTAGATAATTCATTACAATATTGGTATTCAATCATTGGAGAGCCATCTCGTATGTGTGCATTTTTGTAAATTCTCACACTAACCCTGGTCTTGCAAATAGGGTTGTCGCATCTTTTGGAGTCTGTGTCAATTCACTATAAATTTTAAATTCTGTCTGCTAGCTTATGATGCATAAAGCTCTGTCTGCCCCATTAGGGATAAAGACGTGATAGTATGTATACAACGGGGAACTTCTACGTTGTATACGTACTATCACTTCTTCCACTGTGGAAGGGACATACCCGTAATAAATCGAATCACGGGCTATACTGGTTCACTATAGTAACCTAATAATAATAAAATAACAAACAAAAAACTGAAAAAAACTACAGTTCCATACAAATTGCTAGTCAAAAGTCAAAGTCAAAGTCAAAAATTTTTATTCAATGTAGGATAAATTTATCTCTTATTGAAGGTCATTTTTTTAAATATTATTTTAGTGCAAAAGCTAAAAACTACTAGCGTTTCGGAACGACCACTGCTGGGAAGATTACGCCGAAAGAAACCCAGTTCAGTATTGGTCCCTACCCAGCCTGATGCAATATCCCTATTACAATACAGATTTACACTTAAGCTATACATTTAAATTATACAATTACAATTTGCAGACAACCATTTCCAAGATTTTTTCTGAGATGAGGGCAGACTAGGGCGGGTGCACCATTTCGTATGGAAATGTCAATTTGTTTTATTAATTGTTGACTCTTATTTTATTATCATTTTACTTAAGTGATCTAGTATAGCCCGTGCTTCGATTTATTACGGGTATGACCCTTCCACGTTGTATGTGTACTTTGTAGAACAAAAAAAACTTCTGTAGCTCAGCCCTGCGCCCAAAATCCAGTCGCACAGACGCCCATGTCAATTAAATAGTTTACAGCCATTAACGCATCAATTAGAGTCCAGCCATGACTTCGAGGAATGTCTAGTCCCTTGGATAATCCGATTACACACAAACTTGAATACCGAAAAGCCGGTGTGATTATAATGTTGTAATATGAACAATGTCCATTATTAAGAACTAATGTTGTCAGGGGTGATTCAGTCCATCATTTTGAACAACTTTACCCTACAAATGAATTTCGAAATACAAAAAAAAAATGCCGTTTGCCATAGTAACGATATCACGTGACTACTTCGATTAGTATGAGAACCAAAAAAAATTTTCATATTTCGGTATACATTTATTGCGAAAAGTTGTTCAAAATGATGGACTGAATCATCCCTTAAAATATTTGTTCTTAATAAAAAGTACATTGTTATTCTAACTGAGAAGTTATTATTTTTATCGCTGTCAGTGTATAATTGTAGGTACTATTATATTCATTGTACAAACATAATAATATTTTGTAAATCGTTGTTTTCGAGTAAATAAATTACTTATTTCCAACTTCATCATTACAATATTCATAAAATGGTTTGAATGGTAAAACAAAACGCGGCACAAACAATTATTTATGAACTATTTTACTGCAAAATAGATTAGGTGTACAGAAATGATCAATTTATAGTTTATACAAGATATAATTTTGCATCAAGGGTACATATTCCGATACCTTGCAGACTTACTATTGCGAAAGCGATTAAAGTGATGTATGGCTCAATAACCTGGCCGCAGAAAAGTGCCACGGTAAACGAATATCAAGATTTATCTCAACCGAACTCAAAAGGAAGTTGCTGAAATATTTTTTCAAAACTGAAACCCGACCCTATTTTGGTAAAAAAAATTCCTGACAAAAGTATGACAAATTTAAAGTATTTTCAAACAAAAAAATAATAAAATATTTTTAGGCGTCTTAGAGTAATTGGAGACCTTACATGAATTTTTCAAAGGAAACGGAGATATCTTGTAAAATTTTGTCTCATGTGGCTCTAGATAACCCTACAAACCATTTTGTGAACTACTGTTTACCGTCTAAAGTGAGAACGTGAAACTTTTCAGCATTTCGCGAAAAACGGCTACTTTTGACACCTTAAAAAAGTTACAGGCGACCAACTTATAAAAGTATTCAAAAAGGAAAAAAAATCATATTTGGTAGCGTGAACTCAAAGTCGTCATTCGTAAATATGGAACCCTACGGCGCGCGGCCTGACTCGCACTTGGCCGGTTATTTTAATTAGACCAATACTTGGAATAAAAATTTCCCGTAATCATCTCAACTAATCAATTTGAAAATCTGATCGATGCTCGGGGGACCCAAGGGCCGGCGCGCATTTCAGACAGCTTTTAAGTATTGCTATCCAACGCGGAGAGCCGCCAGCCTCTTGGGTACTTTGCCCTGTAACAGCAGCGATTTAGCCTCAATTTTTTATATCAGTTATTTTTAGTTTAGTTTTAATTTCAGACTGTATTTTATTTTCTTAATATTTCATTAGTATATAAAAGTATTAGAAAATTATCCAGATAGTCTAGTTCTATTTAATTTTCCCATAGTAAGTTTTACACTTGTGTATAGATTTTACTTATAAACATCCCAGAAAAAGAAAATGTTCCTTTTGTTCACATTATTAGTAATTACTAAACTTATCATCATCATCATCGTCATCAGGTCTTTTTGTCTCCATTGCAGGAGCACGACCCTCTCCGTACTACCAGAGCCATACTTGTCAAAGCAGCCAGAGAGGACTTGGCCTACACTCTCCACGCTGGCACAGATTACTAATAAGTTACTACGTACGCTGGGCAGACGTGTTGGACTGTGTTGTTCTCATTGATGTTTATAAGCTTTGTTTAGCTTGTATTTCCTAAGTTATTACTTAACCGATATTTAATAACGTCGTCGTCCTCACAATCTTTCTGCCTCCATCCCACGTCCCTTTCCAAAAGGATAGTAATTATAGTCCAGAAGGTTTCTGCAGAAAAAAATAATGGGATGATCTAATTAGCTTCAGTTTTTCCTCGCCGGAAATCGGGATATTGCGTGTTAGCAAAGGTCACAGGGCACAGTTTGTTAATATTATTATATTTACTATTGTATTGTGTTGTGTAGAGGAAAATGTAGAAGAATTCAAATAGAAAAAGAAATACCAAACTGAGCTGAAAGAGTATATAAACATTATAATCTTATTATTAAACAATACGAGTATTTCAGTCAGTCTTATTATAAAAAGCGATTTAACTTAGTACTTGGTTTAAACTATTATCAATTTAGACATTATCAAAAAATAGATGGCGCTATTCTCCCATGCTGGTCTGGGAGAAATAAAAAAAAACTTAGAATGTACCAGCTGCTTCTCTTCCCACGCAGATCGTAAAAGCCGATCGAGGGAATGGGCAAAAATGCAAATTATGTTAACAGGCGATGCGGCTAGCAACCCATCACTGTATTTATTGCTTTTCCATCTTCTCGCCCACCATTACGCTAAAAGTGGCTTTTGAGTCTGAGAGAGAGCGGCCCTGGGCTCTGCATAGAATCGCAAGACCCAAAATGCTCTGTCTGCCCCATTAGGGATAAAGACGTGATAGTAGGTATGTATGTATATGGCGCTATGTACGGACATCAAATAATTTCGATAGTTCCGCTACTCATCACTAGATGGCGTTCTTGAAAATCGGGGATTTTTCTAATTTGCCTAGCAAATAAACTTGTCTTTTTCTAATATCTTCAACAAAAGAGTCTATAAGGTTACATGAGAGTCGTAATTAATCTGTTACGTACTAAGAGCTGCTTCTGGGCTAAATTGCCGGCGCGCCGCGGCGATATATCGGCGATATTACTACGTTCTCGTGTACGCACGCCCTTACGTGCATACATCGTTCGGATGGCTTCCGATTGCACAAAGATCGTTCGTTCCAATGAGGTATTGGCGATAAATCGATAGTTTTACAATCGATACTTTCAATCGAAAAATGACAATCTAGCGATAGGCCTATCGACAGTTTCGATAGCTATTAATGCCTTACTTCCCGCCCTCCGTAGTGATGTACAAATTTTTTCCCTTCATCACATTCCATCCCGCCTTTTCTCACCTCACCTTCATCAAAAGAATGCATAATGTTACATAAAAAGTGTGGTAATTAATATACTCGCTTCGTTCCAAATTGCCGGCGCCACGGCGATAACTCAACGATATTACCTATGCTCGTGTGCGCGCGCCCTAACGTATATGTGGTTGCCTTCCAGTTGCACAAAGAACGTTCGTTCCAATAAGGTGCTTTTGCAGAAATTCCCTAAGTAACCTAAACAAAACTCAAGTGTCAATTGACAGTGAATACGTCCAATTTCTGACTACGTTTATATGGCTTTTTAAAATAATCAAAGTAGTTAGAGAAATATGTCTAACTTCGATGGAGACAACCATATATATAGGGAGAGAATATAGTCTATACTATTCGCATTAATTAAGTATGTAATCTCTAATCGAGTGGTTACAGATTGGAACAAGCTACCAGAGAATCTTGAGACTGCACCTTCAGTAAACAGCTTCAAAAATAGACTAGACAATGATTTTTCAAAACTAAAAACAGATTTTACCCTCAAACTACACAATTACACAACCGATTTTGATAATTTTTTAGAGATCACCTAAAAAGTATGTCCTTTTATATAAAGAAACGCTAACGCTCGGCCTTGAAAACTAATCGTCCGGCCATGCCTTACTTCCCGCCCTCTGTAGTAATGTACTAATGTACTAATGTAATATTTTTCTCTTCATCACATTCTTACCTTCAACAAAAGAATGCATAATGTTACATAAAAGTGTCGTAATTAATCTACTCGCTTTGTTCCAAATTGCCGGCGCCACGGCGATAACTCAGCGATATTACCTACGCTCGTGTGCGCGCGCCCTAACCTATGTGCGGTTGGCTTCCGGTTGCACAAATAACGTTCGTTCCAGTCACGTTGCCCAGAGTTACCTAAAGTTCATAGTTCACAGTTAGGTTATTGATCATATTCATAAATAACCGGTCAAGTGCGAGTCGTAGAACCGTAGTTGCGATTGCCGACTTCCAGTTGATGCCACTAGAACGTTTAAAAATTAATTTTCATACAGCCAAATATTTCAGAAACGAATCTTTACAAGCTCACAATCTTTTTAAAAAAACCTATTCAACGTAAGTCGTCTCATTATGGAGGTCAAGCGTTTATCCGAAAATAGGGAGCCATAATAAATCCTACTATCCTACTAATATTATAAACGCGACAGTGAGTTTGTATGTTTGTTACCTCTTCACGCTTTAACAACTGAACCGATTTGGATGAAATTTAGAATGGATATAGTTTGAGACTCAGGGAAGGACATAGGGTACTATTTATCCTGAAATTCCCACGGGTAGCGAAGGCCACGAGCACAGCTAGTAAATAATTATAAATCAATATATAGGGACAAATTACACTAATTAAATTAACTCCAAATTAAGTTTATTTAATTCCATGGGAAATAGGAGACTCTACCAACAAGAACCTAGTTCTTAAATTTATTGATGATGTTAAAAAAAAACAAAACAAAAGTAGCAAAAAGAGCAAACCATTCTAATAATAAAGTCGCAAACAAATCATGATAATGTGCAAATATATCACAATACAACCCGCGGCAGCTAACAGTGTCGCGGGAAATATTTTGAATAAGTACAGCCAACATCACATCATGCTACACAAATAGGCATGACGACGTTTTAAAGCTGAACATGATCCTTTCTTCATCATCTTCCTCGCCTTCAACCTAGTTGGGGTCGGCTCTGTATGTCAACTCTCTCCGTAGTTTTCTATCATTTACCATATCTGTACTAACCCTCCTTTCATTTCAAAGTATCACAGGACTATATATGATACTTTAAATGGATAATCTAATAAATATTTAAAGGGCGGCTATCTACGAGTAATGTCTGATTGTTCGCAAAATCATTTTAAATATTTACGATGACAATGTATTTCAAATGACGTCGCCACTTCTGCATTTGCCTTAAGAAATATTGTACTTGACTCAAACTTATGCAAAAGATTACGATCATAAAACGTATTAAAATTTCACATGAGGTCACGGCTTTTTGCTTTTTTACACGCGATGACGTCACAAGCCCGCACTCCAGAACTACTCATCACTTAGACACACGAAAAACAAACAAACGAACTCCAGAACTCCGCAAGAGATGGGTCTATTGATTTTGTTTTTCATACTAATCGCATACAAAACTTTTGTTTTGACTGTTTTGACATTTAGAAAAATTCAGATTTTGTCATCTAGCAGATTTTACCACTGTTATCGCTGCATAAAGGTACGTAAATGTTAACTTACTGCTGACTGTACATAAAGTTGGCCTGTAAATCTTATTGTCTACAAAGTTGCGATCTGTACAGGTAACAAGTTTAACGCTTAGGAATAACGCGAACAACACAAAGAGTAAACGTTTCATTTGAGGAACTTTGAACCACTTGGATTTTACCGTTTGTTGTTTGTTATTAGAGTGTGTGAGTGGCCAACACTTGTGTCTGATTTTTAAGGCTGCGCATTTTAGATTTCTCTCTGAGCATGCGGTTGGTTTTTCAGGTTTCTTTTTTAAATTAACAATAAGGGTTTTTCCAACAACTTGAATCAGATATTTTTTTCAAAACGTTGAAAACAATATTTTTTATGGGATTTCTATGAAACAAAGACTAATGACGACATAGTTTCTTAAATTTTCCGCAATTACTTAAAATCAGGTTGAAAATGGATATATTTAATGTCAATGACATTATTTTGTGAAGGTTTTATTCTATTACCAGTAGGTACCATGTATATAGGAAACTTCCTTTTTTGGGAGCTTCCTGCTTCTCTTTTTTTCATACAAAAGTGTGCAGCCGCCCGGGCAATTTGTATGGGAGTGTCGATTCTTTTGTTATTGGAACGAAGTTCCTTATCGCACGTTGCGAAAGAGGGCTAGACGGAAAAAATTAAGACCAAAAGTTGTAACGACACTTTTTGCTATAGTTGTAAGCTGTGCGGCGTGCGCGTGTTTCTGTCTGTCTCTCTCTCACCTAGTTAATCGAAAGGAACTTCGTTCCATCCGGGTGTCCCTTGACACCTCTCAAGTTTTTTATTATCGTTATGCTTTAGTGATCTAGATAACCCGTTCGATTTGTTACTTCTACGTTTATACATAGATATTGTATTGAAAATATTACCAGTTGACTTGCTACACTTGCATTTTTTCCAATTTCTCAACATGTCCCAAAGGTATGGTAGATAATACTAATAGCCTTAAGTTCGACCCATTGTAATCAATCCATTTTTAGGATTGTGTGCAATTAATCCCCCGACCCTACACTTCTCCATACAAACGTAGTCTACGTTTAATTTTGAAACCACATGTCAGATTCCGGTAAAAATTGGTAATTGTAAAGAAATTGCAATTATCTAGGGTTATAACTGGTTTCCTATGGTAAAATTATGAACTGGAAAGAAAATATAACGATTTAGAAGTTTCCCATACTAAATGGTCAAAAATGATATAAAACACTATATTCTATTTCAAGTTCATATTTTTAGTGTCGGAAACTAGTTATAAACCTAGATAATTGCAATATCTTTGAAATTACAAAATTTTGCCCAAATCGAACATGTCGTTTTGAAATAAAACGTAGACTACGTTTGTATGGAAAGTTGTATTTTGGTCTAGGGTCGGGGGACCCTGAACCTAAATAAAATACATACTACTGTAATGAAGATTTATTGATGGGTTGTGGCGGTGAACTTCTAAACGGCCAACTTGCACCATCGAGATAAAAATTGATAACCTCTCGATTAGGGCTCCGCCAAACATCCTGCGAACGGTCTTAATCTCCCAAGTTTCAGATTTATTGCGAGCGCTGTGATCACTTCAGTTTCGGAGTTTCCTAGTTTTTCCGCTTGGCGCCACAAGTTACTGATCGATGTGTTTTGCAAGTTCGTTTTGGGAATAACTTTATGATTTATGCTTTCCGGCTATAAGCTAACCTACCTTTCTTAACTAATTCAGGGTAGCCAAATTGGTCGCTTGCGTTGCGTCACTTGTTCGGCGCTCGCTCGCTCGATTCTGTGATGGTCACTGCATAACCATAACCTAACTTACCTTTGGTGACTAACGTGGGATAACTAAATTGGACGCCTGCGTCACTTGGTCGACGCTCGCTCGCTCGATTCTGTGATGGTCACTGCATAACCATAAACTAACTTTCCTTTGGTGACTAACGTGGGATAACTAAATTGGACGCCTGCGTCACTTGGTCGACGCTCGCTCGCTTCTGTGATGGTCACTGCATAACCATAACCTAACTTTCCTTTGGTGACTAACTCGGGGTAACTAAATTGGTCGCCTGCGTCACTTGGTCGACGCTCGCTCGATTCTGTGATGGTCACTGCATAACCATAACCTAACTTTCCTTTGGTGACTAACTCGGGGTAAATAAATTGGTCGCCTGCGTCACTTGGTCGACGCTCGCTCGATTCTGTGATGGTCACTGCATAACCATAACCTAACTTTCCTTTGGTGACTAAGGTGGGATAACTAAATTGGACGCCTGCGTCACTTGTTTGGCGCTCGCTCGCTCGCTTCTGTGATGGTCACTGCATAACCATAACCTAGCCTTCCTTTGGTGACTAACTCGGGGTAGCCAAATTGGACGCCTGCGTCACTTGTTCGGCGCTCGCTCGCTCGATTCTGTGATGGTCACTGCATAACCATAACCTAACTTTCCTTTGGTGACTAACGCGGGATAACTAAATTGGACGCCTGCGTCACTTGGTCGACGCTCGCTCGCTTCGCTCATTCGCTTCTGTGATGGTTACTGAACAACCATAACCTTACCCACCATCCTTGACTAATTCAGGGTAGTCAAATTGGTTGTTTCCGTCATTTGCTCCTCGTTCGCTCGCTTCGCTCGCTTGCTCCTGTGATGGTCAATGCACAACCACACCTAACCTGCCTTCCGTGATTAATTCGGGGTGATGATTAATACCTTTTTACATCCTTTTTCTGATTTAAATTAATTTTAAGCTAAACGAAATTACCGGAAGTTGAATTTTGTCAAGCGTCCCGTTTTACCCTTTGGGTGCGTAACCCTATAAAAGGAATCAAAATAGTGATAGATTGCTAGCCTAATTTAACAATTTTAATACCTTTATATTTATAACTATGTTCCATTTCCATAATAAATGAAAAATATCTTCTACACTGGTATAGCAGCATACTCAAATTCATAATTAAGCCAAATTTAATGAACTACGAGTATATGTTGCGGTCATGTAGTTTGGTTACCATATAACAGTGTATGCAAACTGCCGTTAGCTGGAATTTCGCAGTTTCGGTTAATTGAACAGCAGGCCTGATTGCCTAGGCCATTTTAGTTTTGTTCAGTCGTATTTGTTACGCATGTACGTACTTACATACATACATACACTGTTACGTTGTTATCCCTAATGGTAATAGGGGAGATAGCTGTTTAGGTCTTATGCAAGTACTTATAGTCCAGCCTAACCCTTGGAGGGCGCGTTAAGCCGGTCCCGGTCACTGTCTTTGACATTGGTCGTTACCTAAAACCATGTCAAAGGCCTTTTAGGCGGTTTAAAAATTCTGACATTAGTGTTAGAGTCACTAACACACACGATAAGAAGAAGCCTAACTTTATTTGCTAAGCAAATTAAAAAAAGCCCGACTGTCAATATCACCATCTAGTGATAAATAAGGGAACTATCGATACGATTTGATATCCGTAGCGTCATTTTTTGCTAGGAATAACATTGACTTTCAAGCGTAAACTCCTAATAACTTTGAAACGGCTGACCGATTTTCATCAAACACTAGCTTAACGCAAGGGACCTTGCTTTCACGTAAAAAAATTGCATTGAAATCCATCTGTTCGAGGGCTACAATGACACAGACATACCGACAGATATTAGCGTCAAACTTATAACACCCCTCTTTTTTGTAGGGGGTTAAAAATTAACTCGCTCTGTGAGGTGTTCGTTACACTATTAAAACCCATATGAAAATAGCACTAGTTTCTGAAATCAAAATCAAACATTTTTATTCAATGTAGGATAAAATCTCTTATTGAAGGTAATTTTTTAGGGTTCCGTATCCAAAGGGTAAAAACGGGACCTATACTTAGCCAGAAGCTACACAGCCAAGTTACATTACAAATATTTAACAAAAAGTCCCGACAAAATTTATGCGTTTTTAGGGTTCCGTACCTCAAAAGGAAAAAACGGAACCCTTATAGGATCACTTTGTTGTCCGTCTGTCCGTCCGTCCGTCCGTCTGTCAAGACCCTTTTTCCCCCCTCAGGAACGCGTGGAGGTATGAAGCTGAAATTTATATCAATTACTCAGGTCTACTGTCCCTTGAAGCTGTGAAAAAATCAAACTTCTAAGCCAACGCAATCAAAAGATACAGCCGTTTATGCCGCAAATTTTCGACACTTGCAAGGGAATCAAAACTAGGATTGCCAACTTTTTTTAGCAGAAATAAAGTATATCTGATTTTAAAGGAGGTAAATAAAGAGTATGCACTTATAAAAAAGAGTATAATTTATTTTATATATATTCCAGCTGAAGAAATTGAAAAAATTACACCACAAATCATGCATTTTGCATTTGTATCATTTTCTGGGTCTTTTCTCAGCCACGAAAATTCATTTTCCCACGATTGTGTGTATTTTTGTGACCTTTTTTTCTTGGCAACAACTTTTTGCTTTTTACGTGGGGGGGTGCTTGGGTTATATTCTTGATCTGCATTATTTTGTTCCTCAATTACGTCATCCATTACAAATTGGCTAAAACAAACAAAAAACAAGTCACAACACAGTGGAAACAAAATCAATGTAACCGGTAACCTCAAACTCCGGACAACTCAAAATAACTTGTGACATGACAGTGACACATTTAATATAATGAATGACATTAGTGGCTGCGTTCAGGAACGTTCGAATATGGATTGAGGAATCGGCGATACCAACATAATAACAGTAAATAGTGGACTTTTTTATTCTGATTAAGGTTTTTGCGTATTATTACAGACGTGCACTAAACATTTTGTAAAAAAGAGTATTTTAGCGTACTTTATTAGTGTTATAGATTATAGAGTACGACCACATGATATAGAGGACAATACTCTATTTTAGAGTACGGTTGGCAACCCTAATCAAAACCTACAGGGTGCTTCCCGTGAACTCAGAATCTTGAAATTTGGTACGAAGCAACGTCTTATAGCATAGATAAAGGAAAAATTACGAAAACCATAAATTTTTAGTTACATCACATAATATATATTTTTTTAATAATTTTAAACTTACTACCCATTTCCTCATAAACGCGTAGAGGTATTAAATTTGTACGGAACCCTCGGTGCGCGAGTCCGACTCGCACTTGGCCGGTTTATTTATTATTATTGAGAACTTGTAATTTCATTATTAAAAACGGGTTACTCACGTAATAGACTTAGCTACTGGCCGACATGTTAACTCTTTTTAATAATGTCTATGTCTGACGTTAGTTTTAATCAAAGAAATGTAATTTCATATTTATTTGGATGACATTGGACACTGATTGCACTATTGACAACGTGTCCCACTTAAGCCCCCATTACCCCACAGGCACACGTCGAAAATGACATGTTATCACTTTGCCTCATTACATGGAGTCGCGAGGCGTGAACCGATAATATGACCGATTGCCACGGGTTGCGCAATATGTCGTTATTTTTGATTGATAAGGTGGGGAGAGATAATGTGTCAAAACAAATATCGGGCCAGGTGATTTTTTGATACATACTTAATTTGGTAGAGATTATTTATTGATACATAAGTAAGTAATAAGAACTTTGCCCAGCAGTGGGACAGTTAAGTTTTTTTTTTTAAAGTAAGTTATCATCATTATCATAATTAAGAGCGGTGCTTTTGTGAAAACAAAGGTGACAGCGATAATGTGTCAAAACAAATATCGGGCCAGGTGATTTTTTCACATAAATAATTTGCTAGAGACTATTTATTGATGCATACATAAGTTATCATCATTAAAGTTTAAGAGCGGTGCTCTTGAGAATAAAGTGTGACAGCATTGTATCAAGATGACAAGAAGTTGGCGAAAAGCAGAATTGAATGGAAGAAACTCCACATAAGTTATATGCAGTTCTAAATTGGTTCAAAACCAATTTATTACGAGTTGGTAATTTTTGGCGTGAAACGAAAACATATAGAACACACTATTTTTCTTTCTGCACACTTATAAGCCGATAAAGGAAATGGGCCAGAATCCCATCATCAATCACTTCATTAGAAAATGCGTATTGCTAACGATGTCTATTCTCTTTTTTGTTTTCGTTCTTCACCTACAAGCTCACCATTAAGCACAATGGCTCTTGGCTCTGCCCATCTCCTAAAGACGTGACTAGTACAGTCGGCTAACGAGATACTTGGGTCGGCCTTCCTAAATCTTCAATTTCCTTTTAAACTCAAAATAGAATTAACATGAAAATGTATATTTAGAAAGACTTTATTAAAATCTTTCTGAATATAAGTACATTTTCATATCAATATTATTTTGAGTTTAAGAGAAAATTCAAGATATAGGTACAGGGCATTCCCATAATAAATCTAACCACGGGCTATACAAGACGACCCCTATAGTTAAATGAAAATAAAATAACAGTCAAAGACTAAAAAATAAATTCCATACTAAAGTAAAGAATGCAGAAATTAGCTTTTTTTTTGACTGTTATTTTGTTATCATTTCAATATTATAGAGATCTAGTATAGCTTGTGGTTCGATTTATTACGGGTGTGTCCCTTCCGTGTCGTATAACTTGATCTGATTCAAGCTTCTATTACATTTATCTACATCTTAACTTATCAATTAAAAATAATGAAACACTGACCTTTCTGTCTGTCCACACTTCGCTAACGAGGCAACCCTGTCAGGGCTGCCACGCGCACGTGTCATTGGGACAACACAAGGTGCAATAGGGTTGACAGCCGTTGCGTGTTTGATTGTTATCCATTGCAGAATAATATTTACTTTATTTACCCCTGTTTTAAAATCTCATAGAAAATATGAGGGTGTTGGAAAATCATATCGAAGTTACATGACATGTACTGGTCGTTGAGTAGACAATTACCTATTTCCCAAATATTTAAATAGTTGGAAAACTAATTGGAGTTTTTTTTACATACTGTATATTAAAATTGTATATAGTCATTATAAAATGGATGAAGAAGTGAACTTTAATTTGCGTTGAATACCGAATACAGTATTACGTCTTTAACTCTATTTTCATGGGTTTACTGTGAATACACACTTACATTCAACCAAATAACAAATAATAATGATCAGAAAGATAACTTAAAAAAAAACATAGGCTTAATTTGAAACAATGTCTACTTATTTTATCAAATCTTAAAATAATGTGCGCATACTCGAGTACGTGTAGCAAGTAAGTCTAAAACATCTAGAGGGTTATAATCCTATAAAATTAAAAGGGAATTAGTATGCATGAGATACAACAGAGTCCGTGCCACTCCGAACTTGTACGCGTTATAATGTGTAGCCGAATCTCTTAGTTTCGAGCCACTGACTTAGTGGAATTAGGCTGATGAATTAACTGTAGCCATTTGTTATTTGGAGGTTCTAATGTATTGTTCTGTTACAATATACGACAAGTTGTTCGTAGCTTGTTCGTAGCTGTAACATGTTCTTCTGCCTCACCTTATCCCACTCTATATGGGTTCGAGTCATGTAAGTCTTTTTCATCCTTAACATGCTTTTTTATTTAAAAATAGGCGTCTGTGATGAGTAATAGAATTCCGTGAACAGTTTTTTTTTAATTACGAGGTTAATGGAATTTGTATAACGCTGTAATAACTTTTAAAACGGGACTTTTTTAGTACAATCAAACTCAACTTGATATTTTACAAAGATGCACAAAAACACAAAAAGAGTGATTACAAATTAATAAATTTTATTCAGATATAACCTTTTTTATCAAATGATACAGAGTTAAGAAATGTTTATGTTAAAAATGACATTAACCTTTCAAACACCTACAGTAACTCAAGAACATTTAACATTCACTTATGTATTTCAATGAGGCAGGAGATGAGAATGGCACAGGACCCTAGAAAATGGCGCAAAAAAGGAGGACTATACCCAGCAGTGGGTTGATGTGGGCTTTTTTTGTTTTAGTTTGTTTCGTGTGTGTAGGTGGCCAACAAATTCTTTAAGCTGCCTTAAGGCATCTGAAAATTATGATGACGAAAAATGTTTAAAAGAATTCAAACAAAACTATTAATGTCTCGCATTTTATACAAGGTAGGTATGTGACAAAATGGCGGGCTTTTATAAAACACAATAAAATCCGAACGCCCATGTCAATTTACCTAAATCTCTAGCTGACACTGCACTACGTCCCTCGGTGATGTAGACATACGAACCAATATTCGGCACGGTCCCGCTACAGTTGTTTTTTAATCCCTAGCTACATATTTACGTCATCTAGCTTTGAGATTAATTTACCTTATAAAGTAATTCAGTAAAGGAATTGTAGTTTTTTACCTTTTTAATAAATAATTTATTGTTCCACGGTGGTCTGAGAGAAAAAAAAACTTAGAAGGTACCAGCTGCTTCCTCGAATAAAATGGGCGAGAGTGTAATTATATTAATAGGCGATTTCTATTTTGATTCCTTTTTCCACCATCCCGCTAAATGTGACTTTTAAGTCTTTCGGCCCTGGGCTCTATCTACTTAGAGCCGCAATACCCAAAGTGGTATGTCTGTCCCAATAGAGATAAAGACGTGATAGTTCTTACGTATGTACTTATATACTTAATTATATATAGAACATCTCAAGCAACAACAGCATTCCGAAGAGGATTAACAAGGCATTCGTTCAGTTGTTAAACCACAGCAAAATCATTTACATGATTTCTTTTTTTCTACTCCTTTCTTCTTCTTGTCGAGTCCTTCTCCTTTTCAAATAATCTTGGGCCTTCGGCACGAGAACTATTATCATGCTCAACATCGTTGAGAAATAAAAAGCCTACCCGATACGCTGAGCTCCGAAGCAAAGCAACAAATCTAAGAAACGCAAAAAGAACCTTAAAACCGTCACTTACTCTTCTGAAATTTCGTTCCGAATGCTCCGAATCGAATTTAGAAAAAACCTTTACGACAAGAGGGTAGAATCTATTTTGTTCACTCGTTATACACGCAGATGAAATGTATGTACTACATCTGTATGAGTATATTTGCCAGAAACCTTTGTTTATGAGGCACTGCGATTCTTAAATTTGCTTGCAAAGAAGAAGAAAGTGTGAAGCAAGCGTAAGAAACATTATTTCATGTCAATCATTATTGTCAAGTGCTAAAATTCAAATATATCTTTATTATCATAGGATATTTATAATATCTCTTTATAATCGTCACTTTGCTTTATTGCACGATTGTTGATGTCAAATAGCTACATACAGCTGAGTTTACTGCCGCTTCCTAAACGCTAGCACGGACGCTAGTGCAGAAGAAGCGATAACAAATTGCACTACAGCATTTTCTCCAAAGACGTCAACTCACTTGCTGATTTCAGCAATGAGTTATATATGTTGTTAAACATGACATACATATAGATAGAAAACTTAGTTTACTGTCATTTTCACTTACTTATCAATTCTGTAAGGAAACTACAGAAAACTTTCGCACAAGAGCCCATGGGACAAAGCTCCTATTTCAAACACGAAACAGGAAACTAAAAGGGGGAGAATATGAAATTCTTTTTTGTTTTACAAGGAAATTGACATTTATTTTTTATTTATAAAAACCTTTTAAAATTATTTATTATTATTTTATAATAACACGTTATTATTTAATAATAATCTACTTTTGATAACAAGAAAAAAATTGAGTTAAAAGTATGTCAAATATTTAAAAATAATAAAATTAAGTTAGTGTAATATTTACAAATTCTACGTACAGTCCTTATCCAAAGTACATTACTAAGTATTCAGTAAAATTTGCTGCAGCTAATAATCACACTGATGAAGATGTTTTTGTTTCCGACTACGAAAGTATTACCACCATAGGTTTTTCAATAACTTTAACGAGTTATCCAATTTCTCGTTAGTATAAAGCAAATGCCACTAGTTTCAAAGAACACGCATCAATTAAAAAACAAGGTACAAAACATAACCTCTGCAATGCAAGATGCGATTGCGTAAAAATGACCTTTACTTTCTGATGGATACCGACAGCAGTTGCTTTCCCATCGGACGTTGTCGGTGATACCTCAAAGCATATTACGAGTGCATTGATTGGGAATGTTATGTAATAAAATAATGAAAAGAGTTATGGTGATTTAACAAATAAGTGTGCCCTATGTTTTCTGCTCAGATTAAGGGTCCTCCCCGCGCTAACGACCTTGAAAACACAAAAAAATTAATTTCTCTTTCTGTAAGTGAGATTATCAGAAACCCTCGTACAACTTTTTAGCTAGTATCCTTAAGTTTCATTAGAACCTCGAAAATCATTGAAATAAAATACCCTGAATTTTCCTTTGCAAAAAATACTAAAAACGGCCACTTTTGACTCTTTTTGTAAAGGTTTCTAAACCGGATAGTATTTCAATGACTTTCGAGGTTCTAATGAAACTTCAGGATACTAGCTAAAAAGTTGTACGAGGGTTTCTAATAATCTCACTTACAGAAAGAGAAATTAATTTTTTTGTGTTTTCAAGGTCGTTAGCGCAGGGAGGAGCCTTAAATTCTTTAATCTGAGGTTTTCTGGACTAAAATATGATCACTCCATTTTACAAGCTCTTATTTAGTTTCACCTCTCCCGTTGTCTGTCTGTAATCAAATCTTGCTTAAAGACCCACTTCCTACAGTTTGACTGGTAGAGAATGCATTAGCATTAATTTCACCTTATGTGCATTGTGATCAATACAATGGTAATTAATAAATAATATATTAAAAGACTTTAAATAAGTACCTATTTATTTCAATTTCATCACAAAGACATAAAATCAAAATGTCTTTTGAGCGCCGTTAAACAGTGCTTGCCCTTATAAAACCCACGCTAAGTTAAGTACTTTCCCGTCAGCACTAAAATTCTCGTTTATCAACACAATAAAAAAGCAATCTCAAATCAATACAATTCCGACCGTAACTTGATGAAATTCCCGCACAAAGACATCCAAAACTTGATATTGTCGTCGCAAATTGGGTCGGAATAAGAAAAATATAGGGGCGCGTCAGCAGGGTTAAATCGACCGGGACACGTATACACCTGCCTGGGGGATATATACACGTACTGTATGATGTAACGAGGGAAATGGATATGCGTATTCGTATATGGTGTTGATAACATATGGTTTCAACGAATATCATTTACTTCTCAGTTACATGTTTCTTCCATATACTATAAGGTTACAATGGGCCACGTTGTAAAATTCTGAAAATTTGCGAATATACGATTAACATTATGATACGATGAAATTAAGTTATTAATAATAAATAATATAATTTCTTTAAAAAAATTGTCGTTTTTTGGAACAAACAAACGTAAAAAGTGTCCCGAAAAGGACTAAGCAGGGAATTAAATTTATTAACAATATTAATCAGAGTCGCAAAAAAGATAAACATCCAAGCGCTACTTTTCATTCTTATCCCAAAAAAAGTGCATCAAAAAGAAATTTTGCTACAAAAATGTAATAACCATCAACACGATAAAAAGAAGCTAAGGAAAATATAGGGGCACGTCAGCAAGGTTAAATCGAGCGGGGTACACAACACACCTGTGGGGATACGCGAATGGGATGCGTATATGCTACGCTTCTGATAATAACATATTGCGGGAACGAACACCTTTATAAACATCGCATTCTCGTATATTTTTGCACTATTTCTTATCTTCTTTTTATCGAATGTGTTGATAGCCTAAAGTGGACACAGTTAGGCCACGTTGTAAATTATGTAAGTCTTTACAGTTCATTTAAAGCGGAAAAGTGGGCCAAATTCGAATTGCTTTATCAATCCAAGTCTGACTAGAAAGGTAGAAGCATATATAGCTATACAACAAAGGTATAGGTACGTACCTTTTCGTGATGTTAGAGCTTAAAATTCTAGATTTTTCCTATACGGCTACCTAGTCGTATATGAAAAATGCCTACCTAACATTAGGTATTTCCTACCTACCTAGGTAGGAAATACCATGCAGGTCTGGAAAACACTTAAAATGGTAGGTATAGGTACAGCTGGTTATTTTCCCGCGCAGATCATAAAAGCTAATCAAGGGAATGGGCGTTAAGGGTTTTTCTGTCCTGCGCTGTAAGACCGTAAGGGTTCTGAAGCCTAACCCCGAAAAAAAACAAGAAATACCTAACCGGCCAACTGCGATTCGGACTCGCGCACTAAGAGTTCCGTGCCATTATCTATAAACCACGTTTGTTAAGGACTTAATTAAACGAACAAAATCGTGATAGGAGCCTAACCAAGGTTTCCTCACGTCATACAAACTGGACTAAACCGTTCGCACGTGTGTTTGTATAGAGATTCGTGACCTGACGATATCTATCGCATCGTGTCGAAAGAGGTCATTGTCGATTGTCTATTGGCACTGTTTGCTTTATATGTTTGAAGATTGGTTTCTTCGAAGAAGTCACTTTTTATTATTACTACACGCTTTTATATAACTTGCAATGTATCTTGTACGAGTATATGAGTATCAATCAATATATCTCGTATGTGTGTATGTATGAATGTTTGTTTAGGTAAAATCTTGCAATTAAATTTTCAACCAGTTATCTTCAACCGATTTAGCAAAAATTTTGAATGATTGTGTATGTCGGATGAAAATATAAATTATGAAGTCAATAAGCTGTTCTGAATTCTGGATGATGGAGTCGAGACATATCCGACGGAACTCAGTTATAATATAAAACAACATAACTTCATTGAGTAGGACTCGTTTGATTTGTCTTGACGAGCACTTTATGGTAGACGACTAGGGTCTGATCACGGAAACGGATGGTGGTCGATGGAACTCAGTAATAAAACGACTCAACTCCATCGAGTTTGGGCTTAATTAATTTGGCCTCACAATAAAAGCTACAAAAAATGTAATTAAAAAAAAAAACTTATAAACTCTTTAATGCACTAAAACGGAATGGAAATTCCGTTACGTCACAAACATATTACAAAAATTTACTCCTAAAAAAAATTACCAATCTTCGCACTTTGCAGACCAATAACAACCACTTAAGGGGGTACCTAAAAAAATAGATGTTTTTTATGTGAGTGTATCGTCCAATTAGGACAGTGAAAAAATCTGAATTAAATATATATTTTAATTGACTATATACCTGAAATATTGATTAGGCTCAAAACATATTAGCATATAATTTTCTCGATACAAAATAAATCCAAAGTTCCCTCTCCTTTTTCTTTATGTGGGTGCAGTACATAAAAGAAGCATGTTTTACCAGCAAATATTTGTTTAAACCAACGACCACTGATGTATCTAGGGAACAGTTAGAATAAAATTATTTTAAAAAATATTTTTATAATTTATTAATATCTGGCCACTAATATGATAAAGTGCACGAAATAACCCAAGCACATTGATATCCCCTGCCTCGCTCTTCACTATGTAAAACCCATAAACTTATCCCTTTCGCAAGCGCCGCCCATTCGGCCATTCGATGTTGACGAGGTCGGACGTGTGTCCAATTTTGTCAGCCGCGAAATTATGATTTTTACGAAAGATTTCCTTAGACACACGTGATCTTTAATTTCGACCAGAGTCTTGAAGCAGTAGTGGTGTCGCGGTCTATTTTGCGCGACAAATGAATGCGCCCCGGGTTCGAATCCCAACATGTGTTTTACAATTTTATATTTTTATTCTCTTTGTTTATTAAGTAACATAGATTAGGTTTTTTTAATAACATAATCTATCAAAATATTACAATATTTTTATATTATTGTGATTTTTAGTAAGAAATTTATTATTTCTTTCTTTGATAAATCTATAACTTCTGCTAAAAACATAGTAAACACACGTCATTAATTTTAATATCATAATTAAATTTAAAAATTATCTTGTTAGCCGCGTATTATTTTTTCGAAAGATTTTTTTAGGCACATGCAATCTTTAATTTCGTCGTGTAATGCGTAATAATACTGGAATTGTGGTCCATTCTGTGCGCCATTATGTGCTCAGCTTACAGATTCCGGGTTCGAATCCTAGCACGTATCATACAATTATATATTTTTTAATATTGTGATTTTTTGTGGGAAATTTCTTATATCTTTTTTTGATAAATATATCACTTTTGCTAAAGAAAATAGTAAACATACATCATCATTAATTGTAATACCATAATTAAATAAAAAATGGACACATTTTATAATATTTAATTGTTTTTATACTCACTTTGCATCTTACGCAGTAGGTACTTATTTGATTATAATTTGGGTGCAGAAATAAAATGCCTTTACAAACCAATTTTTATACAAGTACATAGTAAAAGTAGAATTTAGAAGGTGCTGTTGTATATGTTACGGCTAGAACTAGGTGCAGCCTGCGATTGGCCGCACCTAGTTCTAGCCGAAATGATAAAGGCTAAACCTAGTTCTAGCCGAAAATAAGTAGGATACACCTAAGTGTAGCCATCTGAGACCGGCTGCACCTACTTCTAGCCGGCTAAACCTTGGCGTAGTCGCATTTCGGGTTTTAGCCGTAACATATACATACCTATGTCTATTGTGTCAATTGTGTGTGACCGGATCACCGAACCGCACGCACCGCGAATGGCGCACCGCATAGACAATTTTGATCATGTTCTTCCCACTCCGCTCTGTAGTCGTCCGTCGCCGCGTCGCGTCGACCGAAGACAACGGCAGCGCACAGCGTTGTATTTGTTTGTCTTTCTAATTACCTACGCGTTTTGTGTTCTAGTTATTGAAATTGCAGATTTTATATTATAAATAGGAAATTATAATTACATTGGTTTTTATGATAATATCCAATCCATAAGTAAAGGCAAAGATAATATAATTACTAAGGTAAGTAAGTTTAATTAGGGTTAGGTTAGATTTCTGTAAAATATTTTGTCAAATTCTTGTGTATATAAATAACCGGCCAAGTGCGAGTCGGACTCGCGCACTAAGGGTTCTGTATCTATAAAAATCAAGTTTTTTGTATGGGAGCCCCCTTAATTATTTTTTTTATTATTACAATGAAAATATAACTAAGTATTTTGTGAATATTTCAAGTGCCTACCTGTTGCCATTATTGACATCGAGCAAAAAAGGGCAAAAAAATCGTGTTTGTTTTATGGGAGCCCCCCTTAAATATTTATTTTATTTTATTTTTAGTAGTTGTTGTCACAGCGGCAACAGAAATACATAATTTGTAAAAATTTCAACTGTCTAGCTATCGCGGTTCTTGAGATGCCTGGCGACAGACAGACGGACAGACAGCAAAGTCCCGTTTTTACCTTTTGGGTACGGAACCCTAAAAACTAATTAATTAGGTAATCAAAATGGGAAACAAAAACATACTTTTCAAAAGTTAAATTGAAGCAGAAATAAGCGGCCAAGTGCGAGTCGGATTCGCCCATGAAGGGTTCCGTAGTAGCAAATAACATATTATAAGTCTTGTAGTATGTTTTTTTAATTTTTATATTTGATTTGATTGAATGTAAGGTAAATTGCCGTTTTTTTTTTCTATTTTTGTGTCAAAACCTTAATGTGGTTCACATAATACATCTACTTACCAAGTTTCAACAGCATAGGTCTTATAGTTTCGGAAAAAAGTGGCTGTGACATACGGACGGACGGACAGACAGACAGACAGACAGACAGACAGACATGACGAATCCATAAGGGTTCCGTTTTTGCCATTTGGCTACGAAACCCTAAAAACAGCTAGCACGTGAGATAAGGAAGAAGAAAACGTAAGTACTTACCTACCTAACTACCTAATACTTTACACTTATATTACAGGTACGTGAATAACTCGTAATTTTATGATGTACGTACCTACATATACATACTTATATGTATGTAGCTAGCTTGACATTATTCATAATGCCCGGGTATTATGAACAATGACACGATTTATCACTTGCTCCATAACATGTACATTACCTAGGCATTGTAAGTCAAAATTGACCGAGACTAGGACTATGACTTTGACTGACTTCGACTTCGGCTTTGACTGACTTTGACTTTAGATTTTACCAAGACTCTTAACTCTTGACTTAGTAGGCATCTACCCGGGTATTTACCCACGCTTGGGTATTTACCCGATATGCAACAGGTATATACCCGTATCTACCCGTTTGGGTGGGTAGATGGGGATATTTATTTAAAATTTAGTGCGTGTCCACTATTTATGTGTAGAAATGTACAAAAAAGTTATTTAATATATAAAACAATGAAGAAAATAACAAAGATGAAAATCACGGGTGCTATTCATATTAAATATACAAATGCCATCTTGTTTGTTATCTGATTGCTTATTTTAACATGTGATTAGGTCTATAAACATACGGGTAAATACCCGGCATACTGTTTTTTAGGCAACGTTATAACGAGTTGATGGGGGATCGAAGAAGTCGTCGATAAGAATATATTTTGTTGGGTCTACCTTTTATGGTAGAACTTTTTAGTTAAGAATATTATAATGCATAACAGCGTATGTTAGAAACCTCATTTCGTAGAATTTAGATTGTCATTTCTCATACATTTAGAATCCATAATTTTTAAATTAATATTCATCTTATGGCATAAACTTGATAGCTATAATAATTAAAACGAAGAATCATTATATCGCAGACAGTTCACAGCTAGAATGGCATTTTAGCATAAAATCAATTTCTAAATAAGGCAGAATCGTCATATCTTGGAGTATGTACAGTAAGAATCATCATTTGGCTTAAGGCCATACCCAAATTTTCCGGGGTCCAGTGGCGCCGCCATTTAAAATAAATCAATTAAAAGGAAACGGAGATATCATTTAAAATTGTGTCTTGGTCAAGTTCTAGATACCCATACATAGACTTAATGGTCTCAAAGTTCTACGAGATAATAAATAACCAGTTAAATTACATAAACATAATACACGCTTTCCACCTTGGTACACTCCAGCTCTTATCAAAATTATAAATGAAAAATTAAAATATCATAAAAAATGGAAAACATACAAGAGAAATACTGATTTTGAGACATTTAAGTTGTTGCGCGAGAGGCAGAAAAAGGTCCAGTTGGAATGCTATGACAGTTTCATACGAGACTCTGAGAACAAAATAAAACTAAATAGTAAATGCTTCTGGCCAATTCTGGTATGCCTGATTCAATGTTCTTTGATGATAAGACAACAACAGATGGTGTTGAAATCTGTAATCTATTAAATAGATACTTTCAGTCAATGTTTGAACCTGAGCGAAATTATTCAACGCAGTCTACTCATTCGGAATCTCATAAATCATCCAGTACTCTTTCTATAGGCTCTATCAATATAACTGTGTCAGATGTAGAAAAACGTTTAAAGCAATTAGATATAAGTAAAAGTTATGGACCCGACGGCATACCCCCAATATTTCTGCAGATATGTCATAAAAATCTCGCTGTACCACTAACACTGCTGTTTCAACATTCATTACGAACGGGAAAAATGCCAGAGATCTGGAAACAATGTTATATAACACCGATTCACAAATCCGGCGATAAACATAACGTAAGAAATTATAGACCAATATCCAAAATAAGTGCTATACCTAAACTGTTTGAAAAAATTATCTATGATAATCTTTACCCTCTACTTAGACCAATATTAGTAAACCAACAACATGGATTCGTGGATAAGAGATCTGTAGAAAGCAATCTCTGTGAATTCACACATAAAATAGCAACGTCGATGGATGAGGGCTTTCAAGTAGATGTAGCATATACCGATTACTCTAAAGCATTCGACAAAATTCCTCATTCTATTCTTGTGCGTAAATTGAGTGATCTCGGAATCCACGGCGACTTGTTGCGTTGGCTTGAATCATATTTGAGACATCGAAGTCAGGCAGTTTTGGTCAAGGGTTATTGCTCTACTTTTGTTCCGATCTCCTCAGGTGTCCCACAAGGTGCTCATTTAGCTCCTCTTCTTTTTAATATATATATTAATGATCTCATCATAATGTTTAATCATAATAATATTATTTTATATGCCGATGATATGAAAATTTTTAGAACTATAAAATCTGAATTTGATTGCGCCGACCTGCAAAACGATTTAAACACCCTAAATGAATATTGCAAACTTAACGGTCTTCACCTAAACACAGGAAAGTGTAATATAATTACATTTACTAGGAAACTAAAACCAATACTATATAATTATAAATTAGATAATGAATCACTTAAGCGTGTTTCTGAAATAAAAGATTTAGGGGTAACCTTAGATTCCAAACTTACTTTTAATTCTCATGTCATTAACATTACAGCAAGAGCTTTTCGTATGCTGGGCTTTATTATTCGAATTGGGAAAGACTTCAAACTTTGTTCGACTATGATTCTACTTTTTAATTCATATGTAAGGTCGATCTTAGAATATGCGTCAACGGTTTGGAGTCCGCAATATAAACTGTATATCGACAGCATAGAAAAAATAAATACAAAATTTATCAAACACCTTAAATACAAATCGTCACGCTATGGTTCTGATCTCAATCCAAGGATTGATATAGACATGACACTAATGGATCGCCGCATTCAAAGAGATCAAATGTTTTTATACAAAATTTTGAATAATCAGGTAGACTCTCCCTTCCTCTTAAGTTGTATAAACTTTAAATGTCCCCGTATTAACTCACGTCATCATAAGTTATTTGTTTTGCAAGATACCCACACAAATTATGCAAGTAGGTATGTTTTTGAAAAGAGCTTGTAATTGTTACGATATGTTGTTTCAAGAACTGGATCCCTTCATTCTCTCACCTGCTTCATTCAGAAATGGGCTGAGAAGAATACTATCAACAAAGGTGTAGGATATATTGCTATAATTGTTTGATGTATACTTTTAGTTTAGTTTAATTCTTCTTTAACTTATCTTCTTAGTGACCTTTTTATGTAGTTCCTTTACACTGCTCAAAACGTTATGCGTTAGTTATTAGTGGAAACTTTACTGATGTATGTTTAAGTAGTTAAGTTATATCTGTTTGTACAAGGCTATTGTTTGTTTCCCAAATAAATAAAAATAAAATAAATACCCATTCAAAGTATTTTTTAAACTACTATTTGTAGTTTTAAGTGAGAACGTGAAGCTTTTCTACGCACATTTGCGAAAAACGGCCACTTTAGCTAATGTGCGTAGAAAAGCTTCACGTTCGCACTTTAAATTATAAACAGTAGTTCATAAAATAGTTTTAAGGGTTATCTAGGGCTTGACCAAGACACAATTTTGAATGATATCTCCGTTTCCTTTTAAATGATTTATTTTAAATGGCGGGGCCACTGGACCCCGGAAAATTTGGGTATGGCCTTAAGTGCTCATATTGTAGATAAGGTATAGTAAGAAAAATGTGTATTTCATGATAGGTACTGTAACAAATCAATTGCAACCGTTTTTTAACAAACCTAATCTAAACTCCACGGCAAAATTGTTTTTGTGTCTGTGTTACTATCGCCCTAACTTGAGTCGCTCGCTCGCTCATGTGTTGGTCACAGGAAACCTAAAAAACCTAACGTACACTCCACGGCAAAGTTGTTTTTGTGTGTGTGTCTACTGATCGAAAATTTTGCGATCCGTTACAGGAAAAAATATAATTTCAAAAATTTATTTAAAAAAATTAGGGAGTACCGGCAAAAAAAATGCTTGGGGGGGGGGGGGGGGGGCATATCACTATACTCAAATTCGGGTAGCACGTTTCTAATGTTGAGCCCGTGCCGTGGTGTAGTCACAGTTCTAACATAACCTAACCTATATTTCTATATTTTTGCCCTAACCGAGTAAACTCGGAATGCTATTTTGTGTAGATTGTAATGATTATGGTTTTCATTATTCCCTGTATTCAAAAAATATCATAGTATGAAAAGGCTGTCTACCTTGTAGTCGCACATAACCTAACCTATATTTTTGCCCTAACCGAGTAAATTCGGAATGTTTTTTTTTTATGTTGACCAACAATATTATCGAATTTAATGACTATGGTATTAATCAATTATTATGCTTTTTTATTAGCGTTGCAGATGAATTTAAGCCATCTTCTTAGAAGGTGAAAAAAATACTCAATAAAAGTAGTACTAATTAAATATTATTGTAAACAAATTATACGAAAGTTAATGTATGTAAATGGTCATTAAACTAAATGAAATTGTGACATGTTAAAAGTATGCTATTGTTCGAATATATAAAAATTCGACCAAATGAAAATTATATTCAATATTTTTTATGTATTTGAAATGTTCTATTAAATAAGATTCTGCCAAGTATGTTATGCCAAATGAAATTCGGAGCATCAAGATTCTGCCAGATAGATGGTACCCATTTTGTTCTGAGACCAACCCCGAAATCAGTAGTTTTGACTCTTGGATGAGCAGTCAAAGATACCTACTCTCTATATATGTATGAGGGTGCTCATATATTGACAACGCATTTGATGTCTGATTGCTCATTTTAACATCTAATTAGGTCTAAAAACATTTGCCAGCAAAAAATATAAACTTACACCTGTCAATTTGTATATTCTCATACAACGGGTAGACAAGTTGATGGGGGATCAAAGAATTTGTCTATACGAATATCTTTTGTTCCGATACCAACCCCGAAATCAGTAGTTTTGGCTCTTAGATGAGCAGTTAAAAATCTACTCTCTCTGTATGTTTGAGGGTGTTCATATATTGACATCGCATTTTATATCTTGTTACTCATTTCACCACTTATAAATATGTCTTTGCGCACCTCCCAGCAAAAAATGAGTATAAGTCAAAGAAGCCTACTTTCAAAGTATGATTAGTATGGTGGTTTCATATACTTTTAAGTCAGATTTGACGTCTACCTGCATTTTAAACATATTATAAACTTAATTGCAAAGCCATCTATATTGTTCACGACGAAATAAATAACTAGTACCTAATGTATATAGTTGCCCTTTTTTATTGTTCATTTGTAAGAATAAATATATATTTGAATAAGTAGAATAGGTAGGACTAGGATAAGATGTGAAATGTATATAAGTTTAGTTATGGAGAAATAAAGAGTATTTTGTTTTTGTCTTTTACTGTTAGGTACCTTAGACCCAAGCTAGGATAGCTAGCTTTGTTTGCAAGAGAAAAGTAACGTAAGATAGGTACACATTAGAAGTGGGTACTTCATACCCACTTATACAGACAAATAGGTACACTATCTTGTATATAAGTAAATAACACTTGATTTAAAGTACATAAAGCTTACATGGGTCTAAAGAAATAGGATGGTGTGATTGCTCGCATGCATAATAGTGGCATACGTGACCAACTCACAAGTATATCGGTCGAAATTAATGCATAATTACAAATTATTTGTCAGAGTTGTATCAACATAATAATATTAATCTTTATCCAAATAAATGTGTTATTAAGTAAGAGTAATAAACGGTGAACAAAATTGTCTTTGACATCACCTAATTTCAATAAACATCTTATAAGATAATACAATTTTAAAATAACTCCACGCGGACGAAGTCGCGGGCAGAGCTGGTTACTCATAACATTCAATCTACCCACCAAATGGGTAGATACGGGTATTTATCGGGTATTTACCCAATGTACCGGGTATATTCCCGAATGGGTTAGACTGGGTATTTAACTATTTACCCACCGCCCATCTCTATGAGCCTTGACTTTTGACTTTGTGATGGTATTGCACTGTTAATCCATACCACCTAACTTCCGTGACTGATTCAGGGTATGAAATAGGTATATCACAAACATATAATTTCATGCATTGCCTAACAGTTATTCAGGCGTTGTAGATAAACATTTCGTAGGAAATGAATTTAACGATTTAAGTGATAAATTAGACATTGTAATAAATGTCCGCGCCGTGTGAAAAATGCCCAATATGAGGAGGCAGTTGTGGTAAAAACTTTTAAAATTATCAAATAGTCCGGGCAATATCATAATACCTAGCCTAGTGAAGAATTAAATTTCGACCTAACAAGTGCAACGAAGGGTGGACTATTGGTTAGGTAGGTGTATTGTTTTTACAATGACAGTTATTGCATATCTGCGAGATAGGTTCGATCCTTACCGATAAATGTTTCGTTTTTAGGGTTCCGTAGCCAAATGGCAAAAACGGAACCTTTATGGATTCGTCATGTCTGTCTGTCTGTCTGTCTGTCTGTCCGTCCGTATATCACAGCCACTTTTTTCCGAAACTATAAGACCTATACTGTTGAAACTTGGTATGTAGATGTATTATGTGAACCGCATTAAGGTTTTGATACAAAAATAAATAAAAAAACAAAAAATTTTGGGGGTTCCCCATACTTAGAACTGAAACTCAAAAAAATATTTTTCATCAAACCCATACGTGTGGGGTATATAGGATAGGTCTTCAAAAATGATATTGAGGTCTCTAATATCATTTTTTTCTAAACTGAATACTTTGCGCGAGAGACACTTCCAAAGTGTAAGTAACTTCTAAAATAAGAGAATGATAAAACTAAAAAAATATATGATGTTCATTACCATGAAAACTACCAGCGAAAATTGGTTTAAACAAGATCTAGTAAGTATTTTTTTTTAATACACACGTCATAAATCATAAATGGCAATTTACCTTTCATTCAATCAAATCAAATAAAAATTAAAAAAAAACATATTAAAAGACTTTTATATTATGTTTTTTGCTACTACGGAACCCTTCATGGGTGAGTCCAACTCGCACTTGGCCGCTTATTTTTTTTATTATATTATGTGGATATTAAGTTTGTTAAGTAGGTATAAAGTGAAAAATCGCGCTAACAATTTTTTTTAGGGGAAGGGATTCATTAATTGATGATTTTTTTAAAGATTTGTTTGAATGAAGTGGTATCCAATATTTCGAATACGTAATTCATTATAAAATGTCTATATAAAATATAATACTTTTCTGTCAATTTTTAATATACATAATATATATATCAAATTCTTGTATATTTTAGATCTTTGTATCAAATACGAAAAGATTTAGGAAAATATTTTGAATTATAACTTTAATTTACGCCATCTATCACAAAATTTTCGACGTCTGATAACGACTTATCACGTTCGGTGTCGGTTCTGATAGATTTACGGAGATGGCGCCACTATCTTTCGATTCAATAAAAGAAAGCCAGCGAAAATGAGAAAGCTATATCGGAAACCACGACTGGAGACGAAGCGGGGAAGGAAGGCGTGGCTTGTGATTAGGTATTTTGAAGTCATGACTGCCCTTAAACATCACAAAATGCCGAAAAAATGTAAATTCAATTTAACTATCAGTCGGCACACAAAG
The DNA here is from genome assembly GCA_963555685.1 of Acrobasis consociella. Classification (NCBI taxonomy): domain Eukaryota; kingdom Metazoa; phylum Arthropoda; class Insecta; order Lepidoptera; family Pyralidae; genus Acrobasis; species Acrobasis consociella. Next base: position 2,897,942 of record OY743121.1, read on the forward strand.
CGGGAACAATCAGAGGTTCTAAACAAATTAGATTCCAAATTCAAACAACTGATTAGATCCGAACACAGCCGAGTCACGTCGCGCCAATTAGAAAACGGTTCCGAATTAATTTGAAAATGGAACACTCGATTTTGATGTAGTGTAATCTGTCATGTGCCCTTTGTAGTCGCCGACAAAGGATTTTGAAGCTAGCGACTCGAAGATAGAGTCGAGATTCTGTTGTGTATATTTTCACCAAAGCTCATGAGATAATAGATGAAATACGGAATGTCATTCACAAAGGGGAAGAACAAGTAAATCTCTACTTTATGTTCGTTGTCAGAGAGTCCATTGTACGTTGACGTAAAGAAGTAGTAATTAGTAAATGTATTCTACTTGGGTCTAAGAAGATTCCTTCCTTGTAATTATGAAATGTCGTTTAGTGCTTCACCCTTTATGTTATTCCACTTAATTTTCCTCGCTATCTTGCTTTAGCGAATAACTTGAGATCTTAAATAGCACTTTGCTTTAGTAAGTAGTCTGCTGTTATGTCAAACATACATACATACTATCACGTCTTTATCCCTAATGGGGCAGACAGAGCGTTTTGGGTCTTGCGGCTCTATGCAGAGCCCAGGGTCGCAAGACCCAAAAGCCACTTTTAGCGTCATGGTGGGCGAAAAGATGGAAACGCAATCAATACAGTGATGGGTTGCTAGCCGCATCGCCTGTTAACATGATTTGCATTTTTGCCCATTCCCTCGATCGGCTTTTACGATCTGCGCGGGAAAAGAAGCAGCTGGTACATTCTAAGTTTTTTTATTTCTCCCAGACCAGCATGTTATGTCAAAAGTTGTACAAATACTAAATAGTAGCACTAAAGAGAATCTTTTGTCCAGAAAACGTAATTGTAGCTACATAAAGTATGCTCTAATTGTTATCGGAGTTATAAATGGAATAATATAAATGACGTAAACCCAAAAGCGTATATAATATTGAGTGTCACAGTCGTAAAATTAAATTTTCTCTCGCTCTCAGTGAAATTTATTACACATAATTACTTACATTTCGCATGATATCTAACTTGAAGAGTCAAGTTATTTCTGTACTCCCTCCAAAAGACTTGAACTCATTTCGTTCTCAAATGAGGTTAAGAGAGACAAATCGACTTTGTAATCAGGTAATATTTTAAAACAGTCTCTTTGTTCTTTTAAGGAATGGAAAGATTTGACATAAGATCGGACGGAATGGAAAAATACCACCACCAATGGAAAACCAGAATCCAAAGATAAATAAATGATTTTTGACTTTTTCGACTTTGACTGTTCATTCTAGTCGCACAAACGTACGAACTCGCGAAACCCAGTCTGGCTTTCGAACTTAAAAATTCTATTCTCCGATTATAGTTACTTGAGCTATCGTAAACAAACATTACATGCTCGGTCGTTAGGCATGACGAATAGAAAAATATTTTTGGTCCATCGGTTAGATTATTTAAAAAATTGTACACGTATTTTTTCGTTTCTCTGAGAAACCATAAATGACAAAAATACAGCGCATTTCAATTTTGCATGACGTCACGGCTGGGTACGATTTTTACTTAGCGATGACGTCGCAAGCCCCCACTCCGGAACTTTGAAGCTCCGTATCTTAGTAAATTTTTACTTTTTTAGTAAACTGAAAAATACGGGTCCATTATATTTGGATAATCTAAAAGACGGACGAATTCCAATCTTACTTTTCGGACCCTGTCGTCACCCCTATAAAAATATACAAAAGTAAAAATAACTGATTTTGACTTTTCTTTCCAGATTGCGTGCACATCCAGCTGTACAAAGACTTAAAAGAGAGACAGAGGAACGGGCAAACGAAGGCGTCTCTGTCGCTCCAGCAGTTTCTGGGCTTTGAATCCGGGTTCACGTTGGACAAGGAATCCAATACCCTGGCCATCCTCTGCGAAGATGTGGTGCCCGTGCTGGCTTTCGACACACGGGAGATACTGATACAATGGAAAGTTAAGGTGAGGAAACTGAATCTATAAACTTAATTTAGATTCATCGTCATCAGGTATTTTTTGTCTCCACTGCAGGAGCACGACCCTCACTGTACCACCAAAGCCATACTTGGCTAGAGCAGCCAGATGACTTGGCCTACACTCTCCTCGCTGGCCAGATGGGTTGAAGAGGTCTCATTGATTTTTAGCTTCTATTTCATAAGTCGCCCTCAACGGCATTCATGAAAGGACTTGGAGTGGCCCTATTCTACTCTGCCAGAAACCACACGGCCATGACCGTATTCGTAGTTAGGTATATAGTATAATGATTATGTGCTTCACTGATAGGTACATAGGTTAGTTGCGCGTGTGCTACTGCCAGCCTATCGCAGACATCTGAATTCTGTCGAGTAGTGTTGCAAGCAATAGTATTAATTATCGATAGTCTATCGATACTATAGTGACCTTGGTAACCAATAACAATATCGACAGGACTATCGATAGTATCAAAACTATCGATACTATCGATAGTCCTTGTGTCGTTAGTTTTTAATTAAAACTATCGATAGTAGTAAGGTACTATTTGTATAAAGAACTATCAATAGTGCAATTTAATATCGATAGTAATTTTAGCTTTTGATAGTTTTTCATACAAATAGTAATAACAGTATCGATGCTGTCGATACTATCGATTCTATCGATACGATCAACTATCGATAGTTATGCAACGCTACAGTCGAATGCCCCGGCGCCGACCACTTCAACCTCCGCTCTCTTCACGCTATCAACACAATGCGACAAAATAACGGGATCTAACACATTTTTATCTCCTCCCAGGTCCAACACAACCTCGGCAGCAGTAAGGAGTTCGCAGCCGTGATCGTCTCGTCCCCGCCCGCAGCCAAGATACAGGCCGGCCCTGTACGCCTCCACGCCTGCGGACCTCGGCTAGCGCTGTGTGCTTCCAGACCACCGGAGGTGTTAGCGCTGTGGGACGTCAAACTGCTAAGGTAAGTCTATCTCTATCTTTAATTTTTTATTAGTGCTGCTGGCAACATCAACGCACCAGCGACGACCAAACTGCGCCGCTCGCACGAACGTCAGAGCGGCGCACTTCACGTCGTGGCTTGACAGTTCGCGGCTGTCACAAACATCGAAATTTGTCATCCGACGGCGATACGAATTATTTTGTACTCATTCAATATCCAAGAAATACAGTCCATTCATACAAGTTAAACATAGTTTCCGCGCCGCAGTAGGGATCCCTAGGAGCTCCAGTTTACGGGCCCGCATAGCATCAATTAGCCTTTTGCTGTCATGTCCCACTGGCTAAGGCCTCCCTCTTGTTCCTACACTCATCTTTGTTTGCTGCAACTGTTGCAAGCTTTTCCTTGTCCAGGCAAAAACCTATCCAGATCATTTCGCCACCTGATTCTGGGTCTACCCGGCGGCGCTCTGGTATCCAAAATGTTTTGAATACCACTCCCCCCCTTGCGAGCCATACGTAATTAATGGATGATCCCCTATTCACCGTAATAAATAAAGAATTTGTGTACATTTCTTAAATACTATTCGTGCAACATAAAACGTGGCGTAAACTACTTGCCTAATGTATATCTTATCATAAAACTGATCTTATACGAAAAAAACTTCATAGAAAAAGGAAAATGCTTTTTCTAATATATTTTTAAAACTAAAAACCGTCGTCACCCCCAAACTACACAACCGTTTTAGATAAAATTTCTATTGGGGCAAAGCATGCCCTTTCAAACGAAACAGAATGTTCAAATCGATCCTGGCGTCTTCGAATTTCGATTAATCGGTGAACATGCATAAAAAATCGCAACGAATTGATAACCTCCTTTTTGGAAGTAGGTTAAAAAAACAGTACAAAAATCTTTATTGCACCAAAAGAACTCAGAAAAACTTTACAGAAAAATCAGTCAGCTTTTTCTAAAAATAGTTTTAGCAGTTTCGTAGGTGCGTCCATCCACCACACTCAACATTATCCATTCTCTCAGTAGTTATATACCCGTTATTTACTGAAATTCCCGTCCATTTACTATTCCCTCACACATCAATCAACTCACAAAGGAAAGAGAACTTGCTCAGTCGACGAGCTTTCAAGTTATCTCCAACTTACGCGAACGATTCACGCGAGATTTATCGGGACTTTAAATCTTACACTTTCAACAATGAGCTTTTTATTTCAAATGTGTTAACTGATTTTCATTAATAATCTTCTTTTCCCTATCTAATTTTTATTTTATTTAAATTCTGTCCAAAATTAACAACATATATAAATTTTTGTATGACTCTATATTGACATTTATTTGATATCTGTATTTTTATTGATACTGTTTTGTTTTGAGGTCTCGAAAAATATTCATTTAAATATGTATAATTTTTCAAAGCTAAAAACCGATTTTACCATTTAACTGCTCAATCGATTTTGATAAAATTTCTACAGGGCAATTGACAACAATATGCGTTTACAATATATCCTTCCAGAAAAAGCATTTTCCAAATCGGTCCAGGCATCTTAGGAAAATCTGTGAGTTGACTTATTGGCCTATGTCCCCTAGGTGGGGCAGAGGCCGCTACAGTACTTCTCCATCTCGTTCTGTCTCTTTATACAATTCAGGCCAGGATAGCCCAATTGTCTTCATTTCCGCTGTTACCGACCGTCGCCAGGTCTGCTTTGGCCGACCACGCTTCCTCTTGCCTTGAGGAGTCTGTTCGGAAAATCTGTAAACATCCATATAAAAGTTTTTGGAAGTTGGTTTAAAACAAACCTGTGCAACACATGTATACTTACCCCCACATATGTAAACATATCTACTTAATATACCTAACGAAAGATAATGAAAACACAGCAATCAATAAAAACTTTCAATCTGTCATAAAATATGTAGCCTTACACAAGAAATAACTTAGAAATATGCTGTAAATGACTTCTATAACTTAGCTCAGCGAAAACTAAATTAAAAATTGTGCCACATTTTTCATTCCTAGAACGAACTACTTAGAGGGATAAAACGAAAAAGAAGAGCGAAAAAATCTCGTTTGGAGAAAATTACGTGTTAACCGTCGGTCCCTATTCGCACGGGTATAACTTTTTATACTTTTATACACTGGAACAAATATATTTTTACCCAAAGCACAATTATTTTTTTTAGTCCGTTAGCTAGATTATCCAAAAATAAAGGACCCATATTTTTTTCTCACAAAGATACAGCGCATCGAAGTTTCGGAGTTGGGGTGATTTACGTCACCAATTGTAGCTGATCGTGACGTCATGAGAAATTTAAATGCGCTGTATCTTCGTCATTATTTGCTAATCAGAGGAAAGAAAAATACGTATATCTTACTTCTGAATAATGTATCTAATAAGCCAAGTTTTCTTAATCCCTATTGTACTTTCATACTTGCCTTTTCTAAAATATATAAAACTATACAAGTGGTGGGCCTAATGCCATATGATGCCGCCGCCGGTGCGTAATGATAATGAGTGCATAATGAGCCGGTCTCCGAGGGCTACATTTTACTCTTACACCTAAGTTTAACCACCTGCGATCGGCTGCACCTAGTTCTAGCCGGAATGATTAAGGCTAAACCTAGTTCTAGCCGAAGATAAGTAGCGATACACCTAATTGTAGCCGTCTGAGACCGGCTGCACCTAGTTCTAGCCGGCTAAACCTAGGCGTAGCCGCAATTTGGGTTTTAGCCGTAACATACATACACATAAGTATTCAAATCTTAAGCTGTTAAATATTACTCGATGAAGACTTTCCCTCGGGATTGCCGTGTTTGCCTTGGGGACTCCGTTTCCTTCAGAGTTCCAACTCAAATATTTGCATGCGTGTATTTGCTCAGTGTTGTAACTCGTATGAGTGTATGCAGGAAATGCGTGCTAAATGTAGGTACCCCTTGGGAAATGGGTATGTACCTTCATGGGAAAATATCGAGATTTTATGTCAAGGTTTATTTTGCTCCTCTAGACCGTTGAATTATTATAACCGCTAGTTTATAGTACTCTGTGATAACAGGGCTTTAACTTAATTATTTTTAATTTAATTTTTCCTTTTTATACTTACATTCCAAATTGCAGAAAATCTTAGTTTATATATGTTATACTTATACTTAATGCCGGTAGTTCTGCTGTTCAGATTAAATTGTAAGACGTTAAAATTTAGTAAGTTATTTAGATTGTTGTAATGCCGCGCCGTGGCTGTATGTTACCAGTTGATTGTTTGGTTTTGATACCCACGATACAGGCCTAGCCTAGTGTGTAACACTTTGTTTCATTGCATGTTGCCTATTATGATCAATAAAGATTTATTATTTATTATTATTATAGGGTTGAACAAAATATAGGGTCTAACAAAATATACTTAAAACTATTTTAAAAGTGAATTCAGTCCATGACACTGAACAACTTACGCTAAGGAAAACCTATTAAAATATGAAAAGTAATTTTTGGCTCTTTGACCTCCCATAAAAGTTGACCGATCAGCCGATCTGAGTCTGTATGGAAAGCCAAAAAATATTTTTCATATTTCTTGGGGAAAGTTGTTCAGTACCACGGAAATTCACTCTAAGGAACAGACAACAGGAAAAAAGCCAATTCAGACTGTCCAAGTTTCTTGCCTATTACATACCATTTTTAACCGCCTTCCAAAAAGGAGGAGTAGGTTGTCAATTCCTCGCAAACTTTATTTATAAGTTCACCGATTATTCAAAGACGCCTGGACCGATTTGGAAATTATGTTAACAATTTTTTGTTTGAAAGGGCATATTTATTTGTCAGGTGGTCCTGTAGAAACTTAATCGGGTCTTCTTCTTATCGTGTGTGTTAGTGACTAACACTAGTGTCAGGGTTTTCTAAACTGCCTTAAAGGCCTCTGACATGGTTTTTAGATTACGACCAATGTCAATGACAGTGACCGGGACCGACGGCTTAACGTGCCCTCCGAAGCACGGATCATCTTACTTATCAGACAATCAGGTGATCAGCCTACAATGTCCTAACCAAACTAGGACAACAACACAAAGTCGTTGTCTCCGCCGGGAATTGAACCCGCGACCTCCGGGTATGAGCCGAACGCTCTAACCACTACACCACGGAGGCAGTTTACTTAATCTTAATCGGGTAATAGTAGTAGTAGTTTGGGGTTAAAATCGGTTTTTAGTTTTGAAAATTCATGTGTCTTTTTATTTTCTTATCAGTTATAAAGAATTAACTTTTAACCCAGTCAATATCCTGAATAATAGATACTTACAAAGGAGTATCACCATAACAATAAAGAAAAGTTCACAAAGGTGAGTCCTTAACAAAATTTTCCGACAAACAATCGCGGAAACTCAGGTACGGAACTTCGGTCCGGATTTTCGAAACTCGCGCTTCAATTTGGCCAATTACATGCAAACTTGGAAGTTTGCGACTTGTAGCCGACTTGACGTAATCTCTTTAGGGTTCCGCGCCAATGTGAGGAAACTGTATGATTGATTCTGCCACCATCTCAACAATTTGCTACTAAGAATTGTTGATTAAAACTAACGTGAGACAGACATTTTTAAACTTAGTTAACGGGCTACTCACGTATAGAGTCAGCTACTGCCGACATGTTTCGACCTTATCAGGAGGTCTTTATCAGGGCGAAGCAGTGTGTCGCGAGCCGGTGCGGTGTACGTTCCTGTCATAGAAGTAGAAATTTTTTACTGTGTAAAAAGAACACACTAGCCGAGTGCGACAGATAATATGATAAGTGTCATCTTTATAAGAGCAAAAGAGATAGCATCAATTTGACAATGAGACCAGTTTTCATACAAAACATGTCAGCCTTTGTCACCCTGGCTCGAACATCGTTACACGAAAATTTGATTTTCCAAATTGTAAACTGTGTTAATTTATAAGTTATCTTATACTGGAAAGATGGTATCGTACTGCTTTACCCATAGTTTCTGTAGTAGGTACAAATACAACCCATAAAAAGTTACACAGAAATATTTCGTTTCTGGTCACATTTTACAATGCTCTATATCCATCTTATACCTTCTAAATCTATGGTTCCTGTCACATTCGCCCTGATGAAGACCTCCGGATGAGGGCGAAACATGTCAGCAGTAGCTGACTCTATACGTAGTATAGTACGTACGTATACGTACTATTACGTAGTAACCCGTTAAATAAGTTTTAAAAATTGTTGACTACTTTGTTTTTTGTATTTGTCTGGGAACTTTAAGTTTTACTTTCTTCCATTGCGTAAATTTTTAAATCAAGTGCTCGATCTCAAATCGATACTTGTAGTAAATAATATGCAGTGGTTAAAAAATATATTTCTAAACTAGCTGATATCCGCAATTTCATTCGCGTGGACTTTATGTCTCCCACGTATTTGCATCAGGTGTACCAGATCTTCTATATTTATACCTCAACAAAAAATGCTCATCAGGCTAAACAATTTTTGTCAAGGCGCCATTTTTATATCGCTTATATTTTTGGTTCTGCATCAGGTGTTCCATTTTCCAAAATCAATTACATATAATCTACTAGCTGTGCCCGCGGGCTTCGCTCTCCGTGGGAATTTCGGGATAAATAGTACCCTATGTCCTTCCCCGAGTCTCAAACTATATCCATACCAATTTCATCCAAATCGGTTCAGTACTTGAAGCGTGAAGAGAATATACAGATATACAAACTCACTTTCCCATTTATAATATTAGTAGGATAAGATAGTAAGATAGAATATATTGCCCAGGCTAAACAGCTATACAACAAAAAAAGTTTCATTCGAATCCGTCCCTTATTTCCGGAGATTAGCGAGTACAAACAGACAAACAGACAGACTTTTTCTTTTTAATTCTTAATCTATTATTATGTCTCCATCGCCCCAAATATATTTTGGAAATGTGTTCAATGTTTAGACACATTTTTTTAACTGTTTTATTATATACTAGCCGAAGCCCGCGACTTCGTTCGCGTGGACTTTATGTCTCTGGAAAATGCTCATCAGGCTGAACAACTTTTACTAAGGCGGCATTTTTATATCTCTTATAGTTTAGCTGGACCATTATGGTTCTGCATCAGGCGTTCCATTTTCCAAAATCATTTATACCCTATATGTTACCCAGGCTTAATAGCTATATAACAAAAAAAGTTTCATTCGAATCCGTCCAGTATTTCCGGAGATTAGCGTGTACAAACAGACAAACAGACAAACAGACATACAGACAAACCGACAAACAGACAAACAGACAAACAGACAGACATTTTTTTTTAATTCTTACTCTGTTACTACGTCTCCATCGCCCCCGATATTTTTTTTGGAAATATATTTAATGTACAGACACACTTTTTTTACTGTTTTATTATATGTATAGATATAGATGAATAGATATACGGACACCTCAGCGAGCTAAGCCGACTTGCGCTTGACATTTTTTACTTTAAGGTGTTTCTTTGAAGAATTGCCCCTATATTTCATTCAGGGCCCATCTGCACGGATTTGCAAAGTTTGACCTAGTTGTTGATCGCGACGCTTAACTTTGACATTTAAATTGAACAACCCCGCCTTTTGGTGTGTACACATTAAGGATCTAAGGAGGTACTTTGAAGAGAATTGCACGAGTCTTATTTTGTTAAAACGTTTTGATTCTTTTACGTCAATCCCAGTTTCTTCGGTGACTTCAAGAGCGCAGTCATAAATATTTTTAATATGCTTAGGTTTTATACATATATTTCATTTTGTAAGTACCTTATTTATATATATAGAGCTATAAGAAAGCGCACAGCATCCTTGATTCACCGGGTGCGGGGCACCGCCAACATTCTAGTAAAGACGGTTGCGGCTAGATTGGACGTGGACAGTGCTATCATGCAGCACTGGACTCGCGTTCACCTAGTCAAAGACTAGGTGAAGAAGAAAGAAACTAAACCGTATACAAATTTTGATGAGGATAATATTATACTAACATAGTTATAAGTTTTCTTTGTTACTTACACTTTATGGGTTCTTTAGCCTGAAATAAAAGATTTCTATTTTTGTTTTTTATTTTTATATACTAACAGTAACACACCAGTCCGCCACTTCGGAGGTCCCGGGTTCAATCACCAGTCAGTACAAAATTGCCTTTTTAAATTATGTAAACTTCGTCTTGGGTGTCAACTTATAGGTATATTATATGTATTTATAATAAAATATAGTGACGTTGAGATAGAATCCCATAACACAAGTTCAAACTTATGGGGCTAGCTCAATCGTTGTGATTTATCCTTACATATCTATTTATTTTTTATTCTGCGATTTCCTTATGTATACATACCTTAACGAAAAGGAAAGACCAGCTCATCATCATCCTCCCGTATTCCCGGTTGCATCCTCAGCGGTAACGCTTCAGAGCCCGGGGTCCGCTACCTAACCAAGGTGTTAGGCGAGGTTACTGGTTTTTACACAGAACTACTGCCGTCTGACATCCGCAACTCAAAGGTTATGATGGTAGATGGTGATGGTTGTTGGTTAGTTGCGTCAAGGACTCCCATGGATGTACTGGGAGCCGTAATTTCTTCTTCATCATCGTCTGCGACTGGTGATAGCTCCCGTGCGTGAAAAAAGCTCACTGTATCAGAGTCTATTGGCTGTACATGGCATCTATTATGCGTCTCTTGAAGCACCGGTTTCCAGGCGGCGGGTAAGCTCCAAACAACATCACGATTAAAGTTAGAACTTCGCCCAATTTCTATTGCTTCACGTATTTTACGAGGGACAAAACCTTTCTCTCTAGCTAAGACTTTAGCCCTGTCGAAGCGTATGTAATGTGTGACGTCCGTCTCTATCGCATGTTCGGCGATGGCTGACCCGTTGCTGTCCAGTTTCTTCAGGCTCCTTATGTGCTCCTGTATCCTGGTAGACACATTCCGACACGTCCCTTCCACGTAGCTCCTTCCACAATCATATTAGGTGTTTCAAGCCTGTAATATCCTAATCAGGCTGAACACATTTTTTCACAATGTATGCTTTCCAGTGGGATTCGTATCCACGACCAGGATCACAAAACCTTGACCACGGGACCACTGGAAAAAGCCCAGCTAATTTTGTTTAATTCAATTCTCTTTGGAGCCTTTTTCATAATACTTGAATTTGCGCTTACTTTGTTTCGGTAATTGAATTTAAATTATTTCAACTACGCTGCCCGGTGCGGATAAAGAATGTTTTCCTGTTGTAGGAATTTATGAAAACGCATTTTGGGAAAATTTAATTTTTGTAAGTGTTGTTTTTATTGTTTATTAAGGATTTCAATTAAAATACCTAGTACTTATACAGTTATTAGGTATGTAGATCAGAACTGATTTAAATGAAAAACGCGGTGTAGTTTTCGGCAGAGTAGAATAGGGCTACTCCAAGTCCTCCCGTGGAAGTCGTAGAAGGCGAGTTAGGAAATACAAACTAAACAAAGCTTCTAAACATAAATGAGACCTCTCTAACCCGTCTGGACAGCGTGGAGAGTGTAGGCCAAAGTGATCTGGCTGCCCTGGCTAAGTATGGCTTTGGTAATACAGAGAGGGTCGTGCTTCTGCAGTGGAGACAAAAATAACTGACGATGAGATAATTTAAACAGTCAGGTCAATCAACATTGTTTTTTTTCATAAATATTCCTAATACTTTACATTAAATACGAAGACGTAAACGAAAAGGCAGAATTTGTGTCGTATAGGGTAGTCAAGCATTTGGCTGAAGAAGGAGGCATGGAAAATACTCCAAGGACAAGAAAATAATTCTTAAATATACTGATTGATTACTTTAGTAGCCCAAAATTATATATTTTAAAAGTTTAAATTTATTTTATAAGATTCAATTCATGTATCAATTAGTAGTTGACAAAGGCAAATAATTATATTAGGAGTTAGACTCGAATGGTCTTTAACGCAATTAGTCTAAGTAGCAACTCGTCGAATACTTACTTACCCTATTCTTTATAACCTGTTATAGTGTAATTGCAACAAAGTACGCTATATTACATTATAAAGTTCATTTAAATAGGAGTTCTAAAATGATTAACCCAGTTCATAGCAGCATTCAATCGATTTTGAAAATTATAAATATAAAAAAGTCTTTGGAGTTTCGCGCAGAATTCTTTACCATTTAATAAGCTATTACAAAAGTCATCAAAACTCTCATTTGGGCTCTAAAGATGCCGGGAAGATCCGAAAGGTCGAATTTGTCTGACCTTTTTCCACTCACCTTATTTTTTACGGTTTAAAACGCAAAATGTCGGAGTCGCAAATCGTAAAGCAAATAGATACTTCCGATTAGCAAAAGCAAAAAAGATCTGTCTAAGAATATTCTTTATTTATTTGACGAAATTAGAAAACTGTACCTACATAGCATGCTTAACATATTTCCATATTATCTAAATATATAATAATTGGAAATATAATAATTGGAACGTAGTTCCTTATCGCGCGTTGCGAAAGAGGGTTGGCCGGAATAAATTAAGACCAAAAGTTGTAACGACACTTTTTGCTATAGTTGTAAGCCGTGCGGCGTGCGCGTGTTTCACTGTCTGTCTCTCTCTCTCTCGAACTTCGTTCCATCCGGGTGTCCCTTGACACCTCTCAAGTTTTTATATCTTCTGCAATTTCAGAGGTATAGAAATTTACTGTAACGCTATGATTTGACATCAAAAATAGTCAATTAAGTGAGAAATAAAGTATTTTGAGTTTCAATGAACGGCGAACAACCTATTTGTGAGTGTTACGCGAATTAAACTTTTTGCGAATCTAACATCTTGCGCCTAAACCTTTTTAACGACTTAAAAACTTTGAAGAGGGCCTTTATAGAGATTTAGGGATTTATTGTTGGAATTTGTGAAGTTGGATGTAAGATAAAATAATTGGTTGCGAAAAGCCGATGCAAGCGGAAAATGGTGAGAATAATTGGTTACCTTTTGTTGGAATCGATGGAATGAATTGATGGTTCGGGGAAATTTATTGGATTTATTTATCGCACGGAAATTTACGTAAATAATGGAATATCGGCAGATGCGTAGATTATACATTGCGTAATGTCCCCATTAGTTTATGAAACGAGCGATGTCTTTAATCTACTTAAACATTCCAGCGTTTGTATGTATGTCTATATGTATCTTTGTTCGACGATAACTCGAGTAGTTTTGATCAGCGCTGCATGTTTGGTAGGCGTGTAGAAGAAGCAAATGCAATTTTTAATTTCGAACATGAGCTAAATTGGTCTTGGGGTTGTTTATTGTTTATTACATATTGATAACATTTTGTTACACGTCAATATAATAAAAACTTAGAATTATTCAGCACATCAGTACACATAAAATTAGGTGTAAACACACATGTCATACATTTTTAATAATATAATAGATCTCATCAATTTAAATATATTTCATTGGCAAAATTCGTCAAATGAGTAGGGGGCTCGTTCTATCAGCCATTTTTTTACTTTATTTTTAAAGATTTAATAGTTGCTGAGATATGGGGTTTGCGAGTTCATAGTTCGGGCGAACTACTGGTACCAAGAGGAATAAATAGTAAAATAACTTACCGCAAAAATATAATACCCTTTCCCCCTAACTGACTTTCTGTCATTACTTTTTAAACATTGTAATTTTTCAAAACTAAAAACCGACTTCACCCCCTAACTACACTACCGATTTTGATTAAATTTGGATCCACAATTCCACATGACAGTATTTCAAACAAAAAAAAATTCCAAATAAGTTCAGGCGCTTTCGAGTAAATTTGAGGTCACTAGATGGCGTTCTTGACAGTCGGGGTTTTTTAAAATTTGCTTAACAAATAAACTTGTTAAACGACATGTCAGATTTGAAAACATTTTGACAACTAAAGAATTTGCATTATGTCTAGGATTCCACATTCAAACTATTAACGTAGAAAGTCCAAATGTCCAAAAGCTTTTCAATTTTCAACAGACTGCCAAGAAAAAAGGTTTTGAAAAAATTAAATTTTTTGTTCAAGCTTTTATTGTGTGGCCAAAGTACTTATCAAGACAAATGAAATAAGCCCAAACTCGATTGTGTTAAGTCGTTTTATAACTGAGTTCTATCGACCACCATCCGTCTGCGTGATCAGACCCTAAGCATCGTCTCCCATAAAGTACTCGTCACGACAACACAAACGAGACCTACTCGATGAGGTTATGTTGTTTTATAACTGGTTTCCGTCGAATATCTCTCGGCTCTATCATCAGAACAGCTCATTGACTTCATAATATTGTATTGTCATCCGACTTACACAAGTATACAAAATTTCGAGATCCCTAAATCAAAAAATGGTGTTCCCAGGCTCACAATATTTTTGAAAGACCTATTCAACGATACCACACTCAATGTGTTTGTAAAGAAAAAAAATATTGACTTCCTCTTTACTTGTATGGCAGCTACCCTAAAAAAAAATATTTCCATATTTTATTTTACGACTTTTTTGCCATGATTGATATCCCATCCATGCCAAATTACAACTTTCTTGTATTTGTAGTTTCTGAGTAGGACCGCGGACGGACAGACAGACATGGCGAAACTATAGGTAAGGGTTACTTGTTTACTACGGAACCCTAAAAAGGATACTTATCCTCCTTTTTTTGAAAGTCGGTTAAAAAAGGCAACACGCTTCGACTATACAACCATAGGTTGTATAGTCGATGGCAACACGTCACTGCAGCAAATGCAGCGCATACCAAAGAAGTCAGCTTAAAAAAATCGTCTCTCAAGAGTATTTAAGTATCGTGGTTCTTATTAACAAGAAAAATAATTGTAAAAAGAAACACCTTAAATATACCGTCTCGGGAGGAACTGAAAAAAGTGCCTGGAGTCTGTCGCAATTAGTCCCAATGGATTCCAGTCTGGCGCTCGTCTTTTTGAGAAATTGCTTAGATAATTCGTATGAATTCAGAGGCAGGGAAATAAATTTGATCTTTGAGCGTGCTTCGAGTTTGGTTGTGTTTTCAATCTCCGACAAAAAGAGGGGTTTTGTAAGTTTGAAGCTAGTGCCATTCTGTCTGTCTGTCTGTGTGTTTGTCTGTATCTTCGTAGCGCTCAAATGGATGGACCAATTTCGACTCAGTCTTTTTACGTGAAAGCAACTGCGGTGGTTCTTAGCCATGGATGATGAAAATCGGTTCAGTCCTTTAAAATATATTAGGTGATAACGCTTAAAAGTTTGTAATTTACCTGACAAATAATAGATGGCACTATATCAATATATTATGTAGTTCCGCTACTTATCACTAGATGGTGGCGTTGGAGGTTTTCTTAATTTGCCTAGCAAATAAACTTGTTAATCAAAGAAGGCCGGTAGTGGTTATTAACAGAGATCTAGATCTCTGGTTATTAATATCAAGAGGTCCTATGAGGATCTAGTCCTTCGCAATTCCCAAGCACTTATTCAAGTCAGTAATAGGTACTTACGTAGCTATAAAACCATACCACCACCTGATCAGGGTCGCTAGAAGGTGCTCGATGCAGGCCGCTCTTGATCGGTCATTTTGAAAATCTTTGGATGGACGTTATGCTGCTGAAATGATGATGATGATGATAATAAAACCATACAAAAAGATAGAAAGGGCAAAAATACAAATCATGTTAACAGGCGATGCGGCTAGCAACCCATCACTGTATTGATTGCTTTTCCATCTTCTCGCCCACCATGACGCTAAAAGTGGCTTTTGGGTCTTGCGGCCCTGGGCTCTGCATAGAACCGCAAGACCCAAAATGCTCTGTCTGCCCCATTAGGGATAAAGACGTGATAGTATGTATGTATGTATGTACAAAAAGAGAGATTGAGGTACCTTTTTGCGTAACCTATTACAAATAGATAAAGAAGCTCAGGTTAAAGCAACATTTTGAAATCCAATGTCAGTTAAAAAAGTGGTCTTCATTTTAAAATTTTAACGAAGACGTGGTCACCAGCTAGTTTTTAAATAAAATAAAAATTCTTTGTTACGGAACCTTTTCATTCGTATTTTCACTCCTCGGAACTTATCATTTATTATAACGCATCCTGTTTTCAACAACAGAACAAACACATAAGTTTACCTCTCTCACAAATCATCGACAGTATAGAGATACAACTTTTATTTGAGACTAGCCAAAACCCGCGACTTCGTTTGCGTGGACTTTATGACTCCGAAAAATGCTCATCAGGCTGAACAATTTCAAATTATTATTACTTTGGACAAACGATTCATGTCAAGGAAGTTCCCACTCCGGAGTGGTCGCCGCGCGCATAGTAATAATGTTGATATATTTTCGATACCTAAACGGGGAGTGACACAGGCCTGACTAGGCGAGGAACATATAACTTACACAGTTTATCAACACGATGAAGAAGACTCAATGGTTTTCCTAACACAGAGTTGTATCAGAATCTCATCTGTATCAGGCCTGTGTCACTGCCCGTTTAGGTATCAAAAATATAGGTACCTACATTATTACTATGGGCGTGACGACTACTCCGGAGTGGGAAATTCCTTGACATGAATCGTATGTCTAGAATAATAAGAATGAAATTGGCTTGCAATGCACTTCTAGGTAAGTATCTAAACGAAAAGATGCCGAGTTCTGACGCGAGCTAAATTAAACCATATCGCTAACGACATAAAGTAGATATTTCTTTAAGTTCATTCGCAAAGTAAGACTCTGTACGAGATACTTATTCTGTGTCTGTAACCAGTTTTAGCCGTGTGGTTTCCGGCAAAGTAGAAAAGGGGCCATTCCAAGTCCTCCCGTAGATGACGTAGAAGACGACTTAGGGTATACAAGCTAAACAAAGCTTCCAAACATCAATAAGACCTCTCCAACCCGTCTGACCAGCATGGAGAGTGTAGGCCAAATCCTCTGGCTGCTCTGACCAAGTATTGCTCTGGTAGTACAGAGAGGATCGTGCTTCTGCAGTGGAGACTAAAAAGACCTAAAGATAGAAGATGACAGTTTATCAACACGACGAAGAAGACTATACCATGCTGGTTTTCCTAACACAGAGTTGTATCAGAATCTCATCTGTATCCAATTTAGGCTGACACCCAGAGCTAACACGCATTCAGCGGAATAGCAACATAAATCTAGAACAATAGGCGTGTCCGCGTGTCTATGAACACGCTTTGTCACGTTACAGCGACGACGTGACACGAAACTGATTACACAATACACGTACTTACGTTATACAATGTCCTTTTTAATTAAGTACAAATATTTTAAGGGGTGGTTCAGTCCATCATTTTGAACAACTTTTCCCAATGAATGTATATGGAAATACGAAAAAAATTTTTTAGGTTTTCATACAAATCGAAGTAGTCACGTGATATCATTACTATCGAAAATGAAATTTTTTTTTCGTATTTCGATATACATTCATTGGGAAAAGTTGTTCAAAATGATGGACTGAACCACCCCTTAAAATATTTGTACTTAATTAAAAAGGACATTGTATATGTGTTATATGCTGATGAATTTTTAGTATATCGAGTAAACTCTGCATAAAGCTAATACAAGTAAGCTAACTTTTATTAATTTTTAATTACAGTACATGCTGCTTAATTTTTTTTAATTCTAATAATTTTGTGTTCTTCTTTAATTAGGTTGCATGCTAGAACACAGAACTGACTGTTGGTGTACCTAATGAATAAAGCAAAATAAAATAAAAATAACGTGTATAACGTCAACTTTTTTTGACAAAGAGAGCAAAGTTTTGTGAGAAAAAAAATAAGTGCTGGTAATTGAAGGCTTTGGATTAACACTTTTACCCTTTAGTTTTGTTACGTGCTTTGAAAGGCATATTATGGCCTTGATCCCGGCTTTCATTCCAAAATATGGCTTTCTCAGCATCAGCTGTTGGTGTATTGGTTGAAAATTCATCTGACCTTAAGTCCGCCTTTTCAATGCATTTAATTAAAGTTAAATAAATAAATAATAATCCATTAAACTGTAATAGTGCAAAGTATAAGAAACTATTGTCAACCACTCATTCTTGGGATGCTAAATTTGTAGTTTTATAAAATCGAAGAAAACAACATGGAGAATTTTTTTTCATATGAATATGAATTAATTGTTGTTTTATCTATAAATATTTACGTAAGTGTATTTACAATGTACACAAACAAACAAACAAAAGCGCAGGAAATACGGAAGCGAGCAAACAACTAAATATCGAGCATTTGTTTGCGCCGCCGTTGATTTATATCATATTTTTGGACACGCCATTTGCATCGCCGCGTGACAAATTGTCTGCAAGTACACGAAGCGGCGGCCATAGCCGCCTCGAGCGCTCCGGGCGGCAGATCGTTGCAAGGCCCTTATCCTTTGTTCAAAATATGTTATTCGAAGGTACCTTTTTAGTGTGTGTGTGCAAACTGACAGCGCGATTATAGCATCAATAAGCTAAGAATCAAAATGAGTAAAAGTAAACATCTTAAGAAAACCTGCATATTAGCGTGTAAAATGGAGAAGGCAACACCTGTCCATTATCTCTGCCAAAATTGTCACTATGTGAATCTCTTTACATACAATGACCGACAAGAATTTAGTTTAGAAGTGGCACTTCGCGAGTGCCGACAAAACTGAAAACTTGGTGTCGTTTTGGTAACAGTGTCGCAAGATCAATATTTTTTTCCCATCTGAAAAATATTTAGAATTTTGCACTTTAAATATAACAATTTAATACAAAAATAAAAAATTACAAATAAATATTAAATTAAACAATAAAATTTAAAATAGTGTTGGCGTGAGCTGGGTTTGACCCGGAAATTTTTCCCCATCTGAAAAAATTCTAAACGCGCGTAAAGAAGTTTTCACTTTAAAAAATCAACCCGGGTTGCGGCGCGAGGCCCCGGGCGACTGCCCTGCGCGCCTCCCGCTAAGGCCGCCGCCGCTGTATACGGAGCGGACAGACGGAAGGGGATAAGGTCGCAAATCATGTCATTGTTGTTTACCGACGCACCTCGGCGTTAGATTAATCTTTCTGCTCATTGTCTCGCAGAAGCTTGAATATTAAAAGGAGGTATTGACTTTTCAGTGGGAATTTCAGAAATGTGTACAGCTATAATTAATCATGTTTCAGAATGGTTACTTAATTTTCTTTTTCTAGAATAATTCAACAACCATATTAACCTAGCTATTAGTAAGTATATTAACAGTTTTATTTATTATTATTTTTACGCTTATGCATATAAATATAATGATTAAATAGAATTATGATGAGCGGGAGTTATCTGTGAACAACGGAAGATGCAATTTGTTTAAAATGTCCTCCAAGGGACAAATCTTAAATAATTAGGTACCATCATTACCATTATTATAAAAAAAGAATTTATTTAAAGTTAGACGCAGTACGCAGTACAATTTTTAATGTAAATAATAGTAGATTGTGCTACAAGGGATAAAGGGTAAAGGTTTTAACGCGAGGGCGCTACTTTGAATCCAGAGTGAAACTAAGGATTCTACAGTTGAATCAGGAGCGTAGCGAGTGTTCACGCGCAAACGGCTGGACCAATTTTGATAAAATTTGCTATGCAAGACGACGCTCACATCCTGGAATACACTTAGGATACTTTAGTTTTCTGTAAACATTACCTTGCCATCCCAATTAATTACCCGTTCCCACGAGGAATGCACACGAGCGAGGCGACGTTATGTAACACTTTCATTAATTCCGTGGCGACTCCGCGGTCACCACACTCCATAAATCTCAAGAAAAAAACCTGACACACACCAAATAGGTACAGTATATTAATAACACAGCTAGTAATATTATTAAGGCGAAAGTTTGTGTGTGTATGTTTGCTACTTCTTCACGCGCAAACGGCTGGACCAATTTTTATAAAATTTATACAAGACGCTCAGACCCTGGATTAACACTAAGACTACTTTTCATATATATACTGCGGGTAACACCGCGGGGCGCAGCTGGTTTGCCATAAACATTGCCTAGCTATCCCAATTGATTACCCGTTCCCACGAGGAATGCACACGAGCAAGGCGACGCTATGTAACACTTTTATTAATTCTGTAGCGACGCCGCGGTCACCACACTCCGTAAATCTCAAGAAATAACCTGACACACACCAAATAGGTACAGGATATTAATAACACAGCTAGTAATATTATTAAGGCGAAAGTTTGTGACTGTGTGTTTGCTACTTATTCACGCGCAAACGGCTGGACCAATTTTTATAAAATTTAGTAGGCAGGACGCTGACACCCTGGATTAACACAAAGGCTAGGCTACTTTTTATATATATACCGCGGGTAACACCGCATAACTCAGCTAGTTGTCC
The DNA here is from genome assembly GCA_963555685.1 of Acrobasis consociella. Classification (NCBI taxonomy): domain Eukaryota; kingdom Metazoa; phylum Arthropoda; class Insecta; order Lepidoptera; family Pyralidae; genus Acrobasis; species Acrobasis consociella. The sequence goes on from OY743121.1 coordinate 2,918,231, forward strand.
GTAAACATTACCTTGCTATCCCAATTAATTACCCGTTCCCACGAGGAATGCACACGAGCGAGGCGACGTTATGTAACACTTTCATTAATTCCGTGGCGACGCCGCGGTCACCACTACACTCCGTAAATCTCAAGAAAATAACCTGACTCGCCAAATAGGTACAGTATATTAATAACACTAGTTTCTGCTCCCGACACTACGTAGTTTATGACGATGCAAAGAATAAAACGATGTAATATTTTCTGAAGATGGCGCAGTCGCTTCTTTTGGACTTGCTCTTATCAATGCAATAATCAGTCGAAGCGAATTTCCTTACGGTACGTCTTTCTTGAACATTTTATTTTTTAATATTAGTAACCTCTCCTTTTGTATACTAATTTGAAGTAGTGTACAATAGTTTATGTTATGTAGTAATTTTACTAATATTTATCTGAATTGTATCCAATCACTGTCCCTTTTTTTACTCATCTCATTATTTTAAACCTAAACTTCTTTAACAACCCAAAGGTTGGCTGTACGAGTAGATGCAGCAAGAATCTCTAGGTGAAGCACACACCTAGAGATTCTTGCTACATCTAGAAATTATTGATCAAAGGAGGAAATAAATTACTTTTAGCGATTATCGCTCATAAACTGTGGGTATAACTCAATTTGTGGCTTTTATAGCAAGTTCAATCGAGCGAAAATAGAGCCTATTTTCCGATTGATCGAATTAATAGTTTTTATAAGTACAAATGTCATTGACAGGTTGTTTTTATTTTATCAGTTAACTGGGGGTTTCCTCCATTAAATGATTTGATAGTCGTCTAGTGACGTTCTATTTCTATGACAAACCAAATAAGACTTTATCACTTTACATTAATGCTTAATGTTGCTTGACACTGAAACGCGGAGACGCAGTTACGTCCGTCTTGCGTACAGCTTTAGGAGTAACCCCCTGAACTGGTTGTAAGATTGGCCTCTAAAAACATATTAATTACATGGATGATATTCTTCTAAAGTTTTCAGTATTTTGAATAACTAAGGATAAGTCGACCTCCGTGGCGTATTACCACGCTAGTTTGCCACTCGGAGGCTCTAGGTTTGTCAAATGTTTGTTTTCCTATATACCTATGTATTTTCAACACATTCGCTCGGAAAGTGCTATTTACCACACTGATTTCGCTTATGTAATGTCATTTATTACGCACACATTCGAAATCGTGCGGTAAATCACTTACCGCAATAGTGCGGTAAAGTGTTTTTTTAAATGTTTTAGGAATAAGATTTTATAATTCCAAAATATCGAATATTATTTTTTAAACATAAAATCTCTGCAAGCAGCCAGCCCAGACTCATACCGAAACCTTGTTTTACTCAAATTATTCCATTTTATATCCTAGTAGGACAGTAAAATTCTTGTAACAACACTAAAATGAATTTCAAAATCAGCCGTTTGAAAAAAAACTTTTTTTTTAACTAATCATTTGGCTGTTTGTGGATTGATTTCTGTGTCTCTGATATCACTACAGATTCGCGCATGCGCGAAAAGCACCTGGAAAAAAAAAACTAAGCGCGCCATATTTTAAACTTTGATAAGCGACATTTAAAATTGCTTTATGTGTTGAAAAACGTAGTATGGCACACGTGTGGTATTTGTCCATTACAAGTCTCGGCTCCATAGACAAAAGCGCGGGCTTCGCCCGCTTGTTTGTCAACCCGCCTCGACTGTTGTAAATGTAATGAACAATTTACTACACTTGTATCATAAACTACTATTACCATATAATATGAAATTAATGTTAATGATATAAAAAAAATACTTTATTTATTTATTTAGAGCTACAATAGGTGGACTTAGTGCTAAAAGAATTCTCTTTCTGTCAACCTTAACGTACGTTCATCATCAGTAATGCTTCAGAGCCAGGAGTCCGTTACCTAACTAATGAGATTTGACGAGGTTACTTTTTTTACACAGAACGTCTGCCGTCTGACCTCCGCAACTCAATAGGTAAACCAGAACCAATCCTTGGGTAGTTTCATGATCAAACGCTAGATAGCTGTAGGTATATGTAAAAAATAGTCCGCCTTTGTACTGTTGTGTTTCATCTGTGTTTTAATTGTGTCAATTTATGTACAATAAAGAATTTACAATACAATACAAAAAAAAATAGAGAAGATATAAAACAGGAAGCATTGAGTTTTCAAGTTTAAGATAACAGTCCAGGGTGAATTACTAGTAACTGTTGTTATAAGTTCCGGCTTAGCATAGAGTGGGAGCCATGCCCATCGGATTCTTAATGAAAACTGAAGGGACCATCGATCACGCAGTTCATAACTGGGGACGGTTAGTTATTGCACAGCTCTGCCAATTTACTTGACTAATATTGGGTTCCGGATAACACCCTGTCCGTTCCGTTAAGGTAATATTGGGTAGCTTGTGTAAGTTCTAGTTATCGGTGTCTCACATCCCTGAAATCTCAAAAAAACTGCGGCTCGTAATTGACTTAATTTTTTGCCTAAATCATAGTCTCCAGAATCGCTAAAGCTAGTGAGACGCAAGTGTTACACAACGACAAAGTACGTAGAATGTGAGAAATTGAACCCAAGGCGGGATTATAGCACTAAAGCCAAGCTGCAATATCGCAGTGGCTGTACTAATTTAATTATAAGGCGGAGTACACACGCGTGCCTACCACCGACCGATGTGGATTACGCCATCCGCGATCGTACCAACGTGAGCGAGTATTAAATGAAAAGCGATAGTAATGCAAAACAAAAATAACACACGAAATCAATAATTATATTTTATTTGTAAAGATCTTTCAATCCAATTTTTAAACGGGATGGTTTTTCTCCTTCTTCTTTCTCCTCATATATTCCACTTTACGTGGGGTCGGGACAGCATGTGAGTCTTTTCTTTTCAATTTTCCTCTACCCTTTGTCAAGGCATTTGCATATTTCCTCGATATTATAAAAGCTTGCTAGGGTCACATAATAAATACTAGTAACTGCGGTGTGAAATGAAGATGAATAAACCATATCCATTATCTCTGCCAAATATATGGGTTTATTTATATACAAGAACCGATCTACTAATTTTTATTTGACAATAAAAGTCAAGGGGGTTACTCCATTAAGATAATACGAAAGCCGTTCAATTGTGTGACGTCCTATTTCTATATCACAGGAAATTAGACTTTATCATCATTGGTCAGAGCTCAATGTTGCTTGACACTGAAACGCGGATAAGCAGTAACGTCCCTCTTGCGTACCGCTTTTAGAGTAACCCCCCTGACTTTTATTGTCGAATAAAAATTAGTAGAGAAATTTATATAATTTTGAGAAATACCTAGTTTATGAATAAACGTCGTATTTCGAGGAAGAAAAAATTTCCAAGAGGATTACCACAGAACACAGTAATTTTTAACCCCTTTTGGCAATTTTTTTTCCGTCTTTTCCATGATAGTATGTATGTTATATTTCGAGGTCTTACAACATTTCCAAGGGGATTACCACAGGCACACTGTTCAACCCCGCTATAGGCTATACCTATCACTAATTTCATTAGCGCGTGCCCACTACATCTCCCCGTGGATTACAATCACTTGCTGTAAATGCCGCTACGAGTGCAAGTTGAAGGCTTTTAGCGATTAGTTAGGTACAACATACTAGTGTTGTTAAGTAACTCAATTTTTATAAATACAAATACAAATGCATTTATTTAACGAACTTCTTAAACAAGGACACAATGGTAAAAATATTACAAATTGAAACTAATATGATTGTTTTATACTGATGGCCCACACTAGGCAACAATGCCATTGAATAGAAGGCCAAGTACGTGTCGGGCCACGCGCAGTGTAGATTTCCGTAGTTGCGAATGTTGATTGAGTTCACGGGACTAAAAACCTAAAAACTTTTGAATTTGTATGAATTTTTAATTTTCAAAGTACATTTTATTAATTAATCGCTCTTTATAAAAACTCTTTAATTTGTAAACCCAACATGGCGAAACTATAAGGGTTCCTTACTTACTACGGAGCCCTAAAAATATCCCGGAGGAAGTTTAAAAAATCTTCCTACCTAATCATGTTCAGTATTGTATGAAATAAAGGTTAGGTATTTAATAATTTTCTTAATTGTCTTATTTTTTTCTCCCAAAATATTTTTTTAAAGAAAACAAAAATCGATTAATGGCAACCTTTTGATAAGAAAATAAACTTTATAGTCCTTAAAAATTAGTTAAAGACTAACCAATAAAGCCAGGGCCGGATTTAGGGGGATTCGATTAATGGCAACCGAGGCTACAGCCCCGGGGCCTCCACGAAAGAGGGGCCCCCACAATGGAGACTTCAAAAAACGATTTTTCGACGAAAAAAGCTCGGAAGATTCCATTCGTTAACGCTAAAATTTAATTTCAGATATTTCTCGTTTCCGATTATATTTACATACATACATACATACTGTCACGTCTTTATCCCTAATAGGGCAGACAGAGCATTTTGGGTCTTGCGGTTCTATGCAGGGCCCAGGGCCGCAAGACCCAAAAGCCACTTTTAGCGTCATGGTGGGCGAGAAGATGGAAAAGCAATCAATACAGTGATGGGTTGCTAGCCGCATCGCCTGTTAACATGATTTGCATTTTTGCCCATTCCCTCGATCGGCTTTTACGATCTGCGTGGGAAGAGAAGCAGCTGGTACATTCTAAGTTTTTTTTATTTCTCCCAGACCAGCATGGGAGTTATTTATGTGTTCGTTAAATAATAAAATAATCTATACTTGGTGCCACAATAAATTATTTATTGAAAAAAATTGTCCACTTTATTTGGAAAATAATTTGGGGCCAGGGGGCCTCCACTCCTTTGTTGCCCCGAAGCCTCTCGACCTCTAAATCCGGCCCTGAATAAAGCACTAGAGAAGATAAATATAGGTAGTCATCACTTCTAACAATATAACCTATGTATCTATTCTCAGAGACTTGGACCATTCCCAACCACTGTACCGCCTGAAGCGATACGCCTTAACTAAACAAACAAAGCCCTAATGAGCTTGCCAATGGGAAATAATAGAACGTTATCCGCTCCGCGTTCGTGTGGCTGCTGCCTTATCCGCCAAACTGAGGCGTAAAATGTCAGATTAGCAAAACGTCATGAATCTCCAAGTCTTGCCGCTAACCGGAAGGTGTGAGTTTGTCAGCTGAGGCACTAAAAGAGCGGAAGAAGAAGAAAGTAAAATATTTAATAGAAAAACACTGAATGATAAATATATTTATTAAAGTAAAATAAGATAATAACAACAAAATAAAATAACAGAAGAGTCAGACTACCAGCAACCATGACGACAGAAGGGTCATTGAAATATCTGGCAAAAAAACGATATTAATCGCGGTAAGACCCGTAATACTAATGACAATTAAAAGGGAGGTTAACTCATCACTTTCCGTATAACTATATGTACTCGTAACAAATATTTATCTGTCAAACAGAGCAACAACCACGTACAAAGAACTCATGAATATCAGGAATGTATAAAATAACTTTGTCTGAAATGTCCAATTATTAAAATACAAATAAGTATGTTAAGATTGGATGTTTTGCGTTACACAATAAACATTCTGCGCCTAAACCCAACCCAACCACGTATAAAGAACTCATGAATACCAGCAATGTAAAAAATAAAGTTGTCTGAAATGTTCAATTACTAAAATACAAATAACTATTGGTAAATTTGATGTTTTGCGAGTTACACTTTCTGCGCCTAAACCCAACCCGGCCACGTATAAAGAATTCATGAATATCAGGAATGTAAAAAGTATCGTTGTCTGAAATTTGACGTTTTGCAAGTTACACATTCTGCGACTAAACCCAACCCGGATTATTTCTTTGATACTAGTATTTATTAATTCCTCTCATCTTAATTAAGCCATCCACTTTGAACACGCAATTTGTTTATGAAACCTCTGATCTTTAATTAAATCTACACTGATATTCATTTTACTAACCACAAGATATTAATATAGCGTAAGTATTGTTTTTTCTTCTTCTGTAGGTACTTGTAAGTTGGCCACTAACATATTCTTATTAAAGAACTGCAGATATTTTTAGCAAAACGTAACTTTTTACAAAATAATCTGATAGTTTTTTTTTTGGGTTCTGTATCCAATGGGTAAAAACGGGGCCCTATTACTAAGACTACTGTCCGTCTGTCTGACCATGATAACTGCAGCTAGACAGTAGAATTTTTCACAGTGTATTTTTGTTGCTACTATAACAACAAATACTAAAAACAGAGGATTAAGTGGTGGGCATCATAAAACAAACGTGTTTTTTTTATAGATAATGCTACGGAACCCTTCGTGCGCGCTAGTTAAAAGCGTGAAAAGGTGCGAGGACGGGGTGCAGAGACGCATATGGTGCGAAACTTTAAAATATTCCGTTCTGTATGTAATACTTATATTTATTCGTATTTTAACATGAAGGAAATTTTCAAACAAGAATCCTTTGCCTGTATCTAGTAAACTTCCTTTGCCTTATATGATGATAAAGTTTCTTATTTACTTACGTCAGATCCAAGTTACCAGAACTTTGACCCATGTTACCACGGCATGTAGCCTTCAAGGAAAATAAAGGCCGGCCGATGAGTCGTCAGTACGAATTAGTTGCAATAACGTACCCGTCGGCCATGATGGATGGGAACCGGAAATGCTGCTTCATGGTACTCGTTATACCTTCATGGGAATATAAATCATTTATTGGCAAAGAAAATCCTACTATCCTACTTCCTACTAATATTATAAACGCGAAAGTTTGTAAGTATGGATGGATGTTTGTTACTCTTTCACGTCAAAAGTACTGAATGGATTTTAATGAAACTTTACAATAATATAGCTTATACATCAGAATAACAAATAGGCTACAATTTTTAAAGATATTGTGTGATAATCCTGCGCAGAAGAAGTCGCGGGCGCCAGCTAGTTCAGAATATTTCTGATATTTTTTTCTGATATGCTTATTACAGAAAATATATCAGAGTTACAGAAAATATATCAGAGACGTACATGTTTTTCCTATTGAACACGCGTTTCGGTTTTCGATTCATCGCGTTTTGTTTTTTATGTGTGTCCACAGATTTTTCGAAGACAGCTGAACCGAACCGATTAGGAAAAGTGTAGTTTTAAATACCACTACATACAACAAACATGATTTTTTATATGTAGATAATGGTACGGAACCCTTCGTGCGCCAGTCTGACTAGCACTTGGACGGTTTGCTTCCCTCCTAACTAAAATAATGAATTGGAGCGTGCACGGGCTATGAAAATTCAAATGTATTTCGCCTATATGTTACAACGCGGAAATGGAAAATGTATTCAATCGAGTTTCGCAGTTTGGGCGATAATGTGCAGTTAATTTGGACGTGTGAGCCGGGAAGCGTACATTTCATACGGGCACATAGAAATTGTTTACCCTGTGCCGTCCTATTATAATATTGGTTACTAGTTATGCAGCCGTTCTCGTGATTTATGTTAGACTAGCTGTACCCGCGGGCTTCGCACCCCGTGGGAATTTCGGGATAAAGAGTAACCTATGTCCTTCCCCGAGTCTCAAACTATATCCATACCAAATTTCATCCAAATCGGTTCAGTAGTTGAAGCGTGAAGAGGTAACAAACAAACAAACAAATATACAAACTCATTTTCGCATTTATAGTATTAGTAGGATAGTAGGATAGTGCCTACCTTGCTAAAAGTATTTAGCCAGGTGGGTATGAAGTTTGAAGGCGTTTTCACAAAGACTTTAAACGTCAAGCCAAAGTTTTAAAAACGAAAATGAAAAAAATCGGCTCCCTATACAAATCAGCGCTAAACCACGGATTTTTTTGTTGATTCACTCAAACTAAGTAACGACATATTTCCCATAAACAACATGTTTGCTGCTATTTATCTTTTAAGCAAGAGAACTGTAAAAAAAAAATGAATTAATCTATCTCTCAAATTATAAACCCATGGACCAAAAACATATAAAATTACCTTTTAAATGACCTTTAAAAAAAGTTTATATAAGTTTTGCTAATAAGTTTTTCTGTACTCTAATGATTCAATATGTAAACACCTTCACTTTCACATTTAAATGTATTGATAATAAACTCTGCTGTATTTAGCATGACGACCTCACTGAGAGATATAAAACTGTAAACCACAAACCCGACGTCGTAAACCCATTTAGAATATTTGGTCAAAAACTATTTATTTTTATATGGTCCGTGCCAACGACGAGTTTATCGGATTACGCAAGGATAGAGGTGAAAGTTGTCTAAAATAAAACACCATGTTTGTATTATAAACATCGAAAACTAGTGCAAAATAATTTACCTTGTCTTCCCAACATATTAACCCCTTGTACGGATCCTTACACGAAATATCAAACACAATAGTAACAATGCATTCTTGCGTAGATCTACGCAACGGCATACGAGAGGTTAAATACGATATCTTGTAGTTTATAGGTAATGATTTTATACATTACTGGTGCACATTTAACGCGTTATGTATTCTCAAACAAAAAACTAAGCAACATTTTTTAGAAGAACCTATTTTTAAAAGAATATAACGCATTTCTGCACATTTTACTTCGTTATAAAAATATATATACAAAAATGAAAATTATAATTATTATTTAAATGGCCATGGCTTTTGACAAAGCTTGTACAGTGGTATCTCGGATCTCAATGGGTAACTCGTCTTCCGAAGCACCTAATATGATCCCAAGATATAATAATATGTCTCTAACACAAGCACACCCATCCAAATTCAGCTTACACCTAGCAAATGAGCTGTCCATCTGTTCAGCAAAGAGATAGTACATATATCGTATAAGACTCTACACTGCATTCTTACGTATCATCAGAAAAAGTGAAGCAATTTATCAACCTATGATTAAAAACAGCTGTTTGAACAATTTGGTTGATGCTTACCATTAGAAAGTAAGTTTTAAATGCCGTAGTGAGATGTAGCACCACAGGGGCCAAGTAATTACAACTGTAATATATTGCCTACACAATTACAATCACAACTGTAATATATTGCCTACACAATGAGGTGTGAAGTCTATAAATGTTAATAAATATCGGTAACAAAAAACAAAGGAACTTTCTAAATGTTAATAACTCTGCATCTAATAATGTTTTTAATGTGCATATAAATTGTTGAACTTTATTTGAATGGTATGTAGACCCGAACCATTTGTCAAACGTCTCATAAAATATATACAAAACTCATTATTCTGTGCATTGTATTTTATACTAGCCGAAACCCGCGACTTCGTTCGCGTGGACTTTATGTCTCTGGAAAATGCTCATCAGGCTGAACAACTTTTACTAAGGCGACATTTTTATATCTCTTATAGTTTAGCTGGACCATTATGGTTCTGCATCAGGCGTTCCATTTTCCAAAATCATTTATACCCTATATGTTGCCCAGGCTTAATAGCTATATAACAAAAAAAGTTTCATTCGAATCCGTCCAGTATTTCCGGAGATTAGCGTGTACAAACAGACAAACAAACAAACAGACATACAGACAAACAGACAAACATTTTTTTTTTAAATTCTTACTCTATTACTACGTCTCCATCGCCCCCAGTATTTCTTTTGGAAATATATTTAATGTACAGACACACTTTTTTTACTGTTTTATTATATGTATAGATATAGATATAGATTTTTATTGTCTTGTGCCGCAATCAATGAATTTTTGAGGCTTTTCCTTAGAAGACGTAAGAAGAGATGAATTCTATTCTTTTCTTTCTATTCTAAAAAAACAGCGTTTCTTGTGGAATGAATAGAAGACACCATAGACTATCTTTGCTGTACATATTTATTTTTCAAAACTATTAACCGACTTCACTTCCAAACTACGAGTACACCAACCGGTTTTGATAAAATTTCTATAGGACCATCTCGCAAGCACACCCTTTCAAAAAAAAATGAATTTTCCAAATCAGTCAAGGCGTGTTCGAATAATCGGTGAACAAACATTAAATAACCGGCCAAGTGCGAGTCGGACTCGCGCACAAAGGGTTCCGTACCATTATCTATAAAAATCAAGTTTTTTGTATGGGAGCCCCCCTTAAATATTTATTTTATTTTGTTTTTAGTATTTGTTGTTATAGCGGCAACGGAAATACACAATTTGTGAAAATTTCAACTGTCTAGCTATCGCGGTTCTTAAGATACACCCTTTTGACAGACAGACGGACGGACAGCGAAGTCTTAGTAATAGGGTCCCGTTTTTACCCTTTGGGTACGGAACCCTAAAAAGATCACGATGAATTGATCACCTCCTCCTTTTTTGGAATTCGATTAAAGGCAGTAACTACTCTTAACAAAAATTATTTAACTTCCACGCCTGTTCAAAGGTATTTCGATCAAAGTAAACAACTTTAAAGTGAAGCGTAGTACTCGAACAAAGGAATCTCAGGACTCCCTTAAATAGGTGCAAAGATTAAAACCGTGTTTTATCTCTTTTTTCCTGGTAATTAACCTCTAGAGTGTCTTTATTAAACATTCGCCATTTCAAAACGATTGTTCTGCTTGTAGCTACTCTGTCACCCCCATTTTAGGTTCCGTATTAAAATATTTAAAAAAAAATTGACTCAAAAAGGCCTGCTACTTAAAATTCTCAATTAAATCTTCAACATCATCATTTCAGCCGCATTACGTCCACTGATGGACATATACCTCTCCCAATGACCGATCTAAAGCGCCCTACAACCAGCGCCTTACATAGCGACTTTAGTAAGGTCGTCGTAGTGGCTGTGCTGTGTAGTGGTAGTTTACGGGACACATAACCGATGGCCAATAGGGAAAAAATGATGGGTCTCATAAGAAGGCTCAAGGTCGCTCAACGGGCTTTGGAGACGACAATGCTCGGTGTTTCTCTACGTGATCGAATCAGAAATGAGGAGATTCGTAGAAGAACGAAGGTCACTGACATAGCCAAGCGGATTAGCTAATTAAAGTGGCAGTGGGCGGGGCACATAGCGCGAAGATCCGATGGCCGATGGGGCAGAAAGGTTCTCGAATGGCGGCCACGTACCGGCAAGCGCAGTGTAGGGCACCCACCTGCTAGATGGTCAGACGACCTACGCAATGTTGCAGGAAGGCGCTGGATGCAGGCCGCTTCCGATCGGTCGTTTTGGAAATCCTTGGGGGAGGCCTATGTCCAGCAGTGGACTTCCTGTGGCTGATATGATGATGATGATGAATAGGGAAAAAGGTTCTCGAATGGCGACCACGTACTAGCAAGCGAAGCGTAGGACACCTATACAAGGTGGCTTAATCAATAACTCTCTGATAGAAATATACCTATGAATATACAAATACATATAGGGACATAGAGAAATGCGAGCCTAGGTAAAAAAAAAAAGTTTTCGACATATTCATACAAATGTGTAGACGCTTCAGTTTTAATTTTTTATTTATTTAAAAGATATTGCACAAATGGCGGACTTAACGCCATATTACCAGTTAATCAACATTTTTACTACTTCATTCTTGAAAAATTGCCCTAAAATTCACTACTTTGTATTCTAATTCATCATATTAGCACAGAGAAGGGAAGATAAAAGCGGTACGCAGTTCTGATAAGATCCCGTTCCTAATTAACCGAAATTAAAACATGAATAAATTAGACAAGTCTGCCTGTGAGTGTGCCTGTTCTGACTTGGAATTATTTCATTTGCCATGTTGATACATCAAGCGTAATTCCGACATTTTTGCTAGTTTCTATTCTAACATGTTTAAATGAAGATTTATAAAAAAGTCTAATATTTAAAAGAAGTTATCCCGGAAACAAGTTCACTATTATTACCTTCTTGAAAAAATATGACACCAATATTTACCACTTACCACTTATACACAAGGGACTTAATATAATGCCTAACAAAATTTACTGAAACTATTTTTTAAGGGTCTTCGAATAATCGGTGAACATACTTTAAAAAAAGAAAAAACCGACGAATTGATAACCTCCTCTTTTTTGGAAGTCAGTTAATAAGTCATGTACCGTTTTAAGGAGTGAAGGTTTTGGAACGAAGTTTCTTTGCGCTTTGCGAAAGGAGACTAGACGGAAAAAATTAAGACCAAAAGTTACAAATTTTGGTCTTAATTTTTTCCGTCTAGTAACGACACTTTTTGCTATAGTTGTAAGCCGTGCGGCGTGTTTCTCTGTCTGTCTCTCTCTCTCCTAAGTAATCGAAAGGAACTTCGTTCCATACGGGTGTCCCTTGACACCTCTCAAGTTTGTTTTAAATTTATTTGACAAATAAATAAGCGCTCCTAAAATAGAGCATAAGTATACTTTACTTACATACATACTATCACGTCTTTATCCCTAATGGGGCAGACAGAGCATTTTGGGTCTTGCGGTTCTATGCAGAGAGGGTTCTAAGAATAATTATAACTGATTTAAGGCGTTTTTAGGGTTCCGTGGTAAACAAGGAACCCTTATAGTTTCGCCATGTCTGTCTGTGTGTCCATCCGCGGTTTTATTCAGAGACTATTTAGAACTAGAAAGTTGTAATTGGGTATGGGTATAAATATAAATTATGCCGAAAAAGTGGTAAAATAAAATCATGAAAATATAAATCTCTCATACAAGTGGAAGTCATTTTTTTTCTTGACTAACCCATCTTGTGGGATATCGTTGAATAGGCATAAACTCAAAGTTGGCATTCGCAACTACGGAACCCGACACGCACTTGGCTAATATTTTTTTTAGGAATACGGTTGTGTTACAGTACAGCCTATTTTAAGTGCAATAGAGACTACACCAAATAAAGCAACTCCCAAGTCAGCAAATTGTTTGAGTTGGCAGAATTTTGGGAATTCAGATTGCGCCGTTATCTCGAGGTGCTATTGTTATATTTTATGTGCTGCTCTCTTCTGACGCGGGTTGAACATTTTATACTTTGAGTTTCCTTATTGAAGATTTGTTATTACATTTTTGATGTTTTATTGCAAATTTTTGGGAAATATGAGCTAATTGTGTTTGTGTTTTGCTGTTTTGTTTATATTTTTTAGCTACTTCGAACTTAAATAAAGATTCGGTAGGTAGATATTAGATATACTTATATAGAATTCTACATGTTTCATCAATGCTGTGCATGACTACCATTCTTTTTATATGATATTTATTTATATTGCTAGAACTTTTAGCGTTAATTGATCTGGATATTTATAAAAAATAAAATAATTTAATTTTTTTTAATAAGGAATTACGGTCAGCGTTCTGGCATCATGCCATATGGACACAATTTTTTAGAGTTATATAGTAATGTACTTATTTAAGCTTTATTTATTTAAAAAAAATTATTTGTAATTCATCTGCGCTCCGGGGGAAACCTATATATTTCTCAGAAATATAAAATATACTAGAACAAAAGCAAAAAAATATTTTAATTTTCTTATTTAATAAAATATAAACTTTAATCTGCAGTTGACTGTACTTTAAACATCATCCCAACCTATCGCAATAATAATCATTTCAAACCCAATTGGTTTACACCAGGAGATAATAGCGAAGTACCACGTAAGTTAGAGTTAAGCTATCACATGCTCCTGAGTCTCCTGACAATGCGCCTTAACAACTTAAGGAAGTTAAGTAATCACTGTTGTTGGAGATTAACAGATTCGAGTCTAAGTTGCTTAACTTATGCGTTCCACTCACCGCCTAATACCCCAACTTACAGCAGATGCAAAGTAAGGAAAAACCAGAAATCGCTATGTCTGATATAAGGTGGTAGTGGAAGGCATGATAATTGATAAACGATTGAAAATTACTGACGTACTGTAAGACTATATTAAAATAATTGGTCAAGTGCGAATCGGATTCGCGCACTAAGAGTTCCGTACCATTGTCTGTAAAAAATCGCGTTTGTTGTATGGGAGCCCCCCTATATTTCATTTTTAGTATTTGATGTTATAGCGACAACAGAAATGTAGCTTTGCAAAAATTTCAACTGCCTAGCTATCGCGGTTCTTGAGTACAGCCTGGTGACAGACAGACGAACAGACGGACAGACAGCGAAGTCTTAGTAATAGGGTCCCGTTTTTACCCTTTGGGTACGGAACGCTAAAAACACTAACGTTTAAAGGTATACTTGAATTTTCCGGGGTCCAGTGCTGCCTCATTTGAAATAAATTGCTTGAAAGGAAAGGGAGAAATATGTATTCCAGCAAATGAAGATTTCTGATGACAATGTTGTATATGTAACACACATAGGAATACGGAGACTGCTCTTTCTTCACATTTAAAATCTTTGAATGAACACCTCACATTGTGCATTTGAATGTTTTTTTCTGTGTGTTTATTTAATTATTGTTATTTTTTAATGCACAATAAAGTATTACTTAAACTAACTTAACTTATCAAATCATGATAGAACTTCACTTAAGGTAAGTTCGATTAATAATTAATTATAAAGTCAAAAGCACAAAGACCATAATGTCTGTGATAATGTAGTTTATACTTACTTACTGATAATGATAATAAATTATGATTGGTTTTTGTTTCAAAAATGTATCTTTACTTCTCTGCTCTCCGTAATTTGTGCGGGAGCCCTTATAAATAAGTGGCTTTTCGTAAAAGGGGGACGCTTGTTTGTTTGTATAATTTGCCGGTTTTAATACCAGTAATCAATCTAATGAAGATGGAAACCGGCAGCTCCATTTACATAAAACATAGCTTACGATCCTCTCGCAAAAGTATTAATTAAAAATCGATCGCAGAAAAAAACCAGTCTTTTAACTTAATTAAGACTGGAAGAAATCTATACATATAATAAAACAGTAAAAAAAGTGTGTCTGTACATTAAATATATTTCCAAAAAAAATATTGGGGGCGATGGAGACGTAGTAATAGAGAAAGAATTAAAAAAAAAATGACTGTCTGTTTGTCTGTTTGTCTGTTTGTACACGCTAATCTCCGGAAATACTGGACGGATTCGAATGAAACTTTTTTTGTTATATAGCTATTAAGCCTGAGCAACATATAGGGTATAAATGATTTTGGAAAATGGAACGCCTGATGCAGAACCATAATGGTCCAGCTAAACCATAAGAGATATAAAAATGTCGCCTTAGTAAAAGTTGTTCAGCCTGATGAGCATTTTCCAGAGACATAAAGTCCACGAGAACGAAGTCGCGGGTTTCAGCTAGTATTTAATATATATATTAAAATTATTTATTTAAAATTAATTATCATAAGGATAAAGTTATAAAAAAAAATATATAAGGTCTAACACAATATATTAAAACTATTTTAAGGGTGAATTCAGTCCGTGATTCTGATCAACTTTCCCCTAGGAACATATATCGAAATATGAAAATTAAATTTTTTACTCCCAAAAAAACTCTGATCAGCTGATCCGAGTTTGTATGAACAGCTAAAAAATATGTTATTTTTCGACATATGTTCCCTGGGAAAAGTTGTTCAGTAGTACTGAATTCACTCTTGAAATAGTTTTGATATATTTTGTAAGACTTTATTTACATTTATGATACCTAATAATAAGACATATGAGTCATATGACATATCTAGTTGACGGATTAAATAAAATAATATTGTTTACCCACCCTAATAAGATATTTCAATTTTTATAAAATTTTATATGAAAGCAAAAGTTGAATTAAAATTTTCAAATCACGTTTCTAAGCATTTTGTTGTCATAAGCTGATCCTACAAAGTTATTAACTTCTAATTAAAATGTGTAAGCTGAAATAAACCAGAGGTTGTTGAACCCAAAGGTTCATTTAGTCGGGTACCGCCTAGGGCTCAGACTTTGATATTGCCCTATCTTTTTAATGGGGAAGGGCATAATACAGGGTCGGCTTTAGGGAAATTGTCGCGTGAGTGAGACTGAGGCGCTCGGTGCGTGATGTGAATTAAGATTTTATGTCAAGGTTAACGATTTAATAAAAATCGCACCATTGAAATGGGGAATATAATTTTGACAGAGATGCCAAAAAAAATGTAAATTCAGATAAAATATAATAGTGATTTTAAAGCACAATATTCGACACATAAGTAGGTAATAAAATCTGTACTTCAATAATCTTAGTTCACAGTTATTCACAGATCTTGGAAATATAAACATGCAAAATACAAGAAAAAAGTAGTGATAATCAAATAAGTACTTTTTTATACCTGACGGGGAAAAAAGATCCCGAGACTGTTATACCCAAAGGCCAAGTTTAGCGTATTGGTGAGCATGAAGATAAAAAGAAATAAAAATAGTGCTGAGTTGTAATTGTAGTAATAGGGTGCATGGTAAACATGCAAAATACAAGAAAAAAGTAGTAATAATTAAATAAGAACTTATTTATCCCTGACGGGGAAGAAAGATCCCGAGACTGTTATACCCAAAGGCCACGTTTAGCGTATTGGTGAGCATGAAGATAAAAAGAAATAAAAATAGTGCTGAGTTGTAATTCTAGTAATAGGGATGTGGACTGGGTCGAAATATATTATTTAGTCCGTAAACTAGATTATCTAAAAATAAAGGACCCATATTTTTTCGTTCAGCAAACTAGTCAAAATTCACGAAGACACAGCGCTTCGAAGTTTCAGTGGTGACTAACGTCACCGTTGGTTCAAAATCATAGTCAATCGTTACGTCGCGTGAAATAAATGCTCTGTATTTTCGTCATTATTTGCTAGTGAGAGAAAAGAAAAAAAAATTAATTATCTATCTAGAGCCAAAAAAATATTTGTCTACAGCCGTGTAGTGCTGTCAATACTTGAACGAGTTTACACAAAACACAATGCTACCTAAACTTTAATTTGAAAAGCTAATAAAACAAAGTACATTTCGGTCGGAACAACGCATCTGCAAGATGTAAGAATAACTTCGATACAAGACAAATACAGATGGACGGGAACGTCTGTATCAGATGTCTGTCTGGCGCCCGTACCGCATAAACGGCGCATTCATGCTGTGCGGTGGGATATTGGAAAACTTTACAGCGTGAAAACTTTATTACAAGCGTTTGTGGCTCGAGAGACTTTTATTTATTTTCATTGCCTTCTAATAAAAGTGATGTTAGTATAACTTTAAGAACTATAAACAAAGAAAAATTATACAACGTGGAAGGGACATACCCGTAATAAATCGAACCACGGGCTATACTAGACCACTATACACAGATATTGAAATTAAAATAACAGTTGATATTTAAAAAAAAAAACATTTTTATAAAATTGTGTGCAGCTGCCTGGGCAATTTGTATGGGAATGTCGAAATTTTTTTTACTGTTATTTTATTATCTTTATACTATAGTGATCTAGTGTAGCCCTTGGTTTGATTTATTACGGTTATGTGCCTTCCACGTTGGATGTTATTAGAAATTCCTAAATGCGTCCCTGTCGATTTCATCTATGGAGCTTTCCTTTCATAACGATGAGTAATAAGTATTAGCAGGAAATCGTCATCGTTTGTAAATATTCATTTTGTCATACAATCCAAAGTACAAACCTTACGTAGTAAAAAAATTATATGTCTATGGTACAAACTCACTCATATATATATATACAATACATACATATTATCACGTCTTTATTCCTAATGGGGCAGGCTCCCATGCTGGTCTGGGAGAAACGAAAAAACTTAGAATGTACCAGCTGCTTCTCTTCCCGCGCAGATCGTAAAAGCCGATCGAGGGAATGGGCACAAATGCGAATCATTTTAACAGGCGATGCGGCTAGCAACCCGTCACTGTATTGATTGCTTTTCCACCTTCTCGCCCACCATGACGCTAAAAGTGGCTTTTGAGTTTTGCGGCCCTGGGCTCTGCATAGAGCCGCAAGACCCAAAATGCTCTGTCTGCCCCATTAGGGATAAAGACGTGGTAGTATGTATGTATGTATGGGGCAGGCAGAGCATTTTAGATCTTGCTGCTCTAAGCAGACAGAGCCCAGGAATCCATGTATGTATGTGTAAAAAAGTGTAAGAAATCTATACATATAAATAATATCTATATCTATCTATATCTATACATATAATAAAACAGTAAAAAAAGTGTGTCTGTACATTAAATATATTTCCAAAAAAATAATTGGGGGCGATGGAGACGTAGTAATAGAGTAAGAATTAAAAAAAAAATGTCTGTCTGTTTGTCTGTTTGTACACGCTAATCTCCGGAAATACTGGACGGATTCGAATGAAACTTTTTTTGTTATATAGCTGTTAAGTCTGGGCAACATATAGGGTATAAAAAATTTTGGAAAATGGAACGCCTGATGCAGAACCATAATGGTCCAGCTAAACTATAAGAGATATAAAAATGCCGCCTTAGTAAAAGTTGTTCAGCCTGATGAGCATTTTCCAGAGACATAAAGTCCACGCGAAAGAAGTCGCGGGCTTCAGCTAGTAGTAAATAAATGTGCCTGTACGTTGAATATATTTCCAAGAAAAAAAATCAGGCGATGGAGTCATACAAATAGAATAAGAATTGTACAAAATGTGTGTCTTGTACAATGTACTGGACAGATTCAAATGAAATTTTTTTGGTATATAGCTATTAGGCCTAGACAAGATATAGCGTATAATTGGTTTTGGAAAATAAAACACCTGATGCAGAGCCATAATGGTCCAACTAAACTATAAGGAATATAAAAATGAAGCCTAAGCAAGAGTCCACGCGAACGAAGTCGCAGGCTTCGGCTAGTTAAAAATATAGTTTCCAAGTAAAAACCCTATATTTACACAATGATTCGAATCGCAGCTATAAAATTGGGCTTTCAACGAAATTAGACCTAAGAGAGCGGTGAACAAAGCTTTTATAGAGCTTTCCATCGAAATACGACTGAATCTCTTAGTTTACGGTCACAATAAAAGCTAAATCTTGGTGAGGATCGCGGCGTGCCTCTGTTCCGGTAGTTAAAATAGCAGACGTGTTTCCTGTCAATGATGTTACATTTTATCAAGATGTCGCATTAAATACAATTTTAAAACTATACTGCCAGTTACTGAATATACATTATTGTTCTTTTTAAATTAAAGTATCATTAGTGTGTCAGTGTAGCGTACAGTAATGACCCTATACTCCATTTGGTTAGGTATTTAAATCAATGTAAACAATCTTGACATGTCTTTTTATTGATTTATAAAGTGTATACTTTATAAATCAATGATTTTGCTAATTACAAAGTAATTATGTTGTAAATTACATAATTACTTTGTAATTTGCAAAGGTATTGATTTATAAAGTGTATATTTCAAAAAAAAGGCATGTCAAGATTGTTTACATTTATTTAAATACCTAAACAAATGGAGTATAGCAGGGTTACAGTCACAGGAAAACGCTGGATGCAGGCCGCTTCCAATCAGTCGCTTAGAAATTACTAAGGGGAGCCTTAAGTTACAGAATTAATATAAGTATTATATACAAAATGAAATTTTCTTAGGTGTCAAAGAATGTGTGGAGGGTGTCGTGTGCAGCCGCCTCTACTAACTTAACTAACTTCTTTATCCTTCCTAAAACTACATTTATATATTTCTTTATCTTTCCCTTTCTTAAAACTTGCGACCATTTTATCTCCACATAAAACTTAAAGACACTACCGTTGGCATAACAACGACATGTCTGGCAATAAAGGGGCATTTTGCGGAGTAAAGTTTTATATGTGATGCGAAAACATTATAACGATTGGTCAAAAATAACAGATAAATAGCCTTCCTGAGAAAAACAACTTGGCAATAAACTTAGTCTAACTAAAAGTTGATCATTTCTTTGGTCTAAATAACGAATTAATAAAGACTTATTGTAGATTGTGGTAGATTCATAAATTCATCTCAAACAAGTCGTTTTTATTTTCTACAAGATACCTGGGTGACCGAGCTTTGCTCGCTACATTTTTTAAACTTGTCTAAAAACAAAACAAAATAAAAAGAAACTATATATAAACTTGAACATAAAAAAACAAAAGTAAGTCACCGAGTGGGATTCGAACCCGTAACACTCTCTCTAGCGGTCTGCATCCTTAACCGCTGAGCCAAATGAATGGCGCCCGGCGCGACGAAATTAGCGACCATATACTGCGTGGAAAGAAAAACGCATGAAAACTCGAAAACACGCGTTTTCCCAAACGTAAGACAAATCTAGATCGATTGTTTACCCCCGAAAACCCCCATATACCAATTTTCTGCGAAATCGTTAGTGCCGTTTTCGAGATCACAGAAATTTATAAATATATAAATATGCAAGAATTGCTCGTTTAAAGGTATAAGATTAATATTCAAAATACTGATGTTAGTGTAAATGCTAATCTGTTGAGGCATTGCGAAGTCATAGCTGAATATATAGGTCTCCAAAAAATGACGCTCCTTTTTGCAGCCGTGTAAAACGTATAAACACTAAAAATATTCCTTATCTAACCGATTTGAAACTAAATAAATTCTTGCCCTGCTAGTCTCTTCTATGCCGATCTGTAAGAAAAGAAAAAACTTACAATGTACCAGCTGCTTCTTTTTCCAAGCTGTTCGTAAAAGCTGATCGAGGGAACGGACGAAAAGACAAATCACAACGCTACCAACCCCCTACTCTATCTATCTACTAACTACCTATCTAACTATTTTGCCCTACCATCGCAATAAAAGTAGTTTTTGGATCTTACAGCTCTAGGTTCTGTCTGCTTAAAGCTACAGGACCGAAAATACTATCTTCCCATACATACATACATACTATCACGTCTTTATCCCTAATGGGGCAGACAGAGCATTTTGGGTCTTGCGGTTCTATGCAGAGCCCAGGGTCGCAAGACCCAAAAGCCACTTTTAGCGTCATGGTGGGCGAGAAGATGGAAAAGCAATCAATACAGTGACGGGTTGCTAGCCGCATCGCCTGTTAAAATGATTCGAATTTTTGCCCATTCCCTCGATCGGCTTTTACGATCTGCGCGGGCAGAGAAGCAGTTGGTACATTCAAAGTTTTTTCGTTTCTCCCAGACCAGCATGGGATATCTTCCCTTCTATCTTCCCATTAGAGCTGAAAACGTGATAGTTTATATATTTTGGCCTAAAAGCTTCTAAATAACTTTGGTTAAAGCGTAAATCCGGGTAAGACGGCAGATTGGAAATTATTTGACCACAGAGGAATTTCATTTGCCGCGACAGGGAATATACCAGATTCCAGATATCTCGGTCTAGATGGCCGAAGAATATAAATTCTAGATGTGTTATTATTGGATCGAAGGGTGAGACCTATGGAGTAGTAGGTTGACCAGGAGAAAATGTAATGTAGAACAGTATGTCATTATTATAACTTTAGATAAAAACATACAGTTAATATATGTAAGTACTAATGTTTTAAAATATTGAACGTGCTCTCTTGACAAACCTTGACCTTGTTGGTTTTTGGATGGCATAAAAATGTATCTAACTTATGTTAGTTTTGACACAGTGACGAAAAACTGAGAGTCGCTTTTTTTTAAATATATAGGGACAAATTACACAGATTGAGCTAGCCCCAAAGTAAGTTTGAGACTTGTGTTATGGGATACTAACTCAACGATACTATATTTTATAACAAATACATATAGATAAACATCCACACTTTTACGTTTACACATTCTATTATAATAATGTATCATATTAAGGCGAAATTGTAGCAGAAGTGGCGCCCTCATTTGAAATAAATAGTTTAAAAGTAAATATGGTGATAATTAAAAATTTGACTTTCAACAGATGAAGAAAAACCTTAAAATTATTTTAAGTATAACCTTTGAAAGTATTATTGATAAATCCGTCAAGTTTTAAAACTACAAAAGTGGCCGCTTTTGGCGAAAACACATTTTAAAACTAGATGGTCTAATGTAATTACTTTCATAGGTTATTCATAGAATAATTTAATGATCTTTCTACAGATTTTTGGCAGTGAAATATTTTAAATAATTGATTTCGTCTTAGTTCATATCTAGATGTTCAATATCTTGTCTATGGTACAGACGATGCGGCAGTGCTGTAGTCGTCTGCCGATTATTTTGATTCGCGTCTTGGCTGTTCGGATCCAGTGCAAGACAAGGACGTATCCAGCCTCCATTAAGGGGAGGGCGGGGTCACATATAACCAGGCCGTATAATCTTTTTTTCTATCAGACGGAGTAGGTACTGCGTTGCTTTATCTCTTCGCGGATGAGATTCATTTTATATTTTTTGATAATAAAATAAACGTTAGCAAAAAATATCAGGAACATTTGGGACATACTATCAGGGACGTGCTGTTCATAGTGTCAAGAAGTCGCTGTCTACTGGAGGTTCCCTAATATATTCGCTTATTTTAAATAAATTTTAATAAGCCCTATTTTCAAATAAACGTACTTCCTTCGTCCGTTTCCTATCGCGCCATATGCAGGCCTTTTGCCATATACACCTTCGTAAATTTGGCAAATACCACACACAAATGGACAATATTGTGAAAGAGTACCTAATTTACCTATATGTATGAAGCTTATATGTACCTACCTAAAACCTTCAAATGTTTTTGGTGTTTTTTTTTTGCCTAGGAGTGGGACACCAATACGGGCTTGTAAAAAAAGTTTTTGTTTGAGTATTTTTGGTCTCGCCTTTTCCTTTCTTCTCTTTTGTTTGAGTTTTGCTTACTTCATTTCATGAGATTGTTTCGCACAGCTCAGGGGAAGCATGACCCCCTTGACCCCCTGGATACGCCCTTGGTGCAAGACTGCTAGTCTTAATTGCTACGGCTCGTGTTTCATTGGAAATGTTAGCTTCATTATAGAACCGAGGGTTTTAGAGTTTTAGTGCTGTATTTTTATGTTGTACTGTACAACAACCTATGTAAAAATAAATAACTCCTTATTTCTTCTAACGTTTGGAAGAAATAAAGATTTATTTATTTTTTTAAACTTTGCACATTAAAAAATCTACGTACAAGTAGCGGACCTATATGGCATTATCTCCCAGTCAACCATTTCACCAAGCGGAAACTTTTAAGTACAAATGTTTTAAAGGATGATTCAGTCCATCATTTTGAACAACTTTTCTCAGTAAGCATATTGAAGGACGAAAAAAAATTCATTTTCCATAGTCACGAGGTTACGTGACTTCTATGATTTGTATAAGAACTTAATAAAAAAGGACTCCCATGCTGGTCTGGGAGAAATAAAAAAAACTTAGAATGTACCAGCTGCTTCTCTTCCCACGCAGATCGTAAAAGCCGATCGAGGGAATGGGCAAAAATGCAAATCATGTTAACAGGCGATGCGGCTAGCAACCCATCACTGTATTGATTGCTTTTCCATCTTCTCGCCCACCATAACGCTAAAAGTGGCTTTTGGGTCTTGCGGCCCTGGGCTCTGCATAGAACCGCAAGACCCAAAATGCTGTCTGCCCCATTAGGGATAAAGATGTGATAGTATGTATGTAAAAAAGGACATTGTATATGTAAACTGGGTAAATTTTTAACCACCAGCATCAGCAGCACCAGAACTACTTTCTTTAAAAACAATTAATGAAAAACAAAATAAATCAAAACTCACCCTACATGTACACACTCGTATAAAACAAACGAATGAATACTATTTTCTGTACAAAGCCCCATTTAAATGCAAAACGAATAGCGTTTATGCAAATTTTCGTCGAAAACAATAAATAACTGGGTGACCGTTTCTGACTTCCTCTGCTATGATTTAGTCCACATTAAACCAGCTGCATGCATATGCATCCTCTATGGAAGATGGGCGATGCGCTACGTACGTGACCCGACCACTAACCGCGACTAACCGACTAAATTCAAACGCTTCGCCGCACCCGTTTTGTGCGCTCTTTCAGCAGTCTTTTATATTTTGACGTCTGTATTTTTAATGGTCTTTAGGATAAATTTTTATTCAGCCAAATAGTATTTTCTATAGTACCTAGTTAAATGTTAATTTGACTTTTTTACGGAATTCTATAAATTTGTTTGAGTATATTTTTAGTTATTTATATAATTATATCTCTTTATTCTACCAAAAATAAAATAGGAACAGACTTAAAAATAAATATTATAAAATTTGTACAAGGGCGTTTCAAAGGAACGGGCTTATAATAAATAATAATAAATATAAGTATAGAGATCAATTAAAATTAATTTATTTGTAGCATTAATAGCTTAATAAATTAATAGTTTGTAAATACAAACAAGTTCTCATCCAGAATTTTATTGTTCCGTCTGTCTTCCGTTGTCGTCTTTGCATCTAACCTAAAGTCACATTTGATTACCGCTTCCTTTTTGGAAGTCGGTTGAAAACGTATTAGCACTACAGTCCTAATTCCCTCACGCATGAACTTGCCAACATCGAAAACACCATCAATCATGCACTCAACATACATCAAACTTCATCAAAAACAATTATCGTGTAAAATTAATTAGAGCATACATGCGGGTGGTCTCAACTTCCGAATCGTCTGGAACATTTAGTATGACGTTTAAACTGTTAAGATTAATTTAGTTTTCTCTAATTGTTCTTACATTGGTTGACTGCTGTATTATTTGCTTAATTTTGGTTACTCTTTTTATACCAAAGTGAAATAAAATAATTACATCCCTGACCCCTGGTCACCCGCATGATTATATATTTGATTGAACGTTCTCGTGAATAACCGGGCAAGTGCGAGTCGGACACGAAGGGTTCCATTTACAAAAACCACGTTTTCGGATGGTTGGAAGCCCCAATTAAATATTTATTTTATTATCTTTTTAGTATTTGTTGAGCGGCAACAAAAATACAATATCTATGAAAATTTGAACTGTCTAGCTATCACGGTTCAAAAATTCTTCACTCGTTGAATTGGTAGATTACACACTATACTTATGACTGATTTAAGAAGCCAGATCTTTTATAAATACGACAATAACTTCAACCAATTTTGATAAATTTTCTATGGGACTACCTCGCAAGTATATCTTACAAACAAAAAAAGAATTTTGTTAATCGGTCCAGGCGTTTTCGAATCGGTGAACATACATAAAAAAATCGCGACTAACTGATATTCCTCTAACTCATAACTCTTTTCATGCATGCTCTCCGGTTAAGGACTCACTTTCAAAACATCATGCGCAAAGTGGCTCTTGACCTCCGACACTATACGCCATTTCAAACATTTCTTTATTATATGTTTTTCC
This sequence comes from Acrobasis consociella, assembly GCA_963555685.1. Lineage (NCBI taxonomy): Eukaryota > Metazoa > Arthropoda > Insecta > Lepidoptera > Pyralidae > Acrobasis > Acrobasis consociella. The sequence goes on from OY743121.1 coordinate 2,943,387, forward strand.
TTCCACAGGCGCTATGGCATGGTCGACAAGAGGTTCTGCGTGGAAGGCGGCTCCCGCTGCGGCAAGGGCGAAGGCCTGTTTGTCTTCGCAGCGGAAGGCGGCAGGGAGCTGACTGACATACTCAACGTTTATAGTCACGATGCTCAGTCCAGGCTTAGCATAGCTTCTAGGAGTGGATCAGGTTGGTAGTTTTAAAATAAATAAGTCCTACTGTCCTACTAATATTATAAATTCGAAAGTAAGTTTGCATATTTGTTTGTTTGTTTGTTACCACTTCACGCTTCAACCACTGAACCTATTAAGATGAAATTTGATATGGATTTAGTTTAATAACCAGGGAAGAACATAGGATAGTTTCTATCCCGAATCCCACGGGGAGCGAAGCACACGGGCACAACTAGTAATATATATATAGGGACAAATTACACTGATTGAGCTAGCCGCAAAGTAAGTTCGAGACTTGTACTCGTATTATTCGACACTTACTCAACGATACTATATCTTATAATAAATACATATATAAATAAACACCCAAAGCCCAGGACAATTTGAAAAAGGCCATTTTACAACTTGCTCTGGCTGGGGATCGAACCTAGAACCTCCGGATTGGCGGACTAGCGAGTTCTTTGTTTAACCATTCTCAAAGGTTCCTCGAGTAGGTCTATGGAGCTCCCTCTGAAGACCCTAGAGCCACCTTCTTCGAAAGAGACAACTCCCTTGACCGACTTTCTTAATATTAATAAGTCTCGAACTTAATTTGGGGCTAGCTCAATCGTGAGATTTGTCGGTATATTTTTATTTATTTATTTCTTTGGAAATGTTCTTCCATTCTCAATGGTTCCTCAAAGTGGAGTATGTCTTCAAAGGATGGCAGATAGTTGCCTCCACAATGTCTATACTTTATAGTCACGATGCCCAGTCTAGTCTCCTACAAAGAGAGCACATCTGGCTTGTTCATAAATGATTTAGGAGTTATCTGAATATTAACACGGCTTTACTTACGTAGTGAAGGCAGAAAAGGCCGACTAGTTTCGATCGGTTGAGACGATCATCCTCAGGGCGAGTGTTAGGAGGAGCGGTTATCCGATGGTTATGCTGACTTCAACGCACTAGTTGGCCTTATCCGACTACACTACGTGAGTAAAACAATGTTAAATTATTTTAAAATGTCATTTTTGTAAATTTTTATATTATTATTTAGTAGGTACCATTTCATCTCTCAGTAGAGATTATATATTTGTGCCGTTTGGTGTTGAAACATGGGGCCCTGGCGCGAGGAGACTTTTTAAGGAGATCTCGCCGCGACTGATAGCCGCTGCAGGTGACAAGAAGGCTGGCTGTTTTTTCGCTCAACGGATCAGCATTGCTATCCAGCGAGGAAACGCAGCCAGCGTTCTTGCAACCATGCCGCATGGACAAGATGAGATTTTTTTAATTTAGCATAATTTAGTATAAGTTTATTTTATAGCTTAGTTTAATTTAGTTTAGTTAAGTTTTTTTGTTGTTATTTCTTTTTTCTCAATAAATCTGAATATTTAGTAGGTACCTTAACTTCGGAAAGTTTAACAACGCAAAATTTCCCAATAATTAAATTTATAAACTTTATGAATTCTTAAATAATTCAACTAGCAATCCAAAATGGAGTATAATCGAGGGCTGTTTGGTAAATGGGCAGTTATTTCGCAGTTCGAATTATTAATCGATTGCTAAGTCCGAGCGAAGTTTCTGGAATCGAGTTACGAATTCGCGAACTGATTAAGGTTCCGAGAGCGGGATTAGCATGATTCGCACAATTAAAACAATTAGAGGGCATTACAACTTGCGCAATCATTTTATTATGGAGAACTGCTTTTTAAATCATTGTTAGACTGAGATTGTACGGTTCAACAACCGCACATAGCTGGTGCAGCATTTTTCCCCTAATGATTATTTTGTCACTTAGGTAAAATCAGTTCACGAATCACGCTTGCACAACGTCGCCGCGTATCGCGTTCTCATATCATCAGCCTTAGCATTAGCATCAGTTTATTTGTAATATTTCTTTTAATTTATCTTAGCAGCATCTTTTATTTAACATCATCTTATCAGCATCAAGGTGTTAACGTACATCTTTTTGCTAAGGCTGATGATATGAGAACGCGATACGCGGCGACGTTGTGCAAGCGTGATTCGTGAACTGATTTTACCTAAGTGACGAAATAATCATTAGGGGAAAAATGCTGCACCAGCTATGTGCGGTTGTTGAACCGTACAGAGATAAATATTAGAAGATATTTATAAAACTGACTTCTAAAATCACACATGTGATATGGCTCACTATACAGCGTGGAAGGGACATACCCGTATTAAGGGTCCCCCGACCCTAGACCAAAATACAACTTTCCATACAAACGTAGTCTACGTTTTATTTCAAAACGACATGTCCGATTTGGGCAAAATTTTGTAATTTCAAAGATATTGCAATTATCTAGGTTTATAACTAGTTTCCGACGTAAAAATATGAACTTGAAATAGAATATAGTGTTTTATATCATTTTTGACCATTAGTATGGGAAACTTCTAAATCGTTATATTTTCTTTCCAGTTCATAATTTTACTATAGGAAACCAGTTATAACCCTAGATAATTGCAATTTCTTTACAATTACCAATTTTTACCGGAATCTGACATGTGGTTTCAAAATTAAACGTAGACTACGTTTGTATGGAGAAGTCTAGGGTAAGGGGACTCTTAAATCATACCACGCACTATGTAGATGTTTAATGCAATTGACAGAAAAACAATAATCATCAGCATTAGGTCTATTTGTCTCCACTGCAGGAGCACGACCCTTTTTGTACTACCAGAGAGCCATACTTGGTTAGAGCAGCCAGAGAACTTTGGGTCTATACTCTTCACTCTACGCTGGCCAAACGAGTTGGAGAGGTCTCATTGAATATTTATAAACTTTGTTCAGCTTGTATTTCCTGTCGCCTTCTAAGGCATCCACGGAAGGACTTGGAGTGGCCTGATTCTACTCTGTAAAAACAATAATGGCTTTTCATAATTATTGTCATTTTGATGATTCTATTTCCAAATAAAAGCCTTCCTAACTTCCCATATTAATTTGATAAAGATTTAATAAAGAACTCTCGAGAAATACTAGAAGCTTATAAAAAAAACTTTACTGTCATAAAAGATGTAAAAAACATCACCGTTTTACTAACTTTTCAACCCAATTTTTCCTGACAGTTCTGGAGAAACGCTTCTCCGACACCAGTTCCTGCATGGACGACTGCTTCCACTCCTCGATGAGGTCGGTGTCCCCGAACTGGGGCGCCCCGTCCAGCCAGACCATGCACTGTCTGTCAGACCTGGACACCAGCTTGGACAGCAACGGAGAGGACAAGTTTAGGAGACCTACGTCTCTGCCTAGGTGCTCTAGCTGTATAGGGAAGATCAGCCACTTGACGAGGTAACTACTATATCTATACAACTCACAAGTGACATTCCCGTAAAAAACCCAACAGTATACAAGATTACTATAGTATAATGATAATAAAATAACAGTCAAAAAACAACAAAAAAAATATTTCAATTTCATCATAGTGATCTAGTATAAACGAATCTGCCACGAACAGCTCACATTACCCTGGCAACTATTTCAATACTTTTTGTAAGCAGCCAGACCGATCGGGCTTATCAGACATCCTTTCAGGCAAGGTCTGGCAGTTCTGGCACAGCCGTGCTTCTTGGTCCATAAATGTTCTCGACATATATAATGTAAATGTTTGTCGAGATTTCCTTCATACCATCAACATATTCCGACACAACATATTAGTCCAATTGTCGAAACAAAATTTGAACATTTAATTTTGTGTATATCCAACTGTTGCCTTCTTCGTCCACGAGTCACGATCCAAGGCAGCTTACTGCCATCCACTCTTGTAGCATTCAATGTCGTCTCTTCATCTTTTTCTCGGCCTTCCCCTACGCCGCCGGCGTCATTCTGGAACTCATAATGTCACTTTTCTAGCCCATTTTTCGGGACTCATACGACAAACATGCCTAGCCCTCTCCCACTTCAGCTCTGCCGTCTTGTTTCCTACATCGTCAATTTTGATCTTTCGGCTTAACTTCATAATATGTTTCAATTCCAGGTCATCAATGGGGACACCTGGGTCGATCATGTCACCAGTCTGGACCATGGACAACATCATGGAAAAGCGATCAGACTCAGACCGAGCTTCCATATACTCCAGATCCAGTGGAAGCGCCTCCGAGTACAGTGTGCCGCGCAATTCCTGCCACTTAGACAAGAGTTTCGACTCTAAACGCGCCAGTCCTGTAGCATGCTGTACACCAACCATTCCAGTGAAGACCGGCGGTGCTTGCCAGTGCTGGCAGCAACCTAAGCCTTGCTGCTGTCGGAAGAAGGCGTTCAGTGGACCTTATGAGAATTATGACGTCCCTAAAACGCCGATGCCACTAATACAGGTCAGTTTATATATTGTGAAAGAATTTGAAACCTAAAATTAATTAAAAATTAAAACAAGATAAACATTTAGAAGAATTTAAAGAGCAGGTGATAAACAAGTTACCATTAAGAGTAAATAAAACAATTTGTAAAGTTAGGCTTCGGATTACTTTTTTGCACATTCCTCAAATCATCAATTATTCAATCGCTAATTTAAGAAAACTCTGATAATACGAGACCAAAGAATACTTTGATGATTAACAACGTTTTGCCACCAGAATGTTGCCATAAACTAGTAACATCTTTTTTTATTTCTTTTATTTTCAGGAGCATCCCGTGGATGGCAACAGCCCCGCAAGCCTTTACGACACACCAAAGAAACTGAAATGTCTTCTGAACGGTCAAGCGTGCAACTGTTCACAAATGACTGAAGCCAAACCCGAAGACAACCAGGCCACTGAGAACAACAACGCATGTGATACTAGTGTTAATAATAATGATGTTTCTGTAGAATCACATTCTAATTACGTTAACGTTACCCCTATTACCAAAAAGCCACACGTAGATTACGGCAACTACGCTAATTTAGATATTTCTACAACACTAGAGAAGTTTGAAAGTTCTCTGCAGATATTAAGGAGCGCAGGGTTTAGTCAAGAGGAGCTAGATGCTTTAGAAGACATCCCTGAACACGATGATGACATTTCCACAGCAACAACCAACACAGTACATCCGTCCACTGATTGCTGTAATGATCATTTGAACTATATTCATATGGAGCCGTTAGAAATCAGTAGTTCGAGTAATAGCAATAAGAATTACTCAGACAATATAAGTCGTATCAGTCATGTGTCAGATCCAACGCAACATTCTGATACAATCAGCACTATCAGTACGAGAAGATCTAGTTCAGCAGACTTTACCAAAAGACATGAAGATGACTTCGGTATTAATAGTCATATATGCTTAACTCCTACAGTGCTAAGGAAAGCACCAAAGATCGAAAAAATAAACGATGACAACTTTTTGAAGCCATTAGAAATAATCGAGTCTTCGGACAAGACATTCAAAGTGCCCGAATCGAAAAGCGAAAACATTTTTATCACTCGATTTCGCGACGCAGTCAAAATCAGGCGATCTTCGAGTGTGCCGAGTAAATCAGATAAAAATAGGGACTCTTCGAGTTCCAACGATTCTGGAGTGTCGACGGGATCCCTGAAGCACCATAAGGGAGACTTTACAGACTTCGAGATGCCGATAACGAGTGCGAAATCGACGAAGAAACATATGAAGTGCAATAAGCAGATGCGAAGGTCTATGACGCCGGTGCATACGTCGTTCTTAAAGTCGACATCGTCGGATCCCTTGAAGAACCTGACGTTTCATTTTGAAGAAGTCTCGGCGTTAACAAAATCAAATTCATGCGATGTGGATACGTTAACGAGGAGGAAGAAGAATCATTGTAAGTATGATTTTGTTACTTTAGTAAGGAATATGATTGTTATTTAGGAATAGAGGAGGCCTAACATCGGAACAACCTCAATTTCTTCCGGATTAATTGTTGTTTCGGAATGCTAATAGTCCAGTCAAATCCAGTCATCTCATGGTTTAAACTGTGAATGAAATGGAATAAGCTGGATTTAAATATTTTTATAATAAAGGGGCGATTTATAATGACGGCCGGCAAAGGGGAGGAGGACGGTCACGCGGACAGTAAAGACAATAGTCATAAATTAGAAATTTGGGAAAAACAATTCAAGAAATTACTATTTTGTGTAATAATATATATTATATAAGTGATTCTGATTCTAAGATTTCAATATAACTAGTGGATGAAAAATCAACCTTTATTTATTATTGCGTTTACCTACCTAACTCTAATTCGCTATTTTCCAACAAGTTAAATCAGATTTATCTTATCTTATCTTATCTTATCTTATCTTATCTTATCTTATCTTATCTTATCTTATCTTATCTTATCTTATCTTATCTTATCTTATCTTATCTTATCTTATCTTATCTTATCTTATCTTATCTTATCTTATCTTATCTTATCTTATCTTATCTTATCTTATCTTATCTTATCTTATCGTGTCTTAGCTTATCTTAAAAAACTCTTTTTTCCACAGTGGAAGCAGACCTCACCCTGCGCCACAGCCAGCTCACCAACAAGAGCACCTCGAGCGGCGCGTCCGACACGTCGGACTACATGGAGTCGCTGTCGGTGTCGTCGCTCAGCGAGTGCGACGTCGCCGACCGCCACGCCGCGCGGCCGCGCTCCGGCAAGGAGTACGCCAGCATCGACCGGGCCGCGCTCGGGCTCGGCGGCCTGTCGGGTTGATACCATTTCGGATGTCCGATTTCAGATGTAACAAATTTTGAGTTTGCAAACTACGAATTTGTCACAGTTGTGCGACAAACCGTTGACGTTATAAGGTATATGGAGGTAGACAACGCTGGGTGCACTCAATGGAACGATCTCTGATCGTTACCATTTCTGATGTCGGATTTCAGATAACGTGACATGATTTAACGCAGTGTGCGAATACATTTTGCGTGTGCAAACTATGAATTTATCACATTTGTGCGACAAACCGTTGCCCGGCAGACCTATACAGACTTTTCACTAAGTGACGCGGGCGCGCTCTGCGGGTTCAGCCTATCTCTATCACAAACGCTACGTGCAACAGAGACAGCTGACCCGTGACGGATTTTGCTATCTCTTTCGCACTTAGAGTTTGTGACAGAGACGGGCTGAAACCCGCCGCGTCCGCACGCGTCACTTAGCGGACGCCCTGACTGACCGGCACTACTATTGCTATATTTAATTTCAAATAACGTTAAGGGGTATACGATGATAGACATGCCGGCGCTAGGTGCACTTAATGTAAAGATGTCTGGTTGATCTTGATGTCAGATGTTAGACATCCTGAATGTGACATAATAAAACGCAGTGTGAAAGTGAATAACTTACCACGCAAATAAATTTTTTTTGTTCAGGAATTCGTTTACCAGTCTCATAACTTTCCAGTGAGTTTTTAACATGAAAAATGCAAGAAAATATTAAAATAACCTATTTTTTTTTGTAAAATACATTGTCATTCAAAATATTGCAAAACAAATTAACACTTAGTTGTCAGCTTCGAAGAGAATATACTTAACACAATTAAAAAAAAAAAAAACTATAAATTATAATATATGTTTTAAATTATTATTGTACTACATTTCCAAAATGCATAACCCATTTTAAACCCACTCACATTGAAAATTCACTCGCCTTTTTTTTATTATTAAACTTCAAAATGTGGTAGGATGAGAAAAAATAATTAAATAATTTTAATAAAATACCATGTGTATTTTTTTCTTTGCGTTAACGACAATTGGTAAAATGGTTTCATACCCTTACTTGCCCTAGTGTAAATAAATTATGTACATATTGATGAGTACATACACACGATTATTGTTGTTCCTATGTACATAGCTAACAGAAAGACTTAGCTAAATTAGTTTTAGACTAAACGAATTTAGATATTTAGTAGTGTGCCAAAAATATTGTAGCTGGCTATACAATAAAAGGTTTTGGGTATATAGACATAAGGTGTGAAATATAATTAAGCTGTTGTTGATTAAGGTTATTTTAAATTATGAAAAAATATTATAAGGTCAAGTTTAGACCAATGACATTGAATTTTACTGTAATTTTGCTACTTACTTTACATTTACTGTAATATTTGTAATACCCACTTAACAAAATTAAATAAAAATGTTTTAGGGTGAAGCCAAACGAGCGTAATTTTGTTAGTTGTGAGTCGCAGAAAATAAGTTGCGTAGATTCTGCAGCATTCGGTGTCATACAAAAAGGCAGTTTGTGCCAAACGACGACGCAAAATGAGTTATCTGCCGACTAATAACTGACTGAAAATACGCGACTCACAACTCACAAAATTACGCTCGATTGGCTTCACCCTTAGGTTCTCATACAAATGCAGCAAACATTTTTGTTTTCGTACTTTGATATTGTTTTATTGTATAAAGCTTAAAGTACTTACAACTTCATTGAGTCTAAAGTTGACTATAAAATATTTGTAAATTTAATATAACCGTATATAATTTACATTTATACTTACTTAATATGGTCTACTTTTCAATCAATTTAGTGTATTTTACAAATGATATTTTAATGAAAGTGTAATAAAAACTTAAGGTTTGTAATTTCATTAAATGAAACTTAGATATCATTTAGAAAGTAATTTATAAAAAGTTTGAGAATAAAATTAGTTTTTATAATGTGTAACATTACATTGTAAAACTTCGGGTAATTTGTAGATTTAGTCTATTTTACGTCATTACAAAGTTTAAATTAGTGTAGGTACTTAAATTATTTGTGCCTTTTGTAAAATATGTTGTTTGTAATGTCGTTCATTTATTTTGGTTACCTTATGAATATTTTTCTTAACTTGTAGTTTATACAAATAAATGTATCTTAAATGATTACTGAGGACTTATTTTGTCATATACATTTGAATGTATGCGTATGTTTTGATATGTAAAGTATTAGTAAGTATTATACATAATTTTGAAACATTGCCTGTTTGCAATTCATAAGCAATAGTTACCTTCCAGTATAAAGAAACTTTATATTCATGTTTATAACTATTTAACTGTACAGAACTTTTTATATTGATATAGCGCCATCACATCTGATTCGGTCCTGCCATACGTATAAAATGTACAGAATAATAATTTTGTAATCGTACATATTTAAGTACATATTTGACTTTTTCATTCAATCATGTTCATTTATTTAGAAATTTGGCCTGCTCGTTAGATTAATATTTCATTGCTACAAAATCAAACATATTTTTATTAACCTTTATTGTCCCACTGTTGGGCAAATGTCTCTCCCCATATCCTTCCACTTATCCCGATTTTCTGCGAACGTCGACCAGAAAATCAAACATTGTCAACTTTTATACTTTTATCATTTTTTTTAGCCTGTGCTAGTGTCCCACTGCTGGGCAAAGGTCACCCCTGTTCTTTCCACACGTCCCTATTCTTTTATCATACAATAACAAAATTTAAACAAATCTTCCAGTACATATATAAATTGTTTCTGATATTAAGATTTGTTTTACATGTATATTAATTAAAATGAATATGATTGAATTTGTTGTTTCATCAACAAAAGTTTATGTTTTATTTATGAATAGGGCAAGGGACAAAATTGAGACTCTAGTTTTTGCTGAAATGTTTTTATAAAGGGGCTAGGGTAAATCTTTATGAAAAGTTAATAACTTTTTTAGAATTGAGTTACAAATTCTTACATGATACGATTTTTTTGCGTTTGATTTAACTTAGGAACCACGATAAGAAATTTGTCAAGCTTGTCTCTTGTAATTAGTGCTGTTGGTTTTTCGTCTAGTCAGCGGTGGACGGTGGCCACAGTTTTTTTCTAAAATAATTTTGGAAATCACATAATTTAAACATGTTTAATATTTAGTAACAACCAGTTTTTTACGCAGTGAATGAACAGTTAAATAGGGGTGACGACAGGGTCCGAAAAGTATGATTGTAATTAGTCCGTCTATTAGATTATCCAAAAATAATAGACCCGTATTTTTCAGTATCCCAAAAAAGTAAAGATTCACAAAGATACGGAGCGTCAAAGTTCCGAAGTGGGGGCTTGCGACACGCAAAATTTAAATGCGCTTTAACTTTGTCATTTTTTGTTTCTCAGAGAAAAGAAAAAATACGTGTACAATATTTTTTAATAGTCTAACCGATGGAGCAAACATATTTTTCCAATCTTCATGCCTATAAAAGCTATTTATCGAGCAAAATGAACCAAGATAATAAGGTTTAAGTTCTAATTTATAGTGATATTATCACAATCTTTAAAATTAAAAACCTGGTATTGTTCTTGTGGTCGCCGTTTTTTGGTTTTGGTATCGCACATATGGATTGATTGCACATTAGTACATAAAGTACTTGTAAAAACTATTTTCTTATAACGTTTTACGTTGCGATAGTTCTATTACATTGTATTTAACTTTTTGTAATATTACATTGCAACTCAGAAAATGAAATATAGTGCATTTCAAGTAAGCTTGTCATTTTATTTGAAATCCTTATCTATAATCTTCTTCTTCTCCTTATCGTGTGTGTTAGTGACTAACACTAGTGTCAGAGTTTTTAAACCGCCTTAAAGGCCTCTGACATGGTTTTAGGTAACGACCAATGTTAAAGACAGTGACCGAGACCGACGGCTTAACGTGCCCTCCGAAGCACGGATCATCTTACTTATCGGACAATCCGGTGATCAGCCTACAATGTCCTAACCAAACTAGGTTAACAACACAAAGTCGTTGCCCCCGCCGGGAATCGAACCCGCAACCTCCGGGTATGAGCCGAACGCTCTAACCACTACACCACGGAGGCAGTTAATCCATAATCTTTCATCATCATATCCTCCCCCAAGGATTTCCAAAACTACCGATCGGTGACCTGCATCTAGCGCCTTTCTGCAACCTTGCACAGGTCGTCTGACCATCTAGCAGGTGGGTGTCCTACGCTGCGCTTGCCGGTATGTGGCCGCCAATCGAGAACCTTTCTGACCCATCGGCCATCGGTTCTGCGCGGAATGTGCCCCGCCCATTGCCACTTCAACGAGCTAATCCGCTACATATTATTACACATTCATTTAAAATAACCCGTTTCTTGATAAAGGCTGCAATTAATTAATAAATAAAAAAATTAAACAAAAACAATAAAGATACTTTTTTAATATAATTTTTCAAAACTAAGAACCGACTTCAACACCAAACTTCTTAACCAATTTTGATAAAATTAAACTATGGCATAGATAACTATCCCATAGTTTAATTTTACTTACAAAAAAAATCAGTTGGCCAGGTTTCTTCAGAGTTTCCAACGAGTTGATAACCCCATTTTTTAAAGTCGGTTAAACGTGCAAACAGGACAAAGATAAATAAAAAATAAACAATAGTTCTAAAATTCATAAAAAAGTGTTCTCTCCGGCGGGGAATCGAACCCCGGTCTCCCGCGTGACAGGCGGGGATACTGACCACTATACTACCGAAGACATGACGATATGTGTGAATTATTCGCACATAAGATTACTAATAGTTCTATATTACAGTCAGCGAGTTATGTCAGTCGGCAGCCCCCGGTAGAAATATATAGTTGACAGTGTTACTTACAATACGAGATAACCGACCAAATACGAATCGGACTCGCGCACGAAGGGTTCCTTACCACTATCTCTATAAAATCACATTTGATGTATGGGAGCCCCACTTAAATATTTATTTTATTTTGTTTTTAGTATTTGTTGTTATACCGGCAACAGAAATACATCATCTGTAAAAAAAATTACTGTCTAGCTATAACGGTTCATGAGATACAGCCTGGTGGCAGACAGACGGACAGTGAAGTCTTAGTGATAGGGTCACGTTTTTACCCTTTGGGTATGGAATTCTTAAAGCAAGAAAACAAATCGTCTGTACTGTAAAACACCAAACAAAATATTCATAGATAATATTCTCATAACATTAGGTGCTGAAGGGAATCCACATATGAATGAGTGATATACGAACGGTGTGACAAGTTGAAGTACTTTGTCCGACACAAAAAGGACATGTCGCGTCCTCATCCTCACTCATATGTGCTTGCCAAGTCGTGCGTGAGCGTGATACACACAGACAAAAAAAAGTTATAAAAAAGTAAAAAGATAAAAAGTTTTTTTCATGCTCATTTAAATAATGTCTTTGTCTCACGTTAGTTTTCATAAAAAAAATACTATTAATCATGTTTACTAAGTTTTTCAGTGAAACTAAATCACATTCTTCTAACTTTCATAAACCGTTCTTCAGCCGTGTGGTTTCCGACAGAGTAAAATTCAAATATTCCACATCCTTCCGTGGATGTCGTGTGATGAGACCTCTCCAATCCGTCTGGCCAGCAAGGAGAGTGTAGGCCAAGTCCTCTGGCTGCTTTGGCTCTGGTAGTAAAGAGAGGGTCGTGCTCCTACAGTGGATACAAAAAGACCTGATGATGATGAAGATGATGACCTTTAATTAAAGAGTCTGTCCAGAAGCTAAGGGCTTTATTTGTGACATAGGTCGTCGCTTGAAGGCTCCGGATGATATTTGGTTCAAATCAAAGGATATTCATCGTTCAGCCAAATACAATTCGAAGTGACATATTCAATGCTGTATTTTCTAAAATGTATAAGTTTTGAATATTATTTAAATGTATAAGAACACAACTATACATCCCCCAAAATCCGATTATGTAAGTAAAGTACCTACACCTAGTCAAACACATAACGTATGTGTATGAATTTTACGTGTAGTTATAACACCTGTTGTACATACCAAAACAATATTAAAATTTATATTGTGACGTTGTGATTATTTTGAAAGAAACAATATTTAAAAAGACCAAACTCTTTAATTTAATTTTTAACAATTATACAATGAGTGCCGAAAGTAGTCACAGGTAAGGGTCGTAGGTTCACAGCCACGAGATTCGTTGTTCCAGAAGAGATTTCCAAAAGTACTCAGCTTTGAAGCAGCCCGGCGTCCAGGTGGTCGAAAGAGGACGAGGCTCCTCACGCCTCCGTATTTATATGGGCCGCGCGGGGTGGAGAGCGGGGTAAGGAGGGAAGCGCCAGTGCGGACCTCGTCACAATATTATACCTACCGACCGCCCGCACATACCGGAGAAAAAATGTGCAGCTTCATACATTTTGAAACGGTAGGTATTTAATTTTATATAGAGACGCAGATTTTTTTTTTTGTGATGTCAGGGATAGGAGAAAACGATTAATAGAACCTACACAATACAACATTACTTTAACGGATCGGACAGGTTTTTTTTAACATTCTGTATATCAGCGGTACTTTTACGCCTTTTATATATATACTTAGTACCTGGGCGACCGAGCTTAGCTCGGTTACATCTCAAACATCGAAAATATGAGTTTTCCCAAACATAAGACTAATCTAGATCGATTGTTTACCCCCGAAAACCCCATATACCAAATTTCAGCAAAATCGTTAAAGCCGTTTTCGAGATCACAGAAATAGATAAATAAATATACAAGAATTTCTCGTTTAAGGGTCCCCCGACCCTAGACCAAAATACAACTTTCCATACAAACGTAGCACAGTGTGTTATTTAGCCTTAAAAGTTGGCCAAATATATTTTTTGGTTTCAGGACCTTATACACGCTGACTTTTCATTGGTTTTGGAAAAAAAAATGTCGTATAGTAAAAAAATTCCTCTATCCATATACGTAATCCAAATTTCTGTATGTCATAAGATAAAAAAGTTGCGTAAATGATTTTCGATCGAGACTACGTAGTTATATGCCGGCCGCCTACTGCGTAATGTCGATGACCCCGGCCGGCTGGCGGGCGGTGTATGGCGGCGGTACTAATAATTGACCTCACAATTATACTTTCGAGTTTTCGTCAACATTTTTTGTTTCTGAATTTTTATTTTGACCAGCTAATTAGGTCTTACTAACGATGCCTATGAAGTGGCCTTCGGCTTCAGAACCAATAAAAAATCACCGTGTATATATACTTTTTATTCGATTTAACATGAAAGTACAATAAAACAACCATTTATTTGAATGTATAACTATTTATTCGTCATCACTTCTGTTGTCAACAATATTAATATTTGTAATGTCTGTCGAATTTTTGGCAATGTCATATAAGTATTTCCGAGTAATAATCTTCATGCCAGAAGGACCTATAACAATTAAAACGAATAATGTTAACAAAATAATTTTTTACCAAATAGTATAGGCCGCTAGGAAAAAAAAAGAAAAAAAAGAGAGGAGCGGTTTCGTGCGGCTACTTTTCTTATGAGTAGACAATAAAATAACAACCTAATATTATAACATAAATTTTATTGTTTAGAAATGTTCAGAAATACAACAAAACCCTTTTTGAATGCAAAATTAATTATTTTTACAACAGTTAATTAGACCTATGTTTACGGCTATAAATACAAAAATCTTCAATATATTTTTTAATAGAATGATATAAATCAGAAAGTACATACCTGGAGTAGACCCATCCATCACAAAAACTGCCACAAAACCACTTCACCAAACAAAAACAAGAGTTTGGAAAACACTGAAATAACAGCAGCGTATCGAATAATCACACGTCAAAGCGAGCTGTAACTTCCGACTGGGCGCACGAGGCGCTGTATTAAGCTAGCGCTTTACTTTACACTTTTACGTGTTTTACTATTGGTTGCAGTGACTACTTTTTGGCCAGGTACAATTCTAGGTAGTTAGCAGAAAATATAAAATTCCATTTTTGGCCAACTTTTAAGGCTAAATAACACACCGTGCGTAGTCTACGTTTTATTTCAAAACGACATATCCGATTTGGGCATAATTTTGTAATTTCAAAGATATTGCAATTATCTAGGTTTATAACTAGTTTCCGACAGTGAAAATATGAACTTGAAATAGAATATAGTGTTTTATATCATTTTTGGCCATTAGTATGGGAAACTTCTAAATCTTTATATTTTCTTTCCAGTTCATAATTTAACCAGTTATAACCCTAGATAATTGCAATTTCTTTACAATTACCAATTTTTACCGGAATCTGACATGTGGTTTCAAAATTAAACGTAGACTACGTTTGTATGGAGAAGTCTAGGGTCGGGGGACTCTTAAAGGTTTAAGATAAGCGTAAACTAAGTCCGTGACGTCCGTGTGTCCATGAAACAAATCCCCGGCCGCACCGGACGCAGGGCTCCGCTGCGGCTCGGGATTAAATCCTGCAAGTTCTCCCGAGGGACTCCCGCTAATCGCCTTCACGGATATTTGGGGTAGAAACGGATAATTTCACAATGGAACAAGTAATACGTTTAAAAACTAATACCTGACTAGGGGCGTTTACGGCTAAAAATGTATTTATTTTTGAAATGTGCTGATTAAGACCTTTCATTTAATACCCCACTCGATATTGAAGCAATTTTTTTTTGACGCGGATTTATTGTGGTGAGACTAGCTGTGCCTTGCGGTATTTCCTGCGCCTAAAGTAGCCTATGTGTTGATCCAGAGTGTCAACTTCTTGCATACAAAGTTTTATCAAAATTAGTCCAGCCGTTTGCGCGTGAAGAAGTAACAAACATACACACACATACCTACTCACAAACTTTCGCCTTTATGTTATTAGTGCGATGTGATACGTTAAATGTATCCCATCAAAAACAATACTTGTCAAAAAAACCAAGTCTCGCAACTCAGTTGTTCTGCGGTATAAAGTTGTGAGATCCATGTAATACCAAATCGGTTATTAATTTATTCAGTCTCTACTTAAGCGACTTTCTGTCTTAATACGTCCAGTCTCTAAGACCACGATCGTGGTCCATAACAATTGAAAATCAATTGTGTCTGGAATCTCCGTACTCGAAGCATTAAGTTGTTACGTAATAATTAACAGCATCTTATAGTGACGCATATCAATATTAAAATTCTTTAATGTTTTATATAAATATATCGAGACTTGGCCATCGCACTAAATAATTGAATTTACATGTGTTTTCAGGCGATTGAATTTACACGTGTTTTCAGGCGATGGCCAAGTCTCAATATATTTATATAAAACATTAAAGAATTTTAATATTGATATGCGTCACTATAAGATGCTGTTAATTATTACGTAACAACTTAATGCTTCGAGTACGGAGATTCCAGACACAATTGATTTTCAATTGTTATGGACCACGATCGTGGTCTTAGAGACTGGACGTATTAAGACAGAAAGTCGCTTAAGTAGAGACTGAATAAATTAATAACCGACTTGGTATTACATGGATCTCACAACTTTATACCGCAGAACAACTGAGTTGCGAGACTTGGTTTTTTTGACAAGTATTGTTTTTGATGGGATCTCATTTCTTTTTGTATTTTGTAGACAGTTCTACTTTTTTCCTTTTCGGTACCTTCTATGTACATCTACCAGCAACGAATTTTCTTAAAGCCGTCTCTCTGACTTATGAACTTTTCTTATTTTTGTAGGTAGCCTTCCGTTTTCTCTTTTCCGGTACTACTTCTTGAGCTTCAGCTACAGTTTTTCTAAGAGCCCACTCCCTGTCTTTATGCGTTTTTCTGGGAGGCTTTGATGTTACAATTTTTGACAAATCTGGACGGTAAATGCTTCTTAGTCTGTTGTATTCACAAATTGAGGATTCCTGCGCTTTAACACTTCCAAAGTCGACACTGCTCGCTCGGCGACATTCACCTTTCCGCGCGCCCCGCCACTGTCCCCGCCCCGCGCCCTCGCGCTAGCACCGCGCAGCGCGTAGTAACGGCCCGCGCTCACTCGCTAGCATCGCAGCGCGTGGTATAATAATTAATTTACAACCTTACGCACTCGTAATAAGTACGAATACGCACGTAGGTATGTTTTTTGCATTAAATAATTTAATTTACACGTGTTTTCATGACGGGAATACCCATTTTTTGCTCGATTTGGCAGGGGCACTACCATGCGCCTATATATATATGGGACTAGCTTAAACCCGCGGCTTCGCACGCAATAATAATAACTGCCGCAAAACATCGTTACGAATAAAGCCAATATTGAAAAATTTAACTGAAGACTTGGCTGTATGGGCTAAATTTTCTTTGCGGTCTTTTCTAGATTTTTTAGTTTTTCCTTGATTCATACACCAAACACTACTTATATTCCAAATTTGAAGCTTCTAGGTCTGCTAGAAGTGACTTAGAATTTTGATGATCGGTGAGTCAGTGAGTGACAAAATTAAGAAATTTGACCCGTTATAATTCTTAAAATACTGGTTCAAATTGAATGAAATTTGAAATATACCGTGTCTTTACAATGCCTGCATGGTTACTGAAAATTTCAGTCTTCTAGTTTTATCCACAACGAAGTTACAGGGGGTCGAAAATGGTCTGAATTGCTTCGAGAAAAGGATGGTACGGCCGTGACGCTTTTTTGCTCGACTTGGTGGGGGCACTGCCGTGCCCCCAGATACATTTATTGCAAACAAATTGTAGCATATTTCACCCGGACAATAATGACGACTCAATTGATTGTGAAAATTATTAATTCTGTGACAGGTAAGTAGATACTACATAGATGCATAAACTGCTAAAATCATTACCCTTCCGTTGGGTTTTGGCATAGTCGGGTAAAAATAAACATAGCTTTATAAAAACCAAAGTATCGCGTCCACTAGCTGCCGAGTCTTTCTCAAGATATTCTATGAATGGGTAAGGGATAAAAAAATTGGAAACATTCCTCTTTACTATAAAAAAATATCAAATTTTTCTGTTGTTTTAAGGAATGTTATTCCTAATAGCAGAAAAATAATTAAGCGATTTAAAAAATTCAGACCTTTTCTATTGAGAAGATGAAAGATGAATATGGCAGTGAAGTAAAAAATCCATGACAATACCATCCGCTATTTTTTACAAATTGAATTCTGTAGATTTGTTTCTATGTTTAGAAAGTATCTGACTTGATTCTTGGCCGCATTCGGGTTAGAACTGCCTTTGAATCACAGAATCTCAGGTTCAAACCCCGGCCACGCGAAAGGTCTTGGATGTTTAGTGTATTGAATTTATATTTACTTCAAAAAAGATATATCAGATTTATTGTAGCTCCATTAAAGAAAATCAAACAGACTCGGCATCACGATATTTTTTTTATCGATGCACGCATCTTATCTTTTCACATACCTTCTTTAAAAGTTTACACAGACAAAATACCTTTTTCCCCTTTATTTCTAAAGAGCTTTTAGAAAGATTTTCTTTTATTCATAGCATTTATCCCTGCATCATAGGCTCTGATAAAAATCAATGCTTCCCGGAACACTTTCGCAGAGACAATTTCCTTAATGCAGGCCTTATCTGCACGGGTCAGGGACTTTATCGCCCACCCCCTAATCCCTTATGCAAAAATGCGGGGTACGGAAGGAAAGATTATAAACTAATCAAAATCATGACCAGGAGAATTATCTCAATAGACAACGGAAAACAGAGGGCAGAACAGGCTCTTTTCTCTAGTATTAAGGTGCCAGATTGTTCATTAAAAATAAAAGCCTTATTACTTAGAACTCTTTCCTTTAATTACATTATTAACCGAAGGCAATAACATTTTTAAAAATTCTCTATATCTTTTATTTATAATTGTTCATCGATTATTCTAAGACGCCTGGAAAGATACGGAAAATTCTTATTAGAATTGTTTAAAAGGTTTGTCACATAGTCTCTTTGGAGTTTTATCAAAATCGGTTGTGTAGTTTGGGGGTGAAGTAGGTGTTTAGTCTTGAAAAGTTAAACATAACGCAAAAAGGATTGCATTTAATATTTCAAATCTGTTTATTCAGTCTTCTTTTTCATCTAACTTTATCACTATTACACTATAGACTAGACTAGATGAATGTACATACATTATAGGATTCAAATTAAAACATGCGATGAAAAATTTCGCCACGAGTGGGATTTGACCCCACAACCCTCATATCAACGCCCTGACGAATGTTTTCTGTCTTTTATTATATAGAAGTGTGGTATTCAATTTAATTCAATGTCGATGAATTGAAAATTGATTAAAGTGAAGAAGGCTTTGTTTCAATTATTGATTTTTAACAGCTCGGTTTATTTGAATTTTAAATTTAATTGATTTTTAAATGCTCGTTTTTTTTTTAATATTATAAGACGTTTCACTTCTATACTTTCAATTTTCTATGCACATCTAACGACACCTCGTACTAGTGATAGCCGAAACGGATGGGCCCCGTCTATTCTGAAAATTTCATGTACTCAATTAGTAGTTCTAACTTGAGTGGCATTGTAGGGATATTTATTAGTGATTTTGGGTTAACGTGGTTTTAATAAGTAATGGAAGAGGGGAGAGAATTAACTAAGCTTTTGAGAGCCTGGGGGATGGCGGATATCTTATACCTTTAAACGAGCAATTCTTGTATGTATGTATATATATATATATATATATATATATAATAATATATATATATATATGACGGAGCATGAGATGACCTGCGCCGAACTCACTAAAAGTGTGACGATAAATACAGCGCTCCGCCTCGCGCTGTATCATGGATTCCAACCACATGTGTCTGAATACCCCTGGCCCACACAGTTATTGAATCTGTGTCCACCTGGGCTTATCGTCTAGCTGAAACAACTATCATTGTAATAAATCGGTTTACCAAATCCTCATCTATTACAACAATCACAATAAAAGAAGTTATGGCCAAGCCCACAGCACACTACACAAAGGAGATGTTTACAGTACGGCGGTCCGCACAAGACTGAGCCGCTCGTCGCTAGGGCGACCGCTTTTATACTTGTCGAAACATTTGAAATTATAACAGTTATGTTTTGAAGTAAACAACTTTCTGTTTGCACAACTTAACCAATAATAAAGGGGATTATATTGAACTCGCCGACACGGCCAACCTGACATGCGTACGCCCTCGTACGCGCTTTCATTAATAATTAAACTAGTAAGTAGCATAGTTAGAAATAACCATAAAATGATTCTGATCTAGCTCGACAATAAGCGTCTCACAAAACTATAACAAATTTAAACTCGCCAAAATTCTACTCCAGAGTGCCACAATGCTACTATTCTGAACCGGTCTTTTGTTTGTCCTTCAGCCAATATTCGTACAGGAATAATTATAAAGAAATCATGACTAATGGATTTTTTTGCGCATTGCTTACGTATACGAATCAACAAAATTCATGAATAAATTCAAAAGAATCAATTTTTAACTCGTCGACACTGCCATCTTGACAGTAAACCCGTCCTCGGGTTTCATATTTAAGATCAACACAAAGTATAAAGGTACACCGTTCGGCCAAACCTGACCAAAACGAAGCTTTAGTTAATTTCTGTTTCTGTTAGAAGTCTCGCTATACAACGAGGCAATGCTGCCCGTATCTTAGTTACCCTGCCCTGCGATCGTGGTGATGTAGGGTCTATTTTATTTATTTAATATAATGTTTTTTTTTTTAAATAGTTTTTTTTTTGTTGGGTTGTTATATGTTAGTTCTTGTTTTATTATTTTAATTTAGGTAGGTTAATTAGTTTTTAGTGAAATTAATTATTGTGTACTGTATTTACTTATTTTCTGCAATAATTAACCTTTTATAATGGTTTAAACAATCTATAATAAACTCAAAACAAGCAATGAACATCGATAAATCTTTACATTGAATCGGATACTAAAAACTTCATGTCAATATTCAGAGATCAGATGTTAAAAGTTTTTATTAATCACATGTTCCCTTTACCAGTAATGACAATTAAATTGAGTCAAAACTAATAAAAATTCTATATTTTCACAACGTTAAAAAAAAAAGATTCAGTAATTATTAATTGAGTCAGAACTCAGAAGAGATCACCAAGACATATTAACAAAACATTAATCATTAGCTCAAAATCATCGGAGATCAGAATTGCCATCGTTGTCCTCACACTATAACGCGTATTACCACCTGTGATCACCAGGTCCACTTGACCTTATGATTTCATCCAGAAACTCGACCTCCACAAGAGCCGACCGCATACTGCCCACTCACGGACTACGGGTCAACTCTAGTACGGTCACAACAAAACAAACAATGCAATTCATTACTTTACCTATGGCAATAAAGCCTTCTGCTATGCTATCGGTCTTCCTAATGAGCTTCTCTGGCTCCCGCATCCTTCTCAACCTATCACGGAAACACTTGTGTATTTGCTTTGAGTTTCATGCCCGGAAAGCATCTCGATTTTTTAAATAATTGAACAGGTGAAAAATCGTCATAATGATTCAAGTAGTTATACGTAAGAAAAACCGGAATTATCTAGGTTTAGAATGTGGTGCGAACAGTATGCTTCACCCCCCGATTACATCCAACCATCAGAGGCGCTACCGCCAGGTCATAAACTGCCATGGGCTACTTGGAGGTGCTTGAATTGCCTCCGAACTGAAGTAGGCCGATAGACCAAGCAGAAGTACAGGGCGATAGTGGACATGACGATTAGATCATTAGATCACCTCTATGCCCTACCAGCTGTACCGTGCTAGACCTATACTCTGCCTCGGAGGGAAGGGTAAAAGTGGCAACGTTCTCGAAGAAAAAAATTAAAAATTCAAGCCACCGACACGATAAGAAGAAGAAGTGAAAATAAATGTCAACTGGGTGGATAATATACGCTATTTTCCAACAAGTCAAAATCAGACACCCTCCTCCAAACGTAAAAACAAACAGTTTCCACTGTTTGCACTTCGACTGCACTGGGACTCTGTATCAAACACAGGTTGATGACGACACAGATCCCCGGAGCCAAACGACGCTTTCACCATCAGCCCTTCCGCAATAATAAATCCAAAACTACGCCAAAATGGATACGTTCAAAGGCAAGCGACACCACTTTGCGACACTTTACCCCGCCAACACCACAAAATAATTCATCCCTGGCTCAGGAAAATACCCAACTGTCAACAAAAACAAACGTTTACAGTACTTTTGTTACACTAAAGCGTGGCTAGAATACAGTTAAAGCGTTTGCAACTTAATCTTTTTTCTACGGACTTCCTAACAATAAAAATAACATTGCTTATCAGTACGATATTTTTTGAATTTGGCTACAATATCACAATATTTACTCGACTTTAACTATCCAGATTAAAATTTATTCAAGTAACGGGACTTTACTTCAGTTAACCTAAAACACAGTAAATAATAAATTAATGGTAAAATATGATTACTCACATAGTAAACGGTGAAGGGTCCTTTTAAATAAAGTCATCACCATGATCATCATCATGGTAGGCTCGCCGTCACCTCTTCATCATCACTACCTCTTTATCAATAATATCTTCATCGTCATCACTATCTCTTCATTACCAATATCATCATCATCACCCTGGTCATTATCTCATAATAATCTTTATAAAAGTTATTATAATATTTAGCTTAAGTCCAATACTAGGCAAAGGCTAGGAGAACTTATCTCTCCAACTTTACGAATAATGAAGTACGTAACGTATCATTTTACACCAGTATTCACACGTAAGCTTATAAGACGCTAAAAATTATAATTTAAAATACTCAAACTAGACTTTTTGTTAGGATACTAATTGGCGCCACTGCCAGCTCCGACTAACAGTGATTTATGCCACCTTCAGTGATGTTAAGCTCATCTATCAACTCATGACGATAAAATCAAGTCATTAAGCTTAGCAGATAATACACGTTCTTATTTAAAATAGCGAAATCATAATTATTATTTTTTTGCTTGCATAGTGGTCAAAAGACTAGACATTATTCTACTTTATGTTTTAAAACTAAAGGTTTTGAAATAAATTACTTTCTGCTCTACTCTTAAATCGAAAAAAATATAAAAACTCACCAGGTTATCTTTGCGATTCAGCAGATAAGGTTACGACACAGAAATACACACGATATCAACTCGCTTTTTCACTTCACCTCACTTCACCAGGAATCTCCAGCGCCTGCGGCACTGCCGTTGACTCCAACTCGGCCGCAATACGTGGCCAGCAGTTATGGTTCACTTGTTAGCACTTTAGCAACTTTGCAGAAGTAGCTGAAACTAAACACACGTTAGGTATCTTTACACTGATCGCTTCAATCTCGTTAGCATAGACTTGTCACACAGACGGTTGACAGACAGACGCTTGTCACACAGACGTTTGTCACACAGACGCTTGTCACACAGACGCTTTGTCACACAGACGCTTTGTCACACAGACGCTTTGTCACACAGACGCTTTGTCACACAGACGCTTTGTCACACAGACGCTTTGTCACACAGACGCTTTGTCACACAGACGCTTTGTCACACAGACGTTTGTCACACAGACGTTTGTCACACAGACGTTTGTCACACAGACGCTTGTCACACAGACGCTTTGTCACACAGACGCTTGTCACACAGACGCTTTGTCACACAGACGCTTTGTCACACAGACGTTTGTCACACAGACGTTTGTCACACAGACGTTTGTCACACAGACGTTTGTCACACAGACGCTTGTCACACAGACGCTTGTCACACAGACGCTTTGTCACACAGACCATATGCAACACAGGATGGGTTGCATTGCAATACTAAAACCAGAGCCGTCAATGACCCCAAAAGTTATCGACACATTGCACTGCTAAACTCCGTCCAAAAACTATTAAAAAGGCTAAGACTGAAGTCACGACACCAGCTCTATAGGATTAACTGTTGAAAAACCACTTTATCATCAAAAAGAATAGAATTTGAATCCACCTATGTGGATACAACCATCAACCCCACTGAAAAACTCTCAGGGTTCTCTCTCCCACGCAGAGAATTGTGCCAGCTCCACAGACTGAGAACTGGATGGGGACGAACTACATCGTTTGAATTCCGGTGCGACTGGATTGACTTCCCAGCTTGCGGATGTGGCGCGCCTGAATAGGATATGGACCACATTATTCGATACTGCTGGAAGACTGGTTCACCCTGCAAAAAGACGCAATACAATAGACACAGAATAACGACTGTAATAATAGCCATACGATTATTAAATAAATGGGCAGATTCCTGTTTTTCAGAATAGGCATGACGAATGGAAAAACACTTTTGGTCCATCGGTTAGACCATCAAACAACATTGTAGTTTGTATACACACTTTGTTCCTTTTTCTGAAAAACCAAAAATGACAAATTTTGCGTGACGTCACACTCAAGCACGATTTTTACCTAAATGTGACTCCGCAAGCCCCCACTCCGGAAACTTGACGCTCCGTATCCTTGTGAATTTTTACCTCTCTGGCAAACTGAAAATACGGGTCCATCATCTCTGGACAATTCAAAAGACGGAACAATAATAAACACACTCTTCGGACCCTGTCAGACTCTTCATCCCTTTTCTCCCATGGATTCACTCAAGTGGGCAAAAGATTCAGATCCAACTTCTGATGACGGAGCATGAGATGACCTGCGCCGAACTCACTAAAAGTGTGACGATATATACAGCGCTCCGCCTCGCGCTGTATCATGGATTCCAACCACATGTGTCTGAATACCCCTGGCCCACACAGTTATTGAATCTGTGTCCACCTGGGCTTATCGTCTAGCTGAAACAACTATCATTGTAATAAATCGGTTTACCAAATCCTCATCTATTACAACAATCACAATTAAAGAAGTTATGGCCAAGCCCACAGCACACTACACAAAGGAGATGTTTACAGTACGGCGGTCCGCACAAGACTGAGCCGCTCGTCGCTAGGGCGACCGCTTTTATACTTGTCGAAACATTTGAAATTATAACAGTTATGTTTTGAAGTAAACAACTTTCTGTTTGCACAACTTAACCAATAATAAAGGGGATTATATTGAACTCGCCGACATATATATATATTTATAAATTTCTGTGATCTCGAAAACGGCTCTAACGATTTCGCTGAAAATTTGTATATGGGGGTTTTTGGGGGTAAATAATCGATCTAGATTAGTTTTATGTTTGGGAAAACGCGTGTTTTCGAGTTTTCATGCGTTTTTCTTTCCACGCAAAATATGGTCGCTAATTTCATCGTACCGACCGCCTTGATTTTAGCTCAGTGGTTAAGGATACCGGCCGTTAGAAAAAGTGTTACGGGTTCGAATCCCACTCGGTGACTTCCTTTTTTTTATATTTTATGTTTAAGTTTATATATAATTTTTTATTTTGCATTGTTTTTAGAAAAGTTTAAAAAAAATTAGTTAATGTTTAATATAATTAATAATGTTAATGAGCAAAGCTCGGTCGCCCAGGTACTGCCAAACTTGATGAGCATTATTGTACCTAATGAATTGATTATCTGTTTTCTTTTCCTAAAGGTTGACAGGGAGATAATGCTTTAGCATTAATTCCACCTATTGTAGCTTTTGGCTAAATAAAGAAATTAAACAACGTGGAAGGGACACACCCATAATAAATCAATCCACGAGCTATACAAGATCAGTACAGTATGAAAAAAAAGACGTGTGGCACTCGGGGACTGCCGCGGTAAAGCTATTGCAAACAAGGAAGGACGGCAACGTCGCAAACGGACGACGGAGACGAAGCGGCAACCTACATGGTAGGCGGAGTGGGGAGAGCGTGAGGTTTTTTCGTTACGGAATTTCTGGATTCGCTCCCCGCGCTCAAGGCCCGCGATAGAAGCTATGCAATAGCTTAAAATTAAAACAACAGTCAAACATTTTAAAAGAAAATTTGTCATTTCCATACAAAAGCGTGCAGAGGCCAGGCGATTTGTGTGGGAATGGCGAAATTTTCTTTTATTTTTTGACTGGTATTTTGTTATCATTATACTGATCTAGTATAGTGAAGTCGGTTTTTAGTTTATTAAAAATTATTCTCAGACCAATTATCTGTTTCATTACTTAGGGAAATCCATCCAAGATGAATTTTCATAAATATGTTTGGTAAAAGATTAAAACAATAAAAAATGACCTTTACAGTACCTTCCTACTTTTTAGGTTTGCGTATACCGTCCGTCCGTCTGCCTATGACCAGGCTCTATCTCATGATTCTCATGAACCGTGATAGCTAGACAGTTGAAATTTTCACAGATGACGTATTTCTGTTGCCGCTATAACCATAAATAATAAAAACTAAATAAAATTTATATTTTTTTTATTATATATATTTATTTCCCATAAACAATGATACGGAATCCTTACTCCGTCCGACTCGCACTTGGCCGGTTACTTAACGTGGTACCTAGGTAAAGTCAACGATACAAAAAAAATCATAATTTAAACTGTACAAGTAAATATACAGTCCTTACGTTTCACAAATTTCAATCAAAACGTCCAGATGCATTTTTAATTTGCTAACTTTCAAAACTATCTCTTATCAATCATACTCGGAACACTTTCATAAATCGCTTTCCAAATCATATCCCTGTATCATGTTTGTCCGATTGTTTTGACATGTTGTTAATTGTTGATTGGGTTTTAATTAATATTTATATCAATCACTCAACGCTGAGGCGCGGATTCATAGCGATTAAACTTTTTTTAAAAGTTTTTCGGGAACAAGCCTAGTGGGCACAAGTAATAAAAAACGTATATTTACTTACTTGCCTGCAGAATATATTTTTGTAATTTATATAAACTTATTATAGTAATATTTTTTAATTTTTTTTATTATCATTTATTTATGTTCTGGTCTGGAAAGATGAAAAAGAAGTATGTAATAATGAGATAGGTACTCGTATGCTGGTGACGAATCGATCGCACGTGCTTCGCTCCCCGTGGGATTTTTAGGATAAAAACTATCCTATGTCCTTTCCTGGGTATCAAACTATATCCATATAAAATTTCATCTAAATAAGTACAGTGGTTGAAGCGTGAAGTGGTATCAAACAAATATACAAACTCACTTTCACATGTATAATAGAAGTCGGAAGTGGGATTTATCACACTATTACTCGATAAGGATACCTTCCTACGTATCTTCCTTTATACAGGTACTTAGAAAGGTATCCTAATTACAAAACCAGTCTTTGAACAATAGTACCAAGTACTTATTGTTAAAAGAAACAAAATAAAGTTGCTAAAATGTGGTAAGTAGGTAATTTCATTATCAATTAATTGTCTGCAAAATGGTTGACTTCATTTACTGGCACAGTTTTCTTATCTTAAAGAAAATAAAGGAAAAACATTAAAGGGTAAGTTATTCATTATTTTAAATCGCCTATTTTTGTAGCTCATTGCTCTACTGTTTTTTAATATAATACTTTTTAAGGTAAGTACCAACAGCATTGCTTATACAACGTGGAAGAGACATACACGTAATAAATCGAACCACGGGCTATACTACATTAATATAGCATAATAAAATTTAAAAAAACATTCAAGAAACAAAAAAAATCGACTTTCCCATACAAATTGGCTTGTTAAGTAATTTTTAAAAAGATCTGATTCGCAATCCTTTTCGAGGAATAGCCTCTAGGAGAAGCTTTCTCTAATCAGATTTTAAAATAAGGTCTTACTGATTTAGATATTTGCAAAAATCCCATTGATCTTCATTTTCAAGCAAGGTCAAGCTTATTTGAGGAAGTGATGTCACAATGAAGATATTTTGAGTAATGTTGACAATTTCCACTTTCAGTACTGTACTGAAGCGCCATTTTTGAAACGCGGTGTCACCTAAACGACTGGTTATTCCATACAAAAACCACCCCTGTATTATATGTCACTGTCACTGTCATCTACCAACACAACAACTTGATAACAACCAACATACCGACGGAGACATTGACAGTTGACAGATGTCATTGTTTTTTTCCGGTGTAATATTTAAAATTAAATAAAAAAATCCTGATAACACGTAGATTTTTTTTATTCAAATTAGTTTCTTAAAATTGTCTATATTTTCGATTAAAGGCACCTTTAACACTTTTATGTATTTTAGTTGACTACCTACCCAATTGCCTGGGCGGCTGCACACTTTAGTATGGAAATGCCAATATGTTTTTTGTTATTTTTCTGTTATTTTAGTGCCATTATACTATAGTAATCTAGTATAGCCCGTGGTTAGATTTATTACGGGTATGTCCCTTCCACTTTGTAGAACCCTTTACATATATGTATGTATACAAGAACCCAGTATGTGCTATGCTTATAACGTAGGTAATTAAGAAATATTATAGACAAGTAAAGTAAGCGCCAGATGCAGGCCGCTCTTGGTCGATCATTTTGGAAGTCTTTAGAGAGGCCTATGTCCAGCAGTGGACGTCATGCGGCTGAAATGATGATGATGATAATAGGTAAGTAATCAAAAGTTTATGATAAAAAACTCACTTTTTAAGTAAAATACAACGTGGAATGGACATACCCGTAATAAATCGAACCACGGGCTATACTAGATCACGCACAGAGATCACGTATAATGAAATAAGAATAACAATAAAAAACGAAACAAAATTCGGCGCTACCATTCAAAAAGTGTGCAGGCGCCCGCGCAATTTGTATGGGAATTTTGGTATTTTGACTATTATTTTAATTTTATTATACTAACTATAGTGATCTACTATAGCCCGTGGTTCGATTTATTACGGGTATGTTCCGCTGCATCAGCCCGTATGAACTCTGACGTCACCATCTCCGCATCGAAGGTAATCTGTTGCGTGGATCGCAAACTTGTTCGTTGTTCTTTGAGTCATAAACTCATAAACTTATAATAACCCGCACATGTGACGTCACTGCGGGCCTTACGATGACGAAAGAGCCAAGTCAAAATCAATTTCATTTAGTAAGTACCTATCGCATGTTAGATAGAAAGATATTTTATTTTAAGACTAACCAAAGACCGCGACTTCGTTCGCGTGGACTTTATGACTCCGGCAAATGCTCATCAGGCTGAAAAACTTTTGCTAAGGCGTCATTTTTATATTTCTTATAGTTTAGTTGGACCATTATGGTTCTGCATCAAGTGTCCCATTTTCCAAAATCAATGATACCCTATATGATGCCCAGGCTTAACAGCTGTACAACAAAAAAAGTTGCATTTGAATCCATTAAGTGTTTCCGGAGATTAGGGTGTACAAACGGACAGATTTTTTTTTTTAAATTCTTACACTATTATGTCTCCATTGCTCCAAATATTTTTTTTGGAAATATATTCAATGTACAGACATTTGTTTTACTGTTTTATTGTATGTATAGATAGAGAGAAGCGAGCGACATTTAACAAGTACTTAGATAGTTCAGCGATTGTACAGTTTGTTCGTCCAAATGGTGTGTAATGATATTTTTCTACTCCTGTACTGTTATTTGTCTTTTAAATGGTTCTGAACACTAATATAAGAACATTAATAATATGATTGCAGAAAAAAGTCTATACTCTATGCCTCATAATAGCACATGTGTCGTTATTTCACTAAAACGATACTGCTAGCCATAGATCAAGAACATTTTTAAGCTATTGCATAATTTGCATAGCTTCTATCGCGGGCCTTGAGCGCGGGGACCGAATCCAGAAATTCCGTAACGAAAAAACCTCACACTCCCCACTCCGACGGGCACGGAGGTGTGGCTTGAAGGCCGTGCATCGTCTAACGTCGTTTCAGTTCGGCAGTCTTCGACACGGCGTTGTGTGCGTATTCAAGTTACACTTTTTGAGCGTGGTGACCGATAAGAAAACAAATTTTTCTTTTATTAAATAAATAATTATAATTGCATAAGTTGATACAAAATGCTATGCAATAGCTTTACCGCGGCAGTCCCCGAGTGCCACACGTCTTTTTTTTTCTATAGATTTACCATACTGCCAACATGAAAAAAATGTTTTTTTAACATAGTCACTAAAAAGACGTCAATTAAAAAAAAAGTTTACCAAAGATGTACCATATAGATTCTAAATCTGATTTACCAAACATGTAAGTCAAACATTTTCATATTTTCTTTGTTTGGTTTTGTATTTTATTTAGTAAATATAGTCGTAGAAAAAGTATTGTATGCAACGTTGTATAAGTACGTCAAAAAATGCTCGATGGCGCCTCCTTACGATGCTCGCTAAAGCTCGCATCGTAACCTGCGCCACTAGCATATTTTGAACCCTCTTATACAACTGTTGCATAAAATACTATTATACCTACTACATATATACATTCATATTTTCTTTACTGTTTTCCATGGGGGTAGGCAGAGACTATGGATTTCCACTTATAACGATCCTTGCAAACCTCTTTTGCTTCGTCAACACTCATAACTCTTTTCATGCATGCTCTCCGGTTATGGGTACTCCTTACCTTACATAAGCTTTCTTCAGAACATCTGCTTAATTAAAAAAAATACGAGAACCTTCCTCTTGCTAAAATAAAGTGTAAATCTGCCCTACTGGCCTACCTGAGTCCTCTTCAATTCAACATTATCTGAAGAAGTTCTTTATACTTATGTTTATTTTCTTGGCTGTAAATATTTGAAATGACTGATTTTTAACCTCCGACGAAAAGAAGGTTAAACGTTTGACGCCAATGTCTATCTGTCTGTATGTCTGTCTGTGGCATATATCGTAGATCTCGAACTGATGGACCGATTTTTTTTGTGAAAGCATGTTTCCTTTTGATGGAAATCGGTTCAGCGGTTCAAAAGTAAAGGGGTGAACGCCTGAGTTTTTTAATTTGCTGGAAAATCAAATAATGTTTTACGCTACTACATATATCTATAAGACCTATACACGCATAAATGCGTCATAAATGTATAAAAAGGTAATACATAAAAAACAACAAAGCGGTTTTTTTTCTACTTTACAACTAATGCGCAAACTTATACTTGATCTTAATGTGATTGTATCGACAAAATGATTACGATGAAGGTCATAGAATTCTCAGAAATGATGACCAAGAGGGACTCATGCACAATATGCACATCATATAAGACCTATATTTACTGTTTTCCTCCTTGCAAAACTGCAGTTAGTACCTTCTCGTAGTACTAATAAAACAAAAAAACGCACTTGCAAAACTCGTCCAAACTTAAGCCCGCCATTTTTTACGAACTAGTCATTTTATATATCAACCGAGTTCCCAGTGTGACTGCGACCATAAATTAAAGAGAATTTGGAAATACTGTCAAAAATATATTAACAATTATTCGGTTTTTATGTGATTGTTTCGCGGTCAAAATTGCTGTTATTAGTAAGTATTACGGGACTTACCGCGATTAATAAGATATTTCTACGACCCTTCTGTAAATATCGTCGTCGAAATATCTGTATACTGAAAACAGAATTCGGATTTTAGTTTAAAAAAAAATCTAAACTATAAACCGTCTTCACCCCCAAAGTACACATCCGGTTTCGATAAAATTTATATGGGACCACTTGACATGTCTTTCAAACAAAAAGTAACCTACTCATTGAGCCAAATTAAACTCTTGTCAGTGTCATTGTATGGAAAGTATCGCATACAATGTCGATTTTTGCCAGAGATGCTGGACTGGCGCGTTCCGTTACCTTTTCTATTTCACACAGCTCGCACCTAGTGCAAACTGCGTGTCTAGCTGACGCACAGCACAATCAATACAAATCGCAAAAAAAATAGTGTTTGATTTTTTGAACAAAAATCTAGTCTCGAACTTACTTTGAGGCTAGCTCAATCTGTGCGATTTGTCCGTATATATTTATACAGACTGACTTTCCATTGGTTTTAGAAAAAAAAGTTCGAGAGGTGTCAAGGGACACCCGGATGGAACAAAGTTCCTTTCGATTAATTAGTGAAGGAATTTTAATATTTTTTTTAAGATATAATAATATTTTATTATTTATTATGCACCAAAAAAATTTCGTATGCATATAACATAAATTCGTCAATCCATATACGTAATCTAAATTTGTGTATGACATAAGATAAAAAAGTTGCAAAAGTGATTTTCGAGCGAGACGTCTTCCAACCAAAACTGCCGCGTGACCCCGATGAACACCGGCCGGCCGGCGGCTTCTGGCGGCGGTGCTAACAATTGATCTTACGATTTTACTTTCGAGTTTTAGTCATCATTATTTATTTCTGAATTTTTATTTTGACTAGCTAATTAAGCCTTACTAACGATATATGCTTATAAAGTGGCCTTCGGCTCTAAAACCTATGAAAAGTCACCTCGTATTTATTTATTCCTATATTAGTTATGTTAGCAGATATTAATCAACCACGTCAACAAATCAATTTAATACGTAAATGATGAATGAAGCGCATTGCCCGTATCCCTTGAAGTGTCATATCTGCGTCGTCCTTAATTTATGCCGACGTAACAGCTGGTCTGAATATAAGCTGTCGGTGTTGACGCAGTGTATCAGTGTGGTACCTACCGTGGTCAGAAGTCAGTCAGAAGTCAGTAGCTAACTCTGTAGTACCGAGTATTGTGGTCAGAAAGTTAGACGTGACAACATGGATTGCAAAGCTTTTGTGTGTTTGTTCGTTTTGGTGTGCGCCAAGGGAAGCTTCGGTATGTATGTGACTTGATATTATGACTTGGAAGGCGGGCATACCCGTAAAAAATCGAACCACGGGCTATACTAGATCACTGTGGTATCATCATATCAGCCACGGGAAGTCCACTGCTGGACATAGGCCTCCCCCAAGGATTTCCAAAACGACCGATCGGAAGCGACCTGCATCCAGCGCCTTCCTGCAACCTTGCACAGGTCGTCTGACCATCTAGCAGGTGGGTGTGTGACTGTCACTGTGGTATAGTGATAATAAAATAACAGCCAAAAACCAAAATAAACCGGTCAAGTGCAAGTCGGACTCGTACAGGAAGGGTTCCGTGCCTCCGACGACTTATTAAAAAATGTACTTACTATATCTCGTTCAAACCAATTTTCGGTGGAAAGTTGCATTGCATGGTAATGTCCATCATATTTTTTTTAGTTTTATCATTCTCTTATTTTAGAAGTTACAGTGGAGACACATTTTACCACTTTGGAAGTGTCTCTCGCGCGAACTACTCAGTCTAGAAAAAAAAATATATTAGAAACCTCAATATCATTTTTAAAGACCTGTTCATAGATAGCAGTATGGGTTCGATGAAAAAATAAATTTTAGTTTCAGTTCTAAGTATGGGGAACCCCCAAAATTTATTGTTTTTTTCTATTTTTGTGTGTAAATCTTAATGCGGTTCACACAATACATTTACTTACCCAATTTCAACAGTATAGTTCTTATAGTTTCGGAAAAAAGTGGCTGTAACATACGGACGGCAGACAGCTATAGGCAACCAAAGTAAAACTTAAATAATAGAAATTTAATTTGTTAGACATTTTTAGTCCCGTAAACTCCAAGTCGGCATTTGCAACTACGGAACCCTACACACCTACACACCATCACCAAAATACATCTAATTTAGGTCTGTTATTCTGCAGATTTTTTTTTCGCTACCTAATTAACGCGTCGCTATCTTTCCACTTGCTTTTTAATAAAATTAACACCAAATTTTAAAAAACTATCGACTATATAGTGCCTTGTTTTGTTCTCTAAAAAAATGACGCGTTGATTAAGTACAGAGAAAAATCTGAAGAATGAACGGGGCACTGATATTTTATTTCTATTTTAAATAAAATTAAAAAAAGATAAATACGTTCTACACATTGTTTATTTGTAGGAAGCTCTTACAGCGAAAAAAGTTTGCATTACAACCTCCTTTAGCAGTATAGTATAGTATAGTATTGTTTCTTTGAAAAGCATTGACTTGGTTAGTCAATATTTTTCATGATAATGTTTTTTTTTACCCGTACCATCTATCTAGATATGAAAACTAAGTCACACTCACACATCACTACTCACAGATGAATCAAGTACCTAGAATTTATCTACGAGTTGTTAGTTATTTACACAAATAAGTAAATACTTACTTAAGTAATACTTAACAATAAATTTACAATAAGTGTTATCTGGCCAAAGGATATCCATTGCTATTCAGAGACGCTATGCAACTAGCATAGTGGATACCTTTGAACCAGGGCCAATCCACGGGGTGGAATTTTTGAGTTCGTTTTTGTTTTTCTTTGTGATTTGGATTACTAATGTTTGACCAAAAATTGATTGACAAATAGTAATTTGACAAACAACGTTTCACCAAATGTTCATTTGGCAAAAGATATATTTGACAAAAGTACCATGTTACAAAAACTCACTTAGCAAATGATCCATTAGCAAACACTACACTTGTTAAATGTGTTAAATAATAAAATGTCAATTGACTTTTTAGCATTTTACCAAATACCTAATATGTCTAAAATTAAGTATTTGTCCAAAAGTGTCATATAACAAAATGTTATTTCATAAAAAGTACTTCATTTTTCAAACATCACGATTTAGTGGTTCTCTATTTTGTCTCATTTATATATAATATATAAATTTAATATCCATAATTTAAGTTCTCATAATATTTTTTTCCTAAATAATCATATGTCCGAATGATGCCTAGCCCTTCCCCTTCACGGCAAAGTGCTTTTTGTGTCTGTGTTACCTTAGCCCTAAGCTTGAGTCGCTCGCTCGCTTCGCTCGCTCGCTCGTGTCTTGATTACAGGAAACCTAACGAACCTAACCTACACTCCACTCCACGGCAAAGTGGTTTTTGTGTCTGTGTTACATCCGCCCTAAGCTTGAGTCGCTCGCTCGTGTCTTGGTCACAGGAAACCTAACGAACCTAACCTACACTCCACGGCAAAGTGGTTTTTGTGTCTGTGTTATTTTCGCCCTAAGCTTGAGTCGCTCGCTCGCTTCGCTCGCTCGCTCGTATCTTGGTCACAGGAAACCTAACGAACCTAACCTACACTCCACGGCAAAGTAGTTTTTGTGTCTTTGTTACTTTCGCCCTAAGCTTGAGTCGCTCGCTCATGTCTTGAACCAAACCATATTTATTAATAGGTTTATTAATAAACGAAACACTTGTAAAATAATACATTTTATCGAATGTTTTTAGACCAATAGTAGTTTTGTCGTATAACTCAGTTGCTAAATGTTCATTTGTGAAATAATTATTTGTAAAATGTAAATTTAAGTGTTGATCATTTCAAAAAGTGATTCGTTTATAAAATGATTAGTTGTCAAATGATCAATTGGCGAAACCATTTCTTTGCCAGTCGTTGTTTGTCAAGTGTAATTTTGCCAAATGACTTTTGGTCAAACAACAGAACCCCTAGTGATTTATTGCGTGTGTCAAAATTAAATTATATAAGTATCTAACGATTGAATAGGAATGTGATTTCGAGCAGAGTAGAACACCATATCAAGTCTACCGGTGGATGTCGTAGAACGACTTAAAGCTAAACAAAGCTTATAAACATCAATGAAAAGGCGAAATCTTGTGGTTGCTCTAGCTGCTCTGTCTAAGTATAGCTCTGGACAGAGAAGGTCATGCTCCTGCAATGAACAATAAAAAAAGACTCGATGATGACTCGTATGATCCTTAAAAATTGCCATTGCCATTGATCATTCCTTGACCCGGTCAGATCAAGATGGAAAATGATATTTTTTTGATTGGCTCAGATTAGCCTGTTTCTTGGATGTTTAGCTACTTGTAGTACACTTATCCCATAACACAAGTCTCGAACTTACTTTAGGGGCTAGCTCAATCTGTGTGATATATTTATTAACTATTCTTCTAATCTGCTTTCTCTATGTTTATCAATAATACATCTGATTGATCCGTGTTATGCATAGCGGTGGAACAGGATGTTATGATGCATTTGCGTAATATCTATTGTCTGATCAAACAAAACCTGTTCTACCATCGAGTTCTACTGTAACCCAACACATGGACATAAAGTATTGAATCACAGATACACATATGTGATAATAATCACGTCTTTTAATCACGAGGAGCTCGTTTCGCTAGTTAAGCCACCCTGGGTATGGTCCGCACTGTCTCGAGCTTCTCCGTCACATTGTATGGCAGTTGCCGAGAGTCAGATTTAGGCAGCTAGAAAAATCTGAAAACAAAGTATAAAACTTTCCATACACGAATAACAAAACTATCATCTAAGCACCCATAGCCGAGGCGCGAGACCGAAAGGCCTCTTTTGGGTCTCGCGCCTCGGCTAACAGGAGAGAAGTAACATCATATACGTACGCATTTTCGCCAAAATATGTATATTGATGACGGTTATCAACTAATCTTCTGTAAGTCTAAAAGACTTTCACTATGTCGCACCTAGTTTAGACAGCACAAGACCGAGATGGGTGACGTCGACGGAGGCCTATGCTTACGTTAGTAATTATATTATCTTTACCTATTTTCAGCAGTGGCCAAAAGAAGGGCTGAGATGATGATGATGAAATCTATAAGATACATACATACTATCACGTCTTTATCCCTAATGGGGCAGACAGAGCATTTTGGGTCTTGCGGTTCTATGCAGAGCCCAGGGCCGGAAGACCCAAAAGCCACTTTTAGCGTCATGGTGCGCGAGAAGATGGAAAAGCAATCAGTAGAGTGATGGGTTGCTAGCCGCATCGCCTGTTAACATGATTTGCATTTTTGCCCATTCCCTCGATCGGCTTTTACGATCTGCGTGGGAAGAGAAGCAGCTGGTACATTCTAAGTTTTTTTATTTCTCCCAGACCAGCATGGGAGAAAATGGGAGAAATCTATAAGATAGAAATCTTTTTTAAGGGTCCCCCGACCCTAGACCAAACTACAACTTTCCATACAAACGTAGTCTACGTTTTATTTCAAAACGACATGTCCGGTTTGGGCAAAATTTTGTAATTTCAAAGATATTGCAATTACCTAGGTTTATAACTAGTTTCCGAAGGTAAAAATATGAACTTGAAATAGAATATAGTGTTTTATATCATTTTTGACCATTAGTATGGGAAACTTCTAAATCGTTATATTTTCTTTCCAGTTCATAATTTTACGATAGGAAACCAGTTATAACCCTAGATAATTGCAATTTCTTTACAATTACCAATTTTTACCGGAATCTGACATGTGGTTTCAAAATTAAACGTAGACTACGTTTGTATGGAGAAGTCTAGGGTCGGGGGACTCTTAATACCTATGCATTATGATTTGAAAGAAACAGCTAAGATTTCCGTTGCATCATTCGTATTTAGTAAATTCCGATCGTGTCACAGTATCATTGAGGTTTTGCCCAAGGTTTCGTATACAATCTACGTAGATACACCTTCTTTGTATACACAGTGTCCATGTTTGTTACATTGATAGCGGAAAGGCATTGTTCTTCGCAATCGACACGATGTGGGTCAGTTTCCGAATTTACTAACAAAAAGAATGACAGGAAAGAACAGATATTGTGAATACCGGAATACATGCAGTGAGCTTACGCATCGCATACGATTGAAAACAAAACCTTTAAACTTGGTTTAAACCATTATTATTCTTCTTATGGTGCATCTCCAAGTTATAATCTATCAATTCATACATACGTAATGTATGTAGTGTAAGTATCTCTATGTATTTATATTTGTGGCAGCTTCTATTTCGTATTCTATTTACAGTTTATCTGACATACTGCACCGCCTAACTCTTGATAATTCACTTTTCCCTCTACCTTTACCCAAAGTTTGACTGGAAGATATTGCTATACGATAAGTCCGCCTTTGTATCATAATTCTGTCTTATTCATTTTTTTCTGTTTTTTATATTCCTTTTGTTTATAGTGCAATAAAGAGTATTTGTATTGTATTGTAATAATGGTTGTCTATTAGCTTGGTGTGGTCCTAGTTGTTCTTAGCTTGGCGGGTTATCTCAAGACCAGGAGCGCTCGATCCACTTTCGTAGGTGTCTTATGCTCTTTGGTCCCAGGTTTATGGTACCGACTGTTAGTTTTAATCGGTTTTAACTTGCGCAAGCAAGCCTGCAGCGGGAGTAAGCCCGCTGGACTATCAAAGTCAAACATCGTTCTCTAACATCAACCTCTTCCTTGTTGCAGGTCAAGTCGGCAGTCTTTGCAGAGACAACGAGCGACTTCTGTCCTGCGGCGGCTGCC
Organism: Acrobasis consociella; assembly: GCA_963555685.1. Classification (NCBI taxonomy): domain Eukaryota; kingdom Metazoa; phylum Arthropoda; class Insecta; order Lepidoptera; family Pyralidae; genus Acrobasis; species Acrobasis consociella. The sequence goes on from OY743121.1 coordinate 2,981,385, forward strand.
AAGCGACCTGCCTGAAACCACTGCCTGACTGCAAAGGCATCTGCAAAGAAGGCTGCTACTGCCAAGAGGGAGAAGTCCGGAACACTACCGGGCATTGTATAAAGCTGGCTGACTGTCCGCCGCTGCGTGAGTATTTAACTAGAAATCTCAAGAATTTGGCAATAACAATACTTTGCAAAAAGCCATTTGCAAATTTGGCCTTAGGAGTAATGAAATGACGCAACACCATTGAGTTTAAGCTTATAACATTTGTCTCAAAATTAAAGTTTGTACGAAAAATGTTTTTTTAAAACTTATTTTTCTTTTTTAGCGGCTGGATTAAAACAAGATACCACTGAACCCCGCGAATACAACTGCTCCGAAAACGAGGAGTACAGATTCTGTGAGCCCTGTAACCGGACGTGTGACAACCCTGACCCTGTGTGCCCCGCGCAGTGCGCAAGGGGGTGCTTCTGCAAAGACGACCGGGTGAGGGACAAGGACGGAAGATGTGTCAAGCGAGAACAATGCTCGAGGAGGAATTTGGTGAAGAGTAAGTCATCATCATTATCATATTAGCCACAGGAAGTCCACTGCTGGAGGTAGGCCTCCCAGGATTTCCAACAAGATCGGAAGCGCCCTGATGCAAGGTTTTCCAGCAACCCTGCTAACGTCGTCCGACCACCTAGCAGGTTTATTTCTATTATTTAAATAAAGTAATCAACACTTTCTTTGTCACTTTTTTGTTAATCGTTTGTGCTGCCATCTCGGTGTGCCTTCCCGCAACTACCAGTTTTGCCTACTTAGATCAGAGATATGCTGACTTAGATTCTATCACGTCACGTTGGGTATCTGTTATCTTTGACTATGCTTTACCTGCATGTTTACCGTTGCAGAGGACGTCTTCTTGCCGCCAATTCCTTTCCTGTCTTGCGGGCCTCGACAAGTGTTCAAACTGTGCGAGACCTGTGAGAAGACTTGCAGTAACCCCAACCCCAAATGCCCTGGAGAATGCGTGAGGGGATGCTTCTGCCACGACGGATTCTACAAGGCTCCCAATGGAGCTTGTGTAAAACTGGATGACTGCCCTAAAGGTCTGTAGTGTAGACCTTGGGAGTAGATAGAGACTAACTTTAACACTAGCCGTCTTATTATAAAACGCAGACAAACTTTGTTACTAGATTTAAACCATTATCCTACCAAATCAAGTTGACACTTTCAAATTCAAACGAAACATAGGCACGTTACTAGATGCCAACTTGATTTGGTTGGATAAAGGTTTAAACCTAGTAACAAAGTTTGTCTGCGTTTTATATTAAGACAGTAGCGGTCTTATTGTTAAACGCAGACTAAGTTAAGGACTTTGTTTAGACCATTCACCCAAATTAAGTTGAAATTGACAAAAGTCGTCAAAGAAAAGGTGACATTTCGCGGTAAGTCTTTTATTTTATAAATTATCCGCCTTTATTCAGCGTAAAGCCTGGTTTACATATTGACAAGTGACAAGTGAGAGTGACAAGTGACAAGTGAGAGTGACAAGTGACAAGTGACAAGTGACAAGTGATATCTATGCACTTCTCACTTGTCAACTTTTTACACACTCACTTCTGACGTGTCAATATGTAAACCAAGCTTTAGTCAGCGTTTTATAATTAGACGTAGGAAATTATACAGTGAAAACTAATAAGTTCATTTTGATAAACATTCTATGGTTTTTCCGATTTGTTAGAACTTACACTTTGTTGAAATTATTGTCTTTTCTTTCTTTGAAACTGTGAACCAATTTATGTTGACTTTTTAACTATTTCTCAAACTTTTCTTGTGTACGTTTTCGTTCTTCTTTATTAAAAATTGTCTGTAAATTAATTTATGTTGCCTCTATATATTTTAAAAACTTTTTCTTTTTTGTATTTTATTTAGTTTTCACATTTTCATTGATTACCTTTTCTTTAGTAAACTTTGTGCCACTTTTATGGTTGTGATAATATTAGGCTAAGTCTTTAATTGTTATAATTTGGCTATTCTCTTTATTTATTTTAATTCTAAGGCTAAGTTTATTGGCTATATTTAATTTTAAGTAAGTTATATATTAGATTTATTACCTACGTATGGAAATAAAGTTTGTTGTTTTTACTAACATTGTTTTTTTCTATTATTTCTTGTTTTGTTTGTTTTTACAATCACACCGTAGCATAACTTGTGGGAAAGTGGGTATTTTATATTACTCCGCCCCGCCCCAATCACAGTCTTAACATTATATAACGTGTTATAAAATACACTGCTCCATAATATGATCCTGAACAACTTACCCCAAGGAACATATGGTATCGAAATTAATATGAAATATTTGGTTTTCTTACAAATGAAGAATAATCCTTTTATAACATTTAATACTTGTAAAATATTTAGCAAACAAAACATTAAAAAAAAGGTTTAGGAAAAATTTTCGTGTACGTCCGGATATCGTGTGTGAGGAGTGCACTTTTGGATTTTCCAAACTTATTTTACACTAGCTAGCCTAAATATGCACGAGAGAAACTGTTGTTCTGACAGTCATGCTACGACCACCACATCAATTTTCGATTGAATCCCCCCCCCCCCCCCCCCATAAAAAAGTTATAGAGGAGTACATTCATCCAAAACTCATCGGTACGCCTATGTGCTGTACCTAGTTGCTTGAAATGCAAATTGTAATTACAGTCTCAATACTTATGAATAATAAGTGTTAAAGATAAACAGTAATAAAATACGTATACCTTTTTGTTTGTTACCTATTTAAAATTTCTCGAATAGTGAAACATGTTGTCACCTAGCCTACCATTCTAATCTAGCTATTTTATCATGCCATCACATCAGAGCATAGAATAAACACTAATCCATGTTCAGCTGAAGAAACAATTGGCGGCGCCCCCATCACCACTATAGACGACTGCGCGCTAGACGAAGAGTTCTTCTCATGCGGGTGGTGCGAGCCCAGCTGTTCTGACCCCAACCCTGACTGCCCCCTGAGAGTCTGCACGAGCGGGTGCCTGTGCAAGCCTCCAATGCTGAGGCACAGGAGTGGCCACTGCGTCAACGCCAAGGACTGTATACCTCGTGAGTGTTAAACGATTGAGAGAGCCTCCGCTGCGCTGGCTCCTAAAAATATCACTTTTGGGAACCGGCGGTTATACTGCCGGCAGCCGAGATTTAAAACACCGGCTGAAGGCGCCAGCACTCAAAATTTGCCGTGAAGTGTAGGTTAGGTTCGTTAGGATTCCTGTGACCACAACAGGAGCGAGCGAGCAAGCGACTCAAGCTAAGGCCGAAAGTAACACATACCAGCGCCGGCAGCCAATTTGGCAACCAGCGCCGGCAGCAGAGGCACTCCCTAAACGATTACTGAGCTGCAACCTTTTGATCAAGTAAGTTCTCATAGTTGGGTTGTTAGGAGCCCAGTTTCTCTATGAGAGTCTCCACCAGTGGGTGCCTGTGCAAGGCCCCAATGTTGCGGCACAGGAGTGGTCACTGCGTCAACGCCAAGGACTTTATACCTCGTGAGTCGTGAGTGTTAAACGATAACTTGGCTGTAATCTTTTGAGGATTGAGGAGTAAGTAAGTTCTTCTAGTTCGACTGATAAGAGCCCAGCTGCTCTATGAGAGTCTCCACCAGTGGGTGACTGTGCAAGCCCCCAATGCTGAGGCACAGGAGTGGCCACTGCGTCAACGCCAAGGACTGTATACCTCGTGAGTGTTAAACGATAACTTGGCTACAAGTGCCTTATGAGAATTAAAGAGTAAGTTCTTCTGCTTGACTGATAAGACCCCAGCTGCTCTATGAGAGTCTGCACCAGTAAGTGCTTGTTCAAGCGCCAAATGCCTTACCACGTGAGTGTTAAACGGAAACTAGGTAAGAAAGTTCTTCTAGATTAAGAGCCCATCTGCCACAATCCTGCTTGCACTTTGAGAGTTTCCACCAGTGGGTGCCTGTGCAAGCCTCCAATGCTGCGGCACAGGAGTGGCCACTGCGTCAACGCGAAGGACTATGTACCTCGTCAGTTTTAAACGATAACTTGGCTGCAAGTGCTCTAATCTTATGAGAATTAAAGAGTAAGTAAGTTCTAATAGTTCGGCTGTTAAGAGCCCAGCTGCTCTATTAGGGTCTCCTCAGTGGGTGCCTGTGCAAGCCCCTAATGCTGCGACAAAGGAGTGGCCACTGCGTCAAAGCCAAGGACTGTATACCTCGTGAGTGTTAAACGATAACTTGGCTGCAGGAGATATTAGTCAATTCTTCTGGGTTAAAAGCCCAACTGCCATTATCCAAGCCAAGCAAGCCTCCAATGCTGAGGCACAGGAGTGGACACCGCGTGAAGTATCATACTCTTATTTACTACGTATATTAAAACTCGTTATAAGGGTTCCATATTATACAGTAGGAACCCGTACAGTTTCGCCATGTCTGTCTGTCTGTCCGTCCGCGGTTTTCTCAGAGTCTCTGAGTAAGTCTCATAAGTACTAGAAAGCTGTAATTTGGCATATTTATGTAAATTAAAAAAGCGGCCAAGTGCGAGTCGGACTCGCCCATGAAGGGTTCCGTAGTAGCAAATAACAATATAAAAGTCTTGTAGTATGTTTTTTTAATTTTTATATTTGAGTTGATTGAATGAAAGGTAAATTGCCGTTTACGATTTATGACGTATTAAAAAAAACTACTTACTAGATCTCGTTCAAACCAATTTTCGCTGGTAGTTTTCATGGTAATGAACAACATATATTTTATTTAGTTTTATCATTCTCTTATTTTAGAAGTTACGGGGGGGGGGGACACACTTTTTTCCACTTTGGAAGTGTCTCTCGCGCAAAATATTCGGTTTAGAAAAAAATGCTATTAGAAACCTCAATATCATTTTTGAAGACCTATCCATAGATACCCCACACGTATGGGTTTGATGAAAAATAAATTTTTGAGTTTCAGTTCTAAGTATGGGGAACCCCCAAAATTTACTGTTTTTTTTCTATTTTTGTGTCAAAACCTTAATGCGGTTCACATAATACATCTACTTACCAAGTTTCAATAGTATAGGTCTTATAGTTTCGAAAAAGGTGGCTGTGACATACGGACGGACAGACAGACAGACAGACATGACGAATCTATAAGGGTTCCGTTTTTGCCATTTGGCTACGGAACCCTAAAAAGTATACAGAAGGTACATTTAGTTTACGGTTACTAAGATTTTTGTGGGTATCTTAATCTAAGTCGAAGGTGGGTTCGTTTTTCCCGACTTCCAAAAAAAGAGGAGGTTAACAATTCGCCTGGACTGATTTCAAAAATTATTTTTGTTTAAAAGAGTATACTTGAGAGGTGGTCCCATAGAAATTTTATCAAAAATTGTTTGTGTAATTTCGGGTGAAGTCGGTTTTTAGTTTTAAAAAATAATATCATTCTCTTAAATATATTTAAATAGTTCAATGAACTTTACAGGATTTGTCTGAATTATAAAATGCGGTGTGAAATTTCTTGACGATCAAACTTAATTTTATCGTCGTAAAGTCGTGTTGTAAAGCTTAGTTTATCGTTCGCGATTTAACATAAGGGCCGTATTAATGGATGCCATTGCGGGACGGACAAGTTTATGGCACTATGTCGTGTTGTGTGAGATAACCGCACTGCAAAATAGTGCTGTTATGGAAGGGTAACTTGGGGTTTATTGGGGTATTTAGGGTATCTGTATAGAAGACACAGAAAAAGCGGGGCAAGGACGGAGCCGTCTTGTCTGTGTGTTCTGCGACACAACGTTTCGCATGCCGTCGCGGAAGAGACATATGTCTACGGTCGGACGGAGCGTAGACATATTGTGACGTTGTGATTATTTTGAAAGAAACAATATTTAAAAGGACCAAACTCTTTAATTTAATTTTTAACAATTATACAATGAGTGCCGAAAGTAGTCACTGGTAAGGGTCGTAGGTTCACAGCCACGAGATTCGTTGTTCCAGAAGAGATTTCCAAAAGTACTCAGCTTTGAAGCAGCCCGGCGTCCAGTCGTGGTCGAAAGAGGGCGAGGCTCCTCACGCCTCCGTATTTATATGGGCCGCGCGGGGTGGAGAGCGGGGTAAGGAGGGAAGCACAGGTGCGGACCTCGTCACAATATGTCTCGTCGCGTCTTACGTCTTTTCTATGTGTCCAGCGCTTTACGGGTAACTGTATATGTACAGCTATCCTTTACTTGCACAATATACCTACTCTTTTAGGACAGGACTGGACTGACTGAGCTCAATAGGGTTAGCAAGAAACTAAAGTATACGAATCGTTTGCATGTTGTATGCAAAAATGGACAGTGCTTCTATCGTACGTAAACATAGTTATCATATGAAACAACGCAAGGGATCTTGCTTTAATCTAAAAAACTACAAGTGTTACGATTCCTCAGATAGACAGGCCTAAGCATCAAACTAATAACACCCCTCTTTTCGACGGAAGTTAAAAATAGCTGCAAGGAATATATGATTCAGATTTCCACCTATTCCCTCGATTGGATTTCGACATCTGGTACAATCTAGTTTTTTTTCTCCCAGACCATAATGAAAGGAATATCTATTCTCTGTCTACTTTATTTTGCGACCTCACACCCACATCGCGGTGACGGGTGACGTAGATTTATTGCGATGTCTCGATAACATCATAATGTCATAAGTCATAACTACTCATAACCTTTTGTAGTAGAGACAATGGGCCCTTAGGGCCTTGATTCAAAATTATCCATAGAGCTGGCAGCTATATCGCTCAGCGTATTATAAGTATGGAGATTTAGCGAGGAAATGTTCTCAGTATTCTGAGTTAGAAGAAGTTGTAATGTATTAATAATCTGAAGACTTCCGTGGCATAGTGGTCACCATGCTAGTCCGCCACCCAGAGATCCCGGTTTCGACACGCGGAAAGGGCAAGTTTGAAAATGGCTTTTTTCAAATTGTTCTGGGTCTTGGATGTTTATCTATAAATGTATCCTACTAATATTACAAATGCGACAGCGAGTTTGTATATTTGTTTGTTTCTTTGTTACCACTTTACGCTTCAACCACTGAACCTATTTAGATGAAATTTGATATAGATATATTTTGATACCCAGGGAAGGACATGGGATAGTTTTTATTCCGAAATTCCCACGGGGAGCGAAGCCCACGGGCACAGCTTGTTTGTTATAAAATATAGTATCGTTGAGTTAGTATCCCATAACACAAGTCTCGAACTTACTTTGGGGGTAGCTCAATCAGTGTAATTTGTCCCTATATATTTTTTATTTTATAGTATGTATTGTTTGTTATGATGATAAAAAGATAAAGTAAATCTTGGTTAAAAAGCCTTTACTTCAATATTTTCAAGATACTAGGAGCATGCCTCGGCTATACTCGGTTAATTAAATAATAAATATGAATAACATGGATTTCTCAAACTTTCACCATGAATAGATTCTTACTTACCTAGGGAACAATTTAAACCCTATAGTTAGGTAGATACATAGACCGGTAGGTATCTAGTTACCTACTGCTTCCATTATGCAGAGTACTTATAATACGATTAAGATTAAACAATGCACATGTTTAATTTCAATCAGATAAACAAATCTGATCAAAATTTCTGTTAGTACACTTCTGTATCTATGATTGTAATTAGTCCGTCTTTTAGATTATTCAAAAATAATGGGCCCATATTTTTAACTTTATAGACTAAGAAATAAAAGGAGGCCGTATGCAACTCTACCTCATCGAGTAGCAAAACGTGACATATGTAGGGTGTTGCATTTTAAAAAGATATGTCTTAATGTACAGGGTTACCTGGGCCTTATGCAGAAGCGTAGCGTACCTTGGCGGGGCCCCGTATAAAAATTTGTTTGGGGGCCCTTAGGAAGGGTAAAGAATTCTCAAAAAAGAAAAAAATGTTTGCATAGAATTAAAAGAAATATTTATTCATCATAATTATCTATCAATGCAAAGCTCGGTTTGCGCCTCGTAAATGACTTAATCGGGGAAATCCCGCAGCCCGCTTTAACCGATGTAGGGTGTTGCCTTTTGAACGCACGCTTTACTCGGGAAAAAGAAATTGCTTTTTTTTACTTTTCACATATCTAAAATTTAAAAAATTTGGGAAGTTTTTATTAACTTTTGCTTACGCACCTTGGGGCACCCCCGTAGGCCGGGGGCCCCGTATAATTGATACGGCAGATACGGCGGTAGCTACGCCCCTGGCCTTATGTTATGTAATACTATTATTAATTCTGTGCTTATGTCTAGCATTTTGTACAGTCACCAAAAAAGTGATTATTTTAAAAGTTGTGTGTGTTTTCTTATAGAGAAGAAAAAACACGTGTACAATATTTTTTAAGCCCAAAAGTATTATTCCATTCGTCTTGCTTATTATAGACCTCAATACCAAGTAAAAAAGAAATAAAAAATTATAACATAAATTAACAAAATAAAAATAATATTCCAGAGAAATGCGTCGACCCCAATGAAGAGTACGTGTGCCGCTACGGCTGCGAAGCCCGCTGCGACGCGAAAGTCTGCCGCGCCAGGCCGCGAAGGTGCACCCTCGGCTGCCACTGCAAGCTGGGGCTGGTCCGCGACGCCAAGGGGGTCTGCGTGGCGCCTGAAAAGTGTAGCAGTAACGCCAGTAACGCCAGTAACGCTACAATGACACCTTAAATTCAGTGACCTTAATTATCTCGACATAGACTCGAAGGTCACTTTAACAGTGATGCTAGATGAGAAGATGTACATTATGTTTATTGGCCAGGCACATTAAAAACACCCCTACTTTCAAGAACGCAATCTAGTGGTGAATAGTGGAATTACATATTCCAATTTATTCCGTAGCTCCATGTAATTGCTAGGCAAATTAAAAAAAAACACAACTTTTAAGCGTTTCAGTGTAAATCAATATTGAGCACTAACGTATGATGATAAAGTCTTATTTGGTTTGACATAGAAATAGGACGTCATTATCGTAAGACTAACGTATTATTTTATGGAGTAACCCCTGGTTTACATATTGACAAGTGACGAGTGAACGTATGAACAGTAACTGCCAAGTGACAAGTGCATAGATATCTCTTGTCACTTATCACTCGCACTTGTCACTTGTCAATATGTAAACCAGGCTTTACATACGATAACGTAATATCCGTTCGTCACATGGGAGGGACGGATATTCTTATCGTTTATTCGCGAGATGTGAATGTTCTATACTCCATTTGTTTAGGTATATAACTAAATGTAAACAATCATGACATGTCTTTTTATTGAAATATACACTTTATAAATCAATACCTTTGCAAATTACAAAGTAAATAAGTAATTTATAATTTATTTACATAATTACTTTATTGATTTATAAAGTGTATATTTCAATAAAAAGACATTTCAAGATTGTTTTCATTTATTTAAATACCTACCCAAATAGAGTATAGTTTGATGAAAGATATGAATAAGTATATTGGTAGTTACGTAGATTTGAGAAAGTTTTAAGTTCTAATATAAATTATAACGCCATTTTTAGGGTTTCATACAAAACATTTGTAACCTTATAGTTCGCCATGTCTGCTGTTTGTATGTCTGTGTGTCGTACGCGGTTTTACTCAGAGACTATAACTATAAGTACTAGAAAGCTGTAATTTTGCATGAGTATATCATTGTAATGCCGACTCAAAGTTTGCACTGGCCGGTTTTGAATTATTATGATTCGATACACAAAATCAAATTTCTTCGCAATCTATTGCTGAATAGCAGAACTGAAAATGTCATTTTAAGTTCTTACAACGATGGCCCCGTATGGATTTATTTAATATAAAAATGTTACTTTTGTATTAAAAAGCTGATATGTAAATAAATGTTTTTTTATTTACTACCTACGAATAATTTACTACCTATTTAAAATTTATGAACATGAATGAACAATAAAACGCAGAAGGTAAGGTTACAAGTTTTTTTTTTCTTTTCTTGATTATGGCGGTCAAACTTCGTTGAAGCTTATTTTGTCAGTGTCTAGTAATATCTCTTCTTTATATCTAATCCTTTACCCTTAACTATACAATCAAAGGTTGGTATAGGTCCTTTGATTGCTTCATGGGAGCTTCTAGTGACAAATCTATACGAGTCCACTGGTTTTCATAGCCGATTGAGTGGCGAACGGCGCCCAAAGACGCCCACCGCAGTCCGCAAATAAATATCACTACACCGCACTATGACTGTCCACTTTAAACATTTCACATATTGCCCATGAGAATGAGCATTTATAACACCAAACTACACCAATTTCATATTATAAAGTCCACTAGAATCAATTTGCAAAACAATTTAAAGCAAACTCCAACTGGACCCCTTGACTTCCCGCCAAAAAAACCAAGGTTACAAGCTTAGAATATAGAACAAACCAGAAGTAGCCTACAGCCGTTAATGTATGCAGCTCACTGTGTCCAAAAAGAATGCGTTACCCCCCGCATTCCTCATACTTCACACCCGCAAAGTGTTGCTAGCTTAGAGAGAGTTCGCATCTTTTAGGGTAAATCAAAAATTATGTTTCAAAATAATGCAAACCAAACTTAATGTTTTGTGTCAACATAATACGAGTATCGATCTATAACAGTTATCCTATTTAATAAATATTCATAAATATATTGCATAAAAAAACCCTTAAGTGGAATGAAACACGTAATTTTTTACAAAATATTCTTTTATTTACGTACCTTTTTGTTTTACTTTTTTTTATAATATTGACGTTTTGATTCTGACCTAATCAATACATTTTTACGTTTTGACAAATGATGAAGTTGTATATGTAAATATTTTTATGAGATTATAACAACAACTGCAAAAATGTTATTTTTTAGATGAAGTTAGGTATAGGGATAGTTTTCTTGATAAGGAAGGACATTGTCTACTTTGATTCCGATATTGGTTCCTGTGGGATAATATACGGATAAGGATAGATAATTCCATGTGTAATTTATAAAACCGCGCTTTGTTTCATAAAAATAATCGTCTTCAAAATGTTTCCAACAAATAACACTGCCTAGTAGGTAGGTTTTCATATTTCATCTAACCGAGCTTGTCTTATCATTTGTGTCCTCTTTACTCTTATGATTTCATCAGCTGGAAACCTGAAATTCTACTTTTAAAAATTAGAATAGTTTTAACATAAAACATTCTTATAACAAGTTTACGCAAATTAAAAAAAACCCGACGGTCAAAAACGCCGTCTAGCGATGAGTAGCGGAACTACAGATACGACTTGAATTGATAACGTTACAAAACATAGATTTGTTTTATTTTAGGGAAAGTCGTTTTTCAAACGGTAAGTGCCATTTCTGAAACGCGGAGTCATCTAAACGATTTTTAGTTTTTTACGTACAAAAAACCGTTCGTTTAGTGACTCCGCGTTTAAAAAATAGCACCTGGTAACCTCCAATAACTTTTAAAAGGCTTAACCGATTTTCATAAAACATAGCTAAGAAACCCCGCAAGGTAACTTGATTTTAAATAAAAAACCGAATCGAAATCAGTCCTTCCGTTAGAGCGCTATGATGACACAGATAGACATACAGACAGACACTAACTAGCGTCAAACTTATAACACCCCTCTTTTTTGTCGGGGGTTAAAAACACTACTATTCATACAATTTAGTTTCTGTCAAACAATAGTTAATAATTTTATTTACTTATATACATAAGTCACTCTATTTATACTAAAATGTCTTAATTCAAACAATATCATACTTTGACACTAAATAAATTAATATGAATTTATCTATTAAAGTCAAACGTTAAATTATTTGTCATGCATTTATTTATTTTTTATTAACCTTCTAGAAAATAACTAAGTAACGTGAAAGCAGGAAAAACTTTTTAGCACAACTGGCAACATTGACAAAATGGACTCGCCCAAATTGTTTACATTTTGAACGAGTAAAAATACATTATTATTCGAATAAAATGAAATGTATTTGCGCTACTTACACATGAAATGTGATCCTATCTAGTTTTTATAATTTTTCAACTGCATTTTTGCAGGTGGGAACCGCACAACACTGCATAATTAAATTAAAACTGAGAGAATTTTTCCCGCGTACGTCAGTCGATGGCCACAGATAGACTAATCCACCAATTGTCAAACTACTCTCTTTGAGAGTAGTTTGTGTAGCTTCAGCTTATGGCGCGTTCGCGGCTTCTGGTTTGTTCTATATTCTAAGGTTACAAGTTACAAAACTAGCTGACCTAGAATTTTTTACTGGTACAGGCACAGAATACTAGCGTCTAATATGTTTTGTTATTTCTACCAAATAAACTTATTTTCTTTCTTTCTTTCTTTTTAGGTACAGGTCATAAGTCCTAGTATTTATTCTGTGGTACAGAATGTGATATGGCATATCGTCCAAAATTTGCATTTATCGGCGTCAGTTGTAGTTAAGTGAATGTTGACTAGTAGAAAAGGCCCAGGGCCTTAAGTCCACCTCGTCCACCTTTTACAATTTTTATAATATAGTCAATTAAATAAAAGGTCAGTACGTGGTGAGTATTTTAGTTAAATATTGAGATACCTTTAAAATTCAATAACTTACTATGTATGTAGAGTACCTCTCGGGGAAGCCTTAACCCTAGAGAGCGCGTCCTCAGGTGGCGGATCGAGGAATGCCCGTCAACAGCCTACTGTTGTTGAAGGGTAGGAGGGAAATAAAATACCTCCCGCGGACCAAAAAGGTCGGAGAAGAAAACTTCGTAAACAAACCCGAACGGGGGGCTTCTTTGATATATTCGGAGTAGAGGTCCTCGTTTGTGATGAACTCTTAGGTCTGAGAGCTCATAAGAGAAGGCAGCGGACGAACCATTTGCTGGTCAACGGTGGCTCTCAAGTCTTCCAGGAAGATTAAGACCTTAGTGTCAGGTGGCAACCGACTGTAAAAACCAATAGCCAATTTTTATATTAATCATGAGGCAAAACAATAAAAGAAAGAGATCCAAGGCTAGGGCGTTCCCCTTAAGCGACGGCGATGCGAATGCGACATATACTAGGGCGTCCCCCCGAAGCGACGAAAAATCAAAACAACAAAACGCTGTACCAATGTCCCAATTGCGCATAGGAACTTGGAATATTGGTACAATGACAGGAAGAAGTGCTGAAATCAGCGCTATTCTATACAGACGACGCATAAACATCTGCTGTGTGCAAGAAACAAAATGGAAAGGCGCAAAATCACGCCAAATCGGAAATGGCTTAAAACTTATATACAATGGAAAGGAGAATACTAAAAATGGTATTGGAATTATCCTGGATCAACATCTCAGCGAAAAGGTCATTGAAATAAACAGAATCAGCGACCGCATCATGTCTGTTAAGCTGGCCCTGGAAAAGCAACCATGCCTTAACGTCGTCTCAGTCTATGCACCACAAGTAAACTGCCCTGATACGGAAAAACAAGAATTCTGGGAGGACCTGCACGAGCATGTAATAACAGTGCCTCGAGATGAACAAAAGATCATATGTGGAGACCTAAACGGTCACGTGGGGGTGGACAGGGACGGTTTCGAGGGTTATCATGGCGGCTTTGGATATGGAAAGCAGAACAAGGAAGGTGAAACAATCCTGGAATTTGCAGCTTCTCAAAATCTTGCAGTAGTAAATACCTTCTTTCAAAAGAAGGATGAGCATTTAATAACCTATAAAAGTGGAAATTCGAAGACCCAAATAGACTATATCCTAATAGATAAACAAAATTTAAAACAAATTAAGGACTGTAAGGTTATTCCCGGGGAACCGCTCACCTCCCAACATAGGCTTCTAATAACAGCTCTAAAACTTAAAACACCCATTAAGATAAAAAGACCCAAAGTGGAAAAAATTAAATGGCATGAACTAGAAACGGATAAAGGAGGTACCCTAAGAAAGCATGTTGTGGATTACCTGAGTAAATACCCTCCTCGAGATCAGAATCCTACAGAAGCGTGGGCAAACTTTGAGAAGCTATGTATCACCACGGCAAAACGTGAGCTAGGGATAAGCAAAGGACCTCTGCACAATGCAAAACATACAAAATGGTGGAACGACAGCACCAAAAACAGTGTTGCTGAAAAGAAGCGCCTGTTTAAAATTTGGCAAGGAACAGGCTCTGATACAGATAAAGATGCATACAAGGAGGCAAAGAAGACAGCAAGAAGAACAGTAGCTATTGAGAGGGAAAAAGCTGAGCTGAATCTTTATCATCGCTTAGAACTAGCCACCGATAGTGAAATATACAAAATAGCTAAATACAGACATAATGATAGTAAAGACTATAGAACTACAAAATACATCAAAAATAATGAAGGCGCACTACTTACGAACGATAAGGACATATGTGAAAGATGGTGCGAGTACTATCAGGAATTGCTAAACGAAGAATTCCCTAGGCAAGCAGAAGTAGAAATACCTCGAACGCATGGACCTATAAATGAAATAACTGTTTCAGAAGTTAGAAGAGCCATAGCCAAAATGAAAAACCATAAAGGAGTTGGCCCAGATAGCATACCTGCTGAGTTCTGGAAATCTCTAAAAGGGGAAGGAGCAGTATGGCTATGTGAACTATTCAACAACATTCTGATAAGCGCAAAGATGCCAGATGCCTGGAGAAAGAGTATACTGGTTCCCTTCTATAAAAACAAAGGAGATGTTCGAGAATGCGCAAACTATCGGGGTATAAAACTCACGTCACATACCCTCAAAATCTGGGAAAGAGTCCTAAGTGAACGCCTTCAAAACCTTATTAACTTAACAGAAAATCAGTTTGGTTTTACTCCTGGGAGGGGAACAACAGACGCGATCCACGCAATCAGACTGGTCATGGAAAAAGCTCGCGAAAACAAACAAAATCTGTGGATTGTATTTATAGATCTTGAAAAGGCCTTCGATCGCGTACCCAGGACTATAATATGGCAAGCCCTTAGAGCTCAAAATGTCCCTGAACACTATATAAATCTCATTATGGACATGTACAATAATGTGCAAACCTGTGTCAGAAGTCCAGCCGGTCTGTCGGAGAGTTTTGGTATCAAAGTTGGAGTTCATCAAGGAAGCGCACTAAGTCCTCTGCTATTTAATATCACCATGAACTACCTAACCGAGAAAATCCAGAAACCAACACCGTGGAACCTTTTATATGCGGATGATGTTGCTCTCATCGCAGACAGTATAAACGGAATACAAGAAAATTTGGAGCAATGGAGGAAATGTCTTGAGTTGAACGGTTTACGCATAAGCAGAACAAAGACAGAGTATATGGTATGTGGCTTCAACCCCGACGAATCTATACCATCAAGCGCGGAAGTCAAATTGGATGGAGTCGCCCTACCTAGAGTAAACAAATTCAAATACCTTGGATCAGAAATCGCGGAAGACGGATCAATTAAAGCCGACATTACACATAGAACGACATCTGGGTGGAATAAGTGGCGTACACTAACGGGAGTTCTCTGCGATCCAAAAATGCCGATAAAAACCAAAGGCAAGGTCTACAAAACAGCTGTAAGACCTGCTTTACTCTATGGTAGCGAAACGTGGGCCTCGAAGAAAACCCACGAGCAAAAACTTCATTCCACCGAGATGCGCATGTTACGTTGGGCGGGTGGAGTAACGCTAAAAGACAAAGTGCGTAACGAACACGTAAGAGGAAGTTTTAAAGTAACACCTATTACTGAGAAAATTGCAGAGTCTAGGCTAAGGTGGTACGGACATGTAATGCGTAGACCTGATGACCATATCGTGAAAAAGTGCCTTTCCATGGCTACAAAAAAGAGAGGAAGAGGTAGACCGCCAACTACCTGGATGACAAATGTCCGAAAGGACATGCAAAAGCTTAGCCTTACGGATGACGATGCTTACCAACGAAGTGAATGGCGCCGAAAGATTAAAAAAGCCGACCCCGCGTAACGGGAAAAGGCGAGGACAAAGAAGAAGACTATGTATGTAGAGTACAATATTTTTGAATTCAGGTCACTTTCATGCTTGCTCATGCATGCTCACGTTTCATTCCATATAGGTCTTGTGATTGACTCTCAGTTGCATTTTGAGAAACATGTGCTGTGCTATTAGATGTGTGCTAGATACAGTTCGAAAAGTTCGAGACTAAGTATTTATCTGTTGACTTACCATCGTTACCTACGTATAAGGCGATTAACACACTGCAACGCGCCCCGCTGCATGGTGCGGGGCTTGTATTCAAGTAACTACATTTGTATAGAAAACACACATAGTACATCACACTAACACCGCGTCTACGCGCGTCGTTTTTGTACTCGTATGGCGGCCCCGCACTACGCAGCGAGCTGCGGTGCAGTGTGTTAATCGCCTAAGCTTTGTGATAGTTCCATTCTTTTAAAACTCAATTCTCTATTTTCCAACCACTCAAATTAGATGAGTACTTTTCTAAGTGTACATTATCACTGAATAAAGATTTTTTATTTTATTACTGAGTTCTATTTTATTCTATAAAACTTTACTAAGCATAAACTTACTAAGGTCATATAAATAATGTTTAGTAAAGTTTATAAACGAAATCGAAAATGTCAATGTCAAAAGTGACATTTGCTTCCCTGACGCCAAAAGCCTAAATAAATGCCGATTCGTACCATAAAATCTGAATAAAATGTTTACATTTACCTAAAAGATAAACGTTTCACTACAAAAACTAGAAGGATATACAATATGAGTGAAAAACTAAAAGAGCTGCGAGAGAGATCTCAAAAAAGGAAGAAACTGTTGGCCCAAACAGTAAGTAAAACGATCTAACCTCGTTTGTAATCTGAAACTGAAAAAATTTGCTGAATTTGCTTGTTTTTTTACAGCTAGGAGTGTCGAGTGTGAGTGAATTGAGGCATGCGTTAGGTGCCACATTAGATGTGCCGGCAAAGAAGCCTGCTCTGGCCGAAACCGGCCCGGAAGGGAGCGAGAAACTGGTTCCTAAAGAACAGCCTGATGGACTGGTCTACACTGACTCGTCTACGTTTCTCAAGGTACACTTATCTATAAATCTGCAACCTGCTTTGAAGCCCATAGCAAACAAGTTTATCATTAATGTTACTAGTTTAGTTGCACACTGTACCTACAGACTCATTCGCTGCTTGAGAAATCATGTTCATATTCACAGATGCAAACTTAAAAATTATAAATGTAATGTTAACTTTACTAACAAAAGTGATTTATTGTTTTCAAAATAATTATGCATTTGTTTTGTAATTCATATCCTTAAATTAAAATAAATAATATTCTCTAATTGAGTTTGGTTCTGAATCAATAGACCATATCTGCAGTTTTGCAGTTCCTTGTCACACGCTGACTTAAACAAAATCTATACCAACTTCTTTGTGGTGTGGGAGTAGGAGTAGACCCACACCACAAAAAAACATACTTATTAAGGTGTCCTCATCACACAATACATCCGTTAAACAAGTCAAAGTGCAGTAAATATCCATTTACGTGAAACACGGAAAGGTCTAGGAACAGACTTTACATTAAGGCCATACCCAAATTTTTCGGGGTCCAGTGGCGCCCCCATTTAAAATAAATCATTTGAAAGGAAACGGTGATATCATTTAAAATTTCGTCTTGATCAAACCTTAGATAACCTTTTTATCTATTTTATGAACTACTGTTTGTAATTTAAAGTGCGAAGGTGAAGCTTTTCTACGCACATTGACTAAAAGTGGCCGTTTTTCGCAAATGTGCGCAGAAAAGCTTCACATTTGCACTTTAAATAATAAACATTAGTTCATAAAATAGTTAACAGGTTTATCTAGGGTTTGATCAAGACGACATTTTAAATGATATCACCGTTTCCTTTCAAATAATTTATTTTAAATGAGGGCGCCACTGGACCCCGGAAAATTCAGGTAGCCCCTTAATGTATTGTATTTCATGCAATCATCGAGAGTTGTTTCTGTTTGGTGTTTTTTGTCTGTATAAATTAGCTACCACAATAAGGTCGGATTTACCTAATTTTGGGCTGCTGCCCAGAATCTACAGCCTCCAATGAAACAATAGAGGAGCTTGGTGGCCCGGCGGGAGTGCGCATTGCTAGCGCTTTCGCAAGTTAAGCAACACCGGGCGTGGTCCGCACTTGGATGGGTGACCACAAGTGGCATAAAAATTTCTAGAAGCTCCTCTGTGCTTCGGAAGGCACGTATAAGCCATTGGTCCAGGCTGTCATCATTGTATGGCCGTCGTCAAGCTATGTCAGATGCCTTTAGGCAGCCTGAAAAATCTGACACCAGTGTTGGCCACTTACACACACGAAAAACAAACGAACAAATGAAACAATAGACAATAAAAATCAAAGATTGTGATATACATAGATATATAAATCTTTATTGTACACCAAATGAAAAATGTTACACAAAGAAATAATTTTACATTAAATGAGTACAACGAGTGGTATTATCGCTTAAAGTGATCTTTTCCAAGCATCCAATGGATAGAGAGGAATGTGAGAAAGACAAAGATAGATGATGTACATGTACCTATATGTATTATATAAATGTTTTCTGACATAATTAAAAAAAAATCTATAAACTGACTTCACCCCCAGCCAATTTTGATGAAATTTCTTCGGGACCACCTGACAAGCATACTCTTTCAAACAAATAAAGAAATTTTCCATAGTGGTCTAGGTGTCTTCAAATTTTTGGTGAACATACATTAAAAAATAAAAGATAATGCAAATTGATAACCTTCTTTGGAAGTCGGTTCAAAATGGCAATTAGTCCAGTAATTAGCCAAGCCCCTAAGTAGTGTTAACCCAGGGCCACACTGATTCAAGATCCATCCCTACACCAGAAGTATCAGAGTTTGAAAGAGAGAAAAATACTATTTTTCTTTTAATAGTATTTTTCTTTCTTTCAAACTCTGATGCTTGTTGCATTTTTATTTTTACCAAATAAAGTATTTTTAAAATACGTTATTTGGTAAAAAAAAGACTATATTATGTTTGTACTCTGTTTTGACATGTGTGTATTTAACATGATATATACAATACAATAACCATTTATTGCACAAAATAAATACATGAAGGGTATAATTACCCTAAAAACTTTATTTATTAATATAAATTTCAGGGTACACAATCATCGAACCCCCACAATGACTACTGCCAGCACTTCGTGGACACGGGCCAGCGGCCACAGAACTTTATCAGAGACGTGGGGCTCGCGGACCGCTTCGAAGAGTACCCCAAGCTTCGAGAACTGATCAAGCTGAAAGATGATTTGATCTCACAGACGGCCACCCCACCTATGTACCTTAAATGTGACTTAAAGGTAAAATTTATGTGAGAAAAAACATACTTTTTAAAAGTTATAATGCTAAGGGAGTATGGAAATATTTTGGGTTCTAGTGCTGCCTCCATTTGAAATTTGAAATAAATGGAGATATCAGGACACAGGACGTTCACTGCTGGACACAGGCCTCTCCCAAGGATTTCCAAAATGACCGATCTAGAACTGCCTGCATCCAGGGATTTCCAGTCACCTAGTTCATTTCATCAGACCACCTTATGGATGGGTGTCCTACGCTTCGTTTGCCAGTACACAGTCGCCATTCGGGAACCTTTTTGCCCCATCGGCCATCAGTAATGTATCTGTATAAATTCTAACCGACCTCAAAAAAGTAGGAATTTCTATGTTCAACTGCAGATTTTTGTTTATGTAGGTATGTAACCAATGTCTCCATCAATTGTGAATCGATTTCCGAAATTCTTTTTTTTTATCGCTTCCGAGGTGGATCTAAAGAAATTTTATTAAAATCGGTTGTGTAGGGGGTGAAGTCGGTTTTTGGTTTTGAAAAATTATATTTGTTTCAGACATTTCACCTGAAGCAAATGGGCAACCGTGTATATATTTGGTTGTTTGTTTCAGACATTTGACCTGAAGCAAATAGGTAACTCTGTATATTTCATTGTTTGTTTCAGACCTTTGACCTGAAGCAGATGGGCAACAAGTTCGACGTGATCCTGGTGGAGCCGCCGCTGGGCGCGGGCTGGCGCTGGCAGGACGTGCTGGCGCTGGACCTGCAGCAGATCGCGCAGGCGCGCTCCTTCATATTCCTGTGGTGCGGCAGCTCGGAAGGTGACTATGTTTGCTGGAGTTGTTTAAACGATAGATAACTACGGTGACAGCCGAGGATTCAAAAAAACCTAAATTTAAAATCTCGAATTTAATAACTAAAGAAAATTACGATAAAATAATATTAATTGAAATAACGACAACGATCAACGACATTCGTATGGCATGATGGTGTAACACGATCATTGGCACCTGTTGTTGTTTAGACGATCAGGGGCACCTGTTTTGAAATGCTGCGTCACTAATTGATTGGTTTTTTTTTTATGGAAAAAACGTAAGACACTCAGCGTTTTAAAAATGACTCTGCAGTGCGAATGTTGAGTGTGGCGACCTGACGGTATCGTGATATCGTCGGGCACAGTTAACTGATTAACAATCACTATTCATAATGTATCGTATCCCGACTTAATATTAGGGCGTACGCTGCGTTAGGCGGGACCACACAACTTTGTGACAGAAATAGACAAAACAAGTTTATCTCTGTCACAAACTAGGTGCAAAAGAGATAGCAGAATACGTCGTGTGATGCCGTGTCTCTGACCCAGGTAGAGTTTGTGACAGAGATAGACTGAACACGTCGCGTAGTCATACTTAACGCATCGTACGCCCTGAAATAGTTTTATTTTCCAAATTAAATGTCAATGATTACTCATATTTCAGGATTAGACATGGGTCGAGAATGCCTAAAAAAGTGGGGATTCCGCCGCTGCGAAGACATCTGCTGGATCAAAACCAACATCAAAAACCCCGGGCACTCCAAAAACTTGGAGCATAACGCAGTATTTCAGAGGACGAAAGAGCACTGCCTCATGGGCATAAAGGGCACAGTTAGGAGATCAGTGGACGGAGATTTCATACATGCGAATGTGGATATTGATCTGATTATATCGGAAGATCCGGAGTTTGGCAGTACAGAGAAGCCTATAGAGATATTTCATATCATGGAGCATTTTTGTTTAGGGAGAAGAAGGTAATTTTGTTTGGCTTAATAGTGTTTTTTCTGGGCATGGGCGTGTTTAAGGGTTCGGCTACTTCTGTAAGCACGAAGCAGTACTTTTCTATGTTGCTATCCTTTACTATCGCTCAGAACTGTCATTTGCTAGAGCGAAAGAGAGACACGCGCGCCGTAAGCGCGATTGTAAAAGGCGCAAAATCCAAAACGTCGACTCGTTAAAAATTATAAAGACTAACCCCCTTCATAAAAATTTACAAACGCTTGCTAAACCTATTAAAGTTTCTAGTTATATTCAAAAGATGTAAACAGACTAAACATGTTTTAACTAAAATAGGTTAAAAAACTGTAGTTAACTTTTATGAATATTAGGGGAAAATTAACAATTTTTAGAGAAATCTCGTAAATTAACAACTCCTCACATTTTCTCGGTATTATTCATGTATGTACCTTTTCCAGAATCCACCTGTTCGGGCGAGACTCGACCATCCGGCCCGGCTGGGTGACCATCGGCCACGACCTCACCAACTCAAACTTCAACGCAGAACTTTACGCGTCTTACTTCGCAGAGGGCAGGGAAAGCACGGGTTGCACGGAGAGGATAGAAGCGTTGAGGCCGAAAAGTCCGCCTAATACTAGCAAAGGTACCAGGCCGAGAGGCCGAGGCGGGTTCAGAGGCCGAGGACGAGGCAGAGGCGCCATCTAACATGTGTAAACAGTATATGTGTTTCGGCCTATCACGACTAAAGCTATGAGGACAAGAGCCGAAGAACAGACGTTTCTCCTTGCAAGTAGTATGATTTTTTCGGCCTATCATGATTAAAGACACAATACCAAGAGCAGACGCGGGTTAGGAGGCCGAGGACTAGGCAGAGACGCTATCTAACGTGTATAAGAAGTATGAGTGTTTCGGCCTATCACGACTAAAGCTACAAAGCAAAAGGCGAGGCGGGTTTAGAGGACGAGGCAAAGGCGCTATCTTACACATGTATATAATTAGTATAACTGTTTTGGCCTATCACGTCAAAGCTACAAGGCAAGAGCCGAGGCGAGTTTAGAGGACGAGGACGAGGCAAAGGTATGGAAACATACATGTATACTATAAGAGTGATTCGGCCTATCACGACTATAGCTACGAGGTGTAGGGCCGAGGCGGGTTGAGGCAGAGGCACTATCTAACAAGTGTATACTATAAGAGTGTTTTATTCTATAGCTACGGTATCACGACTATAACTACGAGGCCAAGAGCCGAGGCGGGTTTAGAGGCCAAGGACGAGACAGGGGCGCTATCTTATACATGTATACTATAAGAGTGTTTCGTTCTATCACGACTATAGATACGAGACCAAGAGCCGAGGCGGGTTTAGAGGACGAGGCAGAGGCGCTATCCAACAAGTGTCTACCAGTAAAATAGTAAGACTGTTTGGCCTATCGCTAGTAAAGGTACCGAGGCCAAGAGCAGACTCGCATTTACCTCTAGAGGCCGACGTCGAGTCAGAGGTGCTATCTAAAGGTTTCCATTGGCTATTCAAAAAAGTTAAAGACGAAATGGCTTGGCAAAGGCAAAAGGCCGAGAGGCCGAAGCCGAGGCAGAGGCGTTAGCTAACACCTAAGTGCAAATTAGCCCTCATATTCATAAAAAATTAGAAACGCTTGCTAAACCAATTTTAGTTAAAATATGTATCTTTGATTTCAATGTCAAATATTAAAAAAAGGGAAAGGGACAAAACATGTTCTAACAAAAATAGATTTAGCGAACGGTTATTAACTTCTATAAGTATGAGGGTAGGTGTGTAACCCCTTCGTAATACGTGTCTATTTGAATGGTTGCGCTGAAGATGGTTCATATATGGACATTCTGTATTTATAGATTAGTTACATCTGACTGTTTAATGAAACTTATTTTTATAAATGTAATAAATAAGTGTTGAGGCGTTGTACGTAATGTTTTATAATGTAAACTGTTTATAGTAATCATTGCTGTAAGCCTGAATTTTTAACCATTAAAATAAATATAAGTATTACATACCCCGTTCTCGCTTTGTAAAGGCGGCTACAGAAGACACCAACACACAACACCCTCGACAAGGCGGGAACAGTAAAGGTGCGGGGACAGGGAACGGAGACGCATAATACGCGGGACGTTAGGAGATTCCGTTCTGTATGTACCTAATACTTACATTAGCAGCTCGTATGTGCGTTTCCACAACAGTGGGTCCGCGCTTGCCATAGACTAACGAATCGATTTGAAGCCTCATTATCATTTACCCTACTACAGGTAGAGGCACGAAACTCTAGCGCTGACCTTGGCTGCGCAGAAGTCAAAAAGTAATACTGTACCCGTGCGCAGTATCCCCTCTACACTCCACTCAGCGCTAAACTTACGTGCCGCTGCTATACATCTCACATCTCAGCGTTTACTTAGTTGCATTCTCAGCTGTAATGCTGCAAAGCCCGGTATCCACTTTCCAGTTTTTTCTCCACTTCGCACGGTCTTGAGCATCCTTGGTAATCATAGACTTATGATCCTCTAGGTACATCTATCCTAGCTCTGCAACAAGCAAGCTCTGCAAGGTCGTGCAACGCGCTATGGAAAGGGCTATGCTCGGTGTTTCTCTACGTGATCGAATCAGAAATGAGGAAATTCGTAGGAGAACTAGTCACTGACATAGCCCAGCGGATTAGCTCGTTGAAATGGCAGTGGGCGGGACACATAGCACGACGAACCGATGGCCGATGGGGCATAAAGGTTCCCGAATGGCGACCACGTACAGGCAAGCGAAGCGTAGGACACCCACCCACAAGGTGGTCTGACGACCTAACCAAGGTCGCTGGAAGGCGCTGGATGCAGGCCGCTCTAGATCGGTCATTTTTGGAAATCTTTGGGAGAGGCCTATGTCCAGCAGTGGACGTTGTGCGGCTGAAATGATGAAGATGATGATCCTAGCTCTATAGTAGTAACACTACTGACTGACACGCATATCATCCTTGTAGCCTTATCCTCATTTCACATGTATAAATAGTACTCCTCATACAATCGTATATAATATACTATGTATAAGACGTGTTTTAGGTTATATCCTATATTTTATAAGTTGATAGAATAAGAACTGAAAATGTAATTGTTGAGTATTTTCTGACTTCTGTATTGCCATGAATACACTTTTATAAAAAAAGATATGGTTATTTTTTTTACTACTTCAAATCGCTTGTGTCTTTCTTTGCTAACGGTAGATAGATGTTATATCTACGGTGCCATGCTAGGAGGTAATAAGGTGAGATTTAAATGAAACACAAAACTTATATACATCAATATATTTTAATTTACAGAGGTTGTCTTTAAATCAACTCGACTATGCCATAGATCCTCAAAATATAAAAAAGACAAAACAAAAATAAGACGTAATATGAGATCTTTTACTTACTATAAGAAAAATTTACATATTTTGTATTAATTATTGCATAGGTACTAAGAACTTACGATTCATAAAAAAGTTTTATATTTCTTTAATGCGGAGAGGGCTTTACTAGTATCTGGCGGTAGAAAGAGACGGAGAAAGTTGAACGTCGCACCATTCATAGCCTATCTTCTAAACGGTTGGCACCGCTGCGTTGTCATTTCGCAAAAAGAATTATTTTAAAAACAATATAATAAACCTTAGTTGTGCACCATGCAGATTATAACTGGACTGTTTAAATATCTATTGGTTGTTAGGTTATGTGAGTTTTCAAAATATTTGACACTATCGCAGCACAGTGACGTCAGGTGTCCACACAGTGCAAAATTCCAAGGTTGGACCATCAGTTGACAGGTTATTTTACTCCGACCATGGAATTGTATGTACTAACTGGAAAACACTCTCAAATAACATAAAAAAAGACAAGAAATGACCTTGAAATTTTTTGTTGCCCCTCCATCTCTTTCTAATTAGGGAATTAGAAAGAGACGGAGGGGCAATGAAAAATTTCAAGTTTCTCAATGTTATTTGAGAGAGTGTTTTCCAGTTAGTACATACAATTCCATGACTCCGACTAATGTACCCAATAACAGCAGCTTATTGGACTTGACTTCACTATGCTGGCACCTGGTGTCTCTCACATTAGTCATATTTTTGAAAACCCTCATTACCAGTAAGTCCGTTTGGATATTTTCACCAACAGACGACTTTGAACAAATCTGTATCGTGTCATTTTCACTCGCACAGAGGTTTGAAAGGTCCCTCTAACCTCCATGTTTTTTTTTTATAAACGTGACATTGTTGAAAATTACCATAGAGTATAAATAACACATTTTTGATCAGAGCCATCTATTGGCAATTGCCTTGAAATTGATATATCATATTTCGACCAATGACAACGCAGCGCGCCAAACCCACACCAATAAAGCCCTTTACGCCACACTACACTGTATCCAATTGACAGTCCTCTACTGAGCGTATCATAACATCATCGCACATCGTCAAGTCTTATATTACTTAATTCATTTTGTTATCATTATACAAGGCATATTCTTTCATACGTGCTGCGCTCGCGGGCTACCCAACGTCAGTTATTTCCAGATTCATTCGGTTTTAACCAGTTAGCGCTAGTTTGAAGCGGTGAAAACGTGACAAAGCAATAACATTAATAATTTCTATTATAAAAAAGGTGTTTCAAGAGATGATTAGCCTGCGAGCGCAGCGTTCAGCGACACCCTTTAAGTATATTCGTCATAAGATCACATTTTTTTATAAGGCAAACAACAATCTTTAAAGCTAAACCTTTGATGAAGGATAGGAGAGTTACGAGCGAGAAATCGATAACAGAATTGTCGTGCAAACAAATCCGACTATACAAGATACAAGACCGCTCCTACGCGACTGCTGAAACTCTTAAAATAAATAAAGAAGAAATAAGTTATGTATGACTTAGGACTTAGAAAACAGTCACGCGTTCAAGCGTTCGCACCGTACGTTCAAACATGCAGTTGCTCAGTGTTACGCGCAAACGGTGACATGCATTTTGAACGCGTTTAGAACGCCATCAATGTAAGTAATTGTTGTTATTCAACCCAGCGAACACAGAACGCTCGACCGCGTGCCAGCTAGCCTAAAAAGTCCCGTAGTCACCTCCCGAGACGACCCGAACTAACCACGCCTAAATTTGTACTTGATGATATATCTCTGCGAATATAAAGTTGCGGACGCCAAATAGATTGTATTTGCTGCTTACAATTTACAAAAATTTCAACCTTTTCATCGAGCGACGAGAATGAAATCCCGTTTGGAATTTAACGTGTTTATTTACATCAATTGGAAATTAAAAGAACAAAAAACTTTGTCAGAAACAAGTCTGAGTCAAATACTTAACATTTAACCACTAAACTCTCTAAGGGGGACATTTAAAAATTAACATTACAACTAATGCGAAGGAAAATGTTGCGAGTTCATGACACTTAAAACGAAACTTTATTGGAAGCATTCGTGTGACTCACTTACCAAAGTAATAAAAGAAACTAATTTCATAAAGCCTAAGCGAACCGAAACTAAGTTTTTTTTGTAATTTTAAAACTAACGTTGAATGTAGTTTATACCGAGCTCTCGTTCTGATGATTTCTATGACGTTATAGCCTACCTTATAGTACCGAACTAATCTATCCTACATTAACCATTTCTTAATTTTAACTTTATCGAGTTTGTCCAAAATGCCAGAGAATTCAGAAACTTGGAAGCCACAGGCCGAAAATAGCATGCTGTAGGCATTGCTTATATTAATACTTTAGGTATTTAAAAAAATGGCATTTTGATAAACTATATCCACCCGTACCAAGACATAGATAACTCAAACTATCGTATATTCCCGACATATGCTCGTACATGGTTTACATTATTAAATAGGTTACTACTAAATTAATCGTTCGAGAAAATTAATTAAAGGCTACGTTCACAACTATGCGGGAGATGCGTACGGGTCGCCCGTACGGAGACGCACGTGAGTCGCTAGAACATTGTTTCACGGCGACGCGGTTCATTCCGTACGGCACAATCTTCGAGTAAAGCCCTTAGTAATAGTAGTAGCCACGCCACCCGCTAAATAGTACTCTCGTTTCAAAACTGCGGGCGATTCCCGTACGCTTCGACCGTAATACGGGCGACCCGTACAGGTCTCCCGCACATCTGTAACACCACCAGCCTTAATAAACCTGTTTCAGAATACTGATAGGCC
The DNA here is from genome assembly GCA_963555685.1 of Acrobasis consociella. Classification (NCBI taxonomy): domain Eukaryota; kingdom Metazoa; phylum Arthropoda; class Insecta; order Lepidoptera; family Pyralidae; genus Acrobasis; species Acrobasis consociella. Next base: position 3,008,635 of record OY743121.1, read on the forward strand.
AATGCCTGCGAAGTTTTGATTTAAAACGTATACATACATGTTCAGTCAATTAAGAGGACATTGCAAGATTATTATACTGGAAGTGACAAATGAGGGTTGGATTGGACCACACCTGACGCCTCGACGTAAAAGCGAAAAGGAATGACTATTTGACGACATCAAAACGTTGGCGGTTTAAAGCAGTCAAAATTGTTAAATCAAAGAAAATAAAATGAAAGCAACGTAACGTGAAGTATTTTTATTTTATTTAGGCTTGTATCCCATACACGATAATCAGGCCATACTTAACAAAATGGCTGATATATGATGGAAAATGGGAATCGAAAATGGTGACATACCCATCGCTTATGTATTCATATTTAGGTTCTACAGAATTCCTGGCTTCAAAAAATTCTGTTTCAGTATGGATACTATCAAGTGGTCCAAACCTTACATAATCACAGCAAGTTATCTACGTCATAAAACCGCACACAAATCCCCTGAAACGTCATAGAAACATAAACCGTAAATTTCCGAGTGGACCTGCCCGTCCTATTGTCAAATCTTTAAAATCTGCTCAGAATGACTCACCTACTTAACGTTAAGACAGATCTGGATTAAATCTAATGTAACAATAATATTTACAATTAAAATTAAAAGTATGGTGTAGCTGTGACGGCGTGAGCCGTTACTTGTCGAAAACTTAGGAACAGTTTAAGAAAAAGTATTTTTTTTTACTTCTTTATTTTTTTATTATTAATAAAAATTACGCAGTAAATTACTTCGAATGCGAAAGCTCCGTTGCTCCCGTAATTTACTTTTATAATAGTTGTAATTTTGATTCTAACATCTGCATTTTTTTAAACGCGTTCTGCGCATCCATTGCTCTCCGGACATTATGCAACAGTGATTAGATGTTCAATTCCCAAAGCATGCAAGATGTTGTTTCGATGCGAATTGTTTAATTGATCTTATTAAGCTTCATTGCATGCTTTAGAAGCAGATGTTTTACAACCTGTTCCTAGCGTTTTCGACTAACGCGTGTTCAAATACAGTCGACAGCATTGTATTGCGGAAATTCGGCGAGACTTCAACAATTCTGATTTAAAATCATTCAATTTCAAAATTATTAAAAAGATATATTTATATAGCCAAAATATTGTCAGTCGTGCAGCGTGACACACACGTGTAGATTTTTCAAAGCAATAGATTAAAAAAAAACAAATAATAACAAAAGATTCGATCAATAAATTCAGAATAAATTGAAGCTGCCATAAGTTTGGTGTCACGTGTCTCACAAAGCAGGGCGTATCTGGGATACAAACATACTATTACTACTACATATTACACTATAATCATCTTAGGATGGTATCTAGATGAGTGCATTGCCAAACTTTTTTTGTGGCGTATTCATTTGGGATGGATATAGGCAAATAAAACTTTGGGATTCGATTAAGAAAAGGGCGCCTATCCTTGTCACACTTATATAAATATGACAAAGATAGTAAGAGCAAATTGTCTTTTCACAGTCCTGTTCTCAATAGAAACCCATAGTAAACTATTGAAATATGCCTATAATTTCAAAATGAACTTCTATAACCATCCTAAGATATACAGTGTTTTAATTCACTCAATATTGTTTTACACAATGGATCTAAGTTTTTGAAGTTATTTCACTAGCGTCGCGTTTTCTGTGAAATTCACGTATTGCTTTAATTATATGGAAATAAAAGCGTTATTCTGAATATGTAATACATGATATTTTTATTTAGTTCAATGGTCCCTAAGAAGTGATTAATGCTATTTTAATGTACAATATGAGCAAAAAAGTTGGCAGATCTAGTATTATGATTTGAGTTTCGCGTTCACAATAACTGTTATTAATATTACGGAAACGAATAATATTATTTTTAGTCGAGCCTAGCACGGGAAAGAGGTAAGTGGAAGAAGATGGGAGAGACCCTTGCCCAACAATAGGACAAAACAGGTTAAAAAAAATGTTAATGTACCGCATGCAGATGCAGTACACGTACCGTGAATGTGTTAAAGGATAGCCCATAAATGCTCAATAATTTTGAACCGAAAAAGTTTTTTACGTACATTTAATTATTTTTATAAGCTACTCCAACGCATAAGGTAAACGACCGACCCAAGGGTCCAATAAATTTTAGATATTTATCTTGAAGGACTTCCTATGTGTGTCTTGTAAAAAAAAAAACAATAAAAAAAAAACAATGGCACTCCAGTAGTGGTGACAGAAGTGATAATTTGGTATCGCTAACGGTGTCGCGAATTCATGGTTTTTTTTCATCACAAAAATAATGCTTTCCGTGCATGCCCTTCGCATAAAGATTTCACTTTGAAAAAAATAGTAAATTTCACAGTAACGCGACACAGCCTAAATAAACCTAATGACGACAGCCGCTGAGATCTTTCGAAACTATACAAAAACTGTCCGTTTGGACTTAGTCAATAGCTGGTGGGAACAACTGCCTCGCCGCACGGCAAATAATTCTTTACCAAAGTAAATAATAAGCTAATGAGATTGGGCACTTGACTGGTGATCTTTTATTAGACTTATTTAAAAAAAAACTACTAAATTCAGGAAGATTTTTAGTGTGCTAAATTTTTGAGCAAGTTCAGTACATAACATAGATTTGTTGATAACTTTACCCAAGTAACATAGTAACATATTTTATGGCGAAATACGAAAAACAAGTTCGTTCCCAGAGCCGTACAACAAAAAAAAATCAAACTATGTGGGAGTCTGAAATTATTTTTTTATTATGCCTAAATTTAATCAACTGATCGTATCATGTATAGGAAGGCGTTTTTCTTTTTATTCCTTATTTAGGAAATAGGATAATGTAATCAGTATCAAATACTGAACTCCCTCTAAAAAGTGCGCACGGAAGATAGTCTTCAAGTATAAAACAAAAAAAAGTGATTTTTATTTTTAAGTTCATAGGTGGCAAAGGATGAGATATGTCTAATAAAAAATGTCATCAAGCAAGCCTATCAACGAGATAGTTTTAAATATTCATCAACGAGTTATTAGGGCCGATTTCATCGTTTTCGAGTTTAGCAAAACCGAGTTTAACATAACTGAGTTCAAATGTTTGATTTGATCTCGATCAACTTCAAATGAATTTCACCGTCAATTCGGAGCAAATTTTTGATCGCGTTTACGAAAACTAAGTTCACCTAAACTCATAGACAAAAAAGCACAGATTACAGTAAAAATCATGTGATAGTTTTCATTTCACGCAGAAAATATGAATAACAGATAAGCAAAACTCATTGATTTAAAACCGGTAAAGAATTGCGAAGAAACGGAACGTAAATTAAAAAGTATATACCTACCTATGTCAATATTGTCAATCAAAGTTGTCAAATCTCGGCATTGACTTGACATTTGTTTGATTGAACGCGTTTAGAAGCGTTAAACGGCCAATATCGGACGTTCAGATTGTTGAACGCGTTTAGCCTTAAACGCGATCAGTTTTTGTCGATGAAATCCAAAAGAACCAGTTTACGTGCGTAAACGAGTTTAGCTTCAATTGATCGCGTTTTACTGCAACGATGAAATCGGCACTTAGAGTGATTAGTTAAAGTATTTGAAATCACTTTCTTTCTTGGGACTGCATGCTTGAAGAAAATATATACCTTATCCTCGACAACTTCTGAACCTCGCAAATTAACAGTTTTCTATATATTGAATGTCAAATACCCAATCATTCGAATCACATCTGACAAATTAAATTATCTTATACATCGTTAGCGTTGAGGTATGCCTACTTAATTGAATACTTTTGTTTATATTCACACACAATCCTCAGAATTAATGGTAATAACAAACACGGCTTCTATTCTGGAATAAATATACTCGATTTGTGTATTTCTATCCGAGTTTTTAGGCAATAATTTGAGAATCGAAAAGTCACACTCTTTTCTTTATTGGCCGTCAAAAGCACCACGCCTTTTTCAATATTCTTCTTTTTAATATTCACGCACTTGTTGTCTTAGAACCAAAATTCCTCAATAAAAACATACAAACATATAGGTACACGAAATGGACACAATATTTCAAAAGAACATTTCGAAATCATACAACGCTTTAAGATAATCAAACCTTAGAGGATTTACAACACTGGCCGGTTAAATTAACTACATTTAAAAAGCGAACAGCTATTTTTCCATGTGGCAACATTGGCTATTTCAACATCAATCATGGTTATCATTATATAAACGCTATCGTAAACAAAAAGTTCATTCACCTCGCGAGTGAAACAGATATGACCTGCATTGTCCCTGTTAGCACTGTGCTAAAGTATCTCACAAATTAACCAATGTACTTATCAGTCATAAGATTTACGTAAATAAAGACAAGAACACAGCTTGTGACCTTACGTCTCGGCGCGGGTAACACCGAACGAAACGAATAATTTAACACCGAGGTAGCGATATTAGTACCGACATACTTCAAACGTCTCTCGAGTCGCACTCTATCACATGTCCGTACCGTCACGTCAGCAATGGCACACTACCTTTACATTAAATATCTACACATCGTAACACACATAGAACACTATCTGTTCTGTTTAACATCACTAAGGTAAAGGCTTCGAGGGATAATAGTCTTTACGGCACCGTGTTAGAGTTCAAGCCTTTGCCATGTGGGAAAAGCGGGGTTTTATAGAAGTGGAGAGTCACCGAGCCCGCGTCACGCTCACAAGTACGTGGATTCACCTGCAAATGGAAGAAACCGTTAAGAAAATTGAAAAGTCGTGTGCCACACACAGAGATCATCGATTTATCTGAAACTTTTCCAAACAATATATTTTTTTTTTTATAAAAAAAAAAAAATATATTTTATTGTCACAGTTAATGACAGCAAAAGTACTTGAAATAATCACCGTGGAACGATATAAAAATTTATAACATATTTTCAATTTGTCTTAGGTATGCAAAAAGTATCAAATAAATCGACCATAAGTGTTATTAGAGGGTTATAGACATAGACAAATCTCATAGTGTATGAGAAATGTGTTTATAACTGTGTGTGGCACGTGTAATGCGTATTGTCAAGCGATGTACAGCGAATGAAATGCAATATTAGACAAAAAATGCACCAACAATGTAGCACTAACATTTTTTTATCGTTTTTTTTTTGTTTATTTTATAAGCTAATACGAAAAATTTTATGTTTTGTAGTACTCCATCTCCACTTAAAAAAATATGGTAATTTTTTTTTGCAATTTTTTTTGTCTTTCTGTACACATAATTCTTTACCCACAAAGACTTGGTTTATTGTGTTACATTGTCAATACAGCGTATGCTTGTGATATTTGTGAATATTATTTACACACATACACACTCCACACATATAGCGGGCGCCGCGCCTTACGTTAAAGAATAAACACAAAATAAACAAAAAAGTTTTGCTAACGTTTAACACTTGATAACTGTAATTAATCCTTTTTTTACTAAAATGTGTGTATTTACACACTTAATATCCTTTTTAAGTTCGATCATCTTAATCAAAACAAAGTTTGTTAACTTTCATGTTTATTCAAATGTAATATAATGTACACCTTTATTTCAGTAATATTATTTAACAATTGTTTGAATATGCAATTCGTTGTGTAATGTAAATCCATATCATTTAATTAATAGTTAATGTTGTTACATAAGTAAAATGGTTTTGAAAATTCATCATCATCATCATCATTTCAGCCGCACAACGTCCACCGCTGGACACAGGCCTCTCCCAGATTAATAATATGAATCCACGATAATATACTTGGTTATAATAATGCTGCAGAAATTGTACACAAAGCAACACGCGCCGATAAATATAGAAGTAAAAAAATGAAAATCTTATAATATACAACGAATAAAGACCATTTTGTGCAGCATTACCCTCAATAGCATCGTAGGGTTATTTTTTTAATTGGTCTTGAACTTTATGTCAAAGATATAAGGTTCAATTTTGTGGTAACCATTTTACGATTGCCCTATTAAGGGTTAAAGAAGCATGCACGTGAATCAAGCACATAAACACAGCAGACAAACGAATAGATATACAACACGGAAGCCAAGTCCGAAGGTTTTTTAGTAGAGGTGTTCTGCGAAAATGCTTGAAAGAGCAATAGAGCAGAAAAATCTAAAAAACTGATCAGACTAATATCCAATAGAAAGCATATCATTTTTGTTTCCTATGGAATTAAATTTAAAAAGATGGGGTATGGAAAAGTTCCGATATATTTTATTTTGCGCTCTGTTTTTTTCTATTAAGAACTAAATTTAGAAATAAAGATGGGGTATGAAAAAGGACAGATATATTTTATTTTGCGCTCTGTTGCCCTATCGTGCATTTGTCATCATGTAGCACTTCGAAATATTATTTACTTACTATTTCAAAATGCATTTATGTACCTATAAATTTTATTACACGAATTTACGAGTAATTCGGCTTAATTTTTTGTAACCACCTGTGATATACATGCCTAATTAAAAAAAAAACGCAAAATTATAATTCGCTATTCTCCCAGTAGACAAATGTCTGGTATAATTCAAGATGCTAAAAAATACGCTTGTACATAAAAATATGTCGAATTGAGACAATCAGTTCGTTAAATGAAATGAAAATAATGGACAAGCGATGAACGACATTCGTGGTAAGCGTTGCAAGCCGGGCTGTGGCGCGGGGAAGAGGAACGCACAAAAACGGCACACAGAAGAGATACTTCCAGAAATCTAGATGGCAGCACTAAAATGTTATGTCAACTATTGGACACTGACTTCTATAAATAAATATATTGGGACAAATTACACTGATTGAGCTAGCCCCAAAGTAAGTTCGAGACTTAAGTTATGGAATACTAACTCAACATAACTATATTTTTTTACAAATACATATATAGATAAATATCCAAGACCCAGGACAATTTGAAAAAGGCCATTTTTCAACTTGCCCTGGCCGGGAATCGAACCCGGAACCTTTGGGTGGCGGACTAGCATGGTGACCACTACGCGACGGAGGTCGATCTCATCATCTTTTCCCTTTGACACTTAAGGTGACATGTTGTTCTATTCTGGGTTGTAAGTGAATTTGTTCCGTTTTTTTTAATTATTAAAAAAATATTTGACTTTTTGTGAATCAAAAATCTACATAAATGACAAGGAAAGCTCTTTTGGGCATTTTTTAAATTTAATTTTTGCAACTGTAAATAATCATGAACGTAGAAAGAGTCACCATTATGGTGTACTTATAGTTCTAGAAAACTTCGTGCTGCCCTCTGTTGGTACGTATTTCGAAAAACCTTTGCCTATTCTGTGCGTCCACTTATCGCATTCGTGTTTATTTATTTTTGGGTGAGGTTTAGTAGTTTTATACAACACAGGGACTGTACATGGGACATTGAATGCATTTACAAGTAAACAGTCATTGCCATGTTTGCCATCAGAACTAAATTTTAACAATATTAAGGTGCCCTTTAAAAAAATCATTTTTAATAACAAACAATCAACACTCTTAGTTATGAGGCAGAAGTTCAGTTTTGCACATCAATTGTTCAAAATTAGGGCTAGTTTAAATAAGATCAATTACTTAAATGTGGTAAGCAAATCACAACTCCTTAGGTGTAAGTTGTAGGTAGTGTTTTGAATCATCAAAATATTTTAAGACTGGTTGCTTCTTTAAGGCCACAAATCTTGTAATAGATGATATGGACAGTGCAGCATTAACCTTATGAACATTGTACACTCATATACATTTACATGTAAGTGATGAATCATTCAAGTGTACACGACACCATACGACCCTGCATCAAACGAAATAACGAACAGTTCAAAATTCTATTAAATTTTTTTTTAATTAAATTTATGATGGCAGACATAGCTTTGACTGTTTCGAGGGACCGGCAACAATACAACGCCATGCAGTAAGACTTCCTGTAGGAAGGAGCTGAGACCTTTGTGTAGTTACGTGAGCGCGGCGTCGGGCGACAACTGCCGGTAGCGGCCCACGCGCTCCATGCGCCCTGCACACCACACAAAACAATTTCGACTTTAAGTACGTTGCGATAACGTCCAAAATTACAAAACACGAATGTGTTATAATACTTATAATGACACATTTGAATATTATACACTTGCGACCGCTCTTTTATTTAAGGCCAGTTTATTATGACTTTTCTATAGTAAATAAAACATCGAAAATTTAATTCTGATAAATATTTCTTCTAATTATATCCTTTTTTTTTTAAATCTACAGTCATAGTTCATTCCTTTCATCGGCATTATACAAATAATTTCTTAAAATAGTCTTAGACTATAAAACAAAAACTTCGGACTTAAATGATAAACCAAGAGTTTAATTCCATGATGTGAAGATCTAGAATTTTGAGAAAGATCTAACCTTAATTCTTTTCTGTGCACTTACGTCTATAGTTAAAAAAAAACTAAAAAAAATGAGAATGATATTGTCTCTGGTTTACGTGTTGAAATTAACCAAAAAGAAAATTTATAACAGTAACAGTCTGAAAAACAAAAACAGTGTATGTTCATTTTTCTAAAAAAATATATTAACAGTCTATCACAGGGCAATCAAAAATTATTCTACGTGCTCCAGAACCAAAATGTGTCTCTTCGCATCAATTACGCGTGCGAAAAAGCCACTTCTCGGTCAGAAAAAAACGTTAAAATAGGCATGATAACTGAAAATTTCTAATTTGCCCTACATCTGTTGGGTTGAATTAGTAAAAATTCGCTAGCACTTTTTATGCTATTATCCTTCTGACGCTCAGAACTGATTTTTGCTAGAGCATGAGAGAACGACTACGACGGCGACTATGTTGCTATCCTTTTCTGTCGTTCAGGACTGTCATTTGATAGAGCAAGAGAGAACGACAGGACGCTTCGGCTGAAGCTTCATTTGCTAGAGCGTCACTTTTCTATGCTATTATTCTTATCTGTAGCTCAGAACCGTCATTCGTTAGAGCGAGAAAGAGCGACGAAACGCTTCAACTAAACCGTCATTTGCTAGAGCAATAGCGGCCGGTGCCGCGTTCCGTCGCGCTCTATCAAATGCCGAAGGATAGCACAGAAGCACTGTTCCGGGCTGACAGATGTTGGCCGACCCGTAAGGGTCAGTGAGACTGAGACGCGAGGTGGCGCGCACTTTGAAGAAAAATAAAACTTAATTTCTACTCATAAAGATACAAATTTCAGTGTTATAAACAACGCCGCACTGCGCAGCGCGGTGCAGCGGATTCTCAATGAAATTTTTATCTTTTTTTGCAGTAAACAAGTTCTATTTTTCTTTGCATACTCATCGAAGTCCCAGGCGCCGTCGGGTTCGGAGCAGTCGGAGGCGGACGACGACGGCGGCGACGCAATGGTATCATACTCACCGGAGTCCCAGGCGCCGTCGGGCTCGGTGTCGGGCTCGGAGCAGTCGGAGGCGGACGACGACGGCGGCGACGCAATGGTTGCATACTCACCGGAGTCCCAGGCGCCGTCGGGCTCGGTGTCGGGCTCGGAGCAGTCGGAGGCGGACGACGACGGCGGCGACGCAATGGTTGCATACTCACCGGAGTCCCAGGCGCCGTCGGGCTCGGTGTCGGGCTCGGAGCAGTCGGAGGCGGACGACGACGGCGGCGACGCACGCGCAGCGCCCGCGCTGAAGCGACTACACTCCGGCTGCTTCTGCACGATCAGCTCCACCTGCGAATAAGAATAATCTTTATTAAATATAACTTAACACACACATGCTATTAAAACTAAACATAAACACACACCGTCTTATTATAAAACACAGACTATCTGTGTTACTAGGTTTAAACCATTATCCGACCAAATCAAGTTGACTAGTAATATGCCTCTGTTTCATCTGAAAATGTCTACTTGATTTGGTCGGATAATGGTTTAAACCTAGTAACAAAGTTAGTCTACGTTTTATAATAAAACGGATAGAAAACACATAAATCATTATACAAAAACAATAGTACAGGTTGTTGTATATTATACAACAACCTGCGATACAACACGTTCATTTACTAGTGCGTCATGGTGGTTATAACACACGAGGCAGAATTTACCAGCCCGAGCGGAAGCGAGGGCGTAAAACAGCCGAGTATGTTTAACCAATTTGCGCAAGTATATCGTACGACGTTTTTTAACACACTTGCGTGGTAAAATACCTAACTGATAAACTGATCTATTTTATTAAAACTGTGATGAAAACTGTTGCTTCCTCGCCGTTTTACTTTTTAAAAGCGCGCTGCCTACTTGCGATAGGCGCGCGGAGGAGGGCCATTTCAAAATTGGAAAAAAAAAACAATCAATTAAATATCAAGTAGAGGTTATAGAATATAACTTCACTATTTGCGTTTATACCGCACGTGTGATTTATGAACTCCTTTTTATATGTATCTAAAACCGGTGAAATTAGATCCACTATACGCTCATTAAAAAAAATTGCCATAAAACTTAAAACTTACGGGCAATGTGAACGCTTATAAAGTGTGCAATAAATGAAGTCGCCACAAAGGTCATCACATGTCAAGTTACCTTGAAATCGGGCGCATATATCTTGTGCTGCTTGTCCTTGTGCGCGTCGTCCAACTGCCATTTGTTCAGGGTGAGTTTGAATGTCTCCTCAGTCGTACCTGCAATGCGAATAGTAGTAATATGTAATAACACAACTTTAAATGGACATACAAGCGAACTTTTCATAGGATTTTGAAAAAAAATGTCGTATAGTAAAATAAATTCCTCTATCTATGTATGTAATACAAATTTGTGTATGACATAAGGTAAAAAAAGTTGCGAAAATGACTTTTGATCGAGACCACCGTAGTTACGCCAATCCAAAACTGTCGCGTGACCCCATGAACACCGGGCGTTCGGCCGGCGGCGCTTTGCGGTAGTACTATTTGTTTATCTCCCAATTTTACTTTCGAGTTTTAGTCAACATTTTATTGTATTTAAATACAATAACTTTACGGGACAAGAGTTACAAGTAATCCTAACCGGATTATTGAAACAAACTACCTACAGATTTAAAAAATATGCAAAAAAAAATCCCAAAACAGTATTATTTATCACCAGATCATAGACTCGCCGAAACCCAGATAAACCCTGCACGGTTTTCGTGGTTCCGTATGATTTTAATGTACCTATATTACTTAATGAACTTTGAATAAATGATTTAAAAAAATATCTATCTACTCAATGTAGGAGAAAGGACAAAATTAAAGAGTAAAAAAAAACTGGGAAGATAAAAAGAAAACTTCAAATGGACTTAAATTATATACATAGGTCTTAAATTTATAAAAGTGCCTCCATGTTCTGTCCTAAGAGGACATACAATAATTATTATACCTATTATAAATAGCTTATTATATTATTATGTAAGTTCAGCATCCGCATGATACAAATATATTTTATAATTTAAATATTAAAAATTTAAATCAATAATATTATTCATTTAAATATTCTTCTATGGAATAATGGACATATTATATCTACAATGTCCTTTTTAATTAAGTACAAATATTTTAAGGGGTGGTTCAGTCCATCATTTTGAACAACTTTTCCCAATGAATGTATATCGAAATACGAAAAAAAAATTTTCATTTTCGATAGTAATGATATCACGTGACTACTTCGATTTGTATGAAAACCTAAATTTTTTTTTTGTATTTCCATATACATTCATTGGGAAAAGTTGTTCAAAATGATGGACTGAACCACCCCTTAAAATATTTGTACTTAATTAAAAAGGACATTGTATACAGACTAGTAAAAAAGACAAGATTTATAGCGAGTAAACCAAAGACAAGACTCACTGTCAGCCGGAGACGGTATCCTCACAGCGCCCACCTCGGCGCACACGAAGAAGGTGTTAAACCAGAAGTGGAACAGCTTCTCCTTGCGCATCATCATCTTGGGCTTGTTGTAGACGTCGACGCGCACGTCCCCGCGCAGCGGCGTGCAGTGCGGCAGGCTCACGCGCACCGCGGCGCCCGCGCACACCACCTCGTGCCCCGGCGGCGCCTGCGCAGGGTGTTACATTATTTAATGTGTCGGAATTCATCAAATAAAATCAAGTGAGATCCTTTTCAATAGCAAAATTCGAGATTCCTAAAATCAAATAAAATGAGGGATACGCGTCAATAGAAAAATCCGGGATTCCTAAATACTAATCAAATAAGGGATCCTCGTCAATAACAAAATTCAGGATTCCTAAAATCCAACCAAATGAGAGAAGGGGTCCTCGTCAATAGCAAAATTTAATAAAAAAAAAGTCATGTGTATGATTTAGGCACACCCTTGACCAATAAAGGAGTTTCCTGGGTCGAAAATAAATTATTTAGTACTAATAAGATCTTATCCATTTTCAACGTAATTTTAGATTTATTATTGCGGGAAAACTGATATTAAGAGCGCTATTTGACTTCAAAAACTATGAGGTCATTAGTCTTTATTTCATACAAATGCCACAGAAAATGTTTGTTTTGACGTTTAGAAAAAAGTTTCCGATTTAAGTTGTTAGAAACTTCCTTGTTACGTGGCCTTACGTGAAGGTGCAACGGCTGTATCGCACAGAACTGCTTACTCACGCCTTGCTCCGATTCTGCTTCGAAGCAGCATAGACAAAGGTTTGCACCTTTGTCAGGAACCCGAGATGGGTGGAGAACAAACCTTGAAAGGCGGCGTGGCCTGCGACAGAGTAAGCTCAAGCGAGCACTGCCCCCCGTTGAGCATGGGCGGCGGGGACATCACCAGCTCTCGCACGAACACCTTGGTCGCGCTGTACTTCAGCCCGCGGCTCAGCAGCGCCGCGTAGTATTCCACGTACCGACGCTGGGACGGTATCGTAACGCCTGGAACACGTTCAAACGGTGGGTTAAAGATGAGGTAGATAGTAGACGAATGAGGTCTGTCGAGTTTGCAAGAGTTTTAAACCTTTTTAAAGAATATTTAAAGTGAGAACGTGAAGCTTTTGTCCGCTCATTTGCGAAAAACTATAAACGGTATTAAAATTAGTTAACGGGTTACTCTCGTATAGAGTCAGCTACTTTAATCTGTGTCGCGAGCTGGTGCAGTGTACGGGCCTGTAGTCACAATTGCCCTGGCCTCCGGATGAGGTCGAAACATGTCAGCAGTAGCTCTATGAGTGAGTAACCCGTTAACAAATTTGAATAATGTCTGTTTCTCACGTTAGTTTTAATCAAAAAATATAAACAGTAGTTCATAAAATAGTTAGTAGGGCTTGATCAAGACAAAATATTAAATGATATGTCTCCATTTCCTTTCAAATATTTTATTTCAAATGGGAGCAGCACTGAACCCCCAAAAATTGAAGTTTCCCTTAACAGTGAGACAAAGAATGAGTGTTGACGAAGAAACAGAATGGAATCTGATGGAAGATATAGCTCTCGACATTGGGAAGTGACAAGTAACATTCGAGAAATATTAAATGAAGGTAGATTAAGACACGATAAATGGTTATTGAGATCACATTTTATCAACACAATACCTAAGTGCCAGATAGGAAATATCCTTATGTAAGCCGATACGTTTCCTTAGGTAACCTAATATGTTATATGATAGAACATAAAACCTATATGTTTAAGAACAGCGTAGTTCCTGATTGTTAAAAGAATTTTATAACCGTTCAGTGTTATTCTTTTTCATTTGCCAAATTTTGGCCAGAAAGTGGCAATATTAGTTCACCTCTAAAAGTAGTCCTCGGTAAAAGAGTTTCTTGCTTTGTATCTTTTCAGTAATAGTCGTTTCGAAGTGGCCTATCGTCACATCTAAAAATCGTACCAAGTTATCCATTTTAAATCTGATTTAGGGTTAATTAAACTTGGACCAATTTTTTTTTAAATTGGGATTAATAATAGGGTTGACGACAGGGTCAGAAATATATCATACTCATTAGTCAGTCATTTTAATTATTCAGTTTATCAAAATAGTAGAAATTCACAGAGATACGGAGCATCTTAAGTTCCAGAGTGTTTCTATGTTTTAAACTTTATTCATTTCGAAAGAACGCTAATAGTTTGAAAATACATAAAATAAAATAAACGAGGAGTTAATAAACGCAAAGATATTTGCCACTAGCAGGTGCTCGCGACTTCGTCTGCACAGGATTATCACATAATATCTTTTTAAATTGTAGCCTATGTGTTATTCTCATGTTTAAGCAATAAAATTGTAAAGTTTCATTCAAATCCATTCTTTAGTTTTTACTTGAAAGAGTAACAAACATCCATCCATCTATACCTACAAACTTTCGCGTTCATAATATTAGTAGGATATAGGAACAAATTATTTAAAATAATGCAATACCCATTGCGCATTTTGAAACGACATTTAGTTGAATCAACCAACTGCAACCAAATCTATTGCATACTAAAATCAATTAGACGTTCAAACAAACGGAAATAAATAGCGATTTTGCAACATATTTAGTGATGCATGTATTTATTTGTAGGTAGGAAAATTGTAACAAAAGGGCGTTTCATGACGCAATTAACTACTTTACCATCAACGTCAAACAAGTCGATGTAATTTCAACTTATGATATAGCAAATGTCGTAATAGGTATTCATTATAAAATTGAAACTCTATTAGAATAATCTGCCTAATCGCCATGTATTCCTAAAGAATTTACACTCTCATAAAGTGAGGAATCTTCCAATTTAAGGAGTGCTTTTTATCAATTAGCACTCCTTTAATCAGATTCTCGACCATTCCCTCGATCGGCTTATACGATCTGCGCGGGAACAGAAATAGCTGGAACATTCCAAGCTTTTTTACACAGACCGGCATTGAAGAATCAGAAATGATCAGCATATATGCAACAAGTTTATTAGATAAGAAATTTACAAAAAAAACCCCGACTGTCAAGACCGCCATCTAGTGATTTAGCGAAACTACTGGTACAACTTGATATCCGCAGCGTCATCTACTTTTTACTAGCAAAAGCCCCAACTTTCAAGCGTAACCCCCATAACTTTTAAACGGCTAAACCGGTTTTTGGTCAGATATAGATAAGAACTACCACAAGGGAACTCGCTTTCGCGTCAAAACCGCATAGAAATCGGTGCTCCGGACAGATAAACGAGCAGAGACCGACAGACGTTAGCATCAAACTTACATCACCCCTCTTTTTTGTCGGGGCTCAAAAACAAAACATTTACGCTTGCAAGAAAAATTATAAATATTCACCTTTTTCGTCGTGCGTCCGTTTAGTTCCGTAAAACTGCAGCGCCTCGTCGGCCGTCGCCTTCTGCCCACTGTACAGCAAGTAGCAGCACACCATGGTACCTGAAAGTTTATGTAAATTCATGAGATTGTTTGTTCTTCGTGTGAGTGACCAACACTGGTGTCGGATTTTTCAATATACAAGGCATCTCACATAGGTTGCCGACTGCGAAGCACTGATGTCGAGGATTTATGTGGTCACAACGCCCGTCGCTTAACTTGCGAACTCCCACTGGGCCAACAAACTCCTCATAAATATTTCTTTTATTCTGCTTTTAGTAAGTATTTGTTGTTACAGCGGCAGCATAATACTGTGAATCATCTGTGAAATTTCAACTGTCTATCACCGATCATGATATTAATCTCACCTGCCTATTGACAGACAGACAAACGGACGGAGGGACTGGCGGACAGCGGAGTCCTGTTTTACCCTTTATGTACGGAACCCTAATAACAACAATAACGTGAGAAATGACGCATTAGCTGTACTCGTAAATTAATATGTAAATGCCATACCCCATTTATTTCACGAATTCCTTGAACGCACAGAGCAGGACGCCCAAAACCCAACTCTTTTCAGCTCCCAACCAATAATTGTTAAACACGAGTCACGACTTTACAATGGCGGACAAAAAATGAGAACGCTCCGGCAGAGGCATTCAAGAATTTGAAAGAAAGCTTTAATTATAAAAATTGTAGCACCATTATAAAAGTGCGGACGGAGGATCGCCATAGGGGTGACGACAGGGTCCGAAAAGTATGATTGTAATTAATTAGTCCGTCTTTTAGATTATCCAAAAATAATGGAACTGTATTTTTCAGTTTACCAAAAAAGTAAAAATTCACAAAGATACAGAGCGTCAAAGTTCCGGATTGGGGGCTTGCGACGTCACACTTCAGTAAAAATCGTACCCAGCCGTGACGTCACGCGAAATTTATATGCGCTGTATCTTTGTCATTTTTGGTTTCTCAGAGAAAAGAAAAAATACGTGTACAATATTTTTTAATAATCTAACCGATGGTCCAAAAGTATTTTTCCATTCGTCTTGTCTATTATAAAAATTGTAGCACAATTATAAAAGTGCGGACGGAGGATCGCCATTGCAGCATGCTTATTTACAGTCACATAGCCCTACATTTTATCCCTATGGGTTCGACACAAAAAGCGAGCGTTTCAAAGGGTCCCTTTTTTAAATTTACGACTTTTGCGTGAAAGCGGGGCGATGGTAATGCCTCAATTTTACGCTGTAAGGAAATTTTGCAATTACTGCTTTACGTTTTGGGTGCTTTTTTGTTTGCACAAAAGACTGCCGGTTTCAATAGGCAATAAAGTTCCACGTGTCATCTGCAACCTTAACCTTTGTTGCCAGTGTTTGGCTGTTACGCAATTATGCTAACGAAAGTTATTGTCTGTTTGAATTCAATCTATGGAATAATCAATAATGAAATTAAACAATGTTAGTTGTTCATGTTCAACTACAATAGCATCTCTGTTATTGAGTGTGTTAATAGCTAGTACTGGTTTTTGAACTGCTTAAAGGTATCTCACATAGCTCAATGCCTGTCATCTAGTAACAACTGTCATTTTTACATATCGCGCGGAAACATACGCACTAGTGAACTTAATGTGTGAGTCTCCTCACGATACGTTTTGTTTCACCTGAAGCAAGGGGTACCTAATCCGCTAGATGACAAAAAGGCAAATCAGACACTTTTTTCCAAACGTCAAAACAATCGTTTTCTACGTGTGTGACGTCATGCTTTTTTGAAGTCAAATAATATCAGATTTTTTGGATTATTAAATCTTAAATCATGTTGAAAATGGATATCATCAATGAAAAGTGACACCATTTTGTGACGCTTTATTTTATGAACACTACCAAATATATTAGGCATAGATGGCGTGCCGACTTAGCTGCCTACTCAAAGAACTGGCAGGCAAACTGCAAAAGCGCAAGACAGAGAGAAATGGAGAGCCGACTCGGGAGGCCTATTTACTCGACAATGGGATCTAGCAGGCTCTAAATACCGAATAATTTATGTTTGATCTGTTCATCTACCCAAGTGATAATGACCGTACATGAGAACAAACTCAAGAGGTACAAGTCGCCTCTACTACTGCCCATGGGGGATCGAACTGGTGCTTCACCGTCACACAGCTGGTCAACATCGCCTTGACAGCACCGCTTCAATGTTGAGCGCAAAGAATTTGCGAAATGCTCTTTAATAGATCTGGAATTCCATCCTATTCAAAAGGTAAAACGAGAAAAGATGCAATCAGAATCCATTGAGCTGTAAAAGAGCTTAGATATACATAGGTAAATGAAGCCAAGGCTTTATATCCACCGTTAACAATTATTGTAATTAAGTTGAATATACTTAAATAAAAAAAACAATTACGAAGTTCTACTCGCATTTGTCGATGTTAAATAATAAAATAACTCAAAAGAATTAACAGTTACTCAAATACAATTAAATCATTTGCATACATATTGTTGGAGTTAAATTTAATTTAATAAAAAATACAAGTACAAAACATGTTTTGTCAAAGCAGCACATTTACACGTGGGACGTACTTGTAAGTATGTTCAGGATGGCCAGAGACCACAGTATAGTGTGCGCCTATTAACAACATTGTTGCTCTTAACAAGGTGCTTGCCGAGCGACTTATGAATAAAATATAGAATGAGGCATGCTTGGTAATCGGATAAAATATCTTATGGCCAGATCTTTGTGTAGTCAAGTTTCCAGCAGGATGTATAGTTGGGTAGATGACTGGGTCAAACATAAATTATTCAGTAAAGTTCATAAAATAAAACGTCACAAAATAGTGTTACTTTTCATTGATCACATCCATTTTTAACAAGATTTTAGATTTATTGATGCAGAAAAACTGATATAAAGAGCGCTATTTGACGTCAAAAAAGCATGACGTCACGCTTTTGTATTTCATACATATTCCATAGAAAATGATTGTTTTGACGTTTAGAAAAAAGTGCCTGATTTGACTTGTTGTCATCTAGCGGATTGTGATACCAGGTGGCAGCACAGTAACGTCAGGTCCAATCAACTGTTGTGATTGGACCGTCAGTTGACAGGTTCTTTTGCTGTCAAATGTATCCAATAACGGCAGGTTATTGGATCCTGTCACCTGACTCCAAACTTCCAACATTATAATGATCATCGGTGATATTTCTAACACCTCTATCGTCTGTAATGGACACAATACCGGATCTAGGCGGCCATTCCCCGGGCGCAAGTTTAGAGAAGCGGCATAATCGAATATTTCCAACCACCTTCCACCCACACTCGCTACCAGAATGGATCAGAAAAATCAAACCTGACGGCACCTCTACCGCATACTCGCACTGTGCTGAGAGATAAGGTATATGGTTATCACGGAACCCAGGGGGGTTCCCAATCCACAGAAATAGCTGGAAATCATTATAATTTTGCCCTGTCTTTTGTGACCAAAAAATAGTAGATTCATACTGGAAAGACAACGAACATCAGCTCTATATTAATAAAAAAAGTTGTCAATTACCGGTGCGTCCTTTCCCAGCCTTGCAGTGAACAGCGGCGACGTTTCTCGCGTCTTTGCCGAGCCACTGGTGGACGTCTTCGCAGAACGGTTGTATCAGCTCTATGTTAGGTGGCGTATGGTCTTCGAAGGCGTACCTCCCCACCTGAAAGCAAAAGGATTAGGGTTAGCTGATGTCATTCCATCCTTTCTAGTTTCTACTAACCCTGGCCAGTTCACGGTTACCTACATCCTACTGCCATGCAGTTTGGAAGACCCTGTTGACACATGTGCCGTCGCAGTTTTATCGCCTTCCCAATCTGCAGGGCACATACATACATACATATTTTTACCATGGGCAGAGACTATAGATTTCCACTTACTACGATCCTTGCAAACCTCTTTTGCTTCGTCAACACTCATAACTCTTTTCACGCATGCTCTGGTTATGGGTAGTCCTTACTTCAGGGCACAAGGGTTCAAATTATTGGCACCTGGCTGGTGACAAGATCTCGACGGTGCGGTGGATGATGTGAATGTAGGTATATGTAATTAAAGAATTGATCAATATTTTTTAGGCTGTTTTAGAGTCCAAAATGTGATTAGAGACGTAGAAAAACTCTATTAGTCTAGTTTCAAAAAAGAATGTTTCTTGACTCCAAATTGTTCGAGATTAAAAATATTAAATCTCAAAACAACATAGCAACAAGAACTACAATTATCTATGCATATTATGGAAAACTTGGTGACCGGTGCAGTTTAATGCGTGAAAGCATAACAAACACACTTTCACCGTTATTAGACGTTTTTAGGAAGTAGTAAAAATTACGAAAACATTTGTTCGGAAACGATATGGCAAAAGTTTTAAATTTATTGTTCAACCGGTTCCCTGCCTCATTAATCATACATGAACAACTGAATTCTTTTTAATTTATGGACAGAAAATGGGTTAGCTAATAACCGATTTTTTTTTAATTTATTTATTTCTCAAACTTAAATCTATTTACAATTTAATTTAGTTTGCCAAACTGCCAGGCAATTTATCGGCAAGGTGGTTTAGTCATACATGATACCATCTTGTTTTGCCTATTAACTAACTATAAACTATAACTTATTTCTACCCACTCCCATTACAATTGTGATAACGATAATTAGGTATGTCATCTCAATAAGTGTGATGACTAAATCGAACAAATCACTGTACCCTCTCCGCAAATGTATGATGAACCATTTACATGACAAGAAGAAGGCATAAAATGTTATCAAATTAAAGTAGAGATCTTCTTCTTGGCTGGTGTTGGGAGGTATCGAGAAAATAGAGTTCGGTGGTGTTACGCTGATAACGACCTTTACGACTGAGGTGCCATTCAAATGGACCACCTTCTGTCGTGTCCAAGCTGCACTACGTCATGTACCATAGAGGACCTTATTGGACCTTAACGAGGCTAATGACAAAGGGATCACCGTGGCTTTGAAATTGAAGCTACACTGAAACCATTTCGACTCTATAAGAAGAATGTAAGATAGGAGAAAGACTCATGACTGCGGAGTGCCTTCCGGGTGTGAGCAGTAGCTATTCACATACATACATGCATGTTTCCCTTGGGCGGGCCCGGGCGTAGGCAGATACTATGGATCTCCACTTACTACGATTCTTGCAAACCTCTTCTTCTTCTTAGCGAGTCGGAATGGCGATTTTATATAGTTGTGGACCAGTGTTTAGCGACACTTACTCCTCTGTCATTTGCAGAGTTTAAATCCTCTTTTGCTTCGTTAACATTCATTACTCTTTTCATTCTTCGGATTTGTTTGGGTACTACTTACATCACCTTTTTTCAGAACATCTGCAATAGGCTATTTTACTGTGTGTATGATTTTTATAAAAAATACAAATACAATAAAAAGATATTTTTTATTGATAATCGAAAGAAAATTGGTGGATTAATGAAGTAGTAAAAAACATTTTAAATATAAGAGTGGGAGCGTAGTGGGGACATCTCACTATCTCTTTCGTACGCGCAAGACCTAATAGCGTGACGTCAAGAGTACTGTACAGAAAAAAGATGCATGTATATGCATCCTTTTTCTGTTACTTGACAGTTTCTCCTTCCATCATTTTGAAAGCTCATAACTTACTTATTTTTGGGCAGTATAAAAAAATTGTGGTTTTTGGCTTAGGTTTATGTTACTTATTATGAATAATAAAAATCATTGAGTAAAGTTCTCCTCTGATACATATATGAACATCCTAGGTTTAAAGACAGTGGCATTGAAAAAAGCGTACATTAAAACAAATAATTTCCTGACCAGGCTCAGTGCATCTCGCTTTATACATTATCCATAATATACATCAATAATTAATTCAGCAATTCTTTCTCGCAGCTTCACCTCTCACCTGTCGAACTGCAGCATTCTGTCATGGACTATGGTACATAATAAGTTGTATTTTTAATAAGTTTTTAGACAATCGCTCATGTCTGTTCCTTTATTGCATACCTATGTAACTGCTACAAGTGAAGATTTGTAAATGTAAATAAAATAAACATTTATTTGTATATTGAAAAACTAAACAGAATTTTTTGTCAACTTCCTAAAAGTGTCAAAAATACAATCAATCAATGGATATGTGACGAACAAAGCGCACTAGAAATCTTCGTGTATATAAAGATTGCCATAACATTCCAGATTGCCATGGGAAACCTTAGTAAGCCGTCGCCGATGAGTTGCCGACCGACAAACCTCATCACGTCACGTGACGAGACGTCAACCGCAAGTACGTATGTACCTACGTCGGTCCATAGGCAGTTTTCACACGGTCGCTTGCCCACAAACGTGTTCCATATGATTTATAGAACGATCTCATAAAATACTTATACCAGTGGAAAAACTCCAATACCGTAAAAAGACAGTAGGTATTTGGACTTTTTCCAAATAAGCATACGTAAGGACTCAAGACGTGACTACATGAAATGCTACAACCTTTTCTTCGTTTTTGGAACGAAGTTCCTATGCTGACGGTACGCACTTCTACTTGGCCGGTTATTTATTTTCTTGCAGACCAGCATGGAAGATAGATACAGAGTCAACGGATCCTAAATAACGTTCCCCTTGTATATAGCGTGTCTGTAACCGCAAGAACCTACCTCGTAGAACATTGTCCTTAAAAGTTCACGCGCATAAAATGAACCGCACTTCCTTCCTTATGTGGAACTGGGTTGCCAGGTGATGTGGCGGGACCGTTACGTATAGGTGGGTTATAATTGTCGTTATTAAAATGTATGAAGGGAATGAAGAGAGGCCATATTTTGTCGATCAGAATCAGCCATTTTTATTTTTGGAACGAAGTTCCTTATCGCGCGTTGCGAAAGGGGGCTAGACGGAACAAATTAAGACCAAAAGTTGTAACGACACATTTTGCTATACTTGTAAGCCGTGCGGCGTGCGCGTGTTTCTCTGTCTGTCTCTCTCTCTCGAACTTCGTTCCATTCGGGTGTCCCTTAACACCTCTTAAGTTTTTATTGTTCAGTTTTAGTTATGATCACAGCACAGGCCATTTTGCTATACGTTGACGCCAGATGTTTCATGCCAAGGAAATGGTCTACGACAAAATAATGGGCTGCTCAAAAGATTTATTTAACAATTTATTATCTGGGCAAGTTAAAAAATAAGCGGCCAAGTGCGAGTCGGACTCGCCCATGAAGGGTTCCGTAGTAGTATTTTTTTTTTAATTTTTATATTTGAGTTGATTGAATGAAATTGCAGTTTATGACATATTAAAAAAAACTTCTTACTAGATCTTGTTCAAACCAATTTTCGCTGGTAGTTTTCATGGTAATGAACATCATATATTTTTTTTAGTTTTATCTCTTATTTTAGAAGTTACGGGGGGGGGACACACTTTTTTCCACTTTGGAAGTGTCTCTCGCGCAAAGTATTCGGTTTAGAATAAAATGATATTAGAAACCTCAGTATCATTTCTGAAGACCTATCCATAGATACCCCACACGTATGGGTTTGATGAAAAATATTTTTTTGAGTTTCAGTTCTAAGTATGGGGAACCCCCAAAATTTATTGTTTTTTTTTTTCAATTTTTGTGTCAAACACTTATGCGGTTCACATAATACATCTACTTAGCAAGTTTCAACAGTATAGGTCTTATAGTTGTGTAAAAAAGTGGCTGTGACATACGGACGGACAGACAGACAGACAGACAGACATGACGAATCTATAAGGGTTCCGTTTTTGCCATTTGGCTACGGAACCCTAAAAACACCATCTAGTGATAAGTAGCGAAACTACATGATATTCTAACCGATGTTAAGTAAAATTGATATCTGTAGCGCCATCTATTGTATGCCAGGTAATTTCAAAACCCAACTTTGAAGCGTTGTCACCCAATAACTTTTAAATGACTGAACCGATTATCGTCAAACATGGCTAAGAGCTAGGGAAGCGCAAGGGAAGTTGCTTTTATGTAAAAAAAAAACATTGAAATCGGTCTATCCGTTAGAGCGCTAGATGCAACAGTCTTACTGACAGACATGAGCATCAAACTTACGTAAATGTCCAGCTATACAGTAAAAAAAAAACACTTTTTGTAATGTTTCTAAACTTAGCTAGACTTTACGGTAAGGAACCAGTTTTCCCGTAAACTAGGTATAAACGTACAGACGATGAGTCGGCGAACCACTCCCACGACAAATAGTAATGCTACGTCCGAAAGGTGAACTTTTAGACATTGCTTAGCATAAGTTGTACCTTTTGTACTATTATCTTAAGATTTTAAGTAAAATAAATTAAAAAATAAAACAAAAAAGCCATCGTATTTAAAATCTGAGTGCTTATCGAAAACCCAAATATATGTTTTTATCAATGACAAAAAGCAACGTCCATTATGCGATCGTCGTAACTACGTATACTCGAAGCGAGTTAGTCTCCATATTAACTGGGTACAAACGTAAAGGCGATGAGTCGACAAACCACTCCCGCGGCAGATAGCCATCGTATTTGAAATCTGATAGCTTATCAAATGCAGCTCGTTATCGGCGTCGGAGTTATCACTGATATTATGTAACGTTCGTTAAATGACACTTATGTAACGCGCCTTCATTGGTAATGATTTATAGGACTTTTTTGGTACGACTAGTGGTAGGTTAGATTCGATGTAATGTGCCACTAATATGTTAGGGTAGAATATATCTAAAGATATTATTGTGTAGCTTTTTTCATCATCTTGATCAGGTCATTTTGTCTCCACTGCAGGAGCACGACCCTCTCTGTACTACCAGAGCCATACTTGGCCAGAGCAGTTAGAGGTCTTGGCCTACACTCTCCACGCTGGCCAGACGGGTCGAAGAGGTCTCACTGATGTTTATAAGCTTTGTTCAGCTTGTATTTCCTAAGTCGCCTTCTACGACATCCACGGGAGGACTTGGAGTGGTCCTTTTCTTCTCTGCCGGAAACCACTTATTGAATAACAATAATTAATAATATATAATATAAATATATAACCTAATCATTATACAAAATGTACATCTAGTTACAAGAACAAAGGCTTGCGAAGGCTTGGTTTCCGAATAAATGTTTTAAGATATTGCATAGCTTCTATCGCGGGCCTTGAGCGCGGGGACCTTATCCAAAAATTCCGTAACGAAAAAACCTCACGCTCTCCACTCCGCCTACCATGTAGGTTGCCGCTTCGTCTCCGTCGTCCGTTTGCGACGTTGCCGTCCTTCCTTGTTTGCAATAGCTTTACCGCGGCAGTCCCCGAGTGCCACACGTCTTTTTTTTTTTATGAGACACATAGACAGACGACAGACGTTAGCGTCAAACTTATACACCAACACCACCCTCTTTTGTGTCGGGGCTTAAAAATAGAGGTGATGATGTAGAGAAATATCTCTACATCATCACCTCTTCGTATAACGTGTAACAAAATATACTGAAACTATCTTAAGGGTGAGTTCAGTCCATGATTCTGAACAACTTTCCCCAAGAAACACGTAGTAGAATATGAAAAGTAATTTTTAGCTCTCATACAAGTTGACCGATCAGCTGATCCGAATTTGTATAGTAAACCAAAAAATATTTTTCATATTTCGACATAATATATATATTTCGACATAATCTATGTAAAGAAGAAGAGAAGGAACTTATGTTCCTTCTCTTCTTCTACTTCCGAGAATTGTTATTCTCAGTAAGTGAAATGTAGTATTTCTTTATGAGAATAAATAAAGAATTCCTTGGGGAGTTGTTCATTATGACGGACTGAATTTCAATATATTTTATTAGACCTTAAATACCTATAGTTTAGGCCTAGTAGACTACTAAAGCCTGAGCCGCACAATCCCACTTAAATTATTTATCCACAGTATACAGTCGGTTGATATCCAACTTTAAAGAATGTTTAACCTCACAAATATTTAGAAAAAAAATCATAAAGTATTTCTTACATTTTTTATTTGCACTTCATGTGATTCCCGACTTTGCACCGCCTTTATCGCTATTTGCACTGCAAATGGATATGGTCATTGCAAACGCGATAAGTCCATAGGATTTCCTTGTTCAATACACGCGCATTTTTTTGCAAGCCATGTAGCTGGGGAATGGTACAGTCGGCCAGACATCGAGATTGTAGTTCTAAAACGGCCTCTGTTACTAAGGAATAAGGTCTTTATAAAGCCCGCTGTACGCAGACAAACAACTAAAACTGACATGGCTGTCCGTCTGGCCCTGGTCTCGCAGTCAATATTGACACTTTGTACCCAAAGCGTAACACCGGGACCCTGTTACTAAGACTCCACTGTGCGTCTGTCTGCCTGTTTGTTTGACACCAGGCTGTATCTCATGAACCGTCATGGCTAGACAGTTGAAATTTTTACACGTGATGTACTCGTATATCTGTTGCCGCTATAACAACAAATACTAAAAGCAGAATAAAATAAATATTTGAGTGGGGCTCCCATACAATAAACATGTTTTTTAGGATTCCATAGTAAACAATGAACCCATAAAGTTTCGTCATGTCTGCCTGTCTGTCTGTCCTTTACACGAAGACTATATGTACCAGAAAGCTGTAATTTAGTATGTGTTTATTATTTATGCCGAAAAAGTATATATTAAAGCATGATAATCATGTGACGGTTATGAGAAAAAAAAATACACGAGGTCCAGAGGATTTGGCCTACACTGCTCACGCTCTGGCCAGAGACGTCTTTGTTGGACAGGTCTCATTGACTTTACAAGCTTTATTTAGCTCGAATTTCCTTTCATTGAACTTCAAAGAAGACTTTTATATATTTCTTGACGTATGATTGCTTGAATCCCGTCATACAATTCCGTAGAAAGTTAACAGCACTCGCAAGTTCGCTCGCAATAACATGCGCGCAGACATAATAAGAACTATAAATCACACATATCAAATTACGGCGGGTTTACGCAAACCAGTGAGCGACTGCCCGCCTATTAATTGATTTATATCGTACACCGGTGACGCTCACCGCGTTACGAAATGCATGCGTGTTGTGGTTCAGCGGAGGGTATTAGTAAAACATGACACTGCTTTGCCGTATGAGGTTACAAATTATTATAAATAAATTAAATTAATTTATTTGTTAATTTATTTAACTCAAACGGAATAGGCAGAATTAAATCCTAACTATAATAATCAATACTGAAAGATTCTTGCGATGATTGAAACCGCAGGTTGTCGTTTTAAATCCTTTATTTCGAGCACACAATGATGGAGACGTGAGATGTGATTACAGACAGAGTGAGTTTTTGAGAGAGAGTGAATGTAATAGTGAATGACAATAAACAGGCGGCGAGTTGCCTTACTACAAATACTTTATAGTTTTAAATTTATAAATAAATTATTGCTATCTCCAACAAATACGTATACTACATACAGGGTTACTGGTATGACTGGTATACCAGTACAAACAAATTTTACTATGGATCCCTGTGTAAATGTTAACCCATTTCGAGTTATGCTACTCTTAGAAAGTCACCTTGGGATCGATACTGCAGAGGAATTGATTGGCGTTTACGATAATTTGCAAAGGGGGCAAAAACGGGGCGCTTGATCTCTCTGTGTATTCTGCGACGCGACGTTTTCATACATTTTGTACGAAACCGTCGTTTGCCGTCGCGGAAGAGACATATGTATAAGAGAGATACGTCGCGTCGCAGAACACACAACAAGGACGGGGCAAGGCGCCCGGGGTCCTTTCTGTGTGCTCTGCGCTATTTCTGCGCCCCGTCCGCGTCTTACGTCTTTTCTGTGTCTCCAGCGCCTAAGTTTCTCTTCCCTTCATGTACTAGTAAAAGAGGTGACGCAATTAGCATAAAAGTAGTTTGAATATGTGTTGTCGACTGTGCTGGCTAAAATTAAAGCCCCGTACGAAACAGGGGCGTGTCGCTAGTTAAGCACCTATATTTGGCAATACGTTGCATTGCATCTGGCGCGGAGGAAATGAGTCAATTAGGCCCCGGAGGCGTGGCGGCGGGGCTGCAAATCCGATTGTAATTTACGATTGATTTCCATCATTTCTGCGAACTTATAGAACGTTACGTTCCGTTATAGGAAAGGTAAATTGATATTGAATGATAAATTGAATTGAGTCGCCGTGTGGTATTCGGCAGAGTAGAATAGGACCTCTCCAAGTCTGCCCGTGGATGTCGTAGAAGGCGACTTAGGGATTACAAGCTCAACAAAGCTTATAAACATCAATGACACATTTCGAACCCGTCTGGCCAGCGAGGAGAGAGTAGGCCAAGTCCTCTGGCTGCTCTGATAAAATGGTAGTACAGAGAGGGTCGTGCTAATGCAATGGAGACTAAAAAGATCTGATGATGGCATATTTCCCCCAGTTTGTCCGTCACCAATGATGTTTGAGAGCAACCAATGATGTTTGAGAGCAACCATCATCATCATTTCAGCCGCATGACGTCATCTGCTGGTCATAGGCCTGATTGAAGAGCAATGATGGAATATAATTTACTATTGCGCGTATATTATTACTATCCTGTCGTCAATCCGTGAGCTAGGATTTACTATCATCATTTACTATTCAATAACTAATGTATTAACATAATAATCAATATTTCCTTGTAGGTAATCGTGTACTCTGTACACGTGTATGTATATGTATAATAGGGATATGGACTGGTCCAAAAATATTATTTTACTTTACTAAATCCGCCAACATAGGTACCTATCTGCATTTTTTCGTTTTTCACAAAGATACAATTGTCGGCTAAACTTAAAAAGAAAAAATTGGCCAAGTGCCTGCCGGGCCACGCGCAGTTTGGGGTTCCGTAGTAGTAAATGCCAAGTTTGAGTTCATGCCACTAAAAACGTCTAATACGTCTAAGTATCTATTGAATTTGTATGAAATTTCCTTTTCGAGTACATTTTTTATGTTGATCGCCTATAACTTTTTAATTTGTTAACCCTACTTAGATCTGATAGTTTTTCTTTAAATGCGCTGCATCGTCATTATTGGCTAATCATTATAAGAAAAAAACGTAAGTATTCAATATTTTTAACTGACTTCAAAAAATCAGGTTATCGATAGACGTTATCAATTCATCATAAAAAAAATTATTAAGTATATTACTGACTACTCGAATGCGCCTGGACCAACTTGGAATTTTTTTTTTCTGTTTGAAAGGTCATACATACCTCTCAAGTAGACATTTTATTCAAATAGGTAGTATATTTTGGGGATGAAGTTTTAGTTTTGAAAAATTATGATATCTACGTACCTCCATTGTTCAAACACTTGAGATAATTGATACTTAGCTCAATACCTAGCTTAAGTAATATAGTAACACAGCGTGGAAATCCAGCAGCGTAGAATCTCAAGCAAGTGAACATAAGACGATTGGCACACTGCTCCGCACCCCGCTGCGTTGGCCCGCTATACATAAACGAGGCCCAGGCGTCTACAAAAGGCGTAAAGAAACGACCGCGACCAATTAAAAACCTCCTCCTTTTCAGAAATCGGTTAAGAAGGAGAGATAAGATTGACGTACCGCGTCCTTGACTAACGATAAGTTAAAGAAACCGAACAGATGACTGCATCGGCGCATATGTTAGAAGCCATTAATATAATGCATACCATCCATATTCCATACATAATGCATGTATTTACATGTGTTTTACATATTTTATCGTGCACATGTGCAAAAATGCTAACACAGTGTACTTTCATGTTTAAATTTTTTGCTGTACTTGTACAGAATCTAACAAAATATTCTGACACTATTTGAACAGTGAATAATTTCAGCTGTTTTACAAAAACGAGCTGTAATGCCAGACAGCTAGAGGTTTTGTGAAAAAGCGGATTGTACAATGCGACACATACAATATGATCGTGAGCCTTTGTTAGGATGACACTACATAGGGCGTTTGTGTTCCACGAGCGAGCGAGCGTGTTGAACGCCGCGTGCGCGCCGCGACGTGGCCACTTTTGACTCTTTTTTGTATTTTTTGCAAAGGAAACTACAGCGTATTTTATTTCAATGACTTTCGAGGTTCTAATGTAACTTAAGGATACTAGCTAAAAAGTTGTACGAGGGTTTCTGATAATCTCACTTACAGAAAGAGAAATATTTTTTTTTGTATTTTCAAGGTCGCTAGCGCGTGTAGGAGCCTTAATGTAACTAGCGTGCGGCGTGCGTGTGTACAGAGTATTTCTCTTTCTTGTCACTAGATGACGGTATAGATAACCATTTAAACGTTAAAATCTTTCATTGCTGTTATTTAAATAAATTAAATATGACTTATTTAAAATGCCTTTGTCACTTTTTTGCTATTCGTGTGTGCTGGCATCTCTGTGTGCCTACCGGCAACTCCAGTTTTGCCACTTACGGGCCATCCAATAGTTTCTATGGCTTTGGGTATCTGTTACGTTAAATTCTATCTTTGACGCTGTACACATGCCGCACGCTACTAAACATGTCACATGTCGTCCGGAGCGCACGAGGGGTTCGCATCGTCCACGCGTTCGAGGAACATGACCCTCTCTTTACTACCAGAGCCATACTTGGCCAGAGCAGCCAGAGGTTTTGGCCTACAATCTCCTCGCTGGCCAGACGGGTTAGAGAAGTCTCACTGATGTTTATAAGCTTTGTTTAGTCTGTATTTCCTAAGTCGCCTTCTACGACATCCACGGGAGGACTTGGAGTGGCCCTATTCTACTCTGCCGGAAACCACACGCTCGAGGAACGCGCACGCACGCCCAATGTGGCGTCAGCCCTAATGTTGCCAAGCGCAAGAAACCCATAACAACAAAAGTACCTACAAGAACACAAAGAAGCTTGTCAGAACTCAAGGTTTGATTGTTCAAATTTCGGCCCTTGAAAAGTTTATTTGTATAGAATTTCGTGTAGTTTCCATTCCATATAAACAAAGCATACATTATATTATTTATGTACATATAATATTACGTTTAATAACTACCATGACCTTGTCAATGTATTAGGGAAGTAATTGAAAATAAATATTTTTTCAAAACAAAAATTCGACTTCAACATCAAACTACACAACCGATTGTGATGAAATTTCAATACTACCACCTGAAAAGTATGCCCTTCCAAAAATGCATGGGCTGGTGCTGAAGCGTTTCGTCACTCTCTCTCGCTCTGGCAAATGACGGTTCTGAGCGACAAAAAAGGACAGCAGCATAGAGAAGTACTGTTCCGTGCTGACAGATGCAGCCCAACTTTAAATATTTTGACTCTAAAGCGCTGGACACATAGAAAAGACGTAGGACGCGGACGGGGCGCAGACATTTGTCTTTTCTGCGACGGCAAACGACGCAAAGCAGAACACACAGAAAAGACGCGCGCCGCGTCCTTGCCCCGTCCTTTCAGTGTGTTCTGCCCGCGACGTTTCTATACATTTTGTATGAAACCGTCGCTTGCCGTCGCGGAACAGACATGTCTGCGCCCCGTCCGCGACGCACATCTTTTCTATGTATGTGTCCTGCGCCTAAGAAACTAGGACTAAGTATACACTATAATCACAGAATTAATAATAGTATTACCTATAATATAACATGATATCAAGCTTGGTTATTTCACAGAAACCCTCAGATCATTTACTACTAATTTTATAAATAATTTTAAAAATTTAATAATAATAAGTATTAAATGATCTAAGTAAAAAATACATGATAAAACAAAACGTATATAAAAAGAAAAAAACTAACTGGCTGACTAACTGATCGATCAACGCACGGCTGAAACTGCTGGTAGTAGAAGAATATGTGCATTATGAAAGGATTTTTCTCCTTGGGGGTTAAAATGAATTTGAATATACATTGAAAGTATGTATGAAACTTGGTATTAGATATGTATGACTTATCTTTATCACAGTTTTTAAGTAAGTAGTTAAAAACTGTTTAAAAAAGGGGTAAAATAAGGCGTGAAAGTTTGTATGAAACTCAGCTGAAAACGGCAAAACAGCGCAAAAATGTGAGGTTTTTCAAAAATTTGACTACACGGGCAAGACCTTGGGCTTCAGCTAGTACAAAACACATACAATCTAGCATTGGACAATTTCTGGAAACACTTGAGCGATCCGTGGAAGACAGATACGCTATCGGTGAATACCTGATAGCGCGTGAAGGGCGGCGGCGGTGGCGGCATCTAGTCTGCCGCCGCGAGAGCAATAAACTTTCAAATACCAAGTGCCAGTTCTAGTGAACTCCTTTGTCTATTTATACTGCAGTTTATTCATGTTGTGACTAAGGTTCGGGAATTAAACCACGGTGCGCGGATGCGTCCACCTCTACGGCAGATACGTTTAGAAATCATTGGGTCTGTATTGGGGATGTGCCGCTGAAAATGTTCCAAATTTAGGGGAATATTCCCAATATTTCCATAAATATTCCCCAGAACTTCCATTTCTAGCAATATTGCCAAAAAAAATTAGGGGAATATTGCCCAAAGTTTCCGAAATTCCCAGGTATAGCACGTCACTAGTCTGTACCTACCTACGTAAAGACACAGTTATGATCCTTTTAAACCGACTTCCAAATGAGGAGGTTATCAATTAATCACGACTTTTTTATGTATGTTACCCGATTTAAAAAAAATTATGTTCACCGATTATTCGAAGATGCCTGTACTGATTTGGAGAATTCTTTTTTTGTTTGATAGTTGTATCAACTAATTGTGTGTAATTTATATATATGTATACTACTTGTGTGTAATTATATATTGACAATCGCGACGATAGTATCATCATACCACTTAATAGTTAATTCCATAGTAAACTATGAACGTATCTGAACACGGCGATAAAATGTATTGACTTATGCCAACACGTTGCGATCTTCTCGCCCCAGCAGACTTCGCCGAAGGTACAGATCAGAATGGCCACGACATAAAGCTTACGGGGTACACAGAACTAAGAACATAAGACCTAGGTCACCTTTAGCGTAATTGTGAGCTTTAAGATAGAAAAAATATATATCGACGAGTTGCTAGCCGCCTAGCCCATAGTCATGATTCATCCATAGACAAGAGACAAAAAGGCCCTGACAATAACACCACTTATGTACATAAAATATAAATTCATACGGCACTTGTCTACAGCGTTTAAATATGCTCTACAAATGTACATCTTCTCTATGTAAATACGTATATTATTTATCACCATGCCAATTCACGAACTTAATAAAGGCTCTTATACACATATAGGCGGTACGCTCGCACTACTCTGTAACTAGTTACTATCATGACGTAACTAGTAGTATCTCATTACGTGGTGTATATTGGCAAATGTCGTTGGCAAAACACAGACAGACAGGCAAACCCGAAAAACTATACTGTAAGTTTAAAGTAAACCTTCCGAAGTAACTACATTATATTTTTATTAAAACCCACATATTTTTTATAATAATCATATCATTATCCGTTGCGTTTTGAAGTACTTAAAATATAAGTAGTTTGCAAACAGATAGGAAACGCAAACAGCTACTTACTTTTATTTTCAGCATATATGTTTACTTAATATATGTATATGAAAAGAAAATTGAGAACGCCCCGTCTGTGCAAAAGCGATAAAACGGTTACAATGGAAATTGACGCCAGCGGCATACTGGCGCGGAAAATGCCGCCGGCCGTGTGTATTAGAACCCTAATGAAAAGTCAGCAACGCGTTAAATAATTTATCTATACATATAATAAAACAGTAAAAAATGTGTCTGTATATTGAATATGAATTTTCAAAAAAGAAAAAATATATTGATTTTTTATTTATATAAAAAGAAAATTGAGGAAAAAAAAAAGAGTCTGTGCAAAAGCGATAAAAATGTTACAATGGAAATTGACGCCAGCGGCATACTAGCGCGGAAAATGCCGCCGGCCGTGTGTATTACAAGTTTACAACCTTAATGAAAAGGCAGCAACGTGTTAAATGATTTATCTATACATATAATAAAACAATAAAAAAATGTGTCTGTTCATTGAATTTATTTCCAAAAAATATATTTGGGGCGATGGAGACATACTTATAAACTAAGAATTTAAAATAAAATGTCTGTCTGTTTGTACACGCTAAAATACTGGACGGATTCAAATAAAACTTTTTTGTTTTATAGCTGTTACGCCTGGGCAACATATAGATAGGGTATAATTGTTTTTGGAAAATGGAACACTGATGCAGGACCATAATGGTCCAGCTAAACTGTAAGAAATATACAAATGACGCCTTAGCAAAAGTTGTTCAGCCTGATGAGCCAGGCATTTTCCGGAGACATAAAGTCCACGCGAACGAAGTCGCGGGCTTCTGCTAGTCTAAAATATCACACTGTATGCTATACAGGCAGGGATTAAAATTATCTAAATAAAGATTACGACATATTCTAAATTGTATATCATATTTGTATAGGAAACAGGGGCGTGGCTCGGCTATCATTTCTTGTCATAATAATAAAATATGTGGAATCCAAAATCTTATAAATCAAAGTTGTTATGTATGTCTGGGCAGTTGAATCATGATTGGACCGTTTAAAATATGTTTCTCTGTCATTTACACATTACAAATACGATGTTCTATATAATTGGATATTTTACTGGGCAAAAAAGAAATAATTTGGTACCGTTAAGAAAACAATATGTCACAGAATAATGTCACATGTCATTGATATATATCGATATATCCATTTTCAAAGTGATATTTGATTTATTATTGCAGAAAAAGTGATATCAAAA
Organism: Acrobasis consociella; assembly: GCA_963555685.1. Taxonomy (NCBI): domain Eukaryota; kingdom Metazoa; phylum Arthropoda; class Insecta; order Lepidoptera; family Pyralidae; genus Acrobasis; species Acrobasis consociella. The sequence continues at coordinate 3,042,648 of OY743121.1, forward strand.
GCGTTATTTTCCAAGAAACTATGACGGACGTCGTCATCTGCCTGTATTTCATACACATTTCATAGAAAATGTTTGTTTTAACGTTTAGAAAAAAGTATCTGATTTGATTTGTTGGAAAATAGCAATTTAAGCATTTACTGTATAATGCTGAAACTTAAATTATAACTTAAATCCCGACACAGACTCCTTAATACATATAGGCGTAATGTACACACAAAATTAATATCTCATCTGCCTATTGTAGTAAAGGTACCATGCTACCATGTAAAAATTACAATGTAATGCGTAGTGGTCACCATGCTAGTCCGCCACCCAGAGGTCCCTGGTTAGATCCTCGGTCAGGGCAAGTTGGAAAATGGCCTTGTTCAAATTGTCCTGGGACTTGAATGTTTATCTTTATAAATGTAAAAATAGTATCATTGAGTAAATATGCCATAACACAAGTCTCGAACTTACTTTGGGGCTAGCTCAATCAGTGTAATTTGTCCCTATATATTTATATTTATTTATTTATTTAAAAAATGCTGTAAGTTTTTTTTGTAAAGCTTTATTAATATTGAAAAAAATTTAGCTTGTGCTCAATAATATACTACCTCTACATAGATTGGTATAAAGTGATAAAGAAGAGTTTTCAACAGATTTATGAACGTATTACATCCGTATGAAAGCCACTTTATAATCATAAATAAAAAACATTAGCGTTTAGTTGCAAACTCTGAAAGAAACTTCACAAAAATAGTGAGGACATAAATCATTTTAAATATATAATCAAGAGTTTAGCTCAAAATAAAAACAATCTAACGAAAATGACGGTAACTTTTAGAATATAAGGAATAGCGTGAGCGTTCAAGCACTTAACGTGAAAAAGAAAATCCCTAAGTGGTTTTTAATTGATTAAAAAAATGCATGCCAAATTACATACATATTTTCCACCGTTTTTATTTTAACGACATTAAAATAGGCTTTACGTAGCACCTGTTTCGCTTTTACTACAAATAAAATGTAATGTATGTTTTCATTTCTATTTGCAGTCTCGTTTATAAGTCTAGATAAAGAAAATAGAGGTTTTGTTTATGATAAAAGTGATAATTACAACCCTATTTTAATGATTCTTGTTTATACCAATACTAAAAGACAAAACATATCTAATACTGTTAATAATAAAGTAGGATTTATAGCCATTGTCCTAATAGAACGCGAATACGCGATAATCGCAAGTTCGCGCAAATTCAACTCGTACGAGAACGCGCTATCAAATCAAATAGGTGCACTAATCAACGCGAACGTTAGCGCGATTACAACATTTTTGTAAGGACCACGCGATGGTCGTGTCATGTTGTATTAGGGCAAACAACGCCTTAGTCTCAGTGTAACCAAAATCTACTAGAGCTAATCAAAGAGCCAATTTTTATTCGAAGAGAAGAAAAACGCCTATAGATGTATAAAATGACTGTAATACATATTACGGTCATTTTAAACACATGCATCGTGCAATATACGGATTGTGAAAATCTAACACAAGTAATTCGGCTATTGAGAACAACTGATTTACATAACCACAATATAATGTGCCAGTCCAATTAATGTATACAGAAACAACTGTCGTCATATCTCTGATATGGCGGTTTAGTGTCGTTGCCCAAAAGCCGCCTTCCATACATTGTTACCCGTTTTAGAAGACGACCTCATATTGTTCTCTCTATTCAGATGTAATGGTGAAGTGTACAGAAAGAAATACAAACAAGTATCTAGGTAATAAAAATATTTTTCAAAACAAGCTTTTATCTAAACGATAAACTTAAAAGTCTAAAGTGCTCTTTAAGACGAATCAAACGAGCCCAAACTCGATCGAAATTGTATTGCATCGTATCATTACAGAGTTTCTATGGCCACCTTCCTCCATCATCAGATCCATGTCAACACAATATTGCATTGGCGCACGATATACTCCTCCGTACCAAATTTGACCTCAATCGGGAACCGGGAAGTGGCCAGGGGTTACAAATACAGTGGAGTTTGCAGACTTCACATCCATAGAATATTTTAACTACATTCTTAAGAAACATTTTTTCTTTCTTCTCTCTTTGCATATCAACACCTAAACTAAAATTATGACTCGACTTAACGCTAAATCAATTCCGAACATGCGTGAAATTTGCGAGTGCATAACATTTGTCATGGAGATGAATATAGAATACATGCATTCCGGATTTGATACAGTTACATGTTACATATTATAAAACTAGCTGATCCCCGCGACTTAGTTCGAGTGCATTTTATGACTTCGGCGTATTAATATAAATACGAACTAATTTAGATATATGTATAACGAAATACTTGTAGCAGTGTTAAGTATTTTTTATTTCATATTGTAAATAGATAGCCACAAAAGATGATCTTCGATTTTTTGTAAACATGTTCGATTTTGATACCTCGAAAAAAAATGCTCGTCAGGCTGCACAATTTTTTTCTTAGGCGTCATTTTTATATTTTTTATACTTTAGCCAACCATTAAGGTTCTGCTGCATCAGGTGTATACCTATAAGTTGCCCAGGCTCAATAGATGTACAACAAATAAGCGGCCAAGTGCGAGTCGGACTCGCCTATTAGGGTTCAGTAGTAGCAAATAACATAATATAAAAGTCTTGTAGTATGTTTTTTTTAATTTTTATATTTGAGTTGATTGAATGAAAGGTAAATAGCAGTTTATGACATATTAAAAAAAAAACTACTTACTAGATCTTGTTCAAATCAATTTTCGCTGGTAGTTTTTATGGTAATGAACATCATATATTTTTTTTAGTTTTATCATTCTCTTATTTTAGAAGTTACGGGGGGGGGGGGGGACACACTTTTTTCCACTTTGGAAGTGTCTCTCGCGCAAAGTATTCGGTTTAGAATAAAATTATATTAGAAACCTCAATAACATTTCTGAAGACCTATCCATAGATACCCCACACGTATGGGTTTGATGTAAAATAAATTTTTGAGTTTTAGTTCTAAGTATGGGGAACCCCAAAATTTACTATTTTTTTTCTATTTTTGTGTCAAAACCTTAATGCGGTTCACACAATACATCTACTTACCAAGTTTCAACAGTATAGGTCTTATAGTTTCGGAAAAAAGTGGCTGTGACATACGGACGGACAGACAGACAGACATGACGAATCTATAAGGGTTCCGTTTTTGCCATTTGGCTACGGAACCCTAAAAAGCTACTACCACTGTGTGGGGAACTGCTCCCGATGGTCACGACCCTCAGGCATGAGGATACGATTATGAAGAAAAACTCTATCTCCATCGTATATATTTTTTAAATATATTCAATCCCTGTACATTGAATATATTTCCAAAAAGAAAATGTGTCTGTACACATTTTTTACTGTTTTATTTTATGTATTGATTGCTTAAGAAACGCGAATCACGGGGAATTATTTTCAGCTAGGTATAGCCGGTAACCTAATAACAACCTTTAATTAGCTGTTTCTGGAAGAGACCCCTTTAAGCGATAAGACCGCCCGTTGTACTTTTTTAATGTAAAATTATTTCTTTGCGTTACATTTTTCTTTTGGCGTACAATAGTTTTCTATCTATCTGCCTTTAGCCCGAGATGCACTTAACGCTTTTTCCTCTCAAGAACATTAAAATAAAAATGTATTATAGGTTCATTTCAAAGACTATGCGACAAGACAATGATTGGCTATGGTTTTACTATTTACTTGCGTAAACCCTCTTTGGGAATGCAGTTGTTGTACGAGTTGTTTTAGTCGTCCTTTGGTCGCCTCTTACGTATTCTTTCTAGGCCGTAAACCATACAGCACGATGTATTGAAGAAAATATATTACGTATAGCATAATGTCAAACAAAATATACTAAAGATTCAGTCTATGATACGAGTTCTGCTTTGATCTGAGGAAACGGTTAGCGAATAAAAAGAAAACGATTTATGGAAACAAAATAAGAATAGAAAATGTTTCCTAAAGGATTAAATCTGAACAATATTTTTCATAATTAATGAAAAATCGTTTTTGTCTGAGTAAAAACAAGAAACAAAGACAATTACAAATAGCAGAAAATAAAACATGCACCGATCATAAATTACGAAAGCCATATTTCGTGGAACCATTCAACTTTAGTCCGTTTGTAATAAGAATAATTTTAAATCAGACTTTCTTAATGAAATACGGATATTTTAATAACCTCTTGACTTCATTTGAATAACCGCGCCAAATTAATATTTTAATGCGACTATAAAAATTCACCTCAGAATTTCATAATAGACGCCTGTGTTGAATTTGCAAATTCGTTTTAGGTTTATACATGGCAGCTAAGCAAAGGCGTAGTCATTATAGATCTGTATCAGTGTGTCAATGTATGCCTGACCTTTGGCTAAGGGGGAAAGATGACAGACAGTTTTAGGCATTTATGTGTATGTGACCTAATGTCCTCTGTGAAAAAGGTTGCAGACACGCATAGTTTACCAATAAACTTTAAAATAATGCTATATTAATTTTCGTATGAAAATTGTTCTAGTAGACCGAGAAAAATATAGCGCTTGTCAGTTGCCAACTATGTTTATAGTAAACAAGTAATTATTTAAGAAATATTTTTAGAACAATCTTTTATCTAATAAAATGACCAAAAAGGTTAAAGTTCTCCTCAAGAAGAATCAATCGAGCCCAAACTCGGTGGGGTTATGTTGTTTTACCACAGAGATGCCATGGCCACCTTCCAGCTCCATCATCTGATCAGCTCCATGTCATCATATTATTGCATTGTCACGCGATATACGTATGCGTGCAAAATTACAGCTCAATAGGAAACTGGGAAGTGGGTCAAATTAAACGTGCAAGATTTGATTACAGACAGACAGACCAACAGACAATAGGACAGGTGAAGTTAAATAAAAGCTTGTCAAATAGCAAAGATGATGTTAAAGATTTAAGGAATATTGTGTTCTTAATAAGTGCGATAAAGTAAACTCGGTGATATTTTATTTGAAACAAAAATTTCCTATACATAAGACAAGAAGATTTAAGGAATATTGTGTTCTTAATAAGTGCGATAAAGTAAACTCGGTGATATTTTATTTGAAACAAAAATTTCCTATACATAAGACAAGAAGATTTAAGGAATATTGTGTTCTTAATAAGTGCGATAAAGTAAACTCGGTGATATTTTATTTGAAACAAAAATTTCCTATACATAAGACAAGAAGATAGATACACGGAATATTGTGTTCTTAATAAGTGCGATAAAGTAAACTCGGTGATATTTTATTTGAAACAAAAATTTCCTATACATAAGACAAGAAGATTTAAGGAATATTGTGTTCTTAATAAGTGCGATAAAGTAAACTCGGTGATATTTTATTTGAAACAAAAATTTCCTATACATAAGACAAGAAGATTTAAGGAATATTGTGTTCTTAATAAGTGCGATAAAGTAAACTCGGTGATATTTTATTTGAAACAAAAATTTCCTATACATAAGACAAGAAGATAGATACACGGAATATTGTGTTCTTAATAAGTGCGATAAAGTAAACTCGGTGATATTTTATTTGAAACAAAAATTTCCTATACATAAGACAAGAAGATTTAAGGAATATTGTGTTCTTAATAAGTGCGATAAAGTAAACTCGGTGATATTTTATTTGAAACAAAAATTTCCTATACATAAGACAAGAAGATTTAAGGAATATTGTGTTCTTAATAAGTGCGATAAAGTAAACTCGGTGATATTTTATTTGAAACAAAAATTTCCTATACATAAGACAAGAAGATTTAAGGAATATTGTGTTCTTAATAAGTGCGATAAAGTAAACTCGGTGATATTTTATTTGAAACAAAAATTTCCTATACATAAGACAAGAAGATTTAAGGAATATTGTGTTCTTAATAAGTGCGATAAAGTAAACTCGGTGATATTTTATTTGAAACAAAAATTTCCTATACATAAGACAAGAAGATTTAAGGAATATTGTGTTCTTAATAAGTGCGATAAAGTAAACTCGGTGATATTTTATTTGAAACAAAAATTTCCTATACATAAGACAAGAAGATTTAAGGAATATTGTGTTCTTAATAAGTGCGATAAAGTAAACTCGGTGTTATTTTATTTGAAACAAAAATTTCCTATACATAAGACAAGAAGATAGATACACTATCAGGTTTTCCGCCCATAAGTTTAAAAAGAGAGACGGGTCCCTGTTACAAATTATTCTGTGACAGTGAATCAGAAATGGTGACAAATTGCTAGAAAGAGAATTTTATGTATGATGAAGACAAAAACAACTACTAAAACGATGTGAAAATGCTAACGTATAGTAGATAAAGTGTGACGAATAACGGAAAGGTAAAGAAGGATAAGACATCACACCGCGCTGACCCCAGATATGAAGGAAGACCCAATGTTAATGAGATGATAATGAACGAGTTTGAGAGCAAAAAGGTTATATTTCAAGTAAATGTCTGAAAACGGCGCGTGCGGCAACTCACGTACCGTAGGAAAAGCAGATGCATGACTCATTCATCGCTATATTTAATACTGTTGTTGTCACAGCTTGTAAAGATGCTTGCAACCTTATGTAATTTCATTTAGCCCCTCGTGATGTCACCTTTCAGGGGTTAAACCAAGGCCGAGTAGAAGCTCGTAAAATCGAAATAACGTGTAACTACTGTCGCGAAAATGTTTATTCATTACTTCGTATTTATTTGCATATTTCGATTTGGGGTGTTGCATCAGTGTGCAATATCAAAGTCGAACAATAGATTTTATACTCCTTGACCTATATAGTATAGACTCATGTATTGTAATTCAAACTGTTTTGTCTACTTACGTAAAATTGTTAGTGTTAAATCCAACAAAAACGGAAAATAATTATTATATATTATATTTACAAGGATCCCGTCACACAGTCTGAAGAATATGGTATTTTAATCAATTATTTATATCAGTAAGTAACTCTGAACAATCCGAAACCGAAAACAAAATATTTTTTTTGTCTACGATAATATAAGTAAGTTTTAAGGTTTTAAAATGTAATTGAAAGGAAAACTGCCAAATAACAGAAAAAAGATGCACGAGTAACAGAAAAAGGATGCAAGTACAGCGCTCTTGACGTCACTGCTATTAGGTCTCGCGACGAAAGAGTTGGATAGATGTCCCCACCACGCTCCCACTATTATATTTTAAATGCTAATTGCTGCTTCACTAATTAACCAATTTTCATGCTGTGTTTAAAAAACAATCTTTTCAGTGGTATTTTTTGTTTTATGTAAAATATTTACCAAAAACATATACATTAAAATAGTCTATTCCATTCGGAAACCAAAACTCCATACGTAGCATTGGAAATCCGTAGTTGTATGAAAACATATATAATTTTGTGTGGATTCGCTGCATACGGAATCCCGAAAAATTATTATTTGGACCTACAAATTCCGTATGTACGTAGCGGGGCTAAAGTAAACGTTTTAATGCCTACTTAATAAAGTTAAATTATTGGTTCAAAATGCTATAATAATCTGAAATCTATAAAACCTGAATAATCATAATATATATTTATAGCTGGGAACATATTATGGGAAAAACCACCGGCAAGAACATGTTCCTTTATTGGTGACGAAGACGTAGACAACTTTAGTGAAAACATATACAAATTCGTCTTTCTGTTCTCACAATCTATATATGATGCTGAAAAAAAAGAATAAAAAAATTAACTTACCCTCTTGTGGAATTTGCTCTCGTCGTAGGATCTCTCCGCGCAGAGGTTGTATATCCTGTAGTGGTCCTTGTGCATTTGCTCCAGGAACCTGTACACCTCGTCGATGTGGTTCCTGTATACAGCCTCCAGTCTCTCGGCGGGAAACCCCATCGCTATCAGCCTATCGGTTATGTCTGAATAGTATGACGTTCAGGAAATCATAATGAAAACATTGTGGTGTAAAATATTGGGACGATCTCCTCTTTTAAAGCAAATCCTCTTTTAATATTAAATAAACTTACCATAAAATTCAACAATTTATTATCAATCCTTTTAAAAGAACTAACTAAGTATACATAAATTTCAGCCTTTGATAAGATGAATAATACATTAAAACTTTCTTGGTATATTGTAATAAGTTCTGACGGCAATGGTTCTTTTAAAAGAACAATAAGTGAGCGGAGGAGCATTGTCAGCATATTTCATTAAGTTTTAGCTTTTGGAATGATTTTGATGTTTCCTGAACATATAATATACATAATAGTAAAATATAAAAGCTTAGTTACGATTAGATCAAGCGACGAGTGAGTTAAATAAACATGAGTAATAAGTAAAAATTCTGAAAAAAGAAACATCCTGTGCCCAGTTGCCCACTGTATTTTAACTATTGACATATGTATACTATGATAGTATCAGCAGGATTGTGTCACTCTCCGTTTAGATATTATCGAAAACCTACATTACGAATATAACCATGCGCGCGACGACCACTCCGAAGTGAAACTTAAGTTTGTGCAGAGTAATAAGAATGAAATTGGCTTGCAATGGATTTCTAGGTATCTAAAGGAACATTTCAGGTGTTGAGTTCTGAGTTCTGACGCGAGCTAAATTAAACCATATCGCTAACCACATTAAGTAGATATTTCTTTGAATTCCTTTGCTGAGTCAGACTTCTGTACATGAGCACTAGTACTTATTCTGTGGTATCAGTAACACGCGAATGGATTTTATTAAACGCTAAGACATGCTAATCGTACATGTATCATTCAACAAACTTAAAAACATTTTCATAAAAAAATGCACTCGAGTTGTTATTAATTAATGATTGCAAGCGACCAGATCGCGTGAGCGTTACATTAGCATATTTAAAATTTATACCAAGGGAGTAAAACAATGCCATGCAGTTGCTCTTCTCAATTGGGTATTTTCCTGGGTCAAAAATGAATCATTTGTTATTGTTATGGAAATAAAATGTCACAAAATAATGTCACTTGTCATAATCATATCCTCTATTAATAAAATAAAATTACATTTTATGATTGTTATAATACCTACATCTCGCAAATGCATCATATCCTCTATTAATGTGATTTTTGACTTTTTAATGTGAAAAATTAAATTTCAATTTGTAAATGTTTAGAAACATCTCGCAAATGCAACCAAGGATTGGAAGATTACGAGTACAGCATGATCTGATCATTTGCGCTCCTGCTCTGAGTGCATCTTGGCAACATGACAGAGTCTAAATCCAGGCTTAGTTGGGAGATTCGGGAGCTTAAAAAACGTGTACGTCGTTAATGAAGCCAGCCAGACGTGTCAAGATGTGACCTGACGCTTGGTGGACTTTGCCAGATTTCTGGGAAAATGATGCTTGTGTTGCATACAATGTTAAGGGTCCCCCGACCCTAGACCAAAATACAACTTTCCATACAAACGTAGTTTACGTTTTATTTCATAACGACATGTCCGATTTGGGCATAATTTTGTAATTTCAAAGATATTGCAATTATCTAGGTTTATAACTAGTTTCCGACACTAAAAATATGAACTTGAAATAGAATATAGTGTTTTATATCATTTTTGACCATTAGTATGGGAAACTTCTAAATCGTTATATTTTCTTTCCAGTTCATAATTTTACCATAGGAAACCAGTTATAACCCTAGATAATTGCAATTTCTTTACAATTACCAATTTTTAATGGAATCTGACATGTGTCAAAATTAAACGTAGACTACGTTTGTATGGAGAAGTCTAGGGTCGGGGGACTCTTAAGATTGTAGAAGTAAAGTATGCATAATTATGCTATGCAATGGACGCAGTGTCATTTTGATTTGATTTAAATGAAATGAGTAATTGGTATACATCACGGTTATCAAATTAATTGCAATTCCCCCACTATACCGCTATACGCTTAGGAAGCGGCAATAAACTTAGCTGTAAGTAAATGATCGCACGTCAACAATACTTATTATAAAATCTAAAGAAAAATTGTCAATTATCAAGTGATAGAAATATCCAAAGATAAATAAATGATTTTTTACTTTGACTTACAAAGATATGTGTGCTTACTTTAGCCCGCAACTTCATTGGCATACATACTAATCAGATGGTTTAAGGTTAGCACATTCTCAATAACTAAGCATGCAATGAAAAATAGTGTGTATCAGAAGCGCAATGTGTTTCACTTCTGTAAATAACTACTTTATGAGTAAAATCAGAATGGTTGGGTTTTAGTGTTCATGTTAGCGTAATATACTAGGTACATCGGAATAATTAATCAATTTCTGCAAATTGTATCAATTGTCCCGGATACAAAATTAATAGTCATCAATATTATTGTAATGTGTATTTGTAATTTGAGCCGGATACTATATAAACAATTAATTTAATATTGATTACTGAATAATATTTTTGCTTTAAGTTTTTTTATGAGATTCATCTACAAACAAAAATATTTATTTCATGCTTCTAGCAGTATACACAGCAGATTAGTAGTAATTCTTTGTTTTGTTTGTTTTCTTGTGTGTATAAGAGAAAGATCAACGATTCAACATTGGTTCCGAATTTTTAAGGTGTCTAATTACATCTGACATAGCTTAATGACGTTAGCGTTATCAAATTATGACAGCAGGGAACCAAGTTGCTCTACCAAGTAATTCTACGTTAACTAGAGTTAAATTTAACTGTGAACCTTACGAAACCCTCCCAGTAGGGCCCATAACGCGTAATTACGGTAACTTGTGCAATGTGGCTTGAACCCATCTTGAGATTATTCCGAACGTCGCCTCACGTCGCCACGAGGACAATGGGGGCGGAAAATTACGCTGAATAAGATTAAGACCGAAAATACGTCTACATCTATAGACTTTATGCGACAGTCGAGAAAGTGAGGAAAGGATGGACTGTTAAGCTGAACTAAAAGTAAAATATACTTACTTCTATACTTCAAAAAGTTAAGGTTCTTTTAAAAGAACATAATGGCTAATAGGATTACTAATGAACATTTCGTGATTTTTACAAATAAAATACTTTGTTGCAAAGGTTTTAAATAACAAAAAACATATAAGACGATTAGTATCTAAGATCTTAGGGACCGTATCAAAAATTATCCATGGTAAAGTGCATAGATTTTTTGATATACAGCCCCTGGTTGTATTTAACAAAAGCTAAGGTACCAACAAGTTGTGTTACTTCAAAACCGTAGTAATGTTCTTTTACAAGCACCGCTTCTCTCTTGTATCGAATTCGTAGGTATATCTGTGGGTATATAAAAACTTTCAGAGTATTTGAAGTCAAAAGGAAAGACGGACAATTTAATTCTTCGTTACCGCATATTGCGTTAACAGTATGATGGTGGGGAAGTCCTTAATTTCAAGTAATTTATTGCACAGAACGATTAAAAAATGTAAACGTCATACATATCAGGAGAGGTATTTATTATCATCATCATCATCAGGTCTTTTTGTCTCCACTGTAGGAGCACGAGAGCACGACCTTCTCTGTACTACCAGAGCCATACTCGGCCAGAGCGCTAGAGCGATTGGCCTACACTCTCCACGCTGGCCAGACGGGTTGAAAAGGTCTCATTGATGTTTGTAAGCTTTGTTTAGCTTGTATTTTATAAGTCGCCTTCTACGACATTCACAGGAGGACTTGGAAGTGGCCCTATTCTACTCTGCCAAAAATCACACGGTTTATTTATTAGTGGCAATTGAATATACCAATTACGATAATATCATAATTTGAAGTACATATGTAGAAGAATAAGTACATCCGGCATTAGATTTGATTTTGATCCAAATTAACATTATCGCCGCTGGAAACATTATCTCATCCCATTAGTTCATCATGGAATGAAGCCAAGGATTATTGAAAAGTACTATTTTGGCATGCAACTGTGTAAGATACTGAAACGAATACATACATAGTTGCCGGCGTTACCGCAAAGACAGTATAATGTTATCATATCGGAAGAAATATTACTTTTAAGGGGCTATCTGAATTTTGCGGGGTCCACTGCTGCTCCCATTTAAAATAAATTATTCGAAAGGGAACATAATTTAATAGAAGATATAATTTAAAACCTTTCAAACTATTTTATGAACTACAGTTTACAGCTGGCTAATGTGCGAAGAAAAGCTTCAAGTTCTCACTCAAATAATTTATTTATACAATGGCATCGCTGCACCTCGCAAATTCATGTATCGGTTAAGGTTACTGCGAACGTTCAAATAAATATATATTTTTTATTCATTAAATATTACAAATCGATTAAAATGATATTGTTATACATAATTGTGAAAGATATTGTAAAAGAAGAATGTAGGTAGTGTACATAACAATACCTACATTCTTCTTTTTCTTATATAAGAGTATGCGCCAAACATCTCGGATAACCGGGATAACATAAACACATACTAATAAGCAAGTTTCCTGGGTCAAAAATAAATTATTTGGCACTGTTAAAAGAATAAAATGTCACAAAATAATGTCACTTGTCATTGATCATATCCATTATCAACGTGATATAAGATTTAATAATGCGGAAAAACTGATATTAAGAGCGCTATTTGACTCTAAGAAACTATGACGTCATTCGTTTTTATTTCATACAAATTCCATAGAAAATGTTTGTTTTGACGTCTAGAAAAAAGTGTCTGATTTGATTTGTTGGAAACTTCTTTATTGCGCATTTATTCCTTAAGGTGTAGATGGCCTAGGACAATAATATCCAAGGGCCTATTCTAAAGCAACTCAGGATAGTACCTACAGTCAATGTAGGGTAACTTTACCACCACGCACTATGCAGCGGTGAGTCGTGATAGAAGAATTTACGAAACTTAAATTTTGACGGTAAATGTTCAGAAGTAAACGATTGACTGTTACCTACCTACACATGCCATTTACAAACTTCAAACCAAAAATAAAATCATTTACAACAATCGGAATAAATTAAAATAAAAGTGAAAATGAAACCTGATTAGAATCACGTAGTCAGAAAAACCCAAGAACTATTATTATAAATAGTGTTTCTGAATATTTTACACATATGACAAGGCAGTGTGTAACAATTATAACGAACTTTACAACGCGCATGTGATTATGTGTAAGTATATGTATGTTTGTAGAAATGTCTATGTGCTACTTAAAATATGATGCCTTAAGCGCTGGATACATAGAAAAGACGTAGGGACACGGACGGGGTGCAGACATTTGTCTTTTCCGCGACGCCAAGCGACGGTTTCATACAAGACACAGAAAGGACGGGGCATGGTACAATAAAATAAGGTATTCTCTTCCTGAGATGGAACTTGACTACGTCACAAAGTGTTGCCACTGATTGTTCTTTTCGGTAAATTTAAAGACTTTCTCAATTAGTTCATGAATATTTAAAAAAATATTAAGTAACTTAGCTATTTAGTATCTCGCGATTCTCGCGTAATTTATCAATTCAATATTTTATAAATTGATATAATGGATTATTAATTCGAAATTGGTATATAAAATTCAAAAATGCATTACGCTCAGGTAATTCAATTTCACACAGTGGCAACATATCAAACTGATGACGTAGTCAAGTTCCACCTACGTCATCAGCTGTCACGGGAAGAGAATACCTTATTTTATTGTACCATGGGACGGGGCAATGACGGGGCGCGCGTCTTATCTGTGTGTTCTGCTTTGCGACGTTTCCATACATTTTGTATGAAACCGTCGCTTGCCGTCGCGGAACAGACATATGTCTGCGCCCCGTCCGCGACGCACGTCTTTTCAGTGTGTCCTGATAGAAGTTGTCAAGATATGTCAGTTATTTTATTGACAGAGCGAGCGAAGCGTCTCAGTTTCGAGATTGACCAAAAATACTTTGTCCGGCTGTCCGTCAGTGTGCCTGTCCGGTTGCTATCGCTTACAGATCGCATTTCTCAACCGATACTGGTGAAATTTTGTAAGTTTCGAGGATTATACGGAATCTTTTTTACGAATCAGTTTTTTGACCTGTTGTAAACTTTAATAACCGGCCAAGTGCGAATCGGATTCGCGCAATAAGGGTTCCGTACCATTATCTATAAAACATCGCGTTTAATGATGGGAGCCCCTCTTAAATATTTATTTTGTTTTTAGTATTTGTTGTTATAGCGGCAAAAGAAATACATAATTTGAAAAAAATTCAACTATCTAGCTATCGCGGTTCTTGAGATACAACCTGGTGACAGACAGACGGACCGTAAGCGAAGTCTTAGTAATAGAGTCCCGTTTTTACCCTTTGGGTACGGAACCCTAAAAATGATATGTATTTACATATTTCAGCCATTTCGAAAATTGACGAGGACGCATATTGCCCTAGGACTTTACGTTCTGTATGTAATAGGTACTTTTATTAATTCTGTGGTAAAGCCAGCTAGATTCGTCCAGTTAATCGAATAGCAATAAGCTCGAAAACTTGGCCAGAGCTGCCAGAGGTCTTGACCTACACTCTCCACGCTGGCCAGAGGGGTTGTAGAGGTCTCAATGATGTTCATAAGCTTTGTTTAGCTTGTATTTCCTAAGTCGCCTTCTACGACATCCACGGGAGGTCTTAGCGTGGCCCTATTCTACTCTGCCGGAAACCACATGGCAGTAACCGAATTAAGGATATCTAGTACCTGGGTGACCGAGTTTGCTCGGTTACATCTCAAACATTAACTAAATTTTTTTAAACTTGTCTAAAAACAATACAAAATAAAAAATTATATATAAACTTGAACATAAAAAAAAAACAAAAGTAAGTCACCCAGTGGGATTCGAACCCGTAACAGTCTTTCTAGCGGTCCGCATTCTTAACGGCTGAGCCAAACGGATAGCGGCCGGCGCGAAGAAATTAGCGACCATATTCTGCGTGGAAAGAAAAACGCATGAAAAGTCGAAAACACGCGTTTTCCTAAACATAAGACTAATCTAGATCGATTATTCACCCCCGAAAACCCCCATATACCAATTTTCAGCAAAATCGTTAGAGCCGTTACGAAGTTAACAGAAATTTATAAATATATAAACATATAAATATATAAATATACAAGAATTGCTCGTTTAAAGATATTAAGGATTAAGGATATCTATATGGTGGAAAATCAGTGAAACAAACATTCGAGTGGTCAACGTTCAAGATACATCCACTGTTAATCAACAGATTTATCTTTGACGAAGTGATCGATAGCAAAATAAATACAAAAAATAAATGAAATAAACACATCAGATGCCATAGACAGACACTAGCGTCAAATTTATAACCCTCTCTTTTGTCTTTGGTTAAAAACAAGAACCGTTAACCGCTAAAATGATAAATATTAGTAAAAAATATTCTCTATCACCCTCTGACCTTTGAAGGGCAGAATGTTATTTGTCCACGTCACTCACTTTTCTCCACTATATGACAGGTCGCTGTCTATGTGTCATAATTATTTAAACATGCAGCAAATACAGCTGTTTTCATGTTAAAATTCAAACCACGGTTTTGGGATTCATCTACGGCCAAGTGATGAAGATGATAGAAAATGCTCGAAATTGCGTAATCTTAAATAAATACAGGAATATCAGCAGCTGTATTTGACGGTAACTTGAATAGAAGTTTAATTGCAAGGCAAATTAAAAAAAAAAACTTGTTTTAATAGTTTCACACGTAAACGCCATCTAGTGATGAGCGGAGGAACTAAATAGTAGAACTTATATCCGTAGCGGCATCAATTTTTTGCCAAAGTACAAAAACCCCGACATTCGAACGTTAATCCTCAATAACTTTTAAACGGTCGAACCGATTTTCATCAAACATAGCTAAGAACAACCGCAAAGGAATTTGCTTTTACGTAACAAAACAGAATCGCAATCGGTCTATCCGTTCGAGCGCTACCATGCCACAGACAGACATAGCGAATAGCTTCAAACTTATGACAGGCTTCTTTTTCATCGGGGGTTAAAACGCGTCATCTACCATATGGAGACTATATATCTACTAGATAATGCAATAAATATACCAGGTCGACAGCCGTGAACTGTGGGATTGCAGATACAGATAGCAACCGTCGCACGTATGCTAATACATTATCACATCTGCATCCCTGACGGGCTAGACAGACTCCAGGGCCGTGAGACCCAAAGGCCTTGCTTAGAGTAATGGTGGCCGTTAAGATGGAATAAATAACCTTTGTAGGGTTCCGAATTTGCGAATGCCGACGTCTAAAAACTAATTATCGTATCGAATTCGTATGAAATTTCACTTTTCCGAGTACATTTTGTAAAAATTGGTCAAATCATTAATCTGTTCAACCTACTAAGCGCTGATAGTTTTCCTTTTAACTTCATAAGTACCTGGGCGACCGAGCTTTGCTCGGTTATATCTCAAACATTAACTACATTTTTTGAAACTTGTCTAAAAACAATAAAAATTAAAAAATAATATATAAACTTGAACATTAAAAAAAAAACAAAAGTATTAAATATGTGTATACTACTTAGACAAATCGAAAAATGGGCTTTACAAGTTTACAAAATTTTTAAAAGACATGACAAGAAATCAAAATAGTGATAGATTGCTAGCCGCATTGCCTAATAAGATGATTCAATTCTCGCCAATTCCCTCTATCGGCTTTAACGATACGTTTTGGTGAATAGTATCCGACTATACAAATACAGGATATTTTTAGTTTCATTGTTAGTTAGTTTTTATTCGCGACTCTGATTGCACTCTGACAAACATAAAACACAAGAATATACATAATATAAGGTCTAACAAGAAAGAGAAAGTTGAAAATTGTTCAGTATCACGGACTGAATTCACCCTTAAAATAGCCTCAGCATATTTTTTAGACCTTATGCATATAAAGCGTGGTAAAGATTATTATTTCTGTAAAGTCACTTTTGAGTTTTTTTTTCTTCAAATTCCGATTATACTTCTAAACAATACATTTTTTGGGCGAACGGCAATGAAAAGTTTTTGCCGCATTTCGAACTAGGCACATGTTTACATTACCCGCGTAGGTCAAAACGCCTACACCAGTCTTTCCCAAAGTGGGCGATAACGCCCCCTTGTGGGCGCTGCAGGTCTCAAGGGGGGCGGTAAGAGACCCAGAAAGAAAATGTTTTTTTTTTTGCTAGGAGCTTTATTTAGCTAGGAGGCCTCTTAAACAACGACTGCAAGAGCTCTCGACTCTCAACAACAACTTGTGAACATCAACTAATATGAATTAAAAGATTGCTCAAACTCGGTTCTATATTTCTCATATATCTCATATATCTGAATATAGAAAAAATGAAAATCATGTCAATCGGTTCGCTCCGTTAAAGTTGCGTTTCAATAATCATTCTTATTGGCAGGTGGAGCCCGTAAGAGTTAACTTGAGACCTAAGCGCCGTTGTATGTTACCTACTGCGCTCAGGTTTCAAGTTGCGGGTTATAGTAAAAGTTTTGTTTAGAATTCTCCGTTAATATACATATATAGGTCACAATAATTAATTAATTTAATTTGAAGTTATAGTGGTTTTTAAATAGGTGAAAAAATGGGGGCGCTAAAAAATATTTATTCTCAAAGTGGGCAGTAGACAAAATAAGTTTGGGAACCACTGGCCTACACCAACCGTTAGGGTTGCCACTCGTGCTTTATAATAAAGTATTGTACGTTATTTCAGGTAATTGAACTCTATACTTTATGAGAACAATAAAGTACACAAAAATACTTTATTTCGTATGATTTGATTTCTTTGGGATTTTTAATGTCAATAATGTCGGTGTCATTGTCACAATTTCTTGATTGTTTTGTGCGAAGCGGTTTGAGTGCAATAAGATTACGATTTAAAGTTTTATAGATTTATGCCAATTCAATCATGGACAAGAATACTCCACATACACCTACAAAACGTAATTTCGATTGTGAAACGGATCAAATAGATTGTGAATATGTTACACCGAAAAAATATTATAAAAAAAAATTATTTGCCAATACAGAAAAATAAAAGATTGCAGAAGTATAAAAGTCAGTGGGAAATCGTACATGGTGATTGGTTAAATACTGACTGTAAAGATGCTGTGCAATTGTTTAGTAGAGATACTAATTTGATACAAACTGCAAAAAGCAATAAAAAATATGTTTTTAATCATAATAATAAATAAATAAAAATTGTACTTTTGATACTATGTACTTTTTTTCTTACCTATAATAACCAATGTACTTTAACTGCCTGAAAAAAAGGTGGCAACCCTACCAACCGTGTCCGTAACAAGAGTAACAACAGGGGGGTTACTCCATTAAATAATACGTTAGTCGTCCGATAGTGGCGGCCTATTTCCATGTCAAACCTAATTAGACTTTATCAGCATACTTTAGTGCCCAATGTTGCTTGACACTTCTTCTTATCGTGTGTGTTAGTGACTAACACTAGTGTCAGAGATTTTAAACCGCCTTAAAGGCCTCTGAATTGGTTTTAGGTAACGACCAATGTCAAAGACAGTGACCGGGACCGATGGCTTAACGTGCCCTCCGAAGCACGGATCATCTTACTTATCAGACAATCAGGTGATCAGCCTACAACGTCCTAACCAAACTAAGACAACAACACAAAGTCGTTGCCCCCGCCGGGAATCGAACCCGCGACCTCCGGGTATGAGCCGAACGCTCTAACCACTACACCACGGAGGCAGTTCTTATTCAGAGGCTTGACATTGAATCGCAGATACGCAGTAACGTCCGTCTTGCGTACCGCTTTGGAGTAACCCCCCAGCTTCGATGCCAAAACTAGGTAGCAACAGTATTCTGGGTAATATAAATTTTTTGAAATCATTGTTCATTATAGGTGGATTTAATAATAATGGTTGATAAGCACGTGTGCAGTAGCACGTTTCGTCATATGATAATAACGTTATGTGCAACATTTAGGCCCAACGCAGACGACAGACTATCCGTGACGCACTTTTCAGTCTGTGATAGTCTGTGAAAATAGAACCTACGCAATCATACGCAGTAACGCACACGACGCGCGCCGGACTTTTTGCGTTACTGCATGTGATTCCGTGGGTTCTATTTTCACAGACTAAAAAGTACGGCGCGGTCTAGTCTGTCGTCTGCGTTGGGCCTTATAGGTAGAACTGTTAGCGTATTAGTTCTTATTATAGTAGTGGCTATGTGAGCTGTAGAATCGCGAGTCCCCCTCACCCGCTGAAGTTTATCGGATAATAATTAAATTTTTAACAAAAAAAAACAACCGACTTCAATTTATTTCAGGAGTTTTCTCCATATCTCCGAAGTTCTTCATCACATCTTCACCAAATTAATATGGGACCAACTTTGGAGTAAGGGCTTTCAAATAAAAAAAGAATCATCTAAATCGGTCCACGGTTGACGAAAATATCGCGTAACATACATACAAAAAAAACATACAATCGAATTGATAACCTCCTCCTTTTTTGAAGTCGGTTAAAAAAGATGAGTCTGATGGTAACAAAACAGGTTTATGACATATTTGTTGGAACGAAGTTCCTAATCGCGCGTTGAGAAAGGGGGCTAGACGGAAAAAATTAAGAAGAAAAGTTGTAACGACACTTTTTGCTATATAGTTGTAAGTGCGGCGTGCGCGTGTTTCTCTGTCTGTCTCTCTCTCTCTCCTAATTAATCGAAAGGAACTTCGTTCCATCCGGGTGTCCCTCCACCTCTCAAGTTTTTTTTAAATGGCTAAAATGTGATTTTTTTAAGTTTTCAACTACCATATTTTCGCGGTTTGGAAAGATTTTGAAAAATTGAATCCCCAAAAAAATTCGATATGATTGTCAAACCTTCTCAGAAAATTTCACAAGAATCGGTTAAGAAATGCTACCTGTAGGCGAGAACAGACAGACTGACCCGACAGCCGGACATAAGCATTTTTGGGTAATCTGAGCGAAGTGTCTCAGTTTCGAGACACTTCGCTCGCTCGTTCGCAAATTTTTCGAGATCTGGCCGCGAAAAATTTGCTGCTTCCATTTGAAATTAGTTGTTTTTCGCAAAAATGCTAAAAGAGCTTCAAGTTCCCCCTTTAAGCTTTCCGGCTTTTTACAAGCTTATAATATTGTTTCACCTGTCCCTTTGTCTGTCTGTAATCAAATCTTGCAAGTTTAATTTGACCCACTTCTCGGTTTCCAAGTGAGCTAAAATTTTGCACGCAATAACAAAATCTTTCTAGTTTTTGTAGGCTGCCATTTTAACTTCTAAAGTGCCAATCAAGACAATGGTATAAAGAAGCAAATAAGAAACCCATTCACAAAAATCCTTTAATTTACTGCCATTCCGTTGATCGGCTTTACGTCAGGAAATAGATGGCATTACTGGCCTATGATATTGACTTACTCGTAATTTCTCGTACATATTTTTCCCTCAAGACTTGCTCGACCTTCATTATACGAATCAAAGCTTTCCCTAAATAGAATAAAATCAGGCTCACGTTTACGGTACAATGTAGCCGATTGGATATACCGACTGGCATAGCACCAAGAATCATAACATATATTAACGGAACTTTATACCATTTTGATAAATAAACATAGTTCCGTATTAGATTCACGTGAGGACTGCGCACATAAAATACAGATATTACAGAAGCTGAAGAAATCCTGATCTAAAAAAATCCGTTCTGTTGACGGCGGCAGAGT
Organism: Acrobasis consociella; assembly: GCA_963555685.1. Taxonomy (NCBI): domain Eukaryota; kingdom Metazoa; phylum Arthropoda; class Insecta; order Lepidoptera; family Pyralidae; genus Acrobasis; species Acrobasis consociella. Next base: position 3,063,287 of record OY743121.1, read on the forward strand.
GAGTTGGATATGAGGGAACAGGGGCTGCTAATATGGTAAATAATAGAAAGAATTTCTGGTTAAAAATCGTACCTGATCAAATCATTATTTGTTAATCATAGAAAAAAATACGTATACCGAGCAAAAAAAGGCGAGAATAAGAACTCTGATGACGAGAATAAGAACTCCTTAATAATGTTATAATTACATATTTTAGAGCTTTAAAAAGATCTAGAGACCAGAATGTCCGGGACTCAAAGCAAGCAAAATAAAGTCATTTTGAAGATGTGTCCGATCTGTATCGTATTTATTTGTGACTAACATTTGTATGCGTAACAGGCCAAGATAAGTTAGAAGTACTAGGTAGCTCGGTAGGTGCTAGGCAAGGCACTGACTATTGCCTATTGTGAGGATATCTATTGACAACACGGCACGTACAGAATACTTTTCTATGCTTCTCCAAGTTAGTACAGTAATATTGCATGATGGCTGCTGTAAGTCAAATACTAAAGAAGTACCTACCTAATTAAAATAAACGTGGAACCACGGACTATGCTATAAAAGATCACGATAGTAGTAAAATAAAATTAAAAAAGTAAAAAATAGCCATTTCCGTGCAAACTAGTTCAGCCGCCGCAATTTGACTGTTTTTTAGTATCATTCTACTATAGTGTTCTAGTATAGCCCGTAGTTTGATTTATTAACGGGTTCTCCCTTCTTTAGTTTGATCAGACATATTTGAATAGTCAAATTGTAGGTAATTTAACGTATTACAAAACGTTTATAATAGACGCTTTTGGCGTAGGATGTAAGGAAAAAAGTAATTGACGAAAAACTGACAAACTGTCGGAGATTTTTTGCAGTCCCCCCCCCCCCCCCTCTTTTTGCACAGGGTCCTCGAGGTCCAAAACTTGACAAAATGTTAATTAACCATCCCTGAACAACATCTCCAAGTTTCATTAAATTCCGACCTTTTTCCACCAAACTCCACATTTTGCGACTCGTCGACTGGACTATTACATATTTTGGAATAATCATAGCGAGGTGTAGGTTTGTTGCAAACCACTAGTAATACTTGCGCTATGAATTGTAATCGGCGGACTTAAGGCTCCTCCTTGCGCTAGCGACCTTGAAAACACAAAAAAATTAATTTCTCTTTCTGTAAGTGAGATTATTAGAAACCCTCCTACAACGTTTTAGCTAGTATCCTGAAGTTTCATTAGAACCTCGAAAGTCATTGAAATACTATCCGGTTTAGAAACCTTTACAAAAAGAGTCAAAAATGGCCGTTTTTAGTATTTTTTGCAAAGGAAAATTCAGGGTATTTTATTTCAATGATTTTCGAGGTTCTAATGAAACTTAAGGATACTAGCTAAAAAGTTGTAGGAGGGTTTCTGATAATCTCACTTACAGAAAGAGAAATTAATTTTTTTGTGTTTTCAAGGTCGTTAGCGCGGGGAGGACCCTTAAGGCCGTAGGCCGCTGTGTGCTCTGTATCTAGGCAAAATTTTATCGGGTATACATACAGCGACAGCTCATTGCCTATTTAGAAGAATAAGTTCGCCTTATCGTTTATTTGATAAACTAAAACTTTAATAATCAGCAAACAATAAAACAATCAGTCAGTGTTCATATAATAAACACAAGAAAGAAGCAGTCAGCGTTTAAAAATATAAATCGAGCCCAGGAACAAGATTTATACAGCCGCAAAGTTTGAAATAACATCCAAGTTGAAAGACAGCGCGAATGAAGCCGCAAAATTTCGCCAGTCGAAGCGACCGTCTTTGTTAACAAAAACGAGCATACAGAAATGGCACTTTAGATTTGCCAACGGACTTTACATGCAATAGTTAGTTTATAGAACTCACAATCCTGCTATACAGTAACTAAGTCTACCGTAAACAAAAGCGTTGCTCTATCTATACACATACGTACACATAGGCTTCTATTGTATCGGTAGACTAACCCAGTAACCAGTGACATGCATTTATCGTTGGGACGGAAAAGCTTACCCCTCTATCCCAAAAATCCCCGAAGCTACAGAACAAAACAGGAGTTACTCCAGACTTGACACTTTATCATCATACATAAATGCCCTATGTTGCTTGCTTGTTTGCGCAGAACGCAGTCTTGCGTACTACTTTTAGAGTAATCCCTCAGGACATTCAGATGAGGAGTATGAATGTTGTCTAAGTATTCAATTTTTCCGCCGTTTGGTTTCCGGCAGAGTAGAATAGGGCCACTCCAAGGGAGGATCCGTGTTCGTGATGTCTAACAAGGCGACTTAAGAAATACAAGCTAAACATTAATTAAACCTTTCCAACCCGTCTGGCAAGCAAGGACAGTGTAGGTCAAAGCCTCTGGCTGCTCTAGCCAGGTATGGCTGTAGTAGTACAGATTGAGTCGTGCTCCTACAGTTGAGACCAAAAGACCTGATGATGTCGAGAATACTTGTAGAGCTTTAGAGCTCTAATTTTCGCTAGCATTTGTAGCCAATGTAAGTGACTTATCTTTCTATACTGTCAATATTTATGCCGCCGCCCTGTTGCTATGCGTTCGCCGGTTGCCAGGGACGGTGTATGTTCCTAGTGCTTCCCCCGAGCCCGCAAATCACAGGAATTGACTCGAATCCAACTACAATTTAACGTTTAGACTTTCAGACGTAGTCTCTAGAGAATACAGCACAAAAACCTGGATAAATCTTATACCTTTAAACGAGCAATTCTTGTATATTTATTTATTTATATATTTATATGTTTATAAATTTCTGTGTTCTCGAAAACGGCTCTAACGATTTCGCTGAAAATTGGTATATGGGGGTTTGCCGGGGTAAACAATCGATCTAGATAAGTCTTATGTTTGGAAAAACGCGTGTTTTCGAGTTTTCATGCGTTTTTCTTTCCACGCAGAATATGATCGCTAATTTCGTCGCGCCGGCCGCCATCCATTTTGGCTCAGCGGTTTATGATGCGAAAGAAAGAGTGTTACGGGTTCGAATCCCACTCGGTGACTTACTTTTGTTTTTTTATGTTCAAATTTATATATTTTTTTTTATTTTGTATTGTTTTTAGACAAGTTTAAAAAATGTAGTTACTGTTTGAGATGTAACCGAGCAAAGCTCGGTCGCCCAGGTACTTGTATATTATATAGTATTATTTTATTATGTGTAATTATATTGTATTGCTTTTTGTGCCGCATGATTTTCTCTGTTTATCCCTATGGTTGACTGGAAGAATATGCTCTTAACTAAGGATGGTCCGCCATTTGTTATAAGTATATTTGTAATGGCTGCTCTGGTAGTACAGATAGGGTTGTGCTCCTGCAGTGGAGACAAAAAGACCTGATGATGATATTTGTACTTTGGAATTGGAACCTATAAAAGACGACCCGATATAGAAATTTTTGCCGCAACGAGTGAGAAAATCCACCCAAGTTGAGAAAAGGAGGGAGGGGGAGAAGACTATTCACACTATTTCATTCAGTTTTCTGGACAATTAAGGGGCTACCTGAATTGTACGGGTCTAGTGCTGTCCCCATTTGAAATAAATTATTTGAAAGGAAAAGGATTAGTACACATTAGGCAAAAGTGGCCGTTTTTCACAAATGTGCATAGAAGAGCTACACGTTCTCACTTTATCTGTTAACGTACGTAGTTCATAAAATAGTCCTCCATGGCGAAGTGGTCCCTATGGCAGTCCGCCACCCTGAGGTTCCGGGTTCGAATCCCGGTCAGGGCAAGTTGTAAAATGGAAAATTTGAAAAAGGCTTTCAAATTTTCCTGGGTCTTGGATGTTTATCTAGGTATATGTATTTGTTACTAAATATAGTATAGTTGAGTTAGGATCCCATAAATCTCGAACTTTCTTTGGGGTTAGCGCAATCGGTGTCATTTGTCCCTATATATTTATTTATTTTATTCATTTATTTATCCAGGGCTTAATCATGACATTCATGACTAAATTTTAAATAATTTGCATTCTTCGACCCATATTGCATTTGTATTAAATATGGTAGTGAATTATACATTGTCATATTATGAGGATATCTTTGTGACGGAATGTATACAAAACTGTCGATGGATTGATTGATTATAAATTATAAGTATGAGATTTCTTTCAATAGATCTTCAATCCTGAAGTGGTTACGTCCCGTAATAACGTAAACTGACCACCTCTTGTCGGTCTTATTAACAATGAAACTTTCATTTCAGCTTATTTAAATTCTTTGAAATGAACACCACGATCACTATATTAAATTGTGAAGATAAGCAGCTGGTAAATTCTTAGTTTTTTTTCGTCCAGACCAGCATGGAAGAGTGGAGAGCGTAGGCCAAAACCTATGGCTGTTTCGTCATGTATGGCTCTAGTAGTACAGAGAGGGTCGTGCTCCTGCAGTGGAGACTAAAAAGGCCTGATGATGATGATAAAGCATGGAAGACTACTTCTTGTGCAGATCGTAAAAGCCGATCGAGGAAATGGGCGAGATTTTAATCATGTTACGAAACGACGCGGCTAGCAAATTCCTATTTTGATTTCTTTTTCCATCTTAACACCCACCATTACGCTATGCGTGACCTTTAGGCCCCTTTAGGTCTTACGGCCCAGGCTCTGTCTATACCCTAAGGGATAAAGACGTGATAATATATAATTTTTAAAGAGAATTTCTATAGGCTGCCCGCCCACATCCGATAATCGGTGACCGATTTTTTGTAGAAGAAAAATAGAACGTACCGATTGCAATAGTGCAACTCACACGTCCCTACAAAAGTAGGTCCGAAATTGATACAAAAAAACATCGGCCCGACTATCGATCCTACAAAAAGTCTGACATGGGCGGCCACCCTAACAAATTAGACTTTACGTGTGTTTGTGTTTGAAAGGCGTGGACGCCGCGTCAACCATTCTATCAATTCCCATTCGATTCGAACAATACCAATACGATAAAGCTGGTACAGTTATTGTTTTTCTGACGGCACAAGGTTAGAGGCGCTTGGCAACTGGCTGTCGACGAGCCAGCACGGCGTGGCACCGGCCGGTCTGAGCTGGAAGTTCTAGAACTCGCAATTTATTGGAATGGCTGACGTTTGCTGGTGGGAGTTACAGCATTTAATCTAGGGCACTTACAGACGAACGACGGCACGCCAGCGACGACAGCAGGCGACCAGGGGGGGTTACTGCATTAAATAATACGTTAGTTGTATGGTAGTAACTACCTCCGTGGTGTAATGGTTAGAGCGTTCGGCTCATACCCGGAGGTCGCGGGTTCGATTCCCGGCGGGGGCAACGACTTTGTGTTGTTGTCCTAGTTTAGTTAGGACATTGCAGGCTGATCACCTGATTGTCCAATAAGTAAGCTGATCCGTGCTTCGGAGGGCACGTTAAGCCGTCGGTCCCGGTCACTGTCTTTGACATTGGTCGTTACCTATAAACCATGTCAGGGGCCTATAAGGCGGTTTAAAAATCTCTGACACTAGTGTTAGTCACTAACACACACGATAAGAAGAAGCAGTAACGTCCGTCTTGCATACTGCTTTTGGAGTAACACGGGGCGCCCGTCTTTTCTGTGTGTTCTGTTCCGTGACATTTCTATACCAGTCGCTCGCCGTCGCGGAAGAGACATAATGTCTGCGCCCAGTCCGCGTCTTTCTATGTGTCCAGCGCTTTATGAAGAATCTTTTACTGTCCAAAACTCGTCTATCGCGTCACAGCATGCGATTTCATAACCGTCTAGCCGTCAAATTAATAATATAGACAGAAAAGCAGAATTGTGAAATTCGCTCCGAATGAGTGATCCGACCTATGAATAAATTCATAGTTACATAGGTAGTTATTCAAATTTAGACCCACGCGCATACATTTGTTTTATTTTAGTCTTCAACTTTCAACCTTGAAGTGGTCAGCCACGATGGTCATTTTAACTTAGGGTCACCAATCAAGCTTGCGACCCCATGCTCCTTTATCCCTAAAGATGTCATAATTTATCTGATACCATACTCAAAACCTACAAAACCGTATATCATTTATCTAGAGAGCGTAACATATACATATTTAACTAACTGTTGCAAAAAAAACTGGGTACTCCTGCTCTGGCTCATTTCTGCGTGGTAACGCGGCAAGTGTTCTGGGCACCTTTGCACCAGAAACGCTAAGAGCGGGTTGTAATTTTATTTTGTACTAGCCGAAGCCCGCGACATCGTTCGCGTGGACTTAATGTCTCCGGAAAACACAGCGGATGCAACCGGAAACTACTAAGATGAGATCGAAAACCATTAAACTAGTTCGTAATATAATGATGTAGTAATAAATGCCTATCTCAAACACATGCCGTGTGGTTTCCCGCAGAGTAGAATAGGGCAACTTCAAATCCTCCCGTGGATGTCGTAGAAGGCGACATACAAGCTAAACAAAGCAATGCAAAGAAATACAAGCTAAACCATCAATGAGACCTCTTCAACCCGTCTGGCCAGCGCGGGGTGTGGGCCAAATCCTCTGGCTGCACTGGCCAAGTATGGCTCTAGTAGTACAGAGGGTCGAGCTTTTGCAGTGGAGACAAAAAAGACCTGATAATAATGATATCCCAAACCCAATTTTCCACCTAATATTATAAAAGCAAATGTGAGTTTGTATATATGTTCGTTTGTTTGTTACACTTCACGCTTCAACCACTGAACCTGTTTACATGACATTTGGTATGGATAAAGTTTAAGACCCAGGGAAGGACACAGGATATTTTTTATCCCGAAATTCCCACAGGGAGGGAAGCCCGCGAGTATAGTTAGTTAACAATTAAAAAAGAACTAAAAGCATCTGACGCATCAGCTTCATGAAATCGTCGCGTATGATTTCTTTACTTTTATATAATAATTACTTTGTCAATTAATTTTAAATGAATAAAAAAAGGTATAATATTGTATTTATTAGGTATGTACCCGTCAAAGAAAAATTCACAGGACACGACCGATATCTGAATTTAAAAATTACTTTATTAAAAAATAGGTTTAAATTACTTTTTAAAAAATAGGAAAACCGGGGAATCGTAACATATCACTGAAATCAGTATTTCCCGTCATAGGAAAATCTATAGGCTTTTTTATGTCCCATGTAACATCAGTAGAATATGACGCGATGATTTCGCGAAATTGCGTATAGTTTGATGTTATAATTTAAGTACATGTTTTTTACCTAAACTCGCTTATTCATAGGAAATATGAAATGTTTGCCAAACCTGTTTTAGTAACATATATTTAGTCTCGTTCCTACTGTGCCAAATATTGAAAAGAGATAAAGACTAGGGATGCAACGATACCGATACGATAATCGTATATCGGCGATTATCGTAAACCTTTACGATCATTCGTTATCGTAAATATTACGATACGATATTTTTACGATACATTTAATTTAAAAAATTTTAATTTTTACTGTTTCGTGTGAAACGAGACGCATAACGCGTCAATTTCTGAACGCTTCGCATTTTCTTCGTCACTTTTGGCATTGACAGTTTTAAGCCGGCAGGCAAGACTGATACACAGTGATGATGAGAGAAACCGACTTAAGGGAAAAAACTTAAATATGTTGTGTTTTCTGAATAAGGATTTGCCAGTTATAAATTACGACTACAATTAAAATTAATTAATAGTCAGTAAATGTAACAAAAAGTAACAATTTAAAATATAAGTAAATGATGAAAATTGATAAAATTAATAAATATATTGATTAAAAATGCATAACTTTTTTTTATACTTTTACTTTGTCTTACAATTGTACGTAGTATATTATTACTCTGTGCTTACAATAATAACATACAACAAAGCTTCCAATAAATTCATCAAAATGGTATTAAACAAATATCGTAATGCATTCGTATCGTAATTCGTTATCGTCTTTGGCCATTACGATGTATTCATCATTTGTATTGGTATCGTAATAGCCGTATCGTTGCATCCCTAATAAAGACAAAACACATTTAAACTAAATAAGTTTAGCAAAACTTTAATATGTTTTATAGGAATGAATGAGAGGGTTTATAATATGTAATCGGTAATTTTGATGACCTCTTGTTTTGTTACAATGCTTCTAGGATTGTATGTCCACGCGGGGAAGTCGGGGAACGGGTTTTTTCGTCGGGAAAACCTTTTACGACTCTCCTGTTTCACTAGTTATTTCTTATCTATCAGTTGGAATATTTAAATAATATTGATAATAGTTAGGGAGGCGAGGTAGCTAAATGGCGTAATTCAACGGCGCCGTCGAGACCTATCAAAATCGAAAGATAAAATAATTTCGAAAAGAAAAGCTCGTATGGTAAAAACCATTTTAGCGTTGGGTTTGACGTGTACGGTTTTTCAAAAATGTTAAAAAAAACAGTTACTTGGGCATTCTCGAGCGCGTCAGATATTCATACTACGTATGCCCCAAGTGCATCTGATAACAACGGTATACTAATCTGCCGGTTTGCGTGGTGGGGGTAGGCATGTAAAGTAGTCAAAAATGCAAAAAAAAAATTTACTCGAGCGCGTCTGGTTTTCGGAAGGGGTGTTAAGTAAGCCCCAAGGAAGCTCCCTTTAAAAAAACTGACGATTTCGGCGTGACGATAAGTTACGATGAATTTTTGAAAATGAAAAAAAAAAAAGTTTTTTTGAAATACTCGAGCGCGTCAGATTTTCATAGGGGAGGTTTATCTCGGTATCCTGAAAGCATATTTTTTTAATCTGACAAAAAAGTTGGTGGGTTCTCTTAATCTGACCGAAAAAGGTTTTTTGTTTTTTTTTTTTTCCTTTCTTTCTCCTTGATAAAACGGGGAATTTAAGAATGACAATAAAGCGATAGATACAACCAACGTAAATGTTTATTTAAACTTTTTTTTTGTAAAATGTATCGTTCGTGACTTATATGCCGCAACGCGTTCTAAGGAAGACGAAATGGCTCCTCCACACTTCCGGTCATGCGGAAACCGGCAGATTTTGTATTTTTAGTAAGTTTTAGATTATATTCTTAAAAATAAAAAATAAAAAAATCGCGCTTGAGAATGCCGGATTAACGTTTTTTTTTTAAAAGTTCGCGACCCTATAACTCGGCGGCGTCAAGGACTTATCGTCAGATTAGTTAAATTTAGTCTTTAAACACTAAAATCAACCCCCAATATTTTAATCTGACGCGCTCGAGTATTTCAGACTATCGATTTTTTTTTACTAATCTGATCGTCTATCCTAGGCGCGCATCACTACATATAGAGCTAAATACTTTACAAGGTTGTTCTATTAGGTCTAAGGTATCTCTCATATCTTAAACTGCCACGCTCGAGTATTGCCGAAAATTCCCCTTTTCGCCTCCCTAACCATAAGCCTTTTTATATGCAATGAATACGTAGTAAAATTACATAATGCCGATGTATTCAGGTTTTTTTACAAACTTTTATTTAGTTTTATCTTTCCCGTTTTCTGTCTGTCTCGTCATCATTTCAACCGCATAACGTCCACTGCTGGACATAGGCCTCTCCCAAAGTTTACCAAAATGACCGATCAAGAGCGGCCCGCATCCATCTGTCTGTCTGTCTGTAATCAAATCTTGCAAGTAAAATTTGACCCACTTCCCGGTTTCTTATTGAGCTGAAATTTTGTAAACATACGTATATCGTGTGACAATGCAATATTGTGATGACATGGAGCTGATCTGATCATGGAGCCGGAAGGTGGCCAATAGGAACTCTGTAATAAAACTCTAATTTGGGCTCGTTTGATTCGTCTTGAGAAGCACTTTTTTGGAAAAGTTAATTGTTTTTGATAAAACCTTGTTTCAAAAAATTTATGACTGAGGTAGTATATCCCTACAAGTATATCCTTTTTTTCCTCAGCAATAAAACTCAATGATTTTATTCAGATATCGAAAATGACCTGTGACACGGGTTTTCTTTCGACGGGAAATAACTGATATGTTATCTTATCATTCTCCGGCACTGATTTCAAATCAGTATTTCCCGTTATAGGAAAATCCAAAGGTCGCAGGTTCGATATCTGAATAAAATTTTACTGCTGTATAATCATAAATCATTAGCATTGTGTAATTTTTTACAAGTATTCATTTCAAATAAAAAGGCTTATCAATTATTTAGATATAACGAATAGATAAGAAATAACTAGTGAAACGGGGAAGATGTTACAGGTTTTCCTGACGTAAAAGCCCGTTCCCCGTGTACTACATACAATACAATCATAGAAGCGTTGTAACAAAAAAAGAGGTCATCAAAATTCCGATTAGGTTTTTATTATGTAAGATATAGAAAAACATCCATTCATATAAAAATATCAAAGATTTGCTTAACTTATTTTAGTTAAAATATGTTTTATCTTTATATCTCTTCAATATTTGACATTGTAAGAACGAGACTAAATATATTGTTTATTAAAAATTAACATGTTTTTGTCTATGCTAATTGTACCTGACAATTAGCAGTACTTTTTTCACTCTTGTTACCTTTGCCGCTATTGTTCGGACCGGCTATTCAGTGTGTCAGTCAATGTAATTTTTGTATAATTAAAAATTCAGTTTAAACGCTGGATTTTATTGCAAACCGCTACCCCAATGTACTAGAGGTGGATGCCTCTAGTACCGGACCTAGGACCGGATAACTAGTTACATATATACCTAACTAAAACAGGTGTAGCAATCATTTGATATTTTTCATGAATAAGAGTAATTTGTAAGTTTTTGGAGAAAATGCTGCAGTACAGTTTGTTGCCGCTTCTTCTGTACTTGCACTTAGGAACCTGCGATAAACTTAGCTGAAAGTAAATGATCTGACATAAACAATTACCAATTATAAAATCTAAATTATCAAGTAAAAAAATATCCAAAGATAAATAAATGATTTTTACTGTTATTAGTTAGCCGACTCACAGTAAGTCGGCCAGCGACCATGATGGCAGAAGGGCCGTCGAAATATCTGTCAAAAAACGATATCAATCGCGGTAAGTCCCGTAATACTAATAACAGTAATTGTGACCGTGAAACTCTTAAATCATATAAATGATTTTTACTTTGACTTTGTTCAGGTAAAAACTACGTACGAGTACATTATAGCATCAAACCATACGCAATTTCGCGAAATCATCGCGTCATTTTTTACTGCATGTTACATGGGACACAAAAAAGACTTGAGACACATAATTGCAATGCAAGACAGCGAAGATGACTTTTCACATTGTATTATACAAAGAGCCGAGCTGCAAAGCGGAACAGGAACAATGGTGTAACATAAAAAGTGAGCCAAATGAGCGCTCAGTCTAGATTTTTTGCGCTGCATTTTTTCAGTTTGGAGATTGACGTCTTAGCGATATTTCCCGACGGGTGAGGAATTAGTGACAGAATGAAGACCTTACTGCATTGTTAATTTTATACATAATGTACTATATATATTAGGTCTAATTAAATATACTCAACAACATACTCAACAACTTTCCCAAGGGAACATATACGTCGAAATATGAAAAAAAAATCTTATTTTAGCTTTCCATACAAACTCGGATCAGCTCTGTGTAAAAACCAGTAATCTTATCAAATCACCTAGGTTACGTAGCGGACCCCAGGCTCTGAAACGTTACCGCTGAGGATGCAACCGGGAATACTTTCGGATGGTGATGACTACAATGGACATATTTTATGTAATTTTTTATAAGAAGATTGAAGTTAAAAAGTATTTCCATAATGACATGTGGCCAAGTACCCAAGATATTATCAAAAATCATAATGGTATGAAGCGCTTATCCTACATCTACTCATATCTATGTAATAACTTATGTAACGTAATATTGTAAACGTTTCTACTAAAAACGAGGTCCAATTTTTAATAGCAGGTTTATTTCTAACCCCCGTCAAAAAAGAGAAAGGATGTTACAGTTTGACGCTAATGTCTGTCTGTCTATGGCATCGTATTGCTCGAACGGATGGACCGTTTTTTTACGTGAAAGCAAGTACCCTTGCGGTGGTTCTATGTTTGATGAAAATCGGTTTGAAAGTCGGGGTTTTTGTAGTTTGTCTGTTTAATAATGGATGGAATACATAGTTACTACTTAGTTCCTCCGCCCGTCGCAAGATGGCGTGTACATATGAAACTATTGACAGTCGGGGATTTTTAAATTGCCTGGCATACAAACTTGTATAATTATGTCTAGTCTACATCAGTCGATTGCTACATTCGTGCAAAGTGAACCCATATGATACGTGGATAACATATTAATTTAGTTCGCAATTTTTCACGCAACGGTGCGAGCCCGCACGATACAACCCGTATTCGTCACACCACTTTGCGGCATCAAGGATAATTTTCGCCATGAAAAATTTATTTCATTGCATAAAAAAACTGGCACTAAAATCACGTAAAGGCACAAAATCGATTCGATACCTATTCACATACAAAATTCGTATAATGCATGCGCTGTTAAATGTAGTGTAAAACCTCTCAAAGTCACCTTTGTAGCACAAAGGTTTCGTAGCAACAGACAAATGAATTGAATATTTCAATTATTCAAGACCGTGACATTCTGTAGGTACATGTGATGTCTAACAAAATTAATTCTGAAAATTTTAAGGGGCAAGGTACGTTCGTAACTCGGTCTTGTAGGTAGGTAGTAGGTAGTATACCTACAATACAATAACAGTAGTTAATTGCTAAGAATAAGGTATATAATGTCTCTCAAACAATATCGATAAGAGATTTAGAGTGGTATGGGCAAAACCCATCACTGTTCCGATTCTTTTTTTCCACTTCCTCAGACTTGAGCTCTGTCTGAAAAATACTAGTAACTATTTATTCTGTTGCAATATGAATAAATAAATATATACGGACAAATTACACAGATTGAGCTAGCCCCAAAGTAAGTTCGAGACTTGTGATAAGGGATACTAACTCAAAGATACTATATTTTATAACAAATACATATAAAAGCTAAAATGGTTTGTCTACACCATTAGGGATAAGATAAGACGTCAGTATTATGGCTAGACTATAGGCATCACCAGTAAATAAAGGCTAAATGCTTATTATCACGTCTAAATCTATACATTTAAAAAAATGTGTCTGTACTGTACATTGAATCTTATACCTTTAAACGAGCAATTCTTGTATATTTATAAATTTCTGTGATTACAAAAACGGCTCTAACGATTTCAGGTAAACAATCGATCTAGATTAGTCTTATGTTTGGAAAAACGCGTGTTTTCGAGTTTTTATTCGTTTTTCTTTCCACGCAGAATATGGTCGCTAATTTCGTCGCGTCGGCCGCCATCCGCTTAGCTTTGCGGTTAAGGATGCGGACCACTAGAAAGAGTGTTACGAGTTCAGATCCCACTCGGTAACTTACTTTTGTTTTTTTTTATGTTCAAGTTTATATATATTTTTTGTATTGTTGTTTAAAAAAATGTAGCTAATTTTTGAGATGTAACCGAGCAAAGCTCGGTCACCCAGGTACTATAATCTGAAACAAAATATTTGGGGCGATGGATAAAAAAATGTTGTCTGTTTGCACACGCTAAACCCCGGTAATACTTGACGGATTCGAATGAAACTTTTTTTGTTATATAGTTGTTAAGCCTGGGCAACATATAGGGTATAATTAATTTTGCGAAATGGAACACCTGATGCAGAAACCATAACGGTCCAGCTTAACTATAAGAAGTATAAAAATGACGCCTTAGCAAAAGTTGTTCAGCCTAATGAGCATTTTCCGGAGTCGTAAAGGCCACGCGAACGAAGTCGCGGGTTTCGGCTAGTTATTGAGTGTAGAAAAATGTTCGCTACGAGTGAGATTCTGACTCACGTTTCTTATGTTTGTACAAATTGTATTTTGTACAATAAATGTTAAATAAAAAAAAAGAGTGCACTTCCAATTCTGCTACCGTGACTTCCAATCACCCCAGCGAATTTTTCTATCACATATTATCTGTTCACGCATTTAAGCATGCGTATTTCTTCACTACTACCCACTAATTAGTAGGTGTGGTACAGGTCTCGAGAGGCTCAGTCAGCTTTACGTTTTTGTGTGAGTGCACACAGATAGAGACATCGGCTTGAGGCACGGCACGGCACGGCCCGCACCGGTTAACACTGGTTTTTTAAAACTCAGCCTAAGTCGGGGAACGACCCTCGTGCGTCATTTCCCTGCCACGCACTTTCCGCCTTTACCTTCTCCGGAAGGGGAGATATGGTGACCAAATTGTATTTTTTTTACACTGTCGTCAGGAGGTATGCACCTTGAAACTTAATATTTCAATAGAAGTTAATTATTTTATGACTATTACATATTCTATTGGACAACACTGTTAGGACCGCATTAGTGATAATACTCATTTGTCAGCACGGAACAACAGTTTTCTACTGATATCCTTTTCCGTCGCTCAGAACCGTCATGTGCTAGAGCAAGAGACAGCGACGAAACGCTTCAGCGCGGCCGATGCTAAAGCGATCCTTAATTTTACATCGAGAATTCGTAACAGCACTGAGACAAATTATTTCGCTAGCGATCAGAATTTAGATTTAAAAAATACGTGTATAAAACAGCGTATGCATCAAATCAACACAATTGAAACAGTACAAAAACCTACTGCAAAAACAAACAGCGTCACAACAAAAAAGAATATTCGGAACATTCTATTAGCTAGAAACACGAGGCTATCGCGCGTTTCGCATTACCCACCATGCAGCGCATTGGCATAGGTCGAAACGCAAGGCAAGCGATAAAAGAAACAATTACCTCAGCAGTGTGTTACTTAACTGTTGCTAAGCACCTTACTACAGTTAATAAGCAAGACAGGCGATAGCCACGCGGCGCGTTAAAGGGCTTTGCGTTTGTCGGGGCTATACATTACGAATTACGACTTTTTGACGAGATCATGTCACGTTTGGCATGATCCGGTCCTCCCCCGGGTTATTGTGGATGGTCTCCTAGACGTCATCAAAATGTAATAAACTAATAAAACATTAAAAAATGTGTCAATATATATTTTCGACGACCTCCGTGGCGCAGTGGTCACCATGCTAGTCCGCCACCCAGAGGTCCCGGGTTCGATTCCCGGTCAGGGCAAGTTGGAAAATGGCCTTTTTCAAATTGTCCTGGGTCTTGGATTTTTATCTGTATATGTATTTGTTATAAAATATAGTATCGTTGAGTTAGTATCCCATAATACAAGTCTCGAACTTACTTTGGGGCTAACTCAATCAGTGTAATTTGTCCCTATATTTATTTTATTTATATTTCATAACAAATACTTGGGGCGATGGAGACATAGCAAGCAATAGAATAAGAATAAAAAAAATGTATGCCTGTTTGCACACGCTAATCTAATCGCTGATGGAGAGATTGCTTTTATGTTATTATGAGTGTGCGTTTCCCTGGTACGCAGAGTGCGGACCATCCCTAAAAACATCCTAAAAATGGTGGCCAGTAGCTGGACTGCGCGTACGCCAATCGCTGCTGTGCAGTTTCACGTAGAATTGTACAGCAGTGATTAGATTTATAGTGTAGGTTCTAGGTCCTTAATACTAACATTAGGGTAAAGATATCAATGTTACAAACGAAAGTGAACGATAGCCTGAATAAACAAAACAAAAAAAAAATTATAAACTGCTTAAATTACCCTTTCCGTATTTTTAGATTTGCCGTAGTCAGTTAGTAGAGCAAGCAGTTATCTTTGATATAGGCAATTTATCAGAGGTTGGGAAAGCCGCATGTTGGTGGGAACTTGGGAAGATAAGTTTTACGTTTCCGTACTGTTGCTGATGCGTGAAGCGACACTGCAGCGCGCGCGCATCAACATCGATATCCAATTACAAAGCGCGCGACGCTGACGAGACGTCATTGAAATAAAAGAGATTAGCTTCAGTAGAGCAAGTAGAAACCATGTTGTAGGCAATTTTATGAGAGCAATGAATGTTGATAGAAAGATGATAGTTTTACGTGATGTGAAAGTAACCGGCCAAGTGCGAGTCGGACTCGCGCTGTCTATAAAAAGTTTGTTGTTATAGCGGCAACAGAATTAGTTGTAAAAATTTAAACTGTCTAGCTGTGTTTTCATGAGATACAGCCTGTTTTTACCCTTTGGATGCGGAACTCTAAAAAGAATAGCTTCAGTCGGCAATATTATACTAGAGGTACGCTTAGTGCACACGGCTAGTGATGTGGCGCTGGATACTTCCAGTCCAAAACAACATTTCCGTAAATATTCTCCTAAATTCCATTTCTAGGAATATTGCCGGTAACGTTTACAAAACTTATGGGAAGGGGCAGCACTACACACGGCCCGTAATCGGTCAGTGACTAGAGCATTAAATTACCTACATAACGAGAAATACAAACATTATTTCAATGTACTTAAATGTTGTACAAGCGAAAACTTTGACGCAGGACGCATACAAAAGACGTGCGTTGCGGACGGGGCGCAGACATATGTCTGTTCCGCGACGGCAAGCGACGGTTTCATACAAAATGTATAGAAACGTCGCGGGCAGAACACACTGAAAGGACGGGGCGCGGGCCGGGCACGCGTCTTTTCTGTGTGTTCTGCAGTTCTGCTTTGCGACTTTTCTACACCTACATTTTCTATGAAACCGCCGCTTGCCGTCGCGGAACAGACATATGTCTGCGCCCCGTCCGCGACGTACGTCTTTTCAGTGTGTCCTGCGCCTTACATATAAGAAAGAACACATACCTAGTTTTACATACGGGGTAGTCATCAAAACCAAAGATTGCAAGACTTGTGGTCACGCTTAGCAAGGTAGGGAGACTAAAATGGAAAATGGGCAAAATAGCGACAGATTGCTGGTAGTCTATTTTAAAATCATCGTCGTATGCACTTGCAGCAACTTAATTTGAACTCTGTGGTGCCATTTTTCAAACGCGGAGTTTCTTGTATGAAAAACATTTGTTTAGGTGACCCCGCGTTTCAGTAGCAGTTCTGGTCGCATGGTAAAAGGTTTCGTTGAGTATAATCGCTTTGCGCTTTAGCCTCTATACGTTCATAAAAAAATAACCGACCAAGTGCGAGTCGGACTCGCGCACTACGGGCTCTGTACGTCACGTATGTTGTATGGGAGTCCTGCTTAAATATTTATTTTATTTTGTTTTTAGCATTTGTTGTTATAACAGCAACAGAAATACATCATCTGTGAAAATTTCAACTATACTAGTTATTTTTATTTTATTTTATCAAACTTTATTGTTCCAAAGTACAAATATACTTTTAACAAATGGCGGACTTAATGCTAAGAGCATTTTCTCCCAGTCAACCATAGGGATAAACAGAAAAAACGATGCGGCACAAAAAGCAATACAATATACTTACACATATCAAATAATACTATATAACTACATTATATACCTATGATATATACCAATATATATCTTCTTACATATATACAATACATACATACACATTTACTTATAATAACATATACCTAAATAGTTGAGAAGTGAAGAAGTAAATAATAATGACTTTATGAAGAAAGGGAGTTCAAGAGGTGAGCGTAAACTTTTCTTTTAAACGAGAATTTGGTGGAAACTTCTCTTATGTCAACGGGTAAAGCATTCCAGAGCCGTGAGGCTTGAAGAGAAAAAGAGTTAGACATAAAATTTGTTCGGAAAAGGGGGATAAAGAGCTGACGTGTCTCATTAGAACGAAGTTGACGATCGTGTGTGTCTGACAGATAATTAAATTTACATTTTAGATATTCAGGGTAATCAGGATTTGAAAGAATTGAAAAAAGAGTACACAGTAATCGAAGTTCCCTGCGTTGGCGAATAGGAAGCCAATTAAGTTCAGAACGAAAGGAAGACACATGATCATATTTTCGAAGACAGAAGATAAAACGAATGCAGTTATTAAGGAGTCGATCAAGTTTATTCAAAAGATCTACATTGAGGTCGGGAAAACACACATCAGTATAGTCAAAGATAGGCAAAATTAAAGACTGGACAAGTAAGATCTTTGTCTTGACGGGTAGAAAATTCCTAAGACGATTTAATTGTTGAAGACTTAGAGTGATGTTTTGACTAATTGCAGCTATGTGAGTGGTCCAGCTAAGGGTGGAGTCAATTTGTAACCCAAGATTATTGACGGAGTTGCAATAAGGAATAATATTGTTATTAAAGGTTACTGCTTGGATTGATTTGGTGTCAATTTGAGCAACTTGCCTCGAACTACCCACGATTATAGCCTGACACTTAGAAGGGTTGACTTTAATTCCAAAATTGTCAGACCAGCACAAAATTGAGGACAAAGCAGAATTTATCTTAGCTACACACGTGTTAATATCATCTACTGATGACTGAGCATAAATTTGGAGATCGTCAGCATAAAAATGGTAAGAGCAGCCAAGCGTAGAAGAAAGTAGATTAATAAAGAGAGAAAAAAGCAAGGGTGATAAAATGCCACCTTGTGGTACACCTAAAGAAAGATTTTTCCAGTCCGACAGGTCGCGGTCTAAACGAACCGATTGCTGCCGATCACGTAAATATGCTGAAAACCAATCCACCACTGAGGACGAGAACTGCAGATGATTAAGTATGGCCAGGAGAATATCGTGATCAACCATATTAAAAGCATTAGAGAAGTCGACGAGAACAAGGATGGTGACCAACGTATTCTCCATGCCCAATCTAATATCCTCTGTGACTTTAAGAAGAGCAGTAGCAGTGCTATGACCAGGGCGAAAACCAGACTGTAGAGGAGTTAGAAGAGAGTTAGAAAAGATAAAGGAAGAAACTTGAGCGTGCACTACAGCTTCAAGAATTTTTGAAAGGAAAGTGAGTATAGAAATTGGCCTAAAATTGTTTAAGGATTGGGGAGATGTAACTTTAGGAAGTGGGATAACAAAGGCTTTGCGCCAAAGAGAAGGAAAGGTACTAGTTACAAGGGAGAAATTAATAATGTGAGACAGAATAGGCAAAATTATAGGCAAGATATTTAAGATCATTTGTCTACTCACGTCATCATATCCTACCGCTTTTGATTTAATGGACATTATAATTTTTCGTATTTCATCCTCAGTGGCTGGAGAAAAAGAAAAGGGTTCTATTTGAGGCTTGGCCATGGAAGTTATACTAGAAATAGTAGCAGCTTTCACAGCGGGATCAAGAGAACTTGTAGAATTAAAATGATCATTGAAATCATTCGGGGAGAAACTAGAAGTAGAAAAAGAATCAGATTTACTTTTAGCAAGACCTAAGGAACGGAGAAACTTCCAAATATCAGCCGACGAAGACTGGGTAAGGTTATCGGAGAAATATTTACGTTTCGCTGCTCTTACAAAATTGTTGCAACGATTACGAGCGACTTTGTATGCAGCCCAATTATCATCCGTTCTTGCTCGCTTAAAGGTACGGAATGCCCGATCTCTCCTAGTCATCGCCATACGAACCCCTCTAGTGATCCATGGAGAAGGTGGGCGTTTAACTTTAACAGCTTTTAAAGGGGCATGCCTATCATAAAGTCTTATAATAGTTGAGTTAAAAATTGACACCTTCTCTTCAATAGACGTAGCCTCCAATATAGCTGAGAAATCCAGCCCAGACGCATCACTCACCAACTTTTCATGGTCTATTTTAGCTATACTACGCGTCCAAACAATCTTGGGTTTAACCTTAGGAGATCTTAATTTATATGACACGTACAATAAGTCGTGCTTAGAAAAAGCGGGTGCTGGTGTCTGTCCATGCTTAACGACAATACTAGGTGAAGAAGTAAGAATCAAGTCAAGCCAAGTATCATCAGTATAAAGGTTGACATGAGTAGGCTCTAAAGGCAAAACGGAAAGATTGACTGACTTAAGTATATTAAGAAGTCTACGGGAGCGCGATTCATCGCTGACAGCAAGATTAGTATTGAAATCACCCATGACTATGTGATGTGTGTAGTCCGAACAGAGAGAATCAAGAGTAGCCTCAACTTGAGGAAAATAATTAACATCAGGAGGGCAATAGACAACGCCAAGAAGTGCTTT
Organism: Acrobasis consociella; assembly: GCA_963555685.1. NCBI lineage: Eukaryota > Metazoa > Arthropoda > Insecta > Lepidoptera > Pyralidae > Acrobasis > Acrobasis consociella. Next base: position 3,083,255 of record OY743121.1, read on the forward strand.
AACACCGTTGACAGATATTTCAAGGAAAATATATTGAGCAGCACTTGAATGCACCGGGGGTGAAGATATTAGAATTTTATAGGGAATGTGACTGCGTAAATAAATTGCAACCCCTCCACCACGCATATCTTCCCGATCATTTCGAATTAAAACATACCCTGGAATAGAGAACAAAACGGAGGATAAGGAAGGTTTGAGCCAACTTTCAGATACAAGTATTGCATCAAAAATGGGAGACGAAAATGTATCGAGTAGATCGGTATGATGGGCTGGAATACTTTGTGCATTCAAGTGACAAGCGTTGAAATTAAAAGAAGTACCCGACATACAACTGTTTAAAAAGGTTTTAAGTTATCACGGTTCATGAGATACAGCGGATGTCCGTCTGTCTGCCTAGTTACTCGAAATACCCTTAACATTTCTTTCCTGTTCGTTATTGCTACATTTCTGCACAAAACCTCTAAGAAATTGTCCAAAATATGCCACTGTCTCATCTGAAAATGTCAACTTGATTTGGTCGGATAATGGTTTAAACCTAGTAACAAAGTTAGTCTGCGTTTTATAATAAGACGGATTGTCTTCATTGACATCGCTCGCACCTCCAATGGGGCGAACATGAATTACCTTTGTGGCCGAGATATTGTCCGCTCAAGTGATTAAATATAATGCTAGTAGGGTTGCCATCTGTCCGGTTTTACCGGACATCTTTGGCTTTTTCGGGTCGTGTCCGGATAAATATTTATTGAGGTATCCGAGTTTTTGGCGTAGGGGATTACCTTTTTTTTCATCATCATCAGGTCTTTTTGTCTCCACTGCAGGAGCACGACCCTCTCTGTACTGCCAGCAATACTTGGCCAAAGCAGCCTAAAGACCTTTTTTTAGGCATCGGTAAAACTATCTCACCCAAATAAAAATTTGAGACGAAGCATGGAAAAAAAGTTCTTTCATTCCATATTATGCTAGAGTCAAATCGTTGACTGATCTGGTATTATGATCTTCAATACTTTGGCTATCTTGCCCCGCCACTCATGATCGGCTTTTAGGGCTAAATGTCCGGACTCCGGCCTATTCAGCGCAAGTTCAGTCTAATTTATTAAGAAGATGGCAACCCTAAATGCAATGACCAGCATTGTCCCCAAAGGGCGAGTGCACCCGGCAACTGATCTATACATATGCGTTGATACAATTTGATCAATTACACTTGACGATAAGCGGCATTCTTTTAATTGTCGGCTTAGGCTAAACACACTACACAGGCTTAGGCTACACACACTACACAGGCTTAGGCTACACACACTACACAATCTGGTGATATGTATTGCAGATTGTAATGTGTGTAGTAGATGTGTACTGGCCTTTTGGGCTACCTAACCACGACTATGCCTACCCATCGCCATATAAATATAATTATTTCTCTTTCTTGTAACTAGATGGCGCTTTATGGTAATAATTAAAACATTAGAATCTTTCATTCCTATAATTTACATAAAGTAGTACTCCTAATTAAATATGACTTATATGAAATTCAATAAATATTTTTAAAGCATATTCAACACTTCCTTTGTCACTTTTTTGCTAGTCGTGTGTGCTGCCATCTCTGTGTGCCTACCGCAACTCCATTATTGCCTACTTACGGGCCCTCTAATAGTTTTAAGGGTCTTAGTATTTGTTAGTAATTAATTATATAATCTTTGCCACGACACAACCTGGCAAACAATCTGTGATGATATGTTTTGTAGATTTTACCGTGTGTAGACGTGTTGTGGGGTACAGTTACAGCACATAATTCAATCTGCAGTACAGCGCTAGATTGTTAATGCCGATTTATCATAAATATATTTCTTACGTACAGAAATACGTATAAATCTTAAAATGAGCGGAACGCGAGTAAGATCACTTAGATCTCATCACATAAGTCTAAATTATAATCAATAATACATATGTTTAGTAATAGGAATTATAACTGGTAAAATAGGTGTAGTTAGTATATAAGAAATTACCGATATAACTACAATAATTATGGTGAGTGACGTTCAAACGAGTGCGTACTTGTATACATGTATGTACAATACCTGCTTTGTACCATGTACAATTTTACATGTGTAGGTAACTATCGAGGAAAAAATAATGACGAAAATGGAACTGAATCAAATGTTTACCCTAATGACTAATTATATTCAGAAGAATTTGCCCAATCTGAACCGTGCGTGTATCGAGTTCCATATATGTACAAATATAATGAGGAAAACGTATTGATTTTTCGTAAATTACTGGAATACGATACAACCGGGCGTCGCGTCGTTTGGGAAAAACGTGTTGAATATCTTCCTTGGTTTGGGAGAAACGAAAATTCTAGAATCTACCAGCCAGCGAAGGAGAAATATGTGTTTTTCGTCGAGTTGGAATATCTTTTAAATGTTGGTTTGGGAGAAACAAAAAACCTCTCTTTTCGTACAAATCGTTAAAGCCGTTCGAGCGAATGGGCGAGAATTTAATCCAAGGAAATAGGCGATACGGCTAGCAACCCGTCACTATTTGATTTCTTTTTCCACCTTGTGTAAGAAAAAGAAATCAAGATAGAGACATGTGTCCACTGTCCACTGTAATGGTAAACGTGATCTTTGAGACTATGGCACTAAGCTCTGTAAGTGTATCCAGTAAGTGATGCAGACGAGATTATGTGTGTATGGAATAACTTTAAGATTCCAGTCTTTGAATAAGAAGAACACTGCCTATTTTATTCGGGAATGTAAAATTGTAACGATACCCTATACATCCGAATCTGCTCAGGCATTTCGAAGTCGTGGCGAAAAGAAACTCACTTTCAAGTCAAAATTCGGTTTAAACATCTGTTTCATCGGCCCAGACCGATTTTAGACATTCACGCTCACTTTAAAACAATAAAAAGTTTTTGAATTGGGAATTTTAAAAAATAACTGACGTTTGTGTTTTGGGGGTCTACTTTCGATCATTTAGCACAAACGCGTCGTCCCGCACAAGGTCGCCCAGATGTAGTGAAATTTAACTTACGCCTGACGTGCATAGCAACAATGGATGATTTACATAACTGAGCCTGCGAGCGTCTTTCTTAATTAACTTCAGCAGCATTCGAGCTCGGAGTACGTACTCTCGTAAACAAGGAGGGAAATATATTTTTAATACAAGATTTATAGCCTTTTATAGCAATATTTTTTCGCAAAATGCTCAATTTTAAACGTGAAATAAATTGGATAATCGCCATAAATTAGTCAATTTTCCTCTGTACTGCTTATATAAAAATATGAAACGATATTCGATATTTTAAAATGAAAAATCTTTAAGTTCTTCTGTTTATTCAAATCCGGAAAAATCTGAGCTGGTAACTTTAAAGTACTTACTTATTTAAAAAAATATAAGATAAGCTTTTATCTATAATAATCACCTAAAGGTTAAAATTGCTCAAGACGAATCAATCGAGCCCAAACTCGGTGGGGTTATGTTGTTTTACCACAGAGATGCCATGACCATGTCCACCTTCCAGCTCCATCATCAGATCATCTCAATATCATCATAATATTGCATTGTCACGCCACGCGATATACGTATGCGTGAAAAACTTCAGCTCAATCGGAAACCGGGAAGTGGGTCAAATAAAACTAACAAGATTTGATTACAGACAGAGAGACAGGTCTATGTCCAACAGTGTACGTTATGCGGCTGAAATGATGATGATGATGATGAGACAGACAGGCTGACAACGTGACAGGTGAAACTCCATAAATCTTGTAAAAAAAAAGAAAATGATAATTTTGCTTCCTATTTGAATACATACGTAAGTACATACATAATATGAGTTCATCCACGCGCTATGCAAACGTGAATTTTCTATTAATACCAACGGTGAAAATTAAAAAAAAAAAAAGTGTGAAACTCAATGCCACAATAGCAGTGACTAAATATTTTTTACACGTTACATTTAAGCACCTAGATCACACGATGCACAGCACAGCTTAGGGCCCTCCCCCGCGCCATATATAACTTTTATGTAATTCGTTTTTTACTCCATGCATACATCGCTAAATTATAAAATAAACCCTTTTTCAGCTATTGAGTTAAAATAAAATTGCGAAAGTCACAATTTGGCAAAAAAATTGATATATGTGAAACTCAATGCCACAATAGCAGTGACTAAATATTTTTTACACGTTACATTAAAGCACCTAGATCACACGATGCACAGCACAGCTTAGGGCCCTCCCTCGCGCCATAACTTTTATATAATTCGTTTTTTACACCATGCATACATCGCTAAATTACAAAACAAACCCCTTTTCAGCTAATGAATTAAAAAAAATTGCAAAGGTCACAATTTGGCAAAAAAATGGATATATGTGAAACTCAATGCCACAATAGCAGTGACTAAATATTTTTTACACGTTACATTGAAGCACCTAGATCACATGATGCACAGCTCAGGGCCCTCCCTCGCGCCATATATAACTTTTATGTAATTAGTTTTTTACACCATGCATACATCGCTAAATTACAAAACAAACCCCTTTTCGGCTATTAAGTTAAAATAAAATGCAAAAGTCACAATTTGGCAAAAAAATGGATATATGTGAAACTCAATGCCACAATAGCAGTGACAAAATATTTTTTACACGTTACATTGAAGCACAGCTTAGGGCCCTCCCTCGCGCCATAACTTTTATGTAATTCGTTTTTTGGGTTCCGTACCCAAAGGGTTAAAACGGGACCCTATTACTAAGACTTCGCTGTCTGTCCGTCTGTCTGTCACCAGGCTGTATCTCAAAAACCACGATAGCTAGACAAGTTGAAATTTTCACAAATTATGTATTTCTGTTGCCGCTATAACAACAAATACTAAAACCAAAATAAAATAAATATTTAAGAGGGCTCCCATACAACAAACGCGATTTTTTTAAGATAATGGTACGGAACCCTTAGTGCGCGAATCCGATTCGCACTTGGCCGGTTATTCACTCCATGCATACATCACTAAATTTCAAAACAAACCCCTTTTCAGCTATTGAGTTAAAATAAAATTGCGAAAGTCACAATTTGTCAAATAAATGGATATAATCAAGTTGATATTATTCGTAAGCTCGCCTACCAGCTACCACAGACTAATAACACAGTTCCATATCCCACGGGGGTAAAATATTATGATTTTATAACTTAATTAAAATGTAATCTCGACTTTGGCCCTTTGCGTTCCTGTTTACGCGTGTACTGCCAATTTTTCGGCGGCTCCTGTAATTTTATTCATGACATGATATCGGCGTTTGCTTCGCGGATTTTTGCTTTCAAAAAGGTTATCAATCCGACTGTATATTTTTTTTATGTATGTTCCTCGATTACTTAAAGATGCGTGGACCAATTTGGACAATAAGGGCACACTTGTCAGTTTTCGTTGAAAGGGCACACTTTCCAGGCTGTCCTATAGAAAATTTATCAAAATCGGTTGTATCGTTTGATGCTGAAGACTGGTTTTTTAAGCCTTTATGCAATGTATGTACCTGTGTATGCTTGTTTAAGTCAAAGTACCTGGGCGACCGAGCTTTGCTCGGTTGACGGTTACATATCAAACATTAACTGTTTTTTTTAAACTTGTCTAAAAACAATGCAAAATAAAATAAAAAATATAAAATTAAACATAAAAAAAACAAAAGTAAGTCACCGAGTGGGATTCGAACCCGTAACACTCTTTCTAGCGGTCGCTATCCTTAACCACTGAGCTAAATCAAGGCAGTCGCGGCGCGACGAAATTCGCGACCATATTCTGCGTGGAAAGGAAAACGCATGAAAACTCGAAAACACGCGTTTTCCCAAACATAAAACTAATCTAGATCGATTGTTTACCCCCGAAAACCCCCATATACAAATTTTCAGCGAAATCGTTAGAGCCGTTTTCGAGATCACAGAAATTTATAAATAAATATATATATATATATACAAGAATTGCTCGTTTAAAGGTATAAGATATTGCAACTTAATTTTCAACAAGCTGAAATGTTGTATACTTGTGAGTCGGATGACAATACAATATTATGGAGTCAATGAGTTGTTCTGATGATAGGGCCGGGAGATATTTGACTAAACTCGATTTCGATTTCACTTGTTTTCGGAGTAAGTTACCCCAAAATGCCCTATATGAGGCAAACAACGCTGCTAAGCATTGTAAATCTCTCTATCTCTCTAATCTATCTATCACAATGCTCGAAATCTCCGCTCCGCTGTTTGAATTGAAGCGGAGCGGAGATTTCGAGCATTGTGATTGGTCAATTTTTCTCCTTTCCGCTCTGCTCCGCTTCAGTGGAAACGCAGCCTTAGACAGGTTTTACTTCTATTCTAACTGGTGGAGAAAGTATTTAGGTACTTACTACAAGCCTAGGTAACCGGTTTAGTACTTATTTATTTAAATAACAAAAATACACGTCATGTATCAAACATGCATGCTGTCAAACGTATCATGTACTGAATCCACCCTTAAAATTGTTTCAGTATATTTTGTTTGTCTGTCTGTCTCTGTCCTTTGTCACTGCCGACCAACCACGCTGAAAAAAGTCAAGTTTAGTGATGTGCCGTTCCCGGAAATTTAGGGAAATTTGGGCAATTTTCCTGTAACTTTCCTGGCAATATTGCTAGAAAAGGAAATTTTGGAGAGTATTTACAGAAATATTAGGAATATACGATGGGAATATTCCCGCAAATTAGCAATATTTTTAGCGGCACATCTCTAGTCAAGGTCGTCGCGACATCTCTATCTCCTTCCCCTGCGACGACGACTCACGACCACCCACGGGTATCTAGACAATTACTGTATTCGCCCGTTTCTCGGAAGGCATTCTGCCGACATGGCCCGCCCAATCCCACTTCAGCTTTGCAGCTTTCAGCCCCACATCGGTGATTCCTGTCAAGGAACTAAGCGTTTGCGACTCGGTCTTATCTTTTGAAACCTATATAAAACTAGCTGATGCCCGCGACTTCGTTCGCGTGGTTGAGATTTAAGCTATCCTATCTTTGAAGTTGGATCAAATTGCAAACGGGGTGCAAATCAAATTTAAAATCGGTTTATTAGTTTAGGAGGCCATCGCGGACAAACTACGTGACACATAATTTTTATATGTAAAGATATATGTAGTGTAGGCCAAACACTCTGTACCTGTAAACTGGCTAAGCATGGCTCTAGTAGTACAGAGAGGCTCCTGCAGTGGAGACTAAAAAGACCTAAAGATGATATAAAACATAGTATCGTTGAGTTAGTATCCCATTATACAAGTTTCAACTTAGTTTGGGGCTAGCTCAATCATTCGTCCATATTTATTAATTAATATTAGTATTTATACTTCGCTGTTGTACGAGCATCCCGCGAGCAAATATTAAAAACAGACACGACCTTCAAACACGAAGAGACGACCTTAAAAGGTTCATTGAAGCCCCTTAGCAACAAGCATGACCATCGCATCACGTCAACTGTTTTACGACTGCTCGACTGTTTACTCAGCTCTGAAGTACTATTTTTGAAACGCGGAGTCACTAAACGAACGGATTTTGTACGGAAAAACCATCCGTTTAGATGACTCCGCGTTTCAAAAATGGCACTTCTGTACTGCGTGACTGTCGAGAACAAAATGCAGTCGAACAATTGTCGGGTTGGAAACATTTTTTTATTGTTTAACTTGCCAGTTTATTGCATTGTTAATAACAGACCTTTTATTGTACTGCAGCGCCTGCTGAGCGAATAAAAACTTTTTACAATTGCGTGGTAGGGTGCAATGACCCTTAGAAAAAAATATAGTTTCTAAAAAAGTTTAGAGTTTCTAAAAAAAACGTTTGTCGAAATACTCGGAAAGGCTTATCTAAATGGTAAAGTCTTTGTAAGTTATAGAATTTGGTTTGTTAACAATTTTCCAAAACTAAAAACCGACTTCAAGCCTCAACTACACAATCGATTTTTTTTTAAATCTATGGGACCACCTGACAAGTATATATATACCCTTTCAATCAAAAAAAAGAATTTTCCAAATCGGTCCAGGCGTCTTCGAGTAATTGGTGAACATACATAAAAAATAAAATAAAAAACAAAAGACAAATTGATAACCTCCTCCTATTTTTTGGAAGTCGATTCAAAATGCTGACTAGGTTTTCATAAAGTATAAATAAATAGGGACAACTGACACAGATTGAGCTAGCCCCAAAGTAAGTTCGAGACTTGTGTTATGGGATACTAACTCAATGATACTATATGTATTTTATAACAAATACATATACATATAGATAGATAAACATCCAAGACCCAGGACAATTTGAAAAAGGCCATTTTCCAAATTGCCCTGGCTGGATCGAACCCAGGACCTCCGGATTCGCGGTCTAGGAATATTATCATGGCTTTATCCCTAACTGGAGTCTGGGGCCATAAGACTCAAAGGCCACAATAATCATGACGATGGGCTAGAAGATAGAAAAAGTAAATATTTAAATAGATAACAAATTATACAGTTTGAGTTAGCTTCAACTTGTATGTGACCCTAAGTAACTGAATCACACCTCTCGAAAAATACCTAAGAACCAGGGAAATTGCAAAAGCCTTTTTTAATTTGTGGGTATCGAATTCAGAGCGCTCGGAGAGGCGGCACGTAACTTTTGCTCCACAGAGTCATGTAGGTGTTCGTATGTTTAGAGTTTTAGCCCGACAATTTCATTAAGTCCTAAAGAGACCGATTTTTGAAAGCTGGAGTCATGCATACATACATCCTTATTTCCTTACCAATATTATAACTGCGAAAGTGAGTTTGTATATTTGTTTGTTACCACTCCGCTCACTCCGCTTCAACCACTAAACCTGTTTAGATAATTTTGATATGGATATAGTTTGATACCTAGAGAAAAACGTAGAAGAGTTTTTATTTTTGAGCGAAGCCCACGGGCACAGCTAGTGCATAATATCACGCCTTTTTCCCACAGGGGTAGGTAGACTATGGACCTCCACTTGCTACGATCCTGACAAACCTCTTTTGCTTCATCTACACTCATCAATCTCTTCATACATGCCCTTCGGTTAAGAGTACTTTTTACTTTTCCTTTTTTTTAGAACGTCTGCAATTTGGTCACAGAATAATATGGGAAAAATATATGTATAAGTATGTTTATTTGTAATTTGTGTAGTTTGATGTTATTTAAATTATCTTCTTCCTTTATCCTTTGCGTGAACACGCCTGTATGCCTCTTATATAAACATATCTCTCACAGGCCTACTAGAAAAGATTTCTTTTGAGATAAGTAGTGTCTTTATATAACTTTGATTTTATGAATTCTCTGTATACATTTTCCGTGTACATCATAGTTTGTCATCGATTTTCCACTCCATTTCACGCTGGGCTTTTTTATTGACGATAATTAACTTTAAAGCGTTGCCAGATTTCCAGAATTTCCACGTTAAAGAAAATACTTTTCGCTGAAGCGACGGTTTCAAAAATAGTGTCAATGTTATTTCGCGACTTAGAAAACCCGTTTTGTTTCGTTGACTCCCGCATTCAAAAATAGGTCTCCTGACCCTGTGATAACAATCGTATCACGTGCGAGTGATAGGAATAACCTTCATAATTTCTAATAATCCAGTCTGGGCAGTGCAACTCATATTGGATAAGGCAAGATAACATCGCATGATTCCTGCAATGATTTGATGGTATAGGTACTAAAAGTTGTTTGAGGACGTAACCTGAGAGAATTTCAGTTCAGTTCAGTTCTGTGCTCACCCAGCCAGCGTTTCGCAGCAAGAGCGTAGGGAGAGGGAACACCCGACTAAGTATTTCCAACAAAAAAAATTCAAATCCGTCCAGGCGTGTTCGAATAATCGGTGAACATACATAGAAAAAAGATTTTGACAAATCATAACCACCTCCTTTTTGGAAGTCGGGTCAAAAAGCGAACGCGTACTAAAGATGTCCTGTAAGTCGCTCTTAGTTCGTTGCGTGTTGAACGAGGCAAAAGCTGTAAAGAAATAGATGCTGGTGTAACAATAAATTAACAAGATTATAGAAGGTTGATCACTCTATAAAACTGCAATATAACAGAAATAAAAATCAATTATTTGTAAATGAATGCAATGATGATGCTGATCTGTTAATATTGTAAACAACATTTTTAATTTGTTACTTGTCTTTGAAGGTCAAACAGGAAGGCAAAACCAGACAACGAAAAAATACGTAGTTATCAAAAATAGTAACATAATTGATAGATATTCAATCAAACATTCAAATAAATAAACATTGAAGAAAATTATCTGTAACAAAGTCACTCCCAATATTAGAATTTAGAAGAATAAGTAATAATAATATACTGGATACATAACAAAACAATCTTTTTTTGTTACATATTGTTTTATTTTATACATATGTTATGTTATTATAGTTCATTTCTGCAGCTTCCTATGAACTCAACAAAAATAATAGGTAAAGTGCCTAGTTATATAAAAAAATATGAATAAATCAGAGACTAGGAGAAATTCAAACTGCATCCATATACATGACAATATCAAATGCAAATGCTGGGTCAATGACCACATAATGATAACTTTCAGCTTAATCAATATTCGTAATAAAACCTAATTTGATATGCCCACACACTCACACAAATTAGGTGATCAGTACCTACTTCCATCTGTATGTATTACTGCATATAAAAAATTGATAAACATTTTATTGAATTGAATATCATAAATCAAATGTGGCAAATGCCACATCACATGCATCGTCTCATCATCATCATCAGGTATTTTTGTCTCCACTGCAGGAGCACAATCCTCTCTGTAATACCAGAGCCATACTTGGCCAGATCAGCCAGAGGACTTGGCCTACACTCTCCTCGCTGGCCAGACAGGTAGAAGAGGTCCCATTGATGTTTGTGTATAAGCTTTGTTTAGCTTGTATTTGCTAAGTCGCTTTGGACTTGGAGTGGCCCTATTCTACCCTGCCGGAAACCACACATCGGATACAATTCATATTTAAATGCTGCCTCCACTGGGCCCCACCAGATGCGGTAGACCCAGAAAATGTTGGCTTGACGGTGTCAAGAATCATATGCGTGCCAGAGGTCTTACAACTGCTTAAGAGCATGTGTGGAGAAGCAAAAGCCAGAAAATACACCACTATATGTCTATGTGGGAACTAGTAGGTACTCAATGTGACCACTGGCAGGTTGAAAACAAATAAAACCTTTTCTAGGTAGACTTTAAGTATAACAATAATATTACAAAGGTAAAGGTTGGTAAATGTGTGTTTGTTACTTCTTCACTTGCAAACAGCTGGGCCAATTTAAATAAAATTTGGTATGCAGGAAGCTAGCACCCTGGAATAACTCATAGGCTACTTTTTCCACAGGTAACACTGCAAGACGCAGCTAGTAGTATAATAAAAAGCAAAGTAAATTACGCTTTAGTAATCTTTATATAGTGGTAATAGTGTCGAAATTGCTACGCATTAAAGTTGGTTGATGTGCTGTCGACTGTACATAAAAATTAATGCTATCACACTGATAGGTTGACTCAATATAATTCCTATTTAAATGTAGGTGGGTGGGTGAATGACCTACAGTTTGACGTGGTCTGCCAAATTTCTTTATCACAAGAAATATTATAATCAAATGCATATGTATGTAGGATGGTTGTGTTTAGTGTATTTATAACTAACTTAATTTGGATTATAACTAACTAGCTGTACCCGCGGGCTTCGCTTCCCGTGGGTATTTCGGGATGAGGAGTACCCTATATACCAAATCAGTTCAGTAGTTTAAGCGTGAAGAGGTAACCAACAAACAAATATACAAACTCACTTTCGCATTTATAATATTAGTAGGATTATCCAGTAAGAGTATATGTTTTTATTGTATGCATTATCTAATGTATAGGAAGGATACATTTCTGCAAGTCTATCAAAGATAAAACTAAACATAATTTTGTATAAATTAATATGAATTTAGATCCTGATGGTGATCTCCTAATGAGCTTGAAACTTCAATTGCCAGAGCTTTGTAGGTATGAGAAAAACCTATTAAATATTAGTGAGACCTGGATGGATGGCAAAAATGAGAATGATAATTTATTAAGCATATCAGCATAAGAATGGAACCATACAACCCATGTATGACCATTATAATGTATTTTTGCAATTTAAAGAATTGACTTAGATTATTCAACGAGCAATATTTTCAGATTTAAAATATAAAATAAATAAATAAATATAAATATATAAGGACAAATTACACTGATTGAGCTAGCCCCAAAGTAAGTTCGAGACTTGTGTTATGGGATACTAACTCAACGATACTATATTTTATAACAAATACATATATAGATAAACATCCAAGACCCAGGACAATTTGAAAAAGGTCATTTTCCAACTTGCCCTGACCGGGAATCGAACCCGGGACCTCTGGGTGGCGGACTAGCATGGTGACCACTACGCCACGGAGGTCGTCATTTGGGTAATGGGACAATGCAAAAAGAAGACACCACTGCAACATGAGATGTAGTTTATAAAGTTCTAAAAAAGTTTCTGCCATGATTAGCGTGATGGTGGGCATTAAGATAGAAAAAAGGAATCAAAATAGTAATAGGTTACTCGTCCCACTCTATTGTTCACCATTTGAAACTTCACAGCTAAAATCACACTAAACATGGCCTTAACAAAGCCCTAGTTTTTCTTCTACCCCATTTAAGATAAAGATGTGATCTAAAAGCAATATACTCTTGCCTATGCATGTAACAATCGTCTGAACTTGTCAGCGATCACTAACGTGTCGCAAAATAGGTCTACTTGTTAATAGCAGCATTGCATTTTCATAACATTGTCTTATTAGATTGACAGGAAAAAGAAAGGTTGGAAGGAGAAAGAAATCCTGGCTAAAAAACATCCGAGAGTGGACCGGGATAGCAAGCACTGCTGAGCTATTCCGTCGAGCTAAGAACAAAGAGGACTACGCCAAGCTGATTGCCAACCTTCACTAGTTGGCGAGGCACCTTAAGAAGAAGATTAGATTGTCCCGGCTATTCATCATCATCATCATTTCAGCCGCATAGCGTCCACTGCTGGACATAGGCCTCTCCCAAAGATCTCCAAAATGACCGATCCCGGCTATTGTCCCTGTGTAAATGATCCATAAATGATCATGTGCCATGGCCACAGAAAAATCTAACACCCAGTGCCACTAACACAAATTAAAGTTCATCAAACAAGCTGTAAAGCGCTAATGTGAAGAAGTAACTACTTTTATTATGAGTATTTTTATAAATGTTTATGTTTAATTTAAGGGAAAAGAATTCTTTAATGCAATAATAAATAAATGTTTTGCTAAAAAATACTTGTTTTTTATCTTTCACCTAAACAGTAACATTTAATACCTAACTCGCATATATCAAACAACCAACCAAGAAACATAAGCAACATTCTTTGTAGTCACAGTACATAATTAATCGAAAATGAGCTCAAATCATTTAAAACTTTATATTGTAGTTTAAAATGTGTACACAACCCACTATGACTATGCCTAGGTTTGTGTGTACAACTCTAGACACACATAGCTAAGCATACAACTTATAGGTTATATCTTGTTGCTATGCAAGACTTTTATATCTAATAATCACTTTTGCAATGTTTATAGTGTTACTATGTGTTTTTAATGCTTTGTATATTATGTAAATCATATGATTTATTAAGTTTTTATTTGCCCATTTATCCATAATGAGCACTCCTTTCTTGATGGAGACCTTGTAACCCTAATAAGACTTGTCAGATCAGATCACTTTACTTTTATGACATTGAAAATTAAAGAAATCAAGGCATTTACATGCCATACTGTGTTAATTTGAAAAATTAACATCATAAACTATTTTCATCACTGCAGATTTATGAATGTAATAATTTATAGGTTATAAATTGAGTGCCCTTGACAAACTAAAAGGATGGTCAAAGCAGGTTGCTACACTCATTCCAAAGTAATTTCGTGATGATGGAGAAGTCTCCAGTGGGCACAGGACGAGATGAAGGCTCAAGGACGACCCTAGCTGTCTTGTAAATAAAAAAAAACTCACCCGTCGACATTGATCCGAACGTAAACTATGCACACACAGTAGCACAAACACAAAAAAGGATACAGGCTAAGTCCAGGTTGAATCCGTCCTTGACATATCGTATCCGTTGCCGGCTGACGATTCCCTTGATCGGGTTGGTCATCTTGATGTTTGACATGGAGTTGGCCATGGCTGGCAGGCGGTCTACGTGCCGCGGCAGCAGTTCAGCCGCCGCAGTGCCCTTAGCGGGCCTGCCCGCGCTCGGCACCGTCCTTTTCTCGGGTGCCTTCCGCTCGCGGCGCCGACAGCTCACGCAAATACCCATAAAATAACCTCCGCCGCGCAGAACGTGCCCCGCTCATCGGGCCGGTGGCGGAGCGCGAGCGGCCTGACACCGGAGGCCGCAGCCGTCCCTTCAGCTCGCACCCGCCATGCCTCGCGCTGCACTCGCTGCACGCGCCTCGCCTCCGAGCGAAGCCCAACTCCTCGCACGTCGACACCGCACAGCCAGACCGAAAGCACCGAACACCAGATTCACTACAGCATATCTACACAACCGGCAGTGGACGCGCACGTAGTCTCGCTTCACGAGCGAAGGAAAATTATCTCGCACGAATGGCGCCCATCCTGCGTTTGCACTAGACTAGAACACGACCGAAGCGAAGAGAAACAGTTGCACAAGAAAGAAAGATGGTTATGATGGCCGAAAGTATCGTTGTGCATTGCATTCGCTCCTGTGCTAGCCGTGTGCAACTGAAAGAGATAAAACACAACCTTAATTTCTACAGTGGCTAGCTAGCTCTCTTTGTTCATTTTGTTGTTAATTTTCGTCGCAAGGTGGCGTAGTCAGCAAGTTAGTCATCTTGTCAATGGCACCAAGCGCGCTTTTTGAATTAAAAATTGTAGTGGGAATATAGCTAGATTATGTTTATTTATGTTATTTAAAATTAAAAATATAATTAAATAATTATGTATCGATCTTTTTGAGCACAATCGTGGTACATATAGATATAAATATGTAAAGGAAGTAAGTCGCCGGAAACCACGGCTAGTAACGTTATAGGTGGCGTTGTAAATATTTCTGACAGCGCGCTAAAATTTGATTTAGATTTAAATAGGAGCGCAAGGCGATTTAGGGAGTTGGCCAAAATCTGAATTCGCTAGCAAACCCTCAAAATTTTTAATCCCTATCTACTTTCATGAAATATAGTTTTGTTCACGCCCTGTTAAAAATTTACCTACTATTTCAGAATTATTCCGTTGAAAATTTGGAACGCCATCTAGTAAAGAGGTAAAAAAATTTGGAAAGCATATTTTTTTTACTGGACGTCGTTAAAAGATGGCGCTTTAATTTTTTCTAATAAAATTGTAGCAATGCCATCTAGTGCCTAATAGCAGAACTATAAAAGCATAGTATTAGCTAACCACGTCATTACTAGATGGCGCGGACGATAACCGTGTTTTTTAAATCCTCACACTGATGCTGGACACCAAAATTATTTTATCTTTTAGACCAGCAAGCATGGAAGGCATATTTTTAACAAAGTAGCTTTAAATCGATGTCACTCTACATCCAATCAATAAACAATATAGTTATAGTTTTAGTTTAATGATAAAAGATTTAAAATCATTTTTGTTATATTCATCATCATCATCATTTCAGCCGCACAACGTCCACTGCTGGACATAGGCCTCTCAGAAAGATTTCCAAAATTACCGATCTAGAGCGGCTTGCATCCAGCGCCTTCATTTGTTATATTATTGAAATAAAATACACAATACCGGCATGAACCACACGTGTCGCCAGCTACATACCTACCCAGACATACCGTAGTCACTGCAAACTTATCGCGTTTATCAAAAGGTTTAGTCCTCCATTGATAAATATGTAGGTAGTACAGATAGATGAGCTGATAAAGCCTCTTAGCAACAGTTTGTATGATTGCTTAGCGGTATCCATGTTTACCTATTCTTTTATTTGCATAGTACTTGGCTTTTAGTCAATAAGAGCAATTAGAGAAACTAGTTTTTTACCCGACTGCGACAGAAGCAAGGTTATGTTTATCGAGTGTACATATGTCGCAGTTGGATTGTATAATCCGCTGTTATTCAAATACTCTAGCTGTTTGGCATTACAGCTCGGTTTTGTAATATAGCTGAAAATCATTCAGCTAGATCGTCCAATGTGTTACGTTTAACAAACTAGCTAACGTAAGATTGTGGAACGATTAGTTCGGAATTCTGCCACTTGTGGGTCTTGTAGCTTGTGAAGTGTCAGTGTCATAAAAACAAATAGGGCCTCCCATAAAGTAAATTCTTCGCCGCGTTCCGGGACTAAGCTGTTTTTATCGAGAGACATCGGGGGCATCGTTTGTGATTTCGGAGTGCAAAAGATTGAAAAGAATAAAGCAGACCTTTAGCTTGGATCCCATATTGTTATTTCCGCCTTCCGGCAATATGGAAAATTCACGTGGATCAATTGCTGTAACAAATCGCGGCTCCATTGAGTTGTCGGGTTTACAAAATTTCTAATCCAATTGCATCGAGCTGATTATCATTCTTCATTGGTGTTTTATGATGTTGGAAACTGAATTATTTAGTAAGGAGTTGAATTGAGGTTTTATTTCCATCCCACGAGTAATATAAAAATAATAAAGAACAACTATTGTCTCCTCATATATTATTTCGTTTGGTAACACAGTTTTATTCGATAATGGTAACCCTATATGCAATCTCAATGCTAGCTGTTTTGTTAAAAGTAGCTCCGTAGTAGTAGGTACGTAACTCATTGACAATCGAGCTGAACTATTTTCAGCTGTTTTACAAAACCGAGCTGTATTGCCAAACAGCTAGAGTATTTGAATAACAACGGATTATACAATTCAACTGCGACACAATATATTATGTATCTACTTAACTATTTTTTCTGGCATGCCCTGCAGCCTGCTACATAAACGGCTGGATAGATTTCAGCTTCAGGTGTGTCTATTTAAAAATTTTGAATATCTACCCAGTGAGGGTGTAGATTTATTACTCTGTGGTGTAGATATATGAAAATACACCAAAAATAATAGGGTACCTACCTAACCTCTTATTTCTGGTTAATACAAGAAGCCGCGTAAGAATCATTTCAGCCGCATAACGTCCACTGCTGGACATAGGCCTCTCCCAAACATTTCCAAAATGACCGATCTAGAGCGGCCAGCGCCTTCCAGCGACCTTGGTTAGGTCGTCAAACCACCTTGTGGGTGGGTGTCCTACGCTTCGCTTGCCTGTACGTGGTCGCCATTCGAGAACCTTTTTACCTTTTGAGAGAGAAGCCGCGTAATACCAGTATGCTATTTACGCTAGGTACATATAGTACTCTTTCAGTGTTTAGTTATAAAATGTTTGTAAGTGTATAATTTATCGCTAAATATAAAGATTCTCTATTCTATTCTATTCTGTGATGTTATACTTGCTGTTTACCTTCTTCCGTTACAGGCCATTTCCACCTGGAATAGTCTCTTAGCCTCCCCGGGCCATGGGTTCCTCCTCGCTTTCTCTTGAGCGGCATGGCCGCAGGTACTAAGCCCCATCTGTATACTACCTTACTTAACCGGTACCAACCAACCATTCATACCAACCAAATAAAGCACTAAGTTACCGATCACGGGTAGTCTATGGCACTAAAAGTACGCCAGTAAAAAATAACCTGCCAAGTGCGAATCGGATTCGCGCACGAAGGGTTCCGTACCATTATCTATAAAATATCGTGTTTGTTGTATGGGAGCCCCCCTTAAATATTTATTTTATTTTGTTTTTAGTATTTGTTGTTATAGCGGGGTCGTAGTGACGAAGGACTCTTCATACAAACAACGAGCCACTATTAATATTGTATATTTAGTAACAATGTTATATACATAAAACACTAATAATGTTTTCCAGCACACTGCGCGAGATGTTTTTTATAATAATTATTTATGTAGTTGTGATTCGCAAGCTTCGTAGGCAGCCGCAGAGAAGATCAAGAAGTCTGTCGTAGAACGTCACTTTGTTTCTTCTTGTCACCGGGCGAAACTTCTTGTAGGTGGCCAGTGATTTCATAGCGAGCGGCTAGGCGCGCAAGAAGGTAAGTGTTTATGTCTGACTGTTGTGTTTATTTGTATGTGTAGTGGTGTTTAGTTCCTCGTTGTGGCGCAGATGTCGCCACAGGACTCCCTCCCAAGACCGGAGGTCTGATAGTTTTTTCCAAGTGCAGTCTGTGCTTTATATAGTAGCTTGCATGTGCCAGATGATACTTGTCCCAGTGAGTCGGGAGCCTTCCAGTGAGTCGGAAGTGGATTGCTTGCTCGTAGTCTGCGGTGAGTCGAGACTGTCTTAAGCGTTGTCGACTTGTTGGCGCCGGAATGATGTCCTGCCGGAGTGCTACGCTGGAGAGTAGATGCCTCGGATCCAGGGTACGATGCTGCGGGGGATGCGCCGGTCGCTGTAGTCGTCGAGTGAGTTGTGGGTGCTTGGGATCAGAACCAGGAAGCTCGGTGAGTCGGCTGCGATGGACCTGATGATTGACCCGTGGTTGCTGGCTTGCTGTGAGACTGCTGATGCTGCTGCTGACCAACATTGAGTGAGAGAGAGAGGAACGATGATGACAGAGTTCGATGGTGCTGAAGAAGGCTGCTTGACTGCTGATGATGGAGAAGGTTGCTTCCAATCACGTCGGGGTCACCAGTATAGCGGGATCGGTGATATGCTCGACCGCCACAAAGGGAAGATCTTCCCGCCAGGCATGGTGTTGCGCCTGGGGAACCGCGGCTCCGACGGTGTTTTGTCGGAGGTTGTATATATAGTCAGTTGCAACCAGAACTCTGAGATCGAGATGTAGAATCTGCTGGCGCCATCTCGTATGATTCTTGTGAACTAGGTATTGCGCAGAGAAGATCAAGAAGTCTGTCGTAGAACGTCACTTTGTTTCTTCTTGTCACCGGGCGAAACTTCTTGTAGGTGGCCAGTGATTTCATAGCGAGCGGCTAGGCGCGCAAGAAGGTAAGTGTTTATGTCTGACTGTTGTGTTTATTTGTATGTGTAGTGGTGTTTAGTTCCTCGTTGTGGCGCAGATGTCGCCACAGGGTTATAGCGGCAACAGAAATACATAATTTGTAGAGACTTCATCTGTCTGGCTATCGCGGTTCTTGAGATACAGCCTGGTGACAGACAGACGGACAGACAGCGTAGTCTTAGTAATAGGGTCCCGTTTTTACCCTTTGGGTACGGAACCCTAAAAAAATAGGTCTATGCGTTACACATTATGAAAGTTGAAACCAATGTACGGTACGTTTTTCAATTTTCCATTACCCTGTCTGCTGAATGAACTGCTGTCACAATTCTAAATACGTCACCCCACGCTGTGTTCAAAATAAGCCAGCCCTTGTTTAGTGGAAATTATAGGAAACATAAACACCGTGATAATAGAGCTTTTTTAATTAATTCCTGCTTACAGTAGATTGCTTTAAGCTGCGATTGTGTGGGGTAAGTGACGGGAGAGAGCGGAGAAGGAAGAGAGTGACACTTTAGTGCATCAAAAACACATATTTATGTAGTTAACAAAAATATATAGGTACGTACAGAGTATAGATACTCGTACAATAGGCGGCCTTATCGTCAAGGCAATCTCTTAAGTAGTGATGTGCCGCTGGGAAATTCTCTGTTCTCGGAAATTTCTTTCCTTGAAAATTTCCGGAAATTTTCAACATTTCTCGAGAACGTTCTCGTTTATTTTTTCGTTAATATTGTATGTGCTACATAAGGCATATAAGTATATGTGAAACGTGTTTAATTAAATATATATTCATAGTATGGAGAAGTATACGTAGTACGTACGTTTAAATCCCGAATAGTTACTCGATCTGAAAGTTATTATCTATCTTTAGTAGTTTTTCTTTTGATTTATGTTCCTATTTTCTTCTAAAATGTCTATATTACTGCTAAAACCCTACATGCGGCTACGCCTAGATTTAGCCGGCAAAACCTAGGTGCAGCCGGTCTCAGATGGTTACACTTAGGTGT
Organism: Acrobasis consociella; assembly: GCA_963555685.1. Lineage (NCBI taxonomy): Eukaryota > Metazoa > Arthropoda > Insecta > Lepidoptera > Pyralidae > Acrobasis > Acrobasis consociella. The sequence goes on from OY743121.1 coordinate 3,103,371, forward strand.
ACTGCTTATCTTCGGCTAAAACTAGGTTTAGTCTTCATTATTCCGGCTATAACTAGGTGCAGCCGATCGCAGGTGGTTAAACAGGTGTTTCCTATTTATATTTGGTTGGAATTAGGTTTTTAGTTCAGTTAAGCATTTTGTTTTAGGTAGAAATACTTGTGTTGTATTTACCGATCAATTCAAATTACGTGATTATCGTTTGAAGACAAATCATGGCGATCCGAGAAAAAAAGGGTGTTATAAGATTGACGCTATAATGTCTGTATGTCTGTGGCATCGTAGCTTTCAAACGGTTGGAACGGTTGGTTGGAACCGATCTAATGCGGTTTTTTCACCTGAATGCAAGTTCTTTTGCGTTGGTTCTTAGCTATATTTGATGAGAATCGGTTCAGCCGTTTAAAAGTTATTGGGAGTTAGCGCTTAAAAGTCAGGTTTTTTTAATTTACCTGGCAAATGATAGATGGCGCTTCGAGTATCAATTCCTTTAACATTAGAATATTATAGTTCCGTCACTCAACACTTATTACTTAAGATATGTTGCATCAACAAAACAATATAAACGTCACTTTAACATTTTGGTCTTTTATTGTATCACCGTTATAACCTAAAATATAGACAATACTCTTACACCTAAGCACAGGTATGGCACTTCATACTAACGGAATAACATATATATCTAGTAGTACTACTAATGAAACAATATATCTGTGGACACGTCAAATGTGTGAGTTTAACAATCAGGGTCGTCACCACAAAATAAATGTAATACCTACTAACGATGCACATTTACGATTGCATCTTGTTCAATAATCCCAAGTGCCTCGCGTTAAGTTGCAAATAAACCGTTTTAAACCGAAATTCGTGGTTTAAAACCCGTTTTAAATGCATTTGAAACGGTTTAAAACCGTGAATCGCCGTCATTACTACTTTATAAACTTATTATTTTGAAAGTATAAATAAAAGATATTAATTGAAAACTTTTTATTTATGTTATTTTAAATGATATTTAACAATATTTTTAGAATTTAGATAAATTAAAAAACTTAATATGCATACTTATTTATTTATTTTTCCATAATAAGCTGTAAGTAGGTATGCTTTTTCTTATTTCATAGTGAATTTGGTTGTACAACATAAACAGTATTATAAGTTACGGAGTGGCAACAACTTTGACGACCTCAATGACCTTGATAACCTCGACGACCTAGACAACCTCGCCAACCTCCGATGAACTCGACGATACTGAAGCACCTTGACGACAACAACAACCTCGAAGACCTTGACATTGACCTTTATGACCTCAATGAGCTCGACAACCTCAAAGACCTGGACAACCTTGACGAACTCTACGACCTCGAAATCAACCTTAACAACATCAATGACCTGGACGACCTAAACAACCTCGACGACCTCGACGACCTAGAACACCTCGACGACATTGACTTTGATGACGTCAATGACCTCAATTTCATCAACCTTCTCGTTCACCTCGAAAACCTCGATGAGCTCGATGACCTAGGCCACCTCGAAGACCTCGACATCGACCTTGACGACCTCAATACCTTAATAACTTCGACCACCTCAACGACATAGACTTCCTCAACGACCTAGACGTCCTCGAAAAACTTGACGACCTGGACCACCTCGATGACATTGACCTTGACGACCTCAATGACCTTGACAACCTCAAAGACCTAAACGACCTCGACAACCTCGACGAACTGGACCACCTCGAAGACCTCGACATTGACCTTGATGACCTCAATAACTTCGATGATTGTAATCCCTAATCATTAATCTGATTGTATTTTCCCAACTCTGACGTCAATATATGTTTATAAAACAGCTTTTATTTTTTTTCAATTTCACTTGACCCAAGTATATCACAAATAATGCAACAAGTATATTCTGAATTGCATTTTGTGAAAGGTTAGTAAATTCTAAAAGAAAATCGTTCTTAACCCATATTAAACCTCAAAAATTGGTTTGAAATATTTGAAACAAAAAAAAACAGTTTAAAACTAAATGGTTTTAAACGTTTCTGTTTTACAGGCGCTTACAAGGCCAAAAAGCGGGGGAGGGGTTGCAGGGACGCCAGATTGCAGGGGACGGTGTTAGTTTCCGTTCTGTATGTAATCTTAAGTTTAACCAACTGCGATCGGCTGCACCTAGTTTTAGACGAAATGATAAAGGCTAAACCTAGTTCTAGCCGAATATAAGTAGGATACATCTAAGAATAGCCATCTTAAACCAGCTGCACCTAGTTCTAGCCGGCTAAACCTAGGCGTAGCTGCGTTTTTGGTTTTAGCTGTAACATATATACTAAAAGCTGTAGTAATATACTAATAATATAAAGCTGTAATAGTATAACTATTTCACTAGTTGTTTTTATTCTAAATAAGTTCCAAAAAGTATAGCAATTCCCTTAAAATATTATTTAAATACATAGTTTTATCACATAAAAGGTTTGTTTCATTAAATGTATACCAAATCTCGCCACATAAAGAATATTTAAGAAAACGTTTTACGAAATTCCTCTGAAATTTCGTTGGAAAATTTCACGGAAATTTCCTGAAGAAATTTCTTGCGAGAAATTTCTCGGAAATTTTCCGGACAAATTTCTAACAGAATGGAAAACTTAAGAAAACTTTGTATATCCTTTCACAAATTTTCATGAAAATTTGATTGAACATCGCTCTTGTTATTACGAAAATACATGCAAAAAGAAAATAAAGTTTTCTTTGTAAACTAGGGTACTTTCTCAACTTTTTCCGCTCCAGAGAACGTTTCCGAGAACGTTTCCAGACCGTTTCGGAAATTTCCCGAAATTTTCAAGAACGGCACATCACTACTCTTAAGGCAACCTGTAGCAGGAATCAGGATGCTCTTTCTAAACATCAATAAACAAAACAAACATCTTTTATGGGGTTTGTACTGTACAAGGTTTGTATGAAATGCAGGCTAATGACGTCATAGATTCTTGGGGTGTGATTTTTTTCATTTAGATATACATACATTTATTAAAGTTATTTAAAATGATGGACTCTTAATTTCTACTAAAATAAAAAGTATTTAATACTGTAAGTATACGTATATGAGGTACGTATATGATTTGAAAGTTCCGCGGTCACAATACTCACAATTACTGTTATTACATTACCATGCGACTATACCCACCATAGCAACCATGACGACCGATGGGTCGTTGAAATATCTGGCTAAAAATGATATTAATCATATAACAGTAATACTTAGTGTATTTCTTTCTGCGTTCCCGCTTATCCGCTTACCGCTTATCCCTCGTCCTCCACAACCCTACTTAGAGACACGGAACCGTTATCAAATTAACTGGATCGTTATTATAAATAGCCAGAGCAGCCATAAATTCATTGTTGCACACAATGATTGTACCCCTAATTTTATTCTTAGTTGGAGGTGAGTTACGTCCAAAATACACAGAGGTGCTATTTTTCAAACGCGGAGTCACTAAAGCAGTGGTTCCCAAACTTATTTTGTCTACTGCCCACTTTGAGAATAAATATTTTTTTAGCGCCCCCATTTTTTCACCTATTTAAAAACCAGCCAACTGATACAGGAATGCACAATTCGGGTTATTTAACAAAAACTTGTTAAAACATGATAGAAATCTACGAGTACTAATAACTATTAAAATGCGAAAGTGTGTCTGTTGCCTTTTTATTTGTTTGTTTGTGTCTACTTTCATTACGAAACGGAGCGACCGATTGACATGATTTTAATTTTTTCTATATTCAATAAAATAGGACAGATATATGAACTACGCGGAGAGAAATATAGAACCGAGTTTGAGCAATCTTTTAATTCATATTAGTTGATGTTCACAAGTTGTTGTGTGACGTTGAGATTATTTTGAAAGAAACAATATTTAAAAAGACCAAACTCTTTAATTTAATTTTTAACAATTATACAATGAGTGCCGAAAGTAGTCACAGGTAAGGGTCGTAGGTTCACAGCCACGAGATTCGTTGTTCCAGAAGAGATTTCCAAAAGTACTCAGCTTTGAAGCAGCCCGGCGTCCAATCGTGGTCGAAAGAGGACGAGGCTCCTCACGCCTCCGTATTTATATGGGCCGCGCGGGGTGGAGAGCGGGGTAAGGAGGGAAGCACAGGTGCGGACCTCGTTACAGTTGTTGAGAGTCGAGAGCTCTTGCAGTCGTTGTTTAAGAGGCCTCCTAGCTAAATAAAGCTCCTAGCAAAAAAAAACCATTTTCTTTCTGGGTCTCTTACCGCCCCCCTTGAGACCTGCAGAGCCCACAAGGGGGCGTTATCGCCCACAAGGGGGCGTTATCGCCCACTTTGGGAACCACTGCATTAAAGGAACGATTTTTTGTATGGAAAACCCACTAGTTTAGGTGACTCCGCGTTTCAAAAATAGCACTTCAGGGAATTATTACGTTTATAAATTTAATATTTTTAGAAATAAAAATATTTCTATTTGAAGAATCAACATTAAATTTTTATAATTTATTTCGATAATAGTTACTTAACGTTTCAATATTTATTAGTAAATATTAAAAATCATTAGCCTCCTTTGTTTTTAATTCCTTTTTTCCAACTTCACGTTTACCCCATTGAGCTAAACGTATTCTTTGGGATTTACGGCTCTGTCTGCCCCGTTAGGGATAAAGACGTGATAATTTATCTGTATTCATAAAAATAGTTGTGGAAAGAGCATTCTACGTTTTGCAATGGAAAGTTTAGGAACTGGGTCAGTCACTCGTTCGGAACTTCTTCGAAGGAACCTTTTTTTTTTTGACGCGGAGAAAATCGCTTCGGATACCTTACCGGTTACGGGACACCGGTAAGGTTATGTGGTGTTACCACTAAAAACTCCGCGGTGTCAGTCACCTCTCAGCCGCTATCGGCCGGGACCGTGTGCTTCTTCATGCTCCACAGCCCCGGCGCGGCCGGCCGCTACTTAAGCGGCCCCGGCTCGCCAACGGCCTCACGGCACCCTCTGCTGAATCAGAGGGGCCGGAGCAACCGCCGCCTTGGCCTCTTGGCCCAAGGACAGGCGCGCTGACACGCACACGCGCCTGCCTTCCACTCCGGAGGGCTGTCCGTTGGACGATGGAATCCCGTTTTCACCGTCCAACCAGCCCTCATAATTTGGGGCCTGCTAAAGCAGGCCCTGCCCCAGTCAACCTGACGGCGAACGGGGCCCACACAGCCGACCGTAGGGGATAGGGAGAGCGGCAACGTAACACCGACACTCCTCCTCCCCTGCGGCCACACCGATGTCGTGCCAAGCGCCACGGCCGCGCTTGGTCGCGGAGGATAGGGCGAGCGGCAACGACACACCGACACTCCTCTTCCCCCGCGACCCCTACCACGGCTGTGATGGTAGGGGGGTCGTTGTCACCCCTTTCCCTCACAGCCAGGCCATTCCAGCCAGGAATGGCCTCCGCCGGGCCCGGGGAGGCCTAAGCCTCAACCCGGGCAATGGGTTCCTCTTAGCTTCCCTGCGGCTGAGGCAACCGCAGGTACTAAGCCCCCCCATCGCAACTAGATGGGAACCACATCGGGGGGGTTCTTCGAAGGAACCTAGGCTAACCACGGTAACTACTAAATGAATGCGTACAAGAATTAACACGAAACATTCCATGCGAAAATGGTCTGTGTGACCCGGGCGAAACGTCAGCGAAAACAAATCAAAAAGGTATTTTGTACGCCAGCGCTTGTTAACGTTACTTTTCCCCGACGCCATACCTAGTAAAATTGTACGACCACTTTAGTTGTCAATGTCGTCTTAGTCACGCGACCGTTTTGCAACTAAAGTGGTCGTGGCGCTCAAAACGTTAATAATGATGCAACGCGATAATTTAAAAGTGATGACGGTAACCACTTCTGGGTTTGTGTGGATTCGGAAAATAAAATAAATAAATAAATAGAGACAAATTACACTGATTGAGTTAGCCTCAAAGTAAGTTCGAGACTTGTGTTATGGGATACTAACTCAACGATACACTGAACAGGCAGTACAAAAAGTGTTAAAATAGATAATTAAAAAAAAACACACTCGTAAATTATCACTCGACACAAAATATCAGAGAACTTGGTCTATCATAATTATAATTATCTTAACATAGGTCTCATAATCGTAAATTAGACCACCCATATAGATAAGATTAAGCAAGTTATCGGGAAAGTGCAGCTATTATGGTTACGGCGCATTTTCATCGTTATGTTAATCTTAATTAGCAGATAATTACATGGATACGCAAAGTTCAACTTGTGATTAGACTACGCTTAGATCGTTTGATAAGTTTCGTACAACATTGTTGACATGAATAAATTAGAAGCTTGGTCGCTAGCCAGCAGTGTAAATAAAAGGCAGCTGTCGTAATGGTCAAAATTAAAAAAAATTGCCTTGCATTTCCCGGATACAAGGCATTTCACATTTGGTTGGCTGTCTCGCTCACAATCAAACATTTTTAAAGATTATTAAAACGTACATACATACATACTATCACGTCTTTATCCCTAATGGGGCAGACAGAGCATTTTGGGTCTTGCGGTTCTATGCAGAGCCCAGGGCCTCAAGACCCAAAAGCCACTTTTAGCGTCATGGTGGGCGAGAAGATGGAAAAGCAATCAATACAGTGATGGGTTGCTAGCCGCATCGCCTGTTAACATGATTCGCATTCGCAACTTTTACGATCTGCGCGGGAAGAGAAGCAGCTGGTACATTCTAAGTTTTTTTGTTTCTCCCAGACCAGCATGGGAGTCCCAGACCAGCATGGAATGGAAGATTATTAAAAGTTATAGTATAAAAAGATTTTCAAGAACGCCATCTAGTGATGAGTAGCGGAACTACATATTCCAATTTATATCCGTATCGCCATCTATAATTTACTAATTAAAAAATCCCTTTAAAAACGGTTGAACCGATTTTCATCATTTTTTTGATAAAAACCGTTTTAAGGGATAAAGAGATACAAATACCAAAGTGTACCAAAAAAAACAATTTATTTTACAAAATAAACTTTACAATCTTAACTTAGACTCGTGCATAGTCAATATCTTATCGACTTCCACCGCCCTTTCCCTCAGTGTTGCCATCTCTTCGTCGCTCAAAACTTCATTTTTCTTGCCAGTGTTCTTGATCAAGAAGTGTTGTATGAAGAGTTTCAGGCTTTCCCTGAACATGTGGAGTTTTGGGGGCTTGGATATCCGGTAGAAGACCTCCAGGGCCGCTTGGAGGTCCACGTTCATGATGATGGTGAGAAGGACTCGCCTCATGAAGCGAACTGTCGTCTTGTTCAGGTCGGAAAATTGGATTATCTGGAGAGAAAGTCGAATAAATAAATAAATAAATATATGGGGACAAATTACACTGATTGAGCTAGCCCCAAAGTAAGTTCGAGCCCTGTGGTATGGAATACTAACTCAACCATACTATATTTTATAACAAATACATATACAATGACCTTTTTAATTAAGTACAAATATTTTAAGGGGTGGTTCAGTCCATCATTTTGAACAACTTTTCCCAATAAATGTATATCGAAATACGAAAAAAAAATTTTAGGTTTTCATACAAATCGAAGTAGTCACGTGATATCATTACTATCGAAAATGAATTTTTTTTTTCGTATTTCGATATACATTTGTGGTTCGAAATGATGGACTGAATCACCCCTTAAAATATTTGTACTTAATTAAAACATTGTATAGATAAACATCCAAGACCCAGGATAATTTGAAAAAGGCCATTTTTCATCTTGCCCTGACCGGGAATCGAACCCGGGACCTCTGGGTGGCGGACTAGCATGGTGACCACTACGCCACGGAGGTCGTCAAGATATAGGTGATGACAGGGTTAGAAAAGTATTACTTTTATGAGTCTTTCAGATTGTCCAAAATTAATACACCAATATTTTTCATTTTATCAAAAAAGTTAAATTTTGCAAAGGTACAGCACTTTTGTTTTCATCCGGAAAGACCTCCGGATCCACGGATCATCAGGGCGAATGTGACAAGAGTACGCGCGCACACGATGTCGCCTCGAGATACTTTAACCCGTTTAATTCATGCTATATATATAATATCAGTGTCTCATGTTAGATTAAACAAATAAAATAATTTAATCTTTATTGTCCATCAAGCATAAGCAGAGATCGGAATCACGAGTGCTATTGCTATCAAAAGTATGGATATGACTGAAAGTCCAAACATTATTCATTTAAAGAGAAAGATTGTGTATACTACAACATACATACATACATACTATCACGTCTTTATCCCTAATGGGGCAGACAGAGCATTTTGGGTCTTGCGGTTCTATGCAGAGCCCAGGGCCGCAAGACCCAAAAGCCAATTTTAGCGTCATAGTGGGCGAGAAGATGGAAAAGCAATCAATACAGTGATGGGTTGCTAGCCGCATCGCCTGTTAACATGATTTGCATTTTTGCCCATTCCCTCGATCGGCTTTTACGATCTGCGTGGGAAGAGAAGCAGCTGGGACATTCTAAGTTTTTTTTATTTCTCCCAGACCAGTATGGTATATTACAAACAGAAAAATAATCTTCATTCGAAATCTTAGTAATGTATTTAAATCAGTTCCCGATAAATCCTGGGAAATTGAGTCATATCCATACTTTTGATAGCAATAGCACCCGTGTATATGCTTTAGATGCATATATTGCAAATGAGTATGTAGTAGTTCTTGAATTAAACTCCAAATAGTGACATCTTGATTTATTTAAAGAATTTACAGTATAAGTAAATTGTATGAGTTGCACACGTACGTATCGTAGCAAAAGAGAGAGAGAAAGGTAATAAGGAGGTAGGTACTATAATAAATGTCACTTGCGGAAAGGCTCAAGGCTCCTACAAGGTTTGAAGAGCAAAACCAATAAAACTACGCCGAGTCTTCAATTATAGGAGAAGCCCCAACAACCCGTGATTCCGATCTCTGAACAAAAGAGAAATTTACCTTAAGAACTGAGAGAGGCAATCCTTTCTCCATTATAAGATGCACTAAGAGCATTGCTAAGTTGGCGAGGTTGTGTTTGGGGAGGTTCTCCAACTCCTTGATCTTGTCCCAGATGGAGAACTGCAGAGAGAGCTGGAAGAAAAATATACATGGTTAACCTTTGCCGTGTGGTTTCCCGCAGAGTAGAATAGGGCCACTCCAAGTCCTCCCGTGGATGTCGTAGAAGGCGACTTAGGAATACAAGCTAAACAAAGCTTATATACATCAATGAGACCTCTCCAACCCGTCTGGTCAAAGAGGAGAGTGTAGGCTAAGTCCTCTGGCTGCTCTGGCCAAGTCCTTCGTTCGTTTGTTCGTTTTCGTGTGTGTCAGTGGCCAACACTGGTGTTAGATTTTTTACACTACCTTCTTCTTCTTCTTAGCGAGTCGGAATGGCGATTTTATATAGTTGTGGACCAGTGTTTGGCGACACTTACTCCTCTTTCATTTGCAGAGTTTAAGTCCTCTATACATACATACATACTATCACGTCTTTATCCCTAATGGGGCAGACAGAGCATTTTGGGTCTTGCGGTTCTATGCAGAGCCCAGGGCCGCAAGACCCAAAAGCCACTTTTAGCGTCATGGTGGGCGAGAAGATGGAAAAGCAATCAATACAGTGATGAGTTGCTAGCCGCATCGCCTGTTAACATGATTTGCATTTTTTGCACATTCCCTCGATCGGCTTTTACGATCTGCGTGGGAAGAGAAGCAGCTGGTACATTCTAAGTTTTTTTATTTCTCCCAGACCAGCATGGGAAGTCCTCTATTGTACAGGATATTGGGCAGTTGGGGCACGAGAGTAGGTGGGCCATGGTTTGAACATCTCCACAGTCACAACGGTCGTTATTTGAGAAACCCCACCTGACTCGGTTTTCATGGCACCTTCCAACACCAGCCCGGAGCCTATTTAAGGACTTCCAGACTGTCCAGGGGAGGTCACCACCCGGTGGAAGTTTCTCAGCAACTGGGAGATATTGCCATTCCGTGGCGAAAGGATCAGCCAATCTGCGTTACCAACTGGCTGTCCACGCAGATTGCCCAGGGTGCGCCGGACGTACAGGGGGGCAGTACGTCACTCGGGGAGGCTCCTTTCATGCACCCCAAAACTACCTAAAGGCATCTGACATAGCTTGACGACTGCCATACAATGATGACAGCCGGGACCAACAGCTTATAAGTGCGTTCCGAGAGGAGCTCGAGAATTTTTTTATGCCACTTGTGGTCACCCATCCAAGTGCGGACCACGCCCGGCGTCGCTTTACTTACGAAAGCGATAGCAACGCGCACTCCCGCCGGGTCACCGAGCTCCTCAAATGCAAAAGGCCAAGCTATGGCCCAGGTGGTATAGAGAGGGTCGTGTCCAGCAGTGGAGACAAAATGACTTGATGATGAACCTTTGCACGCTTCTCTTCTTCTTCTCGTGTGTGTTAGTGACTAACACTAGTGTCAGAGTTTTTAAACCGCCTTAAAGGCCTCTGTTTTAGGTAACGACCAATGTCAAAGACAGTGACCGGGACCGACGGCTTAAAGTGCCCTCCGAAGCACGGATCATCTTACTTATCAGACAATCAGGTGATCAGCCTGCAATGTCCTCACCAAACTAGGACAACAACACAAAGTCGTTGCCCCCGCCGGGAATCGAACCCGCGACCTCCGGGTATGAGCCGAACGCTCTAACCACTACACCACGGAGGCAGTTTGCACGCTAGCGGGTATTTACGTCACTTTTCCTGGGAGAGATTGCAGTTGCGATAAGGCCGCCTTCTGGCATCTGTTTTATGTATCTATTGGTCTGTAACATTATGTTTTGGTGCAAAAAAGATTTCAACTAAGTATCTAGTATAATTAGTACAGTCCGCTACGATGACAACAAGTCAAATTAGGCACTTTTTTCTAAACATCAGAACATTCTCTATGAGATTTGTATTACCTGATATCTCCTGTCGCTGTCGCACAACTTCTGCGCCAGCATCGCGTAGTAAGCGTTGAAGGTCTTCTCTTGTAAGCAGCACGCTAGCAGCACGTGTATGATTTCCCTCTCTTGCTGCCCCTTTAGCCCGAGGTGTTGGAGCTTTTCGAAAGCGTCCATGTAGTCCTGGGAAGATTTAGAAAGGAAGAAAATACTTTTATTTGTCACATAAAATTACAAATAATGTATAAGTACTACAACAAAACATCTATATCTATACATATAATAAAGCAGTAAAAAAGGGTGTCTGTACATTAAATATATTTCCAAAAAAACTATTGGGGGCGATGGAGAAGTAGTAATAGAGTAAGAATTTAAAAAAAAATGTCTGTCTGTTTGTCTGTATGTCTGTTTGTCTGTTTGTACACGCTAATCTCCGGAAATACTGGACGGATTCGAATGAAACTTTTTTTGTTATATAGCTATTAAGCCTGGGCAACATATAGGGTATAAATAATTTTGGAAAATGAAACGCCTGATGCAGAACAAAATGGTCCAGCTAAACTATAAGAGATATAAAAATGCCGCCTTAGTAAAAGTTGTTCAGCCTGATGAGCATTTTCCAGAGACATAAAGTCCACGCGAACGAAGTCGCGGGCTTCGGCTAGTTATTTAATAAATGTATCAAAATGTTGGCACGGGTTGTGGTGTGAACCACAATGATGGTCTTCAGATGCTATGATCAAATAAAATTAAAAAAATCTCTAAACCATAATAACATATTTTTGATAACATTAAGAAAATTTCTTATTAATTATAGCATTAATTACCCCTTCAAACATTGGTACTCATATTAGGAAAAGTCGAAACATCTCGTTATCTCTTTCATACGCACGAAACCTAATGGCAATGACGTCATATGTCCATAGTGGCTTAACTTGCGAAAACTAGCAATGTACCAACCTCAGCAGACATTAGTACGCAGAATATGCTCCTTCTGACGTCAGTGTTCATCCTCTGTTTCCGCGCTAGCTCTAGAAGTTTCTGGTCCACACTGGGAGTAAGCTTCACACTCTTCTCTTCTGGTTTAATGTTGTTTCCCTCCCACGCTGAACCTACTACCCACCATTTTCCTCGCTCGTCCGCTGAAAATAGAGGTATAAAAAATCTTAGCTTACTTTTTTACAGCAGTTGAGGTAAACTAATATTTATGTTTACAAAAATAAGTTTTCGGAAATATAAATCTCACAAATTTTTACTGTGTCCAAGTACTTAGCAAGACAAATTTAAAAATCCCAAATTCGATGGAGTTGCAACGTTTTCTTTTAGGGTTCCCACCTTTTTGTCATAGTAATATTGCATTGCCATCCGACTTTCACAAGTATGCAAAGTTTCATCTAAATCGGTTAGGGATAACTGGTTGAAAATTGAGTTGCAAGATTTGACCCAAACACATATACAAGATGAATTTCAAGTTAAAAAATAAGACTTCACCCACAAACTACAAAACCGATTTTGATAAAAAATTCCATAGGACCACCTTACAAGTATTTCAAACAAAAAAAAAACCAAGTCGGTCTAGGCGTCTTGGAATAATCGGTGAACATACATAAAAAAAGCGGCCAAGTGCGAGTCAGACTCGCCCATGAAGGGTTCCGTAGTGGCAAATAACATAATATAAAAGTCTTGTAGTATGTTTTTTTTTAAATTTTTATACACGCTGACTTTTCATTGGTTTTGGAAAAGAAAATGTCGTATAGTAAATAAATTACTCTATCCATATACGTAATCCAAATTTGTGTATGCCATAAGATAAAAAAGTTACAAAAATGATTTTCGATCGAGACCACGTAGTACACTTGTCCAAAACTGTCGAGTGACCTCGCGTGACCCCGGCGGCCGGCCGGTGGCGGCACTACTTATTGATCTCACGATTTTACTTACGAGTTTTAGTCAAAAAATGTTGGTTCTGAATTTTTATTTTGACTAGCTAATTAGGTCTTACTAACGATTCTTATTAAGTGGCCTTCGGCTCCAAAACCAATAAAAAATCACCGTGTATTTAAGTTGATTGAATGAAAGGTAAATTGCCGTTTATGATTTATGACGTATTAAAAAAACTACTTACTAGATATCGTTCAAACAAATTTTCGCTGGTAGTTTTTAAGGGTAATGAACATCATGTATTTTTTTTTGTTTTATATTTCCCTTATTTTAGAAGTTACGGGGGGGACGACACACTTTTTTCCACTTTGGAAGTGTCTCCCGCGCAAAGTATTCGGCTTAGAAAAAAATGATATTAGAAACCTCAATATCATTTTTGAAGACCTATCCATAGATACCCCACACGTATGGGTTTGATGAAAAATATTTTTTTTACTTTCAGTTCTAAGTATGGGGAACCCCCAAAATTTATTCTTTTTTTTCTATTTTTATATCAAAACCTTAATGCGGTTCACATAATACATCTACTTACCAAGTTTCAACAGTATAGGTCTTATAGTTTCTGAAAAAAGTGGCTGTGACATACGGACGGACAGACAGACAGACAGACATGACGAATCTATAAGGGTTCCGTTTTTGCCATTTGGCTACGGAACCCTAAAAAACCAAGTCGGTCTGGGCGTCTTCAAAAAATCAGTGAACATACATAAAAAAAAGATCGCGTTGAATTGATAACCTCCTCCCTTTTTGGAAGTTGGTTAAAAACAGGTAAGAGTTGCTGTCGGTAAAAAAAAACTACATTGGATGCCGCCATTGCCCAGTTCTCAAGATAATGGTCACTGTCTCACCTTTTAATAAATCTTCTAATCTTATATTGAGCGGTGTGACGTAGTTCCCTTTCCGTATGATGCCCCGCGTCAACTTCCTGAGATGCTCGACGTAAGAGGGGTCGTAGCTGGGTATCTTTGTCAGGTTGTTATTCTTGACGGCCATTAGAACTTCCAACAGGAATTTTATTCGAGATCTGTGAATCAGTTTTACAAAGTTACTATTTTGCTTGAACACGACGCAATCACAAGTTTATTAGCCATGCAAATCCAAAAAACCCCGACTTTCAATAGTTTCATATGTAAACGCCATCTAGTAATGGGCGGAGGAACTAAATAGTAAAATTAATAACCCTAGCCATGCCTACCCATCGTCATATAAACATTATTATTTCTTTTCCTTGTAACTAGATGGCGCTTTAAGGTAAAAATTAAAACAAATAAATCTTTTATAACTATTGTTTAAATAAAGTAGCACTCTTATTATTTAAATAAGATTTATATGAAACGCAATATATTTTTTAAAAGTATATTCAACACTTTCTTCGTCACCTTTTTGGCTAGTCGTTTGTGCTGCCATCTCTGAGAGGCCGCTCCGCAACTCCCGTTTTGCGTGCTTACGGGCTCTCCAATCGTTTCTATGGCGTTGGGTATCTGTTACGTTAGTAATTATATTATCTTTGCCCTAGCGTAATCTATTAATTATCTGTCAGGCAAACTACTAAAAAAACCGCATTAAAATCGTTTCATCGGTTTCTGCACTACGACGCCACAGACAGACAGATAGACACTAGCGTCAAACTTATAACACCTCTCTTTTTTTGGGGGTTAAAAATAATAGTACAGATATTTATACAATAATTGTATGTAAGTAGGCGTAAGTTTCAAGGGAAAGTTATAAATTTGATTAAATACAAGGCTGTTTTTAATCCAGTCCAAATTGATGATAAGACGTGATTCGGTCTATCATTTTGACCAACTTTTCCCAATGAATGTCTCGAAACGAGTTTTTGCCAAAAGTGGCCACTTTTGGCGAAAAACCGTTTTAGAACTAGACGGACTACCAATATTACTTTCAAAGGTTATTCATAAAATAGTTTCAAGATCTTTTTAGACATTGATACAAATAAAATTTTTAATTATCACCACATTTAGTTTTATCCGTTACTTTACCGCCAATACCAGACAAAATAGTAAGACAATGGACGTGGACATTTATTAATGTCGTGCGGTTCTTGACAGGTTAAACATTTTTAATTATCACCACATTTAGTTTTAACCGTTACTTTACCGCCAATACCAGACTCAATAGTAAGACAATGGACGTGGACATTTATTAATGTCGTGCGTTTCTTGACCGGTTAAACATTTTTAATTATCACCACATTTAGTTTTAACCGTTACTTTACCGCCAACACCAGACACAATAGTAAGACAATGGACGTGGACATTTATTAATGTCGTGCGTTTCTTGACCGGTTAAACATTTTTAATTATCACCACATTTAGTTTTAACCGTTACTTTACCGCCAACACCAGACACAATAATAAGACAATGGACGTGGACATTTATTAATGTCGTGCGGGTCTTGACCGGTTAAACATTTTTTTTTTTTCAAATGAGGCCGCCACTTCTGCTACCACTTTTAAAAATATTGATTGCATTTCATTTAAGTCATATTTTATTAGATTACTACTTTAATAATTATGTTCATATGGCGATGTGTAGGCATGGTTAGGGTAAGGCAGGGATAAAGAAGTGAAAAAATAAAGATCTAAAGACTAGTATGCAGAGCCGTAAAAAAATGAAAAAATCAGTAGAAGAAAATACTCGTGACCCTGGCAAGAATGTATATTATGTACATACCCGCTAGCCGCATCTTCGCTCAACTTTGCCACTTTGCCCTGCGTCTCATGTATGAAGTTCTTCAAAGCTAATGGCTCTTCCTTCCGCAACACCCCGCCCACACTGCGTAGGGCAACCAGCACGCATTCGATGTTCTTCTCGGACAATTCTTCTAGAAGTCTGCTTAGGACGTCGTATAGGAGAGATGCGTGGTAGATCTGAGGATGTAAATGCGATAATAATTCATTATATCAAAACATTTCTCTCAATTACTGATCGGTTGACTGAAAGAGGGGATCAATTCCAGTCAGCCGACCAGTAATTGAGTTAAAAAACGTCGTACGATATACGTGCGAATATTGGTTAAACACACTAGGCATCAAACTTCCACCTCGTGTGTTTTAACCACCATAACGCATTTATATCGTAATACACTATTGTATTATGTTAAATGTGTTTAAATGATATTATGTAGGGGGTGCAAAATCAACCAGACATACCTTAAAACAATATAAGTGCGCTAAACAAGAGACTAAGTTGTCCAATCTCTTGTCTTCCTGAGGTTGCGGATGGAGCATCATGTCGTCGAAGTGCTTTGACAGTTCTTGCAGGAAATGTGCACCTAAAAATGCAATTGAAATATTTTTTTACAAAAAATTATTTAGGGCATTTCCATACTAAAGTGTGCAGCCCCCCGGTCACTTAGTGTGGGAAATTCGATTCCATTTTTGTTTTTCGAGTATAAAACAATTTTTTTACTCTCCCTTTTTTTGACTGCTTAAATAATTACCCTTCCTCTTAACTTACCCGTAGTCGGGTAAACTTTAATTCATTTATTTAAAAAAAAAACAATTACTATTGTGTTTGAAATTATGTACCTGTAAATTAAAAAATTAAAATACAAAATAAAATAAATGTCATAAAATTTTTGGTTAGGTTGTATACCTAATCGGCAAATGTCCAAGGGGAAAAGGCAATTTATTTAGTAAAAACGAACACAAGAAAAGATATCTCGTATTATTACCTATCTCATTGCCAACGTTGGCATGCAGCACAGACACCAACGCAGCGTGTTCTGCCACCAACCGGTCCGGGGTGGCGGACGGCCCCACTGTAGCTTCCAACCAGAGTTGAGTCAGGGCTGTGTTGACTGAGTTCCGGCTGTTGTTCGAGTACAGGTTCTCTATGGTCGTGCAGGCCCAGTGCAGGTTTGTGCCGGACAGCTTGTTGAGGACACCTGGGATTTTGTGTAAAATGTGTAAATGTAACAACAGTAAACTGAATCCGTTAGATGACAAGTCAAGTCAGTCACTTTTTTCTAAACGTCAAAACATTTTTCTATTGATTGCAAGAAATAACCAACAGTAACGTCATTTTTTTGTAGTCAAATAATGCTCTTAATATAAGTTTTTCTGCATTAATAAATCTAAAATGTTGTTGAAAATAGGTAAAGTGACGATATTGTCGCGAACGAGATAGATGTAGAATATTCGCGAGTAAGAACTTTGCTGGCGAGATAGATTTGGAATGTTCGCGAGTGGAATCATGCAAGCGAAACTAGGCCTTATATTCTTACAGCATAAAGGCTAGAGTTCTTTGAATGGTCGTCGGCTTAGTCGCACTCACACATACATACCGGCGTCTCGATGTTTCCCGTCAATCGAAATACATTCGTCAAGTAATGAGAACATTCGAGAAAAGTGTAGACCTCTGTATCGGCGCATATAAAAAGGCGATCGAGTGCGCGTCCCGCCAGTTCAGTACGAGCTACGAAAGCGATAACTTCGAAGCGAAGGAAACCTACCTAAGTGCGACAAGTGGAAGTACCTGCGACTACTTTGGCGATATACCTGGACCTCAGCTGCTACGCGACTTGGACTTGGACATCAGGAAGACCATCTTCACGTGTCAACCTTTGGGTTCCGTAGTGAATAAAAACCCTCATACGAACTTTGGCGTTTTTTCTCCAAATCTCGAACCCAGTTTCGTAACATTTGGTGTCAGAAGTGGGATTTGGAGATGCCAGTTCTACCGAGAGAAGAAGAGGATACCACCAGGGAAGGCATCAGGACCAGGGCCCAGCGTGCCATGGAGGCTCAAGGGGGCGTGGCTCAGGCCACGCCTACTGAACCTCAAGCCACGCCCACTGACCCTGAGGCCACGCCCACCGCCCATCAGGCTCCGCCCACTGGACATCAAGCCCCGCCTACTGGACCTCAAGCCACGCCCACCAGTCATCAAGCCACGCCCACTGGACCTCAAGCCACGCCCACTGGACCTCAAGCCACGCCCACCATTCGTCAAGCCCCGCCCACTGGACCTCAAGCCACGCCCACTGGACCTCAAGCCACGCCCACCAGACATCTAGCTCCACCCACTGGCCCCGCCCACCTTGGCCAGACCACGCCCACTGACCACGCCCACCAAACAGTGCCGCGTTCATTGGAGACACCAATCGATCCAAGTAACTTAATGACCATATTACAACAAATGCAGAGACAGATACAAGAAACAATTCGGCAAGAGCAAAAAGCGAGCACACAACAACTTCAACGTATAGAAGAGACACAAGATTTACGATTTGCACGCTTGAGCGAGCAACAGCAAATAGTCTTGGGAAATTTCTGCAAACTCAACCAATCAGTGGAGCAGATCCGTAATGATGTAGACGTTGTCGATTTGGAAAACAAGGTGGAAAATAGAGTAACCTTTTTGGAAAAGAAATTATTGCGTCTAGAGACAGTAGGGACCCCAAGTACAACCGGCTGTGAAACTAAGGGGCCAAGTGTAAAAGTGCCATCTTATGACGGTACCACATCTTGGGCCGCATACAAACAACAATTCCAGACCGTCGCTGGTTTAAACGGTTGGACCGATGAACAGAGTCATACAGCCCTTACTGTTGCTCTGAAAGGCTCAGCACTATCAGTCCTGGAGGCACTGCCTAGCTCTGGAAGCACCTTTAAAGAATTGATGGAGGCGTTAGAAGCCAGGTATGGGGAACGTCATCTCGAACACGTTTTTCGAGCCCAGCTGCGTGAAAGAGCTCAGCGCCCAGGAGAAGGACTCCAAGAGTGGGCATTGGAAATAGAACAACTAGTGCGTAAAGCCTACTCGTCTTTTGACTCCAAAATGATCGACACATATATTTTACAAGCTTTTATTGATGGGATAAGAGACGTGGACGTAAGAGCTGCAGTGGGGATTCATCATCACACGTCACTTAAAGATGCTTTAGCACATGCTCTTGAGTACGAAGCTTTAAGACAGGACATGCGCCCACATAAGTTGCAAGAAGTCACAGAAGACGTTAAGGCTATCAAGAGCCCGCCAAAGAAGACCACTAGATTTGTACCTACTTGCTACAGGTGTGGTGAAAGAGGACATTTGCAACTCTCCTGTCCAGAAAAGCATGAAATAAAGAAATTACGAGAAGAGCTAACTGAAATTACTAAAAGGCAAGAATCTTCCTGTCCTGCAAGAAATCAGGGGAAACGAGTAACAGCCAGGACTGAGGGGCGGGTACTGGCTCACGCAGAGGAAGGCAAAGTTGCACGTCGGATTAAACAAATCCAATTCGTTACTGAGCATCGTAACGGAAAGGACCATGGAAATGCTGATGCACTCTCAAGAAGACCATGTGCGGAAGACTGCAAGCATTGTGTTCAACAAGAGACAAAGGAGCTTACGGTTAACGTCACAAGGACAATCCCTACAGGACAATGGGAAGATGACAACTTTAGAGAAGCCCAGGAAGATGATGAAGATATAAGGCTCATCATCGCATGGAAAGAACGTAGCGCTGATAAACCTAGATGGGCAGAAGTTGCACCTACGAGCCCTACCACCAAAGCTTATTGGTCTCAATGGGACAGTTTTATCCTGCAGAATGGAATACTTTACCGTAAATGGGAGAAACCAAACGGCAAAGAGTTTCACCTACAGGTTGTTGTTCCAAGAGACAGAGTGAAAGACGTTCTCCGTGAAGTACATGATGGTGTAACAGGTGGACATCTAGGCGTTAAGAGAACGTTAACAAAGATTCGGGAACGGTTTTACTGGCTGAATTGTCGGGAAGATGTTCAGGATTGGTGCCGCAAATGTACAACTTGTGCAGCCGTAAAAGGCCCGTCAACAAGAACTCGAGGATGTCTACAGCTTTACAATGTCGGTGCGCCCTGGGAACGGATTGCAGTAGACATTGCCGGACCATTCCCCGTTACTGAATCAGGAAATAAGTACTTCATGGTTGTCATGGATTATTTTAGCAAGTGGCCGGAAGTATTCGCTATACCTAACCAAGAAGCTTCGACAGTAGCCTCCAAGTTGGTTGAGGAAGTAATCTGCCGGTTTGGTGTACCACTAGAAATCCACTCAGATCAAGGAAGAAACTTCGAGTCGCAACTATTTCAAGAAATCTGCAAACTTCTGGGGATTCATAAAACGAGGACCACTCCATATCACCCTCAGTCTGATGGCATGGTGGAGAGATTTAACCAGACTCTGGAGAGACATCTAGCGAAACTGGTTGACAAACATCAGAAAGACTGGGACAAATACATACCGCTTTTTCTCCTGGCTTATAGAACATCGGAGCATGAAAGCACAAAACTTACCCCAGCTCAGGTGAATTTTGGCAGAGAACTTAGATTGCCTGTGGATCTCCTATCGGGGAGGCCACCAGAAGACCCATGTACTGTGCCAGACTACGTCTCCGATCTTCGAGAGCGAATATGGAACATCTATGACTTAGTTCGCGAAAACGGTTTACAAGCAAGTGAAAACATGAAGACTAGATATGACCGAAGAGCGAACTCACGTGGCTTTGAAGAAGGAGTCTTAGTATGGCTTCATAACCCGATTCGCCGGAAAGGAAAATCACCGAAATTACAAACGAGATGGGAAGGCCCATACAAGATCATTACGCGAATAAACGACGTGACCTATCGGATCCAACGTCAACCAAGAGGGGCACTCAAAGTGGTGCACATAGACCGTCTAGCACGTTATCATGGCAGCAATAGTGACGCTCGGGACGCGCGTCTTTAAGAAGGGGGCAGTGTCGCGAACGAGATAGATGTAGAATATTCGCGAGTAAGAACTTTGCTGGCGAGATAGATTTGGAATGTTCGCGAGTGGAATCATGCAAGCGAAACTAGGCCTTATATTCTTACAGCATAAAGGCTAGAGTTCTTTGAATGGTCGTCGGCTTAGTCGCACTCACACATACATACCGGCGTCTCGATGTTTCCCGTCAATCGAAATACATTCGTCAAGTAATGAGAACATTCGAGAAAAGTGTAGACCTCTGTATCGGCGCATATAAAAAGGCGATCGAGTGCGCGTCCCGCCAGTTCAGTACGAGCTACGAAAGCGATAACTTCGAAGCGAAGGAAACCTACCTAAGTGCGACAAGTGGAAGTACCTGCGACTACTTTGGCGATATACCTGGACCTCAGCTGCTACGCGACTTGGACTTGGACATCAGGAAGACCATCTTCACGTGTCAACCTTTGGGTTCCGTAGTGAATAAAAACCCTCATACGAACTTTGGCGTTTTTTCTCCAAATCTCGAACCCAGTTTCGTAACAATATTTTGTGACATTTTATTTTAGGGAGTGTCTCCGCTGCCGGCGCTGGTATAACACGTAAAACAACAATGATTTACAACATAGCGAAACAGTCGCTATGTTGTGAATTTTTATTCTTGCATCTGTGTCTGTGTTACTTTCGCCCTTAGCTTGAGTGGCTCGCTCGCTCGTGTTTTGATCTCGCGCCGGCAGTACAACCGCCGGTTCCCAATAGTGATATTTTTAGGAGCCGGCGCCGGCAGCGGAGGCACTCTCTTTATTTTATTAACTAGACCAAATAATTTATTTTAACTCAGTCCACATCCCAAAACTGTTAGGCATAGGGCAGTACAATATTTAAAAAAAAAATGGATTTTCAAAAATATCAAATACCAGATGACAGTACAGTGACCTCAAGTCCAATAAGCGATCAAGAGCCTGACACGCTTTGATAGAGCGAGATAGTCTTATTACGATTTCTATAAGAAGAAAAAGAAAAGAGTGCCGTGTTTTGTCCTCATCAAGAATTTGTTCATGGCCCGGTTATAGGCACACTTCAAATCGCATATACTTAGTGCCGATTTCATCGTTGCAGTAAAACGCGATCAATTGAAGCTAAACTCGTTTACGCACGTAAACTGGTTCTTTTGGATTTCATCGACAAAAACTGATCGCGTTTAAGGCTAAACGCGTTCAACAATCTGAACGTCCGATATTGGCCGTTTAACGCTTCTAAACGCGTTCAATCAAACAAATGTCAAGTCAATGCCGAGATTTGACAACTTTGATTGACAATATTGACATAGGTAGGTAAATACTTTTTAATTTACGTTCCGTTCCTTCGCAATTCTTTACCGGTTTTAAATCAATGAGTTTTGCTTATCTGTTATTCATATTTTCTGCGTGAAATGAAAACTATCACATGATTTTTACTGTAATCTGTGCTTTTTTGTCTATGAGTTTAGGTGAACTTAGTTTTCGTAAACGAGATCAAAAATTTGCTCCGAATTGACGGTGAAATTCATTTGAAGTTGATCGAGATCAAATCAAACATTTGAACTCAGTTATGTTAAACTCAGTTTTGCTAAACTCGAAAACGATGAAATCGGCCCTTAAAGTGTGCATATAACCCGATCATAAAAAAATATACGTTGTATCATAATTCATATGTTTTTCTCCTACGCCTGGTCATTCGATGGCAAATCTATAATTACTTGAATATACATTTTTAAGCGATATATTTGATATATCTTAGCATTTAATTTGTCAACTAATAATTGTGGAGAAAAATAAAGAATATAAAATTTTTTTTTTTAACTTTATTCCAACAATAACAGTATATTGGAGTTTATTGGACCTAACGTCACCTGGCGTCACATATTTTTGAAAAACCTTCAATATAAAATTTAATTTAAATTTCATAAAAATTTATAAAATTTTACAATTTTGTGTTTCTTTTTTAATAGCAACTTTTTATAACGCATCTAGCATGTAAGAATGAATAAAACTGTAAAACTCACTTTTAACTTGTCTTTTGATTTGGATCAAATCTTTATCTGAAGCGGAATCTTTATTCCTTAGATGTGGTGGAATGTATATGCCCTTTTCTTCCTAGAAATATAACAACGAAGAAAACTAAATACATTTCAATCTGGGATCATTTAAATTATTTTTTATGGTGCTCTCTACACTGCTGTTAAAAAAAATTTGCAAACATTGCCTAACACTTAACGTAACAAATGCTAAGAATATTGAGTTGAGTGCTCCTACCAATTTTGTCTAGAAATT
This sequence comes from Acrobasis consociella, assembly GCA_963555685.1. Taxonomy (NCBI): domain Eukaryota; kingdom Metazoa; phylum Arthropoda; class Insecta; order Lepidoptera; family Pyralidae; genus Acrobasis; species Acrobasis consociella. Next base: position 3,126,273 of record OY743121.1, read on the forward strand.
TTTGCTAACATTAACTAACACCACCACCATTTTTTAACATTATGATTAAACATTTTTAAACAGCAGTGTTAGGAGTACCATATGGATGATATTCTTTATGTTTCAATATATTTTATACAAGTATAGAGATTTATCCTGTTACCTTAATAACATTGCCCTCTTTATCTCTCTTCCTGCCATAAATATCTTCCCAAACTTCAGGCTTTTCTTTACTTTCTTTAAGTTCATTACCATCTGCATCATCTTCATCATCATCTGCATCTAGTTCCTCAGCAGAGAAACCATCTAAATCACCATCATCAGACAAATGTGACACTTCATCATCACTGAAAACTTTGCTAAGATCTTCTTCTTTTACAATTCTCTCTTTACTACTTGGTTTTTCAGATTTCTTTGTTTTATTGTCTGTTTTGAATGTATTATCTGTTGTCTTTTTAGACTCTTCTGTTTTACTTTTCAATTTTGGATTCTGTGATTTCTTTGATTTAGTTGGCACTTCTGCAAAAAAGAAATAGGTAAACAATGTATGTTACAGACAGCAAACCAGACTTCTGTCTAGTTCTGATTTTTCATTCTTATTTCATAAAATGGTATGCAACAGTAGAAAAACATACTTATTTTTGACGTGACAACGTCTTAAATTAGGTTGCGGCTGGGAGTCACTTATGAAAAAGTGTAACGCTCGGTAACGTTACGATGAGTCACCGAACGAGAGAGAGGCCCGCCGAATGCCTTGCGTCTCTCTCCCACTCAACTATGATCGCGTTGTCACGTAAAACTTTCGCCCGTATACCGACTTTACAGGCAACCAATTTTTTTAACTTGTTAAATAAAATTGTAATAACCCTTCAAACGTGGTCATAGCAGACACAATAGTAAAACAATATATCAGACGCCCGCTCCGGGCGTCCGACATTTGAAGGGATAAGCAGATTTAAGGCCCTATTTTTTTTGTCAACCTACCTTCTGGTTCCTCTTCAGAGACATCTTCGTCATCAAATCCTTCATTACCTGTACCCTCGGACATTTCACCTTCACTTTCATCACCTAAGTCATCTTCATCATCACTTACACCATCATCATTGCCAGATAATTCATGTTCTTCACCACTATCAATATCATCATTAGAGTCAATATCTTCATCATCTTCGCTATTTTCCTGAACTTTCTTTTTGTCTTTGCCAGATTTCTTGCCAGTGACTTCAGCCAAGTCTTCCTCAAAGTCTGATTCGTTTTCGACATTTGCGAGGTGCTTCTCAGCGGCTACTATCTGCTCCGATGTTGCTCTGTCACATATTTCTAAAAGATCTGATTTAAAAGTTAAGGTTTGTACCAGTAATATTAAAGCACATTTTATGTTACATATGGGCATTTAGTCACATTCGCCCTGATGAAGACCTCAGGATGAGGTCAAAACATATCGGCCAAAAGATGATTTTATATGAAAATGAGCCATTAGCTCTTTTTAATAATACATTTTATCCTTTATATCATTAGTGAAAAAACTTCAACTTTGCACAAGTGTATGTTATAGGCATCTGTCAGCCTGAAAAAGCAGGAGTACTTCAACCTTCACCTCGCTCTAGCAAATGGCGGTTCTTAATGACAGACAAGATTAGCAGCATAGAAAAGTGCTGTTCCATGCTGACAGATGTAGCTCACACCTTAACCTTGTATAGAAATTATTTATCAATATTAACATTGCGAAAAACCCTAGAAACCAAATTGAAGCCATAATCATACCAGTTATTTCTAAGCAAGAATGTAACAGATACTTTCAGTCTCTGTATGAAGATTAGCAGCTACGCAAGTGAATTTAAAGTGCTAAATTCCGTTTTCATTAATGATTGGCACTATATGTGATAGTCCATTATCTTGATGAATGTGGTCTTTGAGTACTACAGCATTGGCTCCTAATTCTAACAAATAAAGCCTTCACACTTAAATTATTTGTTTTATTTCAAACTAATTTTGAAACCGTAGTGTGGTTTCCGGCTAAATAGAAGAGGACCACTCCATGTCCTCCCGAGGATGTTGTAGAAGGTGTCTTAGGAAATACAAGCTAAACAAAGCTTGTAAAGATAAATGAGACCTTTCTGACCTGTCTGGCCAGCAAGTAGAGTGTAGGCCAAGTTCTCTGGCTGCTCTGGTCAAGTATGGCTCTGGCAGTGCAGTGAGGGTCATGCTCCTGCAGTGACAACTAAAAAAAGACCTGGTGATGATGAAATTTAAAAGGATACAATCAAGCCCGTCATCTGCAAAGTAGTTGTTCTTGTTCTTGGCTTTGTTCAGCCCCAGTTGCTTCTCCAGCTTCTTTATGATCTTGTCCTCATCATCATTAGCTTGCACCAGCATCTTCTTCCTTTGCTTCTCCATTTGAGACTTTAGTTTCGCAGTCTCACTCTTTTCCTTTTGTATCTGTCTGCTCATGACATCTTGGAAACATGGCTGCAGTTTTGGCTTTTTCTTCTGGAAAATGTAATAAGATTTAAATGTAGGCTGGAAAAACATCAAAAAGCTTTCTTATTTTACACACACATGCCCATAATTCATATTTTGGTATGTAACTAAAGGAAATAGAAAATCATCAATTTGTAAAAGCCTTTTTCTGTAACTATCTAAAAAATATCAAAATGTATAAGTCCAACGTATCAACAAACTTTTTTAACGCAAGAAAGACAAAATTTGTACACTCATACAGGTTCTTTGGTCAGAGGCAAATACAGTTTCTTTCCCTATTTTTTATAAATATTCAACAAAAAGCATAGGTACCTTGATTTCTGTGTCAGGATCAGGAGTATCAGCTGGTCTTTTGACAAACCTCCCCGGTTCATGTTTAGGGGCTTCTTGTACAGTTTTTTTCTTGAAATAGTGTTCCTTACGATGTATCTTTTTCTCTTGCCTTTTCTGTTTACGCAAAGCTTTTCTTGTATTTACCAAGGGTGCTCGACGAGCTCCTTTGTGTTTCTTCATTCTAATTCTCTAAATTAGAGTCTATTTTATATAAAATTAGATATTTGAAAAGTTTTTATGTAAAAAATTAGGTTATTTTGTTTTTAATACATTTACCATGTTGATTTGACGTTGACGTGACGACGTTGACTGTCTGACGTTGGCATTGACACTTATTTTTTTATTTAAAAACACCATTGAAGCAATCAAAGGAAGGACCATTGAAGCAAACAAAGGATCTACACCAACATTTGATCTAGTCTATGCTAGGAATAAAATAAGCTCTACAGGCCGTCCAAAGCCGTAAAATAATTAGAAAAAAAGAGAAATGTCAAACTTTGACAATCAATTTCAACTCTATATTCAGCGTTGCCAGAACGTACCAAAAGGTACGGTTTTCCGTACTTTTCAACCCACAACCGTACTGCAACCGTACCTCAGTAAAGACCGTAACTTTTTCGTACTTTTTTATATTAGGTAGGAGGCGTCCATTAATTACGGGAGTGTTCAGGGGGCGGGGCAGGGTGGTCAAGCGAAATCTCATCAAATCTCGACAAATATCACGAAATTTATTTCTTTAAAAAAAAATTTTAATAATGTGAAAATATCTGATCAAATTAAATATTATTTGTATTAATATATCAAAATCCATGAGTAGGTGTGAAGTTAAGTTACTCAGTAACTCGATCGATATATCGAAAATGTAGTTCCTGATTTCTTATTAGTTGATAAATTGAGACGCGCAGTTCAAGTAATAGTATTTATAATGTTATATCCGAATGACGCGCCGCCACCCGCTAAGCAGCACGTGTAAGAGCCGAGTTATAGCTACGCACGGACAGAAGTGCCATTTTTGTAACGTGAAGTCACCTAAACGAATGGTTTTATTATACAAAAAACCGTTCGTTTAGTGACACCGCGTTTGAAAAATCGCTCAACTCGTAAATCTTTCAGCGCACAAAGGTTCAGCTAATGTTTTTACTTATGTTGAAAATTCCTTAAAAACGCCTCACGTAATTAATGGAAACCGATTTATTTTTCACTACAAACTACAAATGGCAAAAAACAAAAAAAACATTGATTTCTCTCAATATTTGGAATAATGCGTTTAAAAAAATATTTTTCTTTCAACAAAATAAGACTTGGCTTGCTTGGCTGTATGTATGGACAGCTTTCCTTTGAAGCAGCAAAAAAAAAAAAAAAAACAAAACGTACCATGAAGATAAGAACCGTACCTTTTCAGAAAGCCAACCGTCCTCTTTTGGGAAATCATACTGGCAACACTGTCTATATTGTCTATGCTGCAAAATTCACAAAAGCGTGATGAAGAATATTTTCTAGTTTCATGAAGTGTTCGAAAAGTATCAAAATTCTAATAGAACTGGTGTAAAAATAGGAGCTCCATAATTCTGTTGTGATAATTTAACTAGCCGTTAGTCGTCATGGTGATCGAGGGCTCAGGATTTACGCGGAACGATGTGTTCCAAATGGCAATACGTGTTGCATTTGTGTCTGCTGTGACTTATTTCTCAATCAAATGGCTCGTGAACCAGATTGACCCCATGTCCAAAAGCAGGAAGAAAGCTGAGGAAAGGGCTCGCGAGCAGTTACGCAAGTGAGTATCGATCCGTGCATCATAGAGTGCTGTAGGTACCTACTTACCTCATGTGGTGATGAAACTATTGCTCTAGCTAGATATTACTTCCTTGCTATATTTTAGTCTACCTTTTTTTGGTCAATGCCAATAACCTCATAGGTAGTATTTTTTCATCATCACTTTATGAAGTTGGTAACTGGGTCACCTATTTTTTCTTTGACATTCCTTGCTTACAAACTTACAAGTCGATTCTAATCAGAAAATTTCGTTCCAGCTTGCAGTCATGCACACACTAATGTTTTTATTTTTGCCACTGTATTGGCCACTGTACTTGTTATATTTGGTTATATGGATCATGTAGCCCATATAACAAATTGTAATGAACAAAATGGAAATTAATTATAAAAAGTTTTTTGTTTTCTTCTGAGCAAAATCATATGTAACCTGGTTTTTTACTAGATTTAAATATCATTGTTATATGCGTTGCTCTTTTTGTGGCTGCTTTATTAAACTTTAACTAACATGCATGGTATTGTCTTCTTGTCATACCATTTATTTAGAGCTGCCAAATGAGTTAATATCAATAATATGATCAAAATTTACTGGAAAGTAATTTCTAGGATTGGAATTGAGAATAAACAGTTGTTTTAAACTTTGCTCATCCCACCACACAGAAGAAGGCAATTTTAAACCCACTTCTTCTTATGTATATTTCCTGATTACTAGACGAGTTTCATACATAGACCAATTTGGAAAATTCCATAAAAACTCGTAAAATTTTATCAAAATTTGTTGTGTAGTTTGGCATTGAAATTGGATTTTAGCTTTAAAAAATTATAAATAAGAATCACGATATAAATTATATCCCATAAAAAAAAAATTTATTATATTACCTTATTTGATTATTAATTTTTGATTTAAATATTCTATAATAATAAAGATATTTTAAATTGGAATTTGAAATTGGCAGCTCTATGTCCATCTTTTTCTGGTTTCATTTTTATTGGCTTCGTCATAAAAATGGAAGTGTATAAAGCAGCCACTACATGAGTTGCATGTGTGAAGGGTGTCTTGCAGAGCGGGGCTCAGCTCCAAGCACACGCTGGCGCTGGACAAGCTGACGGACCACGAGATGATCATCGCATCGCAGCTCGTCGTGCCCGATGAGATCAATGTAAGTGATTTATTGTTTTTTTACTTTTTACTTCATTGTTTCAGTCAGTTAATCTCTGTCGCTATCCCATATACATACATACTCATCATTATCATCATCATCATCATCATCATCATCATCAGGTCGTCACAATCTCCACTGCAGAAGCACAATCCTCTGTACTACTAGAGCCATACTTGACCAGAGCAGCCAGAGGATTTGGCCTACACACTAATGCAAAGCTGAGATTATGCCTCTAGGGCTGCACTGGACAACTTTCCCTATAACATGTATTGAAATATGAAAAAACAAATCATCATCATCCTCAAGCATTCCCGGTTGCATTCTCAGCAGTAATGCTTCAGAGTCGGGTCCGCTACCTATCCTAGGTGATTTGATGATGTTAACTGACTTCAAAAAAGGAGGAGGCTCTATGTTTGACTGTATATTTTTTTTATGTATGTTTACCGATTTCTCCGTCAATTGTGGACCGATTTTCAAAATTCCGATCTGTATTCATTGTAGTTTGGGGGTAAAGCCGGTTTTTAGTTTAGAAAAATTATACACAGAGTGACTGAATGAAAAAACATATTTTACCAGGTTAAGATGGTTTGGGCATGTAGAAAGGATGGATGAAAAGAGATTGACAAAAAATATTTATATGACAAATGTGAAAGGAACAGTAGGAAAGGGTCGGCCTCGGCGAACATTCTGCGACCAAATTGCAGACGTTCTAAAAAAAGAAGAGGAAAAAAGTACCCATAACCGAGGGGCATGTACGAGTATAAAGAGATTAAAAGAGTTTAGATGAAGCAAAAGCTGTTTGTCAGGATCGTAGCAAGTGGGGGTCCATAGTTTCTGCCTACCCCTGTGGTGGACACAGGTGTGATATTACGTATGTACTAGCAGGTGCCCGCGACTTCGTCTGCGCAAGATTATCACACAATATCTTTATAAATTGTAGCCTGTGTGTTATTCTGATTTATAAGCTATATTATTGTAAAGTTTCATTAAAATTCATTCAATAGTTTTTAAGTGAAAGAGAAAGAAACATCCATACTTACATACTTACGTACCATAGTAGGATGTATGTATATTTCCAGGTAAATTGGAAGGACATAGCCGGGCTGGACTACCTAATCCAGGAGCTGCGCGAGACCGTGATCCTGCCCATCCAAAAGCGCGAACTCTTCGCCGACAGCCGACTGACGCAGCCGCCTAAAGGAGTGTTGCTGCATGGACCCCCAGGTACATGGAGTTTCTAGCGGCAACCCGCAGTATTACGAAAGCTGTGAAAGCCTGTGTGTTAATCCAGGGTATCAGCTTCCTGCATACCAAATTTAATCAAAATTGGTCGAGCCGTTTGCGCGTGAAGAAGTAACAAACATACACACACAAACTTTCGATTTTATAATATTAGTGTGATTATTAGTGTGATATACTGGCGGCCCGCCCCGGCTGCGTATATCCAGAATCTGTTACGAGCCAACGCTGAACGAGTTGAGCCGCAACATGTTCTAGACTCATTGTATGAGCATTTATTTATTTTGAGCGTACAATATCTGTTACGGTTTAACTTCAGCCAAACTCCAGTATCTATTCCTTATCGTTTATTAAAATGTCCTTTTTTATTACGTACAAATATTTTAAGGAGTGATCCAGTCTATCGTTTTGAACAACTTTTCCCAATATATCGCAATACCAAAAATTCTCTGAGTTCTCATACAAATCGAAGTATAGTCACGTGATATCGTTTCTATGAAAATGCAATTATTTTGTATTTTGAAATGCATTTATTGGGAAAAGTTTTTCGAAATGATGGACTGAAATGATGGTTTCAATTTGTAAACAATAGCACGCGTCAAGGTCGCAGTTCACTATGCAAGCAATTTGTCACCCCGCACTTGCAGCACAAAGATGAAAAAGCATTAGTATTGCACAATACGTCTATCTCGTTCTAACACTAGCGAAATTCAGCTCAGGTCATTTTTTTCTAGTTTTTCGATTTTCACCTACAAAGTATGTTGCGGCTCTGCTCGTAATACCTAAATCGCGTTGAATAAGCACATATTTTGCATTTACGATTGCTTGGAAGATTCAACAAAACTATGTCACGTAATGACTCTTTTCCGAAAATTAAAACTTATGGAGGATAACTGATATCTTATGGAGTTGTTTGTATAGTAATATTTTGGTACCTATTAATATGTATACATATAAACTCCACTACAACTTGACAATATTTTAACTAACGATGTATCTAGATATCTAGTACTTAAATACTTATTAAGAACATTAGTTATATATCAGTCTACAAACCTTTGGTTATTTCTATACTGAATGCGTGTAGGTGGAAGAATATGTAATGGACTGAATAACAAAACCAACTTTCTTGCAATTCGGCTAAAATAAGTGGCAGTGTTGATCCGAAACAGATTTTGTATGAGATTTCAGCGCGCAGTTATGCACAATATCTGTGAACTGTCAACACCGGGCGGTGTTGAACCATCACAGATTTTGGATATACGCGCCCCGGCTTCACACGGGTATTTATCGAGCGCTATCATCTATTGCTATCCCGCTTTACGTAATAACAACGAGCGGGATGGAAGTAGTCCGTCGTGCCATATAAACTATCCTAGCTTTATCCACGGTGCCACTATTAGACACCCACGATGTGGGAGGCAAATGGAGAAACCACCGTACTAAACCTCCGAAAAGGGAGTATGAGAATGACACGAGAATAAAATTCCGTTAATTGATTACAGGTTGCGGCAAAACCCTGATAGCGAAAGCGACAGCTAAGGAGGCAAACATGAGTTTCATCAATCTGGACGTCTCGCTGCTCACGGACAAGTGGTACGGCGAGACTCAGAAACTGGCGGCTGCCGTGTTCAGTTTGGCGGTGAAGTTGCAGCCGTGCATCGTGTTCATAGGTGAGAACTTACCTTTTTTTATTTCTATTTCAATCCAGTGTGGTTTCTGGCAGGTTTATGGCATAGAATACCACTCCAAGTCCTCCCGTGGATGTCGTAGAAAGCGACTTAGGAAATAAAAGCTACACAAAGCTTATAAACGTCAATGAGACTTCTCCAACCCGTCTGGCCAGCGAGGAGTGTGTAGGCCAAGTCCTCTGGCTGCTCTGGCCGATTATAGCTCTAGTACTAAAAAGAGGGTATTGCTCCTGCAGTGGAGACAAAAAGGCCTGATGATGATTTCAATCCTATCCTGGAATAAAGGTGTATAGTGTTATCAATGACGTCTCTCTTTTGGCGGACAAATGGAACGGTGAGACTCAGAAACTGGCGGTTGCCGTGTTCAGTTTGTCAGTTAAGTTGCAGCCGTGCATCGTGTTCATAGGTGAGATAGGAACCTATGCGTTTTGCGCACGTTAGTGTATATATCATAGACATAGAATTTTTTCTACTACGTAAGAAGACGGAACATGCCGAGTGCGACAAAAAATACGTTAATGTCGCTAATACAAGAGCAAAAGAGATAGCAATCACACTGACATGAGCCAACTTTTGGATGAGAGTCAACCGCGGTAATCCTAGCTGATAAAGTGTCAAACGAAAATTGGATTTTTCTTATAGTAAACTGTGTTTTTCCATAAGTTTCCTTACCTTGGAAAGATGGTATCTTGCAGCTTTACCGACTGTGATACAACAACAAACAATAATCCCAGTAAATACACATTTCACGGGTAATTTTGCCGGACACGTATTTCTCCAGTTAGCCACTATTTCCTTCGCAACTTCACCAAAAAACCACTCAAAATCATGCATTTTATATTTTCATTGAAAGATAACACAATATTTATTAGTTATTCAAGGAATTCAGTAATATATTGCATAAAATATATAAAATTGTCTGATTCCGCTAGGGCTTGACTAATTATTGACGTCATTTTATGTCATGAATATATACATATATCGATAAAAAGTCAATAGTTTTTGTTATCAGTACAAACTTTTTTTGAATAAAATTACAATCGGAATATTTTATAATGAGTTTCAATTTTCGTTGGTAAGATTTATTTCCCAACATTGGTCCCTATATATATTATTATGTATTTTTTTTGTTACAGTTATTTTATCAGTCTAGCGCTTATTCTTTTTTCTTATTCTTATAAAAACAAAAAATATATATATTATTTCAGTAAAAGTAATTGATTACTTTTTATTTTGACAGATTCCCAACAAATGTCAATTTTAAAGAAAATTTTAAAAATGGATAACCTTTGTAAATAGACCGAGTTGGGCTCCCAAAAGGTGTTCTATTATTTGCAGTAAACATTTCGAGCTTTATACAAAGAATGCAGAAGAACGTTTTAATCAAGGATTCTTAGCCAACTTTATTTGTTCCTGTAAGTGTACATAATTCGTCAATTGGGTGCTGGACTATTTTTCGATGCTGGTTTGTCAACATTTATTGGCATCATAATGTATTTCACCTTTTCACATAAGCGAAAAAATGATTGAATATTTCATTTTCAGTTATTATTTTATGTTTATTTGCAATGTTTAACATTAATATCGTTTATTAAGGATGAAGGAGATTAGGAGAGTCCTTAGTTGCGCTTTGTATATTAATAAATTCGGTGGATTGCAATTAGTATTTGTTTAGTAAAATATTAATTCTCAGTATTTACTGGTACACTATTTTTCTTATATTACTTAAGTATTGTAAGGCAATTGATAGCGACAAATATATTTATGTATAATGTAATATTACTCTTCTCTTCTCGCAGATTGTACAAGTCGATTGTCGGCAAAGGAAAAAAAAATTCAATCATATTAATATATCACATAATATACTGCAACAATTTTAAGGGTTTAGATTTGGTCCATGATAATGAACATCTATGTTCTAAAGGCGGGTCTCCTGCTACTGTTTTTACGAAACATTACACAAAAACATGCAAAAAAAGGGGCGTGACTATACAATTGTCTATGGCATACACATGTTTCTGCTTTCCAAAGCAGATGGAAAACATGCGCTGCGCGGGGCGAGAGGGGAAGGGTTTCTTTTTAATTATTTTACGGTTCTGGGTACGAGTCCTTTAGAGCCTATTTGTCCTATATATCTTCTTTTCTTTATTACTATCCTTGGATCCATACCAGGAGTTACAAAAAGAGATCTAAACCGATCGTCTATATGTTACTCCAGGTAAATATTAAAATTGCGATCCCGTATATATTCTCTGATACGAAATCTGAGTTTTCTTTTCGTTTTAGCGATTGCATCTGCAATTGGTAAAACGAAGAACACATCTTCTAATTCTTCGTCGGGAAGAAATGATGATAACAGTAATCAAAAATAAATATTATTAGGTATCTTAAGTGTCATTTTTGAAACGTGGAGTCACCTAAACGAATGGTTTTTCCAAACAAAAAGCGAAAAGACTCCGCATTTGAAAAGTAGCACCTCATGATGTGGTTAACCGGACGGTTTGTGTATGAAAAATAATATTTTTGTTTCGTGTTTTTTGTGTAAACTCTGATCTGCTGATAAGTCAACTTGTATGGGAGGCCAATTTTTTTTCTTTTTCACATATGTTCCTTGAGAAAGTTGTTTGCTATCATGACCTGAATTTAGCCTGATAACATATTTTTATCCGTTTATTCCATTTTCCACCCACGCATCCACTAAAGTAATATAGCTACTGAACTGACTTTTGAGCTTGGGCGACATCTACACCGCTAGGGACAAAGAGATTAAAATGTTTTAAGTATATATTTCTTGTCATAACATTACCAAGAACATTAATTCATAATCACAATACATTTTTTTATCGATATCGACGAAGTACGTGGCGTGTAGTAGGTACAACCATTTTAAGAGCCCGCTGTAATCTTTTTGCACGCTGGCAGCGGGCGCACGCACACAACGACATGCCGCTCACACACACAGAGCTACGTAGGCGACGTAAAGCTTGGTATAGTGCGCTCGGCGATCGTTGATGTTTTTTGGTTAAATATACTGGTGGTACATTATGTTTTGGTGCAATAAAGATTTTCTAACTTACTAACTGGTATAAACTAACAGATATTATTCAAATTTTGGTAAAAGTTTTATTACAAATGCCATCCTAATTTAAATGCGAGTAATAATATATGAATATTAAATCCTTGAGTGCTTTGGATTACGGGTAATTAAAAAATATTATGATAAAATAATATGATAAATCGTGAAGGTGATAATAATGGAGACTTCTATTCTTTAACTTATACCTTTAAACGAGCAACTCTTGTAGGTATATTTATTTATTTATATATTTATAAATTTCGATGATCTCGAAAACGGCTCTAACGATTTTGCTGAAAATTGGTATATGGGGGTTTTCGGCGGTAAATAATCGATCTAGATTAGTTTTATATTTGGGAAAACGCGTGTTGTCGAGTTTTCATGCGTTTTTCTTTTCACGCAGAATATAGTCGCTAATATCTCCGCACCGGCCGCCATCCGTTTGGCTCAGCGGTTAAGGATGTGGACCGCTAGAAAGAGTGTTACGGGTTCGAATCCCACTCGGTGACTGTTAATGAGTACTTTTGTTTTTTTATGTTCAAGTTTATATATAATTTTTTACTTTGTATTGTTTTTAGACAAGTTTAAAATGTAGTTAATGTTTGATATGTAACCGAGTAAAGCTCGGTCACCCAGGTACTTTAGCAAAGTTGAGTATTATTTAATTTGTATAGAAACTTAAATAAGGCAAGTTTTAGCAAATTAGGTAGTGCAAAGTATTACTTATCATTGATTGTAAGCCATATTACTCCGTATTACTCTCTACATGGTGATTTTTCAATGGTTTTAGTGCCGAAAGCCACTTCATAAGGATCGTTATTAATACCTAAATAGCTAGATAAATAAGAATTCAGAACAAAAAATCGTGAGATCAATTAGTAGTACCACCACCTGGCCGGCCTGACAGAGTTCATCGAGCTCACGCGGCAGTTTTGGTCAGGCGTAACTACTATTAAGTATTACTTTTATTTAAAACTCTTAGATCTGTTGTAGCTAATAAGTATCACGATTTGTAAACAGTATTGGCAGTTGTCATAAGTGTTGCTAAATTAATAAAACCTAAGTGGAAGTCGATTGATACAGTTGGTACGTTCGTACGGTCGGGTATCTGTGGCAAGTTGTAACGAATAGACGGATATTTTAAAAATTGGCAGCACTAATTGACCGGTTGGTGAGAATTCATTCTGAATAAATAATGAAGGTAGAAATTAAATGTCTTTGGTGAAAATTTTTTTACAAGATTCTGGGGCATTGACGGTGGAGATAAACACGTGTCATGGAATCTATGCGAATCTTTTATTTAACACTACGTGGTCTCGATCAGAAGTCATTTTCGCAACATTTTTGTCTTGTCATACACAAATATGTATAGAAGAATTTTTTTACAAGATGACATTTTTTTCCAAAACCAATGAAAAGTCAGCGTGTATATCGAATGAAAAGGAGTTTAGGGAGGTAGCACACGGTGAATTCTTTGGTAGCTATGCAGTCGCTGGTCATAAACCGATGGAGAATGTTGCGATGCAGTAGCGCGTTCATGAAACACACGACTGCATCGCTAGAGTAGAAGTTGCCTTCCTTATTATCGAATAAAATACATAAATAAAACTGTAGAATTAAGAAAATTGGTATAATTTGTCTGAGTATACATTTAAAAACTACACATACAAATCTGCTTGACAGGAAACGCTACATTTACACAAACGAAGAATTTTTTTACAAGATGACATTTTTTTCCAAAACCAATGAAAAGTCAGCGTGTATATCGAATGAAAAGGAGTTTAGGGAGGTAGCACACGGTGAATTCTTTGGTAGCTATGCAGTCGCTGGTCATAAACCGATGGAGAATGTTGCGATGCAGTAGCGCGTTCATGAAACACACGACTGCATCGCTAGAGTAGAAGTTGCCTTCCTTATTATCGAATAAAATACATAAATAAAACTGTAGAATTAAGAAAATTGGTATAATTTGTCTGAGTATACATTTAAAAACTACACATACAAATCTGCTTGACAGGAAACGCTACATTTGCTTCTGATTTTCGATTAAAATTATTGCAGAAAAGCCTCATGTTAGCACGCAAATCTGACTACCGTTTTAAACCTTGCGTGCTCAAAACAAATAATATCTAACATATAAACGGATTTCGATGAAATTTAGCACAATGATGAGAAATAGTGTCGCAAAGCTACTAGAAGTAGAGAATTCCAGAAGAATTAGCAAGTTCTAAAATAATGTGGAATGTTCTAGAAATTTATAGAATAATCCAGAATGATGAAGAATTAAAAAGAAGGTTGTGGAATGTTTGAGAATAATCCCGAGTTCACATCGGTCAACCAACACTAACATTCTAAGTCGGGGTGACAGAGGGTCAAGCACATAAATTTTCTAGAAATATCTATTCTCGTACCTTGGCAGGCGTATATAAAAGTGGTGAGATAACTTCAAAGAGATTTAACAAATATTATCGGCGCGTAACCTATACAACTTCAGCGACGAATTTTGGACTATGACTGCATGAAGACTTGGACAATGGACGTTTCGAAGACCATATTAGTGTGTCAATCTTTGGTTGCATAGTGAATAAATTCCCTAAGAAGAGTGTTGGCATTTTTTTCCAAATCTCAAACCCCACTTTCGTAACAATAGCTAGGATACTTATTGAAGGTACAAGCACGTATAATTATAATATAGGGCTAATAGCTGCAGGAGTTTCATTGAACGACATTTAGGCGGATCGATGATTTCCAGTAGTAATAATTTATGATAAAAATTTATCAACCGGTCTTACATTTTATTTTCCCAAATCTCATCGTCTCGCCTGATAATTTCAGTTTTAATTAACAAATCAGATCCAGTCTAGACACCAAACTGACAAACTTCTTGTCTAGTGACTTACTTAAGCTTACTTTTTGCCTTTTGCAGAATTAGTGGCACCATAGTATTTATTTTTCCGTTTCACATTATCAACGTTCTATTTTTAGCTCGTTTGCTCATTCTATTTTTTTTTCGTCCGCATCCTCCAACATAATCGGAGACTGTATTCTCCAAATTAAAGTTTTTACTAACAAATTTTTGGAATAAAAATGAATTTAACTATTTTTTATTGATTTTTCAAAATTTGTTTCATCTTAAATTTGGGGTGTGGAGGACGGCATCCGGTGCCAGCACTCAGCTGCCGTGCTACACTCCCCAAATGAGTACGGCAAATTAAATATAAAAAATCTTTCAATAATTATGTTTGGTTACTTAGACGATATTAGTGAAATCGCATTTTCATGTAAACTGAATTTCTTAAAATGGCCGCTACATCGCGTCCCTTTCCACCGCGGAGCAGACAGTGCCTGCGCATATGGCCTAGGGCCACACCAGCGCTGAACACCACCGCCCAGCGATTGAATGGGAGCAACATCTTCATTTCAGAAATACGGGGCAATTAGGGAGAACTTGATAAATTTTCTATTTCTTTTCAAGTTTGAAAAATTTATCCGATAGCCCATTATATTTACGACAGTACGTTCAACGACACAAATAAATTACTATAAGTAATCAAGTTTTCCAATGATCAAATCCTATCAGTCACTCTATGGTTTGCGCACGTCATCGCACAGTGACTACGAGGTCGGCGTTGGCGCAAAGAAATACGTCCTCTCGCTGTAAGCGCTGCGCGCGGACTGCCGTCGGAGGGTAAACCGCATCCTATTTAAATAAATTTTTATGCGATATGATTTTATTTTTTTACAATATTTAAAAAAATATAATTATGATGTGTTTGGCATATTTAAAAAGGGCATGAAATGGCGTTTGTAACGTTATTTTTATCTTTCTAAAATAGGAGCTCAAAACACAAATACAAGCGACTTTATTTACATCGATTTCGGCGAAAATTACGCGACTTGTTGATTTTTTTTCCTTGTGAATTTAAATAAAACAATGAAAAAAGCTTCACTCATGTCAGAAAATACTTATTCAGCTATATTTGTGTATTTTTTTTACCAGGTGGTAATGATTAAATCATTTGAAAATCTCGAAAGCCCCGCCACGCGTCTTGCGAAATTTGGCAAAACGCACGTTGGATTCCAGTGAATTATACTAAAACAAGCAAGTTCATAGGCAAAATGGTTCACTCATGCTAAATAATATGATATTATCTTTCTTAATATATAAATAAATTTAATGATAATCCTGTAGTTTTCTCAAAAACACGACGCAAAGTTGAGTGAAATTTGTCAAATTTAATAGACGGCCTCTTAAAGTCAGACATGACATTTCGTTTCTGGTCTCATTTTACAATAAGGTAGTTCTATCTTGTAGTATGGTAGATCTATGGTATATATACACTATGCCGACGTTGCGTGGCTGAAGTTCTGCGGCTAATTTACATCTTCCAGAAAAACCCAACGGAAGTTCGGCCACCATACCGAACTTCCGTCACATTTTTCTGTTCTTAATGTTTTTTCTTAAAATGTCCAAAACATTAACCTTTCCGTTGCGTAGATCTACGCGAGAATGCATTGAATCACTATTTTGTCTGATATTCCGGCATATAAGGGGTTAAGGCTTAAAATGACAAAAACATGGCTGTCGTTAGACCAACAACAGTCAAGCTTTGTTAAGGGTCTTTTATATAGACAGCTTGTAAAATCCGACATCAGTTTTTCCAAGTAATTCATTTAACCTCTCGTATGCCTTTGCGTAGATTTACGCGAAAATGCATTGTTTAACTAATGTGTCTGATGTTCAGGCATACAAGGGGCTAAAATAAAAGGCACCTTAAAAATTAAAAAAAAAGAACTGATACATCAATATGTCTTTCCCAGACGAGATCGAGTCGTTTCTGCGCACGCGCACGCAGCACGACCACGAGGCGACCGCCATGATGAAGACGCAATTCATGTCGCTGTGGGACGGCCTCATCACCGACCCCGGCTGCACCGTCATCATCATGGGTTAGTATCGTCCTATCTTACTTTTTGACTTTAAACCTCGCATCGAAAATTAGGCTTATTTTCCATGAGGGAGAAAAAAACTAAGGAATCATAATTATTGTCTAAAAATAGACTCATCCGGCAATACCCTACTTCCCTCTGCAGTAATGTACTATATATGTCGCAGGAGCCACGAACCGGCCGCAAGACCTGGACAAGGCCATCCAGCGCCGCATGCCGGCCACGTTCCACGTGCCCATGCCCAGCGAGGCGCAGCGCGAGCGCATCCTGCAGCTCATCCTGCAGGCCGAGCCTGTGGCGCCCGACGTGAGTACCGCCACCGTCACACTTGTAGCACCCAGCGCGAGCGCATCCTGCAGCTCATCCTGCAGGCCGAGCCTGTGGCGCCCGACGTGAGTACCGCCACCGTCACACTTGTAGCACCCAGCGCGAGCGCATCCTGCAGCTCATCCTGCAGGCCGAGCCTGTGGCGCCCGACGTGAGTACCGCCACCGTCACACTTGTAGCACCCAGCGCGAGCGCATCCTGCAGCTCATCCTGCAGGCCGAGCCGGTGGCGCCCGACGTGAGTACCGCCACCGTCACACTTGTAGCACCCAGCGCGAGCGCATCCTGCAGCTCATCCTGCAGGCCGAGCCTGTGGCGCCCGGTGTTTTTTGAACTTGTTATAATACCACGACGTCTTAAAACAGTACTTGGCGAACTATAATTTACCCTTAATTTCCAGATTGACTACAAACGTCTAGCGTCATCCACTGAAGGCTTTTCGGGCTCAGACTTACACGAGCTGTGTCGGCAGGCCGCAGTGTACCGCGTGCGCGACCTGGCGCGGGAGGAGATACAGCGAGAGGCTAACGAGGTAACTACATTATTTTATTTGGTGAACGGGTTACTCACGTATAAAGTCAACTACTGCCGTCATGTTTCGACCTCACCCGGAGGTCTTCATCAGGGCGAATGTGACTAGTGCACGTACACCGGTAACCACAAGTGGATTTTTAGAGTTCCGCGTACCCAAAACGTAAAAACGGGTATGTCCGCCTTTCGGTCCGTCTGTCACCAGGCTTTATCTATTGAACCGTGATAGCTTGACGGTTCAAATAATCACAAATGATGTATTTCTGTTGCCGCTATAACAACAAATACTAAAAACAGAATAAAATAAATATTTAAGGGGGAATTCCACACAACAAACGAGATTCTTTAACGTTTTTCAAAAATAACAGCAATAGGTAGACGCTGGAATATTTACAGACTATTTACTTGTGTATGAATAATTAAATTAAAATAAAATAAATATTTAAGGGGGCTTCCATACAACAAACCATATTTTTTTATAGATTGCTGTAACCATTCGTGCGCGAGTCCCCTAAAAATTTCAGCTGTCTAGCCATCACGGTTCATGAGATACAGACGAACAGACAGACTGACGGACAGCGGGGTCTTAGTAATAGTTTTTACCTTTTGGGTACGGAATCTATAAGAATATAGTACTTATAACACAAGTTAAAACTTTCAGTCAGTGTGATCTGTCTCTATAGCTATTTATTAACTTATCTGCAGGCAAAAGCCTCGACGAAATCCAACCACTCGGATTCAGACGATGAGTTCGTTGACGCGGTGCGACCCATCACGATGGACGACCTGCGGCTGTCGCTCAGCAAGCTCAAAGAAGCCAAGATACAGTGCGGTACGCTCGCCCCCTCCATGCGGCTCGATCTGGATTAAACCGGAACGAACCGGTTCGGACCGGCGCCGAAACTGGAATGTACTGGTTCAAATGGATGCGTTTGGGCCTTATGCAAGTATTGTTTTAATAGCTTTCAAAGTTTCAGTTGTTTTCATGTACTTTAGGGTTCGTTCACATGGATTATGGGCGCATGTTAGGTTTTATTTTTATATGCCAGATCGGATTTGTTTTAACTCTATCAATTGGTTATTATACAACGACTCTTAATAGAACTTTTTTGAAATTAGGAGATATTCTGACACAACTGTTATATGTGAACAAATCCTAATAAAACGGACTAATATTTGACAAGACATCGCCTAATCATTTTCTCTTTTACACCATTTAAGCCATATTATAGTAGCATAGAACAAAAACCCGTGATGAAAAAAAATCAAGAAAATGTATGGCTTTTTTAAAAATAATTTACCCCTCTTTTGTTCACGCTTACGTATGTGCTTCAAAATTTACCATTTGACATATTTATAAGTTACGTTATGACTAGGTAAATTACAAAAAAACTAACAATTTTTTTTATTATGTCTCTTTTTAGCGACATAATAAAAAAACGAATAGGTACAGAGACGCAGAACGAAATATTTTCACTAATTTATTTTTATTTAAGTATATCACCCAGTTTTTCGAACAAATAATAGTACATTAGCTGTGTCTACTTGTAATTAAATCTATGCCATATTGCGCGGCTAGTCGGTAACCAAGAAAAGTTTTTTTTTATTAATTTTTAGATTATATTTTGTGATCATATCACTAATTAAATGAAAGAGACATTCATTTCCTTTTCAAAACACAGAACTTGCTAAGACAAGACAATAAGAATTAACTTTCTTGCACCATAAGGCCCAACGCAGACGACAGACTATCCGTGACGCAGTTTTTAGTCTGTGATAGTCTGTGAAAATAGAACCCATGGAATCACATGCAGTAACGCACACGACGCGCAAAAAGTCTGGCGCGCATAGTGTGCGTTACTGGGTATTATTCCATAGGTTCTATTTTCACAGACTAAAAAGTGCGGCACGGGTTAGTCTGTCGTCTGCGTTGGGCCTAATAAAGCACGTAAAAAGTCTATCTATTTACAACGTGCTATTCTTGCCCCAAAGTGAATTCTAACTGCACTTATGACCGATTGAATATTGAATGTAAAAATTTTAATCAGTGGCTCTCAATTTATCATGGCTACCTTATTTAACCGACTTTCAAAAAAGAAGGAGGTTATCAATACGTCGCGATCTTTTTTTCACCGATTATCCGAAGACGCTTGGACCGATTTGGAAAATTGTTCTTTTGTTTGAAACTTGCGAGGTGGTTCCAATAGAAATTTTATCATAATCGGTTGTGTAGTTTGGGGGTGAAGTCGGTTTTTAGTTTAAAAAAAATTATATCTATCGTTTTTTGTACTAAATTGACTGTGGTTTTGTGTCACCAGACCACCAGTCAGTGAAACTCAGCCACCGATATATGTCAGCAAACACGGTATGTGTTCGACAGTACAATTTTACGTCTCTACCTTCCTAGATCTCAGGGCATGGCACCGGTGACAGCGTTTATCTCGCTCTACCTAATAATAACGACCGTGATGGCATTAGTCCGTCCCGCGATATAAACTTTATCTGGGACTGTTACGGTGCCATGCTACGGGGGCTTCGAGTGGCTATTATCTCGCAAACGTAATTGGTAAAGCGCACGCAGCTGTCATTTTCAGATAATTCTGAAATTCTGGCGTATTACGAAATAATATGAAAAATTGCTATGGTGAATAAACGACCAGGATAATATTATTTCGTTATTTTGAGATCCGAGATTTGCAAAATAAATGGTCTAAAATTTAATGTTAGATAAATATATGTACTATACTGTTATATATAGAACGTTTAAAGCATATAAAATAGAAATGTGTAAACGATTAAGTTTCGTTTTCTAAATTAACAGTTGTGCAATTAAATTGTGCATTTTAAATAATTTCTATGTACCTATCTATGTAAATTATGGGAAATTTGGTAAAATAAAAACTAATTTATTTGGTGCGTTTAAAGATATTACAGAAGGTAAATTATTATTACCAACCAACTAGTATTTCAAAATATCAATATATTTTTGATGCCTATTTATTAATCGGTTATAAAATGAAAGATTTGTTCAAATCAGATTTTAAATATGATTGAATAAAAATAATTATACCTATTACTTAGTGGGTAGATAGATTCATGAAATTTTTGAAAAATGTAGTGTCGCGAGTACTTGTACCTTGTAGTCCGTCTCTTTCCGTTTCGATGTTTATGCATAAGATAGAATGGGACGGCTTAAAGTAGATTATATCATAGATAGTAATCTTTCGGGAATACATTGTTGAAAATTAACTTTAATGTCTTGGTGATAAGGTTGAAATTTAAAACGCAGAGGTTTTCCACAAATATGAGACACCAGGTGGCAACACTGTGAAGTCAGGTCCAATAAGCTGCTGTTCTTGAATAGATTTAAAGTACCTGGGTGACCGAGCTTAACTCGGTCGGTTTCATCTCAAACATTAACAACTTTCATTAAACTTGTCTAAAAACAGTACAAAATAATGTATAAACTTGAACATAAAAAAAAAACAAAAGTAAGTCACCGAGTGGGATTCGAACCCGTAACACTCTTTCTAGCGGTCAGCATCCTTGACCGCTGAGCTAAGCGGATGGCGGCCGCGGCGACGAAATTAGCGACCATATTCTGCGTGGAAAGAAAAACGAATGAAAACTCGAAAACGCGCGTTTTCCCAAACATAAGACTAATCTAGATCGATTTTTTACCCCCAAAAACCCCCATATACAAATTTTCAGCGAAATCGTTAGAGCCGTTTTCGAGATCACAGAAATTTATAAATAAATATATATACATACAAGAATTGCTCGTTTAAAGGTATAAGATGAACAAAAGAACCAGTCAACTGATGGTCCAATCACAACAGTTGATTAGACACGTGGTGTCACATATTTTTTAAAACTTTAAGCGTTATGGGATATTAAAATATCTAATTAAATCAAAAATTCTGATTTGTAAATTTGAACTTTGTTGCTTATTAGTGTTGCAACGGAACTGGCATAACGGAAGCAGAAACGGAAACAGATGTCAAAAGTAAATCTTAACAGAAGCGGAAGCGGAAGCGGAAACGGAAACGGAAGCGTTAACACTATGAAAAAAAATCACAATTTTGCATTTTAATTTTTTTTATTAAATTTGTACTTTAATACTTAGTTTAATATTCAAAATTAAAAAGCGGCAAGTTATATTTTATGAACAGTAACTTGGCCGCGGAAGGGATTCGGCAATTATCGGCAGCATGCGCGCCTGGACGATCGTGTACATTCGTATTTCGTCCACGCGTGACCCCGCAACCGCCCCCGCGCGCCGTGCCGCCGTCGCGTCTGCTGCACCGCTCGTCATCGCTCTCTCCCCGCTTCCGTTCTGAGTTCTGTTATAAAGTTTGCGGAACCAGAAGCAGAAACGGAAGTGAAAAATCATGCGGAACTTCCGCGGTTGCGGAAACGGAAACAGAGTTCTGTTGCAACACTATTGCTTATAAAGATAAGGTTTAAACGCTTTTTCATAAATTAACTAGTTGAGCTTAGGTTTATTTGAGAAAGTGATAGAAAACTAATACAGTGAGCGAAACTGATATTAATAAACGTTACTTGTTATTAAAATAATATAATGGCTTTTAAGAAATTGTTGCGTGCATTTTGTGGTGAATTTATGGGATACAATTTTTTCGTCGAGCAATAAAAAATAAAATTAAAAATAATATCCCATTGATTCCAAGGTTTTTGTACTTTAGTTACCAAATTAGGGGGTTAGACTTGGGCTGTGTCTAAATTGTTAAGTTGCGTATGATTTAAATGTTGTATCGGTTAACATAATACCAAAATCTCTTAACCAAACGGCTAGTGCAGGTTCGAAATGTGAAACTGAATAATTTGATGATTTAATAACTCCGATTATAGATACTATATGAATATAACAAAATATACTAAAACGATTTTAGAGGACCTTAACGAGGCTTATGACAGAGGGATCACCGTGGCCACATGCTGGTCGAAGATAATTTGAAATTGAAGCTACACTGAAACCATTTCGACTCGATAAGAAGAAGAAGGGATAGGCCTAACTCTCACCGGAATGGAGTTTGGCAACAGTACACTTTCATATTCACCTTTATTTCTATTAGCGCAATGCACAATATAGCTTGAACAAACCAGAAGCCTTGCGACTCCAGCGGCGCCAAGCGGCCGAGTTCTTTTCAAGCTATTCTATGCATTGTACAAATACAAATAAAGGTGACTATGTAGTAAAGTAGATCGATCGCCGCTTTTCTTTCGGTGTTAGTTAAGCTGTAGGGTCTAAAGTAAATTATTTTGTACTGATAAGAGAATAAAATGTCACAAAATAATGGCAGTTGTCATTAATCATAACCATTTTCAACGTGATTTCAGATTTATTAATGCAGAAAAACTGATAAAAGGAGCGCTATTTGACTACACGAAATTAACGAATTTGAAACTATGACGTCACTTATTTCATACAAGTCCCATCTACAATGTTTGTATTATTTATTAATAAGTATATAAGCTATTGAAACAATGTTGGTCACCCGTAAAAGTTGATCGATCAGCTGATCCCAGTTTTTATGAGAAGCAAAAAATATTTTTCATATTTCGATATATATTCCTTGGGGTAAGTTGTTCAGTATCATGAACCTTACCTTAAAATACTTTTAGTATATTTTGTTAGACATTATAATCATACTTTTTACTATAGAACCATTGGTTCTCTTCTGCTGAAAATGATCGACTTACAATAGATATAAGCCTGATTTACAATATATAGATAAAATCTAGCAGTTTGTTAATTCTTTTATTATTGTAAGTCGTTTACAGTCTTATTATAAAACGGGCCAACTTTGATGCCACTTTTAAACCTTAATCCACCCAAATCAAGTTGACACTGACGGCTGAGGTATGTATGTCGCATTTCAACTTGTTTT
This sequence comes from Acrobasis consociella, assembly GCA_963555685.1. NCBI lineage: Eukaryota > Metazoa > Arthropoda > Insecta > Lepidoptera > Pyralidae > Acrobasis > Acrobasis consociella. The sequence continues at coordinate 3,149,724 of OY743121.1, forward strand.
GGCCGGATAATAGTTTAAACCAAGCATTTTAGTTGATATTTGTCTTAAAATAATGGTTTATTGTTTTACTTTCGCATTTATAAATTTTGTGACTTCGTAAAGCGCTATCTCTTTCTGTCTCATTCATTTCTATATTTCCTTTTTTTCAACTGTACACAGTTTTATTAGCTGAACTTGTTTTTAAATAGTTTATTTTAGCACAATTGTTACTAAATTAAGTGTATTTCGTCTTAATATCAAACGAGGACTAAGTTTATTACATGTTTTGAACTATTATCCGCCAAAATCAAGTTGACATCTAGTAAAATATTTCGTCTGTCAATGTCAACTTGATTTAGGTGAAGAATGGTTTAAACCTAGTAATAATTTAGTTCGTGTTTTAGGCTCGATTTATTTGCATCCGTGCGAGTCAGCGACTCGGCCGCAGATTCCAGCGACCGCTCTTGCGCAGCTTTTGAGCCACTCTTGGTTTTGATTCAAAAATTCAAATTTAAATTCAAAAATCAAATTCAAGGCGCGCGGGCGAATATAAATCGAGCCTTATAATAAGCCGGATTGAGTTTTTAATGTAAAAATTACAATAAAATTCAAAATAACAGTAAAATAGAAACCTTTTGATCAGTATCTTATAGAAATAAAATATCTATAGATTCGTCTGTTTGGTGATAACAGTAGATAATGCAATATTAGTGTTTAAACACGTGAAACATGGGTGTGAATAATTTAAGAGTTTTCGTAAGGCAGTTCGACGCTTTTTATTATATTTATAACGGTTTTGTATATAGCTATTAGTTTTAGATACGCAGTGTTCCATCTCTCTCGAATGGATACAATCAGAGTGAGATGGAGTTATGTTTTAGTTACAGGTTTTTGCAACGTGTAGAAAGGATAATTTACACCAATGAATCTGGTTTAAGCAATATTGAACGCTACGGAATGATAATAAAGTGTAATTTGGTTTGATATTGAAAGAGAATGAGACTATCGGACGGAGTATTTTTTGGAGTAAACGCCCTCCATCTAGCCTTTTCCTGTAATGTTACTAAGGTTTTCTGTATTTAATGGATCATATAACCTAACAAAAAACTTCTTTATTTTACAATGTTCAACATCATTCCGTATCTCATTAATTATTTCGTCTTATTACAAAACGGACTAACTCATTTGCCTGGTTTATACCATTTTCCACCAAAGACAAGTTGCTTGTACCAATACGTCACTTAGATTTAGGTGGATATGGGTTTACCAAGTATAGTTCCAGCCCAATAATGAACTTGCTCAGTCGCCCGTTCGTGTCGTATAAGTCCGTTCCGTGACCGGTCGTATACAATAGATATATAGATTCTATTAAGGTAGGTATTCTTTGTATGAAAAATGTTTACCACTACATTTACTCCACTAAATAGAAAAGACAAAAGTCCCCGCGTTGACCGACATTTTTTGACGATTTAGAGATTTTTGTCCTCTGACGACAAAAGTACGTCATTTAGTCTATAAGGGTTAGGCTACACCTGTCAGCACGAACCAACACTTTCGCATGCTGCTATCCTTTTCCGTCGCACCGAACCGTCATTAGCTAGGGCGAGAGAGAGCAACGGTAAGCTATAGCTCGAAATTTTGCTTGGATACCCTCTGCGGGATATAAACCTTCGGAGTGTCATTATAGCAGAGTCCGAAGAGTCCGCAGAGGCTGTTTACGATCTCTAAATACACAGCATGGACGGTTAGGCAAATGAAGAGAGCGACATATCTTTTTTCTGTGCGACGTCCTCTGTGACTAACACTGGACCAAAATAGTCAGGCCGACGAACGTAAACGGATGTTTTCCGTGCCATAGCGTGCCGTAGCTCTCTCTCGCCCTAGGTTATGACGGTTCTGAGCGACAGAAAAGGATAGCAGCATACGAAAGTGCTTTTCCGTGCTGGCAGGTGTAGCCTAACCGTAAAGTTATTTCGACTACGCGTTGCAAACTTGTAATTACGTTAAAATCGTTTGCGTGGTTGGGTTCTTTCGATCGCGGCGTGGCTGCTTGTAGATTTGTCAAGTGACGGGAGCGAAGCCAAAGGCTCTCCTCAGATATATTGTATAGAATCGTTGTCGACTTGAGCGGTTATATTTATTGTAAATAAAAGCAACTGATTATAAAATATTTTGTGTTTTATTTCTGATTGTTTAATGTTATGTCGTGGTGGAAGATTTCCTTTTTGTTCCTTTTAACCACGAACGTCGGATTTATGTTGTTTAGGATAACGCGTGTGTCGGACATTTCCGACAAAAAACCACTGCTCGTATTGCGCATAACTTATGTATCCGCATCTTTTTTAGGGTTCCGTAGTAAACAAGGAACCCTTATAGTTTCGCCATGTCTGTCTGTCTGTCTGTCTGTCCACGGTCCTACAGAGAAACTATAAGTACTAGAAAGCTGTAATTTGGCATGGATATGTATATCAATCATGGCAAAAAAGTCGTAAAATAAAATATGGAAAAAAAATTTTTTTTAGGGTAGCTTCCATACAAGTTAAGAGGAAGTCAATATTTTTTTTCTCTACAAACATATTGTATGGGGCATCGTTAAATAGGTTTTTCAAAAATATTGTGAGCTTGGAAACACCATTTTTCGATTTAGGGTTCCGTGTCTGAAATATTTAGGTTTCAAGTAAATTTTTTTGTTGAAGTCACGTGTCCCCCACATCTATCTGCTAAACGGTTATATATGGACACGTGAAAAAAATCACAGCTATAGTATATATAATGTAGTTTAAAGGAAAACTATCACAGCTAAGTAGGGTTAACAAATTAAAAAGTTATAGGTGATCAACTTATAAAATGTACTCGAAAAGGAAAATTTCATACAAATTCAATACTTAGCCGTTTTAGACTGCAAGTTGGCATTTACAACTACGGAACCCTATACTGCGCGTGGCCCGACACGCACTTGGCCAATTATTTATTTGGTATTTTTTAATTTATTTAATTACACACAAAATAACTAAAAACTAAATATAACTAACTATTGATAAAAACTAAACTAGATATAAAAACAATAAAAAAAAAACATCAATTTATATAAAAAATTGAGCCTAAATCGCTGCGCTCGCAGGGTAGAGTGCCCAAGAGACTGGCGGCATTTCCGCGTTGAATGGCCAAGCTAAGCCTTTGGCCAAAATGCGCACCAGCCCTTGGATCCCCTGAGGCGTCGATTAGGCGTGCGGAGATCTCTTTATACAACTGACGAGCTTCCGCACCCCAAGGCCCCAAGGTCTCCACGGCAAAAGGAGCAAAAATATAGGGCTCTCCCAAAGCCGCATACTTTCGCTTCTTATTGGCTTCTGCCGTCGCCGCAGCTGCGCCAGCCTTACGAGCAGTCGCTCGTATATGAGATGGAGCAACAGTATCTACGCATGTTGCATCCCATACGAGCGACCGCCCGTTTTTCCAAGGTATGAGCGTCATTCCGTCGGGCCTCTTCCCATCGTCTCGATTGATACCAGCAGGTTCGAGTACCGCTGGCACACCCGACGAGGTAAGGGCGCGACGGATGACGTCATTCAAGGCGGCATGACGCGAAATACGACCTGCGCTGCGACGACACGCCAGGCCATGGTGACCTAGGGGATCGACACTTCCACCACAGCGGCAGCGATGAGGCTCGTTCGTCCTGGCGCCTAAACGCAAGCTCACTGCCAAACTAAACGTCGTCTTCTCCAAAAGCCTACCTGAACCTACGCTGATCGAAGGAATGGCATTGAGCCAGTAACTTGATTCTGGCTCACAGCTGGCTAGGAGACGAGACCGCTCTGCCTCATCAGCTGCTGACTGTAATAAATTTGTACGCGTCTGCAAGCAAAGAGGCTCGTCCCACTGTGGTTGTATTATCGAAAGTACATTATATCAAATAAATGTCTTCGACATTTCATCGTCATCATAGGTCTATTTAGTCTCCACTACAGGAGCTCGACCCTCCCTAAACTACCAGAGCCATACTTGGCTAAAGCAGCCAGAAGACTTGGCCTACATGCTCCACGCTGGCCAGACGGGTTGGAGAGATCTCATTGATGTTTATAAGCTTTGTTTAGCTTGTATTTCCTAAGTCGCCTTCTTCGACATCCACGGGAGGACTTGGTGTGGTCCTATTTACTCTGCCGGAAACCTCACGGCATTTCTTACTCTGTAAATGCATTATTGAATATCTTATAAATACTTAGTACCTGGGCGACCGAGCTTTGCTCGGTTACATCTCAAACAATAACTAAATTTTTTTAAACTTGTCTAAAAACAATAAAAAATAAAAAATTATACATTAAAAAAAAACAAAAGTAAGTCACCGAGTGGGATTCGAACCCGTTACTTTTTTTCTAGCGGTCAGCATCATAAACCGCTGAGCCAAAATGAATGGCGGCCGGCGTGACGAAATTAGCGATCATATTCTGCGGGGAAAAAAAAACGCATGAAAACTCAAAAACACGCGTTTTCCCAAATATAACACCAGTCTAGATCGATTGTTTACTCCCGATAACCCCAACATACCAATTTTCAGCGAAATCGTTAGAGCCGTTTTCGAGATCACAGAAATTTATAAATATATAAATAAATATACAAGAATTGCTCGTTTAGAGGTATAAGATATATCGTAATTCGCCTGTGGTATAATGTCTGGGATCTGTCATGATCACGAATAATTTAATAACACACTGAGTTCATTTTTTTTAAATACTTTTTAAATTTTGGTAATTGAAACGGTCTTACAATACGTCGCCGTGTCAGTGGCCTTTAAGCCTTTTAGCTTTAAGGGATATTAACACGGTTGCCAGAATGAATCATTGTTCAAACATTTGGAATTTCGTTGAAACAATGATTCCATCGTTGAATTGTCCTGTTGGATAAGTTAAAATTAAGAAAATGCATTGCACTTGCATATCACAGGTTGTTATCTTGATACGACATCATTACATTACACACGAACGTATATCGTGTTTTTAAAGTGATTCCTTACTTGGGTAGGTACTATAGGAATTTTATAACTGATTATATTATTTATAACCATCAAAAAACAGGGGCACTCCGGGAGTGCCGACAGAAATGAAAACTTGGTATCGGTAACAGTGTCGCGAGTTTAATGGTTTTATCCATCTCAAAAAATGCTTCCAGTAAAACAAAATTATATATATTTTTTGTAAACTAAGTAGGTGCCTACTTATCTAATAATTAACATTCTGCTCACCGTTAGGACTCAGTAGCCTTCAAAATTATTATTATTTTTCGAAAATTTTATTTTCTCAGCTTATAAGCTGGTATTCTTAAACTTCTATCACGGGCGTGAGTGGTTTCATCACCCTGCAGGAATTTCCTTACAATTCTACACGTATTTAAGATGGCAGCTTTTTGCATATTTATGTATGTGTTCTTTGGTAGATCCAACAGTTTTATGCTATTGTGTAAATGTTTAGGGATGACTCCAGTTGATGAAATAACTACAGGTACTATGTATACTTTCTCTACTCTCCATATTCTTCCTATCTCTTCTTTTAAATCTGTGTAAGTATTTGTTAATTTTTTCAGTTATAGTTTTAGCAAGGTTAAGGGTATTGGGGACTGCTACATCTATTATATAAGCTATTTTATTTAATTTATCTTGTAATACTATATCAGGTCTATTATTATTTACTTACTATTACTTAAATACAAAGCTGGGCGGGATGCTAGAGTTTTAAATAAAAGCAAAGGATAACGAAATGTAGAAGTTGTTTTATTTTTGTATTTATATAGTAGTAAGTTCCTGTCCGGGTCAATACAGCATCTGGAAAGTAAAAGTTTTTTTAACCAAAATATTTACTAGTCCAGTTTGCTTATCTCGAGTGTGACTAGCAAACCGCCATCGTCATTTATATTTATCTACACTAATATTATAAAGAGGAAAGATTTGTTTGTTTGATTGTATTGAATAGGCTCCGAAACTACTGGATCGATTTTAAAAATTCTTTCACTGTTGGATAGGTATGTTATCCCTGAGTGACATAGGCTATGTATGTACCACGGGCGAAGCCGGGATGGACTGCTAGTATCTATATAAATCTGCGCACCTTAAATCAGTTAACCCTTTAACCGCGAGTGTCGCATATATGTGACAAACATTGTCGGGCCCATTCCGCGAAGGTCGCATATTTGCGACAAAAAAAATGCTCGTATGGCACATAACTTACGTATCCATATCCGTTTTTGGTTGTAGATAGGTATGGTTAGATTTACCATGTCTCGCCGACGACAACTGATATAAAGTCTCGCGGTGAAAGGGTTAATGAGGGTACATGTCGATTTTAGGAGCGCTGATTTTTGTGTCAAATACATTTATAAAGTCAGCACTTTAGAACATTACAAACGCGGTTTAAATGAATCATCATCATCATTATCATGAGTCTTGGATGTTTATTTATATATGTATTTGTTATAAAATATAGTATCGTTGAGTTAGTATCCCATAACACAAGTCTCGAACTTTGGGGCTAGCTCAATCAATGTAATTTGTCCATGTTTATTATCATGTCTTTTTTAGTCTTCACTACAGGAGTAGTCTTTGTCTTCTTATGATATGCGGCGGAAATAAATTATTTAAAAAGGTTAAAATTCAACAAACAGACCTTTTTCCACTTGTCTGGCTTGATTTTTTTCTTATTCTTCTTTTTTCTCCATTTGGCTTTGTCGTGTCTGTTCTTCGTCTCCACTCGCTGCCGCGGACTCTCGTATAGACCTCTTAGGAGTTGCAGCAACCCTATTGTAGATATAAAAAAACGCATATAAATATATACGGACATAAGTACTATTACACACAGATCGAGCTAGCCCCAAAGTAAGTTGTACATTTGTTGTTATGGGATACTAACTCAACGATACTAGTTATATTTTATAACAAATACATAGATAGATAAACATCCAAGACCCAATGTCAATCTGAAAAAGACAATTTCCGTCTTGACCTGACCAGGGATTGAATCCGGGACCTCCGGTGTGACAGCCTGGCATGACGACCACAGAGGTCGTCGAACATTAGAGTTAGGTACTACATTTTTAAACTAAACAACGGCAGTCCGAGTCCCAGTTATCACTCCGACTCCTGCCCTTATTTTCATTTTAAGACTTATACATATTTATTTTATTTACACATAATAGTCCAAAATCTAGTTGAAGGTACAAACAGGCAAATTAAAGGCAAAATATTAAGGCCAACTCTAACTAGATGCAAATGCTTTTAGAGTTACATTTTCCCAAGAAAATTTGTGTGTGGTCAATGAGCTTTTTCATTTTAATCAGGACCGCCTAATTAAAATGAAAAATCAATCAGGTGATCCTGATTAAAATTAAAAATCTCATTGACGCTTCTGTTATACATTTTAAATTCACTCCATAGAATGAGGACAATCCCGCAATATTTTTGGAGATGAACAACAAACAAAACGACCTAAGTATTAGTAAAAATCTCGAATCAAATCAAATATTCGCTAACCGGGTTGAGAAAGTTGATTTGATAGCTGTGAAAAATGAAGATTTCTACAAATAATACTCAGTCAAGCAAGCGTGTTTACATAAGAATTATTCGAGTAAGCGGATTTGTTTAATTAATACTACTAGTGTGCTTGTGAACGTTTTATTGCCTACATTCTTAGATTGTTTAGTAGCATTTTATTTGTCTTTGCTATTAGTAGGTAATTCGGATCTATTGTCGGATATTCCGTATGTGATCAAAGTTTTTTTTGTTCAACCCATCGTCAAACAAACCGGCCATATTTTAAACAAAAAAGCGACTTAAATGTCTCGTCTTCTTCAACAGTTCCGCTTAAAAAAAACACACCTGAAAGCAAATGCTTGATTTATTGACAAAAACATCAAAATCAATATATTAGGTATGTGTGCTTAGAATACCTAGCTATATTTAGGGAGTTCTCTCGACTTCTAGAAGATCCCATCAACAGATTTTCACCTGTTGACGATGGGACCAATTTGCATGTATACTTTTCAAGTAAAAAAGATTTTTATAAATCGGTTATCAAAAAAACTGATAGGTGATTGAGGAACATATATAAAAAAACATAAGCTCGCTCGACCCCTTTTTTTGAACTCGCATAAAATTAAATACTTAATCATTTAGAAAACTTTATTCAAAAACTTACAAAATCTTTATTCTGGTATGGAGCATAACCATTGTATGATCGAGAAATCGAGTTCTTGAGGCATGCAAGTAGGCAGTATACACGATGATTTTTTATTGGTTTTGGAGCCGAAGGTCACTTCATAGGCATCGTTACTAAGACCTAATTAGCTAGTCAAAATAAAAATTCAGAAACAAAAAATGTTGTCTAAAACTCGAAAGTAAAATTGTGAGATCAATTAGTAGTACCGCCGCCATACACCACCCGCCGGCCGGCCGGGGTCATCGACATTACGCGGCCGGCGGCCGGCGCGCGGCGTATAACTACGTGGTCTCGATCGAAAATCATTTACGCAACTTTTTTATCTTATGACATACAGAAATTTGGATTACGTATATGGATAGAGGAATTTATTTACTATACGACGTTTTTTTTTTTCAAAACCAATGAAGAGAAGAAAAAACACACTTTCTTATGCACACTTTCGTATGGAAATTTAGAATTTTCATTTTAATTTTTGACTTTATTACTACTTGTTGCCAGCACCGTGTAAGGCGTGAGTAACGTTATGAAATGACTCAATCCATCTAAAATCTTTGCGATGTTGGCTCGGCTCCAAAATGAATATTTATTGACGGACAAGTGAAATGATTTGTATTTCCTAGTTATTATGTGGTTAACCACTCGCTCGTAAAATGATCTGCATACAATACGAAAGAACTGCAGAGTTTTATATCGGTCTTTATTTGCTTGAACGTTTTGAATATAAAGTGCTCTGATATTGTGATTCCTAAAATAACATATTTTTTTCTTTTATATTGTACTAGCCGAAACCCGCGACTTCGTTCACGTGGACTTTGTCTCTGGAAAATGCTGATCAGACTGAACAACTTTTACAAAGGCGACATTTTTATATCTCTTATAGTTTAGCTGGAACATTATGGTTGTGCATCAGGCGTTCTATTTTCCAAAATCATTTATACCAAAATGTTGCCCAGGCCTAATAGCTATATAACAAAAAAAAAAAAACATTCGAATCCGTCCAGTATTTCCGGAGATTAGCGTGTACAAACAGACAAACAGACAAACAGACAAACAGACAGTAATTTTTTTTTAAATTCTTACTCTTTTACTATGTCTCCATCGCCCCCAATATTTTTTTTTGGAAATATATTTAATGTACAGACACACTTTTTTTACTGTTTTATTATATGTATATCAGGGACGTGCATCACCGATTATTGCAGGGTAGACTAATTGTGGGGCCATTGCCCAGCAGTGGGACTAAAATAAAGCTCTCTGACTAAACTGACCCTATTAGTGTGTTTACATCCTGAGAGCCACTTATACGCGTCATAATGTTTAATATTAATAAATGTTCCTTTTAGCTTACCGCTTGTTTGAACTTAATCCAAAATAGGCTGGCATCGGCCATTTATGATTATTGCACTTTTTTCCTCAAAAGTTAAATGGTTAAACGCGTAACTTCTCAGTTTTAGCAAAAAAACACCTGGCGCACCACTTTCACATGGAAACCTTTCCATTGCAAACTGTTTTAAAGAGGTAATAATAGAAAAGAAAAATAAGAAACTTCTCCTAATTTCATCTGTTATCGCAAACAAAACAAAGTTCAGAGTTCAGAGATTTGTAATGCGACAATGCAAATAATTATCATTGGACAAGAAAAAATATCAAATATATACGACTAACACAAAAATCTTCGTGTTCCGTTTTATCCTCGAACATCTTCCGTGTATTTAAATTGGTAGCATAACACAAGCGAGAACCAATAACATTCTAGATTTCATCTCGGTACGCATCTCTGAACAAATGAATAGGCCTAAAATCGATATCATTCCTTATTGGTCAAAAGTGAAAAGAGATAAAAAACGTTGATTATTGAGATAGAACTAGCTTAAAGATAAGGACCATTTTTGAAATCAGCGTTTCACTAACCTAATGCTTTTTTCCATACAAAAATTTGCTTTAATTGTTACTAATGCGTTTCAAAAATGTCATTCATCAGCCAAAGTCTAAAATATTAGTTGTGTGCGCGAATACTTCATGTTTGTGTGCGTGGGTGAAGTACGTTGACGATCATACTACAGACGCAAATCCTTATCCATGCGTTGTGAATGTGTGCAAATCGAGACACGATGAACAATTGTCTTTTAGGTAGGTAGCCCCTAGAGTACATGAGCGTATATATGTATAACCTAAGTAAGGTAGTACGTGGCGGTGGCCTGCATATGGCGCGATGGGAAACGGACGGGGAAGCGCGCGTTTATTTGAAAATATATTTCTATTTATAATTTATTATAATATAAAAAATGCGGATATATTAGGGAAGCTCCGGGTAGCCAATGTCTTTGCGTCTCTATGGACAGCACGTCCCTGATGTATATAGATATAGATAGATATAGATTTTATAAATCGATTCATGCAATTTATTGGAATATAACAAAGGATATAAAATCAAAAGACATTTTTTGGAATAATTTTGTTAAAATACTTATGTCCTAACATCACATTTTCATAACTAGATTTAATGCACAAAATATTAACTTACAAACTACCTTACTTATGTGTATTTACAAATATAATACTGTTGAAGTGCCTTGGGGCTAAAAGAAATTATTTACAGCAAATTCAGTCGATACTAATATCATTGTCATTCTCACCTTGTTGGTTTTCTACATATCCACTTCTCAATAAGTTCATTAAAGAGTACGGTATCTCCTGTTCATCTCTTATCACATTGTCTTCGTAACTATTAGAATTTCCTATAGAAATGTCTGAACACGCGCGGAACTGCTCCTGTAGCCCGCAGCCCAAGCCTTGGGTCCCGTTTGCGCAAACTCCCCAATTATTCCCTGCTGTATATGTCCATTGTAAAACGCAGTGGTCGCAAACTAGACCCTGGGGCAGTTTGTATGTCACACTGTATTTGGCGTTGCCTCGATTTGGGTAGAATTTGGTACTGCCATCTTCGAGTTGCAAAGGGTAGTTGTCAAAACATTTTTGGTCGTCGCTTCCCGGGTCCGGACAGACGCTGAACTCCCAGAAGCCGCGGTGGGAGGCGGTGAGGTCGACTGTGGCGGTGATCCAGGAGCCTGGGGAGTAGTGCTCGACGATGACGCCGACTCCGTACGTCCCTCCCAGCTCGTGCGGGCGAGGGACGGGCGCGTCGTATGGATCACCACAAATGCCGCATCTGAAATAAATAAAAGAAATGTAGCACGTAACCCAAACCTGAGGGGTTACTCCATAATATAATACGATAGTCGTACGATAGTGACATCCTATTTCTATATCACTCCAAATTAGACTTTATTATCGTACGGATTGAGACTGAAACGCGGATACGCGGTAACGTTCGTCTTACGTACCGCTTTTGGAGTAATCCCCCTGATTCCAATTAGTAGTTAGAGGTCATCGCCGTTAGTTTTTTTTTACTTTAGTAATTAGACAACTTCTTTTCTAGGATTTTTAGGCATTCAAGATGCAGTACTAAAAAAATCAAACTAAATAATGTTTAACTTTTCTTATTTCATTGTTTCACTTCTTTTCTTTGCAAATTCCATTGTAAATATAAGTTCCACCTTCCTATATTAGGTATATTAATTATGCCTAAATCTGTTTAAAAGTGCGGCCTATAAGTTACTTCGTTTGCACATTTCTTTTTAATTCTTTTGGATCGGAGAAACTTGGGTCGTTGGCACATTTCTTTTTAATTTTCTTTTGGATCGGAGAAACTTGGGGTTGTTTTATTTTGGCGCCTTTAACCATATGGCACCTAGAGCGACCGTTTCATCTATAAGGGTTGGGGTTGGCGCCCTTTACCATATGGCGCCCAGAGCGACTTCTTCACTTTAATCGAGCTCTACAGCTCAGGTACAGGTATGCAAAACTGCAAGACTTGAACAAAATACCTAATATAAGTTCCGACACCTGAGGTGCTATTTTTCAAACGCGGAGTCACAAAACGTGACTCAAATTTTTTTGTAACAATTCGTTTAGGTGACTCCGCGTTTCAAATAGCTCTTCTGACTGACCTGCCCCCATTGCTGTACCACTGGTGGGCGAAGCCGCCGCAGTTGAGGCCGTCGTCGTCGTAGTTCGGGGGCACGGGGAAGTCGATCCTCCACGCGGAGGCCCTCGATGGAGGATCAAGCACCCGCCCGTGCCCGAGTACGCTCGCCACCACCAACGACAGTACCACCAGCGATGAAAACATCTGTGGAGATGAGAAGAAGTAAGTTCCTTAGCCGTCCTCTTTTTTAATCGACTTCCAAAAAAGAGGTTATCATTTGGTAGCGATCTTTTTTATGTATGTTCACTGGTTATTCGAAGACACAATGATTTGGACAATTCTTTTTTTGTTTAAAAGGGCATGTTATATTAGTCAATATGGAATTTCCTGTAAGTACATACCGTCGATATGCTAAAGAACAATCTTAAGCTCTCCTTTTGCTCTGGTCTGTTGAATATTAACTGAGTTTAAATTGGAAATAACTAAGAAAGCACTGGTAACTTCACGAAGGGTTTTATTGTGACTGACAGTGTCCCACAATGCGTCGTGTTAGTAACCCTGCATCGTTAGCCTTGGACAATGTATGTTGACACAAGTGCCAGAATTTATCACTCTTCAAACATTGGGAATTTCGTTGAAACAATGAATTCATCAACAAATAATCTAAAGTGTACTTACTTTTTAAAATAAATTCTATCAAATAATATAGCCACTTTAATTATTAATTTAATATAATGATAATTTATTGACAATAGACATTTATTGTAATTAATTGTAATAATAGATTGTAAGAGCGACTGACATGGTGTATTTGAAAAATATGGGTCTTTGTAGCCTGAAATAAATTTATTTTATTTTATTATTTTATTTTATTAAAATGTGTTTTCTAATAGGTAAATTGGTACAAAGTTCAGAACATAATTTAAAGCGAAATGGTGCCCCATTTGAAATAAATTGTTTAAAACTAAATATGGTGACAATTAAAAATTTGATTTGTAACAATGTCTAGCAAGACCTTTCAACTATTTTATGAATAACCTTTGAAATTTTTACTAATAGTCTGTCTAGTTTTAAAACTACCAATATTACTTATTATATTTACTTAGTTTTAAACAATTTATTTCAAATGAGCTCGCCACTTCTGCTACCATTTTGCCTAAAACTAGTTAACGTTAAATTAAAATTAAAATAAACGGATAGAGACAAGCTCAACACCGATCCCTAATTTATCTCACGTCATTTTTTTCTATATGTACTTCTATGAAAAAAAATGACGTGAGATACAGCGCGGGGTGCAATGACCTAATATGTGACTGGAATTAAGAACGATTTGAATGTTTTTTTTATTTAAATTTGACAAACTGTTGCCTTTGACATAATTTAATGGAAGCAGAAAGAGGAGAGCTTTACCTAGCACTGAAATAGGTTTTTAAAAAGGAGCGTTAAATTTAAAATAACACTTACTGTTAATTAAATTGCAGTATAATTGTGGTCACTTCTCAGTCAGAACTATCGAATATTGTTCACGCTTTCCTTTTTAAACGGATGACTTCGACTTCACTTATCGGATGACCATCAGATAACAGAAGTGTTACAACTAATCTTTTTCAGTCAAAACAAAGCCGGTAAGCACTCGATTTATCGATAGTCGGCAATTTGTATTAGTTTCGAGAAATCGTTTATGGACAGAAAGTACTTGTGTAGATTAAGTAGGATATAAGAATGAGCACCTATAAAGATTTCATGTAAATACATTCTTTGGTACTTCATCTACCCGACTTTATCCTTATGGGGTAAACAGAGACTTCTTATAGTGTTTGTTTGAAAAACTTTATTGTATACACATAAATATAAAATAAATTTAAGAGAAAAAGCTCAGTGCAAAGTTGGACTTATTTCAGGTACGGTCCAGTCTCACTTGGAAATAGGGTAAAGAGTGGGTGAGTAAGATTAGGGCCATATCATTAGGTCTTTTTGTTTCTTCTGCAGGAGCACGACCCTCTCTGTACTACCAGAGCTATACTTGCTGAGAGCAGTCAGATGAATTGGCCTACACCTTTCTCGGACAGCGAGACGGGTTGGAGAGGCTAGTGAGTCTAGTGACATGTTTTTTATACAGCTTTGTTTAGCTTGTACAGGGTGGCCAACTTGGAGGTATACAACTTTTTTTGCCGCCATTTTGTTTTGGCGGTAAATATGACAGTTGTTACATGAATATTACTTTGTGTAGATACGGCAAATTTATTATGGAGCGTTTTACGACGGAACATCGTGTTTTAATTATTAAAACGTTTTACTCAACCCAATCATGTATTGTGGAAACTCTGAGAAAATTGCGGCCGATTTCTGGTAGAAATAACTTACCTTCGCGGCTAACAATAGCTCGTTTAGTAAATAAATTTGAGCAGTACGGCATCGTAACAGATAAAGCAGTTCCTCATCGTGTCAGAAGGGCTCGTACAGAGCAGAATATCGAAATTGTTCGTCAAAGTGTAGCCGAAGAACCCACTTTGTCTACCAGGCGACGTTCTCAACAACTCGGAATTAAGAGGATTTCTCTACAGACAATTTTGAAGAAAGATCACCTGATTTAACAGCTCCTGACTTTTTTCTGTGGGGCTATCTAAAGGGACGTGTCTATGCTAACAGGCTAATGAATCTTCAGCAATTAAAACCAAATATTCGAGACACAGTCACTGAGATAACGCAGGAAATGTGTGAAAATGCAATGAAAAACGCGATGAAAAGGGTTTACATTTGTGATGCTGCTAGAGGTGGATATTTGTCTGACATTGTTTTCCATGTGTAACTCCCGGCCCTTAATATTATATTTAACAAGGAATACTTGATATATTTTATATTTCATAGAATAAAATTACAAAACTAAAGTGTATACCTGTTATTGGGCCACCCTGTATTTCCTAAGTCGCCTTCTACGTCCGGGAGAACTTGGAGTGGTCCTATTCTACTCTGCAGGATACCACACGGCAATTAGGGCCATTAAACCCAAATACCAGGTTCAGCGTGTTTATGGAAAATGGAATCAAAATAGTGTTGGGTTGCTGACCGCATCGTGTAGTTTAGTGACGAGTTTCCTCAGATTTTAGAAATTTCTTCTAGAGGAAGGGAATTAATAGATTAATTTTGTCGGAATTTAGATTCCAATGGTACCATTGCGTTCCCACATCAAAAAACAATGACAAAGCATTCAATGTATCTTCTAATCTTAAATATAGTTTTTTTTTTAACTACGTTTTCTAATATCGTTGTCACCTTAAAAAATTCTATGTCTATGGTTGTCACTGTAAAAATTCCACTGTCACGTTTTGAGTAACCCATAAATAATTACCACAAAATATTTATTTATAACCAAAAAACTAAAACGTGATAAGATATTGACTGATCTTTATCATTTGACACGGTTTTGTATCTAGCTGTTGTAAAATTAGCCAATTAGTACCGGAAATCTAAATTTCCGAATACGATAGGTTATCTAAAAGCAATGTCGTCTGATTTTATTACATACATACATACTATCACGTCTTTATCCCTAATGGGGCAGACAGAGCATTTTGGGTCTTGCGGTTCTATGCACAGCCCAGGGCCGCAAGACCCAAAAGCCACTTTTAGCGTCATGGTGGGCGAGAGAGTAATTCAGTAATTCGTCACATGTACCTACGGCCCATTTGGGACGAAACGCAGAAAATCAAAATTAATTAAAATTTCATTCTGCAATTCGTCCCATGTTTAAAAATGTAACAATTCTAACGAAATATACATTTATCTTAATTCTTGTCTCACTGACTGTACCAAGCGTTAATAAGGTTTAAATTTCCATACAAAAAAAGAATGGGACGAATTGCAGAATGAAATTTTGATTAATTTTGATTTTCTGCGTTTCGTCCCAAATGGGCCGTAGGTACATGGGACGAATTACTGAATTACTCGGGCGAGAAGATGGAAAAGCAATCAATACAGTGATGGGTTGCTAGCCACATCGCCTGTTAACATGATTTGCATTTTTGCCCATTCCCTCGATCGGCTTTTACGATCTGCGTGGGAAGAGAAGCAGCTGGTACATTCTAAGTTTTTTTTTATTTCTCCCAGACCAGCATGGGAGTCCAGACCCTTATTAAAGTGTAATTTGTTTTTTAGTAAAGTGATTACCACTTAAACAAAAAAAACAATATCTTATTTTGCATAAGTTATTATAGTTAAATAAGTTGAATTAGGAAGTAGGATAAAATAAATTACATATTAACAAAATATAATGATGATTGACATTTTGTAAACTGTTTGGCAAAGACAGAAAGTGTCTTTGCGTTACAATTACAAGCATTAATATTTGAATTGGCCAAATTATTTTTTAGCGTTCAGGTTACAATACAAATAATTAATAACTATTTGTTGTTTGTTTATGTGCCTTTGTACCTTTTATATTTTAAATGTTCTTTTGATTATTGTCATAGGTGGTGCAATAAAGAAATTTTATTTTATCTTATCAAAACTGTTACCACCATTTCAATACCGCACTGAAACTTTTGACAATAAACTCACCCTACAAACGACGTTCTAGTTAAATATTAAAGCACAAAATAATCCTATTTCTTTACATTTCACTTAACACTAACTAATCACATTGCACTTTATTAAACTATAAATCAAAACCAAACTTAAAAATACTCGTAACTAACACTAGGAGCGCGTCGCAACATCGTCGGTAATTGTTAGACTGAAAACATTTCCACAGTGACCAGCCTTTCTCTGCGGGCTTTCTCCAAAACGACCAGCAGCTGTGACCGAACAATTATTGACATTAACCACGGTCGTATTGATCAACAAACACTTATTGATATCATGCTACTGCCAATGAGACGAATTCCAATCTGGAATGGAGGTCGTAGGTTTTGTTCGTTTATGTAATTTAATTTTCAATTTTGGGACGTGATTACGTTGTTGAATTTTCTCTCGCCGAATTGTTACTGGCCAACAACGCTGGATCAGAATTTTCATGGTGATTGAAATTAAGTTAAATATAACTTAACGAATGCCACACAGCGCCAACGGTTTTATATTGTAAGCATTGTAAGTAAGCGAGTAAGTACACAACGTGGAAGCTCGTAATAAATCTAACCACGGGTTGTACTAGATCACTATACGAGTAGTATAATTAAATTAAAATGACAGGCAACTCAAAAAGCAAAAAGAAATAGGCATTTTCATATTAATATGTGATTTTAAACCCTGGCCAGCGTGGAGAGTGTAGGCCAAGTCCTCTGGCTGCTCTGGCCTAGTATGGCTCTGGTAGTACAGAGAGGGTCGTGCTCCTGCAGTGGAGACTCAAAGACCTGATGATGATGTGATTTGAAATTCCCTCTAACGAAGGTTGAGTTTAACGATGACTGATTTGTGCGTCAACTCGGGAACGGCGTTGCTATATGTTTGGTTTGGTCACTTCGACTCCGCTTTTTTGACTGCGTATTTCTTATTACGTATTTATGTTTGTGACAGGGATAAGTCCGCCTTTGTACTGTTGTGTTTCATCTATGTTTAACTTGTGTCAATTTATGTACATACAATAAAGAATTTACAATACAATACAATACTCGTTCGCAAGCAGTACATGTTATAATGTGTCAACATTGTACTATGTTGCCGTGTGGTTTCCGGCAGAGTAGAGAGATGTCGTAGAAGGCGACTTAGGAAATACAAGCTAAACAAAGCTTATAAACATCAATGAGACTCCGCCAAATCCTCTGGTTACTCTGGCCAACTATGGCTCTGGTAGTAAATAGAGGGTCGTGCCCCTGCAGTGGAAAAGACCTGATTTTTTCTAAGTAGTTAATAATTAAAAGACGATAATAATATGACAAAATAAAGCCCTTCTGGCGAGTAGGCAACCAATACTGTGAAAATGAGTTTCTTTCGGCGTTTCTTCTTAGCAGTAGTTGTTACGAAGAAAAGGTACCGGTAGCTTTTCTTAAAAAAAAATTGGCATGGAAAAATCTAATTATTGAATAAACATTTGAATTTTTAAATGGAACAGAATCGAATGCGGACATCACAAATCTGCAAATGAGATTCAAATGAGGCGATCGTATGGTGTACCATAACTACGACTCTATTTGCAATAATAATGAGCTTTTAGTATGCAAACAACATTAGCAGAAGAAATTCTAGTGTGTAGGGCTGTAGGCATTTTGAGTCATTGCGAGTTTCTGAGTAATTGGAAAGTGTTTTGTAATAAGTTACGGTAATACTAGTGAATCATCCTGGGGATTTGCGTGCGTAGACTTTAACATTATATAGCCGGAGGACCTTAAAATTATTTCAGACAGATATTTTTTGAAGAAAAAGGCCACTTGCGTTTACTCTCTCAGCAAAAATGCTTATATTGGAATCCTATAAGAATTAGACATAACTATATTTATTTAATGTATATAATGTATGTTTTGTTGTTATGCTTGTTGTCACTTAAGAAGGCACTACTTACGTAGTAACTTATTAGTAATCTGTGGCACTACTATTTACCTTACTTTTGCGTCTACTACCCTTTTGGCTTTTCTTGGTAAGTGGCCAAAATTGGTGTCAGATTTTTTGAACTGCCTAAAGGCATCTGACGTAGCTTGACGACTGCCATGCCATAATAATAGCCGGGACCAACGGCTTAGCGTGCCTTCCGAAGCACGGAGGTGTTTGAGAGAATTCTTTGTCACTTGTTACCCTTGTTGCCCATATAAGTGCGGACCACGCACGTGGTTGCTTAACTTGCGAAAGCGCTAGCAAAGGGTACTCGCCAAAATCCTCCTTACCTACGTACTCCAACTAAGGCACATAATCATGTCTATCCCTAACTGGCCTACACATGCTACAAAAAAATGTATCGTAAGTATCTAAATAAAAAAATGCCAAAGTTGCGCGACCAATCATCGGCGAAATTACGCTGCAATGCTATTTCAATTATGTACAGTCGGCATCAGAGATACCTGACGCCTCCTCCAACTAAATCTTGAATTTTCTCATAAACTGAAAATAATATTAACATGAAAAGAGCTATGGCAGATTTTTAGTTAAGTGCACTAAAAGCGTCTTAAACACTCATTGCAACCAAAATTCATAAAATATTTTTATGTGATTTTCTATATTTTAGTCGAATTTAGATAAAGCCAGGTAAAAATGTGTAAAATTGAAAATAGCTATGAAGTTGATCGGTTTTCTGTAATGGCCATTTCCTTGGTTTGACAGAAAGCCACAAGGTTGCCAGACTAAATAATTATTTTTTCCAAGATAAAATCATGAATGTTTTTTATAGATCAAGAGATTTAAATTGTTTAATAATATAAATAATACTATTTTTGCTTGTTTTAAATAACGTACATATGATCAATAATAAGCTGTTAAGCCTGGGCAACATATAGAGTATGATTGATTTTGGAAAATTGAACACCTGTTGCAGAACCATAATGGTCCAGCTAAACTATAAGAAATATAAAAATGACGCCTTAGAAAAAGTTGTTCAGCCTAATGAGCATTTTCCGGAGACAAAGTCCACGCGAACGAAGTCGCGGGCTTCGGCTAGTAACAAATAAAACCTTATAAAAGTAAACATAGTTCATAGGTGCTACTTATTTCAAAAGAAATTTCCTCTAGCAGATCCGCGAGAGGAAATGGGGAAAAAGAGGTGATAAGTGTACAATACAAACTGTCAAACACAAATACATAATTATATAAATTAAAAAAAAAACATGCACATGTACTTATACTGTACATAAACGACGTAGTATAGACATTCTATTTATTTTCACCTCTGCTTCCAGTGAACTTTTCCTCGAGGTTAGTAAGTTTATGTTACTGATTAACGGTCAAAGAAATTACAATAATATAGAATGCTTACGCCATTCCCGAAAAAGATGCTTAAAGTTATTACCGTCCTTTTCTACATTATTATACTGGCAGTTAGCGGGAATGGGATGGAGGGAAATCTAGGCACATCTTTTTGGGAACGTCAGGTATTAAAACATAGCATTATGGAAATAGATACTTTAAGTACGGGGTATTAGGTTTTATTTTCAATGTTAGTTTTTTATAAAATTATTGCCTGTAGTTATTCTAGTTTGTATGTATTTTCTTTGTTCACGGTTCATTCATCATACGTTTCGAGTAAACCTGACGTCAGTTCTAAATCTACGTTATGGATGGATACCAAAATAGTTTTCGCCTGGCGGAATTTAGAAGCACTCATAATAGGTATAGCACTTCATAGTAACTAGTAAGTATACAAAAAATCTAGGTCTGTGCTTTATTTTAGAACATAGCTGAGAACCTATAAAATTTACTTCGTTGATCGATAATCCTTTCGTTGAAACGTAAAAACCCGTGATGGTTTGGTTTTAAACAATCTGCCAAGTGCGAGGACTCGTGCACGAAGGTTTCCGTACCATTATCAATATAAAAAAAAGTTGTATGGGAGCCCCACTATAATACTTACTTATTTTATTCTTTTTTAGTGTTTGTTGTTATAGTTGCAACAGAAATACATCATCTGTGAAAATTTCAACTGTATAGCTATCACGTTCCATGAGATACAGCCTGTGATAGACAGACGGACAGCGAAGCCTTAGTAATAATTAAGGTCCCTTTGGTTACGGAATTCAAAAAAGATACCCTGCATTATGGGCTACACGGATTAGAAACTTTTTAAAATTTGTTTATTTAACTTTATACTTAGGTATTTTACTACTTTGTTAGCATATGTGACAAAATTGCAGCTTTCAAGTACTAACAGTCTCTGAGCTAAGCCACGAAGAGACAAAAAGGCCTACAGAAAATAAGAGTTCCTAGAGGGCATTAGAACTCTACAAAGACTGTTTTTTTTTTAAATAAAAATAATATCGCGTAATCGGCATAATATTGCCAAAAGAGGAAGATCAGTGAGGGAGAGCGTAAAGCATGACCAAAGTGTGAAATATTGGATTCTACGCAGTAATGCTTTGTCTTCTTTGTTTAGTCATCAAGTGAAAGTGTATTAGCCCTTTTATGCACGTAAGCGCCATTGGGTACTTTCCTGGATCAAAAATAAACTATTTGGTACTGTCACAAAATACATAATAGTACAAGTACAGAAGATTCACTCCGAAAATTCAATTAAAGGAATAGCGACTCTCACTACGATACAATTAAGTTCAATTCAGGTCGCACATCGCTTATAACCTACAGGTATATTTACCTAGAAGTTCCATCTCTTTCCGTCTCTTTCTATCGCGTAACGCTTACCTTTTCTGCCGCACTGATTAGCCACGCCGACATGGCCGCTGTACGTAAGTACTTTTTTGTACTTGCGGTTTTAACACATTCACGGACACTTACGGCTGTGGACGTAATTCAATTGTTATTTCTATTGTGTCTGGCTTAGTGTCCGTGAATGTGTTAATATCTACCGCGGAGTGAGACAGACCTGGTAGGTACTGTTAAGAAAATAAAACGTTACAAAATAATGTTGTCGATAACGATCAATATTATCTTTAATATCGATCCTAACGAGGAAAAAACTATCGATAGTACTCCTAGCTGTACTATCGATAATATCTATAATTTATGTATTTTTTTTGATTAGCCTGTGATAGAGAAAGAGATGGCGGGACGACATAAACTCTTTCATTAGTGGATGGCCGCGTAATGCTCAGAATAGGGACGCGTGGAAAGAACAGGGGGAGGCCTTTGCCCAGCAGTGGGTCACTAGCACAGGCTAAACTTATGTATTATGAACAGAAAACTATCGATAGTATCAATAGCATGTTCGTCTTTAGGATCGATACTATCTGTAGTAACGATTGGTAACCGACAGTATCGACTATCGCTACTATTGATAGTATCGACTTCGGTTTCGATACATCGGTTTTGATAGCGCTAATGCGCACTCCTACCCGGCCACCTAGCTCTTCATGATAGTTGACTATATCAAGCAGCAACCATAATAATGACTTTAAAGAGTAGTTCTAGGTCGTCTAGGTCTTATTCTTAATTGAGTACCCACTATTAAGGTAAGTTCTACAAATAGAACTACGTAATGGCGATAATTAAGAGTGTGTAGAGCTGACGTACACACACTGGAATTCAGAATTGTGCTCTAACAAACACCTATAACTTCTAAAGTGTTCAGACACTTGCTCTGTTTAATGAGTAACAATTAATGCACACGAGTGCATAGTATGTATGAAGAGATTGACGAGTTTAGATGAAGCAAAAGAGGTTTGTCAGGATCGTAGCAAGTGGAGGTCCATAGTCTCTGCCTACCCCTGCGGGAAACAGGCGTGATATTATGTATGTATGTTATGTATGAGTGCATAGTCTGTTCCTTCCATTTCAGGTGTCGTAGAGCTGATGTACACGAAAAAGAAGTATACAATTTTGAAAATGTGGTATAAAATACTTAGTACAAATTAGAAGTCAAAGTCAAAAGGTTAAAAATAATTTATTTATCTTTGGATATTTGTATCACTTGATAATTGTCAATTTATTATTTCTTCAGGTTGACGTCAGATACTTACAGCTAAGTTTACTGCCGCTTCCAAGCTAGTACCACAGATTACTAATAAGTTACTACGTAACAGATACATCACTTCCCTACAAACGCCAAATACCTACGCTTTATTTAACTAAACTTTCTAGCTGTCAAGCGACGCGAGGAAATATGAGCCTAACTGCTTTGACTCAACGGAGCGTTTTAAGTGCACAGCGGGCGATGACGTCGGCCGTTGTGAGATTACCTTAGGGTTGACTCAATGTTGTAAAATACAAAAATGAACGTGACGCATATTTATGAAAAGAATTTTTTTTAAAAAGGATCTATAGATGATTTGACTTTAAAAGTTGTGACGTAATAAGAGCGTGTGATTTTCATAGAAACTTCATTAACTGTGGATGTACCGTACATCGCAATGAGAAACATACGATATTGAGTAATTCTTTATAGCATACTTTCTAGTTCACGTAAATCGTTGTTATATACTTTACTAGAGGAGCTCGGTGGCCCGCACTAGCACTTTCGCATGTAAAGCGGCACACGGCGTGGTCCGCACTTGGATGGGTGACCACAAGTGGCATAAAAATTGAGCTCCTCTGTGCTTGCATTGGTTCCGGCTGTTATATTGTATGGCAGTCGTTAAGCTATGTCAGATGCCTTTAGGCAGCTTGAAAAATCTGAAACCGGTGTTGGCCACTTACACACACGAAAAACAACAACATTTACTATCTGGATACAGTACATCGATGTTAAACTTTCGACGTTCAATAGGACAATCAAACTTCATACCTACAAAATAATCTGATTGGATGAGACAGTACCAAATCCTATTCTATACGACTACCTACCTACTTTTAAACGAAAAAAAAACACTTACTTTCCTCGTCTTTTGGCAATGTGAAAAACGACAATTCTTTATTGGTTCTTTGATTTTGACATTGGAATACCGCACAATAATGTCTTGACATTGTTAAATATAACGCTTGTAAATATAAGAAGATATTGTAAACAAACAATACGCAAATAAGCAAGTCTCATGCACGCGACTACGACTACACAGGCCGGAGTGCGGCGCCCCTTTGCCACTTGGGCGTTAGAAAACACGGCTAGCTGGTAGGTACATTTTGAGCGATCTTGATCGAGTGACGGAGGCCTGCTAGTACAGAAGAAGCGGTAACAAACTGTATTGCAGCAGTTTCTCTAAAAACGTTCTCAACTCTGTCAATTATACTGATATTACATTTAGATATGTTTGCTGAGAATACATTGTTATGTCATAATTATTAAGCGTGATGTCAAATTTGAAATTAACGGATAAATATATAAGGGGTTTAGTACCTACGTACCACCTTAAGTTTTTTTAATAATAATGTATTTTTTAATTTTTTTAATTAATGCGTTCATGTCCGTGATATCAAGTACAACACTACCCTGCAGGTGGGTTTGAACCAGAGATAAGAGGGTTCAAATTCTTTGGTTTGAACGTAGGTACTTCAGCTTTACAACAAAAGTCAAAATTACCACTTTTGCCATAGACAGTGGTACCCCTATCTTTTACCCAACTACGGCGAAGCCAAAGGAGGGTTATATGTTTCGCCGCTATGCATGTATGTTTATCTGTCCTCCCGTATGATATACATAGTAGGTACCTATCATAAACAGAATTTTTACCTAGGTACCTACCTTCTCAAATAAGTGGCTGCGCGCTGGTTATAGGTTGTGACGTCGTAATTTCAGATTGGCGCTTACTATAGACCAAACAGTAGGTACCTAACTAAAAAATAAAATAAATCGAAACATACTCAAATGAAAGTGCTTTTTTTTACAGAGGCCAGGCTGCGCCACAAAACACCTTATAAAGCACGTTTAAAATATAGTACCTGGGCGACCGAGCTTTGCTCGGTTACGTTTTTTTTATTTGGTCTGAGGGTTACATCTCAAACATTAACTAATTTTTTTTAAACTTGTCTAAAAACAATGCAAAATAAAAAAAAAATTTATAAACTTAAACATAAAAAAAAACAAAAGTAAGTCACCCAGTGGGATTCGAACCCGTAACACTCTTTCTAGCGGTCGCTATCCTTAACCACTGAGCTAAATCAAGGCGGTCGCGGCGCGACGAAATTAGCGACCAAATTCTGCGTGGAAAGAAAAACGCATGAAAACTCGAAAACACACGTTTTCCCAAACATAAAACTAATCTAGATCGATTATTTACCCCCGAAAACCCCCATATACAAATTTTCAGCGAAATCGTTAGAGCCGTTTTCGAGATCACTGAAATTTATAAATAAATATATATATATACATACATACATACAAGAATTGCTCGTTTAAAGGTATAAGATAAGTATAGGTACATGTTTTTAACTTTTCCTCCCAATCATTCCCTAGTAGTTTTTGAAACTATATCTTGTTTCTAGAGTTATTAACCAGACTATATTGAACCTGCATATAATAACAAAAACTAGCATTTCGTAATACATTATTTGAAAGCGAAATGAGAAGACAGAAATACGAAACAACTCTTTTATTATCATAGGAGTTCCTTGCCATAATTTTAGGTAAATAAGTTAAATAATAACATCACAACTTAATGAATACTTAAAATTAACTCGAACGTCTTCAGGATTAAATTTAAAATTTGCACGAACTCATATTTCAATATACTATGCCAAATAAAAGTCAAACTTGGACGTCGTAAGCAATTCACTTATTTCTCTATGGCAGGTAAAATGGACTCAAAAATCATTTAAAAAATCTTAAACAATCAATGTTGAACAGCAAACGAACAAAGGTCTAAATAAAATTGTGTAATGTAAAAAGACACAAACGTTTTTAACGTGTGGCGATTGTCATGAGAAGTTTAACACAAAACGATATAAGTAGTTTTTAAATAGATACGCCTACTGCATTAACACGAAAGGAATTCATGGATGTCATTGTCGAAACTGCTGAAAACTAATTTCGACCTACTTTCGAAGACGTTAACCCAGTAGATGTATCAGTAAAGTTGGAGACTTGGATCCCCCAGTGCCTCCGTCAGGTCCAAAAACTCGTATTGTTAAACTTCCCATAAAATAATAGTGTAATATCCAAACAGTTTTCAACTATTTATTTATTTATAAGTACATTTTCAGCGCGATGCCAGGGAACTTAAACTTTTAAGGTAAAATTTTTGTACAGCTACTATTTTAAACTATTTACATGTTTCAAGTAAATCGTAAAGTTAATTAAGCGTGATAAACGATTCCAATTATTAACTTTTACCTAAACATACATCACAGATAGTTATATAAAAAAGAACTCGTATCCTATTATCATAGTATTGCTTGTAGTGTTACAATTATTCAGAAACAGGTTGGTGTTGTTGACAGTGATGATATTGACATTGGAAAGAAAAAGTAACTCATCTGGTATCGCATCAAAACATAAATTTGTTTTTCTGCACACAAAATCAACACGGATCACTAGTAAGTAAAGTAAAAGAAGAAGAAAGTCAAATTACAAACTATAATTAAATATGCAACGAAGAAGACAAGAATCAATAGAGAATAAGCCTAGTTTTGCCCCATTTCGGAAACGAAAAATGTTCTTTCGAAAAAATTGGCAGCACTTACACATTAAAATTGATAACCTTAAGAAGTAATAGTTCTGATAACTTCACTGACATTTGTTTAAAAAATTATATCGCTGATGACTAGAGGTTTCTTAACTTAGTTATTGATAATAATGAAAGTCAATAGATTATAAATTGTAAATTTCAAGCAACCAACTCATTGGATGCCTTGTAATGAAACAAATAAAAATAGAAATAAAATAAAAAAATCAAAGTCCAAAAACATCAATGATAATACATTGATAGTAGTGTGAAAGCTTGGGATATCATGTTTTGTAAAATAATTTTGAAATAAATCCATAATGAATTTGTCTTAATTTTTGTCATCGGCGCTAGTTGGGTTTGAAACAGTTTTCTTATTTGCCTCATCATTTTTATTTTCACCAGTATTTGGATCACCTTCTTTTTCATCTTTCTTACAAGCCAGAGGTTCCACGTTGTCATGTGTCTTCACCTTAGCTTCGCATTTAAATTCTTCATTTAATAATTTTTCAAAGTCGGTGGAAACCTTATTGACATTTTTTTTCATGTTCTCGTCCGGAAAACTCTTAAAATTAAATGATAAAATTTAACAATGTAATTTTTGAATTCAAATTTTGTTCTGAGTATTTTCTTGGCCGAAATAAGCGAGAAAACTGTCTAATATTTGAATATATTACCTTCAAGTACAAACGAACATTATTAAAAATTCGTCTGAAATCTTGAACAACTTGATCATATTCAGTATAAGAAGCATTTTTCAACTTAGTTGCGATATCATGAAGACACATAGGATACTTCACTACTTCATAAAACCTTGGAGCCTGAAAAAGGTAAAAATAAAATATTCTTAAAATAATTGAATAATTTAATTACCTAATATAACATTAGTATTTTGTAGGTTACATACCACTTTTAGATCCATATCATGTTGTATAAAACTAGCTTCATTTATTTGAGATAGATTTGTCAATATGCTCTCAAATTTCTTTGTCGTTGATGCAGGAAGGGGCTTCTTTTTTTTGGGATGGTACCACATCCCTGACGCAGTAACTTTAGCCTTTCCACTAGATTTCTTTTGATTTTCATCTCTTACATAGTTTCCCGTTTGATCAAAGTTAGGGCATCTGGTATTTTCTTTAGTATCTTTTGTGGAATCAACCGTCTCAACTTGGTCGTCAATCTCTATTGGTTTCGGATCACAATCTAGTAACTTGGTAATGTCTTCAGTATACATTGATTGTTCTTGGGTTTTAGATAACAAATAGTCTTGTTGATTATTATCTTGACACCACGCAGCAGCTATATCCTTTGACACAAAATGATTCGAAGGCAAACCTGCTGCCCACAATTCAGATTGGTCAAGTCCTAGTTTGGGTTGTTTCATGTCAACGGCAAACTCTCCCGAAGCACCCAATCCTAGCGCATCATAAAGCCTAGCTGTATCAGATTTGGATCCTTCATGAATAAAGTCCATCAATCTAGGAGCAGATTGCTTAGCCGCTTCCCAAGCACGGTCTGAAGTCATGGAAGATAGAATATCAAAAGGATCTCTCATATCAATATTTGGCATACCAGGTCGAGGTACAAGCTTTTGCTCTTCTGCAAACATGTCGTCAGCGCGTCTTGGCATCATACAAGGCCAGGACTCGAGATTATACTTTGGTTGAGGCGCCAAAGTAATGGATGGAAAAGGTGGTTTGATTTTTAAGGAAGCCAGCTCGTCAATAACTGGGTTATCAAACGCTGTCTCAGACGTACCTTGCATAAAAGGATCTGTTGATTTAATAGGCACTTTGTAACTTCCTGGTTTCATATAAACCTTGGACATCTCATGAAACTCATCATTTTCGGGATCAATAAATTGCACGGGGCCAGAAATATTATTTGAAATCGTCACAACATTTGATGGGATTTGAATGTTGTGCGAGTGATGAGTTATAAAATCATTAGGTTCTTTTTGGACCATCTGACCCCACGCCGCAAAAAAATCAGTTTCTTCTTTTGTATCACCGCAGCTATTGTTTTTCTGCACAAAACAACCTCTCATATCTGCAGCCGTTGCCATGCTTGGTATCAAGGTTTTTTCAACATGGCTTAAAGGAATCATCTTAGCTTTCAATTCCATTTCTCTTCTCTGTAAGAGATCACACGGCATATTTCCCATCAGAGGTTGACCTGGTGCTTTACCGAGTTCTGCGTCCATCTTATGCTTAAGTTGATTATATAATTCCCTTTGGTCTGCATGACACATATTTTCTAAAGCTCGAATGTCTGGAACGTTAGTGATAGTCCACGACTGCCTAGGCTTTGCTTCTCGCACACTACAAGGATCACATTTATATTGTGCTTTTTGATAATTACCTATTTCAGCTTGATCACTCAATGGATAGAAATTGTGGGGGCTTGGTGGAGGAATTACAGGAAATTTCTTGTATGTGACAGCTGACCTAGGTTGCCACTGACTTTCGCTAAAACTCTGAGTAGACGTCTGAGCTTGATTTTGAACCCATGGAGGCTGTACTGCGTTAAAAGGTTGAGGTGACGCATTCACAGGTCTTGGTGTACTGACGTGCGGCTTCGTAGGTTGAAACTTATTCTGATTTTGGTGTCTGGGTGCTGCTGAGTTTGTGGCGTAATAATTGTGCGTAAAACTTTTTTGTTCCATAGTAAATCCCTGATCTAGGCATTTAAAAGTCTTATAAATATGTGTCAACATTTCCTTAGTTTCCGCTTGCCATTGTACAAAGCATTCTCTTATATTTGGACTGTAATATTTATTTTCAATCCTTGAAAAGGTGTCATGTTTTTCGCTCAACAATTCTTTAACACCCTTCCAGCCATCTAAAATTCGCACAAAAGAAAATATGAAATTTTTAATCACCCATGGAATTCCTTGAGAGTGTAAATTTGGGACAGCACTGTCCGGCTTTTGTACGTTTGATCTAGTTTTAGCGCAAATCGAATGTATGTTTTTGAAACAGGGTCTGTTATGGTGAGCAATCGCTATGTTCTCAGCGTCGGTACAGGCTTCTATTGCCAGCTGAACAATTTGATTAGGTATTTGATCATGGATAACAATTTTATCGAAAACTGCCTGCAGAGTTTCGGAAGATTCCGATGGTTTGTTTTTATCAACATCTTGATATTTTTTTTGTTTTTGTCCATTAGTTTCGGACCTTGAACTGGAATCTGGTATGTTGCAAAGTTCCGAAACCATGCGTTCTCCTTCAACAAAAAAATCAAGACTTGAAGTGGATTCGGAATTCAGGTTCCTCTCTTGTTTCCTTTGACGTTCCGTTTCAACTGTTGTGTCCTTATATCTCTCGTGGTAACGAGGATCAGCGCTGTAGGCGTTTCTTTTATCTTGGCTCCTGACAATTTTTTTCTTTGCTCCTGTACCAATTGGTTCTTGATTGGAAACCGACCAAGTACTTTGTGATCTTCTGTTAGTATTGAGACCTCTGTCTCCTGAAACTCCTGGTCCACTGTAATTCGGAGAGGATGGGTCAAAAATCAAGCCCACCAAAGGTGAGTTCGGGGGTGAGCTGAAGGTAGGAGCTGATGGATTGTTGTATCTGAAAATAACATTTGCATTTACAACAATGCAGTCAAGAATAATATATACTTATCTGCATTTAAGAGTTAGACTTTCGTCGATGTCATTGTCCTTCAGGACCAGAAAGTTGATGTATGATGTGAGATGCACACAATGTGAATTTTTTGCAAGAGATAATGGAAATGTCTGCTATTGCCTTTTCCATTTTACACACTATAGATCTTAACAGTAACTAGTGGTTTCCTTTACCAGAAGCCTGGTGGGAATCGAAATCATGCCTTACAGACGCGCACAGCCAGTGCCTCAACCGCTTTGCCACCACCGCTTCAATAACAATAATAATAATAATCATCATCATTTCAGCCGCATGACGTCCACTGCTGGATATAGGCCTCTCCCAAAGATTCCCAAAATGACAGATCAAGAGCGGCCTGCATCCTAGCGAGCTAGGTCACGTCGTCTGGTCACCATGTGGGTGGGGTGTCCTACGCTTCGCTTGCCATTACGCAGTCGCCATCTGAGAATCTTTTTGCCCCATCGGCCATCATAATGATCTTCTTCTTCTTCTTATCGTGTGTGTTAGTGACTAACACTAGTGTCAGAGTTTTTAAACCGCCTTAAAGGCCTCTGACATGGTTTTAGGTAACGACCAATGTCAAAGACAGTGACCGGGACCGACGGCTTAATGTGCCCTCCGAAGCACGGATCATCTTACTTATCAGACAATCAGGTGATCACCCTGCAATGTCCTAACCAAACTAGGACAACAACACAAAGTCGTTGCCCCCGCTGGGAATCGAACCCGCGACCTCCGGGTGTGAGCCAAACGCTCCAACCATTACACCACGGAGGCAGTATCATAATGATAATAACTTACAATAATTTGTATCGAATACCTTGGATTTTGATATTGCTGGTTAGAGGCAGTTGCTTCGTATATACCCGTTGCCACTCGGCAATACGTTGCCATATTTGGATCAGAGAGGTCCTTGGAGGCACACCCTAAAGGCAAAGGATCATTAATCAGGAAACTTCTCAACTACATCACAGTATAATATGTATGTAGTACTAAGGTAGGTACAGAAATCACTTAAACAGAAAATCTGCTAAATTATACCCAGTTACGGAGTACTAAAGTTCTATTTAGTTTATATTCCGCTCAAAAGACTTTTCTAGCGTGCGCTGAATGAGCCAAAATGTACCTTATGTCTGTGTAGCGAAGGTCCGTATATATTCCTTTATCTCTAGCGTAAAATTTTTAGCAATTTCAACCTTATGTTTGCGAATAAGCTGCATTTGTGCGGCGGCCTAGCTTTATACCTAAACAGCGGAGTGCGCCTCTCCTAACTACATGTAGGTTAGATTATATTATATTTTCCGATTAGGCCTGCCTATTTTTAAAACAAACGATGAATTTGAAAGTTAAATGCTGCTCCACTTCATGAAGTAATGAGGTTTGTCTGAAAATGTTAAGTAAATCAATTTCTATTTGAATATAGTAGGGGCTACAAACCTGGTAGTGAAAGCTACTTAAGAGTGATTTTGTTACCATAGCTCTTCTGTTGCATCATGGTGTACTGGTGCTGCGAGGGTTGGAAGCCCTCGGCCTGATGGGGCGCAGCCCTGTCTCTCGCCCCCTCCGGGCCCCCTTCGCGAAACTCCTTGTTTGACGAAGCGCCACCATATTCTTGCATTTGGCTCGATAATCTAAACATTTCAGAAATTGATCAGTCTTTTCTTAACATAGAGTTATTTATTTGTATCAGTAATAATCACTCAATTCGTTGAATTAAAATTTGGAAAAAAAAATCGTTCCAGAATTAAAATGGCGTCGACTTTTCTGGATATTAGCAAACCGGGAAGGATAATGTTAGCGCAAACGATGCATGAGACCTACGTATAGAAATAACGGAGAAAATGGAAATTTGTATTATCACACCAATAAAAACTAACAGTGTAGAAAAGTATTCGAAACTCACAGATAACTGATCGAAAATGATCTGCGGTCTGCATCCGTAGAAAAAATAAATATTAATTTATAGAATTGACTGAGAGATAGAAAATCTTATTCAAGTGTGACATAACAGTAAAAGTGATCTAGATGGTGCCTGCGTAATGATCGACGGGCGACAATTTTCTCTTCTCAAATTACATCGATTCGGCCCTAATTTGATGAATATCATCCCACCGCGAAATAAAAATGCGCTTCTTTTAAAACTTACAGGCAAAATACTGTACTAAATGAAGCTTACGATTTTTTTCTCTCATCGCCACGCTACCAATCTCTTAATTAACTCAAAATACTAAAATATCGCAAAACTCGTAAAAATCAAGTAAAACTCACCGTCTGTTTAATTCTTGTCCTTCCACAGGAGATTCTTTGGCTCTCAGAACATATTAAAAAAAACTAAAACTGCTTGTCAAGTACTTCGAGTGTTACAAAATGTTTTATTCTTACGAATTAACCGCTATGATTTCCGATTTGGTTGAAATGGGGCACTGCAATCTTCTTATTTCTAACTCAGTTTCTTTCTACAGAAAATTATTTTAGTGAACATTTCGCTACCCTCGATGTGCAGTGCAAAGACTTGCCAATAAATGAAATTTACCATATGATCCACTTCATTTGTTTGGGAATGTCACAAGTTTTTACTTTTCCGTGACCAGCCATATTTTAGCCAAGCAGGTTTTCACTAAATCTTATAGTAATTTTCATGAAAAATGGTCTACAAATCGTGTTTAATAAATTATTTTGTGCTAAGTAAAACTCGGAGGAATATCGTTTATCTTTTTTAAAGTAATTGCTTACATAATTTACAAAGAGCTCTTCAGGCCGTTTTAAAAACTAACGATAAATGCCAATAAAAACAAATATAATTAAAAACAAATATACTTAATATTTTGAGTATTTTTTTTACATACCAAAGATCAGTCTATAACATACATAAAGTTAGAGGGTAAATAAACTTCATGATAACATAGGATTAGGAGTCATACATACATACATACTATCACGTCTTTATCCCTAATGGGGCAGACAGAGCATTTTGGGTCTTGCGGCTCTATGCAGAGCCCAGGGCCGCAAGGCTCAAAAGCCACTTTTAGCGTCATGGTGGGCGAGAAGATGGAAAAGCAATCAATACAGTGACGGGTTGCTAGCCGCATCGCCTGTTAAAATGATTCGCATTTTTGCCGATCGGCTTTTACAATCTGCTCGGGAAGAGAAGCAGCTAGTACATTCTAAGTTTTTTCGTTTCTCCCAGACCCGCATGGGAAGTCATATGAATTTAATAATTTTGAGATTTCGACCTCACTCATATATGGCGGCGCCATTATAACAGGTACTATTATTGACAACCTCTTTGGCCTAGTGGTCATCATGCCAGGCTGCACTCCGGAGGTCCCGGGTTCAATCCCCGGTCAGGTCAAGATGGAAAATGATCTTTTTCGGATTGTCCTAGGTCTTGGATGTTTGTCTTTACATCGTGTAACGAAAAGGGGGTATCAACCGAAAACGGAGTAAACATACCAATCAATGGGAACATTCATAAAATCGCAAAAAAAATCTGCAGCTCCATACCAAAATGTATGGCACGGTAGGTATTTAATTTTGTATGGAGATTTATTTTTGCGATTTCAGGGATGTTACCATAGTAAAAGTTGTTCTTCACATGAATTAGTACTTTCACTCCCTTTCTGGTTGATACCCCCTTTTCGTTACACGTATAATATGTATTTGTTATAAAATATAGTATCGCTGAGTTAGGATCCCATAACACAAGTCTCGAACTTACTTTGGGGCTAGCTCAATCTGTGTGATTTGTTCGTATATATTTAAAAAGAAAAAAAAAGATGTACATCTATAAATCATGTTACTTGAAATAAATAAGTAATTCATTCATCATAAATTCGGTTTAAAGTAGGTATTTTTAATAAATAAAATATTTGTTAAATAGCTTACAAATCTTTATAAACAGAAGTTATTTCAAGACGAACACAAAAGTGGTGATAAGAAGTATTGCGACGGAAGCAGTGGCGGCGCGTGCGTCGTTACAGAGGTCCTTGGTGCAGGAGCAGACTTCCTGGCGACCTCCGTACCCCGAGCGGTGGTAGCAGGTACCCTGGACAGAGACAAGGGCGAAAATGTTTTTAGCTTCATATTTTGTTGAAATTTTTCGGTCAAAGTCCTTTGCCAAAAATGTATTTTTGGTGCAATGTGCGAGGTTTGCTTAGCTACCTAAAATACATTTCGTGTAGAATTGATATTAGAAAATTTCCAGAATTTAAAGTAGTGGTAGGTTGCTAACTTGCTAGCTGCATCGTCTAATGACATCATTCAGGTTCTCGCCCATTTTGTCTATCGACTTCTATTTTTTTCTCTATACCAGCGCAGAAATCTAGTTTTTTTTTAATAATTTGCAGATTTCCTAAATATAATTTTAGACATCACACGTTTCAATCCTCAAACACACCGTTATAAAGGATTATACATACAGATAAATTATCACGTCTTTATCTTTAACGGGGTAGACAGAGCCTCGGAGATTGAGTCTCGGAGATTGACTTTTTTTCCGATATGCACGTGTAGAGATTCCGCCAACAAATTCTACGTCTTTTCTCGCAGAACAGCATGGAAGAATAAAGGATAAGCTAGGATAATTATAAGAAGAAGGCAGCTCGTTAAAGTGGCAGTGGAAAAATACATAGCGCGACGAACTAATATCCCTTGGGACAAAAAGGTTTTGTAACAAAAACCACGCACTGGCAAGCGAAGTGTAGGACCAACAAGGTGGTCAGACGATCTGACC
Organism: Acrobasis consociella; assembly: GCA_963555685.1. Lineage (NCBI taxonomy): Eukaryota > Metazoa > Arthropoda > Insecta > Lepidoptera > Pyralidae > Acrobasis > Acrobasis consociella. The sequence goes on from OY743121.1 coordinate 3,184,385, forward strand.
AAGGTCACTGGATGCAGGCCGCTCTAGTTTGGTCATTTTGGAAATCCTTGGAAGAGGCCCATGTCCAGCAGTGAACGTTAGGCAGCTAAAATGATAATGATAGGCAGGTAATTTTGACTAAAATGTTTCAGGCATGTAGAAAGGACGGATGAAAGGAGATTAACTGAAATGTGAGTGAGTAACAAAGCAAATGTGAGTGGAAGAGTGGGTCAGGATTGTCCTCGACAAACCGAGACCAGAGTGCAGACGTAATAAAAAATGGTTAGGTCAGAAGTATCCGTAACCAGTCATGCATAAAGAGAGTGATGGGTGTAGATGAAGCGAAAGAGGTCTGTCAGGATAGCAAGTGGAGGTCCATAGTCTCTGCTTAACCCTGTGGGAAACAGGCGTGATAGTATGTAACTAACCTTATATTTGGTCTCATCCCATCCACACGCCCTGACCACCCGACTCGTAGGAAGTTGCCCATTAACATCCCCGTAGTCCACGTGCTGTATAATCTTCCTGCACAAGGTGTGAGTGACCCCTCGGTCAAGGTCCGAGCAGTTCCTCTTCAGGTTGTCAGGGAGATTCTTTTCAGCACAAAGGGGGTTGGTGGCACTGTTGCATTCGTAGCACATGATCGCGAACCCTGGAATCACATTTCAGGGTATTTCTTTGTTAGCAATAAGCTTTCTTTGCGGAAAGTTGTCATGGACTAAATTCACCTTTAGGCCAGCCTAAGAATAGCCCAAATGCTACATCTAGCAGCACGAAATAGCACTTCCCTATGCTGGTTTCTTTTTCTGTCTTGGGGTAAGGGTATCTTTGAGGGTGTATCTATCCCTGTCTGTACTTACTTTGGGGCTAACTCAATCTATATGATTTGTCTCTATTTATTTATTTGCTAGAGCGATTAAGGGCGACGGAACCAGCTACGCTGTTCCATCGCTCTCTCTCGCTCTAGCAAATGAAGGTTCTAAGCGACAGAAAAGGATAGCAGCATACGAAAGTTCCGTTACGTGCTGACATGTGAGAAGATTTTTTATACATATGGCAGTAAAGCAACAATTAAATATCAAAAGGGCCGTATGTCTGTTCGTTCGTACTTAAAAAAAGCTTAATAATTTACACTTGTGTTCGAACATGACTTATTTAAATACTCATTAGATAATTTTTCGAGCAAATTCCTTTAATGATACTGAGCCTATTTTTATAAAAAAAGTCATTACAAGTCTATAAAAACATTCCGTTCTCCTATATACAAAATCCGTTTGGCCGAGCGCTGATTTATATGGGCAGCCTAAAATGGTTTTTCCTTGATTGTTTTCATAGAAAGTAGTTTTTTAACATGAACAGGACTTGCTCCAAAAATTTGGCTGGTGTTCAAAGTCATCCTGTATAAAACACTCAGCTAGTAGGTAATAAAATGTATTGAAAATATTTATGTAACTTTCCATGTGACTAAAAACATTTAAGTAAGTAACTCAAAGTTTAGTTTAATTTCTTTATACCTACCCATCTACATCTTAAATGTAATTTCACAAGGCAATAAATAAATATCTCAACAGACAACGTCCAAACCATTTATCTCAATCGAAAAATTGCGTTCTACCAATTTATGACTTACCATATTCGATCAGTCCAAACAGGAGCACCAGTTCAAAGCCCGAGCGGTACATGATTGCCCCAAGTGTACTCAGGCCGTGATCCTGCTCTCGAGTGGCTAGTGTCACATGAGGGCATGGACCAATCACACGTTCTGTCTGACACTGTACTAATTCTGTACAGGTTAAAGCCAAAAATATTGGGCTTGTACTGAGTCCTGAATACAGACTAACCGCGGGCGGTTTTATAGAAAGCCTCGACTTAATTACCCGACTGCGGATGAAGGGTTGTGTTTTGAGTGTATGTTTAGTAGGGTGGACGTACCTAATACCAGCCCCGTACCTAATACCAGCCTTTCAACGTTTTTTTAGATAATAAGGTTTCTGTAAACATAACGTGGCAAGAACTTTTTTTAAAAATTATAAACCATTTGGTCCAAAATATTTGTTAAATATGGTGACACTGGACTGAGTACTTCGACGTCAATCGTCAATTAAAGCTAGGCGACTATGGACGGCGGCCATTTTGCTAAAAAAATGATAAGTTCCGGAGTCACTAAAACAAAGTATTTCTCTTATTTCTTCAGCTCTACTGTTCTTGATTTGGTTTATTTTGTATTATGATAAAGTTGTGAATGATTTCTAAATAATAATTTAGGTTTTGTCTCTCATATCAGCTGAAATTAATGGGGCTGTAGTTAGATACATCAAATGTATGGAGTATGTAATTTCAGCCACTCTAGGCCACTCTAGGCTGGTATTAGGTTAGATGGAGTACCTAATTCCAGCCACCCTAGGCTGGTATTAGGTTAGATGGAGTAACTAATTTCAGCCACCCTATTAGGCTGGTATTAGGTTTAACGGAGTACCTAATTCCAGCCACCTGAGGCTGGTATCATACTAGGCTGATATTCGGTACGTAAAGGGTGGTATTAGATACCGAGAGGCTGTAATTAGAGCCGAAGGGTACTTTTCTATATTTTATTGTTTTAAAAATTTGCATTTATGGTCAATTAGATTTATGGTCAATTCAGATATTAATTATGATTTTCAAATACATAACCTATCAACCTAAAAAAGAAACAATTGATTTCAGCCTATACTTAAAGCAGTACAATTTTTTAAAGGTGAAATTTGTACCAAAAGGCTGACATTAGGTACGTCCACCCTATGAAGTTAGAGATTTGGGCTTATTCTAAGTCCTGGACTATACAGAGTTACAGACTATATAGCGGTTATAAAGAAAGTCTCGACACTTAATTACCCGACTGCGCCAGATGGAGAGTTTGGTTATTCGAGTGTATGTGTAGCATGAAGATAGAGCTTCATGATTAGTATGTTTGTGATTGAAATTTATATTTTTTATTATTATCTATGGCACGGCTATCAAAACGGCTTGAGGAATTGTAGCTTATGAATATAAAAAATATATAATTTGGCGCCAAAATGTCTCTGGTCAAGACCCGCAGCCCGCTTACTTCTTTACTTATAAAATAATAATAAAATAAATTTATTTCAGGTTACAAAGACCTATATTAACCAATACACCATGTCAGTCGCTCTTACAATCTATTATAATGCGGCGTCCATTGTTTTACTATTGTGGCGGATCTCAAAAGGATTTTTACTAAAGTTACATCAGATGTACCGTATGCATGTTTTCCTTCAAATTTATTATTTAATCACATTAAAATTCTATCGCTGCGTGAAACAGATATAAATGTTTTAAAAAGAGTTTAAAAGGGGAGGGTTAAAATAAAGTACAACAGTTTAAACAAAAATAAAATTTATTTATTTTTAGGTTAGAGCAGTTTAATTATTCAGCAGAGGTAGCTAAGTACATGTAACAACTACTTGTTAATTTTGTAGGTATTTATCTACCTCTACTGTACAACTAATTAACAGTAAACCTAGATTTTATACAAACCTCTACTTGTAACAAAGTTGAATGTCTCACAACAGACGAATTCGAAAACTTTGTTTTATGTAAGTACCTAAATTTATAATTTAACATGACTAGATACTTCAGTTCAGATCTGTGGTGCTATTTTTCAAACGCGGAGTCACTAAACAACCGATTTTTTGTTTGAAAAACCATTCGTTTAGGTGACTCCCCGTTTCAAAAATAGCACTTCAGGGCCGCACCCACGTAGCGTATGAGAATGATTTTCTGCCCGCGTAGACCAAGGGCATACTAGATCACTTTAGTATAATGATTAAAAAATAACAGTCAAAAACCAAAAAAAGCTCGGCTTTCCCATACAAATTGAAATGCCGTCAAAAATTAAAACAAAAATCGACATTTCCATACAAAAGTGTGCACGGGCGATTTGTACTGAAATGTCGATTATTTTTTGGTTTTTGACGTTACTTAATTATCATTACACTAAAGTGATCTAGTATAGCCCGTGGTCTATTCGTTACGGGCAGGGCCCTTACACTTTGTATATGTTTTAAATAAAATAGGATATCATAATTCGGAGGTCAGGGTAGTATAAATCCTGTTAATCCGATTATATTAGCGGAGGACGTCGGCGGCGGATGTCGCAATTGAGATTGGTATCTACTAAACTAAACAGGTTTGTAAATGTGTAGCGACTTTATAAAGACTTCCGTGGTGTAATGGTGAACACGCTAGTCCACCACTCCGGACGTTCTGGGTTCGGATCCCAGCCAGAACAAGTTGTAAAACTGTTGTCCTTGGTCTTGGAAGTTCATTTAGGTTCCTATTTATGTATGTTTATTTAGGTGTTGTACGTAGGTATCTATGGTATAATATGTATAAAACAAAATATAGTATTTCCATCGATTGTCCGTCCCTATAGATCCTTGCCGCCCTAGGGCCTATCGGGCCTTGAATAACCTCCCCCCTCTTCCTGAACCTAAGTTAGTGGATAGTCTCGGCACAAGACTAAATGGCCCGTAAAGCTCCAAGAGCGCAATTTTTGAAACGCTGAGTCAGTATACGGACCGTTTTTCCACACAAAAAATGTATAATATCGTTGAGTTAGTATCCCATAGTACAAGTTTTACCTTACGTTGGGGCTAGCTCAATCAGGTTGATTTGTACCTATAATATTTATTTAAAACTCGTTCGTTTTAATACTCCGTGTTTCAAAAATGGTGCCCCAGTGGAGAACTTCTTCTATAGCCACAAAGTAAACAATGTGAGCAACATTAGCGCAGTGGCGGCGCTGGGCGCAGTCGAAGAGTTGCAGAGGTCGATGTCACACGTGCACACCGTCTGGAAAGAGCCGCTCTCCGCGATCCGGTAGCAGGGCTTCTGTGGGAGAAACGGCTTTTGAGTAATTGAAGCATCGGTTGCCAAGGGCTTAGGATTGTAGGAGTATGCCCGCGACACCTGTCGGCGTCGTCGGCCACAGGTGGCTACAAACTGCCGCGTGTCTGTTTCGAAGGCATATATAGTGTCGCCCGTGTGAAAGAGCCCTTATGCACTGCTACTATACTATGAGGCATGTGTTCGAATCTCACTGGGCGCGATTTCTATCTCTCCTAATTCGTATGAGTCCAGGCCATTTTTGCGCAACTATCTGACCCACAGTGAAAAAGTCAAAGTCAAAGTCAAAAATTTTTTTTAGTGCAGAAGCTAAAAACTAATAGCGTTTCGGAACGACCACTGCTGGGAAGATTACGCCGAAAGAAACCCAGTTCAGTATTGGTCCCTACCCAGCCAGATGGGCTATGTTACTGTTTTTTGTTTTCTCTAACCGCAAAGCTGTGATGGCTAATTTATTTTTATTTCTCGTGTTAATACTATGAATATCACAATTTCTCTTAAATGAGTGTATATTCTGACGCACGTACATAATGTTCGCATAGATGAATTGCGAAGGGAGGGTCAAAATATTTATTTCTTTAAATAGTTCCCTCAAAGACTCTCTAGCACCTAATTTATACACGGAGACTTTTCATTGGTTTTGAAGCCGAAGGTCACTTCATAGGCATCGTTAGTAAGACCTAATTAGCTAGTCCAAATAAAAATTTAGAAACAAAAAATGTTGTCTAAAACTCGAAAGTAAAATTGTGAGATGAATTAGTAGTACCGCCGCCATACACCGCCCGCCGGCCGGCCGGGGACATCGACATTGGGCCGGCGTACAACTACGTGGTCTCGATCGAAAATCATTTACGCAACTTTTTATTCTTATGACATACAGAAATTTGGATTACGTATATGGATAGAGGAATTTATTTACTATACGACATTTTTTTTTCCAAAACCAATGAAAAGTCAGCTTGTATATAAATCTGATAGCGCGTTTTTGTAAAACAAATATGGTATTTATATCTGCAGCGTTACCCCATAGCAATATTCCATAGGACATAACACTGTGGAAGTACCCAAAATATACCAAACGCGCTGTATCAACGTCAGTCATTTGCCTAATTCTTCTAACCGCATAGGCCGCAGAGCTAAGTTTTCCAGCTAATTTTTGAATATGGGCACCCCATTGCAACCCTGAATCAAGCGTTATTCCCAAAAATGTTGTGTTATCAACCATATCTACTGCTTCCTTATCAATAAATAATCGTGTTGGAACTTTTGTAACATTTGGTAAGCAGAACTTTACACATTTAGTTTTTTTTGCATTTAATACTAAATTATTTGCTGTAAACCAATCCAACACTTGCGACAATATATTATTCATCTCATCAGAGGTGTCAGTTTTCCTATCTACGCTGAAAACAAGGGAAGTGTCATCAGCAAAAAGTACAGCCTTACAATCTTTTACATAATATGGTAAATCATTAATATAGATCAGGAACAACAAAGGACCCAAGATAGAACCCTGGGGCACACCCATCACTACGGTTGATCCTTCAGATTTTACTTAATTTACACTAACTTTTTGAATTCGGCTACTCAAATAAGATTCAATCAATTCAAGAGCCTTCCCTTTTATTCCGTAGTGCTCAAGTTTGGATAGAAGGGTTTTGTGGTCTACACAATCAAAGGCTTTGGAGAGGTCACAAAAGACACCAATTGCATTCTGACAACACTCCCAAGCATCATAGATGTTTTGTAATAGTGCAACACCTGCATCCGTTGTTGATCGACCCTTAGTAAATCCATACTGATCACCATGGAACAGACTATTTTTGTTGAAAAAATCTAATAATTGGTTAAAAATTATCTTTTCGAATATTTTGCTCAGTGCTGGCAGAATAGAAATGGGACGGTAATTTGTTGGATCATTTCTGTCACCAGTCTTAAATAGAGGGATAACTAAATACAAAACTCCTGTATTGTAGAGGTAGGTACTCTTGTACAGTCATTTTCAACTACCAGGAGTGGCCCAGCGGGAGAACGCCTTACACCGGGCGTGGTCCGCACTTGATAGGTGACCACAAGTGGCATAAAATCTCGTAATTCGGATGGCACCTCAAGCCGTTGGTCCTGGATGACATCATGGTATCACAGTCGTCAAGCTATGTCAGATGCCTTAAAGAAGCTTGAAAAATCTGACACCAGAGTACTGGTCTGACTTAAGAGGATACTTGAATATTTCCAGGTCGAGTGCTGTCCCATTTAAAATAAATTGTTTGAAAGGAAATGGCGATGTTATTAAAAAAATTTGGTCTTGACTAAGCCCTAGATTAAAGATATTTAAGAAGAAGATAGAGCCAGCCAGTTTAAAGTAAGAACGTGAAGCTTTTCTTAGCACATTTGCAAAAAACAATTTATTTCAAATGGGGCGGCACTGGACCCCAAAAAGTTCATGTTTCCCTTAACTGTCGATCAATTGACAATTGACTGAGGATCAGAAGTCTAAACTGCAAGTATGCCAAAGAGCAATAAAACGCAGTGTATTATGTTTCAAAAGATTAGCCCGAGACCGGAATTGCCGATGTGGGGCTGAAAGCTGCAAAGCTGAAGTGGGATTGGGCGGGCCATGTCGGCAGAATGGCTCCCAAGAAATGATCGAATAAAGTAACTCCCTGGATAACGAATTGACAATCTCCTCCTTTTTTGAAATCGGTTAAAAAGTGTGGTCACTTCAACCCACGACAATACGACAGACAAAACATTTAGTGTGTTCGTACCTTAGCATCATTGTCGTCTCTCTGCCCACAAGCCCTGACGACCCTGGAGGTGCGCGGCTCTATCTTCGTCACCTCCAACCACGAGACCCGGCAGACGGGCTGGGCGCTGGTACACTCCTCCCAACCCACCGAAGCTGGCAGAGGAACCTCAGCACAAGTTGGGTCGTATCCGCTGTTGCATGCGTAACACCGAAGTGCGAGGCCTAAAAATAAATATAAATCTAGAATCAAGTCCTTCCATCACTCTATCTCATCATGATCATCATCATCAGGTGTTTTTGTCTCCACTACAGGAGCACGACCCTCTCTGTACTACCAGAGCCATTCTTGGCTAGAGCAGCTAGAGGATTTGGCCTACACTCTCCACGCTGGTCAGACAGGTCGGAGAGGTTCATCACTCTATCTATCAATGATATAATGAACAAGTTTACTTGCCATGCAAATTAAAAATCATGACTTTCAATAGTTTCTTATGTAAACGCCATCTAGTGATGAGCGTTTGTACTAAATAGTAGAATTAATGTCCGTAGCGCCATCAATTATTATTTTTCGGACAAGTTTGTCTGGAAAATACATGATAATTTAAAAAAAAAAATGTATGTAGTTACATACAATTTTTTTTTAAATTACAATATATTTACAAGCTTTTTTTGTGAGGTTATAGTACACTTACTAAGACAAACGAAATAAGCCCAAATTCTATGGAATCGCGTCATTTTATTACTGAGTTCTATCGACTACTTTCCGTCTGTGAAGTGCTCGTCAAGACCAATCAAACGAGTCCTACTCAAAGTGGTTATGTTGTTTTATAACTGAGTTTCGTCAAGATCTCCCGGCTCCATCATCAGAACAGCTCATTGACTCCATAATATTGTATTGTCATCCGACTTACACAAGTATGCAAAATTACAGCTAAATCGGTTGAGGATAACTGTTTGAAAATTAAGTTGTAAGATTTAACCTAAACAAACAATTATACATACATACATACTAGATCAATAAAAGCTTGTAAAACCCGACTTTCAAGCGTTAACCTCCAATAACTTTTAGGCCCAACGCAGACGACAGACTATCCGTGACGCACTTTTTAGTCTGTGAAAATAGAACCTATGGAATCTTTAAACGTACCTAAGAACTTGGCAGCAAGGAAACTTGCTTTCTCGTAAAAGAAATTGCTTCGAAATTGGTCCATACGTTTGAGTTCTACGATGCCACAGACACGCAGACGCACAGACATCAAACTTATGACACCCCTTTTTTCTGCCGAGGGTCAAACAGCGGAAGAGCAATGTAGCTCGTAAAACCTCGAAACCGTTTCAAAGATGTAAAATATTATATACAGAATAGATAAGTACCTAAAATTAGATTATTTTTAGAATAGTTATTCCATGCTGGTTTGGAAATAAAGAAAAAACATAGAACTTTCCACATAGATTATAAAAGCCACTGGAATGGCCAAAATTCTGTAGGCGATAAAGTTAGCAACCCATCACTATTTCGATGAATGAAGATTGGATCTGGCGGTCCTGGGCTCTGTCTACCCTGTTAGGAATAAAGAATTATACTAACATAAGTATTAGTTCCATACAATTCTTAGTATGAAGTAGAAAAGTTATAAATACCGCCAATACGAAGCTAATTTTAGCGGCTAAAAGCCTAAAAGTCTTTGAATTTTCTTCTTTCCGGCAATAATGTTCACGTAAGATAATCAAAAATGTTCATTCTTTTCAACACTTCTTGAGAGTCTACAAATAATTTATTAGTAGGTGTCCCCCATTGTTCTTAAAATAATGCATAATACTATACAAAAAAGTTACTGAAATTAATTTTAAAAAATTGACCCAAACTTCAAATAACCGGCCAAGTGCGAGTATCGGACCCGCGCACGAAGGGTTCCGTACCATTATCTATAAAAATCAAGTTTGTTGTATGGGAGCCCCCCTTAAATATTTATTTTATTTTGTTTTTAGTATTTTTTGTTATAGCGGCAACAGAAATACATAATTTGTGAAAATTTCAACTGTCTAGCTATCGCGGTTCTTGAGATACAGCTTGGTGACAGACAGACGGACAGACGCACAGACGGACAGACGGACAGACGGACCGACGGACAGACAGCGAAGTCTTAGTAATAGGGTCCCGTTTTTACCCTTTGGGTACGGAACCCTAAAAACCGTGACCAAAAAGTAAACTAAAGTGAACCCTGCTCATGCTCAAGGTCTCTCAAAATATTCTGAAAGTAGTTTAAGGGTAAATTTAGTCTGTGATATGAACAGCATTCCCCAAGCAACATATGTCGAAATATGAAAAATAATTTTTGGCTTTCCATACAAACTAGGAACAGCTGATCGGTCAACTTGTATAGGAGGGCAAACATTCCTTTAATATATTGATACGTGTTTGTTGTTTAGTACCATGGACTGAATTCTCCCTTAAAATAGTTTCAGTATATTTTATTACGCCTTGCAAAGGAGAGGTAAAAAGTACCCGTAACCGAAGGGCATGTATGAAGAGATTGATGAGTTTAGATGAAGCAAAAGAGGTTTGTCAGGATCGTAGCAAGTGGAGGTCCATAGTCTCAGCCTACCCCTGCGGGAAACAGGCGTGATATTATGTATGTATGTTGCATAGGTAGTTTGTAAACCCTCTCCCCTTTTCTGTCTATCTTAGAACTCATTGCCACTCGATATAGAATTCAAATTCGATTTTCTTTGCTGAAAAAACTGCATCGAGCTGTCAAAAACTGGGGTCACAAGGCAAAGTAGTATTAACCCTTCAAAAGTAGTTTTAAACGCCTCTCTCTTTGCTTAACACAACTTAAAACTCATTGCCCCTCGCCCCTCAACATAGTACTAAAGTCGACTGTCCTTGCTGAAAGTAACTGCACCGAACACCCATAAACTGTGACCACCAGGTAAAGTTAACCCTCCTTAAATGGTTTTAAATCCCTCCCAATTTTTTCTACGTAACTTTAGACTGTAAGTCCCTGATTATAGAACTCAAAATCGACTGACCTTGACCTGAAAGAAACTGCACCGAACTGCCTAAAACTGTGGCCACCAGGCAAAGTTAACCCTCCTTAAGTAGCTCTAAACCCCTCTGACCCCTCTCACTTTTTCTACGTGACTGAGACTGTAAGTCCCTGATTATAGAACTCAAAATCGACTGACCTTGCTGAAGAAAACTGCTCAGAACTGCCAGAAAGCAAAGGTGAGCGAGCGCCATACTAATCCGGTTCCAACCAGATGATTCCACCACACAGCGCGCCGAGCCGCGTCCGAAGCCGCACTGACTCGACTGGGCTTGACTGCTTACTAGTTCTACCTAACCTAGTACTCATAGTTCTCTAAGGTATTCAATCCGCATGATAACAACAAATGAAATCCCCTTATTCCGTTTTCGTAACTATTTTTCACAACTCCTATGAAAACGGAAGCGGAAGTTACGCGATATCTATCTATACATATAATAAAACAGTAAAAAAAGTGTGTCTGTACATTAAATATATTTCCAAATAAAAATATTGGGGGCGATGGAGACGTAGTAATAGAGTAAGATTTTTTTTTTAAATGTCTGTCTGTTTGTCTGTTTGTACACGCTAATCTCCGGAAATACTGGCCGGATTCGAATGAAACTTTTTTGTTATATAGCTATTAAGCCTGGGCAACATATACGGTATAAATGGTTTTGGAAAATGGAACGCCTGATGCAGAACTATAATGGGCCAGCTAAACTATAAGAGATATAAAAATGCCGCCTTAGTAAAAGTTGTTCAGCCTGATGAGCATTTTCCAGAAACATAAAGTCCACGCGAACGAAGTCGCGGGCTTCGGCTAGTCTGAAATAATTTTATTTTATTTATTTTTATTTTATTTTTATTTATTGACACACACAACAGATTACAACCATATCGAAAACAATATAAACAAATCAGAAGTGTTACAGCCTAGGTTGCATTCCACAAAAGTGTGATTACATAGGAACTAACTTGAGGAGTTACAAACAAGTGATAATTAAACTATATAAATACTACTATTAAGAAACTTATAAGTATATTATACTACACTACACAAACCGAGAGTACTAGTGTTTAGACTGTCGGTTTATGATAAAGGATATCTTTAAGCGTTTTTATATAAAAAGCCAGTTTAGGTACAAAAATATCAAAAGCTGGGTTGTCCAAGGCGATTTTATTGCACTGACGAGCCATTCTGACCAGGGGGTTGTAATATGACGTATTATTTCGATACACTTGCAAAACAAAAAGGCCTGTTTGGTTAGCTCTGCGTGCACTATATCTGATATTGAAGGTTATTTGAGCGAGCAAGTTTGGTACGTCTAATATTGAATGAATTATTTTATAAATGTAAATGAAATCAAAATATTGTCTACGAGCCTCCAATTTCTGTACATTAAATTTAATTAAACGAGCCTCATAATTGGGAGTGGCTCGACCCAGGTGTTGACGGTAGCATAAAATCCGTAAGCACTTCCTCTGAACTCTCTCTATACACTCAATATGAACACTGTAGTACGGAGACCATATTGGACTACCGTATTCTAAAATGCCTCTAACGAGTGCATAGAACAAGTAGAGAAAAGAATGTGTGCCTCTGAAGTCCCTCGTGGATCTACAAATAAATCCGAGAAGTTGATTTGCTTTTGTGACTATGTGCTGGTAATGTTCGCGAAACGTAAGTTTATTATCAAAGATAATCCCAAGATCTTTAGCAACGTGCGTTCTCTTTAGGACTTGGTCTTCAATCGTGTAATCATTAACGATCCAATGACGCTTGTTAGTGAATGTAATTATGAAGCACTTGTCAATATTGAGATACATCAGATTATTTCTGCTCCACTCAGAGACAGCATTTAAATCTCTCTGTAAAAGATCACAGTCATTAAGTGATTTTATTGTTCGAAATATTTTCAAGTCATCGGCGTATAAGAGACATTCACTAGATATGTTCTTTATGAGGTCGTTAATGAAGACAATAAATAATAACGGTCCCAAGTGCGATCCCTGAGGTACTCCAGACGAAACGGCAATGGGAGATGAAGTATACCCTCTCAAAGCCACCAACTGACTTCTTTTATTCAAATAAGAGGCCACCCAGCGAAGAAGACTACCATGAACACCATAGGCGGCAAGTTCTCTGCAAAGTAATCTATGATTTACTTTGTCAAATGCCCTCGAAAAATCAGTATAAATGGAGTCAACCTGGCCCCCTGTGGCAAAACTCTTACACAGGTAGTTTTTATATACTAAAAGGTTAGTTACGGTTGATCTGCCTTTTATGAAACCATGTTGATTTTCAGATATCAGAGGCTTAAAATAACTGTATAAGTGAGTGTATACTAGAGATTCGAAGAGCTTTGCAAAACATGACAAAATACTTATGGGTCTATAATTTTCGCAACGCGACTTGTCTCCGCTCTTGAAAATGGGAACAATATGAGCTATCTTCCATCGACTGGGAAATATTCCCTTTGCGAGAGATTTATTAAATATAATGCTTAATGGTGTGCATAGCTCCTTTCCACACTGTTTTACAAAAGATGGGGGTATTTGATCAGGACCAGCTCCTTTACCTACATCGAGATGTTTTATTTTCTTTAATATATCTTCGTCAGTTATATGTATATGGGACATTGAGTCCATAGCGCTATACTTAGCCGATTCGCAATTTTCGTTAGGTATAGCAGATGATGTATCGCCCTGATGATCAGATTCAAACACCGAGGCAAAGTAATTTGAAAATAACTCACAGACACCCTGTCCCGTTGACGAAGATGAGTTGCCAAATTGCATAGTATTTGGAATTGAGACACGTCCCTTTCTATTATTTACAAATTTCCAGAAACATTTAATATTGTCTGTTACTGAGTCTTCAATTGAGGCAACATATTTCTTATAACACTGATCTATCATTTTTTTAGCTCTAGCACGTAGTAGAGAGAATACGTCATAATCCCGTGGGTTATTGAATTTTTTAAAGAGTTTGTGGAATTTGTTCTTTTCTTCTATACATTTTATTAAGGGTTTGCTATACCAAACTGGATATTTATCAGACTTCATAGCTGTTAAAGGAGTATATTTATTGATAATTTCAAAAAGTTTTTCATAAAAAATATCTACACATGCATTTACATCAGAGCTCGATAAAAGGTCATGCCAGTCTATTACATCCAATTCACATCGTATGCTATCATAATTACACTTTGCAAAGTTCAATCGCTTGTTATTATTAGGTTTTAAATTTTTTGGTGTATAACATATTGCGGGAAACTCGAATTCTAAAGCAGGGTGATGTTTATCTTTTAAGCTCAGCGTCTCAGCTTCAGTAACTGTCAGCGAATTGACAGACGAGAGTACCAAATCAAGATACCGGCCTTTATCATTAGGGATGCAGTTACTTTGGTGTAGGTTACAAAGTGAAATGAATTCCTGTAAGAGTAGCAGACGTTTCTTACTCTGCGAGGCGGTTGATGGCTCGTCAGTATCTAAGGAGATATAAGAATATTCAGGCGTGTTAAAATCTCCCACTATTAAGTTTGTGTCATCATGACAGTGATTCAACAATACTTTTTGACAGTTAGAATAAAATTCATCCCTCCTAGTACAGTTTATGTCAGGAGGGAGATAACAAACACATATATTAATTTTAGGAGAGTTATAAGTTTTCGGCACAATAGTTATCCAGATATCCTCCATTTTGCTGTCCCAATATGCCTGTCGAAGGACTTGGAATGATTTTTTTACTGCTACAAGAACACCACCGCCGTCGCTTTTTGAGGAATTAATATCATCGCGATCTCTTCTAAATATGTTGTAGCGTGAGTCAACAACCTCTCCATCAAAGATATTACTATTCAAGTTTGTCTCCGTCAGGCATATGACGTCATAGTTACTGTTCAATAGATTTTTATAAAACTGTGATAATTTAGTGCGCATTCCATTAATATTCTGATAATACATACTAATCATAATGTAAATTTATTGGATTCAATGTATACAAAATATTTAGATTGGCAAAGAAAGTGACAACTATTACAAGAGCTTATTGAGACATTCAATGGTTTTAATATGCAGGGCAGGAGTTTGTTCATCCTTACGGATGTATATTTGGCCGAAGCGAACCCACACAAACTTGAAATTATTCTCTCTGCAAAATTTCCTCGCCGCTCCGTGCACCTCTTTAGTTTCCGGTTTTATTGAAATAAGAAAGAAAAAAGAAAAATCTTACATATTTACAAATATACACACAGAAAAAAGTTAACTATTAATTTACTCTAAAAAGTCGTGCCCACGTGGCATAGTGCCAAGAACGCTGGCCGCATTTCCGCGTTGGATCGCAATACTGATTCGTTGAGCGAAAAAACAGCCAGCCCTCTTGTCACCAGCAGCGCAGATTAGTCTTGGAGAGATCTCTTTAAGGAGACCCCTAGCACCGGGGCCCCAAGGTCCGAAAGTCTCCACGCCAAACGGCACAAAAATATACTAGGAAGTTTATTTTCTCGTTTAACAACTGGTTATTAAATAATAAACTTTAATTCAACTTTCATAGCTGTAAAATATTCACTGTTTATAACTAGATACTAAACAAGAGGGATTAATTATTTTTCATAAATCAGACCGTCAGACACTTTTTTCTAAGCGTCAAGACAAACATTTCCTCTGGAATTTGTATGAAATACGAAAGCGTGACGTCATGCTTTTTTGAAGTCAAATTGCGCTCTTAATATTAGTTTTTCCGCATCAACAAA
Organism: Acrobasis consociella; assembly: GCA_963555685.1. NCBI lineage: Eukaryota > Metazoa > Arthropoda > Insecta > Lepidoptera > Pyralidae > Acrobasis > Acrobasis consociella. Next base: position 3,199,804 of record OY743121.1, read on the forward strand.
TCTTAAACCGCACTAATAACTAAAATCATGTTGAAAATTGATATGATCAATAAAAAGTGATGTAATAGTGTAAAGTGAATGTTTTTGAAAGATCAATGAAAATGGGTCTTACAAAAATATTGTAAGTTTATGAGAACAATATTTTTCGATTTAGGGATCTGTTTGCAAATTTTTAGGGTTCCATAGTTAAAAGGTAAAAACGGGAACCTTTTACTGAGACTCAGCTGTCCATAAGTCCGTCCGTCTGTTTAGACGTTTGATTGCCTGCTCTGTATCTCATGAACCGTGATAGCTAGACAGTTGAAATTTTCACAAATAATGTATTTCTGTTGCCGCTAAAATAACAAATACTAAAATAAATTTTAAGGCTCATTGCGCGAGACCGACTCGCACTTGGTCGGTTATTTATTTTACATACTCACGTCTTTGACTCTTACAGGTGGTGTGGGGTGACGTTAAATAAGTCTTTCAAAAATATTCTTATACCTACCTTTAAACGAGCAATTTATATATTTCTGTGATCTCGAAAACGGCTCTAATGATTTCGCTGAAAATTGGTATATGGCAGTTTTCGGGGGTAAACAATCGATCTAGATTAGTCTTATGTTTGGGAAAACGCGTATTTTCGATGTTTGAGATGTAACCGAGCAAAGCTTGGTCGCCCAGGTACTGTAAGTTCATGAGAACAACATTTTTCGATAAGGTTTACAAATTAAATTAATGGGCTCGGAAGGCATGGATAATACGCCACCGACAAGAACATAGTTCTTAAATATATTAATGAAAATATTGATTTGATGATAAACCGTGGGAAGTGAACTCAAAGCCGGCATTCGGAGAACCCTCTGCGCGTGGCCCGACACGCACTTGGCCAGTTATTGATTGGTCTGATCGGTCCAGCTTACAACTTGATCAAAAATATTTTTTCGTACATATATACCTATATTACATATATAGGTATATACACGGTGATTTTTCATAGGTTTTGAAGCCGAAGGCCACTTCATAGGCATCGTTAGTAAGACCTAATTAGCTAGTCAAAATAAAAATTCAAAAACAAAAAATGTTGCCCAAAACTCGAAAGTAAAATTGTGAGATCAATTAGTAGTACCGCCGCCATACATCGCCCGCTGGCCGGCCGGGGTCATCGACATTACGCAGCCGGCGGCCGGCGTATAACTACGTAGTCTCGATCGAAAATCATTTACGCAACTTTTTTATCTTATGACATACAGAAATTTGGATTACATATATGGATAGAGGAATACAATACGACATTCTGTTTCCAAAACCAATAAAAAGTCAGCGTGTATGTACGAAAGTATGTATAGGTTTAGGTATGTATGTTCCTTGTGGAAAGTTGTTAAGTATAATTTTCAGTCTATTTGTAAGACCCCATACCTAGGTCATAGCTATTCGCGTATTTCCAGAGTTTCAATTTAGATCAAGGGTAATACACGTATGAGATTTGCCAGCAATAGACAGCACAAGGGTAAATCGGCAAATAGCTTTCCTTTTGCACTTTGAAGAGGAATATTTTATTTTATTTGGAAAACATACAGTCAATATCTTATACCTTTAAACGAGCAATTCTTGTATATTTATTTATATAATTTATAAATTTCGGTGATCTCGAAAACGGCTCTAACGAATTCGCTCAAAATTTGTATATGGGGGTTTTAGGGGGTAAACAATCGATCTAGATTAGTTTTATGTTTGGGAAAACGCGTGTTTTCGAGTTTTCATGCGTTTTTCTTTCCACGCAGAATATGGTCGCTAATTCGTCGCTCCGGCCGCCATCCGCTTAGCTCAGCGGTTAAGGATGCTGACCGCCAGAAAGAGTGTTACGGATTAGAATCCCACCCTGTGATTTTCTTTTGTTTTTTTTATTATATTCAAGTTTATATATTTTTTATTATTTTGTACTGTTTTTAGACAAGTTTAAAAAAAAGTAGTTAATGTTTGAGATGTAACCGGAAAAGCTCGGTCACCCAGGTACTTTTATTTTATTCGGAAAACATACAGTCAATATATATCTACTTTAAAAAAAGACATAGACGTTAAGGACAATAAATTTACATGTTCTAGTATATTGTAGTACAAGTACTTGTCTGTAAAGTAGGTAAGAGGATTAGAATATATTAAAAAAAACGTGTTTATCCCTCACAGGGCAGAGAGATCACTTTGGGTGTTACGGCTCTAAGCAAACAGAGCTACAAGACTCGTAGGCCACCTTTGGCATGATGGTGGGCGAGATGGGGGAAAAGGAATCAAAATATTGATGGGTTGCTAGCCGCATCGTCTATTAAAACAATTAGTATTGCACGCCTCATAAGCGAAGCGTTGAGGTGGGTACTACTGTCACTACGCGCAAAACATCTGATTTTTCAAACTTAAAATGTCTTTATGTATCATACATTGCACTTGTAAGATAATAGTACCTGGGTGACCGAGCTTTGCTCGGTCGGTTACATCTCAAACATTAACTATTTTTTTTTAAACTTGTCTAAAAACAGTACAAAATAAAAAATTATATATAAACTTGAACATAAAAAAAAACAAAAGTAAGTCACCGAGTGGGATTCGAACCCGTAACACTCTTTCTAGCGGTCAGCATCCCTTAACCACTGAGCTAAGCCAATAGCGGCCCGCGCGCCAAAATTAGCGACCATATTCTGCGTGGAAAGAAAAACGCATGAAAACTCGAAAACACGCGTTTTCCCAAACATAAAACTAATCTAGATCGATAGTTTACCCCCGAAAACCCCCATATACAAATTTTCTGCGAAATCGTTAGAGCCGTTTTCGAGATTACAGAAATTTATAAATAAATATATATATATACATACATACATACAAGAATTGCTCGTTTAAAGGTATAAGATATACACACACATATTAAGAAAAAAAAACGACGGGTTGCACTCTGGGAGTGCCGGCAGAAGTGGAAACTTGAATATTAACGTTGTGCATTTTTGATATTTTGGAATGGTTATGGAATAATTTTGCACGAATTGCTTTAATTATCAGTATAAAATATTTCAAATCTTTTCTGAACCACAGTCTGTCACAAATGTCACAAGCATGACACATTACACACACGAACGTAACGTAACATAAACACACACGAACATTCGCGCAAGCGCCCTGCGCCGTCTTACGAATTTTCGATCAGGACTAGAGATGGGCATCTACCCGGGTATTTACCCACGCTTGGGTATTTACCCGATATGCACCGGGTATATACCCGTATCTACCCGTTTGGGTGGGTAGATTGGAATATTTATTTAAAAATTAGTGTGAGTCCACTATTTATGTGTAGAAATGTACAAAAAGGTTATATAATGTATAAAACAATAAATATCTGTAAAAGAAAAAATAACAAAGATTAAAATCACTGATGCTATCCATATTAAATATACAGATGCCTTCTTATTTGTTATCTGATTGCTTATTTTAACATATGATTAGGTCTACTTACGTTTGCCAGCAAAAAAGGTAAACATAAACCTGTCAATTTGTATGTTCCCATACAACGGGTAGATACGGGTAAATACCCGGCATAGTTTTTTGTGGGAAATGTTATGACAAGTTAATCGGGCATCGAAGAACTCATCTAAACGAATATCTTTTGTTCCGAGACCAACCCCGAAATCAGTAGTTTTAGCTCTTGAATGAGCAGTCAAAGATACCTACTCTCTATACATGTATGAGGGTGCTCGTATATTGACATCGCATTTGATGGCTGATTGCTCATTTTAACATCTTATTAGGTCTACTTACGTTTGCCAGCAAAAAATGTAAACTTACACCTGTAAATTTGTATGTTCCCATACAACGGGTAGATACGGGTAAATACCCGGCATAATATTTTGTGGGAAATGTTATGACAAGTTAATGGGGGATCGAAGAACTCGTCTAAACGAATATCTTTTGTTCCAAGACCAACCCCGAAATCAGTAGTTTTGGCTCTTGAATGAGCAGTCAAAGATACCTACTCTCTATACATGTATGAGGGTGCTCGTATATTGACATCGCATTTGATGTCTGATTGCTCATTTTAACATCTTATTAAGTCTACTTACGTTTGCCAACAAAAAATTTAAACTTAGACCTCTTAATTTGTATGTTTCCATACAACGGGTAGATACGGGTAAATACCCGGCATACTATTTTGTGGGAAATGTTATGACAAGTTAATGGGGGATCGAAGAACTCGTCTAAACGAATATCTTTTGTTCCGAGACCAACCCCGAAATCAGTAGTTTTGGCTCTTGAATGAGCAGTCAAAGATACCTACTCTCTATACATGTATGAGGGTGCTCGTATATTGACATCGCATTTGATGTCTGATTACTCATTTTAACATCTTATTAGGTCTACTTACGTTTGCCAACAAAAAATGTAAACTTAGACCTCTTAATTTGTATGTTTCCATACAACGGGTAGATACGGGTAAATACCCGGCATACTATTTTGTGGGAAATGTTATGACAAGTTAATGGGGGATCGAAGAACTCGTCTAAACGAATATCTTTTGTTCCGAGACCAACCCCGAAATCAGCAGTTTTGGTTCTTAAATGAGTAGTCAAAGATACCTACTCTCTATACATGTATGAGGGTGCTCGTATATTGACATCGCATTTCATGGCTGATTGCTCATTTTAACATCTTATTAGGTCTACTTAAGTTTGCCAGCAAAAACTGTAAACTTACACCTGTAAATTTGTATGTCCCTATACAACGAGTAGATACGGGTAAATACCCGGCATACTATTTCTGGGAAATGTTATGACAAGTTGATGGGGGATCGAAGAACTCGTCTAAACGAATATTTTTTGTTACGAGACCAACCCCGAAATCAGTAGTTTTGGCTCTTGAATGAGCAGTCAAAGATACCTACTCTCTGTACATGTATGAGGGTGCTCATATATTGACATCGCATTTGACGTCTGTTTTTTTTTTTTTTTATGTTATAAGTCGGCAAACGAGCAAGCGAGCCTCCTGATGGTAAAAGGTCATCGCTGCCCATGGACACATACAACACCGGAGGTGCCGTCTATGCGTTGCCGGCCTTTTAGAGTCCTATTAACACACCTTTTGAAGAACCCCATGTTGTAGCGCAAAGGAAACACCTCAGCTGGAAGCTTATTCCACATCTGACACGTCCTGGGGAAAAATGAACGTGATGCCCTAGTGGTTTTTGGATACCAGGCGTCTAAGATATGGGGGTGAGCTCTCTCTCTGTGACGCGAGGTGCGGTGGTAAAATCGTGACGGTGGCACCAAATTGAAAAGTTCCTCAGAACACTCCCCGTTGTAGAGACGATAGAACATACATAAAGAGCCCACGTCTCTCTGGTGTCTTAGTGTTTCTAATCTGTCTGTAAGTTTGGGATCGTCGACAATACGTACAGCCCGACGTTGGATCGAGTCAAGTGGAAGGAGTTGGTATTCTGGTGCTCCAGCCCAGAGAAACGAGCAGTACTCCATGTGTGGTCGGACTTGGGCTTTGTAAAGTAAAAGCCTGTGACCCGGTGTAAAGAACTTCTTCGCTCTGTTGAGCACACCAAGTTTTTTAGACGCCAGTTTGGCTTTATTCTCCAAATGACCCCGGTATTGGACTTAGCTCGATATTTCGACACCTAGGATCCCAATACTTTTAAAGTATACAATACCAACCCCGAAATCAGTAGTTTTGGCTCTTGAATGAGTAGTCAAAGATACCTACTCTCTATACATGTATTAGGGTGCTCGTATATTGACATCGCATTTGATGTTTGATTGCTCATTTTAACATCTTATTAGGTCTACTTACGTTTGCCAGCAAAAACTGTAAACTTACACCTGTAAATTTGTATGTTCCCATACAACGGGTAGATACGGGTAAATACCCGACATACTATTTTGTGGGAAATGTTATGAATAGTTATTGGGGGATCGAAGAACTCGTCTAAACGAATATCTTTTGTTCCGAAACCAACCCCTAAATCAGTTGTTTTATCTTTTGAATGAGCAGTCAAAGATAACTACTCTCTATACATGTATGAGGGTGCTCGTATATTGACATCGCATTTGATGTCTGATTGCTCATTTTAACATCTTATTAGGTCTACTTACGTTTGCCAGCAAAAACTGTAAACTCACACCTGTAAATTTGTATGTTCCCATACAACGGGTAGATACGGGTAAATACCCGGCATACTATTTTGTGGGAAATGTTATGACAAGTTAATGGGGGATCGAAGAACTCGTCTAAACGAATATTTTTTGTTACGAGACCAAACCCGAAATAAGTAGTTTTGGCTCTTGAATGAGTAGTCAAAGATACCTACTCTCTATACATGTATGAGGGTGCTCGTATATTGACATCGCATTTGATGTCTGATTGCTCATTTTAACATCTTATTAGGTCTACTTACGTTTGCCAGCAAAAACTGTAAACGTACACCTGTCAATTTGTATGTTCCCATACAACGGGTAGATGCGGGTAAATACCCGGCATACTATTTTGTGGGAAATGTTATGACAAGTTGATGGGGGATCAAAGAACTTGTCTAAACGAAAACCTTTTGTTCCGAAACCAACCCCGAAATCAGTAGTTTTGGCTCTTGAATGAGCAGTCAAAGATACCTTCTCTCTATACATGTATGAGGGTGCTCGTATATTGACATCGCATTTGATGGCTGATTGTTCATTTTACCATCTCTTTAGGTCTACTTACGTTTGCCAACAAAAGATGTAAACTTAGATCTCTTAATTTGTATGTTTCCATACAACGGGTAGATACGGGTAAATACCCGGCATACTATTTTGTGGGAAATGTTATGACAAGTTAATGGGGGATCGAAGAACACGTCTAAACGAATATTTTTAGTTCCGAGACCAACCCCGAAATCAGTAGTTTTAGCCCTTGAACGAGCAGTCAAAGATACCTACTCTCTATACATGTATGAGGGTGCTCGTATATTGACATCGCATTTGATGGCTGATTGCTCATTTTAACATCTTATTAGGTCTTCTTACGTTTGCCAGCAAAAAATATAAACTTAGACCTCTTAATTTGTATTTTTCCATACAACGGGTAGATACGGGTAAATACCCGGCATACTATTTTGTGGGAAATGTTATGACAAATTGATTGAGGATCGAAGAACTCGTCTAAACGAAAACCTTTTGTTCCGAAACCAACCCCGAAATCAGTAGTTTTGGCTCTTGAATGAGCAGTCAAAGATACCCTCTCTCTATACATGTATGAGGGTGCTCGTATATTGACATCGCATTTGATGGCTGATTGTTCATTTTACCATCTCTTTAGGTCTACTTACGTTTGCCAACAAAAGATGTAAACTTAGATCTCTTAATTTGTATGTTTCCATACAACGGGTAGATACGGGTAAATACCCGGCATACTATTTTGTGGGAAATGTTATGACAAGTTAATGGGGGATCGAAGAACACGTCTAAACGAATATTTTTAGTTCCGAGACCAACCCCGAAATCAGTAGTTTTAGCCCTTGAACGAGCAGTCAAAGATACCTACTCTCTATACATGTATGAGGGTGCTCGTATATTGACATCGCATTTGATGGCTGATTGCTCATTTTACCATCTCTTTAGGTCTACTTACGTTTGCCAACAAAAAATGTAAACTTAGACCTCTTAATTTGTATGTTCCCATACAACGGGTAGATACGGGTAAATACCCGGCATACTATTTTGTGGGAAATGTTATGACAAGTTGATGGGGGATCGAAGAACTCTTCTAAACGAAAACCTTTTGTTGCGAGACCAACCCCGAAATCAGTAGTTTTGGCTCTTGAATGAGCAGTCAAAGATACCTTCTCTCTATGCAAGTATAAGGGTGCTCGTATATTGACATCGCATTTGATGGCTGATTGCTCATTTTACCATCTTTTTAGGTCTACTTACGTTTGCCAACAAAAAATGTAAACTTAGACCTCTTAATTTGTATGTTCCCATACAACGGGTAGATACGGGTAAATACCCGGCATACTATTTTGTGGGAAATGTTATGACAAGTTGATGGGGGATCGAAGAACTCGTCTAAACGAAAACCTTTTGTTGCGAGACCAACCCCGAAATCAGTAGTTTTGGCTCTTGAATGAGCAGTCAAAGATACCTTCTCTCTATGCAAGTATAAGGGTGCTCGTATATTGACATCGCATTTGATGTCTGATTGCTCATTTTAACATCTTATTAGGTCTACTTACGTTTGCCAGCAAACCGTGTAAACTTAGACCTGTTAATTTGTATGATCCCATACAACGGGTAGATACAGGTAAAGCTGACGTTCAGTGGGTATATTTGTTACCGGCTTTTTACAACTTTTACAAGGTAAGAACGGTACAATAACTAATCCTTTTTACATATCTCAATAAACACCACGTCCTTTGTGCACTGTTTTTCATAATTTTGGAAAGTTTACTCATATAAAGCACATACAAATTGACACTTGTTTTTGTAACAGTAGGTAGGTTATGTTTTTGTTATTTCTTAGTAAGTGATCGGTTTTGTTAGCTATTCTAGCGTTTATTATCTTCCTTACACATTTTGTTAGTCCCTATATTGTAAAAATGTCCACCACAACCCGTGCAACGACAGCCAGGCAATTGGAAATTCAGCTGAAGGATGCCTTACTCCAGCTCAAGGCAGAAAAGGAAGACAATGAGAAACTATTATTGGAAAGGGAAGATAATGAACGTGAATACGAATTAATGTGTACGAAAAATATTAGACTCGAACATAAGCTTTCTGAGAGTCTCCAATTATGCGATGAATTAAGCGAGCAACTAAACCGATTGCATTTAGAAGTAGATTCTTTCCGCCAATGCGGTGATACGTATGAGCAAACGCTCAGACGTACCTCCGAGTTAGAAAAAGAGCTGGGAGAGGCATATAGACTCATAAGTAGTTACGAGCAAGATGCCCAGTCGCGTCAGTCAGCGGAGGTGTCCAGCCTCTTTGACGAGCTCATTGATAGTGTCCCTGTGCCTCCCTCAACAAATTGCTCAGTAATTGATCTCACTAGTGAGACATCATGCAATAATAATTACTTAGATAATTCAAATGCCATGAATAGTCACAACAAAGTTAAAAAACATTTAAAAATTTGTAAAAAAATCAAGAAAACCAATAATAAATTAAAGATAAATCTTAGGAAATCATGTTTATTAAAATCCAGTTCATTAAATTGTAAATTACAAACAGAGCTAGACTTATGTAATGAAAAATTGGCGGAAAGTCAAGAGTTGTATGAGGTCAACAGGATTAGACTTGAGTCTCATATTATTAAATTGCAGGAGGACTACTCCTCATTATTTTCTAAGTATAATAATCAACAAAAACAAAATACTGAGCACATGCTGACTGTGGAGAAATTGATTAGCGACAGCAGGTACAATCAAGAAACCCTTGATTTATTAGCTAAGCAATGTACTTGCGGGCAGCTCAACCAGCCCACCATCAGTGTCCCCACACCAGAGCTCTCTCCTTGTGACAGTAATTTGTGCAATAATGTGTCTGATTGCGTTGACCTCATGGAACCTTCATGTAATACAATAGTTTTTTCTGATAGTATGGGTTGCAATATGGGTTGCATGCTTGACACACTTCTTGATAACAATTGTGTTAATCACTGCTTCCCGAATGCAACCTATACCCAAATTTTAGATAAAATTAAATTAACCAAACTAAATAGTAAATCTACTGTTGTATTACTGATAGGCAATAGTAATAGAATAGGAAAAAAAGAAATAATCAGCTGTATGGATTATTTAACTTAACTAGAAGTAGGCAAAATAATTTTATGTGCATTTCCATATATACGTTGCCAGTCTCCAACAAAAAATAGAAACATTCACTATCTCAATACTTTGATACATAATATAACATGTCGTTATAGTGATAAATTAGTGTTTTTTGACACCAATAATTTCATAGGTGAATGTGATCTGACAAAAGATAATATTTATCTTTCAAAATATTCTAGACGTAAGATTGCTACGTTAGTAGCAAATAATATTAATTTTTGGACGAGTTTACATTGTAAACGAAAACCTAGTTTTAAGACGCCTACCGATTTACCAGGAATATGTGATGGTAAATCTGTAGACTTGACGGCAGTTTTAAACTGAACATTAAGACAACGGAAAGGCCTCATGAACTAAGAATAGTACATCAAAATTTAGAAGGTTTTTCTGGCAAAGAATTATTAGTTGAATTATTTCTTGAAGAATTGGATGTTGACATTTTATGTTTGACTGAACATTGGCTGTATGAGAGTCAGATGATGTTCAGCCTAAACAACTATAATATTGTTAGCTGCTTTAACAGGAAGTCTGCTCAGCGAGGGGGTTCCATAATTTTTGTAAAAGATTCTTTCCGTAGCAAAGAGCGGACGGATATTGTCAGACTTTCTGTTGAGCGCGTTTGTGAGGTGACCTGTGCCGAGCTAGATCATCATATAATTATTTGTGTATACAGTCCTCCTAATAGTGATTTTAAAAGTTTTCTTAAAACAATGGACCAGGTACTTAAGTCCTGTTCATCTAGTAAAAAGAATTTAATTGTTTGCGGAGATTTTAATGTTGATATCTTAGTAGATAATCCAAAAAGTACACAATTTCTAAATCTTTTTAAATGTTATGAATTAGTAAACGTATTCTTTGAGCCAACACGAATCACTGCTACATCTGCTACTTGTCTAGACAATTTTTTTAGTAATATTAAATATTCTGTTAAATCAGTTATTAATAAACTGCCTTCTGATCATTCAGGTGTATATGTAGTTTATGTCAAGGAGTCCAAAGGCAAGTCCAGCATTTTGAACAAAGATAAGACTTTTTGTAGGCCGATTACTTCTAAAAATATACAAAAACTAAAAAATAATTTAGATAACAAATTGTTGTCGGTCGTTTACACAGGAAAAAATCCTGACGACCATTACAATAAACTATTTAACGTTATTACCTCAGAATATTCAAAAACTTTAAAACAAAAACAAGTTGTAGTGCATAGAAAATTACAGTTTAGTGAGTGGGCTACTACCGGCATCTACATAAGTAGGAGCAGGCTTTATGACTTATATTCCCAAAAACAATATAATTTTAGTCCTTCCTTTCTAGAATATGTTAAAAATTATTCCAAAATATTTAAAAAAGTTTGTAGACAAGCCAAGGCAAATCGTATAAGTAGAAAAATAAATAATGCTCCTAACAAAATAAAAGAAACTTGGAATGTTATAAATAAAGAAACGGGTAAAAATAAAGCCAAAGAAAATATCTGTCAAATCAAATCTTGTGGTAAGACTATTACTAAAACTGAAGAAATAGTAAATATTTTTGATGATTTCTTTACTAACATTCCTTTGGAACTTACTTCTAATGTGAATTCTAGCCCCCAGCGTGCTGAAGCCTTGCTTAAGAATAATGTTAGGCCTTGTGATTCTAAATTTAAATTTAAGCATATTGGCCCCAAAGATATAATAGATGCATTTAAACAGTTAAATTTAAAAAAATCTGAAGACCATTGGGGCATGTCAGTTGCTGTAGTAAGCCATATCATAAATATCATAGCTGCTGATTTAGCTTTTATATTTAACGAATGTATTGATGAAGGCATATTTCCTAACCTAATGAATTGTAGTAAACTGATCCCCTTATTTAAAAAAGGAGAAAAAACAGATCCTGGCAACTACAGACCAATATCTATCCTGCCAGTTTTGAGTAAGGTGTTCGAAAAGATAATGCTCAATCAAATGCTTCTTCATTTTAAGACCTACAACCTTTTCCATAGCCAACAATTCGGCTTTACTGGCGGGAAATCGACCACCGATGCGGGAGTAGCACTTGTTACTCATATATACGACGCATGGGAGAACAAAAATGATGGAATTGGATCATTTTGTGATCTCTCCAAAGCATTTGATTGCGTAGATCATCCGACACTTTTGCTTAAATTTCGTCAATACGGTTTTGATGATAATTCAATAAAACTTATAGAATCTTATTTAACAGATAGGCATCAGACTGTTGATTTAAATGGCGTAAAATCGCACGGATCTAATGTTAAGATAGGCGTGCCGCAAGGTTCAATTCTTGGACCTTTCCTTTTCTTGGTTTATGTCAATGACTTGCCTTACATGGTTGAGAAGCAGGCTGGCATAGTGCTGTTTGCTGATGACACCTCGCTTATATTCAAACTTGATCGACATAGCACAAACGCTAGCGCGGTGAACAGCACCTTGTCTTCCATTTCTGATTGGTTTTCTGCCAATAATCTCATGTTAAATGCGAAAAAGACTCCATGCGTTCGATTTTCTCTTCCCAATGTGAGACAGGGCTGCGTTGACATAATGATAGATGGTGAAAAACTCGATCTTGTTGAAAGTACTACCTTCTTAGGAATTACAATAGACTCGAAACTTCAATGGGGTGCTCATATAACTAAACTTTCAAATAGGCTTAGTTCTGCGGCTTATGCTGTTAGGAGAATAAGACAATTGACAGATGTAGCAACTGCTAGACTAGTGTACTTTAGTTACTTTCATAGTGTAATGTCTTACGGCATACTCCTGTGGGGGAATGCAGCCGATATTCAGACTATTTTTATTTTACAAAAACGGGCAATTCGTGCTATTTACGGGTTAGGATCTAGAGACTCACTCAGAGAATTATTCAAGGAAATAGATATACTTACCTTAGCATCACAGTATATATTTGAAAACATAATGTATGTAAGGAAAAATATTTCCTCATACAATAAAGTAAGCGATTTTACCGATAGAAACTTACGTAATAAGAATGACTTAGTTGCCCCGTTTTATAGGCTTAAAACAATTAATAAGACGTTTATGGGGAACTGTATACTTTTTTATAATAAATTGCCAAAATCGATCCTTGATATGCCAGACAAAAGATTCAAAACTTATGTAAAGAAAGTACTTTGTGAGAAGGCTTATTATAGGACCGATGACTACCTTAAAGACAAAAAAGTCTGGCTTGAGCTTGACGCGGGTCCCTCTAAAAGTTTGTAATATAGGTACTCGAAAATGTCATAATTTGGTACATTTTGTACAAACTGAATCTACAACTTGACATTACTTTAAAATTTTGACATTCTAAAAATTAAATTTAAATTATGATATGACATAACAAACAAAACAATGTATTCTCTGTCCACATTAACTTTAAGTATTAATTTAATTGTGAGTTGACGTCCTTGGAGAAGAGGTGCAGTGCAGTTTGTTACCGCTTCTTCTGCACTAGCGCTTTGGAAGCGGTAGTAAACTTAGCTGTAAGTAACTATTTGACGTCAACAATAGTGCAACAAAATAATGACGATTATTAAGAGATATTTTAAATATCCTATGATAATAAAGATATATTTGATTTGATTTGATTTGATACCCGGCATACTATTTTGCGGGAAATGTTATAATAAGTTGACGGGAAATCAAAGAACTCATTGATATGAATATCTTTTGTTCAGGGACCAACCCCAAAATCAGCAGTTTTGGTTCTTAAATGAGTAGTCAAAGATACCTACTCTCTATACATGTATGAGGGTGCTCGTATATTGACATTGCATTTGATGTCTTATGTTTTATTTACTATATAATTAGGTCCACAAACATTTGCCAGCAAAAAATATAAACTTAGACCTGTTAATTTGTATGTTTCCATACAACGGGTAGATACAGGTAAATACCCGGCATACTATTTTGCGGGAAATGTTATAATAAGTTGATGGGGGATCAAAGAACTCATTGATATGAATATCTTTTGTTCCGAGGCCCACCCCGAAATCAGTAGTTTTGGGTCTTTTATGAGCAGTCAAGGATACCTACTCTCTATATATGTATAAGAGTGCTCGTATATTGACATCGCATTTCATGTCTGATTGCTTATTTTACTATATAATTAGGTCTACAAACATTTGCCAGCAAAAAATATAAACTTAGACCTGTTAATTTGTATGTTCCCATACAACGGGTAGATACAGGTAAATACCCGGCATACTATTTTGCGGGAAATGTTATAATATTTTAATGGGAGATCAAAGAACTCATTGACACGAATATCTTTTGTTCCGAGACCAACCCCGAAATCAGTCGTTTTGCCTTTTTTTTGAGCAGTCAAAGATACCTACTCTCTATATATGTGTGAGGGTGCTTATATATTTACATCGCATTTGATGTCTGATTGCTTATTGAAACACTTATAAGTATGTAACTGCGCACCTCCCAGCAAAAAAAATGATAATAAATCAAAGAAGCCTACTTTCAAAGTATGATTAGTATGGTGGTTTCATATACTTTAATGTCAGATTTGACGTCTACCTGCATTTGAAGCATTTTAGAGCCCTTGCACACACGTTCGGACACGAATTGCGAAGTAATTACTCATAAAATTCAATCTACCCACCAAACGGGTAGATACGGGTATTTACCGGGTATTTACCCAATCTACCGGGTATATTCCCAAATGGGTAGATTGGGTATATACCCACCGCCCATCTCTAATCAGGACACGTGGTCCTGACGCGAGTTTAAGATTTTTTACCCATTCCAAAAAAAGTGCACAACGCCGCTAAAGAAGTTTTCACTTCAAAAACACTATTTTTAACACTTAAAGTCTAATTTTTTATTCCGTAGAATTCTGACATTTCATAAGTGTTGCTACTAAAAAAGTTCTCCAGCTAAAAAGGGAACGCGTTTATGGGCGATAAAAAAATTAATTCTTGATTAATTTTAATGTTTTGCCAAGATAATGATACACTTTAAACTTTCTGGTATATTTAAAATGTTAAACCATTTTTTAATACCGAATTATCAAAGTTATATTTTTAAGTAATTTTAAGTCAGCAGGTTATTTTTCTTTCCCTGGCATCACTCCCTACTAACTCTTGTATCATCAACCTTTTTAGCCAAAAGCTTATTAAATTTTTTTTTTTCGTAATCCATCAAGCACAAATATTAAAAATTAAAGTATGCGGCCATCAGCTGTCACGTCATGACTGTCACATTGATTGTTATATTTGTTATGTTTCTGTTAAGTTTTTTCTTGTTGAAAAAAACTTTTTTCTTAACCGATTTAGATTAAATTTGATATGGAGATAGTTTAAGAACCTGGAAAGGACGTATAAGCCATTCACCCACAAGTTGACCGCGGTGGAAAGCTAATTGAATTTATTTGTATGTATGTTTGTTAAATCAAATAATTTTTACAGTTGTTCGTATTTTATGTCGGTTATTAAACTGTTCCTGTTGAAAATATTACTCGCTGTAACTCGGCTGTCGCCCCTTTTGATTTGGAGTACCGCACTTAAATAAATGGTTACATTCACTAACAAATAAAATGTGTAGACTCAGATGTTCACACTCTTATTGAAATCTGGAATTTAATAAAAAATGTGCCCGGCCAAAAAGGTTTATTATCTCTGATATGTCAAAAAATGACAGCTGTCAGAATTCTACGGAATTAAAAATCAGACTTTATGATATTTTTGATGTCATTTTTGTTATTTAAACTAGTTAAAAAACAGTTTAAAAAAGTTCTGTCTTGGACGTCCGTGTGTCTGTATGTGCGGAGGCTTTTCTTGTTAACACGATAACGACCAAAATACTTTACTAATCGAGTCTTTTTTTTTCTCTTACGCTTGAGTATGCTCAGGAATAGAACCCTTTCATTTTTCAGGGTCTGATTCGATGTGGTTTAATTGTTATTAAATAAACAAAAAAAAAATCGACTGTTCTTCATAGTTTTAGTATATCTATAAATATCTTTATTTTTCTATATGCGTAAGAATTTAAAAAAAAATTATGGACCCTTTGAGGCGTGCTCTTTTGGATTTTCCAAACTTATTTTCACCTATTCCCTAATAATCCTCATATGATAATAATTTTATAAATTCTGTGCCACGCGCCAAATATATTTTTCCAGGTGCCTTGCCTTCAGCTTGTGCCGCCAGCTAGTTCAATAGCGACGAACTACGAGCGCGTAGAGCAGCAGAGTTGGTGGGATGTGAAAACTGTACAGCGGTGGCAGGCAGGTTACTGAGTATACAGAACTGCGATAGTTCCGTATTGCTTAGTCAGATGGCGTACAAAAAGATATAGCCTTCTTGCTATCGAAAGCATATAATTAAATTTTTAACAAAAAAAAAACAACCGACTTTAAATTTATTTCAAGAGTTTCTTCCATACCTCCAAAATTCTTCATCGTGTCTTCACCAAATTAATATGGGACCAACTTGGGACTAAGGGCTTTCAAATAAGAAAAGAATCATCAAAATCGGTCCACGGTTGCCGAAGATATCGCGTCACATACATACCAAATAAAACATACAATCGAATTGATAACCTCCTCGTTTTTTAAGTCGGTTAAAAACCTATAAAAGGCTTAGCCACAGATGGGCTAAGCAAAAAGCTGATTTCTTAAAAATTGCCTAAGATTTTGTATTATACCTACCTGTTAGTTAGAGAGATTGCTTATTCAGATAGCGTAGAAATATATATTTAGCCTTTTAAGCTTATTGAAAGCATAAAATAAAAGGTATATAAGGCTTAAACACAGACGGGCCAAGCAAACAGCTGATGTCTTCAAAAAGAGAAATTAGAGAATTTAAAGACTGCTCTCCTTGTTAGTTTCATTTGGGGGTTGCTAAGCATTTTAGTGATTTTATACCGAAAAAAAAAATACTGTAAATGAAAAAAATAATGAATCTTTCTATTTTTACAATTAATAAAAGAGTTTTTAATGTTTCTCTTTTATACAGCCTCTTTTTTTGTTTCTATTTTTATAATCAATAAAAATATTTTTGTTTATTTTTTTTATAATTAATTAATCGAAATAAAATCACTAAAATATAAATAAAGCTATAAATATAGCTATAAATATAATATAGCTGCAGCTCCCAAATATGACGTTTTTTAATGGAGGCGTAGATCTTTTTACAGGGATCTGGAATTTTTTATAATTGGCCGGCAGGTGTTTAAATACGAAGCGTTCAAGTCTTTTTTATAAATTGTTAAAGTTATTTTTTATCTATATTAATAAAATGAAAAAATTCACTCTCACTTAGAATGTGTGAGTTTTTTTTAACCCCTGAAAAAAGAGGTGTGCTCTCAGTTTGACGCTAATGTCAGGATTTCAATGCGTTTTTTTTACGTGAAAGCAACCTCCCTTGCGTAAGTTTTTAGTCATGTTTAATGAAAATTGGTTCAGTCGTTTTAAAACAATTGGTTGTTAACGCTTCAAAGTTGGGTTTTGTAAATTACCTGGGAAATAATAAACGGCGCGCGGCGCTACAGATATCAATTCCACTTAACATCGGTTAGAATATTATATATTTCCGCCACTTATCACTAGATGGTGTTGTCGGGTTTTCTTTTAATTTGCCTAGAAAACAAACTTGTTTATCATATAAGTAAGTAATGACTCATTACCGCCCTCATTACTAATGAGGACGATAAAGAATAAAGTCTCAGGTCACGTGTACCATCATTATTGCGATAAGTTGACTATTTAACATTTCATCTTGATATCAATTGATATTTCTTTAAGAGAGCTTACTAGCTTTGAGGAGGACAAATTATATTAACGTGCTAAGGTAAGAGTAGAATAGGACCAATCCAAGTCTTCCCGTGGATAGGTGATTTAGGAAATACAAGCTGAACAAAGCTTATAAACATCAATGAGATGAGACCTCTCCACTCCAACCCGTCTGGCCAGCGAGGAGAGTGTAGGCCCAAGCCTCTGACTACTCTGGCCAGGTATGGCTATAGTAGTACAGAGAGGGTCGTGCTCCTGCAGTGGAGATTAAAAAAGACCTGATGATAATGATGATGTGTTGCGAGAATCAAAGTGAGTCGACTTGTACCTATGTAATAATTAAGTTTGAACTGTAAGAACATTTATACGAGTAGTTATAACACCTGTTCTACCAAAACAATATTAAAATGTATATTATATTTATTTAGTTATAAGTTCCAAAATTGTCTAGATTCTGTAATTGGTGTAAATCGTTGTGTATTTATTTTTACAATAAATAAATAAAAATAAAGTTCCAGTCGCCGTTGAGACGGCCGGCACATGGTGTCCTGAAGCAAAGAGCTATTAGGTATTTATGTTAGCTCAACTAGTTTTGCTACTTGCAATTTGTTTATAAGATACCAAACTGTCGTTCAAATTAGCTGAACAATGTAGTTTTAATTAAAACACATTTTAGCTACTAGTAGCCCAGAGTTCAGCTTTCACTTGATTTTGAGCAAAAATGTTTGTAGAAGCAACGATTGTTTTTTCTCAGTGACCATCCGCTCCGGATGGTATTTGGTTTAAAGGATATTCATCGCTATCCAAAGAGGAAACGCAGCCAGTATAATGAGCACCTTTGAGCCGGATACAATTCGGCGTAGCATTGTGGATAAGTGGCATTCTGATTGACGTATTATATAAAATGTTTATGTTTGGAATATTGTTTATATGTATAAAGAATACAACTTATATATGAAAAATGATAAATAAATAAAAATATAAGATTTAAAACAAAAGAAACCTTCTTCTTATCGTGTGTGTTAGTGACTTACACTAGTGTCAGAGTTTTTAAACCGCCTTAAAGGCCTCTGACATGGTTTAAATAAAAAAGAAATAAAGAGGAGATATTAAAGTCATCAAAAGTCCATTTTGTCAAAATACAGATACATACAGATACATTTTCACGTCTATATCCCTGACGGGGTAGACAGAGCCCAGGGCCGTCAGGCCCAAAGGCCACGCTTAGCGTGATGGTGGGCGTTAAGATGGAAAAGAGATCAAAATAGTGATGGGTTGCTAGCCGCATCGCCTATTACCATGATTCAAATCTTGCCCATTCCCTCGATCGGCTCTTACGATCTGCCCGGGAAGAGAAGCAGCTGGTACATTCTACGTTTTTTCTTTTCTCCCAGACCAGCATGGAAGTCAAAAGTCAGTGAATAACCGCTGAAATCACGGCAATTTCTCTTAGCTACTCGTACATTGTTGCCAAGAGCCGTAGGCCGAAGTACAAAGACATCGTGTGCCGTACAGAAGGCAGGAAGGCGGCAGGTACCGAGCTATCCTGCCACAGATTGGCAGGAAGACCTCAGTTACCAATTGCTGGGTAATGGCGTACACCCGGGAGGCAAGTTGGTGTCCGTGGTTGGGGATCTTCCAGGTTTATAGTTTTAAGAGCTCGGGCATTCGCACAGAATATAAATCCTCTCCTATCCTACTTCCTACTAATATTGTAAATGCGAAAGTGAATTTGTATATTTATTTGTTACCTCTTCACGCTTAAACTACAGAACCGATTTAGATGAAATTTGGTATGGGTATAGTTTAAGACTCGGGAAAGGACTTTATCCCGAAATTCCCACGGGGAGCGAAGCCCGCGGGTACAGCTAGTATAACATAGGACGACATCTTCTTAGGTCCCGCGCAAGACGCGTCCCTGTTCCCCGTTCCTGCACCTCTCCCCTGTTCTCGCCTTGTAGAAGCAGCCAGGCGCCGGCAACCGACCGCTCAACACCCTCCTGTATTTTGAATCACATCACATAATTGTATTAGAAGTGCCTATACTCATGAAATAAAATCAGTGTTCCGTTTCAGCTAACCCTTTTTCAGAACTTAGCAATAATATTACATTACAAGCTTTTATAATTGTTTCACCTGTCTAGTTGTTTGTCAGTCGGTCTGTCTGTTTGTAATCAAATCTTGTAAGTAAAAAGAATTACACACATACGTATATACGTACACTATTATGGTGACATGGAGCTGATCTGACGATGGAGCTGGAAGGTGGTAATAAAGAAGTTTCCAACAAATCAAATTAGACACTTTTTACTAAACGTCAAAACAAGCATTTTCTATGGGATTGGTATGAAATAAAAACGAATGACGTCATAGTTTCTTAGAGTCAAATAGCGCTCTTACTATCAGTTTTTTCGCATTATTAAATCTTATATCACGTTGATAATGGATATGATCAATGAAAAGTGACATTATTTTGTGACATTTTATTCTTTTAACAGTGCCAAATAAATTATTTTAGACCCAGGAAACTTGCTTATTGTACCTCTGTGATAAAATATCTTAACCTCTTGAGTTAGGGCTCTATTGATTCGTCTGAGGAGCAATTTATCCTTTTTTAGGTAACTGTTACATGCTTGCTTTAAAAATACTTTATTTAACCGACTTCCACAAAGAACGAGGTTATCAATCAGTCGCGATCTTATTTTATGTATGTTCACTGATTATTCGAAGAACACAGGACCGATTTAAAAAAAAATGGCCTTTTTCAAATTGTCCTGGGTCTTGGATGTTTATCTATATATGTATTTGTTATAAAATATAGTATCGTTGAGTAAGTATCCCATAACACAAGTCTCGAACTTTCTTTGGGGCTAGCTCAATGAGTGTTATTGGTCCCTATATATTTATTTTATTTATTTGGATCAAATTCTATTTTTTTAAGGCGTTATACTTGTCAGAAATTTTATCAAAATCGGTTAATTGTGTAGCTCTGGAGTGAAGTTGGATTTTTGTTTTGAAAAATTATTAAATATTAACTTGTCTCCTATAACGTTGATTATTTCCTTAGCCCCAGTATTACGAAAGTTGCTCTTTCGATAGACAGTTTCGTAACTTTCCCAACAAAAGCATCGATCAAACATCTTCATTGCCAAGCGTCGCTCAACCCGCGACGTCGTGCGTGTGTACACGGATACACTGGTTATCTAGCGACTGGGATTCATTCAAATGGTCACGCAACCTGGCAACGAAAAGAATTCTATTCAGCTGTGTTGTGTAACACCTAGACTGCCCTACAGAACTAGGGCACTTCTAAACATACATACATACTATCACGTCTTTATCCCTAATGGGGCAGACAGAGCATTTTGGGTCTTGCGGCTCTATGCAGAGCCTAGGGCTGCAAGACTCAAAAGCCACTTTTAGCGTCATGGTGGGCGAGAAGATGGAAAAGCAATCAATATAGTGACTGGTTGCTAGCCGCATCGCCTGTTAAAATGATTCGAATTTTTGCCCATTCCCTCGATCGGCTTTTACGATCTGCGCGGAAAGAGAAGCAGCTGGTACATTCTAAGTTTTTTCGTTTCGCCCAGACCAGCATGGGAGTTCTAAACATTTCTAACGTTAATAGGGATTTGGATGGTGGAATGGGTCCGATTATTCTATTTAGTCCGTCAGAATATCTAAAAATATTTGACTCATATTTTTCATTTTATTTTTTATGTATTTATTATGTACTTATACTTATATGCAACGTGGAAGGGACATACCCGTAATAAATAGAACCAGCTATACTAAATTTCTATAGTATGTATAATGGAATTAAAATAACAGTATTCGAATAATAGTAATATCTGCGGTTATGGGGAATAGACTATAGGCTTTCCTTCTTCTTATGGTGTGTGTTAGTGACTAACACTAGTGTCAGAGTTTTTAAACCGCCTTAAAGGCCTCTGACATGGTTTCAGGTAACGACCAATGTCAAAGACAGTGACCGGGACCGACGACTTAACGTGCCCTCCGAAGCACGGATCATCTTACTTATCAGACAATTAGGTGATCAGCCTACAATGTCTTTCCTGAAATCATAAATTATCAAATGTTCTTTTAATAGTGTTCGTGATTATTTAAAAGACGCATAACAGTAGAGGAGCAGAAAAATAAATTTCTCGCTAGTATCCGATGTAATATTTTGTGGCAAAGGGTAGACAAATTCTATGGAATGAACGCTGCTGTTGTGTAACTCATCTTCTTCTTCTTATCGTGTGTGTTAGTGACTAACACTAGTGTCAGAGTTTTTAAACCGCCTTAAAGGCCTCTGACATGGTTTTAGGTGACGACCAATATCAAAGGCCGGGACCGACGGCTTAACGTGCTCTCCGAAGCACGGATCATCTTAATTATCAGACAATCAGGTGATCAGCCTGCAATGTCCTAACCAAACTAGGACATTAACACAAAGTCGTTGCCCCCGCCGGGAATCAAACCCGCGAACTCCGGGTATGAACCGAACGCTCTAACCACTACACTATGGAGGCAGTGCAACTCATAAGACGCGATAAGTATTTTTGAAAAGGTTTTTTTCGTATGGTAGCACCCTAACAATTGCTAGAAATCTCCACTACCTCACACTGTTAAGAATCCTAGATAGATTCCCTACCTCCCATTATCCAATCAGACTTCTATTTTTACCAACCACAGTACTTACCTAATCAGGATATTTATAAAACCATTCAAACGGCATTGGCCTCATTTTTAGGGTTCCATACCCAAATGGTAAAAACGTGATAGCTAGATAGTTAAAATTTTCACAGATGATGTATTTCTGTTGCCGCTATACGAGTAACAACAAATACTAAAAACATAATAAAATAAATTTTAAGGGGGGCTCCCATACAACAAACGCGATTTTTATAGATAATGGTACGGAACCCTTAGTGCGCGAATCCGATTCCCACTTGGCCAGTAGTAGTAGTTAGTATTTTTATCAAGTTTCAACATACCCATTGCTAACATAGCGGCTATCTCATCATAAGTCTCATCATAAGCATCATAATCATTTAGCATAGCTACTTATGCTAAATTTACAAAACCCCGACTTTCAAGCGATAACTTATACTTAACTTTTATTCATCAAACAAAGCTAAGAAGCACCGTAAGGGAACTTGCTTTCACGCAAAAAAAACCGCATCGAAATTGGTCCATCCTTCCGAGCGTTGCAATAACATTGACAGACAGACAGACACTAGCATCAAACGCAAAACACATCTCTTTTATCAGGGGTTAAAAATAACGAGCAACAAATTGTGTTGTTAGTGTCATCTGGCACCAGGTAATTTACTATCAACAATACTCGATGCCCAAATGTCCGGTTCTTCACAATGACACTGAAATTCAGAAATTACCAATTGACTGTGCAATATCCCATATCACACCGTTCATCAACGAATTACGCCAATTGGATAAGTGAGCTATAGCTTCAGTATATGAAACTAGTAAATGTGCTGGTAGTCAAACCTATTCGAGTCAGTGTGGTTTGGGACGCGGCTCGGCGCGGTGTGTAGTGGAACTTTCTGGTGGGAACTAGATCAGTATGGCGCTCGCTCACCTTTGCTTTCTGGTAGTTCTATGCAGTTTCTTTCATCAAGGTTTGTCAATTTTATATTCAAGTAGCTGTTGCCCGCTTTGTTCGCGTGAAATTTATGACGACAACGTTTTTCCTGATATCAGATTTCAATGAAACAAAGCATATATTTATTAAATACTAGCCGAAGCCCGCGACTTCGTTCGCGTGGACTTTATGTCTCTGGGAAATGCTCATCAGGCTGAGCAACTTTTACTAAGACGACATTTTTATATCTCTTATAGTTTAGCTGGACCATTATAGTTCTGCATCAGGCGTTCCATTTTCCAAAATCATTTATATCCTATATGTTGCCCAGGCTTAATAGCTATATAACAAAAAAAGTTTCATTCGAATTCGTCCAGTATTTCCGGATATTAGCGTGTACAAACAGACAAACAGACATACAGACAAACAGACAGACATTTTTTTTTTAATTCTTACTCTATTACTACGTCTCCATCGCCCCCAATATTTTTTTTTGAAATATATTTAATTTACAGACACACTTTTTTTTACTGTTTTATTATATGTATAGATATAGATGTTACCTACTCTGAGATTATTGAAAACCGCGTATACATCCGTCCAGTAGTTAGCGTGAACGTACGTACAGACAAACAATTTTTTTGTTTGTTTAGTTACTCTTTTTTTATGGCCCACACTATTTTTTTCATAAATTTATTAAATATACAGACACTCGATTTTTCTTGTTTTATATACCTATATTAATTGATGTGATGTTTCAGTGTAAGGGCAGTATTTTCTCGTTGAGTGGTTTCTTTTCATATGATACAGATAAGATTTAAGCTCTAGTTAGTTTGTTTTTCTTGTGTGTAAGTGGCCAACACTGGCGCCAGATTGGTACTGTTTTTAGCTTTTGGGTACGGAACCCTAAAGATGCGACAGGCTAGCGACCTATTCATATCACTATTTTTTATTGTCGTTTTTCATGATACATAAACAACTTTCTCCAAGGAACATAAATATCGAAATACGAAAAATTATAATAAGTAGTTTCAGTGTATTTTGTTACACGTTATATAATAACATCTATGTCTATAGGGTATATGCTCTTAATTAAAGATGGAACCAGAATCGCTAGATTCACGTTTAGAAAGTTATTGGGCATATAAATTGAAATTTCAGTATATTTTGTTAGACGTTATAAGTATACATAAAGATAAATAAATATATAGGGACAAATCACACTGACTGAGCTAGGCCCAATGTAAGCTTAAACTTGTGTTAAAGGATACTTATTCAACGACACTATATGTTATGATAAATACTTATTAAGATAATCAGCCAAGACCCAGGACCATTTGAAAAGGCCATTTCCCAACTTGCCGGGGATCGAACCTGTTGCCCATAACTCGTGGAAGGGATATCCGTAATAAATGTAACCGCGGGCTATACTAGATCAGTATAGATTTTTTTTAATAGCCTGATGTTGTGTCCCACTGCTGGGCAAAGGCCTCCCCTTCTCCTCTCCATCTAGTATTTTTAATTTCATATAATATATTTTTTCTTGGACTAGAACACCCGCTTGCCGTTCCATTTTATTTTTGCAATACCCAACAGGGTTCATGTTGTACTAATATTAGTAAGACTAAGAACTGATGTATAATATGAATGCAATAAATGAATTGAATTGAATTGAATCTATCTCTATACCAAGTATAGTATAATAAAAAAAAAATAACAGTCAGTGAAAAAAAAATCGACATTCTTACACAAATTGCCCGGGAGGCTGCACACTTTTGTAAGGAAATGCCGATTTTTAACTTTTCGACTATTATTTTAATTTCATTATACTATAGTGATCTAGAACAGTCTGTGGTTCGATTTATTACAGGTATATCCCTTCCACGTTGTATGTTGAATTCATAATTCCTGACTACTAAAACTATTAAAACTAAAACTATTTCTCCATTTCCAGAGCTAGCTATCACCTGACCAGTTCACCAAGGATTTTGTATAAGGTCTAACAAAATATACTGAAATTATTTTATGGGTGAATTCAGTCCATGATACTGAACAAACCCCAAGGAACGCGTATCGAAATATGGAAAGTAATTTTCGGCCTCCCATACAAGTTGGCCGATCAGCTGATCCTAGTTTGTATGGAAAGCCAAAATTTAATTTTTATATTTCGACATATATTTCTTGGGGAAAGTTGTTCAATATCACGGTCAGAATTTACCATTAAAATAGTTTCAGTATATTTTGTTACACCTTATATAAATAAATGTGTATAAACTTAGGGATCTATTCTCCAGTTATTCTAATACTGTCTTCAATTCCAGGGCTAGCCATCACCTGCTACCAATGCAACAGCCACAACGACTCCAGGTGCTTCCTGGAGAAGCTGCCGGACACGCTGCGTAAGCCCTGCGAGCAAAAAGACACCATGTGTCGGAAGATCACGCAGATAGTCGAGTTTGAAATGAACGGCATGCCGCCGGACAGCCGCGTCATCAGGGGGTGCGGCTGGGACGAGAGCAGTTATAAGGTAACCTATAACATTTATTTGCCAAGTAAATCTTATACCTTTAAACGAGCAATTCTTGTATGTATGTATGTATATATATATATTTATTTATAAATTTCTGTGATCTCGAAAACGGCTCTAACGATTTCGCTGAAAATTTGTATATGGGGGTTTTCGGGGGTAAACAATCGATCTAGATTAGTTTTATGTTTGGGAAAACGCGTGTTTTCAAGTTTTCATGCGTTTTTCTTTCCACGCAGAATATGGTCGCTAATTTCGTTGCGCCGCGACCGCCTTGATTTAGCTCAGTGGTTAAGGATAGCGACCGCTAGAAAGAGTGTTACGGGTTCAAATCCCACTCGGTGACTTACTTTTGTTTTTTTTTTATGTTTAAGTTTATACATATTTTTTTTTTCATTGTTTTTAGACAAGTTTAAAAAAAAATAGTTAATGTTTAAGATGTAACCGAGCAAAGCTCGGTCGCCCAGGTACTTAACCCTTAAATGCATCCTGTACCGTTTTTGGCAAACGATTTTATTTTTTAGTTAAATAAATATTCAGTTTTATTAAAATAAGAAAGAAAAAAGAAAAAAATTGCATATTTACAAATATACACACAGAAAAAAGTTCAGTTTTTGATATTTTTTCCCGTTTATTACTTACTTCATTATAATATACTTTTGGTAGATAATAAAAAATATATAATTATTTTTATATATGATAGATAGTTTCAATTTTTTTATTTCTTTGTCTATGCCAAGTCAACTTTCTCGCGACTACAAAAGATAGAGCCAAAATCCAAATTCATTTAAAAAAAATATTTTATATCCCTAAAATGGTAAAATTGAATTAAAATTAATTGCATTTATTAGTGAAAAAAACTGGTCGGGCTACGCGCAGTGTAGGTTTCCGTGGTTCAAATTCCGACTTTAAGTTCATGCAACTAAAAACTACTGTAAAAATGTAACTTTCTGTTGAACTAGTGTTAAATTTTCCATTTAGCTCTGATAGTTTTCCCTACTTAGCTCTTATAGTTTTCCTTAAAGTTTGTTATTATAGTACTGCCCTGACGGTCGGGGACCGTCGGCGACCGTCTCTTCGACCTCTGTCGCAGGCATACTATCGCTCGTCTGTAAAAGCCCTTAGAGCCACAAGACCCAGAATAGAGATAGATTGTTATTTGTGTGTGTTCGTGATTAAACGGACGTGAAAAAGGCCGAATTTCTAAATATTTGTTTGTGAACAGGGTCGCTGCTACCAGAGATCAGGGTTCGGAGGTAGACAGGAGGTCTGTTCGTGCACGGAGGACGGCTGCAACTCCTCGAGCATGCCGGTGTTCGCCTCCGCCCTGATGCTGCTCACCGTCGCCCTGCTGAGGTTCTAGAGCGGGCACACGGGTGGCGCGGTGAGCGACAGCGGTGTGCGTTTTCTTAGGATGTGCCGCTGGAAATATTCCAAAATTTGCTGGAATTTTCCCATTGTTCATATTTTCCAAAGTTTCCAAAATGTCCGAGAATGGCACATCACTACTAGGGATTACAGTACAGAATAATTATAAATATTACATACAGAACAGAATCTCCTAAGGTCGCAATTTGCGTCCCTGTTCCCTGTCCTCGCACCTCTCCCCCGTTCACGCCTTGTAGGGGCCTCAGTACCGCTCAACACCCTCCACAAGTCGAGAATGGGGGAAAGGTACGAGTACCGTTATGTATGTAATACTTGCGAGTATATTAATTCTGAGACTACAGTCAGATCGTGACGAATTTTTCGTCACTTTATATATCAATTAAGAAATGTTTTGTAAGCCCGTCGTTCAGCGCGCACTTTTGTGTCCAGTTAGGTAATTACTTATGTCAACCATTAGCAACCACGAAGTACAAAGGTTTTAGACGTTCACTTATTAGAAAATGGGTAAGCAAAGATGTTATGTGACTTGATTATGTACTTGTGTACAAGAATAGTACGTAACTTAAAAATAAATAGTTAAAGAGCCACATTAAGAAATAGAGATCACAACGTGTACATAGTTCTTAAAACATTCCATGAAAAAAACTTCCTCTTTTCTTTGCCGTGGTTGGGTACAAATCATGTATTTGGTGGTCCCAATATGATGCCTATTTTGAGAGATCTGTCTAGGTTAGTTTGTACTGAACAACTTTAGCTTAAAATGTTATACAAAAGTTAAAAAAATAGATAAAGCGACCAACTTCGATCCCCGCACATAAAACGGCTGAAGTCACACTGGTCAAAGTATAATTTAAAAAAAAAAATTTGAACGAAGTTATGTTTGTGTTCGATAATACAAGTTAGAGTCGCAGCGTTAGATAGTTAGTGTCGTTTGTAAATAGATTAGAGTCATTAAGGGTGTTCGCACGTGTCTGTGGCGGCGAGATGCTAAATAATGTTCGCAGAAACAAAATGGAGGACCTTTTGCCTGTATAGTTATGAGAAAATCTACTATTACTTACTGAGAAATGATTGTTTAAATTGATTAACACCATTGAAGGTAAATTGTAGAATTGTGGCAAAAATAGTTGATATTGAAGTCAACAAGGTACTTTATTGGCATGTAAAAGGTCCTCATACAAAGCGTATTGTCGGCCAGATGTCGAAGGTCGACAAGTTGTGTCGGACAATCGTACGGAAACAAAACGCACTGTCCGCCAGGTATCTAAATGCGAAATGTGAAGTCGGTGAATAATTATGTCGAAGAACAGTAATAAAATTAAAGTTTAGTGCAATATTTGTGCAGTTTCTTAAGACTATTCATAAGTAAATCAGCAGAGTCTACCAAAGATCACTATAGTTACCATTTAATCGTATACTTTAATGCCAACTTAGACTGCCGTAATGCTTTTGTTGTGTTTGTAGAGGTATTTATTAAAAGTTTTTCAATATTTTGCTTTTTATTTTCCATCACTGTTACGATTGTTATTGTAAAATTTTAACTTCTAACTTGTAACATAATCTGTGCAAGTTTATAAAGTAAAATAACTAGTAGTTCGCCGCGAACTTAGACCTCGCGATTATTTTTCGCAATTCAGTTTCCTAAATAACCCCTAGATGGCGGTATCCAAAGTTAGAACGCGCTATGGTATCTTTGCTACATAATCGCGGACATTTTTATTAATATTTCAAAAACTACTGAACCGATTTTGATGCCCAACGAACTTGAAAATTCTATTGATGTTTCCTACATGCCTACCAAGTTTCATCAAAATAAAACCATCGGTTCGGCTGCTATCGCGGTACAAACATACATACATACATACATACATACATACATACATACATACATACATACATACATACATACAATGTGTTTTCGCCCCCAACTCGATTTAGAGACCTCACTCGCTTCGCTCGCTCGGTCAAATATAATTTTGATTCTGTATAAAATTTGTAATATGGTAAGTTAAAGGTAATTTATAATTTGAAATTTCAAAAGTACAAACCCACTGATTATAATATTCTGTTTCTACAAATATTTGAAGTAATAATACCTTTTTGTATAGTTATATGTAACAACCCAAAGGTTGGCTGTTATATAATGCTTTAAGTCCGCATATTGTGCCCTACAAATTGTATTTTGAACTGTTATAAGTTATAACGTATACCTAACCACAAAAAAGTCGAGAACAAAGAAATTCTCAAATCGCAGAAATAAGTCACCAGAACAAAAAGCTACAGAATCGAAGGTATACTTATTAAATCTGAGGTTTTCTTTATCATCGCACGAAGTATAATGTCTACTTTTAATTATACATTTTCCGCGCGCAAAATGTTACTAGCAGCACCGAAAATATAAATTTGAAAAGAGTTTGAAGCGCAGTGAATTCCTCGAGCGATGTTACGTAACAAAAGATCTATTGCCTTACGACCAGGACGTCCCGTCTTAAAAAAATGACCTCAATATAGGTCGGCCATCTCGTGACGACCCTTTGTCATGAATGCGATAATGCCTCGTGTCAGATAAGCTACAATGCCAATTGCCGCTTCCCTCGCTGATTCAACCACAACTGACCACATCCGCGGCATTATTGGTGACACAATCAGACCTACCTACGAGTGTCCCACACCCACGTTCTATTTACATCGTCTGTTTTGTCTGTCTGCGTTGTTCGTTTGATGCAGTCTATGATTTCTCGAGATTTCCTTCATCAGGATTTATGCAAACAAAAACGTTTACAGCAAGTTCAGTCTGCCTCGGTCGACAAGAGCCTGTACCCTGCCTTAAGAGTCCCCTTACCCTAGACTTCTCCATACAAACGTAGTCTACGTTTAATTTTGAAACCACATGTCAGATTCCGGTAAAAATTGGTAATTGTAAAGAAATTGCAATTATCTAGGGTTACAACTGGTTTCCTTTATAAAATTATGAACTGGAAAGAAAATATAACGATTTAGAAGTTTCCCATACTAATGATCAAAAATGATATAAAACATTATATTCTATTTCAAGTTCATATTTTTAGTGTCGGAAACCAGTTATAAACCTAGATAATTGCAATATCTTTGAAATTATAAAATTTTGCCCAAATCGGACATGTCGTTTTGAAATAAAACGTAGACTACGTTTGTATGGAAAGTTGTATTTTGGTCTAGGGTAAGGGGACTCTTAAATGATGCCTACTTATAACATTACCCGACTATCAGTAGGCATCATTCCAAGATTTTAAAATAGATTACATTACTCGAAAATTTCGGAAAATGTATGTGACCTATCAGTATCTTGTCGACTAATAAAATAAAAGATAATTCCGAGAGCTACTATGCCACAGACAGAGAGACAGACATTGGCGCGTCAAACTTATCACCATCATCATCATTTCAGCCGCATAACGTCCACTGCTGGACATAGGCCTTTCCCAAAGTCGCTGGACATAGGCCTTTTTGTCGGGGGTTAAAATAAGTGTACCTACGCGTTAATTAACGAAATTATTTAATGTCCATTGAAACATATATTATCCATTAATTGCGCGGCTCGATACCGTTGCAGAAAACCGATTTTTCAACCATCTTTATTCTGATAAAAGTCAAAGTCAGATGATATGATTTTAATAGAGCAACGTATGTACAATGTACATCCGGCGCCAATGTCCACGATTCATTTATCCACAGTAAGTCCTTGCGATTTGTGTAACAAGAACCAAACAAACAATGTGTTTTCGCCCCCAACTTGAATTGCAGCTCTCGCTCGCTTCGCTTGCTCGGTCAACGATATCTTTCTTACTTATAGGTATAATATTTTAAGTGTATAATGTTTTCTTAGAAACTGATATTAAAATTAGATTATGTGGATCTTAAAACATGTGGATCTTAAAATTAGATATATGGATCTAATTTTATGTCAGTTTATATAAGTTGACGTCTTTGAAAGAAAATGTTGCATTGCAGTTTGATGCCACTTCTTCTGCACGTGTGCGAAGCGTCATAACTTAGCTGTAAGTAAATAATCTGAAGATTCTATCGAGTCATCAATGACTATAAATTCGACAGCAAAATTGATAATTATCAAGAGATGACAATATCCAATGACTTGAACTTTTTTCTAAATTGCAGTCTTTTCTAAATTAATTTCATAATTTTTCAAAACTAAAAACCGACTTTACCCTCAAACTACACTACCGATTTTGATAAAACTTCTATGTGACCACCTGCCATGTATACCCTTTCAAACAAAAAAAGAATTTTCCAAATCGGTCCAGGCTTCATTGAATAATCGGTTAACACACATAAAAAAATTAAAGATCGCGACGAATTGAGAACCTCCTCCTTTTTTGGAAGTCGGTTAAAAAGTACCTATAACACGATCGTGCCACCAATTTCCTGATGTATCACAGTTCTGTTCTCGCAATAAATCAAAGCTTATTTCAGTAGTTTACGACCGTCGCCTTGGCGGCTACGATTGACGGTTATTTCTGTAAATACCCTAACCAGTATCAGAGCGGTACCAATTAAATAAGACTGCCTCCGTGGTGTAGTGGTTTGAGCGGTCGGCTCATACCCGGAGGTCGCGGGTTCGATTCCCGGCGGGGGCCACGACTTTGTGTTGTTGTCCTAGTTTGGTTAGGACTTTGCCGGCTGATCAACTGATTGTCTAATAAGTAAGGAGATCCGTGCTTCAGAGGGCACGTTAAGCCGTCGGTCCCGGTCACTGTCTTTGTTAGTCACTAACACACACAATAAGAAGAAGACCAATTAAATTTACGGTGTTGGCACTTTACGACGCAAAGAAAAGAATTTAGAATGCACCAACTGTTTGTCTCCTTCGCAAATTATAGCAGTCGATCAAGGAAATGAATTAATGAATATTATTATGTGTGCTGACTGAGTAAAAATAAATAATATTTATCTAAGTGCCAATCTTTGCAACTACGGATGGACGGATATTTACGTCATTCACAACAACAAAGCAACTTATATGATTTTAGTCTCGCGGTCACAATCACTGCTTTTGTTTATAATCTGACGTCAAAGAAAAGTTATCGTCATTTCTGAATTCCATACGAACGAAGTCGCGAGCACCAGCTCGTAAAAAAAGTTTAAGAAAAGAAGTATATAATCCTTAAAAAAAAAAGAAATTAAATTCGCGAAAGATGCGGTAGATTTCGTAGCTGCTACGCATCTTCACATGCTACGAGCTACGAGGGACTACGCTCCGTACGTAGAGGTCCTTTAGCGTTGTAGGCAAGTTGTAGCAAGCCTAGCAAGTAAAAAGTAAAATCACGGCACAGGGAAAAATACCTTTTTCTCTGTGAGTAAAATGCATAAGTAGTACAAGGAACCCTTACAATTTAACTATGTCTGTCCGTCTGTCTGTCCAGTCTGTCACCAGGCTGTATCTTATGATATGAACCGTGATAATAAGACAGCTAAACCAAGTACTAAAGTTGGTCCGCGGTCTTCTTCTTATCGTGTGTGTTAGTGACTAACACTAGTGACAGAGTTTTTAAACCGCCTTAAAGGCCTCTGACATGGTTTTAGGTAATGACCAATGTCAAAGACAGTGACCGGGACCGACGGCTTGCCGTGCCCTCCGAAGCACGGATCATCTTACTTATCAGACAATCAGGTGATCAACCTACAATGTCCTAACCAAACTAGGACAACAACACAAAGTCGTAGCCCCCGCCGGGAATCGAACACCCCCGACCTCCGGGTATGAGCCGAACGCTCTAACCGCTACACCACGGAGGCAGTTATATATAGGTCCGTGGTATAAGAACATGTTAATACGAATGTGGTCACCCACCCACAAGGTGGTCTGACGACCTGACCAAGATGGATAGATCCAAGCCACTCTAGATCGGTCATTTTGGAAATCTTTGGGAGAGCCCATGTCCAGCAGTGGACGTGATGCAGCTGAAATGATGAATAAGAATGAGAGAAATCTATGGCTGGTGCACGAAGATAACGCTGCAGCGACCTCTGTGCAACAATCGAAGAACTACAAAGAGTGAGGTTTCCAAAACGAATGTAGATGTCGCTACCTACAAAGAGTAGGGTTTGTAAACTGCTTCCTTTCCGCCGTGCATCGTGAAAGCTGAACAAAGGCTTTGACAACACTATTTTTATTTTTTTATAACTGAAAATCTTCTCCTTTCCGCTTTTTTTGTCGGCTGTTCAGTCATACATATTTACATACATACTATCACGTTTTTATCCCTAATGGGGCAGACAGAGTGTTTTGGGTCTTGTGAATCTACGCGCAGATAGAGCTTAGGGCTGCAAAACTCAAAGGCCACTTTTAGCTTGATGTGAAGATTTAGGTAAATGAATAAATAAATAAAAATAATTAAATAAATATATAGGGACAAATTACCATAGAAGTACATTTTTTTTACCAAATTACACTGATTGAGCTAACCCCAAAGTAAGTTCGAGACTTGTGTTATGGGATACTAACTCAACGATACTATATTTTATAACAAATACATATATAGATAAACATCCAAGACCCAGGACAATTGGATAGGTGGATGAAGGAATCGAAATAGTGATGGGTTGCTAGCCGCATCGCCTAGTAACATGATTCGAATATTCGCCATTCTCTTGATCGGCTCTTACGATCTGCGCGGGAAGCGAAGCAGCTGGTACATTCTATTTTTTTCTTTATTCCCAGACCAGCATGAAAGGTATTGTTCAGTCATAACAGTGGCATTTTAATAAAACGAGTCCAAACCTTGTTTATCACTGATTAACAGAACTGGAGCTAACTGCCGCGTAGGCGTTGTACAGTCAGCTACAAATTAAACTTAACAAAACTAGATTTAAAATGCTTTATTCCTATACTGCAAGGAGAATCTCAAGCTCGAGGACTGCCTCCGTGGCCCAATGATCAAGGCATACGCCTTGTGATCTAGAGGTCGTGGGTCCAAATCCCACTGGTATAAGCATTCTTTGTAAAAAAAATGTGAACCCTTTTCTGGTTAGGATATTGTAGGCTTGAACCACTTAATTATCCGAAAAGAAAGATGATTCCGTGTTTCGGAAGGCACGTATCAACTGTGGGTCTCGCACGTCATCTAGCGTTTGCTCAAACCTATCTAAGGATTGGTTCTGGTGTAGGGTAGCCATTGGGTTGCGGAGGTCAGACGGCAGTCGCTCTGCGTAAAAACCAGTAACCTCGCCAATCTCCTTGGTTAGGTAGCGGACCCCGGGCTCTGAAGGCATTACCGCTGAGGATGCAACAAGGAATACGCTCGGATGATGATGGATCTACCACGATCGAGCTGGATAATCTATACATATAATAAAACAGTTAAAAAAAGTGTCTGAACATTGAATATATTTCCAAATATTTGGGACGAACGAGACATATTATGGTAATAAAGTAAAAATTAAAAAATAAATGTCTGTCTGTTTGTCTGTTTGCACACGCTTATCTCAGGAAATACTGGACGGATTCAAATGGTTTTTTTATATAGCTGTTAAGCCTGGGCAACATACAGGGTGCCCGCGGGCTTCGCTTTCCGTGGGAATTTCGGGATAAATAGTACCCTTTGTCCTTCCCCGAGTCTCAAACTATATCCATACCAAATTTCATCCAAATCGGTTCCGTAGTTAAAGCGTGAAGAGGTAACAAACAAACAAACAAATATACAAACTCGCATTTATAATATTAAGTAGGATAATTGATTTTGGTAGATGGAACACCAGATGCAGAACTACTTCCTAATATACCTATAATATACCTATACCTAATAGTCAAGCTTAACTATAAGAAATATAAAGATGACGCCTTAGCAAAAGTTGTTCAGCCTGATGAGCATTTTCCGGAGTCATAAAGTCCACGCGAACGAAGTCGCGGGCTTCGGCTAGTCAAAAATAAGGCTATTATCTACTGGAATTCAGTGCATGAAATCACCAAATAGGCATATAAAATCAGGAAGGCGTTTTCGCTTCACTTGCCAGTACGCGGTCGCCATTCGAGTTCCTTTTTGCCCCATCGGCCATCGGCTCGTCTTTGTCGGTTGGTCTTTGGAAAACAGAACTGAAGTCTTAGCTTGTATTATTATTGGGAAAGAAGCCTATCATACTTTTTTACTCAATATTAGTTCTCTTGTCGGTGGAATGTGCGCTAAAAATGTCTTCTATCGTTTTAAACATTTTATTTGTGAGGCAAGACTTCTGTATTTACGTAGCTCTAGAAAAAACATTTGTTAAGTGCTACTTAGTAGCTTATTGCAATGCTTGAATTGCAAGTGATAGAAGTATAACGTCTAACAAAATATACTGAAACTATTTTAAGGATAAATTCAGTCCGTGACCCTGAACAACTTTCCCCAAGAAACATATGTCAAAATATAAAAAATAGTTTTTGACTTTCCATACTAACTCGTATCAGCTGATCGGTCAACTTTTAGGAAGGATAAAAATTACTTTTCATATTTCGATACGTTTTCCTTGGGAAAAGTTGTTCAGGATCATGGACTGAATTCACCCTTAAAATAGTTTCAGTATATATTGTTAGGATGGGCAAAAATATGAACAATAATCTATAAATGCCTGCCTACACAAGACAGCATACCTAAAAAGAAGATAAATAATTTCATTCCATGTATCTCCAGGATGCAAACTTGAGATGTTATCCACACAGGTAATGGCAGCCATCATTTCCTTTCTAATTGTAATAAACGCCGCACGCTATATTAGATCCGAAAAAATCCTGTTCTGCACTTTGTTAGCGAAGCTTTAACTGACTCACAAAAGGACGGCCGTGTTATAAATTCCAGTTATCCTGTCTGCCCGACAGTTTCTCACCGACTTCACTACATGAAGTTTTACAAACAGAAAGTTAACATTTTATAAATATTCGAAAAATTCAATAAATATGAGATAGTAAACAGTCAGTCAGTATAAACAAAAAGTTAAAGCAACTGTTAACCTTAAACGCCTGTGATATTAAAATAGCAAAATTACTTAATTCATTAATTGCGGTACAAAGTGAGTAGGCAATTTTACACGATGGTGGACTGCAGGAATTTGATTGTGCTGTTTATATTGTTGCCGTCATTTTTTTCACTATGTAAGTACTTTTTATATATTTGTGTAATACTGGTAACTAATTTCAATATTTGTTGTAAGTATTTATGTTAATCTTTCCTACAAATCTATCAACCAGTTAGACAAAACGGCCATAATGCTAAAACAGTTAGGTAGGTATGTCGGCATAAATCCTAGGTTTAGATCGGTATAAACTAGAGGTAACTGCCGTCACTGTGTCAGTCAGTCGTCATAGATCTATATCAAATAGATAGGCCTAATTTTAGTGGCATATTTTGTTAATTACAAGTGTTTCAAGTTCTGTACTTTTTGTTGTTGTATGTATATACAACAACAAAAAGCTTATATAGGCTCCAAATAAATATATTTCTATTTATTTAATTTGATATAAAATACCATATTAATAATGTTTCGTATACTATACAATTGGCCATCAAATACAATTAAAATCATAACGTTCTTGCTACGAGTAGGTACCATGCCATAGGCTAGGTATGCTATTAAGGCAAGACGACTTTTTTAATTTAGCATAATTTAATATGTGTTTATTATTTAGTTTAGTTTTTTTTATCTATTCCTGTTATTATATCCAAAACCCTAAAAAATTAAATCATTTTCTGTGCTTTTAGTCGCGATTTTGAACTTACGAGTAGTTAATAACTTTGCCAATTATTTAAATTGCCAGTTTGCGAAACAAATAAAAAAAAAAAATGAAAGCACCGCTACGGACCGCAGTTAGTGTTTCTCTTATTTATTATGTTTCTTAGATTTAATCAAGTTCATCTACTTCATCTTCAATATTATTGTCATACAACCAATTTGCATAAAGTACCTACATAAATTTATCTCAATCCTCCGTACTTCGGAAGGCTCCGACTGTCACCATAGACGTCAGTTATCAGACTACAATTGGAAATTAAGGCAGCTCCAGTGGCCATTTATTCGTACAAAAATAATTTATTACAACTGAAAACCGACTTCAACCCAAACTACACAACCGATTTTGATTAAATATCAATTGGACTATCTGACTAGTATATCTAAATCGGTCCAGGCGTCTTGAAATAATCGGTGAACATACGTGCTAAAAATATCACGATGAATTCAAAACCTCCTATTTTGGAAGTCGGTTGAAAAAATCAAGCAAACGTTATAACTCGTGCAGGCGTCCTCGCACCGGTTGTTTTGTTTGTTTTTCGTATGTGTAAGTGGCCAACACTGGTGTCACATATTTTAGGCTGCCTTATGGCATCTGACATAGCTTCGCGACTGCCATACAATGTTGACAGCCGGGAAAGACGGCTTATATACGTGCCTGCCGAAGTACGGAGGAGCTCGAGATATTTTTATGCCATTTGTGGTCACCCATTCAAGTACGGACTAGGCCCTTGTCGCTTTACTTGCAAAAGCGCCAGCAATACACACTCCCGGGCTATCGAGCTCGTCACACCGGTGTTGGTTACTTAAAAACAAAGTCAAAGTCAAAGTCAATATTTTCTATTCAATGTAATTTATCTCTTATTGAAGGTATTTTTTTAAATATTTTTTTAGTACAAAAGCTAAAAACTACTATACTAGCGTTTCGGAACGACCACTGCTGGGAAGATTACGCCGAAAGAAACCCAGTTCAGTATAAAAACATTACATAACAAACAAACAAACAAACGTCCTCACAACTCGCCAGGCTAGTGCCACTGTGCCACATCCAGTAAAACCTAGTCCAGGCGTTGCTTAGGCGTTGTGAATCCGTTTCACACACAGGAAGGTCTCCACAATTGCACAAAGCACAAAGCCGATCTGATGGCGCATTCACAAAGAATACATACAGCTCGCGCCGAAGTTAACAGTGCGTGCGCAGGCGCCGATTCTGAAAACTTTTTAAATATATTATATGACAACTAAATTATTTTTTTCTTGCTATGTTTCAAATTTTTAAGTGGCCAGGATTGGTGTCATAGTTTTGCTGTCTAAGTCAAGTCATTTTAAACAGCTTAAACTTTAAAGATTTTAACGACATCAAAAGATTCAAAGCGCTTTTAAAAACTTAGCTGGGGCCGGCCGCATATATCAATATCGGACAAAATTTTCAGTAATTTATTTGTTTATTAATTTTAAATATTGCGATATTTCTGTTATACTAATTATTATTTATTTTTCTCACACTAAGACTGACGTTGTAATTCAATGAACTATGTATAGTAAAGAGTATACATCCTTTGAAACAAAATAAGAGAATTTTCCAAATCGGTACAGGCGTTTTTCAATAATCGGTGAAAATACATAAAACAAAAAACGCGACGAATTGAGAACTTCCTCCTTTTTGAAAATCGGTTAAAAATGACGTGAGGATATCTACTAACAGATAAACTTTGACCTCAACAGAACGCGTGATAATTTTAGTTCATCTGTACATCTTGCTCTTGCTAGCTTGTATCTTGCAAATCTTGCAAAGTTTATTAATGTTTTTTTTTTCGCAATTAATATTTTTGCAATCAAAATATTTGGTCAATCAAATGAACTGACTCTAAAAAAGGAATCAACACTAATCATTTTGCTGACATAAAAAAATCAATTTCAAAATGAAAAATAAAACATGGTTCTAAATTTATTGTTTTTTAAAATCAAAGTACATTCCTATATAAGGAAAATTACTAAACAAAACAAGTGGAACTTTTCTTCATAATATGCTAAGTACTACAATATGTATATATAAGTGTTCCATTCCCATCCTACTAATATTATAAACGCGAAAGTTTGTAAGTATGGATGGATGTTTGTTACTCTTTCACGCGCAAACAGCTCGACCAATTTTGATAAAATTTGGTACGCAGGAAGCTGACACCCTGGATTAACACATAGGGTACTTTAGACGCGGGTAACACCGCAGGGCGCAGCTAGTACAAAGTGTATAAAGTAGCAGTAGTGAGGAGATATGTAATTTTATTCAAATGAAATTCAGAATAGGGCGGCATCCTGTCGGCACATACATAAAACACATCAAACACATATTGTCCATGTAAACAGTAGTGATCCGAACCTCGCATCTTGCATACAAGTTTCGCTTATCGTTTGTAAATAACTAAATTATAAAATAAAATAAATAGGTACTGATATATCATGAAGAAATTGGCTTTATTAGGTTTTCTATTCGTCTATTTTCGAAGCGGTAAGTTTCAAACTTGTGTGTTTTGGAAACAGATTTGTATACATTTGTTTAAATATATCCAAGTAAAACAATAAATTCAACTGACACGTACGAACATGATGATATGTAAACATCATATATGAGTCATGAAAGTCAAATAATCGTATGTAAATATTTCAATTTTTTACAAAAAGGAACCTATATTTTTTTCAGGAGTTTCTTATCTTCAAAGTATTTCATCATACATTCAACAAATTATTATGGGACCAACAAAGTACTAAACTAAAAGCTTTCACATAAAAAAATAATCATCAAAATCGGTTCACAAGTCCATACAATGCATATGCTTTCTATAATTCCATTTCTGATTCTATGTCTACCTTTTACAAATATATTAAGGTATATATTAAGTATCCATTGATGCGAAAATCAGTCGGTGATGATGATGAATCATCCTTGACTTTGTTAGTTTTTCATTAGACTCCTAAACATATATGTCGTCTTATAATCTTATTATAAAATGAGGACTAACTTTATGACTAAGTTTAAATCATTATTCACCCTTATGAAGTAGACAGTGACGTAAGAGAAGGTGACATTTCGCGATTATTCGGCCTAAATAAGATAACCATCTGGAGTTTTTGGCGGGAAGTCAAGGGGTTCAGTTGGAGTTTGCTTTAAATTGTTTTGCAAATTGATTCTAGTGGACTTTATATTATGAAATTGGTGTAGTTTGGTGTTATAAATGTTCATTCTCATGGACAATATGTAAAATGTTTAAAGTGAACAGTCATAGTGCGGCTGGTAGTGATATTAATTTGCGGACTGCGGTGGGCGTCTGTAGGCGCCGCCCGCCACTCAATCGGCTATGAAAACCAGTGGACTCGTATAGATTTGTCGCCAGAAGCTCCCTTAAAGCCATCAAAGGACCTATACCAACCTTTGATTGTACATATATATATATATATATATATATATATATATATATTTACTTCACATTGAATGTTCCCACATTTTATTAACTTGAGCCTGGCTTAATACGCAAAAGCGTCGAGCCAAAATTAAAAAAAAAAAAAAAAGATAACCATCTTGTTTAGGGCGGATAATGATTTAACACAAGTACTAATGTTAGTTCGTGTTTTATAATAAGACTGCGAAATTCTAGAATTTACTTCCAAAAAACAGGATTTTCATTTTCATATATTATTTATTAATACTTAGTTATATTTAGTTTAATATATTTTGTTTTATATTGTTGATATCTTCCTTCAATAAATCCCTAAAAGATTTTCAGCGGTAACTTTAGTTATCAGTACAGTACAGTAGGATGTTGAAGACTTTTTTTTAAATGTTGCCAGGTAACTCAATCCGCTGCTACGACTGCAACAGCCACAACAACACGATGTGCCTGGACCCCACGCTGTACGACCGGGAGACGGTCGAAAAGTACCTCATGTCCACGGACTGCCAGCGAGACGTCTTCAGTGCGCAAAAGAAGGAGTTCTTCTGCCGGAAGATTGTTCAGACTAGTGAGTAATGTCAAAAGAAATATCACGAGAAACATAATAAAAACGTATAACGTTTAACCGTCTTATTAAAAAACCCAGACTAACTTTGTTACTAGGTTTAAACCATTATCCGCCCAAATCAAGTTGACATTTAGTAAAGTGAAACTAACTCATCTGTCAATGTTTACTTGATTTGGGTGGATAATGGTTTAAACGTTACTAGGTTTAAACCATTGCCCAGCCAAATCAAGTTAGTCCTGTTTTTATAATAAGCCGGTAAAGGTTTAGCTGATCCTGTTGTAAGCAAGGCCTATATCAGAGTGCTTCATAACTCTCACACCTGGATGTGCTTTATAATGACGCTAAGATACTTATAATAATTGTGTAACAGTAGTTAAATTAAAGTTTAGCGAACAAACAAAGTAAAATACTTGGTAAAACTGGATGTTAACATTTTTAGTAGGCAGGTGTGGATTATGCCGGGCCTATCGACGTAAAACAGTGGCCAGAGGTATGAAGAGATCTATCAGGCTAGAAAAAGTAATTAACCCTTCATTTACCGCATGGCATGTAAGTGGATGTTAACATTTTTAGTAAACTGGTGGGGATTATGCCGGTCCCATCGACACGAAACAGACAGTGGTCAAGAATTGCCTTAGGCTTAAAAGAGATCTACGAGTATCAAGCTAGTAAAAGTAACAAATAAATACACCTCGTTGTAGGAACGTCGGTTTGGATAATAGCGGACCTTTTAAACAAAACTTTGCCAAATTGTTTTCATTTTAATTACATAATCTGATTGATCTCTTTTCGCTCTGTGTAAAAACCAGTAACCTCGTCAAATCACCTAGGTTAGGTAGCGGACCCCGGGCTCTGAAGCATTACTGCTGAGGATTCAACCGGGAATACGTGAGGATGATGATGAATCTGATGAATCTTTTCGAACCATCTATGAATAACTAAATACTTCACATATTTTAGGTAAAACCAGTAAAGTCTTAATATAATCTTCATTGTCTTTAATAATTTACCCACTAACTGACTAAGATAATGAGGTCGAGAAGTCGAAGTCACGTTGCGATAAATATCCAGTCCAGTCTACTACTACTATGTACTAGCACTTACTTAGACTCAAAGGAGTAAGAACTCTAGGTCTATTTTGTCCACCCTAATTTCTGAGCTGCCACAAAAGCTACTAAGGCCACTTCTTTGGCAAAAACCCCTTTTCAATTTTTTTTAATAATTTGAAAATGTCATGTTGTTCTCCTGCATTGGAGACAAAAAGACCTGATGATGATGAAGTAAGTGTAACGTAGAGGGGGTATCAACCCGGTAGGGAGTGAAAGTACTGACTAATGTAATATATACATTTTGGCACGAAAGATTTAATTTAGTCTGGAGCTGCAAGTTTTTTTTTGCCATGTCAGGGATGGTCGTAAATTTGTTCACATTATTTATTAATACGAGTACGTTACTCCCTTACGGGTTGATACCCCTTTTCCGTTACACGTTGTATATAATTTTGTAACATTAGTTTTCATATTTTTACAAATTCTTACCAGGGTGTCGCATCGACGCAAAGTGGGTCTCGCAAGTAAAGCGACATCGGACGTGGTCCACTCTTGGATAGGACAAGTAGCATACAAATTTCTCTAGCTCCTCCGTGCTTCGGAAGGCACGTATAAGCCGTTGGTCCCGGCTGTCATCATTGTACAGTCGTCAAGTTATGTCTGATGCCTTTTTTAAAATAAATGAAGAGTTCCTTTGTACCAGTACCCTCTGCCATGAGCAGAGTCTTTGTATACAATAATTATTTTCAGTAATGAATGTCAATTTGTGCTTTTTGAATACTTATTTTACATATTTACTTCTATTTCTAACATGTATGTCTGATGCCTTATGAGGCCTGAAAAATTTGACGCCAGTGTTGGCCACTTACACACTCTTCCGCCGTCCGTCCCATTTTTTGTTTGTAAGGGCTTACTAGTCAGGAAGATGCGACAACCAGACACAATAGTAAGACAATGGAAGCCGGGTTCAATTCCACCCAGTGACAGCGGAAAGGTTTAACTTGTCGTCAGTGCAAAACACCAGAGACAACAATGCATGTCGACCGGATTCCGATCTGCTCACAGACGAGACGATATTTAACAAAATCGGTCGTGTGTGTTGAAGTCGGTTTTTAGTTTCGAAAAGTTATGGCTATGATTGGCCATTTCGTTGTTTCAGTTCTCCACAAGAACAAAGACTCCGAGGTGCGGGTGACCCGCGGCTGCGGCTGGGTGCGCCACCACAAGGACTGCTACAAGGCGGACACCGAGGACCACCTCGAGACGGCGTGCCAGTGCTTCACCGACGAGTGTAACACTGCCTCTGGACTGGCGTATAGCGTGGTCACTCTAGCGACGGCGCTTGGCGCGCTTTTAAGATTTTGAATAAAGAATGTTGTTTAATTTTTGTTTTTTTTTCTGTTAGGTTCTTTTTTGTGTGTGTAACTGGCCAACGTTGGTGTCAGATTCTTCAAGCTGCCTGAGGCATCTGACAGCTTGACGATTGTCATAGAATGATAATAGCCGGGACCGACGGTGTGTACGGGGCCTTTCGAAGAACGGAAGAAGGAGCTCGAGAACTTTGTATGCCACTTGTGGTCACCCATCCAAGTGCGGACCACGCCAGTTGTCGCTTTACTTGCGAAAGCACTTTGTGCACTCCCGCCAGGCCACTGAGCTCTTCCTGTTAGAAGGGGATTTCAAAAGAGGTTTAC
Organism: Acrobasis consociella; assembly: GCA_963555685.1. Classification (NCBI taxonomy): domain Eukaryota; kingdom Metazoa; phylum Arthropoda; class Insecta; order Lepidoptera; family Pyralidae; genus Acrobasis; species Acrobasis consociella. Next base: position 3,243,422 of record OY743121.1, read on the forward strand.
GTAGACAGAAAAGAGTAGTGTTCCCAGATACTGTATAATATTGAGTACGATATATCTTACAAAGGACAGCGAAGGTATCTATCCATATAATAAAACAGTAAAAAAAGTGTGTCTGTACATTAAATATATTTCCTGTCTGTCTGTCTGTTTGTACACGCTAATCTCCGGAAATACTGGACGAATGCGAATGAAACTTTTTTTGTTATATAGCTATTAAGCCTGGGCAACATATAGGGTATAAATGATTTTGGAAAATGGAACGCCTGATGCAGAACCATAATGGTCCAGCTAAACTATAAGAGATATAAAAATGCCGCCTTAGTAAAAGTTGTTCAGCCTGGTGAGCATTTTCCAGAGACATAAAGTCCACGCGAACGAAGTAGCGGGCTTCGGCTAGTACATAATAAATTATAGGTACTTTGCGACCATTGCTTGATGACCTATTTGCTATGGCATTATTTACTATGCAAGTAGCTATATATCAAATACCTACTACACCAAGTCAAACCAAGTGAATATAAGTATTTTACTTTTTTAGTAATAGTTACTACTTATCCGAACGACTATAAAAAAACATATAATACTGCCTCTAGGTAAGGGTACCACAGATGGCTGATGATATTCATCTTAAGAGTCCCCCGACCCTAGACTTCTCCATACAAACGTAGTCTACGTTTAATTTTGAAACCACATGTCAGATTCCGGTAAAAATTGGTAATTGTAAAGAAATTGCAATTATCTAGGGTTATAACTGGTTTCCTATGGTAAAATTATGAACTGGAAAGAAAATATAACGATTAAGAAGTTTCTCATACTAATGGTCAAAAATTATATAAAACACTATATTCTATTTCAAGTTCATATTTTTACCGTCGGAAACTAGTTATAAACCTAGATAATTGCAATATCTTTGAAATTACAAAATTTTGCCCAAATCGGACATGTCGTTTTGAAATAAAACGTAGACTACGTTTGTATGGAAAGTTGTATTTTAGTCTAGGGTACGGGGGACTCTTAAGATCACTAAGTTACGATATCATAGTAACTTAGATACAATATTCATTCATACAAAGGTATCTATAATATTCATCAAACGAGCGAGTGTAGTTCCCAGTCTTCTTTAACAATCCAGCATTTTTATGTATGTGGTGTGGGTATGTTAATTTCATGATAGGCAACTCGAATATCTTCGATCCAAGCTTCTTGTTTGGTATGCGCACAGAATTTAGTAGGTATGTATGTATGTTGCGAGTTATTGCAGCCAATATATATTCTAAATGTAGATATTGTTCAAACTTTAAAATGTTTTTGGCAGGGTACACGCTCTGACAAAAAAATCAGTATAAGATATAAGACTTAGAAGTCTTAATTATAAGACTTTCGTACTTTTCTTGTTTAATGCCGTCTTAAATAATATTATGTAATAGTATTCATATCTAATAGTAGTTATATAGTACTTATACTCAGTAATTTAGGGCGTGTTTCTAATTTACATAGTAATTTTACATATACGTAGCATGGACACGAATAGGTCCTTACCTCCCACGAATAGTGCCAACTGCAGAACTGTACTATATAGAAATGTAAAATAGATTTATTTTTATTACTGATACTGATACCACGCTGGCAGGGATAAAATGCTTAGGTAAGTATCTCACAAAGATTTAGAATTTACAAGTTTCTCAGGTATCTACGTATCATATAAATGTGTTGCAACGCCATCTGTTTCCGCCGTCAGAACTAAACTACTGTGAAGAAGTATCATGCTAAGTTCAACTTATCACCAATAGATGGCAGTAAATGCACTTGTAATGTTTTTTACTCCGCAATCAAGTACCTTTATTATTTTGTGTATGTAAGTAAATTATAAAAATAATCATACGATATTAAAAATCCCCTTAAAAAAAGAATTATGTTACAAAATGACAGATTACCTAAATATTAAATAGGTACTTATTCCAAAATCGTAAACCAAAAAATGATTATATTTAGCTATGTTTGTAATTATGGTAATCTGATTGAAAAAAAAGGATAAATTATTGTGAAACAAATTTGCAATATTTTACGCTTGTATTTTAACAACTTGATGTGAATAAGAACGTAAATTCGACCACCACAATCATGTCAGGTTGGCCGAGTGGTCTAAGGCGCCAGATTTAAGCTCTGGTTCCCGAGAGGGAGCGTGGGTTCGAACCCCACACCTGACAAAGTGTTTCATATTTTTTACCAGACCAATTACACAATAATTAACTTTTTTAAAATTACTATTTACAAAATCAATGGTCGGTTGAAGACAATAAAATTGTAGACGATTTTTTTTTTGTTGTACAGTAAAGTATTACGTAACGTATTACTACGCTAGTTTATAGTACTCTGTGGTATTACTAAAACTCCCCTGTCCACCTATCCGTTTGTCCGTCTGTCCGTCTGTCTGTCTGTCTGTCTGGATATATCTCATGACCCGTGATATACAGTTGAAATTTTCAGATGATGTATGTTGCCGCTATAACAACAAACACTAGAAACAATAAAATTAATTTTTAAGTGGGGCTTCCATACAACAAACGTGATTTTTATAGATGCCCTTCGTGCGCGAGTCCGACTCGCACTTAGCCGGTCAATTATTGTCTTTTCTTGCAAAGTTTTGCGGTGATCTCCATAGTTGTGTAGCTATCAAAGCAAAAGCGGACTTATTGCAACGGGATTAGTAGCATTATCGTGTGACGCTGTAAATGCTCCGTTGCTCCCCCAGTCTAGACATAGTCTGCGCCCGGTGACCGGTCACAGAATAATTTATTACCAGTTAGGTCTGTAGAACCAAGTCTGGACTAAGTTTGAGCTACATGAATAGATAGGTCCTTGTATGTTTATGGTTTCCTTCTAAAATTCCTCTCTATCTACTGGTTGTCTGCTAGAGATATTTGGTGTAAAATTATTTCCTTGTTACTTTTTTCTTCTGGTTTACAATAAAGAGTTATCCGCCTATAATTGTAATCATTTATTGTAAAATTATTTCCTTGTAACTTTTTTCATTTGTGAATTTTTACAAAAAGTGTTAAATAGCATTTAACATAGGTACCTAAGCCTGATGACTGCCAAACAAAGACCAAAAAATAATTTTTACCTTTTTAAAGAGATGTTCTGACATTACACCCGTCTAATGTCTTACAAAAATGTTACTGTTACAAGAATGAGACTTCAAAAGTAAAAAATAACCTGTTTGCTGCTTATTACGACCAAAAAATGACAGTATTTTATTGTATAGGTGCCTTTTATATTAATTGAAGTAAAAACTTTATTAGGGAAAAAAGCCATTGAACTCGCGACTCTGTTACCGACACCAAGTTTATAATTCTGGACTGTTTCAAAACAGTTTATATTTTTGAGACTTTGCGAGATAAACCTCCTTTATCTTTGTCTTTGCTGCCGTACAATGACGACAGCCGGAAACCGGAATATTATTGTCCCTTTCAAACAAGTGAGTTCGAGAAATGTTTATGCCAGTTTGTATGTAGGTGTGTTTAGATAAAAATTAAGGAGGTAACAGGGCGACCTTGAACCAGTCGTAAGAGATTAGTTCGTCAGTGTTATTGTACCTATATGATAAATTGATAATAGACAGTGGCGTAGCTAGGTAACCAAGGGCCCCGGGGCAAATCAAACAATGGGCTTCACTGCTGCCTAAACTGGTTAGGTTTTATCAAGTAAAAATATGAAATACTCAAATACTTTAAAAATACTATGCTAGGTGCTTTATCATCAGCTCCTTTTCGTGTACTGCAGGACATAAATTACAATTACTTACTTAATACTTGGTGTAGGTAGGTGTTGGGCAATGAAAAATGAAAATACATTCATAATTATTTTCACGCCTGTTTCCCATGGGGGTAGGCAAAGACTATAGATTTCCACTTACTACGATCCTCGCAAACCTCTTTTGCTTCGTCAACACTCATAACTCTTTTCATGCACTATTTACAAAAGTTCAGTTTGATCGAGTTTTTTTTGGTTTTCTGAGAAGGATTCGAGGGCCCCCTGAGCTTGAGGGCCCCGGGGCACTGCCCCGCCTAGCCCCTAAGTAGCTACGCCACTGATAATAGAACAAAACTAGTTTACTTTATAAATAGGCGACTATCTATCAGCTGACAAAGTACAGTGGGCCAACGAGATACCTGGGCCGGTCCTCTACCTATATCATGAATTTCCTCTTAAATTCCAATGTATACTTATTTAGAAAGATTTTTTTTAATCTTTCTGAATATACTTTATTTTCTAATATAATATTATTTTGAGGAAACTTCAGAAGTCTTTCTAAATACATATAAGTACATTTTTATGTTGACTTTCAAGATCTGGTATCTCGTTGGCCCACTGTACTGTTCCTATAACCTAGTGGATTACAACTCGTCATTATTAAAAAAAATAACTTTTCAGTCCCGGATTCGCCCACCGCCGCGCCGGGGTTCACTTATTTACTGACAGGTATATTTTTATTATTTACAATGTAAAAGTGCCTAGTACCTACACTTCCTTACTTATCTTATAACTGATTGACGTGAGTGACATGATAAAAAGTCAGTACGTTTTAAAATTAGATCTTCATCATCATCATCAGGTCTTTGAGTCTCCACTGCAGGAGCACGACCCTCTCTGTACTACCTGAGCCATACTTGGCCAGAGCATCCAGAGGACTTGGCCTACATTCTCCTCGCTGGCGGGTTGGAGAGGTCTCATTGATGTTTATAAGCTTTACTTAGCTTGTATTCCCTAAGTCGCCTTCTGCGACATCCACAGGAGGACTTGGAGTGGCTATTCTACTCTGCCGGAGACCGCACAGCTAAAAAAAAGATATTGATAGACAAATTGACACGTTTTCAGATACGAGAGCAAACTGTAAATCATTGAAAATGAGAAAACCAAGGAAACAGCTTACTGCGCAGTACAGTCACGTAAACAAAACGACCGTCGGAAAGTTACCAAACGGTACTTTATCGCCTGTTATCTCTGAAGCACTGTACTTTTCCACCAATCGACCTTATGTCAACAGTGTAAGACCCAAATTGCATAGTTTATTTACATGTCAACGCACACATGTCGAAATTAAGGACGTTAGTTCATGTGTGAACGGTGCACTCACACAAATAAAGTGGATGAATGAAAAATATGAATGGCGTTTGGCGTCGCATGCACATTTGGCGCTAGAAATATCTCGATCGGTCCACATTTTTCTAGAGATCGGACGCTCGCTGTAAAACGGTAGGTAGGTATTTTACATACTCCACCGACGACCGTCTATGAATTTTTCGGGGTCCCGTGCTTTGAGCAATTTGAAATAGATTATTTGAAAGAAAACAGATTCTTCAAACTTTTTAATGAACTACTACGTTTACCGTCTTATTATAAAATGCAGACTATCTTTGTTACATTACTAGGTTTAAACCATTATCCAACCTGTCAAGTCAAAATCAAGTTGACATCTAGTAATACTTCATTGTGTCATCTGAAAATGACAACTTGATTTGGTCGGATAATGGTTTAAACCTAGTAACACAGATAGTCTGCGTTTTATAATAAGAGGGTTAGAGTTTAAAGTGAGACCGTGAAGCTTTTCTTCGCATATTAGCCAAAAGTAGCTGTTTTTTGCAAATGTGCATAGAATAACTTCACGTTAAGTTCAGTAGTTTGAACGGTTATCTAGGGCTTAATAGGTATATAAAACTACTGAAGCAGAAAAGAGAGAAATAATATTACTGTTGCCATCTTAGTCATAAGAACATAACAAGTGCCTAGTACTTTCTATAAACTGTAAACAACCTACCCTACCTATCGAGTAAATATTATGCAAGTATAGGTTACGGCACAATGGATGGAGCAATCAATCCACCTGCGTGGATATAAATAATGTATATTTTATGTGAGATGAGATGTAGTGACACGTACTCTAAAACTGAAAATGCTCAAACTATTTTTTTATTTTTGTTTCCTTCCAAATTCGTCTTTAGCTTCAGACCAAAGCTTAATTTTCACTAAAAAAAAACAATTTTTTGTAGATTGTTCAGTTTGATTGTCTCAACATCTATGGTTTTGAACTACATATATTTTTGCGTATATCATCACTATTTTTGAACTACCACGTTTTATCCCGTACTGCGTAGACAGTCATGACCTACTTACTAAGATAGAAAACGGGAATCAGGTAAAGAGGCAAGTCCAACGCCGAACTATTATAGAATGATCCTTTTATCGACTTCTACGGTTTGGTTTGTATTGGTATTAGTACATTCTTCTACGTTTTTTTTTTGTCTATTGAAAGCATTTTAAATGAAAAGAGTTGGATAGAAAGTCATATTTAGGCCCAACACAGACGACAGACTTTTTGTCCGATCGAGTCTGCGGCGCACAAATAGTCTGCGTGGCGCGCAAAAAGTCTTTCGCGGATTGTTCACGGACTCAACACACACGACGCACATTTTGAATCATTCTGTCGGCAGAACTGTAGGGACGGGACACGTACAGTTTTACACGCCATGGAAGTGCAAAGATTGCGATGTATTATTTTATACTTGAAGTACAGAAAAAGAAGAAGAAATAGAAAATTTTGGGTACATCCTATACTTTCGGAGAGATTACTAAAAGGACAATTCCATATGAAACATGCAATTCTAAAACAATACCCGGACAATTTTTTCAAATTTTATTAATACTTTTAATGAGTTGCTATTCATTTTAAGACAACTTTGACACATTCGGAAACAATAATGAGAAAGTGCATTGGTCCAGAGTCCAGAAGAAAGGTTATACTAGGCATGTTACTCGGATTTTGAAGTATCATAAATTGCAGGTCTGTTTTGTATTTCATGAACAACATCAGTACTATCTATCTCTAGCGCCATCCCATGCTATAATACCGCGCACGTCACGTCCACCACTAGCCGAGTGCAGGTCACAGACTAAAGTGCGCGACGTCTGTGTTAGCGCGGGTTGAAGCATACGTTGTATTTTTTTCGCACACTTTTAGTGCGGTGTGGCGCGGCGCGGCGCGGCGCGGTCTGCCAAAATCACACGGACTTTTTGTGCGCCGCACTTTTTGTGCGTCGTGTGTGTTACTGCATGTAATTCCATAGGTTCTATTTTCACAGACTAAAAGTGCGGCGCGGTCTAGTCTGTCGTCTGCGTTGGGCCTTAAAGTCTAACAAAATGTACTCAAACTATTTTAAGGTTGAATTCAGTCCGTGACAGTGAACAACTTTCTCTAAGGAACATATCGCGAAATATGAATAATATATTTTGACTTTCCATTGTTACTCAGATCAGCTGATAGGTCAACTTTTATGGGAGGCAAAAAACAGTGGCACTCCGGGAATGCCGACAGAAGTAAAAACATTGGTGTTGGTAACAGTATCGCGAGTTCAATTGTTTTTCCAATCTTAAAAAATGCTTTCCGTTCATGCCCACCCAACGCGCCTTAAGAAATTTTCACTTCAAAAATTATTTTTCATATTTCGATAAGTATATGTTACTTTGGGAAAGTTTTACTATCACGGACTGGTCTGAATCTACCCAATATTTGGTAAAACCCATAAAGTTATATTAACCCGTGGTATTAACTACTTTAATGAATAAAATTACGCAATACCTCATCCTTGGCCACCTACCTTCGACATGACTCATGAGTCACCGTTCTCGGTAGCCGGTGTGGTGTTAATTCTGACGTCAGAGCAGTGCCATAATATGATGAGAGTGTGAACTAAACTGTTATAGACACTGTGGAGTTTCCAAGAAATGTTTATGAACTCTAATACTACCAAATACACTCATACATAGGTACTTGTTTGTTTTTCGTGTATATTGGTGTGTGTAGTCTAGACTACCTAAAGTAAAGATGCGTGATATTTATTAATAGCGAAGTTGCCTTTTTAACGGACCAAAAAAGGAGGAGGTTACCAACTCGTCTGGCCAGCGAGGAGAGTGTAGGCCAAGTCATCTGGCTGCTTTGGCCAAGTATGGCTCTGGTAGTACAGAGAGGGTTGCGCTCCTGCAGTGGAGACTAAAAGACCTGATGATGATGATAATTAATTGGCACGATCTTTTTTTATGTATCATCAAATCATCATTCATCATTATTATAATTTCAGCCGCATAACGTCCACTACTGGACATAGACTCACCCAAAGATTTCTAAAATTTTAATTAATTAACTTATTTTTTTATTTATGTTCACCGATTATTCGAAAAGACCTGGGCCGATTTGGAAAATTCTTTTTTTATTTGAAAGGGTATGCGAGGTGGTCCCATAGAAATGTAATGTGGGTGAAGTTGGTTTATATTATAGTTTTGAAAAATTATAGTAGCGATCGAAGTGCATGCATAAAGAATAAAGAGTAACTCGATTAGTCATCAAAGCCACCATTATGCCCATTATGCGCAGAACCTTAAGGCTTCCTATATCAGCGCAGGTCTGGTACAATCAACTGCATAATTAAACTAGAAAATTTATTGCATTTTAGCCACTATTGCCGCTGCATAAAATTGCACGAATAAAGTGACATACTGTAATGTAATCAGGTTTAGTACCACCAACAATAAGAATAACTTTTGTTGTTTGTTTGTTTGTAATAACTCAATTGTACTATGAAAAAAAAAACAATTACATACAATAACAACAGAATAAATTGACAGCGGCGAAATTATCCGATAATGGAATCTCTTCCAGTCAATCGGCTTTTACACTTTAAAACTTTTAGTATGGGTCAGTAGGTATCAATCCTGAAATTGTAACACAGCAATAACTCGTCGGACTATAGTTTCGTTTGGAACATTAGTTTTTAGCGATTTCAGAGTTGTTGACATTGTTGAAGTTGTTCGAATTGATTCTCTTAAAGTATGTCATAAGGTTGATCAGGCAGCCTCTATAAATCATTCTTCTTTATTTATTCTCTTGTGAAAGGCATCACAAGCGAAAATTATTTCTTTAAGTTATGCTTATGGATCAGTGAGGTTTCGGTCGGATCGCGAGGTTTGTCGTTATAAGTCTGTCTGTCTGTGAGTCTGTATGTCTCATCGTAGCGCTCGAACGGATGGACGGCATAGACCAATTTCGATGCAGGTTTTTTTTTACGTGAAAGCAACTTCCCTTGCGTTGGTTCTTAACCATGTTTGGTTTTAATCGGTTCAGTTGTGTATTAGTAGGTAATAACGCTTCGAATTAGGGGGTTGGTAATTTACCTTACAAATAATAGATGGCGTTACGATATCAATATATGTATTAAGTAGTTCCGTTACTTATTACTAGATGGTGCCGTCGGGGATATTTTTAATTTGCCTGTAAAAAATAAACTAGTTACTTAAAAATTTATAAAAAATACATACTTCTAACCGATTAGGTACATAATACCTACTTTACCAAAATGTTCAATTTCCCAAAATGACCTCTTCGAAGACAAACGGTCACCCAGGCTTGTAAAAGACCTTAAGAAATGGAGAAGAAAGTCTAACCCTCCTGTGGTGATCAGTCTCACTGTACTTAGTAATTTTCCTTTCCTTTGAATGTGTGCACCAAGTCTAAAGTATGTATGTATTACCTAATGTTATATACTCGTAGGTTCGTTCGCAAGCTATTGATCGTCGTATTTTTAGGCGTGACTCTACTAGGAGGGGTCGAAGCGGTCGACCTGGGTCATCCGGCACTATTCACCTATTCAAAACTATAGGGACTACCACCCACAACTCCTACACAGTCTAGGTAATCGGTTCTCTATTTGTTCTCATAAAATAATACTTCATAATATCACTTCACATAATATATTATATTTCCATATATTTTTTAGACTTTTTTCAATTAACCTATACTGTCCCACTGCTGGAAAAATTTTGTTTGTTTGTTAAATCTTTTTTGTACCTACATAAACACAAGACACAAAAATACAAATTATTAGAAGTAGAAAACAGTACAAAGGCGGACTTATACCAAATAGGGATCTTTTCCAGTCAACCTTGCCATTGATGAGATAAATTTATCCCACTACTACCATTGATTATACAAATGGTACCGATGTGTCCCATTAGAACCATTTCACAAACAATTTGATATAATGAAGATAACATTCACCCATTCACACATCCACACACACACACACACACAACCACACAATGGCATTGCCAATAATCACCACGCTGAGCACTTTGCACAGAGGATACTGCTGCCCGATCTGTTCTGTTCCATGGTACGTACTTCTTTTAGTTTTAGTCATCTCTTACGAAGTTACGACGTCCAGAGAGGACAGGGGTTATGTTATGACACTTATGACAAATCATCTTCTACTTTGCAGTCCTTACCCAGCTAGTTATAGTTATGTCACAACACTAGGTTCAATAGAAAACTATTGATCGGCGTATTTTAGGTGTGAGTGCTTGTCTAGCGGCGCGGCGGGTCGAATGGAGTCGACTTGGGTCATCCGATATACTTACTTCCACTACATCTATCATGGACTTCTGAAACTATTATTAAAAATACATAGATATATTTTGCAGCTTTTATTATTTACTAGCCGTAGCCCGCGACTTAATTCGCGTGGACTACATGGCTCAGGAAAATGCTCATAAGGCTGAACAACTTTTGATTAAGCGTCATTTTTATATTTCTTATAGTTTACGGATTACTTTAAACATTTTTCACTGACTGTACTGTTTTGGCTTGAACAATAGATATTTTTTTAAATAATTTGTGGTCCTACTCGATGGAAGAAAAATATTAAAATTTTTGTTTCCGGCGACTGGGACCGCGGTCCGAGTTAAGTGCGGTGCCAATTGACGGCATCCTCCAAATTTTCACCTTTTTTATGGCTTCGTAGTAAACAAGCAACCCTTGTTATTTCGCATTATCTGTCTGTCTGTCCGCGATTCTAGACAGACACTATAAGTAAGTACTAGAAAGCTATAATTTGGCATGGGTGTGAATATTCATCATTATCATCTTCAAAAGGTCTTTTTGTTCTCATTGCAGGAGCACGACCCTCTCTGTGTCTACTACCAGAACCAGAGCCATACTTCGCCAGAGCAGCCAGAGAGTTTGGTTTACAAACTCCACGCTGGCCAGACGTGTTGGAAAGGTGTCATTGACGTTTTTATAAGCTTTGTTTAGCTTGTATTTTCTAAGTCGCTTTCTACGACATCCACGGAAGGACATGGAGTCGCCCTATTCTACCCTGCTGAAAACCATTTGGTTTATACATATAATAGTCATAGCGAGAAAATCGTAAAATAAAATTATGTTTTTTTTTGGATAGCATTTTAGTAATTTTTTTCTCGACTAGCCTATCTTGTTAAATGAACACCAAATTGCAAATCTTTGTTTAAGTGTCCCCCCTTTAACTACTAAACGGTTGTATGTGTATAGATAGACACGAGAGAGAGAAATTTACGGCGGTAATAGTTTACTTAATTATTTTAACTTTATTTACTAAGAACATAGTTCAAAAGGCGGACTTGATGCTAAAAGCATTCTCTACCATATATAAAATGTGGAAGCGACATAGGTACCCGCAATAAATCAAACCACGGGCTTTTCTATTGGCCAAGTGCGTGTCGGGCCACGCTCAGTGTAGGGTTCCGTAGTTGCGAATGCCAACTTTGAGTTCTTGCCACTAAAAACGTCTATAAACTAATATCTATTGAATTTGTATGAAAATGTCTTTTTTCAAATACCTTTTATAAGTTGATCGCCTATAACTTTTTAATTTGTATACCCTACTTGGCTCTGATAGTTTTCCTTCAAACTACATTATATATACTATAATTGTGATTTTTTTCACGTGGCCATATATAACCGTTTAGCAGATAGAGGGGGGGAGGACACCTGACTCGAACAAAAATTTGAACTTTAAACCCAAATATTTCAGAAACGGATCCCTAAATTGGAAAATGGTGTTCACAAGCTAACAATATTTTTGAAAGACCTATTCAACGACACCACACTCAATGTGTTTGTCGAGAAAAAAAATATTGACTACGTCTTTACTTGTATGGCAGCTACCCTGAAAAAAATATTTTTCCATATTTTGTTTTACGACTTTTTCGCCATAATAATATACATATCCATGCCAAATTACAGCTTTCTAGTACTTATAGTTTCTCTGTAGGACCGCGGACGGACAGACAGACAGACAGACAGACCGACAGACAGACATGGCGAAACTATAAGGGTTCCTTGTTTACTACGGAACCCTAAAAATGGCCTTTGCCTTATATAAGGTCTAACAAAATATACTGAAACTATTTTAATTGTGATTTAGTCCGTGATACTGATCAACTTTCCCAAGGAACACGTATCGAAAAATGAAATTTAATTTTTGCCTCCCATACAAGTTGATCGATCCGCTGATCCAAGTTTGTATGGAAAGCCAAAAATTCATGTTCATATTTCGACATATTATGTACCTTGGGGAAAGTGGTTCTCAGAACAGTTCCTCTATATTTGTATTTATTATAAACTGAAGTGTGTTTGTATACTATTTTTTATCTTTAAAACCTTTTTCCCAGCAGTGGGACAATACAGGTTATTGAAAAAAAAGATGACTATCAAGTCTTAGGTATTCCTAATAGGGCAGACAGAGAAGGCCACTTTTAGCGTGATTATCGGACGAGAAAGTTGTAAAAGGAATCAAAATAGTGATAGGGATCGCTAGTAGTTTTTAGCCCCTTACTAAAATAATATTTTAAAAAGAAATAACCTTTAATAAGAGATATATTTATCCTACAATAAATAATTTTTTTGACTTACTTTGACTTTGGATCAGCCGCGTCGACTATTATGAGTCTATCAACATGATTCACATTTTCGCCCATTCCCTTGATCGGCTTTTCTATCTGCGCAGGAACAGAAGCGGCTGGTGCATTCTAAGTATTCATCAGCCGCTTTCTTTTCTCCCAGACCAGCGTCGAAGAATGGTTTTAGAAGAGACTTAAAGGACCTGTCGTTCCTCAAGTAAAGTGTCTTTTATTTAGCTAATTTGGTCCCATCATCATCATCATCATCATCAGATCTATTTGTCTCCACTGCAGGAGCACGACCCTCTCTGCACTACCAGAGCCATACTTGGCCAGAGCAGCCAGATGACTTGGCCTACATCCTCGCTGGCCAGACGGGTTGGAGACGTCTCATTGATATGTATAAGCTTTGTTTAGCTTGTATTTCCTAAGTCGCCTTCTACGACATCCACGGGAGGACTTGGAGTGGTCCTATTCTACTCTGCCGGAAACCACACGGTACTCTGAAACCCATTTGGTTCCATAGTTTGGCAAAAGCCTCCCCGTTTTTGTTTAAGTATAGTTTTAGTTAAGTTTTAAGTTTCGTTTAAGTAAACAAATACCTATACTTTTTTACTTCTAAGAAGTCTGTAGTAACAGACTTCAATTCAATTCGGCATGCGGATTTATTTTTCGTTAGTATTTATCTAATATAAAATTAGTTAGTAATTATTTAAATAAAGATTGATTTGTTTAGTAGTTTTTTGATACGAGTAGGTAATGTCAGTTTGTATAACAAAGTCAGTATTTTAATTCAACCACGACTAATTAGAATTGTTCCACTAATACGCTCAATTGTGATAATGTGATACTGATATGTCACAGATATATTAAGCTAACAGAACAGGGCAATTATGGTTTGTTTATACTACATTATCGCTATCACCATCCATTGTATGTAAACAAGTAAATGTAACCATATCATCTGCCTACGCATATATAAGGTTTGACAAAATATACTGGGTGAATTCGCAGTCCATGATAATGAACAACTTCCCCAAAGGAATAAATAAAATAAATAAATAAAATTATCAAAACAAATATTTTTACAAATATTTTGCTTTCAGCACACATTCATATTTACTTAACATATAGGTATCCTATTTACATACTTAACAGACACACGCACTTACACTATTTACACCACAAACCACATTCGCCCGTGAGTCACATCACATAAGGTCCATTGAAAACCAGCGTCGCAGTCACATTGTGACCGCGGCACATGCTGAATGGATCTTTTTGCCAAAAAGCCACACCACGTCATGACAATGTTGCACAAAATGTACGAGGAGAAGAAAAATGATGAAATTTCATTCTTATTGTTAGATGTATTTTATTTTTTGTATTGAGTGTGTGGTATTTTTTAGGCAATAAAGTAAATTCTATTCTATTCTATTCTATTTTGCTCTTCCAAACAAACTCAGATCAGCTAATTGGTCAACTTGTAGGCCAAAAATTACTTTTCATATTTTGATTTATGTTCCTTGGGGAAAGTTGTTCAGTTTCGTGGACTGAATTCACCCTTAAAATAGTTTCAGTAAATATTGTTAGACCTTATATATCCAAATATGGACAATATATGTATGTCGGCCTCCCAGTCTTCTCGTAATATACAACTAATACCACTCAACCAATAAGCTAATAAAAGTTTTTAAGGAAACCAAAAAAAATTTTTTTAATAACTTTATTATTATTTCCATTCATGTTTCTGGGGAAAATTGTTTTGTTTATTTAGCATCCTGGACTGCAATTTTAGTAAATATTTTGTTAGATCTATTAAGGTTTATAAAATGAGTAATCCTCAACAGATAGCATGATCAGCGCCAGAGCATGGTTTTATAAAAATTCCGTAGTAAACATCCTACTAATATTATAAACGCGAAAGTTTGTAAGTATGGATGGATGTTTGTTACTCTTTCACGTAAAAACTACGGATTTTAATGAAACTTTACAATAACATAGGTACCTAGCATAGACATCAGAATAACACATAGGCTACAATTTATAAAGATATTGAGTGATCCTGCGCAGACGAAGTCGCGGGCACCACCAAATGATAAAATAACTTTTCGTGGACATTCCATCAACTGATTGTTCAGATTACAGGGAGATTAGCATTTTTAATTATAATAAAATGGACTGATGCATATCAGATCAGAAACCTAAAGGATATTTAAAAAAAATATATTTGATGGAGCTTCTGAACAACCTAACAGGACAAGCTACTTGTTTGACACGAACTTTTTGAAAAGAAACATGCGTAGAAGATTACAAAAAACATTTCTGCAACTAAAATGACCACATTTAGCTCATTTGATTCCTGATATTTGTATAACTTGAAATGTGGGAAATTAATTATTAGATTACATTACAATACAAATAGGTAAGCACTAGAAATTTCAGAACGTTTATAGTAACTGGAATAGTAGGTACCATGGAACGACTCGTCAGCTGCCAGTTATCGATCAGACCATTTGACCTTCGCATTGCGAGCACGTGGCCATCTTTCACGTTTTAATCCATACAAACGTGCAGTATACATACCACTGGAGACAACACACATAAACCAACGATAAGCGAGTGAATACGCAGAAAGTCTCGCATGTGTGCGTTTTGTTTTGACGCATTACGCACACAGCGACAGTTAAACGTATACGTTGTAAACAACACTACATGGATAGATTTGTTTTACCCAGCGGATGACGTATGAGGGGGAAGGAATATGCGCGCGGGGAGAGGGGTACAGCAGAATGGATGGTCTATATCAGGACGCGCGGAGGCAGAGGAAACCAGTTTGTTTCTAGAAGTAAACAAATACAGACCTCCCCAGAGGACATCAAAGTTCGCCGCCCGGCTTCAAGCCAAGACATGGGTACGTTCACCTCTCTTACTAGCATGTTCGTCATCACCTCGTCATCACAGTGCGATTTTGGTCTCATCAATCACCTCATCATGATCTAGGTCACTTGAGGCTATTATTAAACCAGTGTATCTATCTGGTCTTTTACTATCATTTCTTCCATCCTGATATTGATTCAGTTGATTTGAGTACAGTGGAGCCAACATCCATCGCTGCACAATAAGTTTAAAAAGTCCCCTTTCCAAAAATTCATAATGGTGAGTGTTTTTGCTTAGCTTTTAAGTTATAGTATTTTTTATACTAAGCTTGGTTAGTCTACGATTTTTATATATTTTTCTTGATCTACCATTCGATATTTGGTTAGAAAATTTGTATATGAGGAATTAACTATTTTGTCGCATATTTTTGGATGAACATAATCGGTATCATGGGCAAAATTTGCATAATTTAAAACAAAAACCTGGAAATATAATGGGTGTAATTTATTAGGAAACAATTTCGAAAAACTGCATAGATTGAGGATAAAGTTTACGGGAAAATTCTAAACTGCGTACATGAATCGATCCAGTCAATGATTTGTTCATGAAGGTCTGTTTTATTTTGCGTCGATGTGACCCATTATTTATATTTATTTATTTTATCTCAAAGTGATAATGATAACAATCGAGGACGCTCCAGCCAGAGCGATACCACGATGTCAGTCAACATTATTTACAATCAATCAAAATAAGATCTTTTCTCAAAATTAGACGTTTAGATTGATTTGGAAAACTCTTGGAAAACTTTTGTTAAAAAGGGGATATTTGTCAGATGATCCCATAGAAATTTTATCAAAATCGGTTGGATAGTTGGTAGTCGGATTTTAGAATTGAAAAATGATTACACAACGTAATATGCCTAAAGGTCATTGCCGGTATGGACGGTATGCGTCATAGCGACATCGCGTGACACACTTTGCTTACTTAGCAAATTGATCTCAATTCTAAGCTGGCTATAATGGATATTGTTTGCTACAGATTTCTGGTTTGCCATTGTAAGAAATTGATCATTTGGTCAGAAATAATAATACATGGAATCTACAGGTTAATTTTCCAAAACTAAAAACAGACTTCCTTCCTAACACAACCGAATTTAATAAAATTTCTATGGGACCAGCTGACAAGTATACCCTTTCAAACAAAAAAAGAATTTTCCAAATCAGTCAAGGTGTCTTCGAATCATCGGTGATGACCTATCCTTTTCGGCAGTCAGTTACAAATACTTAGTACTAGTAGTTAAGCTTTCAAATCTTAATAATGGTTTCAGTCAAATACATATCTAAATCATATATAAACCACTTTCGCATAGTTAACAATAAGTTCATGCGTCATACATAACATAATACTTATACATCGCGTGGTGTTAGTAACACTTTAGATAATTGGTTTTGCAGACAATGGTAATTGCCCTGCTAGTAATTGTTTCTCAAATTGACAATTTTGTTGAAGCATTTTATGTTAGTATTACAATAAAAAATATTTGTTGTTTAAAATCGGATTACTTCAACAAGCCAACGATTTAACTTAAGTATGGCATGTTAAGGTATACCATTTGTACGAATTCATTATTACTTCACCTAATACGTCAGAGTTAGGGCCATAAGACCCAAGGCAAATTATGACGAGCTTGAAGATGGGAAAAGGCCATCAAACTTTACTAATGGATTGCTAGCAGCTTTTAAGATTTGCTTGGGAAGAGAAACTGATTGTAAGTTATTTCTTTTCTTCCAAGCCCGCATAGATAATTTCCCTATTTAGGTTCTAAATATTTGAAGTATTGCCAAACTATCAGACATCGTAAATCATTACATCCAAAAGATGCTAAAAATAATGCGTTGGAATATGGTAATGACGCACATGCTCTTCATATCTGGATCCACGCCAGATTTATGCCTGCGTTAGTGAATTTGATACAGGCAAATATTGACCAAATCCCGAAATAATTTTGAGTCATCTGAATTTCTGTCGGTATTCGAATCTTTGATATCTAGCCTATTATTTGATGGCTTATCGTCATTATCATCAATAATGTCATCATTAATAATGATGACATCAACCATCTCGTGCTGACAATGCAATTGATTTTTTTTTATTTCTATTGCAGAAACGTTAAATATAAAACCGTTAAGTGAGGAACAGTGGTCTCCAGAGACGCCGAACGGCTTGGAGGCCACTGGGCTCGAAGGACCGCCTGCGCCAGCCGACATGGCTTCGACTTCGAGCGAAGAGCGCGCCATGCGCCGCGTCGTTGGCCGCTGGGGTACCGAGTGGTTGAGCTGACTCGGCTCGGTTTCTAAGCCCGCTGGCCTCCAATGGCCAGCCGACCACCCCCTGCCGCCGCCACGGTGGGGGGCCCCTCGCCCGGCTCTGCACCTGTCCCTACAAAAGTATGAGGATCTGGTCGCTAAAGCCGAGGCGCTGTTGAGCCGACTCGTTGTTCACGAAAACTACGACTCTGTCAACAACTTCCTGACGCTCTATGACTCGTACATGGCGTCGCCCGACGACAATCTGCATGGATTCTACCAGAAATATACTCCTCCAATCCGCCCGCGCAAGAACACCTGCGTCGGCTTGGGTATGGAAGTCATGAAGAAGCTCAAAGTATTGGAGGCGGATTTCCCTGGTATTACTAAGTCGATGATGCTCGTGTCGTGTGATGAGAACATTCAAGATCTGATGGACTACGCGACGTCCAGCCCAGGGCCGCAAGGATTCCTGATCGAGACGGAGAAGGACCACGTCATGGTTGCGATCCACGTGAAGATCGGCGACAGGGCTGGTGTCTTTCTGTCGGACCTGGGGTACCACATCTCACGAGTCGTCACCGTGATGGCTGATCGTTGCTACCCTCATACTGGTAAGTTCATAAGCATAAGTTATAGTAGGTAAATAACATAATTGCTTCATTAAAGATCTTTATATCGCAGTATTTGTTTACATCACTTCTACCTAGATAACAGGCTGATAAGAGCGAATCTGATTGCAGCTCTAAAGCTCTTAATTCTCCATGATAAGATTTGCTGCCATCCGGCGGCGGTGTCTAAAGATTTTCTTTAATTTCCATAGATAAAGGCCTTGTTCTAACAAAACCTGCTTTTGCTCTTTTCCAGGTTGGTTCACCCAATCCGACCAGCCACATTGCCGCAAGGAGTACAACTACCAGTTCAACCTTCACAACAGCAACTACATCGAGTGGCACGAGAGGGAGACCAGGGGGAAGGTGGTGAAGGAGCGACTGTCTCTGGTCTACGTCGCGAAGGCGTATCTGTCAGCCGTCAGCGTCACGGAGAAGAGGAATCTGGTTTGGGATTTGAGGTAAATAACATTGAACTTAGCACTACAGATAACCATATACGGAGTACCTATAACGGACTCAACTTGTGCAATAAACCTAGAACTTCATATAAATATCTATAAAAAATAAATAAAATTTGATTACGCTGGGAATCCCTACTTAGCCTGTCGAGAAACAATGACCGTGTGATTACACTGCACAGATTTTTTCCATAAGCCTCGAGCATTACCGTTAAATTAAGTATCACCTGTTACAAAGAGAAATAGCTCAGTATTTTGGTATATCTGTAGAAAGAACTGATTAACGTCTTGCACGAATCATGGCTTGAGACAAAAGAAATAATACATTGGACAATGACTTTTATACCTACCAAAATCAATAATAGTGTTTTTTGATTCACTAAAGAAAATTGTTTGGTCTTTTGCAGGAGTTTATTGGCCAGGGACCCCAAGGGCAACTTGACTGCGGGTATCTACTTCCCTCTGAAGCCTAAAACGGAGGAGTTCACCATCTTCTTCGACAGCAACTCCGGCAAGCAGAGGAAGAAGCTTAAATTCGAGACCTTCTTGGAGCTTCAAAAGGTAAATATTAACATCATAATGTCTTGAGTCAGAATAAATAAAATGATTAGGAATATATGTTCTTAGTTAAAATTATACAAAAGGGCGTATCGAAAAGAATTGATTGATTTCTATAAAAACCATTAGTCACTTGTTGAGAACAATGGCTGGCTTTGGATAGATTATGAATGAGAACCTGATTTAATTAGTTAAACATCACATATCACGCCGTTACCACAAATTAGTAAAGAAATATTTTTGACAAAGTAGACACCAATCCAACCTAAATTACGAGAATGGATGCATATCAAGCAAAATATATTTCTCTCTTGTATCCGATATTATAGAAGGTGGCATAGGTTAGACCAAATCTATGTGTCTGTATGAAATGCACGCTACTACTGCCTAAAATAGGCTTCTTTCAATGGATGCCATCTTCCGTGTGGTTTCCGGCAGAGTAGATAAGGGCCACTCCAAGTCCTTCCGTGGATGTCGTAGAAGGCAACTTAGGAAATACAAGCTAAACAAAGCTTATAAAACATCAATAAGCCCTCTCCAATCCGTCTGGCCAGCGAGGAGAGTGTAGGCCAAGTCCTCTGGCTGCTCTGGCCAAGTATGGTTCAGGTAGTACAGAGAGGGTCGTGCTCCTGCAGTGGAGACAAAAAGACCTCATGATGATGATAAATGGATGCCATAACCCTTACACATTTTGTTTTATCTCCAGATCCCAGACCCCGTGGTTGATGAAGTTGAGCAATGTAACGACCAGCTCCGTCTGCGCGATGGCGAGCTGCTGTCCATCCTGAAGCGACTCGCCCACATCATGGCGGACGAGGAGTACATGGCCGAGCTCCTCGACGTCAACAGCAAGATCGTCCAGCTTTCTGCTGGTAACTAAGCAGCCAGCTACAGCGAACCACAGCCAGCCATAGCCAACATAAGCAAAAATCTGTCCATCTTAAAATATCTCTCAAAGGATGTCATAGAGAAAATACAGAAAACGATTGTAGAACAAGTGAAACATCATCATAAGAAACGAAAAACTTTTGTTTTTAAATATATTACAGTAGTATAGCCTACTACAGATTACATAGTTATAAAGCAATCAATGAAGTATTCCTACATAATTAATATCTTATGTAGAGTTGGGTCAAAATTCTGCTTGCTAGTCATTGCTGTTGCTGATAAAAACATTTTTACTAACTTCTTGGCACTGGACACACCATCGTCTATCTTTCTGATAACAACAACTGTAGTTACATTAACAACGCCAGAATTGAAGTCAGGAAGATTTCTAACTTTAGATCTATTGTATACTTATTCTTGCATTGTATGATTCAAACCAATTTTTATCGTATTACTTTTAATCTTGCATTTTTCATTTGCAATTTTTGTATTATCATCTTTATCAGCAGTATTTCATTGTCAGTTAGTTTCTCGTTTATATTTACCTATTTTTGTATTACATGGGTCGTTATTTCATTTTCTCTTAATGCACTATTTGTATTACCATCTTTATCAGCAGTAGTTAATTTATTTAGTTTCCTATTTATGCTTACTATTGTAGTTATGGGTTCACATTGTATTACTTACTTCAGTAGTGTAGTCGTGTAGTCATATCGAAACTAGAACGAGATATCGGCTCAGCAGGGAAATAAAAAAATTAGATGAATCTTGTAGTTTTATTTTAAAATATAAACACAATCTAATAATTTTATTTGGTAGGATTTTAAAATTACTGAACGCATTTATTTCTTCAGAATACTGGCTAACACAACTAAAGGTATTTATTTTGGTGATACCATTGCTAAAAAGTTTATGAAAAAATAAACATCTAGACCTAAACCACAGAATGAATAATAGCCTAAACCATAAATTATTGCAACGGTAGTAAAATACATAAAATAAAAGCTGTCTCCATGGTCCAGGGGTCAAGGCCTTGTGACTTGGAGGTCGTGGGTTGACCTGGGTGATCGAAAATCCACTGAAAAGCATACTTTGTGAAAAGTTGTTTCACAAAGTGTGTTAGGATATTGCTATAAGTTGGCTTAAATCACTTAATTATCCAAAAAGAAATATGATTCCGTGTTTCGGCGTTGCCACAGTCATCACTGTGGGTCCTAAACGCCATCCTGTGTTTGCTCAAATTTATCCAAGGATAAATAAGGTTCTGGTCTACCTTTTGGGTTGCGGAGTTCAGACGGCAGTCGTTCTATGTAAAAACCAGTAACATCGTCAAACCACCTAGATTAGGTAAGGGATCCCGGGCTCTAAAGGGTCACCGCTGAGGATGCAACCAGGTATACGCTCGGATAATGATAATGGCAGTAAAGTACGAATAAACTAACACTCGGTCTAAACGAAGTTACAAAGATTGTAGCCCCTTAAAAACCCCGAAAAAAGAGGCGGAAAAATCTTACACTTTTTCGTCTAGCCCCCAAACGCCAAGTCCGTACCGTCCGAAAAGGAACTTCGTTCTGAACCGGTTGTGAGTTTCATTATCAATATAGCAATGTACACATACTCTAAAACTGGAAATTAGCCAAAGCGACATCTAGTATCATCTCTAAAATACAGTAAAAATCGATAAACGCAACAATCATGCGAAGTATAACCCTGCTACTTGTGCTACTGAGAATAGTGACTACTTGTAAATGATTACAGATATACACAGATGGCGCTAGCAAAGCTTGTAAGATATAAAGATATTACATGATAGTACGCGTCTTTACAATCACGGGGCAGACATAATTAATGTCGTGTTCATGGTGTTTGGAAAAGGGAATCTAATTTGAAACAGAAATAGCTAAACGCAGTGGCCGCTTCCAATCAGTCGTTTCAGAAATCTTTAGGGACGCCTATGTCCAGTCGTGGACTTCCCGTACCTGATATGACAGATCTACTTGACTCTTTCTTACAGCTTTCTTATATCACATAGCGTGAGTGTGATAGTGGCAAGATGAGTGGCAGAGAATATTAAATTCTAAGACCCGGGCGCAGAACCAGCCCTCAAAAGTGGTTGTGGGCACAGCCACCTAAAAATCGGCCAAGTGCGAGTCGGAGTATGAACTCACTTATGAACAATTACGGACTTCTATTTTTAATGATTTTTTAATTTAATTCCTATGCTGGTCTGGGAGAAAATAAAAAACTTAGAATGTACCAGCTGCTTCTCTTCCCGCGCAGATCGTAAAAGCCGATCGAGGGAATGGGCAAAAATGCGAATCATTTTAACAGGCGATGCGGCTAGCAACCCGTCACTGTATTGATTGCTTTTCCATCTTCTCGCCCACCATGACGCTAAAAGTGGCTTTTGAGTCTTGCGGCCCTAGGCTCTGCATAGAGCCGCAAGACCCAAAATGCTCTGTCTGCCCCATTAGGAATAAAGACGTGATAGTATGTATGTATGTAATTTAATTTAATTTTTTTTTAATCTTCCTATGATAACATTGATTACAAACTAAATTAATCTTATACCTTTAAACGAGCAATTCTTGTATGTATGTATATATATTTATTTATACATTTCTGTGATCTCGAAAACGGCTCTAACGATTTCGCTGAAAATTTTTAGCGTATTTATAAATATACATAAAATTATTAGCGTATTTCTTTAAAATATATAATAGATATACGTTAATATATGGGGAAAAGAACATATCTGTAATATCAAATAAATATGTGAGTAATACTCGCATATCCATAGTAAAGATCTTGGAATCTGTAACATAACTGTAATACGCATGATGACAGTCACTAAGAATCACTGAAACTACGATTTAAAATAATTTTACAGGTTAATTAGATTCTAAAGTTATCATTTATTTCTAAATTATTTATGCGATCATGTTTATTTACATTAGGATTCATGACTGTTACACAAAAAAATCTAAATAATGTATGCAAACAAACACTTTACTTGAGAGTTGTCAAGTATTTACGAAAGCGTGACGTCATAGATAGACGCCATTACTATTCTGGCGTTTTCGTGCGAAATTCAAATTGTATTTTTAAAAGGTCATTTATTCTTTAATAAACTTATTAATTGCAAAAATAAGACTTATTTTGTATAAAGCAGACGCTTATAAACACCATAAAGTCGTTTTTCAAAATCAGCAAGTAACTACGGATATGTCTCAAAATTTATTGACTGGTACAAATATAACAGACCTACACTACAATACCCATGTGTGAGATTTGTCCGTATATTTATTTATTTACCTACCTATTTTCTGAAGCCTAATTGAGTTAACAAATCGGCGCACTTTGTTTTTCATCTTAACTTCGCAAACTAGAACGTCACGACTCACGAGTCATTATCACCTGTTCACACCAGAACAATGGTTCATCAATTACAATACTTGGGTGACCGAGCTTCGCTCAAAGACAATCAAAAGGAAAACGAGGCTCTCTAATAGTGAGGCAGATCAATTTATTTTAGTTATATACTTCATAAAAAAATAAGTATGACTCTGGCAGTACAGAGAGGGTCGCGCTCCTGCAGTGGAGACAAAAAGACTTGATGATAATTATTTAAACTTACAGAAATAAATAAACTGCGTAGACCTACCGTGCCGTGACTCATACCATGGAAAACGAGGTTCTCTAGAAATAAAACCTAGCTAGATCGATTTTTCAGCTGCACGACACGACACGACACAGCGACATTGCTTTGAATAAATACTGAGTTTCATAAAAATAGTTAAGCTGATTCGGAATTCGCAGTACGATAAAAATAATAAACAAGGAACTCTTGAGTACAACACTTTCCAATTTAAAGGCATTAGTAAAAAACTTTATTCGGAAAGTTTTCAACCCTATCGAATAAAGTTTTTTTTTTCTATTGGGAATACAATTCGCAAATTCCCAACAACTGACATACCTTTTTTTCTAAACGTCAAAATAGGCATTTTCTATGAGATTTGTATGAAATACAGTCTTATGACGTCATAGTTTCTTAGAGTCAAATAGGGCTCTTAATATCAGTTTTCTGCAATAATAAATCAAAAAATCACTTCGAAAATAGATATGGTCAATGAAATTAGTTTGTTACGTTTTATTTTCTTAACAGTAGGTACCAACTAATTTATTTTTGACCTAGGAAACTTTAAGGAAGTTTCCTGTGTCAAAAATAAACTTTACTATTTTCCAATAAATCAAAACAAATATTTTTTAATGAGATTTGTATGATTACAGGCTAATAACTCATAGTTTCTTGAAG
The DNA here is from genome assembly GCA_963555685.1 of Acrobasis consociella. Taxonomy (NCBI): domain Eukaryota; kingdom Metazoa; phylum Arthropoda; class Insecta; order Lepidoptera; family Pyralidae; genus Acrobasis; species Acrobasis consociella. The sequence goes on from OY743121.1 coordinate 3,268,206, forward strand.
TCGAATAGCGCTCTATATGTATGTATATCAGTTTTTCTGCAATAATAAATCTTAAATCACTTCGAAAATGGATATGAATATGATCAATGATAAATGATATTATTTTGAGACGCTTTATTTTCACAGTACCAAAAAATTTCTTTTTGACCCAGGAAAGTACTCAACTCATTAAAACAAATAGAAATAAAAACAGAAACAGCGAAAGAAGCCGTAGACATTAGCTATCTTCTCACTTTATCAATCCAACACAAAAACAATGAAGACGAATGACGCAATTCATCGATATTTTCAATAATAAACACAACTGATTGCTCTATTGTAAATTATATCGTCGAATTTATTTATGACCATATGTCATGGTTTTGATATTATTATGTTACTTATTTTATTATCGATTGACGTAAAAATGATTTGTATCACCTGTACTGGATAGAATGTGCCCGAAGAAAAGATATTTCTCTATACGTAAACTGGTTGAAGGTTGGTTAAATATCAATTTTCAGCTACTGGCTGAATTAATTACAGCAAATAAAAAAAAAATTCTAAGTCTATGATTTTTCCAATGCTCATAATTCTAGATGTGTAAATAAACTATGTATAAGTATCATGAATTAACGTTTACTCATGTAGAGCTAATAGTTTATAACATGGAAATAGGTTAATTATTAAATAAACGGCCTCTACGGAGCCTCTACGACACCGCTACGAGGGGCTACGTTGGAATTTATCGTTTTTACAATAAAATATTCCATATCAAAAAGCTTTCAACAACAAACACTTTTACGAAACAAAGTGATAAGTACATGAAACCGGGTCTAGTGCTGCCATTTGAAAGGAAACGGAGATATCATTCAAAATTATGTCTTGATCGCCACTAGATTTTGTGATTTTTTGTGAGTTACTGTTTATAGTTCAAAGTGAGAACATGAAGAGCGAAAAGAAATAGCGAATAATTTTATATTAGCTAATATATACTTGCGTCTTGTCAACTTGTTTTGAGAGCGGGGACTAGAAGTCCCCGCTCACTACACAAGTATTCTTTACTGAACAGAACTCCTCGATCGCAATTCAGCTTGTAATAATACTGTTCCTGAATAAACAATTTTGAATTTTTTGAATTTGAATATTTTCTACACACATTTGCGAAAAACGGCCACTTTTAGCTAATGTGCGAAGGAAAGCTTCACGTTCTCACTATAATCAGTACAACCGTAATAATAAACAGCAGTTTATAAAATAGTATGTAGTTTTAGTTAATAGTTATAGTAGTTCGTAACATAGAAATAGATTCGGAAAAATCTTTTTTGTTTGAAAGGGCATACGTGTCAGGTGGTGCCATAGAAATTTTATCAAAGTCGATTGTGTAGTTCAAGGGTGACGTCGGTTTTTAGTTCTCAAAAGTTATATAAAAGGGTGGTAAATGCTCAGACTCAGCAGTATCAACCAGTAATGATTTAGACAAAAAAAAAACAACAATCCATTTTGCAAGTAACTATAATAACAGTCCGTCTAAAAATAATAAAAACAATTCTAATGTATAGAAAACAAAAATAAATCTAACAATATCTCATTACATTAAAGCTTCATGTTCAGGGACCGGATTAGCGGATAATTTTTAAAACCCCTTTAAGCGGTCATCCTTACGATAGGCTTCACCTTACGTCTATGTTATCCTGTAAAAAGCTTATCCAGCGAAAGGCTTACCGTATCCCCAAAAGGGGAACCCTATCCTTAAAACGTTTACCAAATCATTGAAAAGGTTTTTTTTCCGCTTTATTGATAGGGTTTTTCCCCCCACCTTCCACCGCGCCCAGGGATAGCGCTTCTTAAAGTTAGCCTATGAGATAGGGTTACCCTATGAGAAATGATTTTTGTAAAGGTAACGTAACGTGCATGCTTTAACAAATTATTTCAAGGAAAACACTTTTACCGGCTTTCCACATGATACAGTTAGTTGATCAAAAGGGTTACCTAGCGATAGGGGTTTTTTATACAATAAAAATATTCAAGCCTATCAATTAGCCGCGATTAGGGAAAGCGCTTCCTGTCCCTGTTCATGTTGCTTCAGTAAACGTGATCCAAATTGTGTTCGCCTTGAAGAAAACAATGTTTACCTAATTTCGTTAGGGATTCCCAAGAGACTGGGAATTTGGTTAAGTAACTAATAGCATGGAAATTTAATTGGTTCCATCGGACTAAACGCAAAGTAACTACTTAGTCTCAGTAAGTGTTTTGTGCCTTTATAAATTTGTCTTTAGTTAGGTTTTGTTTCTCGTGTGTGTAAGTGGCCAACACTGGTGTCAGATTTTTAGGGTGCCTAAAGGCATCTGACAGCAGCGGGGACCAACGGCTTATACGTGCGAACCGAAGCACTTGTGGTCACCCATCCAAGTGCGGATCACGTCCGGTGTCGCTTTACTTGCGAAAGCGCTAGCAATGTGCACTCCCGCCGGGCCACCGAGCTCCTCTATCATCATCATAATCATCAGGTCTTGTTGTCTCCACTGCAGGAGCACGACCCTCTCTGTACTACCAGAGCCATACTTGGCCAGAGTAGCCTGAGGACTTGGCCTATATTTTTTTAAATCAAATTTTAGCCTTTACACGCTATTACAAATGTTCTATCGGAATGGTTTCTTATTTCTAAGGAAAACAACATCCGCATAAGTTCTCCTTTTTAACCGACTTCTAAAAAAGGAGGCGGTTACCAATTTGTCACTATCTTATAATTTTTTTTCATGTATTTTCACCGATTATTCGAAGGCGCCTGGACCGATTTCGAAAATTATTTTTTTGTTTTAAAGGGAATACTAGTCAGGTCGTCCCATAGAAATTTTATCATAATCGGTCGTGTAGTTTAAGGGTGAAGTCGGGTTTTGGTTTTGAACAATATGTTTATTTTAGTTGTTTGTTTCTTAACATCTGTTCATACCTACGTCGTTACGTTACGTTTATAAACGTTCGTATCTGACTGCTGCTACATTGACTTTTATTATAGTCAATATCTCGTAGATTCTTAATAATGAAGTTTTAAAAGAATACAACATTGACATACGCTCGCCTTTTATTTAATCTATAATACTCTGTTTAATAACTTGCCGTCATTAACCGACTTCAAAAAAGCAGGAGGCTTTCAATTCGAATGTATGGTTTTATTTTTTTTGTATGTATGTTCGATATGGATAGAGAGGAGAAGGGGAGGCCTTTGCCCAGCAGTGGGACACAACATAAGGCTAATAAAAAAAATGTATGTTCGAGATATCTTTATCAACCGTGGACCGATTTTGATGATTATTTTTTATTTGAAAGCCTTTACTACTAAATGGTCCCATATTCATTTAGTGAAGTCATGATGAAGAACTTTGGAGATATGGTAAAAAACTTCTGAAAGAAATAGAAGTCGGTTGATTTTTTTGGTTAAAAAAAAATAATTATTTTAAGTTAACTATCAGTTCACACAGTTACATAAACGGTTGGTGTGACTGGACGCGTACTCTGGGTCAATATCTCGAAGGCACGTGCCGTGCCGATAAGAAAGAAGTCAATTATGGTTGTACGATTTTTTTAATCAATTACCATAAAGACCAATGTTGAATTTTTTAGCTCTCTCAATTTAATACTGTCCAAGTAAAATCTGAAACTTTTTTCTAAATGACAAAACAAACGTTTTCAATTTGATTTGTATAAAATATCGTCGTAATGAAGTCATAGTTTCTTGAAGTCAAATAGCGCTCTTTATATCATTATTAATATCAAAACACGGGTAACTCACGTATAGAGTCAGCTACTGCCGACATGTTTCGACCTCATCCGGAGGTCTTCATCAGGGCGAATGTGCCGAGAGGCCCGTACACCGCACCGGCTCGCGACACACTGATGTTAGTCGCGGGAGGCGCGGGGCGCGCGGGCAGCGCGGGCAATCGCCCTCTGCGCCCATAAGATGTGTCATCTCTGCTGCGTAAGTCCAAACTGCCAAAGTCTAACGTCACCCGAGGAGAGATTAAAGCCCTGAAGGAACTACGTAAAAATCCAGACCTCCTAGTACTGCCCGCGGATAAAGGCAACGCAACTGTCATAGTTGATACGGAGTGTTATGAGAGTAAGATGACGAGTCTAGTGAGTGATACGAATACTTATAAAAAGGTCAACTACAACCCCACCTCACGAGTAACATCGAGACTTGAAAAACTACTCCGAACGCTACCTGATGACAGTCTGAGGAAGCGCCTTCGTCCTCTTAATCCCACCACTCCTAAAATCTATGGGTTGCCTAAAATTCACAAAGAAAACTGGCCTTTAAGACCGATCGTAAGCCAGATAGATGCTCCAACATATAAGATTTCTCGGTTTATGGCAGATATTTTGCAGCCCATGACGGGAAAAAAGAGCAGCTATGTAAAGGATTCCACGCATTTTGTCAGTCTGATAAGGGATGTGAGATTGAAAGATGAAGAAATCATGGTGAGTTTTGACGTAGCGTCTTTGTTCACTAATGTACCAGTGGAGGACACTCTTAAGATTATTAGTGAGTTAATAAATAATTCTGAAATGCCCACTGAGTACATAAATGTGATGGACTTTTGTCTGAGGAGTGGTTTCTTCGTCTGGAGGGGTGAGTACTACATTCAAATTGACGGAGTAGCAATGGGGTCACCTATAGCTCCAGTGGTAGCAAACATTTTTATGGAATGGTTTGAGGAGAGAGCACTTAACACCGTGGAACACAAACCTAGATATTGGTGGAGGTACGTGGACGATGTTTTTTCTATACTAAACAGGGACCACGTAATGCCTTTTCTAGAACACCTAAACTCACTGCATCCAAGAATAAAATTCACAAGTGAACAAGAAAAGGACGGAGTCCTTGCTTTCCTGGACGTTCTGGTTGTGAGAGAACCTGATGGCACACTATCACAAACAGTTTATCGGAAACCGACTCATACAGACCGCTATCTGAAGGCAGATTCCCACCATCACCCAGCCCATTTAGCGTCGGTTCCTCGATCTCTCATCGGCAGAGCGTTGCGTCTGTGTGACCCACAATACATTGAGTCTGAGCTGGCACATGTAAGGCAAGTGCTGGAAAGCAATGGATACAAGTGGCGACAAAGCTTGAGGGTTAGTACCAACAAGAGCACGCAATCGATGCAATTATCATCGGTGGACAGAGCAATATTGTACCTACCATTTGTGAAGGGAGTGACGGACAAAATCGGTCAAATGTTGCGTCGCAAATTTGATATTAAAACGATATTCCGGCCTCTGACAAAAATCCGACAGCTTGTGCGTTCCCCAAAAGATAGCGAGCCACTAAACGTTCCCGGTGTTTATGAAGTCCCTTGTGATTGTGGAAGGAGCTACGTGGGGGAGACGTGTCGGAATGTGTCTACTAGGTTGCAGGAGCATATAAGAAGTCTAAAGAAACTGGACAGCAACGGGTCAGCCATCGCCGAACATGCGATAGAGACGGACGTCACACATTACATACGCTTCGACAGGGCCAAAGTCTTAGCTAGAGAGAAAGGTTTTGTCCCTCGTAAAATACGAGAAGCAATAGAGATTGGGCGACGTCCTAATTTTAATCGTGATGTTGGTTGGAGCTTACCCGCCGCCTGGAAACCGGTGCTTCAGGAGACGCATAATAGATGCCATGTACAGCCGACAGTCTCTGATACAGTGAGCTTTTTTCACGCACTGGCGCTATCACCAGCCGCAGAAGATGATGAAGAGGAAATAACGACTCCCAGTACATCCACGGGAGTCCTTGACGCAACTATCCAGCAACAACCACCATCTACCGAATTGTCGCTGCGGGCGCAGAGGGCGATGGCCCGCGCTGCCCGCGCGCCCCGCGCCTCCCGCGACTAACATCAGTGTGTCGCGAGCCGGTGCGGTGTACGGGCCTCTCGGCACATTCGCCCTGATGAAGACCTCCGGATGAGGTCGAAACATGTCGGCAGTAGCTGACTCTATACGTGAGTTACCCGTGTTTTGATATTAATAATGACTGCATCTCACGTTAGTTTTAACCAAAAAACTCTTTATATCAGTTTTTCTGCAATAATAAATCTAAGATCACATTAAAAATGGATATGATCAATGACGAGTGACATTCTGTGACGTTTTATTTTCTTAATAATACCAAATAATTTATTTTTTAATTAAATCTTTTACAAAAATTAGTCTTTGTAATTATTTTTTCTTCCATGACAATATTAGCTTTGTACGAGTCGAAAATAATGTAAAGATACATTGAACACCTCTGAATGATATGGAAATGTCATGCATATAAACGATAAGGAATCTTAAAAAAGATAAAGTTTGATATCTGTATAGTTGGGACAATTTGCAGGAAGTGTAATGAAAATGAATAAAGTAAGAACTACATAAAAATATAATTAATTCTACTAGGTACTTTTAAACTCTCGCGTTGCATAATATACTATAAACATAATAAGTTTATTTATTTGCTGACGTTTCAATCAGATTGCACCGACCGTAGTTTTAGAATGACTACTCAGTCACCTATAAATTCTCGTGTATGACATTTAATAATCATAGTTTGACTTCTGGTAATTTCACTATTGTCATACGTTTATTAGCGTATCACTTAAAAAATTCACAATTGCACCGCTCGTGTAAGACCTTTCACCCGTACTTTGGTAGTCACTTAATGCTATCTGTCATTGATATGCAAAAGGCACAGTTTCAAGGTCAACGTTGAGCCTTGCGGGACACCAGTGTTATTGTCCAAACTGTACGAATTAGATAACGTTTACTACAAGCTTGATGCTCATTCCGGACTAAACAGCTGACAATCAATCTGCAAAGTCTCCGTACATATCTAATAGTGGCAATTTCGAAGAAGATTCCGGTGCCAAACTTTATCAAACGCCTTCGTCAAGTTCAAGCTAATTACTAATTTCTCACTTTAGCTCTCGATGGTAATAGCTCTAGTTAATTTGTAATTGTGATTGTATTTCTCTTTTTTATACCAAATAAACAATTTTTCTTTATTTCTCTTTCTTTAATAAAAGGTCTTTTACTTGAGGCGTGGTTTATAGATTTGTCGATAGGCCAAACAAAGTGGAGGTCAATACAGGTACCAGTAGACAGACCAGTTGGGAATCACCAGCCCATTGGTCAAATGACATCGATAGGTGTCCGAAAAAAGCTCTCCGGAGTGCTCGCTCTGATATCCTCTAGGAGTGCTTGCTCTTATAGCCTACAGGGATATGAAAGGGATCCCAGAGCGAGCAGAGACCGCTAAAGCGGTCGCCGCGTCTTATTTTAGTGGTATCACCACATAATCTTACCGGTTTTCCACGACTGGTAAGGTATCCAAAGGCATTTTGACAAAAAAAGGCATAGTATAAAGGATAAACCTAAAAATGAAATGGCCTACCCATGGCCTATATTCCCAGCTTAATTTTGATGTGGGTTTATAATGACAATGGTAGTGAACCAATTCAGAGAAACCATTATCTAATTACTATGTTTATATAATAATAAATGTTCGTAGATATGATACGAAGTAAAATAAACATATTTACTCGTAATTATAGAGTACATAACTAACTAATGCGATTGAGTATAGGAATGTGTTCTCCTTTTTCTTCTACTACAGCCGTCTCTTCATAAATTCATATCTGCTCATTAGACTAATAACGAAGTCAATAAGGTCGTACTTGTGTCGACTACATTGTGTTGTGTTTACGAAAAGAACACAATTAGCGTTAATCGACGGCCCAAAAGTCACGTTGGCCGAAAACGTGAAGTTATTGCGTTATATCGACAGCTGTGCGGTGCCGCCGCGTTCCCTACGTGTTCACATTGATAGAGATAGTTGCGGACAAGTCCTTACCGACTTCCAATAATTAAATTTTTATCAAAAAAACAACCGGCTTCAATTTCTTTTAGGAGTTTCTTCCATATCTCCAAAGTTTGTTTGTTTGTAATAACTTTATTGTACCAAAAAACAAAATAAAGTACAAAAAATTCGAAAGAGCAAATATACAAAGGCGGACTGATCCCATGTAGGGATCTCTTCCAGTCAACCTGGGATAGATTGAGAGAACATTTACTCAAATAAAAGGTAGAAATAAGTACGAACTAGTTCTTCATCATGTCTTCACCAAATATGGGACCAACTTGCGAGTAAAGGCTTTCAAATAAAAAAAGAATCATTAAAATCGGTCCACGGTTGACATGAATATCGCGTAACATATGTACCATAAAAAACATACAATCGAATTGATAACCTCATCATAAAAAGAGGAGGTTATGAATTCGTTGCTTTCTTTTATTTTTTTTATGTATGTTCTTAATTATTCGAACAAGCGAAGTGGTTCCATAGAAATTTGATCAAAATGGGTTGTGTAGTTTTGGGGGTGAAGTAGGTTTTTATTTTGAAAAATTATTGAACAAGTTTTTATAAAAACAACACCAAATTATACCGTGCATTTGTGTGCATCGTCGAAGAGATGCAGTTTCTATATTACAATATCAGAGTGATGATTTATTAGGGTTGATATAATTTGATGTATAGAGCAGAATATCTATACATATAATAAAACAGTAAAAAAAGTGTCTGTATATTAAATATATTTGCAAAAAAAATATTGGGGGCGATGGAGACATAGTAATAGAGTAAGAATTTAAAAAAAATGTCTGTCTGTTTGTCTGTATGTCTGTTTGTCTGTTTGTCTGTTTGTCTGTTTGTACACGCTAATCTCCGGAAATACTGGACGGATTCGAATGAAACTTTTTTTGTTATATAGCTATTAAGCCTGGGCAACATATAGGGTATAAATGATTTTGGAAAATGGAACGCCTGATGCAGAACCATAATGGTCCAGCTGAACTATAAGAGATATAAAAATGCCGCCTTAGTAAAAGTTGTTCAGCCTGATGAGCATTTTCCAGAGACACAAAGTCCACGCGAACGAAGTCACGGGCTTCGGCTAGTTTAGAATAAAATTTACATTAATATGCCTGTAACAAATACGCAAGTAGATAAAATATAGGTTTGCAAATTAGGAAACCACTTTATTTACATGATTAGGTAATTATATCGCCTGCAAATAACCAAGTTGCTATTTTAGTAAAAAAGTAAAGTTTATCAAACTTATCTTTCAATATTAAATGAGAAGGTTTAAATAATACTTTTCACAAGCTTCTATTTATTTTTTACCCTTCCCGTTGTCTGTAATCAAATCTGACATGTTTTTCGCAATTAGATAAAAAAAACTGGTTTCCTACAGGTTGACTGGTAGAGAATGCATTAGCATTAAGTTCACCTTTTGTACCGTAGTGGTCAGTAAAGATTTAAATAAATAAATTTAACCCACTTCTAGATTTCCGATTGAGCAGAAATATTGAAGGCATACAGATATCGCGTGACAATGCAGTATTAGACGACATGGAGTTGATCTGATGTTGGAGCTGGAAGGTGGTCATGGCAACTCTTTGATAAAACAACATTACTCCACCGAGTTTGGGCTCTATTGATTCGTCTTGAGGACTGAGCACTTTAACGTTATTGGGTCATTGTTATAAATAAAAGCTTGTTAAATAATATTTGTTAAATTATTGCTTGGTTTATATGAAAAATGTGCATTATGTTAGTATATTATTATCTCGTATCATACTTGTATAAAATTTTATTATGAATATTTTATGTACTGACTTCAAAGCTTACAAATTGTGGTTTATAAGCTTTGAAGGTATTCTTTCAGTAACATACATTACATACCTACCTACTTAAATGGTATTCTCAATCTCAATAGATATAATTAAAAAGAGTTAATTAAGATATAACGTGCTTCATCTTAAACTGATATTTCATTATATAAGTGGTGAAACGCAAACTTAGTTTTGAATAATAAAGGTTTTAACGTATTCCTTCTCAATTTTTTTTTTATTAATTTATATTTTGCTCGCCCAGTAATTCGTCCAATATGAAGAATATGTACCTATTATTCTACGAATGACAGATAGAATATAGTGACGTAAACGTTTGGTAGTGGTTTCCACAGCAGCGACGCGTGGTCAGCTGTGCCGTTGTTGACTGGACCCGTATTCCCATATTATTTTCATTGTCATCTCTATTTTATTATCGTTTTACAATTTCAAGCAAAATTATTCTTTATCTGTCTTAGAAATAGAGTTGAATTTGGCTCGATATGGTATGTAGTTGATGACGATATGGACTGGTATGGGTAGTAGGTCGAGTTTGTGATGTAGCGTGGTGCCGCCTCTGACATGCGCAATCGTCCTGACGCCACGTTAACACGTGCGGCGCTGCGCGGCAGACATGCGCGGTGCGGTGACCGATAACGAGATTCAGTTAACCTTTATCAACTATAACGGTAACGAGTTACTTTAATTTGTTTCAGTTTTTTTACTTCAAATATAACGCATTGATTTTTAAAAACAATTCAAATTGAAGGATTGGGAATCAACTTAACTCTAGTAAGTATTAGTACCTACATAATAAATAAAATCTCACAATTTTTTAAAAGATCACCGGTTATGTGTTTGTCCTGATATTATTTTATTTTATACCTAACACATTCAAACAAACATATAAATATTTTTGCATTATACAACTTTTTAGGTATACTTAGAAAAACAACTTATACATAACTATTTTTAAAATTTAGGATCAATAGTCTTTATACACAAGCCAAAAAAGTAATACTAATATGTAATACTAAAAAGTAAGTAATAAAGACTACTACAAGATAATGATGCATCAGCTATGCCTGTATCTTCGTTATATCAAATTACCTTTTTAATAACAACATAAATGTAACATTGACAGTGTCAGCTCATAAACTGGCTTATGACTATGTGTTACAGATACATTTTCACGTCTATATTCCTGACGGGGTAGACAGAGCCTATGACTTTGAGCTGGTATATAAATAGGTGACCTTTTCAAATCATTATTTATTACTCACCAAGTCATTTTCAATCGGCCAACACCTGCTTCCGGCGGAAGAAAGTACGTATTAAAAGCAGATGGTCCGGTAAAGAAAAAGACCATTATTTTGGATTTTTAATTTACTTATGATATGACACGTATAAATGATCCAATAACTAACTTAAAAAACAGATTAAAAAAAGACACAATTCCTCAAAATACCGTACATCGTTAGTAAGAAACAACTAAACCATCAGAATCAGTGATTAAACTTCCAACAACTATTTAAAAAAACGTATAACCGTTAACGGTTTCCAACAACACAACCCAACACTAGTCGTTTATGTAAATATAATAACGAGCACACAGCGCTGCACAACGATCAGTTTGTGTGGTGTCGTTGCACGGAACCCGCTTGGATAGGGCGCGCCCAAAGGCAGCGAGCTTTTCTTTTTTTATTTGGCTTCTAGCCGTTGTATGGGTGAGTTTTGTCTTAAATATTTTCTCACACACATTCACACACTTTCCTTTGTCACACATTTTCTGTTTACGATGGAAGTTAATAGACAACGAGTGATGCATAGTCAGTGAAATGTTCGTGATACGCGTCCGATAGCTATGCTTGTGTGTTCTTTCAAACATAAACAAAGTAGAGATCGTTACTTTTGCAATAATTTTGCCGTTTTTGTGTTTATATTAAAGTGTTACTTTCATTAAAATTTTGCTATTTAAAAAAAGATGAGAATGTAAATTTGCAGTGTAATTTTTTTAAAGGTTTAGGAGGATGTATTAATTTTTCGGTGTCCAGTGATTTAAGCCCCTATTTGAAATAAATTATTTGAAAGGAAACAGAGATATCATATAAATTTTGTGAAGCTTTTCTACGCATATTTGTCAAAAGTGGCCGTTTTTCGGCAGCTTCACGTTCTCACTAAAAACTGTAAAGTAGTTCATAAAATAGTTTGAAAGTTTATATAGGGCTTAGTCATGACAAAATTTTAAAATTTATCTTCGTTTCGTTTCAAATAACTCATTTAAAATAGGGGCAGCACTGAACCCTGAAAAAACCAAGTACCCTTAAGAACAAAGAGTTAAATAATGATAGAGGTCCTTCACGGAAATCTTTGGAAGTTAATTATTTTTAATGTAACGTCCTCAATCCTATTTATCTAAGTATTTCATAACGTCCCGCAATTTAATTTCTAATGATCTCTTGGTATCGCAATACCGACTTTCACTTTCCGTTAAGTAAAACCTTATTTAAGATTCAAGACATTATAATGTGCATGAAATTATTGAGGGAATTATATCAAAGTGTTTTCTTCGATACATGCTACGTGATCTATAAAATAAGAAAAATAATGATTGCTAGACCGTAAAGTAACGAGGTCACGTTCTTAAGTAAACCTAATTTAACAGATTTTTTTTTAATCAAATTTAGAAGATATTCTAAGTAAAAGTTAGACCTAATAGACTTGTTTAAAAAAAAGTTAGGATACCATAGACCTAAATTAAAAAAAAAGTCCCTATCATAAAAGTCCGGAACAAAAGTCTTCCGTTCCCATTTATTTAAGGGGACGCACCGTGAAAATGGGCATTATCTATTTCTTATTTCTCAGCGAATATCAGAAATTTAGAACTGATACTTGCTAATAGCATACTAGAACGCTTTTTTAGGATAATTGTGGTTGTGGATACATGATTACTTAATTTTTGTAACACAAACTTGCTCGTCAAAAACACCTCTACCAAAACATATATGGTCTAATTTCTCACAAACGAGAGGGACTTCAGCTTTGAAACTTTTTATGCAGATCAGTAATTATGTAATCTTCAAAATTGTGGTACAAATTTTTTTTTGTTGCTTTAGTTTTAATTTTAGAGCTATTTTTCGATAATTGATCAGTTTTGCGTGGCTTTAGATTTCAGTCATATAAGCCCTTTTACCTTCCTGAAAATTATTGTAATTGCCGTCTCGCTTTTTCGCGAGTGTATTTAAATAAACTGTTCTTGTTGCACAGATTTTTGACAGTTATACATCAAATTGTCAGATGGCCGATGGGCCTCATGGAGCAAGGACGCGTCGCTCTTCACAAAAAAAATGACATTTAATTTCGTAAAATCATTGTCACAGTGTAAAATAATATCACGAATATATATGGGTCGAACAGTCTGTAAACAAACGTGCGAGTAACTTTCTTACACTGTGTCACTTGTCATAATGTCAAAGGAAGTGTCAAAGTATAGCGTGGCATAGATAGATTACCTGACAGACATGGTCGGCATAGATTTTTTTTCATACAAGTACCGTACATACAATATCGATTTATAATATTTTAGTTTTATTTTATTACCAGTTTTGTGGCAGTAAATTAATTTTATAATAGCCAAAGAAACTTATCTATAGATACTCTTCGGATTTATTTACTTTTAGATTTCGAGAAATATACACGTACATATTGTACCACTGACTGACTGGCTGACTGATTGATATGGTTGTTTGACCTGCGCCGTGCTGATAGCCGCAAGGAGTGAAGCTCACTTGCTTGGTGGGGGAGCAGAGAGGGGGGGGGGGGGGCTTTCTGGTTATCCCTCTAAACAAGCAACCAAGTGAAGCTTGAGGCCTAAAGCAGAGGTCACCTACGAGGCCGTAGGCCGAGCCATTCCCACCACGTGCTTCGTCGTTCTTTTTTTTTGCAAACCAAGATGGCCGCCTAAAGCAATTTTTTGGAATCCAAGTCGGCGTCTGGGCTTTAGAAAATTAAACTTTTTTCGTTATTAACGTCTCACTGGGACTTTGTAGGAGTCTGATTTTTTCATGAGGGAGTAAAGCACCCCGCGGAACTCGCAACTGGATTCAGATTTTGGATCCAAAATGGCCGCCCACACATTTTTTTTGTTTTCTTAAGTAACTGGAGCTTTTATCCATTTTCTGAACTTGAAACATATCTTAGCCTACCTCAAAAGCTGCACGAAAAACCGCGGGCTGCTTGCAGCTTGCGCAACGCCTAAAGAGCTAGAACATTTGTTAAAATTGATATAAAATATCGATTAATAAGTATAAAATATCGATAGTCTATATACTATATTTGTGGCCTCAAAAAACCATAACAATATCGATAGGACTATTGATAATATTGATTAAGTACTGATAGTTTACAATAATATCGATGACAAGTAAAACTATCGACAGTTTTTAGGGTTCTGTTTTAAACAAGAAACCCTTATAGTTTCATCATGTCTGTCTGTTTGTCTGTCATCCGACGTTTTATTTAGAGACTATAAGTACTAAAAAAAGCTATAATTTGGCATGGGTATATTAATCATGCCAAAAAAACAGTGAAGTAAAATAGGGAAAATATAATATTGTAGCTCCCATACAAGGGATTTTTTTTAAGTAACCCATCGTGTAGGGTATCGTTAAATAGGTATTTCAAATATTTTAAGCTTGTTAACACCATTTTTGATTTAAGAATCCGGTTCTAGAATATTTGTATTTAATAAAAGTTAAAATAAAACTATCAAACCCAATGAGGGTTAACGAATTTAAAAAAATCATAAAATGAAAATAAAACAAGTTTTTAGACGTTTTTGGTGGCGTAGACTTGGCTTGGCCGGACGATTTTACCATTTGGGTACAGAACCCTAAAAAGATAAAAGATTTAGTTTAACTTTCAAAAATTGGTTAAAAATAAAAGACTGAATCACCCTTTCTTGGCACTTGTTTAAAATTTTGCCCATCGTTTACAGTAGCACAACTGTACTGTAGACAAATCTGAATACATAAGATTGTTCTCCTAGAATTTACACTACATAGACGCTCCGCAAATTCGACGTCAGTTTAAAATAAATGTAGTGCCCACAGTAGTGCCAATATACAACGTGGAAGGGATATACCCGTAATAAATCGAACCACGGGCTACACTAGACCACTAACTATAATCAAATAAAAATAACAACCAAAAACTAAAAAAAAATGGCATTTCCATACAAAAGTGTACAGCCGCCTGGAAAATTTGTATGAGAATGTCAAATTCGTTTTTTTTTTAACTGTTATTTTATAATTATAACATTGTGATCTAGTATAGCCTGTGGTTCGATTTATTACGGGTATGTCCCTTCCATGCTGTATATTAATTATTTTTTCAACACACTTGCTCGTAAAGTGGCTCTAATTTCATCGGTTTCATAAAACACGCTTGCGTTATAAACGCAAATAGTGAAGTTATATTATGCAACGGCAATATTATCATTTTTTTTTAATTCCGATCTAGCCCACTGCTTGGTGGCACCAGCTAGTAAGTCCGCGTGCTGCGCTGATTTTAATAAGTATAACGGCGGAAAAGCAGCCGTGTACATCACAATTTTATGGTTGAGTTTATTTAAGGCTGCTATCAGCGCATGTCCTTGAAAGTCATTGAAATACAATCCGCTGTTAACCGGCCGGCCGGCCGGACGGAGTCGGTGCCTGGTGGTACTACTAATTGATCTCACGATTTTACTTTGTTTTTGAATTTTAATTTCGACTAGCTAATTAGTTTTACTAACGACCCTTATAAAGTAGCCCTTAGCTTCAAACACAATGAAAAATCACTGTGTATATTTTAAAATTTAAATAAACTATTTCTGTTTTTTCTAAAGGTTGACCGGTAGACAAAATATAAGCATTAAGTCCTTGTACGGACATGACCTTATTCAATTCTTTACAAAAACATAATATGTTACAAAAATGTAAACATATTAGATTTATTTCATTACGTCATGTCTTTCATACTGTAACCTCTACATATTTTTAACTCTATCTGCATTGCGTTTAGACATTACTACAAACCTAGCGGAAAAGAACGGACAACTTTTGAATCAATTTTGACAGATTTTGAAAAATAAAAACGTAGAGCCAAGCCTTAAGGTTCGTAAGATTTTTAAACCATTTCAAACATAAAAAAAGTATATACAGTACGAAGACTTGTAATCTTTTATGAGAGACAACGCTGCTTTATTTATTTGTCGCTGTTTTTCTCTTAATATATATATTTTTTAAAGTAAAATAATTTATAAAAATGACCTAAAAAGCTAATATCCGTAGGCTGTTTTAAAACACAAAACAAAGTAAAAGAAAAAATTTAATGCGCTGTTTAATTCTGTACTGAACAAATTCTTTGTTTCCACTTTGAACGCAAACATTGTTCAGTTAGTTAGGTAGTGTGCACATTCATTAGCACGGAAATCCGCACTGCAGCGTTCCCTGTACCAAGATCCAATGCAAATAGACTCTAGTCTAGTTTACTAGTCATTTTACTAAAGGTAGATAGTGAAATTAGGAATAAAGTTTTCAGTAAGAAAGAATACGTAACGGAAATTTAATAAAGCGCGTTGAAGTCTTTTTAATTTGGCTTATTTGAGTTAAGATCATAATTTGTTCAAAACTAACTAAAATGGACTTTACCCCCAAACTATACAACCGATTTTGATAAGATTTCTGTGAGACCATCTCGCAAGTATACTCTACAAAATCAAAAATTTTCGTAAAGAAAAAAAGTCGGTGCAGCGGCGTCTTTGAATAATCGGTATATATAATACATAAAAAAAGAACGCGGCTAATTAAGAACCTTCTTTTTTGGAAGTCAGTTAAAAATCGTACTGAGCTCTTTTATTATATGGTGCAGAAGTACTTGAGAAAAATACTGATAAATAATTAAATAATTTATACTAATAAGATAATATCTCACTCAAGTATCTTTTTCTGCGACACTGTCTGCGTTTTCTGGAAACTTTGAAATCCTACTTAGGGAATAATAACCTGCCAAGTGCAAGTCGGACTCGCGCACAAAGAGTTCCATTATCTATAAAAAACACATTTGTTGTATTAGCCCCACTTTAATATTTATTTTATTCTGTTTTAAGTATTTGTTGTTATAGCGGCAACATCAGAAATACATCTGTGAAAATTTTAACTGTCTAGCTATCGCAGTACATAACATAACTGCATGAGATACAGCTTGGTGAAAGACAGACGGACAGCGAAGTCTTAGTCCCG
The DNA here is from genome assembly GCA_963555685.1 of Acrobasis consociella. NCBI lineage: Eukaryota > Metazoa > Arthropoda > Insecta > Lepidoptera > Pyralidae > Acrobasis > Acrobasis consociella. The sequence continues at coordinate 3,285,170 of OY743121.1, forward strand.
TTTTTACCCTTTTCATACGAAATTTATAAATGGCACAATTTAGTCGAACCTTTGGTCAAGTTTTATCCCAATAACTTAGAAACCCCTATAAAATATCTTTAACATTATTGGCATTGCACATTTGTATTTATCCCCTAGTCATGATCATCATCAGGCCTTTTTGTCTCCAATCCAGGAGCACGTCCCTCTCCGTACTACCAGAGCCATACTTGGCTAGAGCAGCCAGAGGACTTGGCCTACACTTTTCTCACTGGCCAGACGGGTTGGAGAGGTCTCATTGATGTTTATAAGCATTGTTTTGCTTGTATTTCCTAAATCTCCTTCTACGAGATTTGGAGTGACCCTATTCTACTCTGCCATCCCCTAGAGTAACAGTGCTATATAAGAGAGTGTTACAAATCGAGGATAAACGTATTTATCATTTATATGAATAGTAATTTCAGCTTTGCATTTCCACCCCCGATGACGCACTAAGCTGCGTGTAGCTATTTTACGATCTGTAGGGAATATTTAATCGAACGCCCACTGCTGGTCGTGGGCGGAGGGCGTAAAGGTCGACATGCAATCGTCTAAATGTCTATGTAATTTATAGGAAATATACGTGTTAAGTAAGTTAGTAATACTATTGCATACATACATACATACTATTACGTCTTTATCCCTAATGGGGTAGATAGAGCATTTTGTATCTTGGGCTTTAAGCGGCATAGGTCCGCAAGACTCAGTAGCAACTTTTAGCGTCATGCTGGGCGAGAAAATGGAAAAGCAATCAGTATAGTGATGGGTTGCTAGCCGCATCACCTATTTGAACATAATTCACATTTTCACCCAACTTTTACGAACTGTGTGGGAAAAGAAGCAGATGATACATTCTAAGTTTTTTTTTTTCTACCAGACTAGCAAGGCAGAGTAATAGTATTGTACACCAAAAAAATTACAATAATTAAAATATTTACACCGAAAAAACATTCAATGGTACTATGATGTCCTGGTATACACACTGAAATAATAATATGTACTGTACGTTTGTACATTTCGATGGTTATACTTAGTTTGCAACTCTTTTCTCCGAAATGTTACACTTCTTAACTTGATTAACACTATGGATGTATGTGCTATACATCCATAGTGTTAATCAAGTAAATTCAGTTAATGTAATTTCTGGTTCCGAGCAGATTGAACGGCCGATAGCGGCTCAAGTAATTGGCTTATCAATCAAGCGGTTGGCAAACACTTTGGCCGTGTCTATGTCTAGTTTAATCTGTGACCTAGAATAGGGTTATCAAAATTATGATCTAATTTGCATATCGCGTGATAGTGCCTGCTTGGTGTGAAGAAGTTTAGACTAAAGAACATACTTACCTAATTTATGCATTCTTGAACTACTTATAAGTATGAAATTATTTGTGCCTCCTAATAGAAACTATAGCTGCATTTAACGAATAATTTACCTAAATACTAAATCAAAAGAAACTTTATTCGCTCGAATGCCGTTTTATAGATCTGCGCGAAAATGCATCATTTAACTATTGTGTCTGATATTCTGGCATACAGGGTGTTAGTCAAAGGTTTAATCAAAAGAAACTTAAAATTCTTTTTCAATGCGCTCATTCTCAATATATACTTCGGACTGAGACCTACTTAACACCTGTGCAGTTCGTTTAGTACATTAACCTTATAGACTACGTAGTTGTAGACAAAAACAATAAATATTTCAGAGCTTCGAAGAAAAATGCGTTTAACTGAATATCCTTAAGATACACAGGTAATTTTTACCGTAGTGATACAGGTAGTGGCACGAAACTCTATCTCTGACCGTTATTGCGCAGAAGAATAGTATTTATTCTGTAGCAGAAGTCAAAAATTAGTACTGTACCCGTGCGCAGAATCCCCTCTACATTTCACTCAGCGCTAAACTTACGCAGTGCCGTAAATATCCTTTTTTGCGCCCTGTGCGAGCTTCTATAACTGCGCCCTTGTTTTTTTAGATATTATAGGTACCTTAGAGCAATGCTATGTATAGGTCTACTTTATTTCATTCAGGATGATAAAATAAAGCACAAGGAACTTGGTGTTGGTGGACCAATTATCTAATATTTTGGAAGAAAAATCTATTTTTTTAAAGAATTGATGTGGGCAAACAAGCAGATGAGCCATCTGATGTTAAGTGAACCCTTCGCCTATTATACCACCCACTGTGTCTCACTCACTAAAACTCAATCGCAAATTCACTAGTGCAAATGCGTTGCCCCCCTGATCTTGAACTTATCAGGAGCAAACCGAAAAAATAATAGTCCTGCCTGATCTGGCCGTTCTTGCGCCCCCCAGAGTCTACGCCCTGTGCCTGGGCACCGGTGGCACCGCCCTATTTACTGTTCTATTTGCTTCTTGTATCTGAAATAAATACAACATTTTTCTCGCCCTCTTTGATCAGCCCTAAGAAACTCGCCCGCGGCCAACACTCCAAAGCAATGACCCACATTCGGAGCCACGTCACTCGTCACTCACGCGACTCACGTGCCCCAACCAGTGCGGTGACCTCCGCCGCTTCCTACCACTCGCCACACGTGAACGTGCTCAATAGACCACTGTACTAGGCTGAATCGTCCTTGACTAAGTAGTACAATCCTACTAATGTTATAAATGCGAAAGTGAGTTTGTATATTTGTTTGTTTGTTACCTCTTCACGCTTAAACTACTGAACCGATTTGGATGAAATTTGGTATGGATATAGTTTGATACACACGGAAGGACATAGGATAGTTTTTATCCCGGAATTCCGAGGGAGCGAAAACCACGGGCACAGCTAGGCTAGTACTTTATAATGCGTAACAAATATAATTTGTCCAAACTAAAAACCGCCTTCACTCTCAAACTCCACAATCGATTTTGATAAATTTTCTATAGGACCACTTTGTAAGCATGCCCTTTCAAACGAAAAAAGATTTTTTCAAATCGGTTCAGGCGTTTTCAAATAATCGATGATCGGTGAACATACAAAAAAAGGACCGCAAAACTCAAAAGCACTTTTTAAAACATGGAAGCTAGTAATTATCACTAAATTTATAACTATATATATATATATTTAATATACAATCCCATCAAACAAAAGTGCCGGTTATTCTTGTCAGAACCACTGATGGCAACGAGATATTTTAAGAACATTCCTAACCGACCACGGTGTTCGCAACGTGACTAGGCACGGTGAAAAACGTCGGGAAATGTTATACAAACGATCACTCTTTTTTTTCTCATAGGTAAAGGCCCATTTAGACGGTGCGAGTTTCTTGCTTGTTGTGTATAATTGTATCGAAGCAATTTGTTATAGCTGACGTTTTGTTTAGACCATGCAAGGTACTATATAGTTTTAATAAAATGATACCTTAATACGCCTTAAGAGATCGAACCCAGCAGTTTATATTCACTTACTCTCTGAAAAAATGTGTCCTCAAAAACAATTCCTTAGAGACTTCAGCTAGCTAAGCTCTAGCTTCTCTTTTATTAATTCTGTGCTTCAGAGACTAGCAACACAGGTTTTGCACCGTAAAATGTTTAAAGATCACATCACAAGTTACATGAAATAAAGTCAATTTAAAAGCAGTACGCAGTTCACGCAAAAGTGGCCTGTAAGTCTTGCGGCCGTCTTTGTCTGCTTAGAGCCGTAAGACCCAAAATGCTCTGTCTGCCCCATTAAGGATAAAGACGTGATAATATGTACGTATATACGTTAAAAGCACTACCTACCACTCTTGATCACAGAAAATGTAGGCTTTTAGCTTCTGCCACATAAAATGGGCAACGAGGGTGTGAAAAGTGTCTCGAATGGCTTCGGGAAAACTATGGTACGGCTAGATTCGGTTTGCTCGGCAAAAGTAATCTGGGGCACTGCCGTGTCTCCAAATGACTTTTCTAGTTCTGAGTTTATCCTGTACAAACAAAACAGACAGAAAGACGGATTTGCGCGCCCAGGAATGAATTTATATCCATTCGTACTAGTATTTATTTTGTGTCCATACTAGCTGGTGCCCGCGACTTCGTCTGCGCAGGGTCACAAAAATCTTTATATATTGTAACCTATATGCTGATAAAGCTAAAGTTTCATTTAAATCCATTCAGTAGTTTTTACGCAAAAGAGTGACAAACATCCATCCATACTTACAAACTTTCGCGTCTATAATTAATTAGTAGGATTGATGAAATTGGAGTAAGTACCTGAATGAGTCACGCACGATATAGGTACCTACTAAAGATCGTTATCGTGTGACGTCACTACCTCTCGGGATTTCCACCGTGGCAATTTCAGGAGAACACTCAGTGAGTTCAGTGACGCATCGTTTCTAAAAACTTTTCTAGGTACGCCCTATATTTAACTATCACTGAGAGCGAACGTAGATAAGTGATTACGTACGATCGACGAGTAGCGGATCGTATGTTGTTTATTGTTTATGACCTTTCTATTTGGCATAGCATATTCGTTTTTGCCATTACGAGCTCGGATACAAGTAATCAAAAAAATACAGAAAACCCGACTGCGTTTTTAAGGTTCCGTACCTAAAGGGTCAAAACGGGACTCCAATACTAAAACTCCGTTTTGCGTTTATCCGTATGTCTGTCACCAAGCTTTATCTTATGAACCGTGATTGATAAGACAGTTGAAATTTTCACAGATGATGTATTTCTGTTGCCGTTATAATCTATACATATAATAAAACAGTAAAAAAAGTGTGTCTGTACATTAAATATATTTCCAAAAAAAATATTGGGGGCGATGGAGACGTAGTAATAGAGTAAGAATTTAAAAAAAAATGTCTGTTTGTTTGTTTGTCTGTTTGTCTGTTTGTCTGTTTGTACACGCTAATCTCCGGAAATACTGGACGGATTCGAATGAAACTTTTTTTTTTATATAGCTATTAAGCCTGGGCAACATATAGGGTATAAATGATTTTGGAAAATGGAACGCCTGATGCAGAACCATAATGTAATAATAAAAATGCCGCCTTAGTAAAAGTTATTCAGCCTGATGAGCATTTTCCAGAGACAAAGTCCACGCGAACGAAGTCGCGGGCTTCAGCTAGTAAAACCATAAAAAAATGTTTCTGTATATTGAATAAGTATATTACAAAAAAAAATTGGGGCAATGGAGACATAGTATAATAGAGTAAAAATAAATAAAAAATCTGTCTGTTTCTTGTACAGCTAATCTCCGGAGTTACTGGACTTTTTTTGTTATATAGCTAAGCTACAGCTACATAACAAAAAAGTTTATTTCGATTTTTATTTTCCAAAATCAAAACCTGATTGAAAACCATAATAGTCCAGCTAAATTATAAAAATGACGCCTTAGCAAAAGTAGTTCAGCCTGATGAGCATTTTCCGAAGTCAAAGTCCACGCGAACAAAGTCGCGGGCTTAGGCTAGTTCATAAATAAAATCCAAACAACGTGAGGCATGTCCGGCCGTTGCTCATCACATGACGTAGGTACAGATCGGCACAAGGCACAAAGAGCTGAATATGGCTGACCCAACCGGTTTCTTTCAGTTTTCGATCGCACAGGGATCTTTGTCCGCTATAGCTTAGTCATTCATTGGAATATAGTCACGAGGGTCACAATTGGTCATACATGACATGACAAACGCAATTTTGATAAGTAAGACATTCCATACGCAATGATATTAACATAAATGTCGTAATCGAAGCTGTTACGTTTTATTATTGTGAAAATGGTATTTATTTTTTAACTGCGCAATTTAGGCAATAAGTACGCCGTAGGTACAACGTGTAACAAAAAGGGGGTATCGACCTGAAAGGGAGTAAACGTATTAATCAATGTCAACAACTTTTATTATGGGACCATCACTGAAATCACCAAAAAACTGCAGCCTTCAAAACTTCAAAATTCTTTATTGCATAAACTGTGTAAAAATATGTGGTACAATATTAAAGTATCAACAGTTTACCCTTTCAGGTATGCAATAGTAAATATAATAGATAGGAAACTAATTGCTAGATAGGTACATCTTAAGCTTACGATATTATAACATTGCAGACCTATTGGTAGCATACTCAAAATATTCATTGAGATCATAAAATACATGTACGTTTTGGCACGGTAGGTCTCAGACTAAAGAGATGTTCTTTAATCTGAGCGCTAGGTACTATTTAATTTCGAATAGAGCTGCAGTTTTTTTTTTTGCGATCTTAAAAATGGTCTTATAGCCAAAGTTATTCACATTGATTAGTACGTTTGCATCGGGTTGATATTGATACCCCTTTTCTTTACGTTGTATACTTTTACGGCAATGTACGCGTTATTGAAATATCATGATCTTACTACGATGAGAGCCATGGATGAGAGCACCGCCGAAAATATCTCGTGAAATATTTCAGAATAACGGATACTATCTTACAAGTAAACACCGAAATCGCGACAGTGAAAACCTGCTATCTCAAGGAAGTAGGCAGATTAAGACTACTACCTGATAGATAAGATGACAAGACCAAGTCTGATAAGAATAGCGTTGATGGTGACGCGCCGCGAAATCTTTGTTTATGTTTTGTTTTACGTGGTGTAATTATTACGTTGGAATCTGGATTGCTCGACGTTATGAGGATGTTAAAGCAGATGATTCAGGACAGGAAATAACTGAGCATTGCCGTCATCGATGCATGTACTGATTGTTCTTTTCAGTAAATTTAAGGACTTTCTCAATTAGTTCATGAATATTAAATAAAATGTTAAGTAACTTAGCTAGTTCGTATCTCGCGATTCTCGTGTGATTTATTAATTCAATATTTTATAAATTGATATAATGGATTATTATTTTAAATTGGTATATAAAGTTCAAAAATGCATAACGCTCGGGTAATTCAATTTTACACAGTGGCAGCACATCAAAATGATGACGTAGTCAAGTTCCACCTACGTCATCAGCTGTCACGGGAAGAGAATACCTTATTTTATTATACCATGCTTACGGCCTCTTCAATCGTTTCTATGGCGTTGGGTATCTGTTACGTTAGTAATTATATTATCTTTGCCTCATGGCAACAGGGGCTTAATGATATATTTTTTTGCAGAGCGTGAAAAACCTACGTCATTGGTGTTAGAGAGGCAACGTGAGGCGCTCGTAAAGGGCGTCGAGGTTGCGAGCGAGCGCAGCCGGGACGATGCCGCGCAGCAGGCCGCGGCGGAGGCCGAGGCGGCGGCGCCCGCCGTCGGCCGCTGGGGCGCCGAGTGGCCGAGTTGACTCGCTTCGGTCGCGCGGGCGGGGGACTCTCCCGATGTCCGCGACGTGACCAGACTACCCCTGCCGCCCGCGCGGTGGGGCACGCCTCGCAGGTAACTACCTCATTATAGTGTATTTAACCTGTTGTCTGTGCAAAACACCAGACACAACAGTAAAACAATGCATGTCGACCGGATTCCAATCCGCTCACAGACGAGACGATAGGTATACTTACGGTTTACTTGCGTACATACATATCATTACGCCTGTTTCCCACAAGGGTGGGCAGACTACACCTTACTTACGTAAATATAAATATACCTACCTATAGATTTGTGCTATAGAATATAATCATATTTAGGTACATATATGTCAGAAAAGCTGAGTCATCAAAGCCACTGTAAGGAGCGATGAGCCGACGCGATGGTCCAAGTCTAAGTGTGCTGTGCAGATTTCCTGACGATGTTGTTGAAAACAAATTACAAAATAAACAACCGATTTTCGTTGTGGGGTTTCTTCTATATCTCATAATTTCTCCATCATATCTTCCCCAAATTAATATGGGACCAACTAAATAGGATAGGTAGTAGACGTCATAAAAAAGAATCGTCAAATCTTTTCAAAATTAGAGAAAATATCGAATAACATAGTCGGATTGATAATCGGTTAAATATGAGCAGGAGCCTAAACATTGTTTTTTTCGCAGGCCACTCGACCTGACGCCGGCGAAGCACGAGGAGCTCGCGACCAACGCCGAAGCGGCGCTGCGCCGGCTCCTCGTCACCGACAACTACGACTCCGTCAGCAACTTCGTCTCGCTCTTCGAGGCCTTCGAGCGGTCCTCGGACAAACTGTACGATGTGTACGAGCAGTACTCCCCGCCTATCAGAGCAAAGAAGCACACGTGCGTCGGCCTAGGATTGGAACTCATCAAGCGCTGGCGAGGTCTAAACAAAGAGTTCCCAGGATTTGCAGCCGCTACAGCGCTGCTGTCTTGCGAGGAAGCAGTGGTAGATGTTCGGGAATACGTCACGTGCGGGGAGGGTCCGGCGGCGGTGCTTGAAGCGGAAAAGGAGCATGTGATGGTGGGGGTGCAGATCAGGATCGATGGGCGGCCGGGCCTGATGCTCGCGGACCCGGGGTACCACGTGCCTAGGATCGTCACCGTCATGGCTGATCGCGCTTATCCACATACTGGTAATGATCATTGGCATTAATCTAAATTACTTAAATGAACCACTAAATAGTTCTCGTGAAAAATTTTCCCAAAATATATATTCACACATCTGGTGGAATTCACCAGAGACGAGTCAACAAGTACCTAGTTTCCTTATTCACTTTTTAACATCGCCGACATAGTTACTAAGGTACTGCAATAGTGCATTAGAGGAAGGGTTTTACTCAGACGACAAAAAATTGGCCTTTCAAAATTCATTAATGGTTGTCTTGGGCCCCTGACAGAGATAAGTCCGTCGTATTTGCCCCCTGTAGTATTTTGGTATCCTTTTAACACAATGAAGAATTTACACGCAGCAGTATGTTTGAACAAAGAAATTTGAATGAATTTCTGTTTGGCCAGGTTGGTTCACCCAGTCCGACGAGCCCCACTGCCGCAAGGAATACAACTACGTGCTGAACCCCCAGAACAGCTGCTACGTGGAGTGGCAAGAGCGGGAGACCCGCGCGGGGGCCGTCAAGTGCCAGACCTCTTTGGTCTACGCCGCTCGGCCCTATTTGGACGGAGTCAATGTGACGGAGAGGAGAAACCTTGTCTACAACTTCAGGTTAGACCTATTGCAGATTTTTTGTAGACTCATTCAGTCTTATTATAAAACGCAGACTATCTTTGTTACTAGGTTTAAACCACCATAGGAGAACCATATGATAGGCTTTAAAGTTATTTCTTTTTCCAACAGAAGTCTTCTCTCCCGCGACCAGAAGGGTCACCTCATAGCCGGCCTGTACTTCCCAGTGGGGGGACGCGGCAAAGACGCCCAGTTCACGCTCTTCTTCGACAACGGATCGGAGAAGCGGAAGACTAAGTACAAATTCAGCCTTTTCTTGGATCCTAACAATGTAAGTTATTTTTCTTCTTGTCGAGTTTGTTATTACCAACACTGGTGTATGATGTAGCTCAATGACTGCCATCTAGTGACAACATGTCATTATTACACAAGTTTATCAAACAAATTAAAAAAAACCCCGACTTTTCATATGCAAACGCCATCTAGTGATGGGTGGAGAAACTAAATAGTAGAATTAATCCGCATCGCCAAGGTAGCGTGTCTTTAGCGCCATCTATTATTTGTCAGGCAAACAAATACCCCGACTTTTAAGCGATAACTTGATAACTTATAAACGGCCAAACCAATTATCAAGCTTATATAGCCCCTATCTTTGCCTGCCTTTAAATGTCCACTAGTGGACTACCATCAGTCTAGAAGTAGCTAGAATAGAAATATTATAATAAATGTTGTTGAGTAATTCACAAACTTATCCAACTCGGGTGTTTCTAAATCATAAAATGATACCATCATCAGAGCGTACGGGAGCACTGTACGCGGCAACTTTAGGTTCGAAGGACCTAAAACATAGTTCAGCTATACCTATGTGTTGATGCCTTTGCGTTGTGTAGGTCAGGCGGGAGCTCTTCAATGAGATTATTTATTCCTTATACTTTTCGATCGTTTTATTTGCGTGTCTATTAATTATTACAATATTAGGCAAAAGATATAAATATTAAAAATGAAAGTATGGAAGCCGTGTCGCCGTCCGATGCTTGTCAAGCAGTAGTAGTGGTTCCTCTCTTCCCCTCGCACGCCCCGCAGGCCCCGCTGCCCTCTCCAGTCGCGCCGCCCGTGTCGTTTGCTATCGATGGTTGTTTTATATGTTGGTAGGTGCGTTGACACTATGTTATTACATTCCCACCTATTAACCCGAATACCTTTTTGTTGCTTCCCTATAATAACCTGTAATCATACAATGGTTCACAATAAAAGCTATGACATCAATGTCCCCAATAACATACAATGACACCAACACAACTGAAGCAAAGGTGTAATTTTATTGTCTATGTACCTCTACTCTATAATCATGACAATGTATCATGTCCTCTGGTAAATATTTGTTTTCAAATGACACATAATGCCTGCCGTGTGGCATCCGGCAGAGTAGAATAGGGCCACTTAAAGTCCTTTCGTGGATGTCGTAGAAGGCGACATAGGAAATACAAGCTAAACAAAGCTTTTAAACATCAATGAGACCTCTCTAACCTGTCTGGCCAGCGAGGAGAGTGTAGGCCAAAGTCGCTCTGGCCAAGTATGGTTCTGGTAGTACAGACAGGGTCGTGCTCCTGCTGTGGAGACAAAAACACCTGATGATGATGGCGTTTTCATGTCAGCATGATAACGCCAAATCCACAGTCACGCTTTGTAATTGCAATATATTCATAAAAACTAACAACCGTTTGCTAAACCTATTTTAGTTAAAACATGTATTGTCCTTTTCCCTCTTTTGAATATTTGACATTGAAAGAACGAGACAAAACATATTTTAACTAAATGAGGTTAATAAGGGGGTTAGACTTTACACAGGGGAATATAATTTATTTCAATCTTAAAACTGAAATTAAAATAGATTAGATAAACGCATCTAAAACATCATAAAAAAGTCCCAATTTGTGCGTCAGAATCGGTCAGCATCGATCCTAATTTGTGTTTGAAGCCAATAACCATGAACGGAAGTGATCACTGCGTCACTATGGCGTATCGAGTTGCTTGGCAAAGTTGCGCAAGCGCACGATAACGAGTTCCACGCAGCAACAATGACACATTCATTAGATCATTTCCCTATGGGCTTGTGTGGCTTTGCTTACACTCACGTTTTCTAGATTCATGGAAACGTGGCTATTTCGCATGTGTAAACGTTGTATTGTTTTGAAATAGAAGCTTACTTGAACGGTTTCTGGAACCATACTACTATGACAATACTTACTCGTAGATACTATACCATCCGTGCGGCTAAATTGTTTAAGTGACTTTTTATCTCCAACTCGCACGGTTGTCGGTGACTTTGGGTGACCATTGGACATTGTTATTTTTGAAGAAAATGTCAAAAGAGCACCCTGGTCTCCGGAGCATGCAACCTGTTTGACAGTTCTGTTATTTGTTCAATTAACACTAGCAAATGTTATCGAAAATACCATCGCCTTGAATTATAATAGTGAAGAATGCCCGCCATACCTATTCTCTGCGAGGACTTAGCGAACTCCATACTTTAACTCTGCGAGCTGTAGACTGGCTAAAAAACCTACCATTAAATGTTTAGGATTCGTGCAGTAACATGCCATATGACATATCTAGCGATCACAATATAACATGTTCTAAAACTATAGCTGTCTGCAATCACTTATTTAGACTTATTTTCTTATCCTCTTTTCAGATACCAGACTCAATAAGCGAAGAAATAGACCTTTGCAACGCCCAACTAAGCTACAAGGAGGGTGAGCTGCGCACCATTATCTGCCAGCTCGCGAAAGTCCTCCACAACCAGGAGTTCATCGACCAGATGCTCGAGATCAACGACGACATCTGCCGCCTGAGTCTCTGACAGTGGCCCCCAAATGGCGTCCACGACAAAATGGCCGACAAGGCGGACGCCACTGGGTTGTCAAGCGAACATGCACCTTAGACGATCACATTAAAGTTCAAATTCTGATCGCTGACTGCCACTTTATCCTCTTAATATTTTTTTTCTTAGTAACCTAGTTAAAAAAGCTTATTTTTCTTTTTTCAAAACATGTTAGTAATCTAGTTTACGTGTAATGTATTTAACATTTTAGTTATTTATTATTCGGTAATTCTTAATTTCGGGTATGGGATAATTTATGTTAAATTCATTTATAATGTATTGATTAGGTTATTATTATTACTTTTCTTATTGTTTGACAATCTACCTATTAAGTGGTTTATGGGATTTCTAATTTACTCACTGAAAATTATTTTATGAATACACCATTATTTAGTAAATACTGTTTCTTATTATAACCATCCCTAATGAAATAAAAACACAGTAAGTACAATTACCTAATTTATTTATACGATCACACAGATGATAAGAATTGGTTCTTTAAATTCTAACATCGATTAACTAGAAATATAACCATATAAGAAACAGAAGACCGAATAGTGTTGACAATTGTAAGAAAACAATACACAAATAATTTAGAGGTAATACATAACCAGCACCTCAACAATTTTGTGCAGTTGCATCGAAGGAAGTAGAACAAAGAATTTACAACTTATTAATACATGTCTTACGCTACTTAGCCATTTACTCTTATTTGTGAGACTATCACTATACGTGGATGAGTCTGGAGATATCCATCACCGTCATGTTCATATTGTTCATTATGTCCCCCTTTACACATGTGTGCTCGCAAGTCAACAGCCGAATATTGGGTTCGTTCTGTACGCAAGATTGCACAGAGCGAATAGCTTTAACCCTTTCAGCGCGAACGTCGAATTTATTCGACATTGTCGTGCCCATTTGGCGAGCGTCGGATATTTCCGACAAAAACCACTGCTCGTATTGCACATAAGTTACCACATCCCTTTTTGGTTGTAGGTATAACGACTATGCCTCACGCTGGGGGCATAACCGATATAAAGTCTCGCGGTGAAAGGGTTTTTAAAAATAAACTGTCATTTTTTATTAGAATAGTATTTGCCCTTGCCACAATAAGCATATGTGCACAAAATTATTATCTTTTCCGGTGGTCAACTACGTAGCTGTTTGCACTAGAGTTCTTGTTATGTCAACATAAAATGCAGTCATAAGCACATAAATAATTTAAGTACTATATACAGAACGGAAACTCCTAGGGTCCCGCGCAAAATGCATCCCCGTTTCCTGTCTCCACACCTTGTGGCGAGTGTTGGACCGCCTGCAGCCGCCTCGACAAGGCGAGAACGGGGGAGAGGTGCGAGGAGTTAGGGGGAAGGGGACACATATTGCGCGGGACGAGACTTTGCTTTGTACGTAATACTTTTATTAATTCTGTGCCATAAGTTCAAGACCTATTTAAATGTTTTTTGTTTAAACAAAGACATATTATCCTTATGACATTGCTGCCAAAATAAGATGTGTGAAGGCTTGACAGCATTAGGTAGATACATGTATCTGTTTGTTTGTGTGTTGTGTCATGACACATACATGTGAAAAGAGGGATTTAAATGTCTGCTACAAACTAAACATTAGTATAAAGTATGAGAATTAATATTATTGATTCAGATGATAAATATGCTTGGGGCCTTGAATTTTAGGGTTAAATATTCAATAGCTCACTGGGTCACTGACATTTGAATAAAATTAACATACAACTTAAAAGGATAATAAATCAAACCACGGGCTATACTAGATAACTTAAGTATACTGAAAGAATAATAGTCAAAAAACAAAAAAAGCTGCACCTCCATAAAGTGTGCAGCCGCTCGAGCAATTTGTATTGATCGATTTCTCTTTTTGTATTTTGACCGTTATTTTAATTTTATTACACTATAATATAGCCCGTGGTTTGATTTATTACGGGCATATCCCTTCCACGTTGTACACTTTTTAATACTTCATATCCGGAAATTTAGTTTGTAACAGATAATATGAAAATATTGCTTATCCAAACAATATCATTACATACTTAAATTAACTAATTTAACTATATCTATGGGTCGATCAATGAAATTTCGGGTCAAAACTCAAAACAATAAACAGACATTAAGATAAAATTACTTTACTTTAGATTAAAATGGAATATTCTGCTGTAAATGAACGAATATAACAAAACTCTTAGTTAATTTCTCAACAATTGTGATTCAAGACCCAGCATAAGGTGGGCAAAGTAGGAAGAAAACATGACACAATCGTTACCACATTATTACTGTGGACCCATTTTTAAAACGCGGAGTCACTAAATAAATGGGATTTCATACGGAGAAAAACCACTCGTTTAGTGACTTGGCGTTTGAAAAATGCCACTCCACATAAGGGTTTGTCTTCATCATGATACAAAAACTACGGATGAAATACTTCTAAGCAGCGCTACGTGTTGCTATTTATATTAGAGAACCTAGTCTTCTTATACCATAAGTCCAAATTGATTTTTTATCGTCACAGAAGTCGCCTGTTATTTTCTTTCAGCGATGCTTGTTAACGCAAGAGTGGGATAAGGTCGTAAACTACGTCAAGCGGGACTTTCTCAGTCTATTTCTGATACAAATTCTACGTGTGAAAGAGATGGCAGAAACGCAGCATGATGGCGTATCTCTGTCCCACGTAGAGTGGTTCAGTTTACGCCGTAAGGAGAAAGTGTTTTTTATCGAATCAACGAGAAGGGGCTTCTGCAACAATAACAAATCAATGTCGACTAAACTAGGCCTCTTGGCTTCTAAAGGCATTTGAATCCATCCTTGTAACACTCTAATATGACCTAAATATTACTTCTCGATCGAATCTTTAGCATGTAATATAATTTGAGATCTAAAAACTTGCAGTCAGTTCTTAAGACGTTACAGGGTGAGGCCGAACGACTGGGATATTTTAAGATATATCAGACACAATATCTTGATATTTTAGTCGCACTTAGGTATCTAACAAACAAACGACAGTATATGCCCACGACCCAGGTCGGCGACAATCAGCGACATGAGTCGCTCAACGATCGCCAACTGTTGCTGACTGTTGTCATTCTGTCGCTTGTCTGTTAGAGCCTTTAGCGTACAACAAATCGAAATTAAAGAAAAATTGCGCTCGTTTGACCTTATAAAACCCTGAGTATTGCATCCTTTATAGTAAAATATTTCTTGTCTTCGTCAGATCGAGAGCAAAATCTATAGCTACGCTACTACAGTGTCTAAACATTTAAAGGCTCTTTATATCACGGAATCTGTTTGTATGGATCGGTGCGATAGCGACTTCTACGGATAAGTATAAAAATAATATAGAACTTGGCCCGTATCATATTCTACACGCTATTTTATTTATAATACGCCTCTATACATTACATAGTCTATGATTAATTAATTATACGATTGATGAATTTGAACATGTGCTGAAAAATGGAAATGAGTTTAAAAAAAATCCAAAATTTGTCAAAGGGGTTACGAGCAATTTGATATTACACAAAACAAACGCGTGACATACACGCGCTGATCAAAAAATATATTTAAACGACATGTATCCAGAGCCGTAATAAAATTTTAAAAAATGAGAAAAAAGGATGTCAACTGAGCATCCTTATAATGTCTTCGCAACTTATTGTAATATTCGCATATTGTAGCCGCTATTAATTTTGAAAATAAACGACAATAAAAATAAGACTACAACATTATCCGCAATTAATACTAAGTTTCATCTTCGAGCTGAAGATAAAATATTGCGCTGACTTTTCATTAAGCATTTCAAAGACTTTAGACCTGTTATCTCTATAGAGAGGAAGAATTGAACCGAGTATCACTTCAATAGCCGAAAACATTGATGGTACTAATGCTACTAGAACAATATGAGAGCCTCATTAGTTCCATTGACAATATTTCCCAAGGAACGAGAGGGTGTATCAGGGGAATGGTTGAAATACTTCCTAGTAGGAAGCGAGCGGAGTTTATAGCGAGTAGGAAGTTCCTGGCTATATACATCTCCGCTAGCCATGTGTTTTACGAACTAAGCTCTAAAATCCATCATGGACGGATAAACAAAAGCAAAAACAATCCTACCTCGTCATTTTGAGTATTACTTAAAATTTCATTAAAAAAGATAAATATAACTGAGCAGGTGAATCACAAATAATACTAAATACACAGTTAATATCTAAACTTATGACTTATAAATTTATGATTATGATACAAATTATTTTCTAGTAGCTATAATAAATATTTAGATTTAACTTATGCCCAAACTTTAGTAGTCCATTAACACTATACCTATACTAAACCAAATGTATCTTTATTATTAGCCAAACACAAAAAGAGGGGTGTTATAAGTTTCACGTGTCTGTGTGTCTGTCTGTGACATCGTAGCTGCTTAACGAATGGACCGATTGATGTGTTTTTTTTTATTGAAAGCTGACGTGATCGAGTTTGTTTTTGGGTCTACAGTTATGTCGAGGGTTACACCCCTGGGGGCCCCTCAGTGCTTATAAAGTGGTCGTAAAAGTGATGTCACATGTGACATCGCGGGCCCCTGCTGGGCACATTATTTAGCGAAATGAAGATGAAGCTTTTTATGTTAATAAACTATTAAAAACAACTTTCGTGCCGGCCAGATCGGTGCAAACCTTATGGTTTTGAACTACTCATTGATGTTCCTGAGCAGAAATGAGTTAAAGGGTAGAATAAGAATAGATATAATTATTTAATGATTTCATACGTGTTAACCGGTCAAGAACCGCACGACATTAATAAATGTCCACGTCCATTGTCTTACTATTGTGTCTGGTATTGGCGGTAAACGGTTAAATATCTCACAAACAAGTTGGAAAAAAAATGTCAGAAAGCGGACCTCGGACTCAAAACGATTTTTTTCAATACAAAAAACCGTTCCGTCGTTTAGTGAATCAGCGTTTCA
The DNA here is from genome assembly GCA_963555685.1 of Acrobasis consociella. Classification (NCBI taxonomy): domain Eukaryota; kingdom Metazoa; phylum Arthropoda; class Insecta; order Lepidoptera; family Pyralidae; genus Acrobasis; species Acrobasis consociella. The sequence continues at coordinate 3,302,011 of OY743121.1, forward strand.
AAAATGGCGGTCCAAAACAGCAAAGGTTGTAATCAGTGGACGTGTGTGTATTTCAATATTAATACAAACTTATATGTGAACAGTTCCTTGGATTTATACGTTGAGCCGTGTGGTTGGCCAAGTATGGCTCTGGTAGTACAGAGAGGGTCGTGCAGTGGAAATAAAAGGATGATGCTGATGATGATGATATGTGAACCCTTCACTTGGTTCCGTAAAAATCATGCTTTCCTACCTTACTTTCATAAAGTTTCCACCGATCTGAACATCTTTCCTATCCGCGTAATTTCACTAATGTCCACATAAGCATACGCTACTACATTATACTTTCTTACATACGTCTTCTTTTGATTTCATTATAGTAAATTTAACGATTGGGAAAGTAATCTGTCAAATTCATTGAAGGCATATTCCCTACATCCTAAAAACATGCAGTATCACGATGTCAAGCAAAATTGGACGTTATGATATGGTTTCATAGAGGCCAATTCACCTTGTAACCTATGAGTTTTCAAAAAGCGACCCCAGATAGCAGCACAGTGAAGTTGTATCTAATAAGCTGCTGTTATTGGATACATTCGACGGAGCAAAAGAAACTGTCAACTGATGGTCCAATCACAACAGTCGATTTGCCTGACGTCATTGTGCGCCATCTGGTGTAGCATATCTTTGAAATCTTTTATTGAAATATCATTGACGCCGTGAGGTGAATCTGTGCAGTTATGGTAAGTGTTGGCTAACGTCGCTATCGCCCGTTGTCGATGCCTCCACGACCCTTATCTAAAGAGGTAACAAAACGCAGCATTCAACGCATTGACTAAACGCCTTTTTCTCGTTTTTTCACGTTTTAATCGGACCGTATCAGACATTGCGTTTAGTTATTCCTAAAACGATCAAGCAATACACGGAAATTGCTCCAGGAACAAAGACATTAATCTTCAATATCGCTAATTGTCTTCGAATTAAAATTATTTTCAAAACAAAGCTTCGCGTTTGAGTTTGCAAGTTTGGCCAAGGTCTAAACAAATTTCAAAAATCAAATTGATATCCTCATGCTCGATTGTGCCTGTGTTTACAGGTTTTTTTAGTGAGTTCGTCTTAGTTACTATTGCAATTTAACCTATCAGACTAACATATAAAAATCTGCCATGTATCAGAAACAAATAAAATAGTGGACATGCAATCAGACTTTGACAGTAAAAACAGTGCTCCTTAAATCAGTAGCATTATACTAGTACTTCTTCTATCGAGACTAACTGGCTATATGTTCTAACGAATCCAGTGTTATACAATACAACGTTGAGGGGACATACCCGTAATAAATCGAACTGCCGCCTATACTATATCTTTAATGAAATTACAATAATAGTCAAAAATAAAAATAAAATCAATATTTTCATACAAAAGTTTCATACAAAAGCAGCCAATTGCAATGCAAAAAAGGGCAATTTGGAACGTTGAAAGTTTTTTGTCTTTTGACTGTTATTTTAATATTATTTTACTACAGTTACGTAGTACAGCCCGTGGTTCGATTTATTACGGGTATGTCCCTTCCACATCGTATAACTGAATTAAGGAGTGCCGTTTTGTTTATGTATACAGCAGTAAAACTCCAGTTACGACAGTTTTTTTTTAAATTGTTATACATACATAGGTCGCCTCTGACGGCGTACCCAATACATTGAAAATATAGTCTTCATTCCTTTACGTAACAATTCCTATACGAAAGCCCGGTTTGGTTACCTCATGCAAAGGGTCGCGGGGGGTGCGGTGTCGTCCTATTCCGCGTTGGGGTGCCGGTGTGACTTGTGGTGCTTGTGGCGGTGCCGCTGGGGGTGCGAGCTGCCGTACACCTCGCGAACGCTTGTGCTGAAAACCATATAAATAGGTTAACTGGTACTGGGTCAAAAATAAACTATTCATAAAATAAAACGTTACAAAAAAGGGCCACTTTTCATTGATCATATCCATATTCAAAATGATTTTAGATTTATTAATGCAGAAAAACTGATATTAAGAGCGCGATTTGACGTCGAAAAAGCATGACGTGACGTCATTAGTCGTCGTTGTTCTCTGTGGATTAATTGATTTGAAACTTTATGTCGAAGCCTTAGGGTCCTATTTAAGGTCGTCTCTATTGCATCTTTGCCTGGTAATGTATTATATTACAGGGTTTAACAAAATATACTAAAACATCAGTTCATGATACTAAACAACTTTTCCAAAGAACGTTTATCCAAATATTTATTTTCGCTCTTCATAGGATTTCATTCAATTCCATTCAAACCCAAAAATGATTTATAATATTTCGATATACAATTCTTGAGAAAAAATTCTCGATATCACGGACTAATTTCACTTTTATAGTTTTAGTATAGTTTGTTATACTTTGTATATGTAGTAAAATAATAATGGTATTATAAAATTGGTAGTTGTGTCCCACCTAGGTCAAACATAAATTAGTTTATATCTATGAGTGAACTAAAACATCAACTTTTACTTGACCACTTGGGAAATGAAGACGGCTAATTAAATACACTATTCCCCGCGTGAGATAAGTTATTTAACATCTAATTATTCGATGACTATTTCGTGCAACTAGACAAAAATTTTAAAGTTACAACGTGTATTTATTAACAATATGAAATAACATCAATCGGTACACAAATAATTTTTAAACACGTAAAAAAACAGTAAACTATGTCGAGAATATACTAAAATTTAAGTACTAAATTAAGACAGTGTTTTCAAGGATTAAATTTTTTTAATGTTGAAAATTTTCAATAAGCACTGCAAAAATTCTCAAAAATTAAATAATTTATAAAATAAATCAATCTTCAGTAAAAAATACTGTCATTCACAAAATCACCGGTCATGCAAAGCGGAAGTACTAGCGATATATTACATAGAGCGAACATTATGTCATAGAACCATAGCAAACGTATGTACAGCTAGAAAAATATTAATAAATAAATAAATTACGATATTTTAATAGTAGTAACGCCGCCGCCAGTATCTGGAACTGATTGCAATATTTTTCTGTTATAATTTTGAAAAATACCCAGCAATAGGACAGGTAGGTCATTAAAAAAAGTGAAAAACATTTACGTGGATGTTTGATAAATTGTAGGATTCGTGAGCTAATTATTGCTATTGAAACATTATTTGAAATAGCGACAAAGGGTTTTCAAAAATATTTGACACCAAATCTCAGCACAGTGACGTCAGGTCCAATCAACTGTTGCCATTGGACCATTAGTTGACAGGTTCTTTTGCTCCGTCAAATGTATCCAATAACAGAGCAGTATAAAGTACTTACATTCACTGTACTGCCGTCTGAGAAGATTCTGCTGTGCCATATTTTGAAAAACCCTTATTGAGTCCACGTTTTGTTAATATTCTATAAAAAACGATTGTTAGGAATTTGTGAAACTTATCAATAAATGTTTGGATATCTCCAAACATTGATAAGAAATGTGGCATGTATGTCATAATATCGTTACAATTTAATTTATTTCAATAATTTGAGGATAATTTTACGTGCAACTCAAAGAGCAGATTTTTTTATGACCCGACAACAAAAAGTCGTTACGACATATCTAAGCAGATAAACTATGCAGTTTTATCGAAAATAAATAACATGAAAATCACTGAAATGGGTTTTGGGCTTATCTTCCGAGCAGTGATCTTACTAAAACGCTAATAAAACTTTTTCAAAACTGGAAACAGACTTTATCACCAAATTACACTACCGATTTTGATAAAAGACAAATTGATAACCTTCTTTCTTTTTGAAAGTCGGTTAAAAATTAAAATAACAAATGTATCTTCAACAAGCGATAAATTTGAATCATCTCTTTTTTTAAATAATTTTGCTACAAAATGTTGCATTCAATAAAAAAAATGCTTTGACTTTGGATGTAAATTTCCATTTACACGCTTATTTATCTGTCAGTTCTATGTGCACAGCCAAATCGTTACAATTTATCGTGTGTATCCCCCATAACTTTCACAAAAGAAATCTATAACGTTAGTTTTCGTGAAATTATGTTATGCAGTTATTATTCTGAATTACTTAATAAGAAGATGCATGAATATTTTCAGGGTCTCCCCGAAAATTCGTGTATCGTTGGAGATAAAATGTATAAGATGAAATTATGGTGATGTGGCATGTCAACTAGATAACATTTGCCTACCTGGTGGGCAGCGTGAGAGGGCTCGCGCTGGTGCGGATGGGTCGCCGCGCGGAAGGGCGAGAGCTAGAGCTGTGCGAGCTCGGGCGCCGAGCGGTTTCCGCGCTCTCCCTAGTACTGGAAGATATACCATGCTGCTAACTACTGGGCCGGCTAGATGGATTTCTTTTCAACAATAATCTATTGTTCTGTTTTAGAATAGGGATGTGAACTGACAAAATGAATTTGGATCATCAGTTAGATTATTATAAAAAATGTTAAGTACACATATTTTATTGTTTTCTCAGACTAATAAATATTGGGAGGAGACGCATTTTTTGCATGACTTCAAGGTTTCGTACGATTTTTCTTAGACGAGGAAGGTGACGTCACAAGCGCCGGCTCCGGAACTTCCAAGCATATTTTATGATTTTTTCTGAATTTATACAACGAAAATACCTATAATAAAAATACATAATTTTTAAATAGTCTAACTTACGGACTTAACAGAATAATCAACTTTCAGTCTCAGGCTGCACCTGTACTTCACGCATTATGCTTTAAGGCCTGTATGCAAAGTCCGAATTTTAGATTATCCAAAAATAATGGACACATTTTTCAGTTTATGAAAAAAGTAAAAATTCACAAAGATACCGAGCAGCTATTAAGTTCCAAAGAGGGGGCTTGCGACGTCACCGCTAAATAAAAATCGTACCTAACCGTGTAGTAATTTTAAATGTAACTTAAATGGGTTGTATACTTGTATCCTTGTCATTTTATGTTTCTCAGCGAGAAGAAAAAATACGTATACAATTTTTTTTATAATCTAACTGATGGGCAAACATATTTTGTTAGTCTTCATGTCATTGAGCCATTAAGAGAAAGAACCAGATTTGTTTCGATTTCAGAGCTGGGCGGAGCCAAGCTTAGGTGCATGAATTGACCAATCACGATGCTCAAATTCTAAGCTCCGCTCCAATCAAAATGCGCCAAAAATCACTATGACAAATCATCCATCGAATCGACCCGACATACAATAAAATAAAAATAACAGGAAAGAAATAATCGAAAGCATAATGAAAGTGCTACAGAATGAATGCTGTGCATACAACCATGCTACTAAAGTTGCAACTACCCATACAAAGCAATATGTATAACGTATAAATGAATACATATATAACTATGTACTCTATTAGATATACCATAAATTATTTGTGTAGCAACTAAAATGGAGTATCGTTCCTTTTGTGCTTTCATGATCAATGAGCTCACTCAGCAGCTTTACTTTATGAGGATTTTTAAAAATATGGGACACTAAATGGCAGCCCAGTGACGTCAGGTCCAATCCAATCAACGGTCTGACACGCTTTGATAGAGCGAGATAGTCTTATAGCTTTTTAAACAAAGAAAAAGAGAAAAGTGCCTTGTTTAGTCCTTATCGTCATTTTGTCGGGGTATATGCACACTTCAAATTGCATGTATTTGAAGTATACCTATAGCCAGACCTTGAAAAAAAAAAGACGTGTGGCACTCGGGGACTGCCGCGGTAAAGCTATTGCAAACAAGGAAGGACGGCAACGTCGCAAACGGACGACGGAGACGAAGCGGCAACCTACATGGTAGGCGGAGTGGGAAGCGTGAGGTTTTTTCGTTACGGAATTTCTGGATTCGGTCCCCGCGCTCAAGGCCCGCGATAGAAGCTATGCAATAGCTTAAAAAAAATTATAGGGACAAATTACACTGATTGAGCTAGCCCCAATCGTTTTCTTCGTTTAAAAAGCGATTAGACTATCTCGCTCTATCAAAGCGTGTCAGACCCTTGATTGGATTGGACCTGACGTCACTGTGCTGCGATCTGGTATCCCATACTTTTGAAAACACTAATTTGGATATATTGAGATATAGATAGTGGGTGGATATGGTTGATTTTAGCCTCAACACCAAATATATTAGTCTTTGACTACATTAAAGAAAAGAGGAATGAAATTATATTTAAATCTGTTTTGGTACAATTTTGAACATTAAGATGTGTCATGTCATTTAAAATTAGCTTTTTTGGCATCACCCATAGGTTGACTGGCAGAAAAGGCCCGCCTGGGCCTTAAGTCTGCCTATTAAATTTTTTGTAGTAAAGTTATTAAATAAATAAAAATGGAAAAGCTAATTATTTTTTCGCAATATCAAAGTGTTGTATAAGTTGGGGAAGTTCTTTCTTTTCCCTACAGAATCAATTGTGTAATAAGCAATGATGTATAATGATGCTTATGTATGATATTACAGTACCATCTTTATATACAAAAATTGCACTGAACCAGGGACCGGAACCGCTTACCTTTTAAAGGGTTTTTGTTCGGGTTTTTGATTGACTGGTTTTTGTAAACCCTAATGATTTGGTAACCATATCATTTGCTTACCCTGATAAAAGGCTTATTAATACGATACAGTTAATTCAACTAAGCACTAACTAATATCGCAAAACCCTATCTATAATAGGCTTACCCTATCAATATTATATAAACGGCCTCAAGCAATTTAATCTTTATTACAATGGCATACAACACATAACTGCTTGTGCAAACAGTTTATAGGGTTAGCGAGACAATGCATCGGGCTAGAAAAAGAAGGCAGGCTTTGTGGCATGTCCAAACAGCCATTCAATAATTATACTAATTGCATTCTCATAAGACTTAAATTACATTGTTTACAGTCGTTTCTATGAGTTTGGAAGTAGTAGACAAGACTGTAGAACTAAGAGGGGGAAAGGGTAACCAAACTAATGCTAACTGGTATAATCGGAACTTTAAAGTTACTGGTAAGTCCAGTTACTACATAACGTTAGGGTAAGTCAATCGATATGCTAACTCTAACAAAGGGTAAGCTTATGATGGAGTTACTCCATCGATAGACTTAATCAAATAAAGGGGTTTTCCGGTCCCTGCACTGAACTGATGCAGATGCGCCGGAGTCATAAACTCCACGCAAACGAAGTCGCGTGCATCGACTAGTCATAATATATTTTTTTATAGCCTTATTTACAGCTTTACATATGGTAACAAATTATCAGTAATTATGTATGTATGTATGTATGGTATGTATGATACAGGTAGCGGCACGAAACTCTAGCGCTGACCTTGCTTGCGCAGAAGTCAAAAGGTAATACTGTACCCGTGCGCAGTCCCCGCGCCCCTCTACACTCCACTCAGCGCTAAACTTACGTGCTCTACTTGTATGTATGTATGTATGTATGTATGTACGGTAAGCACTCACTTGGGCGGCGGAGGCGCGGGCAGGGCGAGCCGAGCGGGCTCGGCGCGCGGTGCGCCCGTCAACGCGGCGCGCGCTCGCAACACGCCCGCCTTGTTCTGGAACTCCCTGCAATGTCCACGTTTTCTTTACTCATCATCATCCATAGTTTCTGCCTACCCCCATGGAAAACAGGAGTGAAAATATGTATGTATGTATCATCATTATCATCATCATATCAGGTCTTTTAAGTCTCCACTGCAGAGCACGACCCTCTCTGTACTATTAGACCCATACTTGACCAGAGCATGCCTACCCGTCGTCTTATGATTATTTCGCTCCCTTGTCGCTAGATGGCGCTAAGGTATAAAGCAATGATACCTCACCAACCCGACTAGCCAACGAGGAGAGTGTAGGCCAAGTCTTCTGGCTGCTCTGGCCAAGTACAGCTCTGGTAGTAGAGAGAGGGTCGTGCTTCTACAGTGGAGCTGATGATGATGATAATTATATATTTGGAAAAGAAAAAGCGAGAAAGCGCATAGCTCTTGAGAATGGAACTGGAAACGCACTAGGATAAAGAAGTGTGTAAGTGACCAACGCTGCTAAATATATCTGATATACGAGCAGCTTGACTGCCCTACAGCATCGAAGAGACATCGTCGAACAGTAAGCAACTACATACACTGAGTTCGAGACTTGCGTTATGGGATACTAAAACAACGATACTATAGTTTATAGCAAATACATATATAGATAAACCAAGACCTAGGACAATTTGAAAAAGGTCATTTTAAACTTGCCCTGACCGGGAATTGAACCTGGGACCTTTGGGTCATAGTGACCACTAAGCCACAGAGGTCGTCAAAATATAATACTTATATTAATTCTGTCTCAGAAGTCCAAACTCAAGGTTTGTCAACGAATAATGGAGCGCAGTGTATTAGGCCTGCGTCTTATAGACAAAGTTCGTAATACAGACCTGCGTTCTCAAACAGGAATTCTAGATGTAGGCGTGCAAATTGCCAAACTAAAATGGATCTGGGCGGGACATGTCAGTCGAATGCGACCGAGGTGAGCAAAATTAACAACATTTTGGTTACCAGAGGGCCGCCGGGGCAGTGGTAGACCCGGAACCAGGTGGCGAAACGATCTGAGACAGAGAAAAGTGGAAGGACAAAAAAAACTGTGTTTTTCTACACGACGGGGTCATCACCTGTCGAAGTCCTCGGCCTCCTCCTCGTCGAGGTTGATGAACTCCTGCCGCTCCTCCGCGTCGCCGGAGTACACGTTCTGCTCGCGCTCGATCAAGTGCGCGCGCTCGCCGATGTGGTGCCCTGGAAATAATGAGTTTTTTGAAAAAATTACATTTAGTTACAAGCTATTATTGTGAGACCAAAGTACAATTTAAGATATTGCACGGCTGGGCAAGTGCTCTCTATCTCTGTTCTTTTCTGTCCAATCCCTCTTACCAGTGACGTGCACAAATATTTTTGACAGGGTAGGCACTAATCTTACCAGGGACCGGATTAGCAGCTAATTTTTAAAACCCCTTTAAGTGGTCATCCTTACGATAGGCTTACCCTCACGTTTATGTTAGCCTGTAAAAAGCTAATCCAGCGAAAGGCTTACCGTATCCCCCCTATAGGGTAACCCTATCCTTATGATAGGCTAAGCGTTTACCAAATCATTGGAAGGGGTATTTTTTTCCGCTTTATTGAAAGGGTTTTTCCCCCCACGTATCCCCTCCGCCCCGTGGCCGCCAGGAAAGCGCTTCTTAAAGGGTTAGCCTATGAGATAGGGTTACCCTATGAGAAATGGTTTTTGTAAGGGTAACGTAACGTGCATGTTTTAACAACTTATTTAAAGGGAAACCCTTTTAAAGGCTTTCCATATGACACGGTTAGTCGATCGAAAGGGTTACCAAGCGATAGGGGTTTTTGATCCAATAAATATATTTATTTATTTTATTTATTTATTTATTTAACTTCATTACAATACATGTAAATGGCGGACTTAAGGCCTGAGGCCTTTTCTACCAGTCAACCAACTGGTGATGCTGAGAAAGCAATCTTTTGGGGGTAAGTACAGCAAACAATAAAGAAAATATATTGTTATATCAAAAAGTATACATATATATATCGAATATAATAAACCTACACAAAAATATACATATATAAATTATTCCCTAATAAACCACATACATAAACTACATAAATACTTTTTAACTAACTACTGACAGTTTTCGGAGATAGTGTGCACGCACTGCCTTTTTGAACGCGAAGCGAGTTTGAGCTTTCCGAATACTGAGTGGGAGAGAGTTCCAGTTGCCGCACAGCTTGTACGACAAATGAATCTTTATAGAATCCGCTCCGATAATGTGGCATTGTAAGAAGAAGATTGCTAGAAGAGCGAAGATTTCTGACGTGAGTATCACCAAGAAAGGTAAATTTGGTCTTGAGATAAGCCGGAGTCTTAGGATCAAAAAGTACAGAGAGTATTCAAGCCTATCAATTAGCCACCAAAAACCCACGTTAGGGAAAGCGCTTCCTGTCCCTGAATCTTACCTAAATAACGAGAACGGCTGCATATAAAGCAAAATAAATTTTTCGCTAGTATCCGATATTATATTTGTGTGGCACAGGGTAGACCAAATCTATGTGTCTGTATGAAATGCATGCTACTGTATCTCACAAACTTTCTGGTCTGCCCATCTCGTCCTGCCCAACGCACCTGTGATCATCCAATGGAACCCAGTTGGTAACATGAATCTGTCCAGATACGTACGACCAACGTGACCCGCCCGGTCCCATTTAAGACATGATAAATAATCAAAAACATTTAGTGCCTTTATTGCTTTTATTCAACGTGGAAGGGACATAGATACCCGTAATAAATCGAACTGTTGCGACTAGCAATACTATTTCGAGAATAAATAAAATGACAGATAGGGCAATGTATTGTAAGTGATCTTTATCTCTTTCTCTCTCTAGGATCGCAAATAAACGTGTTTACTCGCTCCCAGTATTTTATTAAAATAACCACAGAATCAGACGACCAGCACATAATAACAAAAATCCGCTGCTACACAAACCACAAGCTAAACTAGACCTTTTTAGTATACCTTCCCTTCCACGTTGTATAATACCTTCACCTATGTTGTAATAAAATTAAATTGGCGAATCTTCTCTAATTGGCTTCAAGGTCAGTACTTCACGCATTTTTTTTGTTTAAGTAGGTGTTATAGCATACTTACCTGTACAATATACATTATGACATCACTTGGAGGAGACAAAAATAGAAAGACGTCGCCCGTTTTACATAATAGGTGAGCTCACATTCCTATCATTTATGTCAATCTCACAAAAAAACCCTCCTTGTATGGAGGCCATCTTGAATTTAAAAAATAACAAACAAGTGATTGCCGTATAATGTCTTAGAACTTAGAACCCCTTATATTTTAGAAAAAAAAACATGCCACTAATCCTACTAATATTATAAATGCGAAAGTAAGTTTGTTTGTTTATTACCACTGAACCTATTTAGATGAAATTTTATATGGACATAGTTTAATACCCAGGGAAGGATATACAAGGGATAATTTTTATCCCGAAATTCCCACGGGGAGCGAAGCCTTCGGGTACAAGTACTATATAGTAAATCCGTGTGTACCAAATTAACTTTGAAACTACCTTTAATAAATTAAAATGACAGGCGGAGTGAACTAATCAGAAAGTTATGAAATCTCACCAATAGACATTTTCTTGGTGCCGGTCCTGGAGTCCTGCAGGGTTTTCCTGGTTTCCTTTACACCATTTGGCCCTATTTTGGTGCTGCTGCTTGAACTGTATACCTGATAACAGACAAACAATTCTCAGTATTTCAATAGCACATTTAGCTATTCCAACGTTTTATTATATTTACTTGTTAACACACTAAACATAGAGGATCAGTATTTAAGAGTAAAAGTATCATTCTCAATTATAATTCGAAGGATGCGTACCTAATAGCATCATACATTACATTATGACTATATGTATAATTATAAGGACTAATACTTTTATCTAAATATCAAATCTATCATTTTCTTTGGATTTTATATGAAATAAAGAGTAATGACATCATAATTTACTGGAGTGAAATAGAGCTCTTAATATCAGTTTACAATTACGTTAAAAATGGATATGATCAGTGACAAGTAACATTATTTTGTGAGGTTTTACTCTATTAACAGTACCAATTTATTTTTGACCTAAGTAAATAAATAAATATATATATAGGGACTAATTACACTGATTGAGCTAGCCCTAAAGTAAGTTCGAGACTTGTGTTATAGGATAGTAACTCAACGATACTATATTTTATAACAAATACATATATAGATAAACATCCAAGACCCAGAAAAAATTGAAAAAGACCATTTTCCAACTTGCCCTGGCTGGGGATCGAACCCAAGATCTTCGGGTTGGCGGTCTAGCGTGTTGACCATTACGCCACGGAGGTCGTCATTCAATTCAATCATCAAGTAACTTAGTAATTAAGACAGTGTATTAATATAACCAACTGGACTACTTATCTTTTTTATGATTCTTAATCTACTAATATTATAAACCCGAAAGTTTGTAAGTATGGATGGATGTATGGATGTTTGTTACTCTTTCACGTCAAAACTACTGAATGGATTTTAATGAAACTTTACAATGATATAGCTTATACATCAGAATAACACATAGGCTACAATTTATAAAGATACTGCGCAGACGAAGTCGCGGGCGCCAGCTAGTAGACTTATGAAGCACAGATATAATATCCAGTTATGTTTAGATTGTGTACCTGTGGTTTTCCATTGGGTCCACTGGACATGATGACTGTGCTGCTGCTGTATGAACTGCCGGTGCCCATGTGCCCCTCTAAGTCACCTGCAACAACACAGAAAGTCTGATTGCTTCTTTTTGATTGGGAGAACTAGATACTGCAATTTTTATAGGCTATTTTACTGTTTATCATCATCATCATCATCTGGTCTTTTTGTCCACACTGCAGAAGCACAACTAGAGCCCTACTTAGCCAGTGCAGCCAGAGGACTTGGCCTACACTCTCCTCACTGGCCAGACAGGTTGGAGAGGTCTCATTGATGCTTGATTTTAAGCTTTATTTAGCTTGTATTTCTTATGTCGCCTTTTACAACATCTATGGGAGGACATGGAATGGCCCTATTCTTTTTTGCCAGAAACCACACCACTGTGGTTTACTGTGTGTGTTCTATTATTTGTAGTTTTAAATCATTTTAAACCCTTATGTGGTTACGGCGATCCCTGAGTTGTTAGCCTCATTGATTTTCTCAATGGTACATGAAATAGGGCAGTTCGGAACTGACAAAATGTGGTCCATCAAGTGTATGGCACCGCAGTTAGGATTGATGATGATGAAAACAAATTGAATTATTAATCATTAGCCCTCTTTAGATAACCAAACACTTAGTTCAAACATTGTCAAACTTTCTAAAACAAAATGTTAATAATTGAGAAAATAATGTCATGCACAGCCGGTGTAGCACTGGATTCTCAAGTAATGGATGCTATTTCTGGGAAGACACTCATTTACACAGACTTGTCTTTAGATTGTTGTGTGTTATATGTGTTTTTGTGTCTTAGATATCCTTCAATGTAGCCTGCAATAAATATATGTGCAAGAATATAATTATTACAATAAAATAAAAATAAAAACATAAACAATATCAGTACCTATGTATTTCCACAGAATTTTTTTTTGCCATATTTCAGTGGTAAATAGTAGGTAACATACCTGAGAAAAGTCTGTTCAGTGAAGGCATTTGAGGCATGAAAGGCATCAGGGCGCTGCCATGCCGGGGCCCAGTGAGCGCCAACGGTCCCCCGCCGCCAAGCATGCCGAACGGGTCCGAAAACAGCGAGTTCATCATGTTGTTCATCTGACGCATGTGCCTCATATGGGATCTGAAAATTTAACGCAAAATTCGGCCATGTGCACTTTGAAATTATAACAATATTCTCCAATACCATCCAAGATACAAAGGATAAAAGATTTATAAATGTACAAAGATATTGTTTTTACTACAAATTATATAGATTTAACAGTACAATCATGAATAGAATGATAAAAGGTTTATGACCAAAACATACCCGAAAAATGGATCATCCTCCACGTCGCCCATCAAAGATCCGAACAGAGACATGTTATTTAATCACAATAAATGTACGAAATCCACTAGAACAACTTAAACCACTAGAATATATGTTTTTGACACGATATTTGCCGTTATACTCGTATAGTTTCTCGCTATAATGGAAATCTCTGGCAAAATCGCAGCCAATTTCACAACAAGCATAGACAAGCAACCATAGACTACAAGGCCTACAAGCAAAACTGAATTCTAAATTTTTTATTTTCACAATATTTACTTTCTCTATGGTTTGTACTTTTATGACAGTTAGATATTTGGCTATCCTCAAATTCGATTATTCGCTCTAGGACCCCCTAGGGGGCGGCCACCACTGGTGGCAGACGGAACAATTTTTATGTACACGTGTGCCAGATGCCACCACTCACGACGCCCCCACTGGTGGCGAAGGGCAATCGCCAATCATTCACAGTCTCATTTGCCCCCAGTGGTGGCGAATAGAACAAACTCTGGTTTTGATTCCCATTCGTCACCAGTCACCATCACCACTGGCGATTTGTTTTTGAAGTCGTTCATTTACATTTCCATTTGTTGCCACTGGCGGCAAAATATAAATTTTAATAACTGGCCAAGTGCGTGTCGGGCCACGCGCAGTGTAGGGTTCCGTAGTTCCGAATGCCAACTTTGAGTTTATGCCATTAAAAACGTTTTAAAACGAATTATCTATTGAATTTGTATGAAATTACTTATAAGTTGATCGCCTATAACTTTTTAATTTGTATACCCTATGAAATGGTTTAGAAGCTCACAATGTTTTTAAAAGACCTATTCAACGACACAAAAAATTTTGACTACCTCTTTACTTGTATGGCAGCTAACCTAAAAAAAAAATATTTAATTCAGATTTTATTTTACGACGTTTTTGCTGATTAATATACATATCCATGCCAAATTACAGCCTTCTAGTACTTATAGTTTCTGAGTAGGACTGCGGACGGACAGACAGACAGACATGGCGAAACTATAAGGGTTCTTTGTTTACTACGGAACCCTAAAAAATATTTAGAAATAAAACGCCGTGGTGGCCGCCCCCAGTGGTGGCAAATGGGATATATGAACTCTAGGTCTAAATGGGACCCAGGCAGGATTTTCCCCCAGAGCCGCCCACCCGCCTAGCGTGGCTTTTATGACCTAAGTACCTACCTGTGACGTACGCATGGAATTTTATAAACTTGCGTACAAGTACGTATCGTATCGTATGAATTCGTTTTTACGTAATAAATAATACGAGTTCTTAGTTCCATATTATGTAATAGTTTCAATATTTTAATATAATATAAAACACATCATGCTGCAACTAAGATTACAAGTTTAATTGCTAAGCAAATTAAGAAAACCCCCTGCTGTTAAATTGTCATCTAGTAGCGGAACTACTGATACGATTTGCTATCCGTAGCGCTATTTTTAGATTGCGAAAGCCCTTACTTTCAAAAGTTAACTCGCAATCGATTTTCACCAATCATAGCTAAGAACACCGTAGGGGCGGCACTTGCTTTCACGAAAAAAACCGCATGGTCGGTAATGACGGCAAAATGGTACTATTCATTTTCAATACAAAATATGCACCCGCCCACGTGTTGTGGTACGTGTGGTACGTACGACCCTTAATCTCTGTACAGACTATGAGCCTTCTGTACATGGTTTCTTGCTGGGTCATCGTTTCGTCATCGTCATTAAGTCTTTGTAGCCTCCATAATCCTTTGGCTGGCTGCTCTGGCAAAGTATGGCTATAATAGCACGAGGGTCTAGCTACATCAGTGGTCCTGTTGGGTGTTATTATGCAAATAATGACAAGATGGAAAGCAGGAAAAACGAATTATAAGAAGGGTTACTTTTACTACGAAACCCTAAAAATCAAACAAACGACTCCTTTTCAAAATTTATTAAGTATTAATAATAAAATCAATTCACTGCAACATCACAGC
Source organism: Acrobasis consociella (assembly GCA_963555685.1). Taxonomy (NCBI): domain Eukaryota; kingdom Metazoa; phylum Arthropoda; class Insecta; order Lepidoptera; family Pyralidae; genus Acrobasis; species Acrobasis consociella. The sequence goes on from OY743121.1 coordinate 3,317,565, forward strand.
TAGGAAGCACCAAACGAACACTGACAAACAACAATTAACAAATAATAGTGACAAAATAAGGTACAAATTAATTTATGTCTATGCCATTCATCGACCTCTTGTCCTGAACCTATGTCCAGCTGAATATGGCAAACGGTTGAAGCCATGAATAGTCCAAGCCGTTGTAGTAGGAGCAGAAGTATATACCATGTCTTGTAAACCATTCCTACCCTTCTTCATAGGCTCGACCTGAAAAAGGTTTCTTCATAGATTAATGTTTTTTTCAAATTAAGGTCATCATATGATATACCTTACTCTATAATAATATGGGAAGGTTATACCAGTTGTTAAAAACTTTGAGAGTATACTAAGGCGCGTTGGAATTGATCCACCAGATGTTCGTGAGCCTCGAAACTATTTTATATATTACAAAAGTTGTAGAATCCATCCGGCCCAGAACCAATTTTTTCAAGGGTTTCCAGTTCTGTGCCGTCCAAATTTCACAACTTACGTCATCGGGACTGATAGTAACAGCCCTGATGGTCTCGATGATGTTTTTACACTTAAACCTAACGACTCTTATCCTTATCCAATCGCTCTTTGTGTTCGACCGGCACCAACCAGATACTATGCCGGAAATTAATCATAGCAGAGGCATCTGGCGGCTGCCTGTCGGACGTGACGTTGGTCGGTTCCATCGCATTTTTGGGATACTTTTCCTTGACCACTTTGAAAAAGGCGATTGTACTGGAATCCATCCACTCGCTCGCTGTTGCCGAATACGACCCGCTTCAAAAATTCAACATGATAAGCCATATAATCACGAAAACTGATATTCCAGTCCCCGCAAATGCTTGGTTTACGAAGCGCATGATTCGGGTGTGGTTGTAGCCCCCTCTGAAGTAAATAAGCTTTTCAAATCAGAGTCCTGTCAAAGTAATAATAATAAATCAGATAATACCTTCATCGTGGCACCTTCACCCTCTGGCTTATTGGCAGGCGCGACATCTCCCATCGGAGCTGACTGTTGTCCTAACTTGTTCACCTCTTGATTAACTACTGCATTATTTGCTATTGTATCTCCTCCGAACCTCTCAACGGGAACCGGACGCGTTGTTGCTTTAGCGTTTACATTTTCGTGTAACTTTCCTTCAGAAAGAGTTTGATATTTCACAGGTGCATTTATATTCTGTTGCGTGTAAGAATGAGAGCCGCTATATTGATTGTATAAATGTTGAAGTTGACTTCTACTTGGTGTTCTTCCCACTGGACCATTTCCCATTATTGATGTCTTACTAACAGTATTCTTAACGTTACTATATGTCTGAGGACTGCTTCTTGGTTTAACAGGCTGTGGAGATAATGTTTGAGGCAATGGTGGCTCAACGTAACGATACGCTTTCGCATCCAGCATATGTACAGGCTGTCCAAGCGTATTGTAATGATAATTCTTTGTTTGCTTAACCTGATGAGAATAAGTTGGATTCTTCGATGTATCAGCGGGAAATATAGGTTCCATTATCATTTGTTTAAGAGGTGCTGCTTCAGTGTAAGGCCCACCTTGCTGAATCTGGCCATTGGGATTTAGTTCGTAGCCACCGGCAAGAGTAGGAGGATCTATCACAGCTCCTGTATTGGGATCTTCAATTTGCTGCAATTGGGCCTGAGACTGATACTGTTGTGGCTGCTGTTGATATTGTTGGGCGGGATCCTGCTGATATTGACCTGAAGATGCGGCAGTGTAGACCTGTTGTGGTGGTACTTGATTATAAGAAACTGCTGCATTGGGATCAATTTGTTGTAGCATCTGCTGCTGTTGCACTGGCTGAAGCTGGCTTTGGACAGGCTGTTGATTTGACATCATTTGCTGATTTGTGAGTGGGGCTCCATTTTGTTGTATAATATGTTCATTACCGGACTGAGTGATACTGGCATACGCTCCATTGGCTGAATTTGTAGTGGGTTGCAAAACACTGTTATCACCAGCCATATTCATAACTTTGTTTCCGTTCATTAACTTGTGCATAGTATTCATCGCCGCCTGTTGCTGGTTCGCGGGGTTCATCTGTATCGCTATCGCCATGGGATCGAATCCTAAGTCACCCTTCATGACTGCTGGGAACATTTCACTAAACTTCTGCATGCCCTGAGCATGTTTACCATATTTATTTTCTGCCATTGGATGAACTCCCGACACATTCTGTACCATATCACCAGAGTTTGGATTCATATTATTGTGTACCATGTTATTAAGTGGCAAATTGTTTTGTTGCAAATTATTTTGAAATATATTACTTTGTGGTGTGTTATTCATCAATGAATTTGCTGTATAGGCGTTTGGTTGGGACATATGCTGACCTGTGAAATTATTGCCATAGGCACCAGCATCACCTAAGGCGTAGTTCGGTTTGTGCATAGCTGCATTGGCATCGTAATAAGTTCCTTGCCCCAAAGGTGTTACATCTACGGCACCGTGGGGAGACTGCATTGAATCAGTCAACTGACCGTTTTGCGTAGGCATATTAGCTGGTTTTTCGGGTTTATCACTCATCATCATTTTCAATATCTGAGATCCCATTCCACTACCCATTTGGCCCATTGGTTGACCCGATTGGCCCATTGGTTGCCCCATTTGGCCCATTGGTTGCCCCGTTTGGCCCATTGGTTGACCCATTTGGCCCATATACTGATGCTGTTGACCCATTTGTGGTGAAGCATTACTGTTACCCATACCCAAGTTATAACCAGAAGACATTCCACCCATGTCGCCACTCTGATTAGGATTGGTCATGTTACCACCAGCTTTCGGATTACCACTCATATTACCCTGTCCAGCCATTACCGGATTTATGGGAAGTCCCAGCTTACTCGCCATAGCGTTTGATATCGGTATTGTATTTTCCGGGGAAATGGATTTCAAGTCATTATAAACCTCATTCATTACTGGTTCCATTAAATTTTTGTTCAAATAACTATACGTGTCAGCATAAAGCTTCTGCGGATTGCAGCTACCCATCATGGATCTGTTCATGCATCGATTGTTCATGTGTGGATACGGTTCGCCGGCAAACGGGGCTCCGTGTCCGTGACAGCATCCCATTCGGCATCCTCCGTAGGATTGCATTGGAGTACCCATTGAAGATCCCTGATTTGGGTTAGAAAACATTTTTCCCATACAGCCGCTGAAAAAGTTTTATCAATTACCATTACGTAAAAAAATATATATTAATTGACATGTTTTTTTTTGGTTAACCCATTTTGTCTAAAATCTCTCCCACCTTCTGTGTATAAGTCTTATCCATCCTTTTTTGGAATACGTCGAGATTGTCTCGCTAGCGCTTACTTGCCTTACCTGGGCGACGATAAATAAATAAATAAATATATAGGGACAAATTACACTGATCGAGCTAGCCCTAAGGTAAGTTCGAGACTTGTGTTATGGGATACTAACTCAACGATACTATATTTTATAACAAATACATATATAGATAAACATCCAAGACCCAGGAAAAATTGAAAAAGGCCATTTTCCAACTTGCCCTGGCTGGGGATCGAACCCAGGTACTCCGGGTTTGCGGTCTAGCGTGTTGACCATTACGCCATGGAGGTCGTCACATATGGACGATAACCATACTCAGGCAAAAAAAAAACATCCTCAGCCTCAATTGCCTCCTCATATCCGCGCGTAAATAAGAAATAAACAGCGCGTTTCTGGTTATATCCTTAGCTGTGCTGTGCTGCTTTGGGGACTAAGATGCCTGCTTTCTGTGCTGGTTTGACTAACATCACAGAGTAATATAACTATATTTAAGAACTAGCGCGGAAAGCATTGTTTGGAGAAGGTTCAAATGTGAGTAATGTTTTAAAAAGCAGTATGAAAGTTGGGCTAGCCAGTCTTTCCCAAAGTGGGCGAGAACGCCCCCTTGTGGGCGCTGCATGTCTCAAGGGGGGCGGTAAGAGACCCAGAAAGAAAATGTTTTTTTTTTGTTGCTAGGAGCTTTATTTAGCTAGGAGGCCTCTTAAACAACGACTGCAAGAGCTCTCGACTCTCAACAACAACCAAATAAATATCATCCTCCACTTTGAGAATAAATATTTACATAATATACATATATAGGTCACAATAATTAATTAATTTAATTTGAAGTTATATTGGTTTTTAAATAGGTGAAAAAATGGGGGCGCTAAAAAAATATTTATTCTCAAAGTGGGCAGTAGACAAAATAAGTTTGGGAACCACTGGGCTAGACGGTGCCGTGCCCCGGGGCACCAAACTTAGACAGTCTATTCTGATTTATTAACCTCTTACTAAACCAGTAATTATCCTACGAGGCGGTGGGGGAAGGAATCCCGAAACAAGGAAGCCCAGGGCGCCAATCTCAGGGGGTCATAGCACCCTGACCAACACACCTGTTACCTACTGAACTAGTATCCTACGTGGCGGAGGGGGTAAAGGGAGAATTTCTTTGCACCCCCTTCCCTCATAAAGCCGCTTCTCGCTACCATTAAAAAATATCTGCCAAGATACCTAAGCGTTTGCCTTACCAATCTGCACTCTGGAGCTGATTTACAACACTTCCTAGTTCACTTAAAATCCTTTGTTTATCCAAAGCCATATCGGTTAATTACTCGCCAAATCTACCCAGAAATTATTTTTATTTTTAACTTAAATTTTGAACTGTGATGTCTTTTGTGAAATGAAAATTGATTCAAAACATTTTAAAAGAGACTGACTTTTGTTTAGATAAGCATGTCATTGCACAAGTTATATTTCGAACACATTATAAGGCCAGTTGTATAATTGTATGTACCTATCAATTTGAACACAAAGACTTAAACATTAAGCTCTTTGCATAAAGGTTCTAAATCAATTTCAACTCTTGACCGAGCGAGCGAAGCAAGCTAGGGCAAAAAAATATTGCTTTTAGTATGATAATATCAATCTATGGATTTTCCGCGAGGACTCTCGAATGGTTAACTAATTTTTAGGATTAATCTAAAAAAAATAATCGATGACGAGCTATGTAATGTCGATGTTTTGATGATATATATTATAGAATTTAAAATAAGGGTAAACATGTAGCAACTATTTATAGAATTTTTAATTTCGTTAGGCATCAATATAGGTGCAGCCAGTTTTGAAATATACCTTACGCATTTTTGGTATAAATATTGTTTCGAACCGTCTATGAGATATTATGAACCTTATCATTTTACATGATTTCTCTGAATCACACTAGATACTTAAGTATAGATAATACATATTTTTAAGTTTTGTAAAAGGTTTGTAGCTCAATTTTGTTCAAATTAACTGACTTTTTTAATTTGGAATCGCCAGTTTATAGCACTCCACCGACAAGACCCCAGCTCTTATATAAGAAGAAGAGTTCTAAATAGCGGCAAACCAGTAGAAAAATTAAAAATTGACTTAGTATACATACTTTCATTCCAGCCACCCAGACTGTAGTATACCTAACCTGTTTTTTAAAGTTGGAAAACTTTAAAATCTACCACAATGGTAAATATAACGCATAGTCTGTGTTGGAAACACTCGGGTCAAATTCCATGATTCGCCTGCTGCGAGTGTGATTTTTTTCGAAAGTCAAATGTCATGTCACGTCACGTCACGCTCGCTCGTCGCCCGCCCGCCCCGCCAGCCGCCAGTCAAACAAGTGTTTTTGTGATGAAGTGTCGTAACTGTCTACAAAACTTGTAATCTAAAAACATAACTAATCTTAGATTATTAGAACACAAATTTCCCTGCCCCTGAGAATCTGAAAGTACAGTGGCACCTTCCTTTTTGACATCTTTCGGATTTCAGATTGGATTTTGTGTTGTGGTGCGTTGGCAAGTCCAGCAAGAAATAATCGCTATTATCGTAGATAATAAATTTATCTACTCTTGGCGATTAAAGCAACGCTCAGCTCTTTATAATTTCAAGGAAAAGCGAGCCTGCAGTTCGTGTCCAGCATCGTGGCCGTCAAGAGGTAATTATTACATTTCAAAATGGGTAGAAAAGTGTACGTAGTTGGCGTCGGAATGACGAAGTTCGTCAAGCCTAACTCCGGCAGAGATTACCCCGACATGGGTAAGGAGGCCGTGCTAGATGCCCTGGCCGACGCTGGCATCAAATACGACGATGTCCAACAGGCAGTGTGTGGCTATGTCTTCGGAGACTCCACGTGTGGACAGAGAGTCCTGTACCAGGTTGGCATGACCGGCATCCCAATATACAATGTAAATAACAACTGCTCTACGGGATCTAACGCTTTGTACCTAGCGAAGCAACTTGTCGAAGGCGGGCAAGCCGACGTTATTCTAGCTGTAGGCTTCGAAAAAATGGCTTCGGGACCTTTGACCAATGCTTTCAATGACAGAACCAATCCATTGGATAAGCACGCACTGAAAATGGCCGACATGGCTGACATTGCTGCAGCACCCATGACGGCACAGTTCTTCGGCAATGCAGGTATTGAACACATGAAAAAGTATGGCACAACTGAGGTGCACTTTGCCAAAATCGCAGCAAAGAATCACCGTCACGGGGCCAAGAATCCACGAGCTCAAGGCGGAAGGGAGTACACTGTAGAGGAAGTATTGAATTCCAGAAAAATCTATGGCCCCTTGACCAAGTTACAATGTTGTCCGACTAGTAATGGAGCTGGTGCCGCTGTAATCATGTCGGAAGAGGCTGTTATTCGCTACGGACTACAGAGTAAGGCAGTTGAGATTATTGGTATGGAGATGGCTACAGACACCGCAGAAGTATTCACTGAGAACAGTTTGATGAAAGTGGCAGGTACTGATATGACCGCTTTGGCAGCAAAGAGGTTGTACCAAAAGACTGGTATATCCCCCAAACAGATCGATGTTGTAGAACTGCATGATTGCTTCTCAGCAAATGAATTGATTACATATGAAGGATTACAGTTGTGCGGGGAGGGTGAGGCAGGGAAGTTTATTGATGCTGGAGACAACACATATGGAGGGAGAGTTGTAGTCAACCCGAGTGGTGGATTAATAGCAAAGGGGCATCCTCTAGGAGCGACCGGGCTGGCACAATGTGCTGAGCTAGTGTGGCAACTCCGCGGAGAGGCTGGGCCCAGACAGGTTGGTTGACTTGCTACATCACAGCCCGGGGAACATTCTATGTTGTCTTTGGTAACGGTATGGGGCCTACAAGTGTATGTCATATTTATCTTCATTCTGTGTTGTTGCTGTGTCATTTTTTTCTGTTCACATATTGTTATTATCACAAATTGCGTTTAAAGTTCATTGGAGCCTCATTTCACTGATAAAGGTTGATAAACAATTTAGGTACATACTTATTATTTAAGTATAATTGATAAAAATAATAAATCTGATGCACTATCAAAAAATATAAAAGAATGTAGGGTTCTGTATTGGCAAATGTCGACTTTGAGCCCACGCCTCACTCAAATCTTTAGGACAAAATATTTCAGAAACTGATTCCTAAATCAAATAATGATATTCACAATCTAACAATATTATAAGACCTATTCAACGACATACTACCTATACACTATGGGTTTAGTGAGCAAAATATGATTCCTGCTTTACATGTATAGTGGCTACACAATTTTTTTAAAGTTTTTATTTTAACACTGTTGGCGTAATTAATATACATACTTTTGCCAAATTATAGCTTTCTAGTATAATAAGGCACTGAGTTTGACAGATCTGAGAAAGATTGACAGACAGATGTGGCAAAACTATTAGGGGTTCCTTGTTTATTACGGAACCCTAAAAACAGTTAGAAGAATAGAAGAATGAACTTACTTTTAAAAAAAGATTAAAATTTATATTAAACTTAAAAATTCGTTTCAAGGATGAAGTCAACTTACATATAAAAAAAATATTTGAAATAGATTTAGAGCCTTCAATAAAACAAGTCTCGAACTTACTTTGAGGCTAGCTCAATCAGTGTAATTTGTCCCTATACATTTTATTTATTTTATTATTATGTATATTTATTTATTTATTTAAAAAAAAAATACTTAACAAAAATATTAACAGCCTCAAGAAGAATTAAATCTATAATTTAAACGTAAAACAAAATTAGTTGAAATAAAAACATCTGTAAATTAAAATATTATTTGAGTAAGATCACATGACCATGACTCTTGTAAAACTTTGTTGTAGAAGTGTAGAGTTAGACACTACATACAATCAGTAGCAATATCGCCTTTATTACCATCGCTTAAAGGAGCTTGACCTGTACCAAGTACCAAATAAATAGAATTAAATTACCAAATGTATTCATGAACAACTTTAATGGTAATCTTTGACATTGTATTTTAATGTATTAGCATATTAGTTTCTGACGTTCTGATTAGTACAGTGATATAAGTGAACACAGAAACATTGTCAAATAAATGTGAGGTAAATAAAGTTCTAAATTACTTTAAAAAATGATTTTTATACCAGCTTTTATCTAAAACAATGAATTTAAAGTGAAAGAAAGAAAGAAGAAAGAAAACAGTTTATTTGATATATCACATTGAACTTAATAAAATGACACAGTTGTTACAAATACACATACAATTTTGTGGCTACATCAAAAAGGCCTACTCTCATTATGGTGTCGTGGCAGGGCCACAACGCTGGTCTTCCGAGGATGGCGTACAAAACAACATAAATTTAAAAAAAATATAAAACAAGCCTACTAGGTTGCCGCTTTTAATTTGTTTGAAGACAAGTGCTTTTCAGGACTAATCAAACGGGCTCAAACTCGGTTGCGGTTGCGTTGCTTTATTACGGAGTTCCTATGGCCACCTTGCCGTTCCATCATCTGAACAGCTACATGTCATCACACTATTGCATTGTCGTATGCGTGCAAAATTTCAGCTCATTCGGAAACCGGGAAGTGTGTCAAATTTAACTTAAGTATAAGTTGTTTTATTGTAACAGACGGACAGACAGCGAAGTCTTAGTAATAGGGTCCCGTTTTTAGCTTTTGGGTACGGAACCCTAAAACAGGTTTTCGGCATAATTACTAACATACCCATACCAAATTACAGCTTTCTAGTACTTATAGTGCAGAACAGCGGACGGACAGACAGACAGACAGACAGACATGGCGAACCTATAGAGTTTTTTTAGGGTTCCTTGTTTACTACGGAACCCTAAAAAAGGCGGTTAAAAATCTGTCAAAACGTTTAGTCTGTTGAGCGGTACCAAATAGTACCTACCTATTATCTAACCTAAATACTTAGTTACATCTACACTATAATATCTACACTATATATATAATATTATAAAGAGGAAAGATTTGTTTGTTTGTTTGTTTGATTGTATTGAATAGGCTCCGAAACTACTGGATCGATTTTAAAAATTCTTTCACTGTTGGATAGGTATGTTATCCCTGAGTGACATAGGCTATGTATGTACCACGGGCGAAGCCGGGATGGACTGCTAGTAATACATATTTTGGAATTCGCATTCCCCTCCTTCGACAGTAGGTAATCAATTTAATCATAATCACATAATATCTCTGCTCGCACGAACAATGTGCGACCTCATTGGACTTCGCCCCGGAGTCATTAGGGCTCTGATATGGGCGCAATTTATACATATAAGTACCTATTGTAATACGTAAGTCCATTTACAAGTATATGTACATACATAAATAACCTTCCATACTGGTCTGGGAGAAAAGAAAAAAATAAGAATGTACCTTCCCGGGCAGATCGTAAAAGCCGATCGAGGGAATGGGCAATAAATCGAATCATGTTAATAGGCGACGCGGCTAGCAACCCATCACTATTTTGATTCCTTCATCCACCTTCTTGCCCACATCAAGCTTAAAGTGGCCTTGAGTCTTGCAGCCCTGGGCTCTATCTGCTTAGAGCCGCAAGACTCAAAATACTCTGTCTGCTCCATTAGGGATAAAGACGTAATAGTATGTATAAATAACTACTATCAAGTCTTTATTCAGTAATTAATGGGGCAGACGGAGCATTTTGCGGCTGTAAGTAGACGGGAGTGTCCAGGGCCGCAAGACTCGATGTATTTCAAACTAGCCGAAGCCCGCGACTTTGTTCGCGTGGACACTATGACTAAGGAGGTATCTAGAATTTAAAAAAAATTTTTTTGGTTCTGATAATAGAATAAAACGTCACAAAATTATATCACTTGTCATTAATCTTATCCATTTTCAACGTGATTTTAGATTTTGCGGAAAAACTGATATTAAGAGATTATTATTATAGAAGATATTTTACTCAAAGAAACTATGACGTCTTAGTCTATTTCATACAAATCCCATAGAAACTCTTTGTTTTAATATTTAGAAAAAAGTATCTAATTTCAGTGGTTGGAAACTGCCCTATTAATGATTACACAGAAATTACTAAACCGATGTTATTCGTACTCATTTCTCGTGTATCAGTTAAGTCATTACAAAACAAACATACACTGTACTAATATCTAGTATAGCGCAATCAATAATCATACTGCTCACGTTTTATTGTTACTTTGTAGTTATTTTTAACCTACATTGCTCACACTCATGAACACATAGGTAATTTATTTACGTAAAACCTTAGATTCTGCTCAAAATATTCAGACCCTCCAGTACAAGGTGATAAGGTGATGTTATAATTTTTTCAAAACTAAAAACTGATTTCACACCCAACCTAAAATAAATCGCAACGAATTGGTCTCCTCCTTTTTTGGAAGTTGGTTTAAAATAAATTACAATGCAAATGCCAAGATGTCTGTATTATGAATTCAAGGTCACTAGTACTACTTGCAAGTAGGTCTTTATTGTTTGAAAGACGCTTGGTTTAGGTATAACTGAAGGCAATCTTTGAGTCTGTTTTTTTTTTAAATTAAGTTTATTTCTTCGAACTGCCCTTTTCCTACTAGGTATAGGTCTGCACCTATAAAAGTTAACAAATAAAAAGTTATTAAATTATTTAAATTAAATAATATCTCCGTTTCTTTTCAAATGAATATGACACCAAAGGCTTCCAAATAAAAAAAAGAATAAATTATTTAAATTAAATAATATCTCCGTTTCTTTTCAAATGAATATGACACCAAAGGGTTCCAAATAAAAAAAGAATAAATTATTTAAATTAAATAATATCTCCGTTTCTTTTCAAATGAATATGACACCAAAGGGTTCCAAATAAAAAAAGAATAAATTATTTAAATTAAATAATATCTCCGTTTCTTTTCAAATGAATATGACACCAAAGGCTTCCAAGTAAAAAAAGAATCATCAACCTCGGTTTATAAGAGGCAAAGATTTCGCGTAACATACATAGGTACATTCAAAAAATACGGGACGGATTGATAATCTCCTCTTTTAAAATCGGTTCAAAAGTCTTTGGCGCCAACATTTCAGGTACACTAACTAGCTGACCTATAAACTACATTTACATATTATAATTCGAAATCTAAATGTGGTTTCCAGGTGCCGCGCGCGAGACTAGCCTTACAACACAACTTGGGACTCGGTGGAGCCGTCGTCATCAGCATGTATCGCAAGGGCTTCACGGACGCCTCCCCCAAGAATGTGGCCGTCGCCGACAACCCTGAAGACTTCCAAGTCTACAAATACATGAAGATGTTCGAAGAGGCGATGAACGATGACAAGGAAAACCTCATCGAGAAAGTCAGGGGCATCTACGGCTTCAAGGTGAAGAACGGACCGAAAGGCCTCGAAGGATACTGGGTCATCAACGCCAAGGAAGGCAAAGGAAAGATCACATACAACGGCAAAGAGAAAACTGACGTCACATTCACGATCAACGACCAAGACGTCGCCGACCTCATTTCTGGTAAACTTAACCCTCAAAAGGCATTCTTCCAAGGAAAGATCAAGATCCAAGGCAATATGGGACTTGCTATGAAACTGCAAGACCTGCAGAGACAAGCCGCGGGCAGAATCGAACAAATCCGATCCAAATTGTAAAATGTATTGCCAAATGTATGGTTAATATTTCTTCTTGGGTTATGGAACTGAGGTACGGGGCATTTTAACTCTATTCTATGAATTTAATGTAGGTAGAGGATTTTTATAAGGATATTCACAATGATTACGTTAGGTGCAATAGGAGAACGTTAATGTTATTATTTTGTATATTTATGTTATCATTCCAAATGACATATTACAATATTTTGATATTATAATGATTTTGTACAAAATTTGTCTTTTGCTTTCGGAGTGTAGCTACTATGTCAGATTTTCATGCATCATATCTATACATAACTGTAACATATTTTTTTCCTTGCTGATGACAGTTTGGTTTCCCTTTGTGGGATTTTTTAATCGAAAATTTTTCTATAAATTTAATTATGAAAATATATGATAAATATTTATTTATTTATTAAAACTTTATTGAGCCACAAATAAAATTGTTTACAATTGGCAAACTTAACGCTAAGAGCGTAAAATCCGTCAAATCCTTTATTAATATTAATATTATAAACGCGAAAGTTTGTAAGTATGGATGAATGTTTGTTACTCTTCCACGTAAAAACTACTGAATTTTAATGAAACTTTACAATAATATAGCTTATACACCAGAATAACACATAGGGCTACATTTTATAAAGATATTGTGTGATCCTGTGTGAAGTCGCGGGCACCAGCTAGTAAAAATGTATATATAATAAATATATAAATAATCGATCGCTCTTTTAGTGCGCTACTATTGGTAACCGGCGAAATCGAATCGGTAATTAATCTTTATAAGTATCTTATCTAGACTGGATGGATGAAAAGCAATACCATCGATAGTTTATGCGTCGTCAAGGGTCTATACCATCGATAGTATTGTTGGATACCGTACTATCGATACCTGCTATTGGTTTTGCTTAAACTATCGATAGGCTATCGATAGTGGACTATACAGATGCCTTTAGGCTGCCTGAAAACTGACACCAGTGTTGGCCACTTACACACACGAAAAAAAAAAACAAAAACAGTGGACTTTCGGCAACACTAAGCTATGTCATATGCCTTTAGGCTGCCTGAAAACTGACACCAGTGTTGACCACTTACACACACGAAAAAAAACAACAAGAACAGTGGACTTTCGAGCGGCAACACTAAGCTATGTCAGATGCCTTTAGGCTGCCTGAAAACTGACACCAGTGTTGGCCACTTACACACACGAAAAAAAAACAAGAAAAACAGTGGACTTTCGAGCGGCAACACTAACCTATGTCATATGCCTTTAGGAAGCCAGAAAATCACACACCAAAAACAAAAAACAAAAAAACTAAATACTATTATCATTGCACTCGGCTATGGTGGTCATTTTACACAGAAAAAAAAATTATGATGATGCTCTACGCTACGGCCCTGTGCTAGTCTCTCGAGCACGAGAGTCACGCGATGCTAGATTGTGTAAGTACTTACTTACTTACTAATAAATTCGCCGCATTAAGAGTCCCCTTACCCTAGACTTCTCCATAAAAACGTAGTCTACGTTTAATTTTGAAACCACATGTCAGATTCCGGTAAAAATTGGTAATTGTAAAGAAATTGCAATTATCTAGGGTTATAACTGGTTTCCTATGGTAAAATTATGAACTGGAAAGAAAATATAACGATTTAGAAGTTTCCCATACTAATGGTCAAAAATGATATAAAACACTATATTCTATTTTAAGTTCATATTTTTAACGTCGGAAACTAGTTATAAACCTAGATAATTGCAATATCTTTGAAATCACAAAATTTTGCCCAAATCGGACATGTCGTTTTAAAATAAAACGTAGACTACGTTTGTATGGAAAGTTGTATTTTGGTCTAGGGTCGGGGGACCCTTAATAAAAGTCGGAGACAAGTATAGTCTAGAAAAATAATCTAAAAATCCTTCTCCTTTTGAAGTTGAACGGCATTTAATGTAACAAGTACCTGGGTGACCGAGCTTTGCTCGGTTACATCTTAAACATTAGCTAAATTTTTTAAAACTTGTCTAAAACAATACAAAAAACTTGAGAGGTGTCAAGGGACACCCGGATGGAACGAAGTTCGAGAGAGAGAGAGAGACAGACAGAAACACGCGCACGCCGCACCTTTGACGCCGCAAAGTGTCGTTACAACTTTTAGTCTTATTTTTTTCCGTCTAGCCCCCTTTCGCAACGTACGATAAGGAACTCCGTTCCAATAAAAAATTATATATAAACTTGAACATAAAAAAAAATAAAAGTAAGTCACCGAGTGGGATTCGAACCCGTAACACTCTTTCTAGCGGTCCGCATCCTTAACCGCTGAGCCAACGGATAGCGGCCAGCGCGACGAAATTAGCGAACATATTCTGCGTGGGAAGAAAAACGCATGAAAACTCGAAAACACGCGTTTTCCCAAACATAAGACTAATCTAGATCGATTGTTTACCCCCGAAAACCCCCATATACCAATTTTCAGCGAAATCGTTAGAGCCGATTTCGAGATCACAGAAATATATCTTATACCTTTAAACGAGCAATTCTTGTATGTATGTATAAATATATATTTATTTATAAATTTCTGTGATCTCGAAAACGGCTCTTAACGATTTCGCTGAAAATTTGTATATGGGGGGTTTTCGGGGGTAAACAATCGAACTAGATTAGTTTTATGTTTGGGAAAACGCGTGTTTTCGAGTTTTCATGCGTTTTTCTTTCCACGCAGAATATGGTCGCTAATTTCGTCGCGCCGCGACCGCCTTGGTTTAGCTCAGTGATTAAGGATAGCGACCGCTAGAAAGAGTGTTACGGGTTCGAATCCCACTCGGTGACTTACTTTTGTTTTTTTTTTATGTTTAAGTTTATATATTTTTTTTTATTTTGCATTGTTTTTAGACAAGTTTAAAAAAAATTAGTTAATGTTTGAGATGTAACCGAGCAAAGCTCGGTCGCCCAGGTACTAAATATATAAATAAATATACAATAATTGCTCGTTTAAAGATTTGACACCGGGTTTTTTAGACTAATTCGACCCTGCCGAGTTCAATTTTGCGTGGTGTCAGACCAATAAGTATTGGTGTAGGTATAGGGATCTGTAAAGAGGCCTCACATTAGACAATAATATATTTTAATCGTCATAGATTGTGTTTATCGCTTGATAATAATAAATTAATAAAAAAATCTGACATTTCTGACATCAACATTATTAGGGCATACCACCGCAGTAGCTACAATTCCATGGGGCATACCTACTACTCCCCGACAGAAACAGCCAGATGTGCAAGGTTGCTTCACGTCTCTGCGGCAAATGCAAGCTGCCGTTTTACACCCTGCCTTACAACCGCATGTAATGAGGTCATTGCAGGCCTTGGGAACAGCCTCTAAGGTCACCAGAATTGGCTTGAGCTTCTCCTCTTCTTGCTGCCAGCCGTAATCCGTTGGAGAAAGCGGTTCAACTTCTCCAACATGTGCGTTTCTCCAAATAAAATTTAAATTGCTGTCAGACCATATTTACTGTACAACTTTCTTAAACTACTTTAGTGAACTACTTAGTACGTACATTAGTACATATATATCGTTGACTTGCTAGTCAACCCTGTAAACGATTTGCTTGCTTATTTTTAGAAACCCAACAACTACGAAATATAAGTAGGTAGTTTATGAGGGTTAATTGTTGTTCAATGTTCGTAAGTTCGGCGCTGTATGCTGTCAAAAGTACAAAAAAACTCATGCGACTGTTGGGGTCTTGTTTTGTAGGTTTAAACATCACAATTAATTAGTGCATACATCACTTTGTTCCAAATTTCAACGTTTACTATAAACTTCGAAGTTTGATTAGATGTTACAAAGCGCTGGATGCAAGCCGCTCTTGATCGGTCATTTTGGAAATCTTTGGGAGAGATGTCTATGTCCAGCAGTTGACGTTATGCGGCTGAAATGATGATGACACGTTTTGTGTATTTTGCTGACTGCCGCGTTGAAAAATAGATCTTGAGTACAAAAACCAACTGCCCTTGGTCAGTCGATATCTGGTCGGCGGGAAAGCACTGGATGATATAGGAATGTTTGGTAGTAAATGCAAGGAAAACAAATAAAAGTCTTCTATGGAAATCATTCATTTTATTGCTCCACAAGGTACTTATAAGCTTTTTATTTTCAAGTAAAAACACACTTCGAAACCACACGTTACGAACATGTGTGTGCATAACAGAACATTATACTTTATAATCTTAATACTCTAATTTATCAGTATCAGGTACAATTTCATACAATCTGTTTTCTGTTACGGTTTGGATAATCCAACTTCAAGGAATGTTGGCTGGATTTAAAAAGGGTTTGACGCAAAATGTGCTTTTACATTAGAGGGTTTTCAAAAAAATGTGGTACCTTAAAATCTGCATGATGGCAGCACAGTGAAGTCAGTTACACCAGGACAAGAAGTGTATCCAATAACAGCAGCTTTCGAAACGGAATCGGCGAGCAGCACTTTCATCGTCAAACCATATTCCCCTTTATTTACATTAGCGTAATGCATATTATTGCTTGAACAAACCAAAAATCTTGGCGCCAAGCGGCCGAGATTTTTTAAAACTAGAAATAAAGGTGACTGTGATTTGGTTATATAGTAGAGTAGACTGCTCACCGCTTCTATTCCGGTGTAAGTTAAGCCTTATTGGAACTGACATCACTGTCTTGCCAACTGGTGTCTCATATTTTTGAAAATGAGCTGCATAATCTTACTTCTTTTGACTGCTTGGGCTTCTCACCCCGCTCTAGACATGGGTAATCTCGACTCCGAGGTGCGTTTCGGCTCACCTAATCTGAATCCTCATTCGGTACCGACTCATCTTATTGATTCCTACTCCCTTACCGACTCCGGCTCCATGATCTGCTAAGTCTCGCTATCGGATCTTGGATCGAAAGAATACACACGTCCGTTTTGGTACCGGTTTCAATATGATACCGGGCTCTGTCTGTAGCTGTATTGGAGCAAACAATGTAACAAATATCTGTCTTGTTCTTATTTATAGAAAAAATATTCGCATCTTATTCTATCATAATATCATTTGCCGTTGGTTGGCGGCGCACGATGAATAACCGAAGCCTCCGTCCGATTCCTTCCGAGTCCCGAGTATTTCCGATCTCGACACACGTGACGCGGTTGAGCCGAAACGAATGACTAGCGGATCGCGAGCGATGCGAGCCGAAGAGCGCCGATGAGCTGGCGGGAGGCGGGACTCGACGGGGATCAAATAACTCGCGAGAGTCGGTAAGATTTGCTCGGAGCTGATTAGGTTATCGGCTCCTGTTGAGTATTCGGCTCATTTGAATCTTCTAGTCCGGAGTTACCCATGTCTACCCCGCTCCACTCAAGATTAGCGAGGATGAGTTGTGTTGATTTTGATAAGGCTCTTTTGATGTTTGTTTGTGCAATGGTACTAATAAGATACATTGGTGCCATTTGTACAATGGTACTAGTGGGAAAAATCTGTGTCATTTGTACCATTAAGGCCATACCCAAATTTTCCGGGGTCCAGTGGCGCCGCCATTTAAAATAAATCATTTAAAAGGAAACGGAGATATCATTTAAAATTGTGTCTTGGTCAAGTTCTAGATACCCATTCAAAGTATTTTTTAAACTACTTTTTGCAGTTTAAAGTGAGAACGTGAAGCTTTTCTACGCACATTTGCGAAAAACGGCCACTTTTAGCTAATGTGCGTAGAAAAGCTTCACGTTCGCACTTTAAATTATAAACAGTAGTTCATAAAATAGTTTTAAAGGTTATCTAGGGCTTGACCAAGACACAATTTTGAATGATATCTCCGTGTCCTTTTAAATGATTTATTTTAAATGGCGGCGCCACTGCACCCCGGAAAATTTGGGTATGGCCTTAAGCAATGGTACAACTCAATGGTACAGATGGCCCAAGAGGAATATTTATCTTAACTTTTTTTTGGGAAAGCATATTTCGTGTCAAATCCGTTTTTTTCATAGCAACACATATTTCTGATATAAACACACAATTCATAATCAAGCTGGTATGCAGTCGCAAAGGAAATCTAAATAATTGTTACAAAACATATTGTTCTTGAATACAAAAACTTATAATATTCAAATTATATTACAACCGCCGCCATCTAGCGGACAGAAACGTAGTTTTGGGCAAGATTCAATATCTAAGACATGTGCCTTTTTGATTACGCCCAGTATGTACATTACGAGTAGGTATTACACGAGAATTCTCAAAGTTTTGGTAGAAAGTAGATACCAACTAATATTGGTAAAAGAAAAATAATAAAAACAACCGACTTTCAGGTTTTTTTTCCATATCTCCCTGTTTTTTAGTAGTCGGTTAAAAAAACTCTATAACTTTTATTTGCTTTCAGTAAATAAAAAGATTATCATACAATATTAACAAAACTCTCCAAAAACTAAATTGTATTTTCTCAAAGTTGAATTGATCTGAAAAAGTCACATAAAGTTCAATTTTATTGAAAATCAAAATGGTCTTTTTTGATATTAGAAAACAAGTAGCAATATGTCGAAGTACTATTGGTGGTACTTTTTACTACATTTAAACAAAAAGATGGCCAACAAAAAATAGAAAAAGAATATGAATAGACTGCCGAATACCGTCGCAACTTTTATCTTAGATTTCGATTTCGATGATGCCATATCATAATCCATATTCCGTGTAAACTTTGGACAATCTTAATAAAAAGCTATGTAAGTAATAAGTATTACTTAAAACCAGTATGAATGTACTATTATTAAATTAGTTACATTATTGATTGATTCTCCTTTTGGACTCCCATGTTTCGCTGTTAAACCCTTTTATAAGAGCAGTGGTGTTCTCACAATTACTTTTCTCGAATTCGAAGATTTGTAAATGTTTAGACGCCTGAAATATTGTTTATAAGCTTTAATCGTACATATTCTTATGTACTTTGAATATTTTTTTTAATGAAAATCTTGATTCCAATGTTATTCACATGAGGGCGCCACTAGACTCCAAAAAGGGTATATGAAGACTTTATGACGAATAAAATTAACAAACCTGGCCAGAATTTTGCCCAAAAACCTTTTAACACAACTTTAAACATTTTTAAATTACTATGAGTGTCCAATAGCTTTATTTCCTAGTCAAGTTACATTAGTATCTTAAAAAGCAAATTCTAATGTCACACCTACTGCCTTGTTTAAGTCCTTTAAGCCCATGGTATTTGTGATTGGCACAAAACATTACTCGTTCTACCAAGCCTTTAACGCAGGACGTAAAACATACATTTTTGGGATATGTACCAAAGTAATATAAATAAAGGTCAACAATTTAGTTAGTGGGCTAGAAATGATTTTTAATACCCGTGTGTTCCGTTCCTTTACCGCCAATACCAGACACAATAGTAAGACAATGGACGTGGACATTTATTAATGTCGTGCGGTTATGTCTTGACCGGTTATGAGCGGTATGCTAAATTTAGTTCCAAATTTTTCCGCAAAATGGCGAGCCCCACTAACTTAAATTAATATTTGCAAAGATATTCTGTATAATGTATGACATGAAAATAGTTAATTTTAACAAAAAGCCTAGTCCGGGGTACCGAACAACGTTGCCTATATGTCACATAATAGCGAAACATTAAAAAAAATCCTATATTTCGTTAGGTATATCTTTCTTAGGAAATTAAAAGAGCACTGAGTTTTTTGTAAAAAAGAATGTGGCAAAATACGCGGAATTGATCGGTATAAGATGCGCAGATTCCTTTATGCATAAATAATTCACAGTTCACAGTTGATAAATAAAATGTTAAATACGTGTATAAACTAAACAAAAAGTATTGTAAGTACTTACATAAAGGTTCTAATATAAAACTTTTCGACATCTCTTTCATAAAAACATGGCAGTAGGCAGTACGGCTAGAAACGCACTGTGACACAACACCACTCAGAAAATTGGCACGGTTTTGTTTAGAAAACTATCTAAGAGCCATGACATTAGAGACAAAATATGAAAATTTTAATTAAACATGACCTCTGAAGCTTCGTCCTTTTTAAAGAACAATATCCAAAAATGGCAAATCCACATTAATGTTTGTAATATGTAGTCAAAAATAATAATTTCCTTTTTAATAGAAAATGGCTTTACAAGGCGTTGAGTGCATCAGTGCTTTCTAGAGCTAAAAGCTTGTATTAGCAATTGTGACGTCATCGAAAAGGGTGCCCAAGAAATATCGTGATATGGCAGGTACCATTTCCAACGAATGCTTTAACAACTAGAATTTGCGACCATCACAACACCATCATTTTAAAAACGGATGTATTAAATAACAATCATACATTGAGATCACAGGAGTATACTATACCCTGGCAAATCACCAACCACGCAAAACTTGTCTCCAGTACAAAAAAACTGAAAGTTCGTGTTTATGGCGGATAAAACAATGACATATATAGGACATGTTGGGGTTCTTAGCTATTAGTCTTTATATTGTACAACTATAGATTGCATTTATCATTATAACCTAAATTACGTTAAAGAGGGCAGCACTAGTTTATATGAGACCGTATTGTTGTGTTGTCCTATTTATGCCAGAGTTTTTAGGCGTAATTAAAAATGATAGATTACGATTTCGATATTTTCAGTGAATCTATGGCAAAGTAAATAAAAATAGAGACAGTTCCACTGCGTGTTTTACATGTATTAAAATTTTACAGCCTGACCTTACGCGCACCGTAAAACAAATAACCACACTGCTCACTGTCTTTCACCACGCGACAAAGGGACGCTTCCGAGTAAGAATATAGATCAACAAAATATTGAGTGAATTTTTGAAATGGAAAAGAAAGCCACTTTCAATTATCAGGTATTTATTTAGCACCATTCATTATTTGTTACCAAGACAGTGAGAGGTGATGTGTTTTTTGAAACTTTTCCATCGATACACACATACTTATAAATTATTAACCTACGCGATTAAAGCGTTACGTTTAGGTTACCAATGGCTAAGCCATTGCACTTTGCAAATAATAGATATTTCTAAGAACTCTGGAAAAATAAGTTTTCTCAAAACCAATTTTAGTAAAACCGAAACATTGCCAATAAATACTTACTAAAATGATAATTATATATTAACATCATTAAATTAAACATTAAGTTAGCCAAGCCAAAACATCATAGCACCAAAATACGTATTCAACAACAGTACTGACAGAAAAGTTTCAGAATTATAATATATATATGTACTTAACTTAAAAATCATGAATATCAAGACATTACAGTCAATTTCTAATGTACCTACACTACATATTTAAAATTTAAACAATAAGTTACTCTTATTACACTCGCTTACGGTAGGTACCTATTAGAATAATAATATATATTAATAAGTAAATGGTAATTTATTTTTCAAAAAGTCTCTGACTAGAGATATCTAACCTAAGTCCGAAATCTTATATTATAACAACTACCTACAATGTAACATAGCACTCTCTCAAAGTAAAAAACCATAATTGAAAGATTTTTTCTACAGTTTGAGCTTTGCCAAAGATTAAAGCAGTCGCTTTAACAGTGAAATTTGATTCCACATATTTTCACAATTTTATTGCGCTAAACAAAGGCCCGCTTTCGAGCTTACTACTCAAGAAAATAGCATTGCTTTATTCGCAAGCTTTGTGATGTTATATTTTTAACTTTTCTCTTTTCCCCTAATACCAACTTTAACTAAACGAATGCCAATCCTAGGAAATCGTCACTGTGATGTGTTACTTTTAAGACAGTAGTCTGAACAAAAGGCGAGAATGATTATATATGTACACATATAATCAAGTGCTTGTTCGCCACGGAGATCACGAACACATTACACAACTCTTTTTTAACTTTATATTACATTATTAACACACTTCTCAGTCACAAAAAATAATGCACTAAAGAAAATGCACTGCTACTGGCAGAATATTAAAAGCATTTTCATGTCGACATCCAGTTACATAAAGGGTACATAACGCTACTAAAATCATTGTAATTAATATTGATTCTTATCATAAAAGAATACACAAAATTGGCACAAAACTTATATCAAAACCAATTTTGTCACTGACTAACACAGCTATGTCGGGCGCTGAAAAAATAATGATTGTACAATATTTTTAATTTGATAAGTTGCTCATTAATTGAAGAGATTAAGGTTTATAATATGCCCGTCTTTATATGGGCATTTCTTGTGATAATCACAATCGTATCAAAAACGACAAAATTAAAAGAATATTCTGTTGTCCTTAATCCTCAAGTAAGGGTATCGGTCGTTTCAAATAACCCAATACCTTCGGCGATAACTTGTGTTTAATTTCGTTCTTTTAAAAGGACATAGTTTTACAAGGGTATAGATTTAATTCCAAAGCACAAAGAAAATTCTATTTTATTCAGCGCATCTTTTTTTTTTAAATATAACAATCATTATTTTAATATAGTTTTGGACTTTTGTTGCTATTTATATACTATCTGCAATATGATTTCTGACAAAAGACACACAATGCAATGTCCTGCATTTTTTGTCTACTGATATTAGTATTATAGCTAATTAGCTACTAGTGCGTAATTGTGTACAATGTAAACAATAAATACAGACTGATAACAAAGTTCAGGCAGTGACAATTTCACTTTCACAATTTATTGCTCCAAAGTATAGACTTGAAAACAAAGTCTAAAATTATAATCAGCTTACATAACACTTATTACTTTAGCCAAATTTCTTTTATAATTACAATGAGGTAGAATGTGGGATAAACCCCTTATTTTTAAATTTGACGGTCAGGATTAATGTATAGAATATAAGATCACGTTTTATAAAAGAAAATATTAACACTGTTCGAGCTGTTGGATTTTTAATATCAATTAATTACATAGAAATCATATTTGATTATAGGATTGATGCCGACAGCTCGATCAGTAACACAACGAATCCGACGTAGAGGGTTACACGTGCCTCTTTTTGGAAGTGGCCTAGAATCAGTTTTCAAACAACGTTTTACTATTGGAGGCATGACGACGCGGGGACTCTTTTACTCCATTTACTATTTGGTATTATTGAGGTTTATACAGAGTTATTTAGTTATAACACAAAACAAATATCATCACATATTGGTTTAGAGTGTACTTCAGTAAAATAAAATTAAAATATGTTTCACCAACATGGTACGATGGATGGATAACTTAAATGAATATACTAGTGTACGTACATATTGCAAAACGAAAACCTTAAAAAATAACCCTGTATAAATTATGCTTATGGTCGTAATATTTATAACTATTTCTATAATAATGTGAGTATTTCGTTAATTATTGAAAGAGCACAGACTGAGGTTTTATGAAAGGTAACAGAGGTACCTACAGAATGGCACACGTTGAAGAGACTACAAGAAAACTGTATATAATGTATAAACAATAATGTCATAAAACTGTACTTGATATGATTATGTACATACACCTATTGAATCGTACAGCCACGGCCCGCTTGTTGTAAAACTGATAATAAACATGTGATGTGACGCGCCGCTTTCACCATGCACAGCAAGTCGACTCATTAGACCTATTCAAAGATCAACAGTATCCCAAATATTGAGAAAAATAAATTGGAAATCTATTTACAGACGCCGCATTTCCGATCGAACTCGATCAACGTTTTGTACTGTTGAGACGCAATGTCACTGAGCGTTCGCAAATCACTTGAACACCCTCATGATGACTCCCGTTGGTCAACACGGCGGCTCTGCCTCTTGCTTGGGCGGTGAAGCGCTGGGTTCTGGGGTCTTCTCTCTCTCACGACGCGCTAGCTCTGCTTCTCTCTCATTTAGTCTGGCTTCTTTACGTGCTAATTCTGCTTCTCTTTCATCCAGCCGCCTGGCCCGTTCCGCTAACCTTGCTTCAGCATCCAGTAGCCGAGCCGTCAACTCCGGTTCAGTCGGAGGCGGCGATGTTGAAGACGTGACGTCATCAACTGGCGGAGTCAAAGGTTTTAAAGCTACGTTGGGTTGGAAGTCTTGCTGGAACCTAGCGCAATGTGCGACGCGGACCACCCTTTCAGGGTTTTGCAGGACTGGTTCCCTCTTGCCCCAAGGGCGGAAAGCCGATAAGGCCTGGTAATGCAGCTGCGCGTAAGGGTCTAAGTAGAGTGCGTAGCTGTAGTCGTCACTGCGCGCTTTCTTCGGGGGTGATTCTGCTGGCTCCGGCTTGCAGACCACCGTCTCCACCACCTGGAATTGAGAAATGATGCTGTTTAGTACAAATAGTCAACTCAAATTAAACAATAGACTATGGAATTGGTAAAATAGTAAAAGCAGCATTGTAAAATACTTTTGTTCTTTTCAAAGAACAGTCGCTACATATTGAGTTCAAGGGGCCTTTGAGTTATTTTAAGAAGTTCGTGTGTAGATAATCATTGAAAATAGTCTCAATAGATTTGTCGCTTATCAGACCGCAGTACTGGGAATCAGCTCTTGTTCAACAAAGGCAAACCGCTCTGTTTTCGCAGCGAACAATTATTGAGCCGCCACGATAACATCGTAATGTCATAGGGCGACTTCTGACGTCAGTCGAATTATCGTTCGTGTTGTGTGGTGTGGATGAATGCGGAAACAAGCCTATGCCGTCTGTAAATATTTTGGATAAAACATAAAGCTGTGAATAAAACCGCTCGCTCGATAGAGCTCCAAAGTTTTCGGTACCGATGACAGAAAAAAATGAATCTTTGTTTTTTTTTTAAATACAAATAATGACAAATTAAAACAACCGCTAAGGACAAAAACGTATATTATGGAAATCTAAGGTTGAGTACTTTGCCCAACGATGGGCTAAATAAAAAATACCTGGAAATTCCTACTCTCTGAGCTTTTATTTCTTTTGCATTACAGTTTCCCACGTTTGGCCAAAATAAAAAAATTACGCATAGAAAAATGATGATATTCAGATTAAAAGCCAAAGACAAAGTACACATTTTTAAACTTAGCTTTGTTATTTTTATTTAACTTGGTAATATGCACAGAATAAGTACTAGTTAGTACTCAGGTAGTATAAGTGTGTCTATAAGGCTATTACGTATATCTCTCTCTTCTCTGAACCTATTTAGTTGAAATTTGATATGGATATAGCCTAATACCCGGGGAAGAACAAATTATTTTTTATCCCGAAATTCCAACAGGGAGCAAAGCCCACAGGCACAATTAGTTACATATATTTCTGTATCTACCGAGTAGTTTCAGGTTTGAATCACATCTCTCATAGAAGCAAGCTGCAAAGCTAGCAGCTTGTTTTGCTAACTGCGAATATCACCCCTTACGTAACCCAGGTAGAAGCGGGGGGCCGGCAGACGTTCACGTCACCGCTGGAGAGGGGGGCTAAGGGGGATGTAGGTCGCGGGCCGCAGACGACCCCCAGACGACGCCCGACCCCCCTCCCCCCCACAACCCCGGCGAGGCTACTTGCGCCCGGTATCCTTGTAATGTATTGATGTGTTGTCAGTAGTACAAGTTAGTGGGATATGTAGCACTAGAGGCAGCGCGCGGCTTTGCCCGCGTTAACCACACGTGTAAAGTCGCGGGCGTGATGCAATATAGCCTATAGCCTTCCTCGATAAACGACCTATCTAATAC
This sequence comes from Acrobasis consociella, assembly GCA_963555685.1. Taxonomy (NCBI): domain Eukaryota; kingdom Metazoa; phylum Arthropoda; class Insecta; order Lepidoptera; family Pyralidae; genus Acrobasis; species Acrobasis consociella. The sequence continues at coordinate 3,343,120 of OY743121.1, forward strand.
CGAAAGATTTTTTTAAATCGGACCCGTGGTTCCTGAGATTAGCGCGTTCAAACAAACAAACAAACAAACTCTTCAGCTTTATTATAAGTAAGTATGGATTAGGTGGCAAATTTTTAACGTTTTGCAATCGACACGCCTTACTTATTAAGCACATCTAATTTTTGGTAAGATATGGCATGGGCATCTATAAAATATTTTCTCCTAAATGAAGTAGACGTTGATTTTGAAACACGTACGTGTAACTAAAATGTACCTTAAATACTACAATTGCAAGTAATCATAAGCGATAAGTCCGCCTTTTTTCTGTTTTTTTTTTCTTTTTTTTCTTTTGTTTAAGGTGCAGTAAAGAGTTTTCGATTATAATCAAGCCATCTTTAAATTGATTCCTTAATAATATTTGCTAATGCTGTCTAGGATACTATTTATAGATCATGTAAAGGTCTTACACTATATGCTCGGTTATCTCATGTACTTACTTCCATAATTCATATTAAGTTCCCCAATTTTTATTAAACAGTTATGATTATGATGTTCATGTCATTGAAGTATACAAAAATACTGATAACACAAAGGGCAAACTTACTTTTCAAACAAAAATTAAAACAACATAACCGCCAACGTAGCTTGCGTTGCGGCCATGGAAAATTACTAATTCCATCAATTCAGCACGACGTTATATCACCACTTTCCTACCAATTGTGAGCTAACAAAGCAGGCCACCTTTGGCAATTCCTCCTATCGCGTACCTAATCAACTGTTTCTATTATTGGTGTAGGTATTGGCGTCTATAGGCCGATTTAGATGTAGACAGTTGTTTGTGCCAGCGTCACTGGTACCTACTGTATAATAATGTAGGTACCTAATGTCTTAGTAGGGACAGATTATTGGAAAAATTTACAAACATAGTGAATTTATCACATGATTTAACATTATAAATCAAGTCTGTCTATACATACGTCAAAACGATACAACCCTTTTGAGCAACAGTTACATTGGCTTAATAAATGAAGTTTAGACAAAGAAATTACTAACTGATATTGCACGCCTCAAAAGCAGAGCGTTAGCAAGGGGCAATATTTATAAGTCAAGATATTACGAAGAAAAATACTCTCTAGAAAGTAGACTGGATACACATCAGCGTTTCACTAATAGCATCAGTGACAGTGACATGCAGGCGATACTGGCGCCAGTGACTGTCTACATATAAACCAGCCTTACAGTACAGAGAGTCGCTTTCGTCGGTCGTCTGCTAAAATGGCGCCGCCGTGATCAAAAACACTGCCTCCAAACAATGTCCATAATGAGAGCGGCGGGGGTCCCGGCGAGACTGGTGTTGTCGACCAGCTCACCAAGACCTGCCCTGCCCCCCGCCTGCTCTCCCCAGCCTCAGTGTGCAGGGTGCGGTGAAGGCGGGTCAATGGGCTTTCAGGGGTCAAACAGGGCTGGATGCGTGGGTGCGGACATGTTTCGGCCTACTTGCGCGTAATTTAGCAACTGTTTTTCTGCGGCACGCGCCGATTCACGCCTCGCTTGCGACTTGCTAGCGTGCCAACAGACAAGTTCATGTTTTGATTCAAAACCCAGGAATTGGGTAAAAAATTAAACATTGCTCCGCTAGAAGTACTATGGAACAATCCAGGCCATACTTCCCTAATGTAACGAACTTATAACAAAATACGATTATGTTTTTGCTTACAGAACAACGTAGTGTAATATCGGGATCTAGGAAGGTAGGTGTACTATTTATAGGGTCAATTTTTTTTTGATATTTTGATGTAGGTTCCCGTGTTTAATGGCGAAAGCTGATTACGCTTAACACATTCAATAAAATAGAGCTGACATGTCTTATTGAAAACGCTTCCCGATTCAGAGTATGTCTGACTGACTATGTAAATACTTACTTATGTAAATACCTGCATATGACAATTCCAAAGTGCGAGTTTTTGTAATGTCTGTAGGTGTAGGTATCACTTTTAAAATTACCAAACATATTTAAACTTGTAAGAATTGAACATAAAACTACATCATTTGAAATACCCAAGTATTTAAAGATGCATATCATCTTTAAAGAAGAAAATGATGAAATTTGGGCTCCAAAGCATCCCAGCTGAGGAAGCAACCGGGAAGCGGTATGTTAGGAGATCAATGACGTCAAAATCTTAAATGTTTTCTTCAGAACTCGCAAAGAAAAATAGTGGATATGCAATCGAAATTGAACAGCAGGGCTGTGAAAAAGAATACTACGTTATTATTTCATTATCTGGCTCAAAGAATTTCCATTGTTATACAGTGTGAAAATGCCGCGTGTATCAATCACCGGGAGGTCTTTTAAAATATTAATGTTATAACGAAGTACGTTGCGGATTACTAAGTAACTACGAAAATTTTGATGAACTCTGCTTTATATGCTATCCCCCTAGATCTCCCCCTCAGGTACGCCATTGGGCAACCCTGCCTGTCAGTCGTCAATGTATGCTATTTGTTTAGACAGCAGCCTAGTGAATTTTGCACACCGTCCGACGATCCATTAATAAAAGTCGAATTAGTCTGGCGTGGGCATTAAGTTTACTATTGTAACTACTACGGAACCCTAAAAATCGTAGTTTTCAATGGAACAATCGTAATTTTCAGTGACTTTTTATTACCATTATATTGCTAGACTTGAATAGGCAGCAATGAAAGGGCTATTAACTACATTACTTACTCTGAAAGTTAATGAGTTTATTTGATAATGATAATTTATTAATAAATTATGATATGTAGATAAGGAGATGAGAGAAGACAGTATTCATAACTGGCGGTTACGTCACGCGTGAAGAGAGTGATGAGTAAATATAAGTCTAACAAAATACACTGAAATCATTTTAAAGGTAAATTTAGTCCATGATACTGAACAACTTTGCCTAAGGAACAGCTTTAGGTGCAGTGCAGATAAGGCATATCTTGGGCTTTGACTCAAAAAGAAAGAAAAAACTAGAGGCTTTTGAGATGTGGTGCTGGCGTAGGATGGCAAGTATAAAATAGACCGGAAAAATTTACAATGAAGAGGTCCTGAAAAGTGTAAGAGAGAGTATGTGGAAGTACCTGGGTTTCTCAAAAATTTTTTTTAAAACTTGTCTAAAAACAATACAAAATAAAAAAATATAAATAAACTTGAACATAAAAAAAACAAAAGTAAGTCACCGTGTGGGATTCGACCCCGTAACACTCTTTCTAGCGGTCCGGATCCTTAACCGCTGAGCCAAACGAATGGCGGCCGGTGCGACGAAATTAGCGACCATATTCTGCGTCGAAAGAAAAACGCATGAAAACTCGAAAACGCGCGTTTTCCTAAACATAAGACTAATCTAGATCGATTGTTTACCCCCGAAAACCCCCATATACCAATTTTGAGCGAAATCGTTAGAGCCGTTTTGAGAATTGCTCGTTTAAAGGTATAAGATAAGATAGACGAGGAAAGATGTTCGTCTGATACGACACGACGATTTCATAAAAAACATAATTGAAGAGAAGATAGAAGCGAAAAGAGGACCATGTAGATCCAGGCATAGCTATATAAAGCAAATAAAGAAGGTGAACGTCGTGTCATACAGCGAAGTAACACAGCTGGTGAACGAAAGGCAAATGGAAGAAAATTTATACCCCACTGACAAGAGCAATGTCAGTGATCCAAAGCTATATAATATGAATAAATGATATGTCCGATGCATTCGTTATTCATTATTCACGACAGTGTGTTTGTTTGAATACAAATAATCCTAAAATTACAATGCAAAAGTGATTCCAATTCACATCAGTTGCATCGGGTCATGCGCTGTCAATTTGAAACATAATTGTTTATAATGGAATATTAAAATGAAATTTTATGCTAAGTAGAAAATCATTATGAGAATGTATATGACTGATTTTAAACTTTGTTTATGCTATGCACTAAGTTATCGACAGAAAAAGTTAGGAAATGTCATGAAAAAATATTCAAATGTTATAAAACAATAAAAATCCTGATCTGTGGTGGCATATAGGGTGACTTTGTATCCATCAGCCAAAGTTTTGGAGCGAGTTCAGTCTATAATATAATACTGAAAAAAAAACAGTTTGGCTGCTGGTTAAAAAGTCAGCCTGTGTAATAAACCCAAAAATAAATTGAGTAACTAATATTAAATTGTACCTGGGCGACCGAGCTTTGCTCGGTTACAACTCAAATATTAACTACATTTTTAAAAAAATTTTTAAACTTTAACATAAAAAATCAAAAGTAAGTCACCGAGTGGGATTCGATCCCGTATACCGCTGAGCCAGACGAATAGCGCCCAGTTGGACGAAATTAGCGACCATATTCTCCGTGGAAAGAAAAACGCACGAAAACTCGAAAACACGCGTTTTCCCAAACATAACACTAATCTAGATCGATTGTTTGCCCCCAAAAACCCCCATATACCAATTTTCAGCGAAATCGTTAGAGCCGTTTCCTAAATCACAGAAATATACATATAAAAAAAAAGACGTGTGGCACTCGGGGACTGCCGCGGTAAAGCTATTGCAAACAAGGAAGGACGGCAACGTCGCAAACGGACGAGGGAGACGAAGCGGCAACCTACATGGTAGGCGGAGTGGGGAGAGCGTGAGGTTTTTTCGTTACGGAATTTCTGGATTTCGGTCCCCGCGCTCAAGGCCCGCGATCCGCGATAGAAGCTATGCAATAGCTTAATAAATAAATATACAAGAATTGCTCGTTTAAAGGTATAAGATAAGACTGATTACGTTATCAAGTTCTAGCGAGGTCCTTCCTTTGTAGATTGATGCCACTACTAGGAACGTTGTTGTAAGTAAAGCCAAGGCAAGTGGATATCACCACGCCTCCCATTCAATCCACAAGGTTCTACAACTTAAAACAGGTACTATTAACTTCTTGATCTTTTACTCTGTCCATGTTTCTCACTGCTGGGCGAAGGCCATACATAATAGAAATGGCTATTTCTTAGCAATCAGCTGAAATTCCTTTAAGAAGCTTTCTATGTTATCTCGCCTTTTCCTTTGTGGTCTCCAGTAGCATTTTGAAAAGACTTACTTCAAGAATTTAAAAAAAAAAAAAAATTCTACGATCTGAAATAACGGCTATAAAGAGCTCATGCGCAAAACGTCTCTTTCGCAAAATATCCCCTAGTCGTAAAACGTCTCTTTCTCATAATGCCTCTTTCGTAGAAGGTCGCTTTCGCAGAATATCTCTTTCGCAGAAGATCTCTTTTGCAGAATGTCTCTTTCATAGAGGCATCTCAGTCTACGACTAACGAAATCTTTCGTTTGTAGACTTGTTGTTCCTATCTCTAATTTTAGCTACATTTTTACTTAGGAACTCGTATTAGCCAGAATATAATTGACGAGTTATGATTCTTGCTAGCCGTAATTCATATATAAAAGCAAAACATGTGTAGTAACTTCGCAAAAACAAGGGGTCAAGAAGCTTATCGGCGCCGAAAACTCAAGTGTCCTCCGTGTGGCATTGCGTGACGCGTGCGATAACACCCGATAACACCCGATAAGACGCGATAAGACGAGATAAGGCGCGATAAGAATTGGCAAGGCGTCTGGGTCTGGGGCCCAGCAAGTGGGTTCATTAGTCAAAACTTTATACGTTCTGTTAAACGTTGCTAGTTAAGGCAAACGTTTGTGTGTATGTTTGTTATTTCTACGCACAAACAGCTGGACCAATTTTAATAAAATTTGGTATGCAGGAAGCTGACAACCTGGATTAACACATAGGCTACAGCGCTCGCTTCCGCGGGTAATAACGCGGGACGCAGCTAGTTCGCCTTTAAATCCAGAAATCATGTTCTCTGATTTGGCTCATGCTCATGCTTCGTCTTTTAACTCCATTTCTCGTTAACCCCTAGACCCTTCCGAGTATGGACCAATTTGCGCCATATTCAAAGTTAATTGACTGATCGCCTAATTTAATAGATTGAATCTGTCTTTGAAATATTTTCGTACGAGGATCAAGAAGTCCCAAACTCACCTAGATCCGGAAAACGGAAACGGATTAAGAAGAAGATATTTCTTTCGACGATTCTACGATTTAGTATAATGGTACAAAAAAAACTATTGATAAATAAAGTTACAATCACATCAAATAATAAGTAGTAAATAATAAAAACCAGTCCGTAGGTTCTCCTACATGTATGAATGAGGCTTAAAGTATAGTGGTGCCAAAATGATAAAAAAAGCTGTCGCGAAACCATTTTCTCCTATCAATGGCGTGGACATCTTGACAAATACTGTATTTTTCCCATTTTCGCCGCATTTTCACAGTCGTCATGCCGACGTAGCGAAACGCTTGGCTACAAGTAAAAATATCTATTACGCAAGCAGACGACGCATCGCCGGTGGAGGGGGCCCAGACGCACCCCGGAACACCCCCCAGACCAAGGTCAGCTACCACCTAGCTACGGAAAACTATACCCTGTGTCGCGTGCCTTGAATCTAATTTTCAATAAACCTGAAACGACAAAGCCTGATATAGAACTCTAGAACTTAATATCAGGATAGAAGGATGAATTTTGCTTCCAGTTTTGGAGGGTGGTATAGTAGGGTCGAGTTAGTGTGGCTCCCGGGTAATCAATGAGTTTCAGCCTTGTATGAATTACGTATAAATTTACGTCTCGGCTGAAAGCGGGAACGACGCCCGATGCGGTTTTTGCCACTGTTTTACGCAATGCGAGTGAACTTCAGGTGTCATGGACGAATATAGCATCTGTCTTCACAACAAAATGGAGATAAGAATGAGATATTGACCACAGATATTCCTTATGTGGGATACTTATTGTCTGTAATTTTTTTTTATTTTAAACAAAAACCACCAAATGTATTGACTATTGTGGTACTATTCCCAATTAATCACTTTGGCCAAGAAAAACCAACTTTCATTTACGAAATATGTGAATACCTTTAGTTTTGAAGTAAATTCTACAAGGATAGATACTAATAAAAGAAAAATATGCAAGTGATGATACAAACAATATTTAAGATAGATTGAAGCGAAGAGGTTCCTTGATTTAAAATATGTAGTGTTGTTGATTCTACTTATACCAAAGACAAATTTCTGATTCAATGAGTGCTTCTGTTTGAAACATAATATGAAACTAGCTGATAATTAAATTCCATAGCTAACCTTATAAAGGTCTTGGCAAGAAACAGTGTTTCATAAACTATAGCCGGCAACACTATGCGTCCATGTATAGCAGAGAACTAACAACTACACCGTGTTTTTGCTATAGTTTGGTGCAAATTTCTACATCATGTAACTGGACAAATATGGACGAACACGACTCTTTGCGAAAATCAGAGAATTCTATCAACTTTATTTGTGTTGAAGTGGACAATGTCGTTTGACGTGAAAGGTGCCAACTTACCAAGTCAACATTTTCAAAGAGGACTGCAAGATTTACGTACTAGGTCTTACTACGAATACAGACTGAAGTGATATTCTCCTTGATTGTAAGTCGCGATAATTAAAATTTTGCAAGATTCTAATATAACAAAATTTTATGGAAACCATTTGTGTCGGTAGGTATGATATTATTTTCAACATTACAATGTTGAAACAACTGCAGCGTTCCAAATAGCAATTTAATTTCTAGATTATAGTTGTAAATCTATATTTTTACAAAATAGACTATAGATAGATTAAGACATGCAAGTGATATTATAAAAAAATAACAAAAAGATAAGAGACAGTTTTAATAAGCCCTCTTAAGAAAGAGGAAGCAGCCACTTTTGTCTGCGAAAACCAGTTGCTAATGATCCCCGGCTCAACCACAACCGAGTGCTCTTAGCGAACTTAATACAGTAGATAATACGATTTATAGCCACCGAGGTGTAAACCATTACGGTTTTTTAAATGCCACTTCTTTCACAGGGATCGGTGTCATTTGCCGGCCTATCATGATCAAGGCATGATTTTAATCTGCTTTGATCAAACGTTTCTTCAATTTCGATTTATAAATTAAGACATTTCGATTTCTAATCTAAAATCTTTGTAAATTGATGTTTTTATTTTTAGTAATAGTTTTAATTTATAGAATAGCTTTTAGTTTAACGTAATTTCATTATTATTAGTTATTATTGTAACCTACATTGTTAATATTAAATAAATCAGTTCTTATTGTATCTAAAATATTGTGTGAATTTGATAACTCCATTGTATTTTCGGTGCTTTAATTTTTTATGAAGTTCAGACGAGGCCATGACGTTTTATTGACCGAGCGAGCCATAGACATAGAATTTTTTTGGTAGATCTATGGAGCGAGCGAAGCGTCTCCGTTTCAGCTTCGGCAAAATCTTTTTCGTGCGACCAGATTTCCCGTTTTCCGGCTGTTCTCTAGAAATGGCAGAAATATGGGGATTTTTTAAATCTTTTAGGAATATTTTTTTAACTGAATTGATCACCAGCTACCTTGAAATCAGTATAACGTAGATTACAAAATGAAAAATAATAATAGATTTTCATGAATAACCAGGAAAGCAGAACTTACCTATCAGTTAATTACTGAACTATATATGTCTTATTCTTCTTGTCGTGTGTGTTAGTGCCTAACACTAGTGTCAGAGTTTTTAAACCGCCTTAAAGGCCTCTGACATGGTTTTAGGTAACGACCAATGTCAAAGACAGTGACCGGGACCGACGGCTTAACGTGCCCTCCGAAGCACGGATCATCTTACTTATCAGACAATCAGGTGATCAGCCTACAATGTCCTAACCAAACTAGGACAACAACACAAAGTCGTTACCCCCGCCGGGAATCGAACCCGCGATATATGTCTTATGAAAAATTGTGATAGCATTTATCTCCATAAACTCTCTAATAACTTCATTCTTATACCATACAATTTCAACTTTGTTAAAAGACTAGCTGTCACAGCCCCAGGTAATGCGGCTAATTCGCGTGATCAGCAACATAATAAATCCTTTCAAACCAGTAGCTCAGTAAAAGCCAGATTACTAACAGTTATACTGGACCTGGGAGCAGGTAATTTATAAGTAATGCGAACGTATCAGTGCGTCGTATCTCGAAATTGTACGTTGCCGGCTGTATCATTCGCCTAGATTGCCGCGTAAGTTTCACTCAAATTGTTAGATGTTAGAGAAACTTCACATTTTAGCGGGTTTTGAAGTGTGGCTGCTGGTAATTCAACACTTGTATCATTTACTGAGTAAAATAAGCTTGTTAAGTTGGTGGAAATAGATGATAGACGAGATAAGATGAGAACAGTTAACGTTATAAAACAAAATTTTGTAAAAATTATAATTTAGAACAAAAACCTCACTACCTAATTCCCCATTACTTTTTTCTATATAAGCTAGTTTCGTGTGGAAGAAATTGCTGAACGATAAGGCCACCTTTCGCGCATTTTCTAGTTTTTAACATAATTATGTCCTGTGTTTATTTTTTTGTGCAATAAAGGATATTGTATTCTAAAGAAACGTATGTCTCTTGATCGCTGTATTTACATGAGTCCTCAGAGAAATCATACTTTTCCTCTAAAGAACCTTTAAAAATCAGACGTAGCAAAGTTTATCTTTTAAAGATCTGGCCAGAAAACTAACATAAGCCATCCGCCAAATTATCTTTTGAATCAAGTCATTCAGCGAAATGACCGTACAGTACCCACAAAGTAAGTCATTAGAAAACTGAGACAGTAGACTTAGAACATCCTAGAGGAGCACTTGATATATTCTGATGATTATCTGGACCATACATGGTCTTATTGTCTTGTTAACCTGTAGTAGACTTGTTCTGATGCTATCGAGACCATGTCGGCGTAATGTTAGGACAGACTGACGCGGGTCACTGACCGCTTTCTATGTTTCTTAGGATACTAGCATTAAAACCAGGAACGATTACTTACTTATCAAGTTAAGAATCTAGTGCTCAGAAATTACCGTGAAATGAAAATCTCAAAGCGACTGTTTGACGTTTTATTTTATTCATAACTCAAACATAAATCATAAAAATGTACTCGAAATAATTTAGTAGAATGTAGAGTAACAACAGAGAACATGTCATCTGCATGAAAATCCTTTTAAGAACTTACGGATGCTTTTATTCCTAATGAATTCTATTTTCCTTAATGGAATAAAAATATCCTTAGAGAAGGTTTATCCTCACAAAATGGAAAAGATATAAAACTAGGACGCTTCAGAGAGAATAGGCTTTATCTGGGATAAGCCACGCCTAAATTTCGGGCCTACTTCAACTCAAGTATCTAAGGATGGAACCGATGGCTAAAATATATTTCCATCTGATCAATATCATATTAGAAATTTATAAGAATACAATCTTTTATGATATTGCTAGTGTTTAATATGAAGCAAGAGGTGGGCGTCGATATTTTTTATTGCTGTTTCCAAATTTACTGCCACGCCCTATCTAAGATCGCCGTAGTTTCACAATTATAGATAATCATGCGGTAACGCACGCATATGGCTCCGGGTACAGTGCTTGTTATGTTAATAATAGTATGGATAAGATACATGATAACCTTTTGTATGTTATGATGGCAGACAAAGAAAGACTAAACTCAGAACCAGACAGTAAATATTTATCATACATCTTCAAATCTATTTTCAGTCGTGTTCAGATGAGATCTCTTTTCTGCGAAAATTCCTGTCAATTTAAGATGGAGGCTTAGAAATAAAGGAATATTTGATTATTTAAATATTTCCCCAACCAAATTGCTAATTTGAAATCTTTTTTCAATCCAAGGCAAAAATTCGTGACTATTTTCTCAAATACCTAAGTACTTCATATTTAATTTTCTTACAATATGTACACAGCCAAACATATACAATGCCTGCAAATACGAAACAAATAAGACACATCGCAGCAAAGGTTCATGTTCATAGCATCATGTCATTTGTCCATCAGACAGTGCACGCCTCTACAGTAATTGTCTTCTAGGAAACAACTGCCGGTGACAATGTGTAGGGTTCACTTGCAAAGTATTATTTTGTGCTGAGGATTTTCTTTGCCGTGTGGTTTCCGGGAGAGTAGAATAGTTTAACTCCCAAGTACTCCCGTGGATGTCGTAAAAGGCGACTTAGGAAATACAAGCTAACAAGGCTTATAAACATCAATGAGACCTCTGCCCGTCTGCGAGGAGGGTGTAGGTCAAAGTCCTCTAACTGCTTTGGCCGAGTACGGCTCAGGTAGTACAGAGAGGGTTGTGCTCCTGCAGTGGAGACAAAAAGACCTGATGATAATGGTGATGAATGAGAATTTCTGATTGAATTATATTGAAGTACACTGATGGCTCGGGGAATTGGAGAAGCGAGTGTTGCTCTAACCCCATTTGTCGTTTTGAATTTAAGATAGTCATAAATGTAGTACATGACGGTGAAATATAGAAGAGCCCTGCGGGAATAGATGTGTTCCAGCTTAATTTAAATACCAATATAAAACATGAGACTTCATAAACCAGATTAAGATGAAACTTAAAAAATCAAAGAAGCTACTTGTTCTTATAATGTTTTTTCCAAATGTCTATAGCCATCGACCATCGTTAACGATTATACGAAACTGCTTAGAAAAAAGTATATAGAAATCAAACAAAAATTTATGATTTCGACAAAATCTCATATATACAGAAAACTCAATAGCGCAATTAACAAAATATCAAAAAACAACTATTTCGAGGAAAATCATTTTCCTTCTTAACAAAAGACCTTATTATGTTTGGAAAGAGATTTTGATACTACCCTCAAGGTTTGCTAGTCATCTTTTGAATTCAAGCGTGCTATGTTACCGGCAGTTGTTTTATAAGTTGTTGTATATCAATAAGTGTCTAACAATATTCTCCTTGGTTTGGAAGTGGCTCATTACCACGGCAACCAAGTGAGCGGTGCCGGCCGCGCCTGCCGTGTCCGCCAATCAGACGCACCGCCACCGCACGGTAACTGGTTTGCTTGCAAGTCATTCTACGCAAGGAATTCCTGGCTATTTGAAACGCGGATGCCAACTTGAGAATATTTTTAGCGAACTAGCTTGTTGTTTTAATGTAGGTGGTTACGCACTTTTTGGAACGAAGTTCGTTTTCGGACGGTACGGACGAGGACTAGGCGAAAAAAATTGTAAGATTTATAACATACTACAGCTAGCTTGAACACACAAGTACCTATGCTCTTAGTTTGTTTTGTATTGTATTTGATTCCTGGTAGATGGCGCCAACTGTAAACTGACACTTCCTTGATGTGAAGTGTGAAAATATAGATAGAGATTCGAACAGGCGATTGTCGGCTGTTTTATCCTTCATTTTTTCTTTTATGCTTTTAGTTAGCTTTAAAAGTTTCATAATCTTAAATAAAATAAAAAAATTGCGTAACAAATTATACTAGAAATAACGATGTCATCGAGAGACATAAGTTACCATTCAATCAATTTATAAAAATAATAATAATGTATCGATGTGACTCCAACCAAATCCTTTTTCGTATACTATAGATCCGAAATAGATACGTAGACGAAAATCTGTTATGTTATAATACGCGAGTTAATTAATTCGTTTACTAATTATCTCTCAGCAACATCTGCGCGAATCATGTGAAGTGGTCTAAGTAAAAAAACGTAATATGACACAGATTACTATGTAAATAGTTAAATACGCCGTCTACGTCTATATTAGTCGAGGTTTCTAAGGAAAACAGGCCGTTAGCACGTAATATACTACTCAAAATACGTGCTGCGTCTACTATTCATCCGTTGTAATGTCTTTTACAATTCCCACGGCGCGAGGCCGACTCTGCATAAATATGGCCGAAATTAAAAATAGACCGTATTTAGTATGCTGACGGTACGCGCGACCATGCAAATTATGCGAAACGTTGCTGCAGATAACCAGGCTAGATTGAATACGACAATGTTGGTTTGTATGCTGAGAAGCATTTTGCTCTAAAGATTCAGCCGGATAGTGCGTATAATCCGCAAAACTTCAGAATGTCAATATTGCGTGGTGTTAGCGAATGGCCTCGGAATTTTTAAGTTGGCCGTGTTACCCGCCTAGTAACTAGTAGCGTATGCCTAGATGCTTATAGCGCGTGAGACGAGAGGGCGGCACCGCATGGCGAGCGTTGGCTTGTTGCGTTACCGCGTGGCAAGAGTTTTATGATTTTCTCGCAACCGTGATGGATGGTGTGGTCTTTGATATATCTTTCTTATTTCCAGGTCTGGTAGCGACCTGATATTAACCATAATCACTTACATGACAATTAGATCACGTAAACGCAGACTTTGTAAAAGAACAACGTTGATAATGATAGCTCAGTGATTGTCAATGAACTTTGAACCAAATTCATGCTCGAAGTCTAAATATAATACGTAATCGTAACAATTAAACTTCAGCTAGATAAAATTTAATAACAGATTCTTCTAATTGTAACCTCTTATTCTAACAGAGCCCAACCATGCTTTTTAAATCTGTAAGAAAAATGAACAGTCGCATCTGCAGGGCCAACCAACCAGGGCGGATCTAAACAAAAAAGCCAAAATGGCGACGATGAAAAACAAGTAGCTAATGATCTCAGACTTTTTATAGAAAAGGTACACAACGAGCCAGCATGGGGCCAATTACAACTCCCGTACTTTTCTATGGAAAGTGTTAAAAACTGCCGCCGTTGCCGACGATTATATAGCGATCATTGAGTGGAAACTTGCTATTACTTGGCGGGGTGTCCACGACGAGATGGGGCGGAACACTGCAGGGTCTGCAGGTCTAACTCATTGACGCAAGGTTTACAAATCTCAGAATTTTTTGTCTGCACTTGTTTATATTTTAACAATACATTTTGCAAACTTCGATAAGTATAATCATGAAGATGTCGCAATGGAAAGGGACAACAATGAACTGAATGGAGTCAATAAGCACAGATTTTAAAATTTTGATAAGTCCAGGGAAAGTCAAGAAAACTATCAGGAACATGCATTTATTTGACATGATATAAATATTTGAACATAGTTACCTTCAATGTTTGAAATATTTAATTACTTAAGAGTACCTTTACAAATCAAAGACATTCAGTTAGCGTATCACACGCACCAGCCGGCACAGCGAGCTGCCTCGCAATTAGAGATAATTACTCACTAATTAGTAAATAAAGATATTCTTCGCCGCCTGTGTTACAGTTTTGTACCTAAGATACGACCAACTAATTGCATATTTGTGAACAAAAACACACTCCGCGCGGCAATAAAAATATTTGGGATTTTATAATTAGATTTATACTTTGTAAAAATCTGAAGTTATTCCTGGTATTTTTTCAAGTTAAGGTAATAAATCTTGACTAGATAAGCGACCTCATCATTAGTACTGAGTACTTAGTAAAAGGTACAGACTGAGGCAAAAGGATGCTACATGCTCCAGCCTAACTAAAGACCCCAAAGTTCCACAACTCGATTAGAACTTTGATTTTCTTTAACCACTTCGTTGTCCGTAAATAAAGAACAATAGAAAAACCATTGATTCTAACACTTCAACTGTTTCATGAATCGTATATAAACATATAAACGATTCATGAAACAGTTGAAGTGTTAGATACGTATTTCATGCGATTACAATTATCTTCAGGATGATTTGCAAGACAAAAATTGTGTAGTATACTTTAGACATTAATTATTTATCTCCAAAACACATTTGCTTGGCAACGGCCGTAAATGAAATACATCCTCTCAGTAATGCAACTTCCATGTTTCAGGAGAGCAGGATACACACACTTTTATCATCATTAGGAAGGCGGATGGTTGCTGGTGAGGCCTTATTTTTGTGATTGAGCTTGTCAGAATTTAAGAGGATGCTATGGTTTGTGCCATGTGTAAGCTAGTGACATGGCATAAGTAAAATGCAAAAGATTTTAAAAAAATCTCAAAAGAATGGTACTTAAGTATTCAAGTTTTAAACACAAGCAGTAAAAAATCATGTTATGTATTTACAAATGATCAAATTCATCAGTCATCGTCTTGTTCTCAATCAATCAAATTAATATTTAAATAAACGCGAATGTAAAATATAACAATTGCATCATAATTTGAGCCGCACTAGTATCTACAATTCCAACTGCTCTATGTGTCAATCTTGTGTCACGGACAACTTACACAGAATAATACAACAATATAGATTTCTACGATAGTGACCGCACGTGCTTTGTAGTTCATTGATCCACCCCCTGTTGTCTCAATGAACTATCATTCCCTGTTCAAGATTGCGATGCGCACGCGATGGCAGCAACTGAAGCACGACATTATCAGAAAAGCCAAATGCATGACGGACCGCATCCAGTGAGAGGTTCCGTAATGAAAAATGCAGCATGCAATCCATTTTCCAAGATTTTATTGGAAAAATCTATCTTTATTTTTAGATCCTCTCAATATGACTAATACATACATAATACGACAGTACAATTTAAACAACCTGAGAATACATTACACGCACAAGTGTATTATGGTATACGGTTCCAGTCCACCATTTGACTTCGGAATCCTAAAGGCGTTGTTTTTTCCCTCACCCACTCTAATCTGATTCCACCTAGAGAATGGTTTTTGTTTTTTGTGTCTAAAAACTTATTTTAAGTGTATTAAGTTAACCATAAAAACAATTTCCAAGATGCTATGAATATTAATACTCATGTTGCTGTTTGCAGTTACGAAAAAAAGGCAACACATTTTTGTGTTTTACTTTACGAACATTATTTAAAACTCAGTCATTTTGTGCGCTATACTCAGCTATTTTATGGGATTAATGGAGTACATCACGTCCTCTTATTTCGGAATGTACTTGGTTATTATCTTTAAGAGCCCGAATGATACTTGAACCCCTCCCTTTTCTAAAATCGCTAGTAAGATTGAGCACGTCCTCGATGCTTTTAGGATCATTGACGAAAAAACTCGTGTTCAAAACGGAGCACTCGACGCCGAACAAAAGATGGTACAACTACATTCTTGACATACTTTTTATTTTTCCTGTAGTACTTTTGTTTCCGCGTCCTGTCGGTATCGTGTTTCTAAAGCTTTAGTACTAAGATCCCTTATATACATTCTCCCTAGTTTTATGTAAAGTTCCCCTCCCTGTTATATAAGAATTTCAAATGCTGAGGCTCTGAAATCTTGAATAGACATCTACTTCATATAACACTATGCGTAGGTAGTGTGCTTTATTCAGCTAGAGTTATTATTATAGACACTTCCGACAATGTCTTCATTTTATACTTAAGATATACTCGTATAACACATAGGAATTTTCTTCAATTGAAAAATTGTAATTAACCTAACACTAGAGACTGCCTCAGACAACTAAAAACGAGTACAGTACAGGGGTAAACATATTTGAGACTAAACAAACTAGAATCACAAAAAAGTTATAGACCGAGATGAATGCCAGCCAAATATATGATTCAAGCTAGCTTTCAGTACTGCGTTCACACTGAAATTTCCTTTGTCCAAACCCAATCAAATAATAGTGCAAACAATTTTCCAACTGTGCCGAAACTGCCCAAACATTCCACATCTGAATTCCTGGATTCACGGTTTTGTATCGCGGCATCCCATCAGGTAACTATGTCGTGTGTGCCGACATTTTTCATTTCCATTCCAGTGCCGAGCTAAAATTATTATTCCCGGGCCACCCCCTGGAGGATTGTGGAAGGGGTAGGGTGGGGCGGTGAAAGGCAGGCGAGTAAGCGTTTCCATTTGATATATCGTAACTTGTAACCTTTATCTAGCTGGTGCTATTTTTCTCTCCACATATGTCAATGAAAATTCCGTTACTGTTTTACGAGCACATGGATGATTGTATCTTTTTACTTTATATTCAGTTAGAGATTACATGTATTTATAATAAAGATATTAAAGTTGTTTAGAATTAGAATTAATAAATAAGTTGCTTGTAAATTTATGGAAAATTCATGAATCTCTTCTCATAGCAACATATAGTGTTAATATTTACTGAAATTAAAGTTGATTGAAATGTCCAACAAAACATCATTAAATTCTGCATCATCATCATTTCAGCCGCCACTCCCAAGGATTTCCAAAATGACCAACGCTTCAGATCGAGATCATTTTTGCCCCATCACAGACGCGGCCAAATTCTGCATCATAACATAATGATCAAAATAAATTTTTAAGTATAAACTGTGAATGCCCGAGGCTTGGGCGGCGCGGGTCGTGTCAGGGCTCCAGATGAGCGCCGTATTTGGGTCAACTACCGGCGGCAGCACTTTTTCACGTGTCCCGCCCGCAGCCCGGAGCGCGCCATTAATGAGAGAAATTGCTAATTACTGGAATTCTCTGACGTCATTTGCCGTATCAAATGTAATATAGACGTATGATGTTTAGTTCAAATGAGTTCAAAGTTAAAACTTATTCCAAAATGAACCGAAAGATTTAAAGATTTGGTTATAGGTTCTACATGGACAAAGAACGATATCATTAAATAATTTCTACAAACAGACCAAGTTTGATTGATGATATGCCTAATTATGATGGCCAAAATAGAGATCTAAAGTCAAAGGAACTTTAACATTAGAGCTTCGTGCCTAAAGATTGTCAATAGTCTGTAAGCCCCTCTTAGACTAAGGTAGGTATTAATTTTTTGCATAGTTTTAATGGAGATTTATGCATATTGAAGTAAATGGTTTTATGTTAAGCGTTAAATTAATGCAATTATTAAAACCAGAAACAATTTTTTAAATTGTAAGATTGATTGAAAAGTAATTTGGATTGTCTGTAGAAGTCTGAAAATCATTTAAAATATTCGACATGCAAGATCTTTAATTTTGAGTTAGAATAGACTTGGTCGGCCATGATTTCGAAGGTGTTTAGCCCCCGACAAAAAAAGAAGTGTTATAAGTTTGACGCTTAGGTCTGCCGGTCTCTCTGTCTATCTGTATCTCTTTGTCATCGTAGCGCTAGAACGGATGGAATGATTTTAATGCGGTTTATTTTACGCAAAAGCAAGTTTCCTTGCGGTGGTTCTTAGATATTTAGCTATGTTTGACGAAAATCGGTTCAGTAGTTTATAAGTAATTGGGGTTAAAGCTTGAAAGTCAGGGCTTTCTTTTGCAATAATAGATGACGATGAATATCAAGTCGTATCGGTAGTTCCGCTAATCACCACTAGATGGCGTTCGTGAGAGTCGCCGTTTTTTTAATTTGCCTCGCAAATAAACTACTCAAAAGTTAAACACAGTATATCGTGACATTTAAAAGTACCTACCTATTCGGAAAAATATAGAGACAAGAAATAGAAAATGATACATAGCTAAGAGAATTTATTTTGGTGGCATATTTAGTTAATTATAAGTATTTAATTCATGTTCTGTACTTTTTGTTGTTGTATACAAGTAAAGATTTTTTTTATTTCTATTTCTTTCTAAAACATTTGTCACCTGATCACCTCTCGCCTACTCGTACCTATCTCTCGACGAAATGAAATGAAAAACTATAAAATGAGCAGAATCCTAAATTTATTTTACAAAAACACCCGTGCCCGATTTACGAAAGCCGTCAAATATCAAAAAGCTATTATTGCGCAACAAGTGCATGTGTTTGATAACTGTGTATTTTTAAAATTGGCTGCGTGACAAAACACTCCCCACTCAACACGCGAGTCGCAAATATACTAGGAAACTGGTGGGCAGTGTACAATTACGTGTTCTGCCGAGATGGATTTATTTCTAAGTTGACTTATTCAGGAAAACACACTACATACAACAATCTTTGAAATATTTTGACTCATTACTCCCTAGGGCACAATATCTAGTCTTCAAACACAGAAATGTTGATGAGAATATTAGTAGATTTTAAACTAGCTTGTGCCTGCAACTTCGTTCGTAGGAAACTGGTGGGCGTGGTGGGCAGTGTACAATTACGTGTTCTGCCAAGATGGATTTATTTCTAAGTTGACTTATTCAGGAAAACACACTACATAAAAAAAATCTTTGAAATATTTTGACTCATTACTCCCTAGGGCGCAATATCTAGTCTTCAAACACAGAAATATTTATGAGAATATTAAGAGATTTTAAACTAGCTTATGCCTGCAACTTCGTTCGTAGGAAACTTGTGGGCAGCGTACAATTTCGTATTCTGCCAAGATGGATTTATTTCTAAGTTGGCTTATTCAGGAAAATATACTACATAAAAAAATCTTTGAAATATTGTGACTCATTACTCCCTAGGGCACAATATCTAGTCTTCAAACACAGAAATGTTGATGAGAATATTAGTAGATTTTAAACTAGCTTGTGCTTGCAACTTCGTTCGTAGGAAACTGGTGGGCGTGGTGGGCAGTGTACAATTACGTGTTCTGCCGAGATGGATTTATTTCTTAGTTGACTTATTCAGGAAAACACACTAGTGACATTTCAGGGAATAATAAATCAATCTTTGAAATATTTTGACTCATTACTCCCTAGGGCGAAATATCAAGTCTTCAAACACAGAAATATTTATAATTATATTATTTTGAATATTAGTACGTTTATTCAAAACGAGTGCTGCCTGCGACTTCGTTCGCTTGGACAAAAATTCTCATCAGGCTGAACTTTTTGTTACTTTTTTGAAACTAATTTTGCTTAGGCGTCATTTTTGTTTTTGTTATATATTAGTCTACCTGGACCATTATAGGTCTGCATCAGGTGTTCCATTTTCCAGAGTTAAATATACCCTAAATGTTATCCAGGCTTAACAGCAATATAACAAAAAAAAAGTTTCATTCGAATACGTCCAGTATTTCCGGAGATTAGTGTGTACGAACACAGAAAGACATTTTTTTTAATTCTTACTCTATTACTATGTCTCCATCGCCTCCAATATTTACACTTTTTTACTGTTTTTTTTTTATATGTGTATGTATAGAGTAGACTAATACAGATAACTAAAGATCTCACATTTGGCCAACTTTATATTCAGTTGTTTTCTAGTTGGACTAAACCCTGGTCAATGAATAAATAAAGTTTATCACGGGGGACACACCCGTAATAAATCGAACCACGGGCTATACCTAACGGCCTTCCACATTGTATATACCTAAATTTTGATTTCCAAATAAGAGTTAGGCCCAACGCAGACGACAGACTATCCGTGCCGCACTTTTTAGTCTGTGAAAATAGAACCTATGGAATCACATGCAGTAACGCATACGACGACGCGCAAAAAGTCCGGCGCGCTAAGTGTGCGTTACTGTGTATGATTCCATAGGTTCTATTTTCACAGACTAAAAAGTGCGTCACGGATAGTCTGTCGTCTGTGTTGGGCCTTAGGCCTCCAAATGTATTTATGTTCTAAACTAAAAACATTCCACTTAGACCGGAATTTTTCAAGAACTGTCCGGTGTCTTTTATCTATATTTATTGTAGGCTATGTTTCAAATACCACTGTAATGGAACTTACGGATTACAGCATGTAACACTATCAAAATAGAGTATGTTTATGTCAGTGTTTTTAGTGGTTTGTCGACCACCTGGTACCTATTACATCAAAGACTTTCCACGGCGCTATCGGCAGACACACAGGCAGACGTTATCAATACCAACAGAGCTATCTGACATGACTCATCCTTCGTTATAACAAACGAGGCAGCGTTTCATGCACTAGAACTACTATAGACGCAGGTACGTACATTTTTAGTGTCGTGCACGCATCCAGTTTTCCTACGCATGAGAGGTTCCGTGCAAGTTCGTGATTTGACGTCATGTCTGCTGCCAACCGCGCCGCTCGTCTGCGCCCGCGCACGCCCCCTCCCCGCGCGCCTCACTGTCTGACGGCGAACGGCTGACCAGTGACCTTGTATCGCCGTCCCGCTCGCTCTAATTACTCATCAAGCGTGCGAGCGAGACGCACACGAACCGGTATTGAAACGAGTTGTTTGTGCAAGAAACGTTTCGTCTCTTATTTAAATGTTTTTAAATTCGCGTTGTAATCGAATAATGAGGTTGAAAGATTTGTTGTGGCCAGGGGTAATGACCTTGATGCTCATTTAGCAACAGGCAAATCTGGGTCGTTAATCAATACCGTATGTGTACCTGCCGAAAAACATTGTCGAGCTCACAAACAATACATTGATCTACAATTCCTGCCTATCAGTATATCACAGACTGTACAAAGCATAAACACAAATCGCGAATAAAACTTGCTCTGAAAAGTCATTCCATCACTTTAAAAAACAAACCGATAGAGCAGGTTAATAGTTTTAAATATTTAGGTGGTACCTACAATAACAAATGAGTCAAGATTCTCCAAAGTCATTATTGAGAGAATAACCATAGCCAAAAAACAATTGAATAACAAAGAGTCACAGGTATTTCAATCAAAATATCCAAAAAACTAAGAAAACGACTAAAAAAGTATTTATTTGGAGCATGAAAGAAGGATAGAGCTAGATTGGAAGCGTTTGAGTTGTGGTGCTGGCGGCGAATGGGAGGCATTAGTTGGGCAGAAAAGAAAACTAATGAGTTGTTGGCACTTGTTGAAGAGAAACGAAAACTACAACAAACTATTTATTCTAGGAGAGGAAAAATGTTAGGACACTTAGGACAAGAGCCAAGATGAACATTTAAAAGTAATATTGGAGGGAAAAATAGAAGGAAGAAGAGGCAAAGGAAGACCTAGAGATAATTTTATAAAACAAAACTAAAATATCAAATCAATTCAACCTACAAGGATGTAAAGGAGTTGACTTTGGGAGTGAGATGGAAGGTATTCTTTGCTTTACAAACAGGAGCAAAAGAAGAAGTCTGGAAAGGTACTTATTGCTATCTATTGAGGTCTTAACAGTACAATTATTAATAGTAGAGTAGGTAGAGCTCGTGAACACAAAATATCTATAATATAATAATAGTCCCGTTTTTACCTTTTTGAGTACAAAACCCAAAAAATAACATTCCTTTTCCACGTCCAAGCCTTTCTTAAAAATATCTTACACATTATTGAATAAGATATTTTAAGACTTGTGCTATGATATGACTCTACAAACTGGAACTGGATTGCTTTGCATGAGATCAGGCAGAACAAGGATGTTTTTAATATCCTTCACAAAAAACATTAGGTAGGTATATCGAGTTAGCACTAACACCTCACCTGTTTTCAACTAACAAAATGCAAGGTAAAGCCCGGGGTCAACGACCGACGGGGGCGTACTCACCTCCTTTCCTGTCAGCTGTTCACAGGACGTCGACCCTCGGGACCTCTGGTAGCTCGTATTTTATGGTTCTATCAACTTTGCGTAAATTGAGACGTGTCGACTTCACAACTCAGCTTCATGAAAAGAAACCTTTCAAACCATCTTCGTTTCTGTTTTTCTGTCTATCAATACCTATTATTCAAAATGATGGTATGTTAATCAAAAGATTCGATCACTATAATTTTAGGAATTGTGTAATTGTACGTTATTTTTGTTCGAGAGTCGAGAACGTTCGAGATACTTACATACCAACCCAAATCTGAGTTATATTGCAGAATAAATTATTTATGCTTACTTTGGAATCTCCATTAAATAAATGTCTCCGAAGAGCAGGGTACACTGATTATTTATAAGAACAGTAACGGAGACAATCACAATAATGTCAGTCACAATTTTGTTTATATAATATCACAGCATCCGTCTTAAGATTTCTTTTTATAATGTAATAAAGCCCAATTTTTTTATAAAAATAGCTTTAGGTTCTTGCAAAATTTTTTAGAGCAATTACAAGTACCTATATCAACCAAAAAGTATGGTTTGGTTGATATCTTATACCTTTAAACAAGCAATTCTTTTATATTTATTTATATATTTCTGTGATTTCGAAAACGGCTCTAACGATTTCGCTGGAAATTGGTATATGAGGGTTTTCGGGGGTGAACAATCGATATAGATTAGTCTTATGTTTGGGAAAACGCGTGTTTTTGAGTTCATGCGTTTTTCTTTCCACGTAGAATATGGTCGCTAATTTCGTCGCGTCGGCCGCTATCCGTTTGGCTCAGCGGTTTAAGATGCAGACCGCTAGAAAGAGTGACTAACTTTTGTTTTTTTTTATGTTCAAGTTTATATTTAATTTTTTATTTTGTATTGTTTTTAGACAAGTTTAAAAAAATAAAAAAATGTAGTTAATATTTGAGATGTAACCGAGCAAAGCTCGGTCGCCCAGGTACTACTTTTATTATATATTAAACCATACTTTATACGAGTAGGTCAACAAACCGAAGTGAGCAAAAAGTAATTTATCAAGCTCAACCCCATACAAAGAGAGTTTTGAGAAAATTGCAATTTGTAAACACGCAGCACTAGCAAAACACCATTATGTATAAGTAAAAACCTATTTTTTCAGTTCGCATATCCGTCTAACATGTAAAAAAAGTATAATGATCGACAACCAGCAATAACAATCGATATTATCGGGACAAACTAACACAAAAGAGATGACATCAAGCCCTGCCATTTATAGCGTCACGATGCAGTCGCAAAATCATCAATTTACGCATGACTCACTATTTTGAACGTAAACCGAGCCAAGTTACAAAGTTAATACACTTACTAAGTAATCTTATACCTTTAAACGAGCAATTCTTGTATATTTATATATATATATATATATTTATTTATAAATTTCTGTGATCTCGAAAACGGCTCTAACGATTTTGCTGAAAATTGGTATATGGCGGTTTTTGGGAGTAAACAATCGATCTAGATTAGTCTTATGTTTGGGAAAACGCGTGTTTTCGAGTTTTCATTCGTTTTTCTTACCACGCAGAATATGGTCGCTAATTTCCTCGCGCCGGCCGCCATCCGCTTAGGTCAGTGGTTAAGGATGCTGACCACTAGAAAGAGTGTATCGGGTTCGAATCCCACTCGGTGACTTACTTTTGTTTTTTTTAATGTTCAAGTTTATATATAATTTTTTATTTTGTACTGTTTTTAGACAAGTTTAAAAAAATGTAGTTAATGTTTGAGATGTAAATGTAACCGACCGAGCAAAGCTCGGTCACCCAGGTACTATTCTTTATGCATGAAGCCAAAACTATTACTTTGAAAGTTTACTTGCGCTAGCTTACTATTCTAGCTTGTAAACTGTCTTGGTATTCGTTTTGAGATGTGCCGCTGGAAATATTCCAAATTTACGGGAATATTCCCAATATGCCCACCCCAAAATTTCTATTTCTAGCAATATTGCCGGGAAAATTTTCGGGAATACTGCAAAGTTACCAAAATTCCCGGGAACGGTACATCACTTATATTTGATTTGACTCTCCTGTCTTGTTCTGTGTGCACCAAGTTTAACTATCTACATTAATACATTGATAACTTTGCTTCAAAAATTACACTAGTATGAAACCAGCTCCTCATGTCATATCCCCCTAATATGACATGAAGAGCTAGTTTCATTTATTTTTAGTATATCATCGGCATCATTTTTGTATGCAAATTCTCTCCATTTCTTACTATCATGGACTATATTTGCACTAGCTCCTTGTTCCTTTACATCTGTCCTCACACGTTCTTCCCTTTTCTCATCTAATCTCATCGTCTTTTTCAGCCATATAGTTGCGTACTATGTTCTTAGCGCTTTCCCGATTGCACCCTTGATTTTTTTTGTAAGCTAGCATAAATTGAAGTCAAAAGTCTAATTAAAAAATCATTTATTTATATTTGGATATTAGTTTCACTTCATAGTTGTCATTTTTTCTTTCGATTTATAGTAGGAAGTTGTTGACGTTGTTAGATCATTGACTTACAGCTAAGTTTATTGCCGCTTCATCGTAAACAACAGACAAAAAGAAGCGTCAACAAACTGTGCTGCAGCATTTACTCCAATAACATCAACTTACAATTATTATACTGATCTAAAATTAGATTTGAGGATAAGTGAAAACAATGTACTCTCAATACATTGTTTTGTCATAATGATTAAGAATGATGTCTTTGAACAGCTAGCTTAGTGTGATTTAGGCACAAGTAGTAGCAAACAAACCCTGCAACCCTGTTGTAACTAAGTTCGTTGCTCCGCGAAACTGCAGTAAACTGGACAAAAATAAATGAATTGAGTTTGTGCATCGACCTTGGGTGTTTTTGTTGTAAAAAGAGCTCATAAGAGCTGACCGGGCCGGGTGCAACGAACTGCATTGTTGCATTCGACGCTGTGATGGCTTTAAATTGATGGTGTCAAACAACTCAGGTTTACAAATTTCAGATAAAGGACACTTATGGAAGATCGGGAACTTCCTCACCTTACAGTGAGAACCAGTCTGTACATTACAATTACTCTTAAATATATATTTTTATTTTATGCATTCGAACACAATAGCTCATCCGTTTATTTGGAGCTACAGAGATATCGTAGAATTTTCTGAAAATCTAACATTTATTAGCAACATATTTTAAAAGATCTATTAGGTAGTACATTTATGAAAAATGTCATAGATGTTTTGCGAGAATTTATTTGTGGACCTAGCTTTATGACATAATTACATTTCTGTGTGTGTTACCTACTCGCACCATCTGAATATATAAATCTAGCTATATGTCAGTTAAATGTTTAAAAGTTTTTATTTCCAATTTTACAACGACAGGGTGACTTTTTAAACGACCAGCCAAATTTTTGAAGTAACGCTCAGCCAATCGGATATTATACGGGAGGGCGAAATTTGTGATCGATTTTTAATAAATTTCTTATTGGCAGAGAGTTTAATATCATGAGCTCCAAAATTTGGTTAGCGGTTAAAATGTCACCTGTATAAAACTATAATTTTCAAAACTTCACCTTCATACTACACCACTGATTTTGATAAAATTCTATCAGACAAGTATACCTTCTCAAACAAAAAAATAATAATTTTTAATTTCGGTCCAGGCGTCTTTGAATAATCGGTGAACAAACATAAAAAAAAAACAAATAAATAACCTCCTCCTTTTTGGAAGTCGGTAAGAAATAAAAGAAAACTTGAATACATTAAATAAATTTAATTCTTTGCTAATGTCGAAAGAAAACTATTCAACTAAGTAATTAAGTACGGAAAGCCCAAAATTGTGAATTTGACAGACAGGAGAAAAAAGTATTTCGTAGTGAATATCACAGTGAAGATACTCGTAGTATAAGAGTAATACACGTCGCAATAGTAACAGCAAGTAAACAACATAATTAGTTAGTCGTGACCGGAACCATTCTGATTCTCCACGACATTTCCAATTCAGACGCAAAAATTCCAAGTTCAACACACTCACTTAACAAATTAAGGAATGGAATGAGACATTGTATACCCGAATCAGTACAGACAGAAATATACGATGACAAATTGCCAGATGAAATGTAATAGACTTCAGTTACACTAGACTAGAGGGTCGTGCTCCTGCAGTGGAGACAAAAAGACCTGATGATGATGATGACACTAGACTAGAAGACTAATCAATGGCGATTTTTACAGAAGCTTGTTAGTTTGAGTCTTACTTTACAATATATGTACGGTTTTCAGATTTTTTCTGCTAATTTTAATCTCAACTCAACTCGATTGTGTAAAGGAAGTCCTTTAAAGGCACACTAGCTAGACGTTAAAACTTTTTAAAACTATATCAAATATTGAAAAGCTAATCTTACTGTTGAAAATTGACGTCTAAAAGACAAGATAATGAACACATATCAAGTTTGATATTTCACGTAACTACGAACGTAAAAATAATATAAGAATCCAATTCACGCCATTTGTTTTTGAAGTGAAAACTTCTTTAGCGGCGTTGTGCACTTTTTTTGGAATGGGTAAAAAAGGTTAAACTCGCGTCAGGACACGTGACCTGATCGAAAATTCGTAAGACGGCGCAGGGCGCTTGCGCGAATGTTCGTGTGTGTTTATGTTACAGCGTGCTACGCGCATCCATGGATGGTGACAGCTGATGGCTCGACCGTCCGTGTAGTGGCCATACTGATGTGTATTTGAAAATGAATTTGGTCATGCTTGTGACATTTGTGACAGACTGTGGTTCAGAAAAGATTTGAAATATTTTATACTGATAATTAAAGCAATTCGTGCAAAATTATTCCCTAACCATTCCAAAATATCAAAAATGCACAACGTTAATATTCAAGTTTTCACTTCTGCCGGCATTCCCAGAGTGCAACCCGTCGTTTTTTTTTAAACTGTTCAAATTACTTCATCGAACTTCACTTTTTAATTCGTTCGATTGGTATATAAGTAAATAATTTGAAATATCTATAAAATGCCGCTTGTACACGATTACATCAGGAGACTTTTGGCCAAAAGATGCCCAAAACAATTACACGTTTGATTGGAAAGACTTAATATGTAACTTAAAGGTAATCTATGATAAATGTGATAGATAATATTCAGTCCAGCGTTGTATTTCCAAATCATTACCGATTTACCGAGAAGACTCCATGCTGGTTTGCGGTAGGTTTTTTGTGATCTCTGCAATTTTCCTGCTCATTTTGTTATTCGGTTTGTTGAGCCTCAACTCTCCAGCTACACGTACCTCAACAGTATTATTATTTTTTTGCCATTATTAATTGAAAAATGATAACATTGAATTAAACTCATCGCCTTTTTCTAGTTGTCAGTTGTAAATTTCAATTTAAGATTTTCCTGTGTGGCAGTGTCGATATAGCAGTATTTAAATACGATTTGTGAGAATAGGACTACCTATAAATAAAGGCTCTACAACTATTTTCTAGCAAACAAATATAAATTTTCCATTCCCTCAGTCATTTCTACTAAAAAGAATTTTTCATTTTATACAAATGTTACGGCAAATCATTTTCCTTAGGTACCTAAGTACAAGTGATGCTTCCCATGCTTTGTAGAGAGGCAATCAATAGTCACTACAGCATTTTCTGAAACAAGACTTCAGTTTTCCAATTCAGTTGATGAAAAAAAATTCATGCAATTTATTTACCAATGTCAAAGATAATACATTTACTAACATAACGCCATAGAAACCATTGGAGGGCCCGTAAATAGGCAAAACTGGAGTTGCGGGGTAAGCATACAGAGATGGCAGCTCACACGACTAGCAAAAATGTGACAAAGGAAGTGTTGAATATCTTTTAAAAATATTAATTGCACTTCATATAAGTCATATTTAATTAATTAAAGCAATACTTTATTTAAATAATAGTAATAAAAGATTTTAATGTTTTAATAAATACCTATAGCGCCATCTAGTGACAAGCGATTTGTGTTATCAAAGCGATGGGTCGGCAGGCATGCCAATTGCCAATATTCAATAACCAGTTCATGTACGAGTATATAGGTATAGGGTATAGGTAAAGATATAAAAATTACTACAAATTCTGTACAGATGATCTAATAAAAGGCAATGGACGTATCTAGTAATGTTTAAACTCGCTAGTTTAAAGCCCAAAGAGTAAAAACATCACGCTTTGCTAATTGCTGCAGTCTCTGAGAAAAACACTTTTGCATGAATGAACATCAATGTTTTATGTATTGGGGGGTTCACATTAAGCCATGTGCAAACTAGGCAGTACATAGCACTGAATGGAAAGGGTTGCAAGTACTTTTCACCCCTTTTAACAAGTTCTACAGTAAGGAGTGAGGCATAGAGACGGTAAACATGAGGAAAATATTTCCCTGAATCCAACGAGCTGTATGTACCTATTTCCTGAATCTGTTTTAGGGTTCCGTAGCCAAATGGCAAAAACGGGACCCTTATAGATTCGTCATGTCTGTCTGTCTGTCTGTCTGTCTGTCAGTCTGTCAGTCTGTCCGTCTGTCTGTCTGTCTCTCCGACCGTATGTCACAGCCACTTTTTTCCGAAACTATAAGAACTATACTGTTGAAACTTGGTAAGCAGATGTATTCTGTGAACCACATTAATGTTTTCACACAAAAATAGGAAAAAAGACATAAATTTTATAAATACTTTATTTTTACACATTATATGTATAAATATTAACCAGGTACATGAACCAATAAACTATAATAGGCTATTTATACATATTCTTTTGGTTAATATTTTATACAAAACAAAAAATAACATTAATTGTAGTGACGTCACGGTGTATGTGCATTTTATATACTTATTTTTGAGCAGATTAAAACAAACATTGTATTTTCGGTATCGAATTATTTGTTTTGTTTGGTTTTTCGTGTGTGTAAGTGGCCAACACTGGTGTCAGGCACTACACTTAAATCTATCTTCATATACATATATGATACTGTAATAAAAGTGCCTCAAGTAGAACAGCACTGAACAAATAATGCCATCCACACTAGATCTCCAACGAGTCGCGATAAACTAAAAAGAGTGATAACAATTTTCCCCTAAAATGAAGAGAGGAATTAGCGTATTCCCGCCAAAAATAAGTGACCATTATTTTCGAGGTGCGTTTGACAGAAGTGGACCGCGTGAGTTTTGGCACCGCGCCGCGGATGCCTTTGCTTACGTCCCAAATATTTAAAAAAAATTTTGCCCGCTTTCCTTGGCTGTTTACGAATTGGACAACAAATTACAGCTGCGAAACTGAGATAACGACGATTTGTTTTCTTTTTATCTCCGGTAATTAGCGAGATTGAGATAATTTGAGAATTCCTTTGAAAAAAGATGTTTTTGTTTGCTTAGATTATGTTGGAATCTATTTAAAACTTCGGGATTATGTTTTGCGATGAACGAACGGGCTTTTATCTATCCAAGCTCTGTAAATCAACTGGCAAATTATCGAGATGTAATATTGATGCGTAAACGTGATGATTGCCATCCAATTTTTGAAATTCGTGTAGAGATGCTACGTCTAATAAAAGAGTAAAGACGTAACGGTTTATAGATTACAATAGAAAAATGATATCTTTCAGGAATCTCATTGAATGTTTCTTATACCTTTTTGTTGTGAATACTTATATCTGCAATATCTATTATGCATTATCTTGGTTCTGTATAGTTATAGGTACTGAATATTTGCATTACCACGGCAAAGCGATGACAAATTGATGGATACAAGGGCTTTTTCTTTTCATTACCGATTGTGCGTATCGTAGGTCGGTATACAACCCTTTTAAGGTTACCACAATAATGTTTTATTTCTTGTCACACATTCATTACCTACGTTATATGCTCCCATGCTGGTCTGGGAGTAATAAAAAAAAACTTAGAATGTACCAGCTGCTTCTCTTCCCACGCAGATCGAGGGAATGGGCAAAAATGCAGATCGAGGGAATGGGCAAAAATGCAAATCATGTTAACAGGCGATGCGGCTAGCAACCCATCACTGTATTGATTGCTTTTCCATCTTCTCGCCCACCATGACGCTAAAAGTGGCTTTTCGGTCTTGCGGCCCTGGGCTCAAGACCCAAAATGCTCTGTCTGCCCCATTAGGGATAAACTGGTGATAGTATGTATGTATGTATATATCCTCAGCTTATATCTTGTAGATTGGATGGATACAACGTGGCACCCACAGAGTACTTGTGGCACCCGGCAACTAAGTATATCTTTTTCTTGTTGCCTATCGCTTCCGACCTCGTTTCAGTTATCACCGAAATGTCACTGAAAACACTAACTGCGGGGTCAAATTAAATTATCCGGTACAGTTAATAAAATATAATGTCGCAAAATAGTGTCACTTTACATTAATCAATAATCATATCTATTTTAAACAAGGTTTTAGATTTATTAGTGCAGAAAAACGTATGATGTCACGATTGGTTTTTGTTTTGACGTTTAGAAAATATGTCTGATTTGACTTGTTGTCATCTAGCGGATTCCATAATGCATTTCATATAAGTCTTTATTTATAAAAACACAATATACAATACAACTTCACTACTAAAAGAAATAGATTTACAATGAAGATTCATCGGCAACAAGCTTCGTCAAAAAACGTACAAAAAGAATCCACAACATGCTTCGTCAAAAGTTGTACTTACCTAATTACAAAAAAGTATCCGCAACATGCTTCGTCAAAATTATCAATCCAATAAACCGCTCCGAATCGTTCCTGGCCCAAAGGTTCCCATAATGCTAGCAGCATTTCCACGTTGGATAGCGATAGAAATCCTTTGAGCGAGAAACGATACAGAGCGATTATCTTTGGTCCTTTCATAAATGCGTCTGCCCAGGTCTCTAATAAATCTTCGAGCTTCAGTTCCCCAAGCACCCGTGGTCTCAACAGCCACAGGCACAAAAATGTAGGCTGATTCAAGGGGAGCATATTTGTTATGTTTTAGTTTCGCAGCATTCTCAGCAGCCGATCTTGCATCTCTGACAGTGTCCTTGAGGTGGGAGGCGGCGAAGGTACTGACGCAAGTTGCGTCCCATATTAGGCAGCGACCTCTTTGCCATGGTATCAAAGTCAACCCATCAGGCCTTTTGCCATCTGTACGACTTAATCCAGGCGGCTCTAACACACAAGGAATGTTGGCGCTTACCAAAGCCCTACGAATGATATCATTTAGTGCATGATGTCTGGGAAACCTTCCAGCACACCTGATGCAACTCAAACCGTGAAGACCCTTGGCGTCTACACGCGCACCACAGGTACATTGATGCTGCTCACATATGTTACATCCAATTCTGAGAGCTGCCGCTATACGTAAAGAGTTGTTGTCCATGAGAGTGCCTAGTTGCGGCGACGGCAGCGCATGAAGCCAAGCACCAGACTCTGGAGATAAAACTGATTTTAACCTTGCCAAGTCTACACCAGAATTGTTATTTAAAAGATCGTCAACGCTATTCTTAGCTAGAATATCATCCCACTGTCTTTGAATCCGTGGCTGGTCAGAGTGACGAGCTCAACTACCCCCTGCGATGAGGCCAAGAAAGCTGGAAGACCAGAATCTTGTACTCGTCGAACACCTAGACCCCCATGCCTGACTGGCAGCGATGCCTGTTGCCACTGACTGTCATTCAAGCTAACATTTAAAATATTCTCCAGTATCTCCTTTATTGTAGTATCAATAGTAGATACTTCGTTAGGAAAAAGCCAAACTGGAGCAGTTCTAAGTGCATAAGTTAACCTCGGCATTGACAAACAGTTTTTAAAAAGAGTTAAAGCAACATGAGCTGGCAACTCTCTCAAAATAGACTCAGACTTCCTCAATAAGTCGTTTTTAAGAAGAATGGTGGATGGTATCGCTTCTGAAAATATGGGAGCACCCAATAAAGTTAAATCCGCCTTACTTACTACTTTAATACCTGGAAGCAATGACAAAAGGTTGCCAAAATGCGAAGGATTAGTATCACACGAAAAGAGCTCACATTTGTTTGTATTTACTTCCAAGCCCAGCTCTCTCAACTTATATATAATTATCTGAAGATCGTTTTCTACTTCTGCAGGACTTCCCCCAATGGTACCATCATCGAGATACCAAATATTCAATGGTGATTTAAGGGAAGAGACAACCTTTTGTATTGCCAAGCTAAAGAGCAAAGGGCCCAAAGGGTCTCCCTGTTGCACACCCACTTGCGAATTTATAGAAGTGGTGCCGAAGAATAGCTGACTGGGTGATACGTAGCACTGGTGCAAAAATGGATACAAACTGGGAACATGTTGACATATCTCCGACAGAATTACATCTCTTTCTACACAATTGAAAGCGTTCTTTAAATCAAGCTTTAAAATGACTCCATCATGACCCATTATAGACATAGCAAATGTTCTTGTTGCATGGATAGCTGCTTCGCAACCCAACTGCGTTCCAAAGCCCACTTGGTGAGGTTGTAATAACTTAGACACATCATTTTTCACAGCACGACAACCAAGCTTGGCCACTAGTCGACGTATAGCACTTCCCACTGCGATTGGTCTCACTCCCCCATCTTTTTTTGCAAGCGCACACAACGAAGCACCGTACAAAAAAGGACAAACTTCCACATTAAGTTGCCCCTTTAGCAAGAAATTGCACAATTTTGTTAGGGTTTCCAGTAGGCGCACTCCATTATCTCCCGCCGATGGAGAAATGAGTTCCTTAAGATGATTAGGTCGAATTCCATCTAATCCAGCCGCTGAACCACTGTGAAAAGAGCCTATTGCTTCTAGCACCTCATTGCTTTTGACTACTAGTACTGGACACGTATTATTTGGCTCAGGTGGCAATGACAAAGGACGTGACGGCGCTGGGTGTTTATTTTTTAAAGCATTTAAACTATCCGCATCGTTCGGAGCCAAGTCAAGGTCTGATGTTAGTATCCTAATAGCACCCCTTAAATCCCCATCATACACCTTTGCCTCAATGCGCTTACGACGTGAGCTAGTCCTATTTTGAGTATAATCAAGTTCACAGTCTACTCCAAAAGAGGACTCGGAAATATTTTGTTTTACCTTTGTAGTCAGGGACTTATTGTCATTTCCGTCTGGTACTCGTAGAGAAAAATAGGCAAAAGTTAAAAAGGTATACCAGTCTTCTTTTCCGTTTGAAACCAGACATTGTTCAATAATTTCGCACAATTTTCCAGCCGCCAAACATCTAGCCCCTTTAGGGATATGCTTAAGGACTCGCAAATTTTTCTTAAAACGTGGAAGGTCTTCAAAACTAGGTGTATCTGTGGTTGACTGCGCAGACTGAGCAGAGACGACTGGGATCGGTTGCTGAGACTGAGATAGTGTTCTGTGTACGCGACCAATGTGAACATTAAGACCACGGGGAGCTATGAAAAGACGCGAAGAATTAGGGCAATGTGGACACGTAGATCTTTGTGATCCACTCATAATAAAATAATATAAATATATATGACATACCTACACATACATTAAAAATATTTGTATCAACAAAATTTAAAATGCCAAAAATTGAAATGCCAATTGAATCATAAAAATAATAAATTAAAATATCAAAATAAGTAAATGCTAATTATCAAGCAGCAAAGTTAGGCTATGTCATAAAATATACGTATAAAAAAAATATGTCAAATAATAACAATAAAATTATAATATAAAAACAAAATAACACAATAATAAAAGCTTGTAAAACCCTTAAAAATCAACCGATTTTTTTTTTAAACAACAAAAAAGAATACATTCAAAAAAACTCCCATACACAAAAAAAACAAAAACAATACACAAAACAAAAATTAAACAAAAAAAAAAAGTCCAACCCGCGTCACCGATGTTGGCTACGAAAGATGCAACTAATTGGTCTAATTTAGCAATGTTATTATGTTGATTCCAATCTTCTTTCAGGAAACAAATACTCTTCCAGAAGCCGGAACGCGTATTTTACTTATTTGGCACAATATAAAGTGAATACTGCTCACAAAAATATTTTTAATAATTTATTAATCACGGAGGCGATGTGCAGTGCAGGGCGTAGTGGCGCCAACCTCAAACAATTGTATTTGCTTCTTAAACCTCTTGTAATTATCTGTACTCCTGATATTATTGGGAAATTTTGTGTTAATGGCAACACTATGCATATGTCACATTCAATATGACGTTGTCAGTTGACTTTGACAACTACTCAACTTCCGATGTGAACTGTCAATTGAATTTGACAGGTTAGTTATTTGGCATATGTAAGTAGATGATCGAACAATTGTCAATATTGTAAATGTGGGGGTATTAAAATATGCCTTATCTTATGTGTTTGTTGTTGTGTTCCTGTGATATTTCTCTTGTTTATCACTTCTGCAGCTTTCTGAATTGTTGTACTATTGATTGTTAACACTTTTACTCCAAAATAACTAGGATTTTGAGTGAAAATAAATTATAAACTGGAGCGTACTGCTTACGGTCCAAGGCAGTGTTGCCATCACTTCCATAATTATATTTTCTTATCTATCAACAAGGAACTTAAGAAGATTTTTAAAATAAAGATAATTTTTAGACTAAAGGTGCGCAAAAATATTGTTGAAATAAAATTGGGGATCAAGTTAAGGAGAAGGCCCAACGCAAACGACAGACTATCCGTGACGCAGTTTTTAGTCTGTGAAAATAGAACCTAGTAACGCAAACGACGCGCGCCGGACTTTTTGCGCGTCGTGTGCCTTACTGCATGTGATTCCATGGCATATGGGTTCTATTTTCACAGAATAAAAAGAATAAAAAGTTCGGCACGGTTTAGTCTGTCGTCTGCGTTGGGCCGAAAGTTGACGCCGTGTCGTATAGGATACGGTCAAAAGGATGGTTTAGGGAAGTGGAAACTACTCCACCGACAAAACCATAGTTCTTAAAATATAGATAGATGGATGGAGGTGCTTTTTAGTTACATATTTCAGATTGGCTAATGAATTTAGAAACGGAACTATATAGTAATCATAACTTGTCGTCTTCATACAACAACGTCGTTTAGTTGCGAGTATTGTTCACAACACGGATGTGGATTAATTTTTTTTTAGCTCTTTGTTAGATTACTAAAAAATATGGGATAGGGACGTATTTTTTCTTTTCTCTGATTAGCATATAATACATTTGGCGTGACGTCACGATCAGGTAGGTACGATTTTCACCAGAAAATGTCGTAACTCGCCTCCACTCCGAAACTTCGATGCGCTGTATCTTTGTTAATTTTTACTATTATCCTAAACGGATAAATATGGGCCCATTATTTTTGGATAACCTAGTTGACGGCTTATTGAAATTATTTTTTATCTAGTCCACATCCCTTTTGGATTTATAGACATTTGATAGAGCAACTAGGTAGGTGTTTGTTATATTCATGCAGCAAGAAATTGTAGTCACTGCACTAAGACACCCACGTGACGGGTCAAATGTGCCGTCGTCATGAAACCTTTACTACACGTACAGATGCGGATGGTCTCGCTTTGAAGGTCTTTAAAGGTGATTATAGGCAAAAACTGCGTATCTGACTTTTATAACACGTTATCATGGGCCAGTGTTGTCGAACAGTGGCGCCGCGTCGCTGTTGCGTCATAGTGAAATCAATGATGGCAAGCGGCCGCGCCGCCGCCGCCCCAGTTGTAAAGTTGACCTTGCTCCGTCGCCTGTTCTTGTCAAATGCCGTCCGACGACTGCCACCAGCTCCCAGCCTCACCAACCAGCCAGCCACATTTGTAAAAAGAAAGTCTGTTGTTTATAACTCAATTTTGGAGCGAATACTCTTTTCACTTAAACGCCTAATCTTCAAAACGTTCCAAATATGAATCTCTATTTTGTACAAATCGCTTTGGACGCCTCATAAACGGAGCGTTCAGGCAGTTCTACTCTCAACATGTCAAGCTCATGCATTTGTCTGGACTTAAACTGTCTCTAATTGTTAATGACATTACAAACAATATTTAAGCGCACGATCGTAACATTCGTAACTAACTGAAGGGTGATATTAACGTATCTCTCCTAGAGCCAGCAAAGGTTAAGATCGAAAAGGTTATTCGTTGTAGGTACATCGTGATGTCATGTTTTTATCTACTCTACAAGTGTACCGCTATCTTGCCAAATGTGAGGCTAAGCCTAAGCAATTTCTGTAATATGGTTTCGCATAAACTTTGTACGTCTAGCTCAGCTGTGCTTAGTATTTGTCTAGAATACAAGTTACAGCGCTCAGCTAGCCGTATTATTGACTTGACTCACATGGTAGCAAGTTAATTGCAGCATTTGCAGTCTTGCACTTACAATGTTGCTCGTATGCCCGACAAAGTGCTAATAGTAATATGTGTAAAGGAATAAGTTTAACTTTAGTTGCAGCGTACAGAGTGTACACCTAACTCGTAGAAACTTATTCAGTTTATAGGTGTTTACGTGGACAAGTCTAAACATACGCCTACTTAGTTCTTTTGCAAGATAACAAGATGAGTATTTGGCATATTAATTTGTACTACGATGCACATAAAACTGTAGTAGGTAGGTGTTTGTAGGCGGCGACCGAGACTAGTCCAGCAACACCTAGCTTTCCAAACTGTCTGATCTCTCGGATAACACTCGTATCGTATCATCGTACGACGCCATAAAAAGAAACGAAATCCAAAACGGACGCGGAGCGACCTCGCGTCCGATCGTAAACACCCGAAAAAGTGTAAATCGAAAGCAATAAACGCGTCTGTGACGGCGTCCGGCGAGACCCGTCCCGCGGCGAGTCTGGCAACATCATAATAACAACGCCACCACGTCGCGAAGTACTTTTACGACTACTCCATTTATGATATTGAGTTGTAAATAAAGTTGGTCGGGTAACGTATGACCGTGGGCGGTCAACGCATTAATATGTGCGTTCGGTCACGGGGTCGCCGACTCGCGGCTTCAGAACGCACGCCGAAGACTGCCGAAGAGCGTTTGAATTTCAAAATGGCGACGCGCTATAGCGGCACGTACGTAGCGCGGATTTTATGCGTCTGCTATAATTTTGTGTAATTTATATTCGATACGCTAGCGGCTGCTAGATAGCGTTTCTATTGAAGTGTAGACGCGATCGCGCCATGTCCGGGTGCTTATGAGGAATATTGATCGGAGCCGCGGCAGGATGCGATTCAATGCTGCATATATGCATCACTTATTAACTCTGTGTTTTGAAATAATTGTATTCAACTTCAAAGGGCGGTGTGTTATCTGTATGGTGTGGCATGAGGCTTAGAATATGTTAGGTAGGTAGGTACCTAATTATAAATTGTGCCGACATTGGGCGACAAATATTTGAGACTTCCATGTACATTGGCTGGTGCAACTTTTGCAATTCACCTGGTTTATGTTAACTAAGGTAAGGTTTAAAGTCAGCTTTAATCTTCAGCTTGAAAATCTGTTTACTATGTACCTATTCAGTATTATAATGCCTTTCTAGCCAGCAGTGGAGCCACCGGCGGCGTATATCCTCCTATTGTTCCATAGCTGCCTTTATAAGCGCCGATTATTATAATGACGTCACGTCTCTTACACAAAGATACTAGTCCTGATATGCAAATTGTATAATCGCCAGCTGTGCGGTCCGTCACTTCACAGTATCTGATAACTGGCCAAGTTAAAACCATTCATGATGCCAATCATTCATGACATATAAAGGGAGTACCTAACTGTGGAAAAGTTGGTGATCACTGATAACTAATATGTTAATGCAATATTTAATCTAAATGCAGAAACTTGACTGTTTTCACATAGTATAAGAAGATAAATTAGATACAAATGGAGAAACTTTACTGCTATCTTTTCATCCAAATACAAGGAGAAAAATTAAAAATACGGATGCAGAAACTTAACTGCTATCTTTTCATCTAAATACAGGGAGAGAAATACAGATACGGATGCAAAACTTTACTGCTATATTTTTTCCATATAAATAAAAGAAGAGAAATTGCAGATAAGGATCGAAAAATTTTACTGCTATCTTTTCATCTAGAAGACTCGAAAAGAAATTACAGATACGGATGGAGAACTTTAGTGCTATCTTTTAACCTATAAGAAATTGCATATACGGTCTGTAAAAAGTTCTCGCCACTGCAGTACAGAAAGATGTCACTGCATGATGAGTGTTTAATTTTACAAAAATAACTGATTTCTTTTGTAAAATTTCACATAATAAGTACTTAATTAATGAATATAATGAATAATGATAATTTTCCAACAATTTTGTACGATATTGCAAAGAATCCACATTACCATCTTGTTGGCACATCAATACACATTATATATTCGGTAAACGCCACGTCGAATTTTCCGATACACAGATTTCTGCGTCTTATGAGGCGCCTGTTGTTTTGCCTGTAGGTATCAGATAATTCCGCACATGACCCATTTTGATTGCGAATTATCTTGCTTCCTACACTTTTTGCGCATCAGCATGTCTTCGTGCTTCATTTGATAATGTAAGATTTATAAGAGTTTAGACTAATAATTGATTCTCTTACCACTGGCAAAGATAAAATAATTACTAACGTAACAGATAACCAACGCCATAGAAACTATAGGAGGGCCCGTAACTCAATGAAATCAAAATAATAAAAAAATATGAATAAAATTAAATATGTTATTATTAATATAAATATGTATTAAATTAAACCTACACCACAGAATTAATAATAGTATTACATACAGAACGGAAACTCGCACCGTCCCCCGCAATCTGGTGTCCCCGCAACCCTTCCCCCGTTATTGTGAGGTGTAAGTGGCAGTAAAACAGGGTTATTGGTAGTTGCACGTTGACATAACGCGAGTCACTTAGGATTATTGAATTGTAATGGTGAGAAACTGCGCACATTATCATTGTTAATCGACGGAAAACAATAAATAACGAAAATTTTATAGATTTCCGAGTGATGAAAACAGGTAAGCAAAGCAACAAATTCTGTGGTGGCAACCTTGATTGTTTAACTCACACATTTGACGTGTGCACGGACGGATTGTTTCGTTTGTACTAGTACTAGGTATATATGCTGCTCCGTTTGTATGAAGAGCCATACCTGTGCCTACACATTCAAACATGAATTAATTTGCTCCAAGTAAGGAGAAGTGGAGAGAACCGAAGGAGGCCTACACCATGTTTGAAACGAAACGAGGGTGAAAAGCGAAGAGAGTAAAAGCACAAACAGCAAACAAAAAACCGCCCACGTGCTAACCCCACTTAAATATTTATTTAATTCTGTTCTTAGTATATGTATTATAGCGGCAACAGAAGTCTGTGAAAATTTCAACTGTCTAGCTATACAGTTAATAAGATACAGTTTTGTGAGAGACAGACAGACAGCGGAGTCTTATTAGTAATAAGGTCCCGTATTTTCCTTTACGGAACCCTAAAAATCGATTTGTGACCCTGATGGGGATTGTGGATAAGATAAACAGAATACTATAAAGCACATTCATCATGAATGCAAAACATATTCAACTCGATGCCAATCATTCATGACATATAAAGGAAGTACTTCACGGTAGAAAAACTGGTGATCACTGATCACCAATATATACATGCAAGGCACAGATTACTTCACTCTATAAAGTTACATAAACATAAACCGTTTGTTTTCATGCAGATGTTATTGCAGTCGGACAGCAAGCATCTAGAAAACTGCCGTCTCTGTAAATATTTATCAAACAAGAGCGATAAGACGACCTATTTTCAAGACCACAACGTAATTAATGACATCGACTATATATTCACACTGTTCAGTATCAGTACCCTCAGCGGGAATATTTGCGTCAAAGTATAATTCATCATCATCATCAGGTATTTTTGTCTCCACTGCAGGAGCACGACCCTCTCTGTTCTACCTGAGCCATTCTTGGCCAGAACAGCCAAAGGACTTGGCCTGCACTCTTCTCGCAGGCCAGACGGTTGGGAGAGGTGTCATTGATGTATAAAAGCTTTGTTTAGCTTGTATTTCCTAAGTCGCCATCTACGGCATCCAGGGGAGGACTTGGAGTGTTCCCCTCCTCCTCTACCCTATTCCACTATGCCGGAAACCAAACGGCACAAAGTATAATTTATCACGTTATTATCAAAGTACCTACTTATCCGGATTTTCTAAATCAAGTGAAAATTCATTTCGTGCTGGTCTGGTACTAAAGAAATGACGTAAAATGTACGTACAAGCTAATCATAAAAGCCGTCCTACATTGTCAAAAAAAAATATTACCGTACTTAAAAATTTTGTATAAGAAGGTCAAGATTTTAGCTTCAATCCCATAGGATACGGGCCAAGTCAGTAACCATAGCGACCATAGAGCTTTCGGGATGGAGCTGTTCATATACGATTCGGTTTATGGGGTAAACAGCTGCTGGGGCAAAACGACCAAATAGATAGATAAAACATTTATTTTTAGCTATAGCAGAAGAAAAATATAACATAGCAGAAGAAAAATACAAAAATTACAAAACAAAACATGTGATAACAACGTATTGAGAACGTATATCAATAACTTTGTATGTGTGTGCAATCCAAAAGGTCTTAGCTTAGTGCTTCGTGCTGCTCAAAGAGTAGCTCATCCACAGACATAGATATAGAGCTCATCAGTCATTCAGCTGTTCATATTCTATTCGGTTTATGGGGCGAACAGCTGCTGGGGCGAAACGACCAAATACAACTGAGGTGCAAGTGTGCAAGCCGAGTGGCGTGCACCGAGTGCTCGTGCAAAGTGTGACACGCGGCGGGGTCAATAGCCCTGGCGCGCCTGGCCTTTGACCGCCATATCGCCCCAATAACAATGATAAGCGGACAAAGAGATGCACACCCTGCTGTAAACATGTTCGCAATTACTGCACTTCAATTGACTAT
Source organism: Acrobasis consociella (assembly GCA_963555685.1). NCBI lineage: Eukaryota > Metazoa > Arthropoda > Insecta > Lepidoptera > Pyralidae > Acrobasis > Acrobasis consociella. The sequence continues at coordinate 3,384,244 of OY743121.1, forward strand.
CAGTTTTTGCCACCAGGGTGGCCCCACTTGTGTAAAACTGAGTGTTTGTAACTTTGTCACGGGTATTTTGTAGGATAGCCAAAAAATGCACACTGCCAATTGACTATTACGAGTATGTATGTTTTTGGCACCAGGGCGACGCCACTTGTTTGAACTCTTGATATCATCATTATCAGTTCAGCCGCATAACGTCCACTGCTGGACATAGGATTTCAAAAATGACCGATCTAGAGCGGCTTGAACTCTGGATATGATCTTCAACATTCCCTTTACCTTAATACACCTAAACCATTACGATAATTAATATATTTTGTCGAATATATCATTGCCCACAAGCACACCACAAAAATTGAACAGAAATATTTTTCCAATGATTAAACTTTATCTCATAATAGAAGGTCAAAAGTTAATCTCTTATAATTGCTACGACAATTCACTGAACTCTCAGGTGGGTCGGCGAAAAGTTGTAAATCCTTATCGAATTTACATATCTAGAACTCGTATCTCAGCTTACGTGAATTGAATTTAATATTCCAAATCGGCCATGCCATAGCTAACCTACAACTCATAAGAATCTTATCTCCAAAACATTAAACAAACCCTGTCAGCACGCAATAGAGTCGCAAATCTTATGTACATATATATTTTTACTAGTGTGACAATTCATAGATTGAGATACGAAATAATAACGAAAAAATAAAATCGGAAAATCACCTGCGGCGCCGGCCCGTAGAATTTACTATAAAAACTTTAAGTTCTATAATTTAAATGCAAATGCGAGAGATTATCATACATGCGCGATAAAGAAACAAAAAAGTGTTATTACAATAGAAGAGCGATCTTATATTTATTTTTAATAATGACAAAATATTTTTTGCGGTATAGGTATATCTAAATTCCGGGAAATAAATGACCGAAAAATATTATAGCAAAAACACTGACATAAATATACCTACAGGAAACACAAATTAGCAACATGGTGATGGGATACAAGCTTCAAAGTTACGCAAGGTTGTGTACAATACAAATTACCTACTTAAAATACTTATAATTACCTACTTTAATATTCTATTATTATTAATATAAGTAAATGAAAATACAAAACGAGCAAACAGCCCAACTTCATATACGTTTTACTACAAGACAATTTGATTCTGATCGATTTATTACCAAACAGTACAGCAATTGTCTGAAAAAATTGTGTCAAAATTTGAATTTAAAACAGTGTGATTCCAGAAGTGTATCCGACGTGGTTATTCACATCATATTGTTTAGTTGCGAAGGGAGCCCGGGGCAAACAGGTACAGGTTTAATAATATAATAACCCGGGGGCATTACCCCATCTCCTCGTATTGCGATCTATTCTCGAGTCTCGACTGAATCCCGTTTGACATTTGCAACCCGAACACAACCACTAGGAGCAAGAACACCAGGTTATTTCTGATTTTGCGCACTGCTGCTTTCGTTCTCTTTTGTTTTGTTGCGTTTTCTAAGGGTTCTATCAGACGAGCGTCAATATGCCTGCGCACCTGATACATTTAATTTAAGCTCTAAGCGGTGTCATAGTATGGAAACGCGCCAATGACGATTTTTGGCATACATAATAGAGTTTTGCCATTTCCTTCTCCATTTCCCTCACTTAGTGATTACTATTTACTCACTTTGAGTTATATTATATTACTTTGTTACTTTATTTTCTTCCTCAAAAGCTAGTTGTGTTCTATAATGTAAATCAGTAGTAGCATGTATTTATACAGATACATAGAATTTGTCTATCCCGAGCTACCCTAATATAATATCGGATACTATGCCACCGTTCCCGTGATTTACGTAAGAATACCCTGTTAAAAAATATTTTTGCACCTCACTGCCGTACAGCGCAAACTCAGAGGTACTAGTCGCGCCCAGTGAGAATCGAATTTGTGGCACAAGCATAGCTAATGCCTAAACATCATCACCGCTTCACACATGACATGAAAGCCGGTAACTACATAAAACAACACCTACCCACGAACTGCAACCTGTAATAATTTCATACATTTCCATGTCAAATGCTAAGCGTACAAACAGGTGAGTTAGAATTTTAAATAAATTTCAATATTTTTTGCAAGCACACAAAAACGTTAGTGACGTGGACGTGTTTGCTACCTGTGCCAGAATATACTTGACATGAGCACTTCAAGGTGATCACCGATCATTTACATAAAGAGAGAAATAATTAATATCAAATGAGAGCTCTACTGTCGTTACAGCCTATGTTAGTAGGCTCGCCATATTGTGGGAAATTCGGAACCTTCCTTAGCATTGAACCTTCTTTGACATTGTCCATAACTCTAAGTAGAAAACGACCTTTAGTGCCATCATGTAAGGCTCACTAATAGTTGTTGACCATTACTATAATTCAATGTATTTAAAAAAAAATTGTAATCTTTAGGCGGTAACAATTCTTTTTTACGCAACACCGTTATATCTTGTTTCCACGCAAATATAATACACTAGAGGCAGCGCGCGGCTTCGCCCGCGTTAACCACACGTGTGAAGTCGCGGGCGTGATGCAATATAGCCTATAGCCCTCCTCGATAAACGACCTATATAATACCGAAAGAATTTTTTTAATCGGACCAGTGGTTCCTGAGATTAGCGCGTTCAAACAAACAAACAAACTCTTCAGCTTTATATATTAGTATGGATTTACAAAAATATTATTCTACCGCTCTCCAATCTAAATACATACACCACAGCCACAGATTATGTATAAGTTTGACACAGCACCAATGATTGATTGATGTACTATATCAATTTTATCCACAACATTCTTACGGGAATTTACTTGCGTAAATAACGAAGAACCACGCAATGAGGTAATAGTATACATTTATCCTTTATACCCCCAAATGGTCCTAATTACCGAAAAATGTGGGAAGTGGCGAAACATCGCTGCCACTGATGTGGGATAAATTGATGACTATTCTTTTAGAAGTGTAAATGTCGGCACAGGCTGATGTCATATAGATGCAATATCACGTCCTGGTCCTAAAAGAGTAGACAGAGCTTAGGGCCATAAGACCCAAAGTGGTGGGCGCAATGATGAAAAAAGAGGAATCAAACTAGTTGCCATGTCAGTCGCATAGTCTACCTACTAACATAATTCAGATTCCTGCATCCTTCATTGGGTTTTACGCCAGAATGAACAACAAAAACAACTGGAACATATTCTATGCTTTTTCTTGTCTTCCAGATAAGCACGGATGGATTGCAATCATCAATATTTCATATTTAATTAATTTCTTACGTAGGTACATAGACTAATTAATTTCCTGGTGACGTTAATATTTTATCAACATAAGTATTTGATGTATTCCACAAGGCGAATCGCTAAAAACTAAAAATACCGACATAATGACGCGTATTCCTTTTTCTGGGAAATTGTGGGAATCGGCTCCCATTGATGTGGGATTCTAGCAGTAATTATAAAATGCCGACATGCCGCTACAGGCTCCTAATCGGTATGAATAAGAATTAGCGAGAACCGTGAATAAACAGACATTATGACAATTTACCTACCTAAGTATCTTCTGTAATACCAGTAACTTTATGACAGTGCGTTGTTTTTTTTTGATAAGCTATGTCCCTTTAGATCTTGTGACATTTAAGATCTTGAAAATTCATGTGCCGTAGTTGGCCAAAATAAAAGTAAGTATTTTAATGATTTGATGCTATGAAATTATGCGTGACTGCACAAAAAATATCATGAACAATTTAGCTAGTTATATTCACTATACGTACCTAATTACAAGGCAGACTGATATCTACTCAACTGGTTCTTCTGAAAATCAGTGTCTTGGCCTCATAAAGCCTTGACATAAAGCTAAGAGTAGGTATTAATTTAACATACATTATTATTATTTTTTATTTAAATTCGATGTCATTTGTTATTTTTTTAAAAGAAAATATGTAAAGTATGATCTAATCTATAATTCTTGTTGTAAATGTTTCTGCATATACACAAGTAACGGGGCTAGGCGTGAATTCTGGTACAACATAGACCAACTTTAAATTCAGATGAATGCAGGCAGACGACCTCGATGGCACACAACTAGACGATACACGTAGGAGGCACAAGGCCGATCTTTGTGGTCTAGCAGACACCTACAACGAAATTTCCAGTCCCTTAGACGCTTAGGATAAATTATTACTAATAATTTAATTAAACAAAAGAGAAACAAGTCTATTAAACATATAGTACGCTTCTTTGATTAATTATCATCATAGATCTCCCCAAGCATTTTAAAAATGACCGATCTTAAACAACCTACATACATATAGAGTTTTCCAACAACCTAAATAAAAATATACGTAGCACAGGATATCCTATTCGAGAATTTCAGAATATTTCAGAATAAAATCACTTATACTATAAATCATGCAAAAGTAAAAAGAAGAAAGAACCAGAAAGCGAAATACCAAAGGATGAAGTTTCTAACAAAATTTTTGTTGTAATGGAAAAGTTAGGCGCTATGTTTAAGTCCGATAAAAAAAGAGAGGACAAACTAGGAAAAGGCTTCGAAAAGACCAAAAAGAAGATTTATTAGAATTTTAAGATACATAATGTAGGGTGAACAACGAACATAAGTCAGTGTATAGATGTGACGTAATGTGCTAAGGAATTTACCCGGTAGCGTTGGAAGAGTCATTTCTCTAAATACACAAACACGACATTTGTATTCTATCTTAGATCTTATTAATAACAGGGCGAGAGGTACGCTAATCAATCATTGGCAGCGTGGCAGCAACAGGTCGGTAGACTTTCTGGCAAGGGTCCAGGATAAACCTAACTGTTATTCCTGCTCCACAAGCCTTTCCCAACCTTGTTACGAAGGGTTACAGTCTCAACTTCACTGGCGTTGTAGAGCTGCCAAGAGCGTTGTCCGTTCTCGATCCATGTTTATTGTCGTTGCTTTTTTATTGATTGATAATTGCTGATTACGTGAAAATTGTAAATGTTATTTTAGGAGTAGTTTTATCACAACACGTGTGTAGCGCATTACGAGATACTTAGGTTATATTTTTCCAAGCCTTTTATGTGATTTTACAATTGTCGACTCTTCATCTACCTACCATGATAGATTTTAATTTCTGAAACCAACCACAGTGTGTGGTGTAATTTAATTGAAAGAACCTGAAATACATAACATGTGCTTCCGCAATCACTTTAAGTCAATAAAGACTACAAAGTGGCAATGAAAGCAGAAGCTATTAGAGATATATAATAAAAACTTCAACGAAACACCACCCTATGGATTAGTCGAGAAAAAACAAACTGCACATGTATGGGAGAAAAAACTTTTTTCTACATTTTATTTTACCACTTGGTCGGCGTGATTGATAAGAATACATATCCATTCCAAATTACAGCTTTCTAGCACTATGATTCTTTAAAGTAAAACCGCGAACAGGCAGAGCAGACCACATGTCAAAACTATAAGGGTTCCTTGTTTATTACGTAACCCTAAAAAGGATAAATCTATATTAAAATTTACAACTCTCCAAATACTATGGAGACGACTGATTTCCTAAAGAAGAACTGTGCAAAATGGTGCAAGCTCAAACTGTTTGTTTTTTTCTCATTTGTCTTGGCACGAGAGATCGTGAGTCATTCAGCCACCTGAATTATCCTCAGTTTTAATGGGAGCGTTCCTATTTTACGATCGTGTTGATGGGCCATGACTAATTATTTAGTGATGGACGCTTCCACAAAGTTGGACCGCGTATTTTATCTGTCACATTAACTGTGGTATGTGCGTTTTGTTCGCACATGGAGATCATAAATACTATCTCAAGTGAAAGTGCTTCATCTTCTAAACATTTTCTTTTAGATTCAGATGAGAAAACATTTACACAGTTCGAAGGAATTTCAGAATTAAACGTCCAAATCTTTGATCGACTTCTGCTTTTAATTTTTTTCGAGTTACAACAAAACAATTTTCCCTGGCTCGTAACATGTTATTGTTGAAGAAAGAAAAAAACAATCGAAGTGTAGATTTGAAAATGAATCGTAATAAAAACGGTTATAAATACTAAATGACAGATTTTGAATTCAAAATGTTACCCGAGCTATGCAAATATCCAGGTCTTTGATTGAATACCACATTGATATTCAAGCCTTAACATTTTTTTTTCTGATTTGGAAGTCTAGTAGGACGTAGGGGCTCACTGTATGCTAGAATACATCAACACAGGTCAACCTAGGTCAAAGACAGACAAAAGAATCTGAAAAATACGTTGTTATTTACATTATTTACACTTTTAAAATTTGCTTGAGTGTCGTGGAACACTCGATTGGACCGAAGTTACTTTCGTAGTTATATTATTATACGCCGATTTCCACGGGAATCTTTAGGGTGCTTGGGAGGAGTGAAAGATAACGTAGCCGAATATCGTCTGTCCGAATCTCGATCTATATTTTCACACTTTACATCAATGAAGTGTCATTTTACGGTTTGCGCCATCTACCGGTTCATTTTTGACCCTGGATGTTACCTAATTGGGCAAGAACAAGTGAAATAGTTTGCTTTACGGAAAACAGAAGAAACCAGTGAAAGAAATGTAGTTCTAAAACTACAAGTTAGATTATCATCAAAAATTGAAAGTACAATGAAAATATTGTTTAAAATGATATCTGCACAATTTAAAATATTTTATTCTAAACTCCGCCATTGTTCATTCGTATCATACATATTCAAAAATAATAAATATCAAACCAAATACAACGTGTTAAGACAGCGCGTATAGTAATTTGAAATTCAAATCAATGCAATGCAACTTAAAATAACGCTCGTATTATATGCACGAGAAGACATATATTCGCTTGTATTTATATAAACAGTTTTTCAATGTGAAAGATACGTGTCATGTCTTGTGACGTCACTTCGTGCACATCATTCACACATAATATTTGAAATAGGCACCGGAACTTTTCTCTTGATACTGGTTATAAGTGCATGTGATTTAATCAAATGCTATACAAAGTATACTAAGTTACTTATAGTCTAGCTGCAAGAAAATAAGATGCGCCAATATGAAGAATTTGAAAAAGTGTAATTGCACTAATTTGACGTTTGTTGATCTTATTAGAATGAGTTAACGGGTTACTCACGTATAGAGTCAGTTACTGACCGACATGTTTCCATCTCATCTGGAGGTCTTCATCAGGACGAATGTGACTAAAATCCGGTACATCACACCGGCTCGCGACACACTTTGTTTTTTATTTTTATTTTGAATAAATAAGAATATGTTTCAGTTTCTAGCATAATCTTTATATATAATACGTACCTACTACAAAATTAATATAATTAGGTATTATCGTAACTAACATGAGATCTTTATTTTTACTTTAAGTCAAAGTCATTTTTTTTATTCAATGTAGATTAAATTTATCTCTTATTGACGGTACATACTTTTTTTTAAATATTATTTTAGTGCAAAACCTAATACTACTAGCGTTTCGGAACGACCACTGCTGGGAAGATTACGCCGAAAGAAACCCAGTTCAGCATTGGTCCCTACCCAGCATGATGTCTGCGGTATATAGTAAGGTATAATACTAATTTAGGGAGCTGATGAATTTTACGTTATGAATAGAATAAGCACTTTAAAAAAGCACATGTTAACATAAGACGGGTTACATCTTACACATGGACCAAGACATGCACCAAGGTCTGACAACTTAAGCAACTGATGCAAGTAGCAACAAGAATAGATTTCTTATTTCCTAGTCATTGTGGCTGGCTGAACAAAGGTCGGCCTTGGCCGTCTAGTCTGATACCTAGACAGCTTCGTTGCATGAAATGTGCATTGCGTGTGCAATTTAAGTATTTAAAGGAAGTTTGACCTGAAATATTAAATTCTAGTAGTCTCTGACGATGTACATGAAAAATCTCGCTTTATTCAAATCAGTTACGAAATTAAACTTAATTACGTTAATTTTACTTATAGCTTACTAGAGGTACAGATTACTAAAGGGAACTCCGGGGCCACATACTGATCAAATATAATTTGAAATAGAAGCTATACTGAAACCATTTCGACTCGATAAAAAGAAGACAGCTTACTTTTGTAACCGCTTCCAGTCCCCGTAGCATGGCACTGTAGATAAGCCATAGATAAAGTTTATTCATCGCGTAGACTAGTAACGTCTCACTCGTTATTATTACGCAGAGCAAGATAGCTAGTAGCGATCGAAGCGTTGTTACCAGTACCATGGGGCCAATGGAGAAGGCACAAACGAGGTAAACGAAGATAATTTATCTTTTTATTCTTAAGTGTTAATTTTTTATGGGTTTTTGATGTATGAGCTGTGCCTAGTATTTATTCCGTGACTGTACACAGGTAGCTAATAGCTTACTCGTCACAGATATTTTAAAAATCTTACAGTCAATACAAAGATGTCGTTATGGCTTATTATCTATTTAATTTAGCGTCAATAAAAATTTGACAACATGCGCTTGGTGAACAAGACGACGCAAGAGGAAATTATAAGTAAAAATGAACCTGTATCAAGTTTACTTGATCATTTTCTATATATAATATGCTACTTTGATATTTAGATGACATTACAATACATAATCATAGTGATATCTCTGTCTAAAGTCATTCCAATGATTTTTCTGTTTAAAATACAAAATTTAAGTATGAAAATATGAACAAATTTGTTGTTCTTGAAGTTACATAGATTCAAATTAATTTTAGTAGTATATCAGTTGAAGTCTTACTTTAGACAAGCATCAACAGTGACACTTGTCTTGATTAGGCCTTCAATGACGAAGATCCGAGCGACAGCCGGTCGTGAATCATTTCATACCATAATGTTATGATAGGCGTTTCATCAGACACCTTTGCGTAACACACTACACGTGTCAAAAGACTGATACGGAGGCACGTGCTGGGACACGTCTAGACTCTAGACTGGAATCTAAATCAAATAAAAATTAAACATAGGACTTATGTGAAATATTTACGAAACTTGATAAGATAGAGATATCTCTCAAAAAAAAGCTAAACTCTAGTTGTAAATATGAAAACAGTTCAACTAATTGAATAAAGTATCCAATTGTATTCTTGATTTATGTCTTTCTGCGGCTTAAACAATAATGTGATTGGTGGTTTTAAGAGGGCTGTAGGAAATAAATTCTGGAAATAATTAGAAGTGGTTTTACAGATTCATTTCAGGGCCAATTTACTTTTGCTAAGCTACTTCTATAGAGTGGATGTTTTGTAATTTCTCAAATTAATTTAGTCTTCCATTCTTGGAGATGCTCCCTAAACAAAAACACATACACTACAAGTCCACGACTGTACATTACATAATGAAGTTGTGAATCACTAAAATCCAAAAAAATGAATGAAATTGAACTATGTAAAAATAGATTCTCTTAAACATCTTAAAAATAGCCTACGTAATGGACATAGTATGTGACTTTATCATCTCACAATCATTCATGAGAAAGCAAACATTCGGGCTAAACAAATGAAATTAATACCCACGTCCGTATGTCCGCACATCAAAGGCTCGACCTTCATTCGCGTATGTTTATGCCTAAATATTTGGCATGGTGAAAGGTTCATTTTGGCAATGAATCAGCGTCCAAGAGATAGCCCCTAAACGACTCCCCTGGAATCTTAGCCATCGAAATGGAATCTCGGAATGTTGGCACCCTTGCCAAGATGACAATGAAACCCTTTGAGAGCAGAAAAAGTCCCATCCAATTTATGACAAGACGTTCGGAGATGGGAATCGTAAACGATTTCTTGGAGTCGAATGTATGTATCTATTCGTAATATCTTGTAAATAACAACTGAAGTTGTGTGACAACATGAATTTAGATTACTCAATTACAGATTTTGATACACAATAATACAAATTAATTGTGGATTTTCATCACGTGCAGAATTACACAATTGTAGATAAATTAATCTAGTTAGATTCTTTTCGGAGAGTAAAATTATTTTAATGCTTACTTAGGTTATTAAATTCTCGTAGTCTTGCAGATACGGCAGACACTTAGGCAGAAACTTAGGATATGCGCTTGTTACGATTTTATATTTAGCTTCATCAACCAACACTATCTTCCTACATGCTCGCTTAATGGTTTTAGATAAGTACTCCCTTTGTCTTTTATTTCCTGTCTCTCATGTTTCACCATCATCAACTCCTCCAGCCACATTATCCAATACTTAAGAGGTTTCAATGAGCGAAATTAAATAAAATTTATATGCTAGAACAGTTCCTGCATACCTTTATACTATTTTCGTCCCGATATAACGTGGAATTTCCAAGTCACATCTGTCATTATTCTCTTGAATTCCGTAAAATTTCGCAGTAATTTTATTTTCTCTGAAAGACCAGTCACGACCGAAAAATCTAAAGCATTCGGCTAACGAACTGTCCACTCGTGTTTCCACTTCGGAGCCAAATAACAGCATGCCAGGGTATCATTCCTCGATGATGTCGCACAACTATTTCTAAATAGACCATTTCGGTCATCATAATTTTTAAAACAACCAACTAATTTTAATTGCACGGATATATAAAAATTTACTCGAGTTTTGAAACACTCAAAAAAATCGTCTCATTTGTGACATTGCTAGGAATTTTGGCACAGTAGGTACTTCATCAAATAAATACTTTCAAGTGCATCGTAAATTGTCGGTGCGAGAACTTCTGAAATTTCATATTTTACAAAAAATGTAGTCCCATTTCTGTACAAAATCCACTTTAAATTTCTTTATCGTGCCAATGAAACAGGTTCAAAAATGGATCAAATTCTATCGGCCTCGCAATTAATCATGTTATTTTTGCAAATGTAAACAAAATGCCGTGCTATAGTTATACTAAATTATATGGTAGGCAAGTAGGCATCTATTAGGCATTCACATTTTCCTGTTTCACATTACAGTTATCAACGAAAACATTGATGAAGCACCTACTTACTTATTTAGTATATTCCAGTTGATAGATTTTATGTAGGCATTACAAGGACATTTTATAGGCACTAGTTTAGGTTCAAGTTCATTATTTATTCTTCATAAACTATTATTATCAACTTGTTTGTTATTTATTTCTCAATATAACCTAACCTAATTTTTTATTTTACTTTTGCATTTGCATATTTTTCTATCTTTCTTCTCAAATGCATGTCATATTACTATTGCGTCCAACAAATTCCAAGGATTTTTCGTTAATTAGATCTTACCAGTTCCGTATCGTGCAAATCAGAATGCCTTTAGTCTTCTCTCATGCCCCAATTTTTTGAAACTGGTGAATCCACAATTTATTTAGATACTCTACTTTTGATTGGACACCTGGCTCCACTCTCGACCACAAACATCCTCTGATTCACAGCTGTCACAGCCAATTGATGCCCATTGGCTGGACACCAACATCACAATTTATGACCCATCTCGGCCGGAAGTGGGAACAAAATATTTTCTAACTGGCCACGAGAAAATATGGGATTCTTTGACGAAGATTAGTTATTTAGCCGACAGGAAACCAACGAAGAAATACGCAATTCGAAAAGAATCTCAAGGGAAAAGCCATTTTGTAAATTAATTGTATTTAGTTGTCGAAAAAATTATAACGAAGCAAGTAGTTTAAATATAGGTTATTAAAGACATTTTAGTACAGCGATCGATTGGATTCTAAATAGATCTTAAATTAATTCTGTAGCTAGATTCTCATAATTAATTACTTATCTAGATTTTACGATTTGGCCATCAATAAGTAGCGTGGCTTTCGGTCTTGAATATAGGTCTACTCAATCTCTTCCTGACTCTGATCTGACTAAATGTCTAGGCACAAACATCTCTTGCTTCAACTACGTTACCAAGGATGGTTACGTTAGGGCTGTGGTCGGTTAAAAACATTTCGCACAAATGCTTTCCAAAAAAGGATTGATGTCATCCTTCGGTGACCATTGACAAGAATATTATATTTGGAGAAGAAAAAGCGGAAAAGAGTACACTGGATTCCGAAGCACCATGAGGATGCAAGGGAACGCGCTGAGATGAAGAAGAAGAGGTCACAAATTAGTATTGTTTTGTGGCAGGTTCTATATTGTATCTATTTACAGTAAATCTAACATACTGCACGCACCGCCCCACTCCCTCTACTCTATCCAAAGGTTTACTGAAAGAGATTGCTCTTTGCTATGCGTCACGTCACAGAATCTAGGTCTGTGCTATCCTATATATAGTAAGTGTGCTATAAATCTCCGCTCCGCTGTTTGAATCGAAGCGGGGCGGAGATTTAGAGCATTGTGATTGGTCAATTTTTCTCCTCTCCGCTCTGCTCCGCTTCAGTGGAAACGCAGCCTTAACTCCGCCTTTGTATTATGATTCTGCAGTGATGTCTTTTTTTCTGTTTTTATATTGTTTAATTTTGTTAATGGTGCAATAAAGAGTATTCATATTGTATTGTAGTATACTCGTAACTTAAATAAAACATTACCAAATAACACGATATCTGCAAAGAAAAGATCAGCAAAAACGATCCAAGAGATCTCGCTCACGCCACTCGCATTTCAGTATAGAATTCCCTTTGAAAAGAATAGGTGACATTCCAAGCATTTGCAGAACCGCGCCAGCGTTCATTACCCGTTGGAACAAAAGCATATTTTATTTTATACCCACTTCCTATTGATCGGCCACCCACGTCCATTACTACTGTACCCGGTTACAGCGATATGCTGCGTTCAAAACAAGTCAATTAACATACGGTGTCAAATCGCAAAACACGGCGAAATTCTGGCATGTCTATAACGTTTTTCGGCATGAATGCATAAACAACCGTTGTTATTATTGACGCCTTGGCTTCCGCTAGGTTATAGCTTTTAATGCCTTGAGGGAAAAGCAGATTTTTGTTGTTTATAACTTGTTCTAGATGTCTTGTCCCTTTTGAGATTATCCTGGTCTATTAAAGCAAAGTATAGGTAAGTTGTATGAAAACTGTGGTCACAGTGATTGTGCTGAAATTCTTTACGATATTGGACATGTTTTTAGATATAAAGACTAAATGACGGCACCACCGACTGTTTTTTAATCTGTTAAAGCGAAATGTTATATTTAGTTCCGTTTTTTTCCGCAAAATGGGCATGGCGACCTTTAATTATTTATCGACTATTACCCATAGACCATAGAATTGTATGTACTTCGTTAGAGCAAGCTGTAGGTATGTTTGAAATTTTTGATTGCTTGTATAATTTCACTTCAGCCGCATGACCTCCACTAGATACAGTGGGAAGATAATTCCTTTGTTTTTCACCAATTACTTATCATCACTTTCTAGACATTGACGTAGAGTAGACTGATAAATATCGTAATCCTTAAATTCGGTAAACAAACACGTAGGTATTTCGCCTGATACTATATCTAAAGCTGAACCAAAGTCCACGCACGACCAAACGCCTCGACTTTCACAATATGCACGAATGTTGACGAAAATTTAATTCAATTACAGTCTGCAAGATATAGGATTATATGTTGTGGTAATCATATGCTATTATACTTATTTATTAGTAAACTAGCTGTGCCTGTGGGCTTCGCTCCCCGTGGGAATTTTGTCCTATGTCCTTCCCTGGGTGATACCCAGGGAAGGACATAGGACAAACTATATCCATATCAAATTTCATCGAAGCGTGAAATGGTACCTAACAAAACAAACAAACAATTACACAAACCCTAAAAAAGTAGGATACTATAACAATTAAATACTTAGGGATACTGATGAATGTTGATGAAAATATAGTATCGTAAAGGGTGACTGGTAATTTTTTAAGGGACTCTCATACGGCCCTACTTTTTTATTTACAAGTGTTTTTTTTACTTCGGAAAAATCAAGTCTATTTCTCAAAAAAATTGAAGATTTGATCCGAACATATATCATTGTCATTAGAATTTCTACCTCTCCATACAGTTTCCTAGCGGTTGGTCATTCAAGTTTTCCAAGAAATCCCGCTTGCATCGGTCCTGTAATAGCTAGCTAGAACATAGCCCCTTGGCGCCCACAGGGCTGCCAAAGCAGTTATTGAGCGCTTAGTTACTAAGTACTTGTAAACTGTAAACCAAACGTAGCATTTATTTTATTCAGTAGATAGAGTATTGTAGAGCTATTGCAACTTGCATACTTTTAAGTCTTCTTTTTAAAGCATCTGTAGCTGTATTACGAATAAATAAACCTGAAATCCTGCAATTTGTATGTAGAAACCTAAAAATTGTACAAAAAAATCTGGTTTCCTTCTTTAATATGTATATATTATATTATTATTCTTTATATTCTACGAAAAACCAATTGCCGCCTTTGAGAAAAAGGAAGCATCCCCACTCCTTCAAAACATCCTAAAAAAAACGATATTTATTGTGTCGTTTGTGCGTTGTTATTAGCTATTCCAAGATTAAAAACAACGTGCAAAACTGCAAACGCTTGCTTTACCACAGCCATAATATTGAGGAACGTCTACTATAGCCCCGTTTAGAAAAGGTCACTCATTTCTACGGAGTTTAGCACGATTTTAGTTACTACGTTCATGTCAACACACCCGTATGGGTGAAGAAAAGAGCCAACCCTAGCGAGTCGGCATCAGTTTATAACAATTTGTTTGTTGTTACGGCTGCAGGGCCCTTTTGGATATACGGGTGTTTTCTCTTATCCTTCAAAGTAGCCGAAGCCCGCGACTTCGTTCGCGTGGACTTTATGTCTCCGGAAAATGCTCATCAGGCTGAACAACTTTGGCTAGGGCGTCATTTTTATATTTCTTAATATAGTTAAGATTGTATTGTATTGATTTGTATTTCGTATTATAGTTAAGAAGTGCCCAGATTTAAATCCGTCCAGTATTTCCGAAGATTAGCGTGAACAAACAGACAGACATTATAATTCTTATTTTATGTTATAAAAGCCGACTTCCATTATTTTTCCAGGATCTTATCATGAGATCCTAGGATCTCATGATAAGATCCTGAATTAAGAAAAATAATGGACTGATAATAACCGTTGAAACATTTAGAAAGTAATAGGTTTAAAAAATAATTTTCCAAATCAGTCCAGCCATGCGTCTTCGAATTTAAGAAGGAACTACTTCATTTTTCTTTATCAGTGAATTGTGTCCCACTTTTTTGAAGTCGGTTTAAAGGTTATCTGCACTGCAGGAAAAGAATTCATAAAATATAACCTAGCTAGAACTTGGCCTTGCCAGAAACATATTAGCAAAACTTTATTTTTCACTATCTCAAAATTTTATACGTAGGTAGGTATATCAGCCAGTGGCGAATACAATGAAAAAATAAGTAGTTGACCTTCACTCCTTCTGACGTACACAGTACATAGCGATAGCAAAAGTAGCAAATCTAACAAAATATATGCATTTGTCTTCCTAATATTTGGCTTTGCCAAATGATTTTTATATAGAAGCTAGCTAAAGCCCATGGCCTCACATTTTCCGTCTATTTGAAAGAAAGAAAGAAAAATAGTTTTGATATATCACATTGAAGGTAATAAAATTACACAGTTGTTACAAATACACATACAATTTGTGGCTACATCAAAAAGGCCTCTCAGCATGGTGTCGTGGCAGGGCCACAACGCTGGTCTTCCGAGAATACCGCAGAAAACAAAACAAAAAATTAATAAAACAATTCAGACGGTTTTAGCTAAATTTCATACAAACTTTTGCCGCCTTTAAATTGTCCTTAGAGATTTTTTAATGACTGATATATTTCTACTTTTGTTTTGAATCTTAAGCTTATGTCTAATTTTTAATATGACTAACTTCGAAATTGACCTAGATTCATAGTATAATAGTACTACTATTCCATTTATATAACTGAGAATGGTTTGAGTTTTTGTTTTTTTGTAATCCTGGACTGGGTTGATTCTGTGGCTTGAGTTAATTTAACATTGATAATTGCATAGTAAATTGGTGTAGACAAATTAAAATTATCACAACCATAAATATGAAGTCATATCTTATTCTTGTATATTTATTTATATATTTATACATTTCTGTGATCTCGAAAACGGCTCTAACGATTTCGCTGAAAATTGGTATATGGGGGTTTTTGGGGGTTAACAATCGATCTAGATTAGTGTTATGTTGGGGAAAACGCGTGTTTTCTAGTTTTCATGCTTTTTCTTTCCACGCAGAATATGATCGCTAATTTCGTCGCGCCGGCCGCCATCCATTTTGCCTCAGCGGTTTATGTTATGATGCTGACCGCTAGAAAGACTGTTACGGGTTCGAATCCCACTCGGTGACTTACTTTTGTTTTTTTTATGTTCAAATTTATATATAATTTTTTATTTTGTATTGTTTTAGACAAGTTTAAAAAAATGTAGTTTTTGTTTGAGATGTAACCGAGCAAAGCTCGGTCGCTCAGGTACTTTATTTTTAAAACTAGCCACAAGACTGTATAATCTTTATATCTTCATGATATTGCGTTCGCTGTCACGTTTTTACCTTTGTTTTAATAATATTATCAACTGCGAGCACATAGAGACAGTTATGTAACAATCAGAGATCTCACAGCTTCACGTGTATGGTGTCTTCAATAACTATGATGTTATATTATCTAATTTATAAAATTATAGTCAGTTCTTTAGTTCATGAATAGTCATCTCCTCGAACGAACATGGCACAAAAATATAGAAGGCTATACTATGCTAACTAAATGTTTAACATTTGACACGAATCACGTCACGTCTGTTTTTCTTGGGGATATTTAGAAAATGCGGAATATCAAAGTCCCTCTCTCTCTCTCTCATAATATACAAAATTCTTTATTTCTTTGTCGCTTTTATGTAAGTAGGTACCTAATTAAGTATTACAAGTTTTTATCTAAAGACCGTTGGACGAAGTTGGATTGGATTCTCATAAAGTTCAAATCTCAAATGGCGAGATGTAATTTCCAGATATTTTTTTAACAATAATGCAAGAGAAATAATAATTTTGTGTTTGTCACAGTTCATTTTAGCCCACAGAAATTTTTAAAACATGATTTTTGATTTCGTCCAATAATGACATCCGTAATGTTGTTAAAATTAGCGTGATATAAATTCACAAAATAAGTTCATAAGCGAAACCTGAAACTAACTAACTATGAGTACAATATGAGTATCATAACTAAACAACGATTCCAATTCGGTTTCACACATAAATAATACTACAAACTGGTAGATAATGCATTAGCATTAAGTTTGACCCATTGTAATCAATCCATCATAAGATTGTGTGCAATAAACTCAAAAAATAAAAAAAATATTAGGTACAGGAAATGTAGTAGTAATGTAAAATGATAAATAAATAAAAGCTAGTAGGCACCTAGGTCAATAAAGTTGTGAGAGTAATAATACTGTTGATAAAATTGGCAAAAACAATTTTATCAGAGGCTCCTATAACGCGATAATGTCTTCGCAGCTACAGATTACTTTGTTTGAAGAGCTTCTTTTAGACATAATAATGTTTTATCTACGCAAGTATAAATGCTAATACTGTATAATAATAATATGTTATTTATAAAATACCTACATCAATACTATTGTTTATAATTTGTAATAAGTTTGTACATAATAATTCAATACGTAATATTATTGGTTACATTACAGGAAATAATAGGTAACCTAAATAAGAATGTGGACTGGGTCAAGATATACCTACTATTTTATTTAGTCCGTCAACTAGATTATTCAGACATAAAGGACCCATATTTTTTCGTTTAGAAAAATAGAAATTGAGTAAGATACAGCGTAGGGCATCCACCTACAAGGTGGTCAGATGACTTGACCAGGGTCGCTGGAAAGCGCTGGATGCAGGCCGCTCTTGATCGGTCATTTTGGAAATCTTTGGGAGAGGCCTATGTCCAGCAGTGGACGTTATGCGGCTGAAACGATGATGATGATGATGATGATACAGCGCTTTAAAGTTTTGCAGTACGGTGATTTACCTACTTACATCACCGTTGTTGGTTAAAAATCTCAAAATTGACGAAGATACAGCGCTTTGAAGTTTTGGAGCGGGGGTGATTTACATCATAGTTGGTTAGAAATCGTAGCCAATCCTGACGTCACGCGAAATTTAAATGCGCTGTATCTTCGTCATTATATTTTGCTAACGAAAGAAAACTTTTGACTTTGACTTGACTTAGTGAGCCAAAATTTCTTTATAATTTTTTTACGAGTCTGCGTTTTATTTCAAAACGACATGCCCGATTTTGGCAAAATTTTGTAATTACAAAGAATTTGCACATATCTAGGCATATAGGTAGGTAACTAGTTTTCACAGTCAAAATATGAACTTGAAATAGAATATAGTTAGTGTGTATATTATTTTTGACTATCAGTATGGGAAACTTCTATATCCTTATATTTTCTTTCCAGTTCATTATTTTACGTCGGAAACCAATTATCTCTAGTTAATTGCAATTTCTTTAAAATTACAAATTTTTACCAAAATCTGAAATGGAGTTTCAAACTATAACGTAAACTACGTTTGTATGAAAAAGTCTAGGGGATTCTTAAGGGAAGAAAATGTTGTACAAGAATGGGCAAAAATAACAAACTGAATGGCTAAAGTTACGTAATTATCTTAATTATATGTACTTTCGCTATCAGTCTGATCTGCGAAGCGTTTGGTTGGCAACACACCCACTGTCCTGATAAGATAGGTAAATCTTTATTCTCTGATACCATATCGTGGTCTTTGTTATGATAATACCTTTTCTGTACTGCGGCTTTGTCTGGTGTGTACTTGTATTTTTAAAAGACCTTCAAAAAGAAGGAGGTTATCAATTCGTCGTGAATCGTGATCTTGTATTTTTTAAATGTATAATCACAGTTCACCGATTTATCGATGATGCCTCGAATTTTTTTTTCTTCTTTGTTTGAAAGGGCATACATACCTACTTATCAGATGGTCAAATAGACACTTTGGGTATCAAATCAGTTGTGCAGTTGGTTGTCAATAAAAAAAAAAATGCTATTTGCGCTTGCGTTGGATATAAATACATTAATACGCCACACATAGCTACTTCACCTACATCACGAGACTGTTGGAGTTAGGATTGAGACTCACCTAGTAAGAAGTAGATTTATTTGTTTTATTTACATCTACTTTATTTTCCCGTATAGACTCGTACTCGTACGGCGAGGTACTTAAGTAGGTAAGAGGACTCTACATTCTTTCTCTACAAAAAAATTGATGGAATTAACCGTTAAGTGGTAGGTAGTGAGTAAGTACCTCATCATCATACGAGCGTATTTTTCCCGTTCCATCCTCAGCAGTAATGCTTCAGAGCCCGGGGTCCGCTACCTAACCAAGGAGATTTGACGAGGTTACTGGTTTTTACACAGTAACAGTACAGTAGTAAGTACCTATATATATTTAATTACGTATTAGAATTAGGTAATGTATGATAGAGCCCGAACTAAATGCCTACAATGAATCAGAAAACACCGCTCATACCCAACTACCTATTTGATAACGCCATGTTTACGTACGTAGTACCGATAGTGGGGTACTATACTACGTACCTATACTTATGTAGGCACATTGTTCAGTATTTAATTGTTAAAAGTTCCAGAAAACACACTGGTTCACATAGTGTCTAAAAATTACTAAAGTTACTAGATGGTAGTAATTTTATGTAATGTAGGTAAATGGAGCTTCGATGCCTTTTTAAGCAGCTCGAAATATGTGACTTTAAACACGCGGAAGAAAGATGTGTCAAGTCGCAAAACAGTCGGCGCTTTGCATGCCCGGGGGTTAATACCTATGATGGAATCCAATGTCTCCAATAGGTTTCTTGTAGGTAGGTTAGGTACCTAAGAAAAGGTAGTTTATGTTTAAGTTAAAAGAAAAAAACGTTTTTGTTTACCCACGCTAATGTCACGTAGATTAATAGGAAGGTATACGAAATGGTTGGTGTTTATTTATCCTTTGTAATGATGGTTGATATAGGAAGTAGAGATAAAAAGAAAAGGCTCTTTCTCTTATAAATAATACCTACTACCTGTGATGAGTTTTGATGTCGTTATCTAACTATATTCTATAATTTTGATGAAAACTTGGATCGTGTAGAGACGTAAACAAAATACCTACCTGCCTTCATCCTTTTAGCACAACTTCCAACGGCTCTTTTGTTTACATTTCGCATATCGCAAAATAGTGGAAAGTTATTTTCGTTTCTAGACAGATTCCAATCAGAATAAACCTAGAATTTGTATCCTTAAATTTATAAAACAGGCAATTTTTATTGAAAGTATGTAGTTAGGTTCGTCTTACCTGTTTTCTTTTCATGGGAAGTTGTGGCTTGAGCGGAGCGGGAGCGGGCGCGATAGCGGGAGCGGCTGCCGCGGCGGCTTCCTTTGCCGCCAAGTCGTCCAGCAACGCCAAGCACTTCTCTTTCTCCTTCTCCTCGTCCGCCACCAGCAGGAACCGCCGCCATCGCGACGAGTCGAACCCCCAGTGGCAGGTCCGGTGTTCGGTCCCGTGCGAGTGGCACACGAACTTCCGCGGCGTGTACAAGGAGCGGCACTCCAAACACTGCACTAGGTTCAGGTCGGGCGTGCACACCCCTCGTCCGCCCCCGAAACACTCGTGGTACACCCGGAAGCCCGGCAGCTTGTGCGGGCTGGACGCCGCCGGCGCGTGCAGCAGCGCCGCGCACAGCCGCTCCGCGTCCGTCTGCGTGATGAGCCCGCACGACGGCGCCGAGCGCGGCAGCACCGCCGTCGACTTCAGCTCGTGCAGCTGCTCAGGCGTGCACCGCGAACAGTATATCTGCAGCTCGTCGCACACGCGGTTGATCTGCTCCAACGTGAAGTTGGTCAGCACCGACGTCAGGATCTGCGGTAGGCACAGCCGCCGCTCGCCGCCCACGCTGAAGCACGAGATGGGCTCGCCCTCCAGCAGCGTCTCCCCGCGCTCGCCCAGCACGGGGTCGGCCGCCAGCAGGATGGGCGGCGGCGCGCGCGGCGGCGGCGGCGGCGGCGCGTCGCACACGGGCCGCTCCGCGCGCCCGCAGCCCGGCCCTTGCAGGCTGCGCGGCGCGCTGGCCTGGTACGTTTTCAGCACGGAGGTGATGTGAGGCGTCACTACATCCATATTCGGTCACCCCCACCGGCGCTGGACCTCGAGAGGCGCATGTCACGGCGACCTACGCGCCGGCCCGCGCGGCGCTCTGCGGCCGCGATCGAAACATGTCTGACGAGCGCTGAGCCGTCGCGACGGCCGGGCCGAGCGAACGGGCCCGTTTGCTGCGTCTCCGCCCCGTCGCCACTAGCACACCCTTGCAAAAATACGAATATTACGTTGATTTATCACGAATCCCGGCGTATTTTTTGGAGAATAGACATGAAGCACAGGCTCTTGAGACACATTATGTCAAGTACAGAAGTATTTCGATTGCAAATCCACTTTAATATGAGATAGAAACAGTGCGTAATAGCCGTGAACGCTTGAGACTGGGGCGTAGACTCCGGCGACCGGCCGCAGTCAAAGCAGCAGACGGATGGCTCGGCTACTGGAGAGTCTAGCCGGCGCCCCGCGTCCCTCGCCCGTCGCCGAGTCACGTGACCGACCTTCCCGTCAAAATATCCAGAATGGCGGCGCGAGCCGCGGCCCGCCCGTCTCAAACACCAAGCAGCGTATAGAATAGAAAGTCACATAAAAGTCAATGTAGAGTTTATTTTCGTAACAGCAACCTACGAGTAGTCTACAACCAAATACAACCCAGAAAAACATGTGCTTACTTCATTGCTTGAAATTATGGAACTTTATGGCTTTTTTTTTACTTGTAACTATTATTAACGTCAATAACCTCATTTTGTTCATCATCTCAATTCGTTTGCGTTTCAAATTTCATTTATAAATTCTTCACACGTCCCTTTCTCACCATCTGACTCATTCTCTACCACCTCATCCTGATTGTATTCAGGAATACCTTATCCTTCCAAGCTGGTCTAGGAGAAAGGAAAAACAAAGAAGGTATCAAGGTTCTCTTCCCGCGCAGATCGAGGGAATTGGCGATATTTAAATCTATTCGATGTGGCTAGCAACCCATCAATATTTGATTCTGTTCTCCATCTTAAAGCCCATTATCAAGCTAAGCGTAATCTTTTGGTCTTGCGGTCCTGAGCTCTGTATACCACGTAAGGTATAAAGATATGAAAGTGTAATTTATCTATGTACTTCTTACAAAGTCTAATTATAATTTTTTGACCGAGCGAGCGAAGCGAGCCTGAGTCTGTCTGTCTGTCGGTCTGTTCTCGCCTACAGGTAGCATTTCTTAACCGATTCTCATGAAATTTTGTAAGCAGGTTCAGCAACTAAATAGAATTTTTTTGACGAGCCAGTTTTTCGAAAGTTTTCAAAATGGCGGAAATATGGGGGTTTAAAATTTTAATACTGTCATATATCCGCCATTTCAAAATATTTTCAAAAATGTCATTAAAATTTTGTTGATAAAAACAATTTTTTTTATTTGAACAACTTTTTTGTCTGAACAACTTTTTTATACGATAAACTTAAACGGGTATAAGGTGTCTCTCGAAGTCTAGCTGATTAAGCCGTGACGGATATATAATATAAACCTTTTTACAAAATATACTGAAACAATTTAAGGGTGAATTCAGTCCGGGTTACTGAACAACTTTCTTAAAAATACATTTCTCCCCTGGGGTCTACGAAGTAATTTCTCTGAATAACTATTATGGTTATTATTTTGAGTTTCATAAGTATTTCTATAAATATCATAATTAACCGACAAAAAAAGGGTTTTGCTTATTTTAAAATTAGTTTTTTTTTTCAGTTTTTGCTTATTTTGATTGATTGTTGGCTTGTTTATTTAATTTAGCAATTTTGTTGAGCGAACTTTCGTTCAATCGCTATCGCTGCTTGTCTGTGCTTCTGTAGTAGTATTAGTAATTATGCTACGAACTAACAAGAGATCAACAGCAATCAAAGCCCGCGAAGTAGCTTTACGAAGAGAGTAAGAAACCAATGAGCAGCGGCAAGAGCCATGGCAATACAAATAAACATTTAAACGAAAACCCATTAATAGTTTTCTGGTTTTTCCAACAACGAGCTGACTTTGTCATTTGAAAAATGATGGGTCATTTTTCGGTGAAAGACCACTGGTACAGAACTGAATTTCAGCATCACGGTAGACCTCATATCCATGGGATTGTATGATTGGAAGGTGCTCCTGACATTTCAGAGCAAGATAGAAAGTCATTTGAAGGAAGGGCTGTAATTGGCAACTATTTTGGAAATTTGGTCACAACCATGAATCCGCATATCGGTAAACCTGCACCGATAATTCATCTAAATTCGCGAGGTCTAAGTTCGTGGCGAACTACTAGTGATATCAGTGCTGTGCTTAACTATAACAAGTAAAATAAAATTTGTAAATCGTTGTTGACAAGTCGCTCACTGCCCTTAACTTCACTCACACAAAAGAAAGGACTATTGCACTCAACATGTATTTTTTTTACGTAATTGACCGAGCGAGCGAAGCGTAACGAAGCGGCTGTCAGTCTGTCAGGCAGTGCGCCTCTCATTTCTCAACCGATTCTGGTAAAATTTTGTGAGAGCGTCCGAAAATAAAATTATATATACCTATTTGAACTGTTTTGTTGATTCAGGTTTTCGATTTTTTTAATGGCAGTTATAAGGGGTTTGAAATCCTTAAAAATATCATACTCGTATTTTAGTCATTACAATAATGTCATAAATCGTTTTTGTTACGCCAAAGGTTACGCTTATTAAGAAGCAAATTTTTTGGCTGAACAACTTTTTTAACCGACTAAAAAAAAGAGGTGGTTATTAATTCGTCAGAATCTTTTATGCTTTTTTGAAGTTAAAACTTATAGCCGTGTTGGGCATTTTTTGAGATGGGAAAAAACATTGAACTCGTGTTACCGTAACCGACACACCAAGTTTTCACTTCTGTCGGCATTCCATGAGTGCCATTGTTTTTTTATGTATGATCACCAATGACTCGAAGACGCTTACACCAATATAGAAAATTATTTTTTGTTTGAAAGGGCATACTTATATGACGTTCAGAATATAGCCACGTATCCCTGTAGGTAGGTAGCGTTGTATTAGTAATAATGGAAAACATAAGAGCCGTTTAATATACTTATTTTTTCATTTGCTTAACCTTTCTTTGCTTTGTGACAACTCTAACTGTATTCAATTCTACCTATTAGTAATTAAACCTCTCTATCATTTATCTAATTAAATCTAACTTATAACAAGCATGTTCTTGCAAATTATCACGCAGTAGTGTTAATTCTACTACAACGTAGTTAAGTAGGTATAGATGTTCTCTTAAAGATTATACAGAAAATTTTAGGAAAAGAATGAAAGAGTGTACAAGCCAGATGGGTAGGAAAATCGCGGGTTGAAATAAGTTTCGTAAGGCGCAAGACCGAAATGGTTGCCAAACACTGAGAGAGGCCTATTTCCAGGAAAAACATAATTTTCCCAAATTATTGTAATTATTTCTTTTAATGTAACGAATGGTTGCGGAGACTATACATAATCGATCATTCTTTCGATCGAACTTTATTACTCCGAAAAATGCTCTCTCTCAGTCAGGCTGAACAACTTTGGCTAAGGTGCCATTTTATTATTTCTTATAGTTTAGCTGGACCATTATGCTTCTGCATCAGGTGTTCCTTTTTCAAAATCAATTATACTCTATATGTTGCCCAATCTTAACATTATATTACAATAAAGTTTTATTGGAATCCGTCCAGTATTTAAGGAGATTAGCCTGTACAAACAGACAAATAGACAGACATATTTTTTAAATCTTACTCTATTACTATGTCTGCATTGCTCCAAAAAAAAATTTCGGAAATATATTCAATGTACAGAACCATCACCGCAATGAATTTGCTTTCGCGTAACAAGAAAGACAGACAAGCAGACAGACATATATATACCATTGCTCTTTTTTGTCGGCGGTTGAAATAGACAAATAGTACCTAGAGATTCTATATGGTCTTAAGTTTAAATCCCTTTGACATGATGTTAGTTCTACCAATTTAGAAGTAATAAGTTTGCCTTTGCGGCCTTGCTTCTGCTGTATTTTCGTAAAAAAATGACAAACATACTAAGTTACTGATATATTAAATTAAAAAAGTAACTCTACGAGACTATATCAATGTAGGTACAAAATGCAAGTTTTGTGATGTGTTTACTCTATGACACCGCGACACGCGCGGGGCGGTGTGGGGTGGGGGGACAAGAGCTGCGGGACGCGGGACGGGCAGCTGCGTCTACTGCGGCCGTAGTCGCTCGCAGCTCCGTGAAAACTGCTTTTTATCACAAACATCTCCGTGCTAAATTGAACTCTACGTTCATAGGAATAGAGTGTTGTATACATCAAGTACCATTTTAATACAGGTTTTTGTTCTTATGTAAAATGACATCGTGCCATTTTCAATTTTATTGCAGTGTGCTAAGAATGTTTTTGCATTAACAATGAATTTGTAGTGCTAAAGTACTTACGTAGGTACATTGGTGTGATCAAAACAAGAGAGGAAAGCTGGATTCTGATCAGAAGTTATGAAGTAACTTAGTCAGCAAATAGACGAAATAATCTTTAAAAGGAAATTGTTCAGTCCGTGCTTTAGATTGGTTTACCTAGGAAATAGGACGGAAGGAAAAACAAAAAAACAAAATTCATGTACCAAATAAACAATTTTTCTTTCTTTCTTTCTTTCTTTCTTTCTTTCAAAAAAGAAATTACATACATACATACATACTATCACGTCTTTATCTCTAATGGGGCAGACAGAGCATTTTGGGTCTTGCGGTTCTATGCAGAGCCCAGGGCCGCAAGACCCAAAAGCCACTTTTAGCGTCATGGTGGGCGAGTGATGGGTTGCTAGCCGCGTCGCCTGTTAACATGATTTGCATTTTTGCCCATTGATCGGCTTTTACGATCTGCGTGGGAAGAGAAGCAGCTGGTACATTCAAAGTTTTTTATTTCTCCCAGACCAGCATGCATGGCAGCCAAAAAAGAAATTGGCTTTACATTTTGAAACAGAGTCCCCCGACCCTAGACTTCTCCATACAAACGTAGTCTACGTTTAATTTTGAAACCACATGTCAGATTCCGGTAAAAATTGGTAATTGTAAAGAAATTGCAATTATCTAGGGTTATAACTGGTTTCCTATCGTAAAATTATGAACTGGAAAGAAAATATAACGATTTAGAAGTTTCCCATACTAATGGTCAAAAATGATATAAAACACTATATTCTATTTCAAGTTCATATTTTTACCGTCGGAAACTAGTTATAAACCTAGATAATTGCAATATCTTTGAAATTACAAAATTTTGCCCAAATCGGACATGTCGTTTTGAAATAAAACGTAGACTACGTTTGTATGGAAAGTTGTATTTTGGTCTAGGGTCGGGGGACCCTTAAGTTACTACATTGGTTAATTCAGTTAGGTAACAAAAGGCAAAAATTCCTGTACCAATATAGGTAAATAAATGTATGAATATTTTCCTAACTAAGAAAAGAGGACGCAGGAAAAAAACAAAAAAAATCCGGCCAAGTGCAAATCGGATTGGCGCACTAAGGGTTCCGTACCATTATCTATAAAAAATCGCGTTTGTTGTATGGGAGCCCCCCTTATATATTTATTTTATTTTGCTTTTTCGAATTAGTTGTTATAGCGGCAACTCTAGGTCTAGCTATCGCGGTTCTTGAAATACAGTCTGGTAACAGACAGAAGGACAAGCGGACAGACGGACAGACGGACAGACGGACAGACGGACAGACGGACAGACGGACAGACGGACAGACGGACAGACGGACAGACGGACAGACGGACAGACGGACAGGCGGACTGACAGACAGCGAAGTCTTAGTAATAGGGTCCCGTTTTTACCCTTTGGGTACGAAACCCTAAAAATTGGCTTTACATTTTGAATTATCAGTTAATTCAGTTAAGCAAAAGGTAAAAATCCGTTAGGTAAATAGTATAATAAATAGAAATAAAAAACGGAAGAAAGATACTTTATTTGGGTATGTACGAATATTTTCCTATCAAACGCATAATATGTAATGTGTAACAAAATACACTGAAACTGTTTTAAAGGTATTCAGCCCATGATACTGAACAACTTTCCCCAAGAAACATACTTATATCGAAATATTAAAATCTAGCCGAAGCCCGACTTAATGTCTCTGGAAAATGCTTATCAGGCTGAACAACTTTTACTAAGGCGGCATTTTTATATCTCTTATAGTTAAGCTGGACTATTATGGTTCTGCATCAGGCGTTCCATTTTCCTAAACCATTTATACCCTATATGTTGCCCAGGCTTAATAGCTATGTAACAAAAAAAGTTTCATTCGAATCCGTCCAGTATTTCCGGAGATTAGCGTGTACAAACAGACAAACGGACAAATAGACAAACAGACAAACAGACATACAAACAAACATTTTTTTTAAAATTCTTACTCTATTACTACATTTCCATCACCCCCAATATTTTTTTTTGGTAATATATTTAATGTACAGACACACTTTTTTTACTGTTTTATTATGTGTATAGATATAGATATTTTTTTTGCTTTTCGTACGAACTCAGATCAGCTTGATCGGTGAACTTATATGGGTGGTCGAAAATATTTTTTATACTTTGCTGTACCGTGGACCAATAATATTGGTCCTTGGGTTGTACGTTCCTTGGGGAAAGTTGTTTAGTATCTTGGACTTATTCAGCCTTAAAATAGTTTCAGTTATTTGTTAAACTCTGTATAATCCCATAGAAGTTTTATCAAAATCGGTTGTGTAGTTTAGTGTTTGTATTTGTATTACAAACAAATACAAACACACACATAATACAAATTATAGAAAATA
This sequence comes from Acrobasis consociella, assembly GCA_963555685.1. Taxonomy (NCBI): domain Eukaryota; kingdom Metazoa; phylum Arthropoda; class Insecta; order Lepidoptera; family Pyralidae; genus Acrobasis; species Acrobasis consociella. Next base: position 3,412,191 of record OY743121.1, read on the forward strand.
GAAGAGGGAAAATGTTCAATCAACGATTGCATGTAGCGGAGATGAGAATGTTGAGGTGGATGAGTGGTGTGACTAAAATAGATAAGATAAGAAATGAGTACGTAAGAGGAAGTGTGAAAGTAGCCCCAATTACAGAGAAGTTGCGAAGTAGTAGGTTAGGATGGTATGGGCATGTATTGAGGAGAGAAGAAATTCATGTTACTAAAAGAGTGTTGAATATGAAAGAAATAGAGGGAGGCCAAAGAAAAGGTGGTTGGAATGTGTGAAGGAGGATATGGGAAAACGGAATATAACATCGGAGCTGGCTCAGGATAGGGGAAAATGGAAGAAACTTACATGTTGTCCCGACCCCACATAATGTGGGAAAAGGAGAGGAAGATGATGATGAGAAGAGGGAAAATGTTCGGTCATCTACTACGCCACGATGCGTTCTTTAAAACAATAATGGAAGGAAAAATAGAAGAAAAGAGAGGAGTAGGAAAACCCAGAAGAAAATTGATAGACCAAATAAAAGAAAAAATAAACGTGAAAACATATAAAGAGGTTAAGAACTTAGCGGAAGGAAGAGAGACATGGAAAGCACTCCACCGACAAGAGCCCAGCTCTTAAATATAAGAAGAAGAAGTTTAGTGTTGAAGTCAGTTTTTAGTTTTGAAAGATTATATTATAGGTAAAAGTACTAATTGATTACCTATATGGTCTACATTTGTTTTTTGTTAATTTTCAAAAATATAAACCGACTTCACGCCCATACTACTTTACCGATTTAAACCTAACAGTTATTTCAAATTAAAAAAAAATCATGTCGGTCCAGGCGTCTTCGAATAATCGGTGAACATACATAAAAGAAAATAAATGGTCGTGACGATATGATGACCTCCTCCGTTTTGGAAGTCGGTTTAAAAGGAGAAGCAGCTAAAAGATACATTCTAAGTTTTTCTTTTTGTCCCAGACCACCGTACAGTCAAAGGGACCAGCAATAATAGCTCGTAAATGCTGAGGGTTGGGATTCATCTGGCAGCACGAAGCACGGCCGGTGCTGAAGCGTTCCGTGGCTCTCTCTCGCTCTAGCGAATGACGGTTCTGAGCGACAGAAAAGGATAGCATACAAAAGTGCTGTTCCATACTGAGAAATGAGATCCAATCCTAACAGTTACAGTGGAATTTAATAAAACTTGAAAATCCGATGTATGGCAAGAGACAAATTTTTTTTTAATTAGCTGTTCATGTGCTGGGCGAAGGCCTCCCCTCTTTCCTTCCATAACTCTCTGTCTCTGGCTTTAACTGTTAACTGTTCGAATGCTTTCAAGTCGTCTTCCCATCTCGTCTTCGGTCTACCTCTCCACGTCCATCCGTTGGAATCCAGCATGTGGCTATTTGCGCCCATCTTTCTGGGTGCATACGGCCGACGTGACCCGCCCAATTCCATTTTAGTTTAGCTGATTTCTTGTACACATCCGTAACTTTTGTGATAGAGCGTAGCGTAGTGTTTCTGACTCTATCTATCACTCAACTTAACACCTACAATGCTACGCTCCATTGCTCTTTGGCAAACCTTCAATTTGGACCGTTGCTGTTTTGTGATTAACCAAGTGTGCACCGTAGGTTAGAACGGGCAAGATGCACATGTCCACGAGTTTCTTCTTAAGGCACGTTGGTAAATTGCCCTTGAGTAGCTCTTTCATCGACCGGAACGCGCATTTTCAATCCTGCGATCGATTTCTTTGTCTTGCCGATCGACGAAAGAGACTACTTGACCAAGGTATATATACTCGTCGAAGTACTCCATGTCATAGCTACCACAACCCTACGTTTCTTGCACTTGGTCATCAGCTTGGTCTTGTTTTGGTTCATTTTTAGTCCAACTTGAAGGCTTGCCGTGCTCAGGTCTTGGAGCATTGTTTCCTAATCGATTGTCTAATCGATTAGGCTTTTAAACAATTCCTCAAGAGCGCTAGTAAATAAATACTAATTTGGGAGAGAGCGGGTCACCCTGTTTAACACCTCCCAGTATTGGGAATGATGGACCTGGTGATTGTAACTTAACATCGGCTGTACTTGTTTCGTAGATTTTTTAGATAATTTGGATGTACAGGTCGTCTATTTCTTGGTAAGGCGGAGAAAATAGGTTTATGATATAAGCTATCAAATGCCTTTAAGTAATCTACAAAGCCAATGTACAGGGGTTTGTTAAATTCGGAATGCTTTTCTATGATTTGGTTTTTGGTTTGCTACTACTGACCATGTAGTAGTAAAAATCCAGGGCGAAAACCGGCTTGTTCTTGGGGTTGATATTTATTAAGGAAGTGGGCTATTCTATTTTGAAGTGTTATTAAGTATAAAGACTTTATAAATGTGTGAAATAAGGCTGATAGAGCGATAGTTTGAAATGTCTTTTTGTCTCCTTTTTTATGTAGTAAAATTATGTTGGAGTGACAAAAATTTGTGGGCATCTGGCGTGTATGCAAGATAGTTACAATTTTTGTAGGCAAAAAAAAAACCCCGATTTTCAAGGACACCATCTAGTGATGAGTAGCTGAACTACCGATACGACTTGATATCCGTAGCGCCATCTATTATTATTATTTGATGGAAAAAGCCCTACATACATACATACTATCACGTCTTTATCCCTAATGGGGCAGACAGAGCATTTTGGGTCTTGCGGTTCTATGCAGAGCCCAGGGCCGCAAGACCCAAAAGCCACTTTTAGCGTCATGGTGGGCGAGAAAATGGAAAAGCAATCAATACAGTGATGGGTTGCTAGCCGCATCGCCTGTTAACATGATTTGCATTTTTGCCCATTCCCTCGATCGGCTTTTACGATCTGCGTGGGAAGAGAAGCAGCTGGTACATTCTATGTTTTTTTTTCTCCCAGACCAGCATGGAAAAAGCCCTAATCCCCAATAACTTTTAAACTGCTGAACAGATTTTCGTCGTCAAACCTAGCTAATATAATAAGAACCACCGCAAGATAACTTGCTTTCATGTAAAAAACCGCATCGAAATCGGTCCTTCCCTTTCGATGACACAAGCAGACCGACAGATGACATTAGATTTAAATTTATAGCAACTCTTTTTTTGTCGGGGGTTAAAAAGAGTTACTCCCATGCTGGTGTGGGAGAAATAAAAAAACTTAGAATTTACCAGCTGCTTCTCTTCCCACGCAGATCGTAAAAGCCGATCGAGGGAATGGGCAAAAATGCAAATCATGTTAACAGGCGATGCGGCTAGCAACCCATCACTGTATTGATTGCTTTTTCATCTTCTCGCCTACCATGACGCTAAAAGTGGCTTTTGGGTCTTGCGGCCCTGGGCTCTGCATAGAACTACAAGACCCAAAATGCTCTGTCTGCCCCATTAGGGATAAAGACGTGATAGTATGTATGTATGTATGTAAAAAGAGCGCTGTTGTAGCCTAATTTTCCATGTTAATTTTTCTGTCTTACAAGTACTTACCAAATAAAACCGGTCAAGTGCGAGTAGACCTCACAACAACTAGGGGAACCCTTGTACCTTCGTATAAAGCTATAAAATTATTATTTTTATTTGTAGTTATAGCGGCCACAGTAATACATAATATATTATACTTCTTCTTTTTCTTTTACTTCTTATCGGGTGTGTTAGTGACTAACACTAGTGTCAGAGTTTTTAAACCGCCTTAAAGGCCTCTGTTTTAGGTAACGACCAATGTCAAAGACAGTGACCGGGACCGACGGCTTAACGTGCCCTCCGAAGCACGGATCATCTTACTTATTAGACAATCAGGTGATCAGCCTACAATGTCCTAACCAAACTAGGACAACAACACAAAGTCGTTGCCCCCGCTGGGAATCGAACCCGCGACCTCCGGGTATGAGCAGAACGCTCTAACCACTACACCACGGAGGCAGTCACGGGGAACCCTTGTACCTCCGTATAAAGCTTTAAAATTATTATTTTTATTTGTAGTTATAGCGGCCACAGTAATACATAATATATTATACTTATTCAGTGAACATTTGCCTAGCTATTACGGTTCAAGAGATAGAGCCATGACAGACGGATAGACAGACAGCGGAGTCTCAGCAATAGGGTTACGTTGGCACCCTTTGGGTACGGAACCCTAAAGAGTACCTCTGAGCTACTATATGAGAACTTTTGATCCACTGCTACTGTAACATTTGGAAACGCAATACAGTTCTCCTTAGCTCTATTCTCCTAGCTTTATGCTACTTAACTAAGGCTTTTCTTTCTTTCATTCCCCATTATATGATATTTAAATGGGTACCTACGGTCAGTGCCGGTTTTAGCACTACCAGCGCCCTGGGCGAAATTTTTTATCATACAGCGCCCCCCTCCCCCTTATTTTACTCGCGCAAGACTCGCGCCTTCTAACTGCAAACCCATTCGAAAAAACTGGCCAAGCTCGAATTGGATTCGCACTCGGAAGGTTCCGTACCAGCAAACATAAAAAACATTTTAAAACACAAATGTTTAGTTTTCAGATTTATTCCTGTAATTGTGATCTATAACGATGTTACTTGCCAAATTTTATTTCGCCGATTCCGTTTCGTCTAAAATGAAAGTGTGATTCTCTATGGTCGGGGATTCCCGCGCTGCAGATTGAACGGTGCGGACCATTTTAGTGTTGCCAACATAATGATTTTCCCCTAAATTTAGATAAAACTGGACAGTGCCTCCGCTGCCGGCGCCGGTCCCTAATTCCGGTACCGGCGCCGGCACCGTCATTTGGAGCCGGCGCAAAGCCTCACAACATAGCGACTATTTAAAAGTATATTTGACTGATTTTCGTCCTTGCATCTGTGTTTGTATTACTTTCGCCATAAACTTGAGTCGCTCGCTCGCTTCGCTCGCTCGCTCTTGTTTCGGTCACAAGAAACCTAACGAACCTAACCTACACTCTAGGGCAAATATTGTGTGCTGGCGCCGGCAGCCGTTGCGGAGGCACTCTCATAAAACTGCTCTCAAGCTCAAGTCTCAACAGAACGTATTAACGGCCTGGCCACAGCCTCTGGCGGTGCGGCAGGAGGCGCGGCGTGCGGCGCGGTTCGCGGTGGTATGCCACAGCTCACATGTTGCGACCGCGGCGGCGGCAGCGGTGGACGTATTTAGAGAACAGCTAACTATTAAAATAGAAGGGAATTGTTTTTTTTTCGATCCATAAATTTTTTAAAACTTGCCTATATTTATGATGTGAATTTTTTGACATCCATGATGCTGGTCTACTCAGTATTGTTCCGTATTCGGTATTTATATTGGCTCAACGCGCGGTAAAAACAAAATGATTTGTTTCGGTCGCGTGACGCTGATTACGTCCACCGCTGCCGCGGCTGACGCCGCGCCGAGCTGTGGCCACCTCGATACTCGCGCATACATTTGTTTCATCCGCCTGTCGCGCGGCCGCGTGCCGCGCGACTTCTTCCGCGCCGCACGCCGCGCCGCAATACGCGTCGCCGGCAGCTGTGGCATAGAAAAAAAAAATACTCCATACATTCCGTACCATTTGTTTTCGCCGCTCACCGCCTGCCGCGCCGCAATCCGCGCCTCCGTGGGCTGTGGCCAGGGGGTAAGGACTGTCTTGTCTATGCTTCGATCATCTAAGCAAAAAAAAAAAACTGTCATCTGTCCTGTTATCTGCGTCATGGCTGCATCCGGTGTTGCAAAAAAATATTTTATACCGTTTTTGGTTATTTTTAATCCCTTTGTGTTACAATACGTTCATGGTTGGTCAAAGATAGAGTCATGGCTCACGTGTGGTCTACAACTGTCGTTCGATTAGTATATATGTTACGGCTAAAACCCGACATGCGGCTACGCCTAGGTTTAGCCGGCTAGAACTAGGTGCAGCCGGCCTTAGACGGCTACACTTAGGTGTATCCTACTTAACTTGGGCTAGAACTAGGTTTAGCCTTAATCATTCCGGCTAAGCTAAAACTAGGTGCAGCCGATCGCAGGTGGCTAAAATTAGATGTTTTCTATGTGTATTGGGTTTGAACTCGGTTTTTATTTTAGCTAAGCATTTTGTTTTGGGTAAGATTTTGTGTTGCTTATCCCGATTCATTCGAATAACGTATTGTACCCTTAGACAAAACATCTTTTGAAAACAAATCATAGCGATCTGCGTAAAGATTTTTAACCCACGAGAAAAAAGAGGGGTGTTATAAGATTGACGCTATAATGTCTGTCTGTCTGTGGTATCGTAGCTCTCGAAGGGATGGACCGATTTCGATGCGGTATCTTCACGTGAATGCAAGTTCTTTTGCGATGTTATGTCTGATGAAAATTGGTTTAGCCGTTTATATGTTATTGGGAGTTAACGCTTGAAAGACAGGGTTTTTTAATTTGCCTGGCAAATAATAAATGGCGCTACGTATATCAATGCCACATAACATCGGTTGGTATATAAAAGGTGTAACAAAATATACTGAAACTATTTAAAGATGAATTCAGTCCATGATATTGAACAACTTTTTTCACGGAATGTGTTTCGAAATATGAAAAGTAATTTTTGGCCTCCCATACAAGCTGACCGATCAGCTGATCCGAGTTTGTATGGAAAGCCAAAAATATTTCTTTTGGTAAGTTGTTCACAATAACGGGCTGAATTTGCCCTTAAAATAGTTTCACTATATTTTGTTAGACTTTATATAGTTCCGCCACTCATCACTTATTATTTAAGATATGGTGAGTCAACAAAATAACATAAACGTCATTTCAACATTTTGGTCTTTTATTTTATCACCGTTATAACCTAAAATATAGACATTTTACTCTTATAGTTAGGAGGCGACGAAGCAATTTGAGATTTTCGTAGCCCCCTCTTCTATATACCTAAAACAGGTATGTATGTGTTCCTTGTGCTATTACACCTAAGTTTAACCACCTGCGATCGGCTGCACATAGTTCTAGCCGGAATGATAAAGGCTAAACCTAGTTCTAGCCGAAGATAAGTAGGATACACCTAAGTGTAGCCGTCGTAGACCGGCTGCACCAAGTTCTAGCCGGCTAAACCTAGGCGTAGCCGCATTTCGGGTTTTAGCCGTAACATAAGATAGCTTTACGAACTCAATTTGGAGAAAGAAATCTATTAAGTAAAAATGCATATCAGAAGATTGTATTGGATGAAAAGGCAGAGTTTATATGAAACATTATTTACAAAAGAAATCGTAATCATAATTATCATTGGGGTCGGCTCTGTATGTCAACTTCCTCCATAGTTTTCTATCATTTACCATAGGTATATCTTTCTTAACCACCCCCCTCCATATCCCACCTTATACATTCCCCCTACGTCTTGCTAGGTCGTCCGTCGTATATCTCTGTAGCCATCCACCTTTCAACTCCCTATAACTTACTCCTATAATATATTCATTCCTGATCCTATTCATCTGCCATTAACTATAATTACTTAATAGTACACTGTACTGCAACTGCAATGTAGGTGGACTACGATTGCATTGCTGTTGAGCAGTGTGCGACTGAAGTAGGTAATTTTTATCCAGGCAAAGTCTAGCTAGAGAGATAAAAGGGGCTGTTAAACTTATTTCAAAATAAAGAGTCATATCATATCATATCATATCTGAACAGCTTTTCGTAACTTTGGAGAATCAGGAGCTGGCAATACTAACCTAGTAGCGTCAAGGTCAGCTCAGCTGTCAGTCAGTGTGGCTGTCAGTTCTGTCACTTTGAGCTTCCTGTTTTTGTATTTCACAAGATTATTTTAGGTACTAAATTAAGACGGGATAAACCTATTTTGGCTTTCCGCCTCCTTGTAAGTGTTTATTTTAACACTAAACATACGTCTATCAAGATTTGTGCATTATTTTGTTTGTAGAGAAAATCGATGAAGCAAGTACCTATGCACTCAAGGGTGGCAATAAATTGCGATTAAAATTTCAGATTTGATGGATCCTTGGGGTGACAAAGTGCAAACTACCGTAGTTGTTTCTGAATTCGAAGACAATTTCAAGCCAGAACCACAGAGTGAGAAACTGTCAGACTCCGCCGAGTACCTCGCCGTGTTGGGTAAGTTGATAGTAATAGTTGTAACTTGTAGGCTAATGTGATAGATTGCCGATATTGCACAATAAAAGCGGCCGCAGATACGGCTCGCGTTTCATTTCGTCACCGACACCGCCCGAGGAGGTCGCGTTCACCTCTGCGGACACTAAATGCGCTACGCTAATTTAAGAATTTCTCCGCATTCCAGAAAGAAAACTTCAGCAGATCAGATCCAAGAACAAAGTTGTTGAGAACTTGTCTGCCTACCGCGCTGACTGCATCGAGCGCTTGATGAGAGAAGGTTGTGATTTGGACCCCGTCATTGGCGACACTGAGTGCGAGAAACTTCTGCAAGACCAAGATCAAGATCAAGACTAACCTTTGAACCCTCACGCAGATCTGTAAGTAACCATGGCTACATCGTCACACATTGACTTATCTGGGCCTACCTACTGTGTACTGACTGGGGCCTCCCAAGGCATCGGAAGGGCTATTGCAGTGGAGGTTTCCAAACTTCTTGGGCCTAAATCCTTGATGCTGCTTTTGGCAAGGAACAAGGCGAATTTGGCAAAAACTGCAGAGTTATGTCAATCGTCCAATGTGAAGGTTCTGTATGAGTCAATCGATTTGTCAAAGGCTTCTAACTCTGAAATGTATGAAGTCCTGACTAAGTCTCTTCAGGGTCATAAAATAAAAGATTTTGCTACTAATGTGATCTTCCACAACGTTGGTTCTCTTGGGAACTTGGCTGTGGAGACATCAAAGATGGACGACGTGGAGGAGTTGAGAGATTATTATGATCTCAATGTATTTAAGGTGATAGCTTTAAATACTCAATTTCTCAAAATCTTTGAAGAGGTAGAGGATAAAGTTGTGATAGTGAACATTACATCTCTCTGTGCTATTAAGCCCATGGGAGGTATGGCTTACTACTGCAGTGGTAAGGCGGCCAGAGAGATGTATTTCAAAGTGTTAGCTGAGGAGAAAAAACACATTAGAGTGCTTAATTACTCCCCTGGGCCTGTGGAGACATCTATGATTGATTTTGTCCTTTCCGAAGCAGTGAATGACAATTTGAGGGATGTTTTCACATCTTTTAAAAACCAAGGCACACTTTTAAAGCCCGAGGCCACTGCCAAGAAATGCACTAAAGTGCTGCAGGCTGGCCGGTTCACTCCCGGGGAACACATTGACTACTTTGACGATGAATAATTATAGTTTAGCATCTTCTCTAAAAATTTGTAGCTTTCTTACTCAACATTCCTTATTGCCAAATTGATATTAGAATATATTGTGATTATATGTATATTATTATTATAAACTCTGGAATCTAAATAGTTTAGGACAATTGCAATTAGAAAAGGTTTCCATATCCAAAGAATCGAAAGTATTAATAAGATTAGGGAACATATCCATACTATGTGACACTTTCAGGTCTTTAAAATACCACGCTTGGTCATAGATAGGGAGGAGGGGTCTCTGACACGAAGTTAGAATCCTCTGTGGAATCTTACAGGCACATATGCGTTTAATGAAGATTTTTTTCTTATCTGATTTTTTAATTAAAAGATTATTGGATATACACACACTCTTGGCATCACGCGATTGAATTTTGTTTGCAGCAATGGTTTAAAACCATATTTATGAATTGTTGATGAATTGTTCTGTAAAAATTAGAGGGAAAGGGGTCTTGCTTGGCATATACTATGCATGGTCACCGAAGGGGGAGGGCAGTAAAACAGTGAAAAAATGTGTCACATATTATGGGTATAATAGGCCTAGTAGAAATTTTGTCAGGACTTTTTTCATGGATATTTATTGTACTCATTCTTGATTCCTATTTTAATTAACAAATTGGTCACAAAAGGTCTAACAGAGACTGTCTGTTTTTTTTTTATTATTTGTTAATTGTATTTTGTTTTGTTATTTACTAAAGTATATATGTTGTTAGATTGACAATTCTTACTCAACTCACTTATATCGATGTTACAACTATGTTACCTTTATACTAAACATCATATTCATAAAAAATCGGCACTTCTTAAATCAGATATATAGTACAATGCTACCAACTTAATGACTGCAGATTTTTCAGTCAAATTAAAAAGTCTTCACTAAACTTATAGATTTCTCACTATACATATATGACTGATTTGAGAGGCCAGATTTTTATGAATTGTGGTAACCGTACACCTAATTTTAAAGGCGCAGATTCATGTAATATTAATTTGCTATGTGATGTAGTGAATCTTAACATTCCATGTATTTTATAAGGGTGATTTGATCATACTTAAATTACCTATGTATATTTCTATAATGAAAGACAATATGAATCTCATATGTACTTAAAACTACTATCATAAATGTCTCGCTTATTTATAGTATAGGTATTCGAATACATAGGATTTATTTTACCACAATAACTTTTTTCAACTTATATTTTTGTGATCAGGTCTGTATATGGTTTGTGTTGATCACAACACCCTTAACTATATGTATACTAACATATCTATGAATGCAATTCATATTAACAATAAACGCTTGAATTGATCCGTATTTTCACTGTTCTACCCTGCTCCTTATCATTAGTTTGTGGATATGAGTTACATTCATATTTATCTTCTGTTTATTTCGCACTTGACCTTTCAAAAAATCATTATTTACTTTGTAATACATAATCACACTTTATTATCAATTACTTTGAAGTTTCATCTAATTTAATAATATTATTTCGTTTCGTTGCGTAATTTTTCCACATTAAGTAACTCATTAGCCCATTAAGTTTTATGACTTTAGTTATTAACATTTAGCTGGATATCATAAAACACTAAGCGTTAGAGCTTCGATAGAAGTGACTAAGTACATCATTATTATTTTTCTAATTTTTAGGGCTGATTTACATTGATACATTAGCTGGCGCTAGCACTGTATCGTGATACAGTGCCAGTCGACGTGTCGTTTACACGCGTCCAGAGGTGCTATTTTTCAAACGCGGAGTCACTACACGAACAGTTTTTTGTATGGAAAAACCATTTGGTTAGATGACTCCGCGTTTCAAAAATGGCACTTCAGTATTAAATTATCTTCTTTTTAAAACATTTTCTAAAAATCATTATGCAAAGTCAATAGTCAAAAATCATTTAAGTATATTTATCTTTGGATATTTGTATGACATGATAATTGTAATATGAGTTATTACTGGACGAGCTGGCAGATTTAATTTCACAAAAATTGATGAAGAAGAAGCGAATACGGGTAAGAAAATTAATAAATGACAGAGATTTCTGGAGGAATCTACTTTGCTTATGAACCAGCTAAGGTCAGAGACCCCAAAAGACAAGTCAGCTTTAAGAATGACACCGAAAAATTTAACTTAAGGCTATACCTGAATTTTCCGGGGTCCAGTGGTGCCCCCATTTAAAATAAATCTTTTCATCAATTAGTTCATAAAATAGTTAAAAGGGTTATCTAGGGTTTGGTCAAGACAAAATTTTAAATGATATTACAGTTACCTCTCAAATGATTTATTTCAAATGGCGGCGCCACTGGACCCCGGAAAATTAACAGGTAGCCCCTTAATGAGCTCCCCATCAGACCACTTAGATGACAATTTCGATATGTTGATTGTGGCACAAATGAAACATGTGGTTACTGTGCGATTAGGCGCTAACGACTGGCGTTCACTGGATCTGAGGTGCTATTTTTCAAATGCGGAGTCCCTGAACGAACGATTTTTTGTATGGAAAAACCATTCGTTTAGGTGACTCCGCGTTTCAAAAATAGCACTTCTGTATTAACACTACGAGTAGAGATGGGCATCTACCCAGGTATTTACCCACGCTTGGGTATTTACCCAATATACACCGGGTATATACCCGTATCTACCCGTTTGCGTGGGTAGATTGGAATATTTATTTAATAATTTGTGTGAGTCCACTATTTATGTGTAGAAATGTACAAAAAGGTTATATAATGTATAAAACAATGAATATCTCTAAAAGAAAAAATATCAAAGATTAAAATCACTGATGCTTTCCATATTAAATATACAGATGCCATCTTATTTGTTATCTGATTACTTATTTTAACATATAATTAGGTCTACTTACGTTTGCCAGCAAAAAATGTAAACAAAGACCTGTCAATTTGTATGTTCCCATACAACGGGTAGATACGGGTAAATACCCGGCATACTATTTTGTGGGAAATGTTATGACAAGTTGATGGGGGATCGAAGAACTCATCTATACGAATATCTTTTGTTCCGAGACCAACCCCGAAATCAGTAGTTTAGGCTCTTGGATGAGCAGTCAAAGATACCTACTCTCTATACATGTATGAGGGTGCTCGCATATTGACATCGCATTCGATGTCTGATTGCTTATTTTAACATCTTATTAGGTCTACTTACGTTTGCCAGCAAAAAGTGTAATCTTAGACCTGTTAATTTGTATGTTTCCATACAACGAGTAGATACGGGTAAATACCCGGCATACTATTTTGTGGGAAATATTATGATAAGTTGATGGAGGATCGAAGACCTCGTCTATACGAATATCTTTTGTTCCGAGACCAACCCCAAAATCCTTAGTTTTGACTCTTAAATTAGCAGTCAAAGATACCTAATCTCTATACATGTATGAGGGTGCTCGTATATAGACATCGCATTTGATGTCTGATTGCACATTTTAACAACCAGTAAGGTCTACAAATATTTGCCAGCAAAAAATATAAAGTTAGACCTGTCAATTTGTATGTTCCCGTACAACGGGTAGATACGGGTAAATACCCGGCATACTATTTTGTGGGAAATGTTATAAAAAGTTGATGGGGGATCGAAGAACTCATCTATACGAATATCTTTTGTTCCGAGACTAACCCCGAAATCAGTAGTTTTGGCTCTTGGATAAGCAGTCAAAGATACCTACTCTCTATACATGTATGAGGGTGCTCGTATATTGACATAGCATTTGATGTCTAATTGCTCATTTTAACATCTTATTAGGTCTACTTACGTTTGCCAGCAAAAAGTGTAATCTTAGACCTGTTAATTTGTATGTTTCCATACAACGGGTAGATACGGGTAAATACCCGGCATACTATTTTGTGGGAAATGTTATGACAAGTTGATGGGGGATCGAAGAACTTGTCTAAACGAATATCTTTTGTTCCTAGACCAACCCCGAAATCAGTAGTTTTGGCTCTTGAATTAGCAGTCAAATATACCTACTCTCTATACATGTATGAGGGTGCTCGTATATTGACATCGCATTTGATGTCTGATTGCACATTTTAACATCTAGTTAGGTCTACAAATATTTGCCAGCAAAAACTATAAAGTTAGACCTGACAGTTTGTATGTTCCCATACAACGGGTAGATACGGGTAAATACCCGGCATACTATTTTGTGGGAAATTTTATGACAAGTTTATGGGGGATTGAAGACCTCGTCTATACGAATATCTTTTGTTTCGAGACCAACCCCGAAATCCTTAGTTTTGACTCTTAAATTAGCAGTCAAAGATACCTAATCTCTATACATGTATGAGGGTGCTCGTATATTTACATCGCATTTGATGTCTGATTGCACATTTTAACATCTAGTTAGGTCTACAAATATTTGCCAGCAAAAAATATAAAGTTAGACCTGTCAATTTGTATGTTCCAATACAACGGGTAGATACGGGTAAATACCCGGCATACTATTTTGTGGGAAATGTTATAACAAGTTGATGGGGGATCGAATAACTCATCTATACGAATATCTTTTGTTCCGAGACCAACCCCGAAATCAGTAGTTTTGGCTCTTGGATAAGCAGTCAAAGATACCTACTCTCTTTACATGTATGAGGGTGCTCGTATATTGACATCGCATTTGATGTCTGATTGCACATTTTAACATCTTGTTAGTTCTAAAAATATATGCCAGCAAAAAATATAAAGTTAGACCTGTCAATTTGTATGTTCCCATACAACGGGTAGATACAGGTAAATACCCGGCATACTATTTTGTGGGAAATGTTATGACGGGGGATCGAAGAACTCGTCTAAACGAATATCTTTTGTTCCGAGACCAACCCCGAAATCAGTAGTTTTGGCTCTTGAATTAGCAGTCAAAGATACTTACTCTCTTTACATGTATGAGGGTGCTCGTATATTGACATCGCATTTGATGTCTGATTGCACATTTTAACATCTTGTTAGGTCTAAAAATATATGCCAGCAAAAAATATAAAGTTAGACCTGTCAATTTGTATGTTCCCATACAACGGGTAGATACAGGTAAATACCCGGCATACTATTTTGTGGGAAATGTTATGACAAGTTGATGGGGGATCGAAGATCTCATCTATACGAATATCTTTTGTTCCGAGATTAACCCCGAAATCAGTAGATTTGGCTCTTAAATTAGCAGTCAAAGATACCTAATCTCTATACATGCATGAGGGTGCTCGTATATTGACATCGCATTTGATGTCTGATTGCACATTTTAACATCTTGTTAGATCTAAAAATATTTGCCAGCAAAAAATATAAAGTTAGACCTGTCAATTTGTATGTTCCCATACAACGGGTAGATACAGGTAAATACCCGGCATACTATTTTGTGGGAAATGTTATGACAAGTTGATGGGGGATCGAAGAACTTGTCTAAACGAATATCTTATGTTTCGAGACCAACGCCGAAATCAGTAGTTTTGGCTCTTAAATTAGCAGTCAAAGATACCTAATCTCTATACATGTATGAGGGTGCTCGTAAATTGACATCGCATTTGATCTCTGATTGCTCATTTTAGCATCTTATTAGGTCTTAAAATATTTGCCAGCAAAAAACATAAAGTTAGACCTGTCAATTTGTAAAATTATTTAAATTAGCTAGGTAGCTAGTTAGTAGTTTAGCTAGGTAACTAGTTAGGTCTTAAAATATTTTTCAGCAAAAAACATAAAGTTAGACCTGTCAATTTGTAAATTTTTTTAAATTAGCAGTCAAAGATACCTAATCTCTATACATGTATGAGGGTGCTCGTATATTGACATAGCATTTGATGTCTGATTGCACATTTTAACATCTAGTTAGGTCTAAAAATATTTGCCAGCAAAAAATATAAAGTTAGACCTTTCAATTTGTATGTTCCCATACAACGGGTAGATACGGGTAAATACCCGGCATACTATTTTGTGGGAAATGTTATGACAAGTTGATGGGGGATCGAAGATCTCATCTATACGAATATCTTTTGTTCCGAGATTAACCCCGAAATCAGTAGATTTGGCTCTTAAATTAGCAGTCAAAGATACCTAATCTCTATACATGCATGAGGGTGCTCGTATATTGACATCGCATTTGATGTCTGATTGCACATTTTAACATCTTGTTAGATCTAAAAATATTTGCCAGCAAAAAATATAAAGTTAGACCTGTCAATTTGTATGTTCCCATACAACGGGTAGATACAGGTAAATACCCGGCATACTATTTTGTGGAAAATGTTATGACACGTTGATCGGGGATCGAAGAACTCGTCTAAACGAATATCTTTTGTTCCGAGACCAAACCCGAAATCAGTAGTTTTGGCTCTTAAATTAGCAGTCAAAGATACCTAATCTCTATACATGTATGAGGGTGCTCGTATATTGACATCGCATTTGATGTCTGATTGCACATTGTAACATCTAGTTAGGTCTACAAATATTTGCCAGCAAAAAATGTAAAGTTAGACCTGTCAATTTGTATGTTCCCATACAACGGGTAGATACGGGTAAATACCCGGCATACTATTTTGTGTGAAATGTTATGACAAGTTGACGGGGGATCGAAGACCTCGTTTATACGAATATCTTTTGTTTCGAGACCAACCCCGAAATCCTTAGTTTTGACTCTTAAATTAGCGGTCAAAAATACCTAATCTCTATACATGTATGAGGGTGCTCGTATATTGACATCGCATTTGATCTCTGATTGCTCATTTGAACATCTTAATAGGTCTACTTACGTTTGCCAGCAAAAAGTGTAATCTTAGACCTGTTAATTTGTATGTTTAAATACAACGGGTAGATACGGGTAAATACCCGGCATACTATTTTGTGGGAAATGTTATGACAAGTTGATGGGGGATCGAAGAACTTGTCTAAACAAATATCTTTTGTTCCGAGACCAACGCCGAAATCAGTAGTTTTGGCTCTTAAATTAGCAGTCAAAGATACTTAATCTCTATACATGTAAGAGGGCGCTCGTATATTGACATCGCATTTGATCTCTTATTGCTCATTTTAACATCTTATTAAGTCTACTTACGTTTGCCAGAAAAAAATGTAATCTTAGACCTGTTAATTTGTATGTTCCCATACAACGGGTAGATACAGGTAAATACCCGGCATACTATTTTGTGGAAAATGTTATGACACGTTGATGGGGGATCGAAGAACTCGTCTAAACGAATATCTTTTGTTCCGAGACCAACCCCAAAATCAGTAGTTTTGGCTCTTGGATGAGCAGTCAAAGATACCTACTCTCTATACATGTATGAGGGTGCTCGTATATTGACATCGCATTTGATGTCTGATTGCACATTTTAACATCTTGTTAGGTCTAAAAATATATGCCAGCAACAAATATAAAGTTAGACCTGTCAATTTGTATGTTCCCATACAACGGGTAGATACAGGTAAATACCCGGCATACTATTTTCTGGGAAATGTTATGACGGGGGATCGAAGAACTCGTCTAAATGAATATCTTTTGTTCCGAGACCAACCCCAAAATCAGTATATTCGGCTCTTAAATTAGCAGTCAAAGATACCTAATCTCTATACATGTATGAGGGTGCTCGTATATTGACATCGCATTTGATGTCTGATTGCACATTTTAACATCTAGTTAGGTCTTAAAATATTTGCCAGCAAAAAACATAAAGTTAGACCTGTCAATTTGTATGTTCCCATATAACGGGTAGATACGGGTAAATACCCGGCATACTATTTTTGGGAAATGTTATGGCAAGTTGATGGGGGTTCGAAGAACTCGTCTAAACGAATATCTTTTGTTCCGAGACCAACCCCGAAATCAGTAGTTTTTGCTCTTAAATTAGCAGTCAAAGATACCTAATCTCTATACATGTATGAGGGTGCTCGTAAATTGACATCGCATTTGATGTCTGATTGCACATTTTAACATCTAGTTAGGTCTACAAATATTTGCCAGCAAAAAATATAAAGTTAGACCTGTCAATTTGTATGTTCCCATACAACGGGTAAATACCCGGCATACTATTTTGTGGGAAATGTTATGACAAGTTGATGGGGGATCGAAGAACTCATCTCTACGAATATCTTTTGTTCCGAGACCAACCCCGAAATCAGTAGTTTTGGCTCTTGGATGAGCAGTCAAAGATACCTACTCTCTATACATGTATGAGGGTGCCCATATATTGACATCGCATTTTCTATTTTCTTATTCATTTAACCACTTTTAAGTATGTCTTTGCGCACCGCCCAACAAAAAAATGATAATAAATCAAAAAAGTCTATTATCAAAGTATGATTAGTATGGTGGTTTCATATACTTTAATGTCAGATTTGACGTCTACCTGCATTTTAAGCATATTACAGCGCTTGCACGCACTTTCCGACACGAATTGCGAAGTAATTACTCATAAAATTCAATCTACCCACCAAATGGGTAGATACGGGTATATACCGGGTATTTACCCAATCTACCGGGTATATTCCCAAATGGGTAGATTGGGTATTTACCCGCCGCCCATCTCTAACTACGAGCCAGTGAACGTAACGAACGAAACGTATTCAGTGTACTAGGACTGGATTCACTCTTAAAATAAGTTTTAGTATATTTTGGTAAGACCAAGTACTTACCTAAATTTTTATCACGGTTCGTGATGTGATAAAAAATCAAAGTCATTTATTTTTTATCTTTAGATAATTTCAATTTTAAAATACTTGTTTACGTCAGATCTTTCACTTACAGCTAGTTTAGTGCCGCTTGCAAAGCGCAAGTACTTAAGAGGGCCCTTCCCGGTCCGGCTATCGTCAACGCGAGCATGGTTGAAAATGCTTGTTGTTTCATCCAGCGCAATGATAGAAAAAAAAGCAAAGTAAAAAAAAGAGAGATAGCACCTGAGCGCTCAGTTTGCATTATATTGTACAAAATAAGTATTATTATTTACCAGTCATTGAACGAATATTAAGAAGCGACAGCAAACTGCACTGAATCATTTTATTTAGAGAAGTCAACTTTTCTTCGCCCATTCGCCAAAAGCTTCACGTTCTCACTTTAAACTGTAAACAGTAGTTCATAAAATAGTGTGAAGGGTTATCTAGGGTATACAGAAGACAAACTTTTATATAATATCTCCGTTCCCTTTCAAATAAATTATTTTAAATGGCGACAGCACTGGACCACAAAAAATTCATGCGAAGGCTCTCATTTGAAATACATTGTTTTTATAATCGTACTGGTGATAATTAACAGCTAGCCGTTAGGCATACGTTAGGAGGGCTGTCGATTACGACCAGGGACAGGAAGCGCTTTCCCTAACGTGGGTTTTTAGCGGCTAATTGATAGGCTTGAATATTTTTATTGGATCAAAAACCCCTATCGCTGGGTAACCCTTTCGATCGACTAACCGTATCATATGGAAAGCCTTTAAAAGGGTTTCCCTATAAATAAGTTGTTAAAATATGCACGTTACGTTACCCTTACAAAAACCATATCTTATAGGGTAACCCTATCCCATAGGCTAACCCTTTAAGAAGCGCTTTCCCTGGTGGCCAACGGCGGCGGCGCGCGGCGGCACACGGTCAGACTCAAAGCACTCAGGCTGGCTGAACCACGACGCGACGCGACGCCATTCAAAAGTATACCTTATTAAAATAAAAATTTGTTTGATTTCGGCGCGAGCGCTACGACGAAACGTGTCGCGGCGCGTTTATGTATTGTTTTTGCAGTTTGGATTCGTAATTGTTATTACTTCTTATCGTCCGTGCTGTTAGAAATGTGATGCTTCCGGAAACAGTGTGAATTTTAAGTGGCTTATATCTATCGTGTACTTTTATTGTTGAAATAAAAACCTGTGTAAACCATTGTAATGCCTCCACCTAAAAAAGACAGTGTTCATCGATATTTTTCTTATAATGAAGCCAGTAATTATAGTATATGCAATTTATGTAAAAAAAAAACTTGAGAGGTGTCAAGGGACACCCGGATGGAACGAAGTTCCTTTCGATTAATTAGTGAAGGAATTGTAATAATTTTTTTTTAGTTATAACACAGAGTAATATTATGTATGTACGTACAAGTTATAATAATATTTTATTATATACTAGCTGTTACCCGCGACTTCGCTCGCGTTAAATCGAATAGTACCTACCAAGTTGATTTATAACTTTTTATTTGTTTGAGAAGCTTTAGTGCAAAACGTACTTTGTTTTTATATACCATAATATTTTAGGGGAGGTAGCTGTTCACTTTTTTGAGACATTTACCTTTCTCTCTTCGTGTTATGGCGCATTAAAAGACGAACGAACGTTACGTTATCCTATGTTCGTACGTTCATCCAATGACTCGTTCTATTTGAGAAACATCCCGGTTCCTATCTAACGACCAACGCTCAGCGCGCTCCGTCGAAGTCTCTCCCTGTGTTTGTGATACGTGCCTGTTCCTATCTAATGATAGGCGCTAAGCCGATCAGTAGAAGACTCTTTTACTCTCTGAGACCTATCCCTCTAGGCCCGTGATGTCATCAACGGCTTAGACCGAAAATTTTAACTTTGCACTTTAATATCTCGATCAGTTCAGATATTAAAAAGGCAGTTATTCTCGTAATTTTGGCATATAAAACTAAAAATGGTTACCTGTACCTTCTTCATTTAACCAATAACGACCGCAATTTTAAATAGTTTATCCAATATTCAAGACCTACTACAATCACAATGAAACAAATAAAGACCGTATTTTTGAAGAGTTCGACCAATTTTCAAGAACTTGTACAATAAAACCACATCACACAACATACGCATACGTCCGAGGTCAATTGCGTACTGGGCACTGGCGCCAGCCATCCCTTGTTGCCCAATGCCCATGCATCCCAAAATATTTTTGACCGTGGTATGGTCGCCAGATGTGGATTGACCCAAGACCTATGAGAAAATGGTGCGTGGATTTTTGAAAAAAAAAAACAACTACAGGTAGGTCTTTTTAGAAGTGTCTACTTTTTGTGGAGTTTCGTGATGATGAGTGAAGGCGTTTTACCTCGTTAGGGATAGACATGATAGTACAAACGTAAACTACGTAGCAACGTAGCACAAATTAATATTTAAAAAATCTAAATACATACCGCCCGTCCCGAAAACGCCATCTAGTGACAGCCCTATGATCATCACGTTCCGATAAATGATTTCGCTTAATTTTGATTTCGTGATATCTTCTAAACTATACATTTGATTGCCATACTGTAAAGGACAATGTTAATCTACTTTAAAACAACAAGGTATCTAAAATATTTCAAAGGATAAGGACTAATATCCTGTCGGTGAAAATATTATTTAAAATTTGTACGCGTGGTATAAACATAAAAATTGTTATTGTGACCTAACCTTAGGAGATAGACATATGCTATCGGGGACTTTTTTGTAGACCTTTTAGAGACCTACAACTTTCTCATACATTGTTTTTATATATCTTTTAAATCTTAGCCAGCGTTAGCTCTGAAAGTGCCTGACTGCAGTGTCCGAAATCACTTTTTTGACAAAAACTTTAGTAAATACAAATAAAATACATACAAATTATATACATAAACCATCCGGAATAAACGATCTATCTAATAGTGAAAACTGCAACAAAATCTGTCCAGTAGTTTTTTAGTTATAAGCGTACAGAGAAACAGGCGCACGCCGCACGGCTTACAACTATACCGAAAAGTGTCGTTACAGCTTTTGGTCTTAATTTTTTTCGTCTAGCCTCCTTTCGCAACGCGCGATAAGGAACTACGTTAACATTAATTGTCTATGAGTAAGTAGATTAGCTAGCGAGTCTAGCGACTGATTCAACATACTTTAGCCCCGAGTTACGATGTAGGTAGGTATCTGAAATTACTTGAGTAGGTAATCTTTACGTCCATAATTAAGTATTGCATGCATGCATGCACACTTACGATCCTTCGCAAAAAATGTTGAGGTAGGTAAGTACCTCGATCATCAGTCTTGTGATATGATACCGTTTAAAAGTCTGTACCTTAAGGAGATAGGTATCCGGACCGAACCGCTATGCTTAGGCACGAAATCTTTCATAGTTTTTCTCATATTACAACTGGTATGTTTATTTGTTTGTTTAGCCGTTATCATCTCGGATCAGCTGATCGGTCAGCTTGTATGGAAGGCCAAAAATCACATTTTTATTTTGACACATGTTCCTTGGGGAAAGTTGTTCAATATCATGGACTGAATTCACCCTTAATATTTTTAGTATATTTTATTACACCTTTTATATTCCAACTGATATACGTAGCGCCATGTATTATTTGCCAGGGAAATTAAAAAACCCTGACTTCAAGCGTTAACTCCCAATAACATTTAAACGGTTGAACCGATTTTCATCAAACATACCACCACAAGAGAACTTTCATTCACGTGAAAAAACCGAATCGAAATCGGTCTATCCGTTCGAGAGCTACGACGCCACAGACAGACAGTCATATTAGCGTCAATCTTATGAAATCCCTCTTTTTGTAAATTTCTAAATTTTTTTTACGCAGATCGCCATGATATTGTTTTCAAAAGATGTTTTGTCTATGGTCCTTGTTCTCGAATTTACGTTTCGATGCCATTATTTCACACGTCAAATAATATGTGATCTGATCTGAATGATATAACACAGGTGCGTTGGCCAACGGCAGCAGGCACATAATGAGTAAATGTGTTTAACCATTGGCTAACGAACGATAGAAAAGAGAAAAGACGATCGCGGGCGGGACGTGGGGGAAAAACCCTATCAAAAAAGCGGAAAAAAAAAACCCTTTCAATCATTTGGTAAGCGCTTAGCCTATCATAAGGATAGGGTTACCCTATAGGGATACGGTAAGCCTTTCGCTGGGTAAGCTTTTTACAGGCTAACATAGACGTGAGGGTAAGCTTATCGTAAGGATAACCACTTAAAGGGGTTTTAAAAATTAGCTGCTAATCCGGTCCCTGATTACGACGATGATAATATCACAAGCGATAGTTCACTTATGATATACATACTGCCCAGTAAGATTTAATTCGACCAGAAGATTATGCCAGGTCAGTGTATAATATGATTCCGAGTTTGTAAATGGTTAACGTATCAGATTTCTAGCTTCTAAAGGCAAAGCAAAGCTGACTGAAGGCATCTGACATAGCTAGACCAAAAGCTTAACGTGGCTTCCCAAGCATGGAGGTAGTTACTCGAGAGTTTTTATGCCATCTAGGTTCAACCATCCAAGTGCGGGCCTCGGCATCTTGTGACTTGGGTATAGAGTTCCTCACGCTATGGTATAACTACTTCCTTATCATTAGTTTGATAGGCCGCCGTACGCCTGTTTCTTCTTTAATTTGAAAAAAAAAACAGGATGTTAGTACGAAAGTGGAAATTTACAATCTAACCTAAAACAAGAAAAAGGCAACGAGGAAATGAAGAAGGTTGCCTTGAGGTAGGCATGATTTTTATATATCTACTGTTTGTTAAATGCCTCTCACATTTATAACAATAATTGAAATAAATTATAATTACACAAGTAGGTATGCTTTTTCAATTGTTTTGGTTTCCACGTGGCTAGGTCAAGTATTGATAGGTACAGTGGGCCACATAGAAAAGTATACCACCAATAGAACAATTTAGTAGTACCGCAAGTATAGAGGTAGTATACTTTTCTATGTGGCCCACTGTACTTAAATTTTCGAAATATATTGTCATGTTCACCTTGAAACTAGGTAGGTAACCTACTACAGAATATATGCTTTGTAGGGTTCCGTAGTAAAGAAGAAACCCCATATAGTTTCGCCATGTCTGTCCGCACTTTTAATACGAGAAAGCTGTAATTTGGTTGGTTTGGGTTTGTATAGTAATTACGCTGTTAAAGTGGTGAAATAAAATCATATTTTTTTTAAGGTAGCTCCCATACCATAGCAAAAAACATTGATTTCAACTTTATATGTACCACACATAGGTGAAATATTTTTTTTTCTCTACAAAATCTTGGTGTGGGTTGTCGTTGAATAAGTCTTTTAAAAATATTGTGAGTTTGTGAACATTATTTTTCAATTTGGGAAACTGTTTGTAAAGTATTTGGTGCAAATGTTTGTTAGTGTCCTCACTTCCTCTATCTTCTAAGCTGTTGTATACACGTGAAAAAATTCACAGCAGTAACGAAAAAAAGGAAAATTATCAGAGCTAAGTAGGTATACAAATTAAAAAGTCGATCGACTTATAAAATTTACTTGGAAAAGAAAAATTTTATATATATTTACTAGAAAATTAGTTTTTTTACATGTTATAAATAGCTTGAACTCAAAATCGGCATTCGTAGCTACGGAACTCTACACTGCACGTGGCCCGATATGCACTTGGCCGGTTATTGGTATATCTGTTGAATTTGTAACTAGGTAGTACCCGACAGACGGAATAGGAAATGTTTTACGAGCGCAGATAAATTAATAGGTATTGTATAAAATCCAGAATACGGGAAATCCTCCAAAAATAAACCTCAAATCGTACTTTCATAAATGTGTCTCTTACTTATTTGCAATGGAAAGTTAACTCATATAAATTTAACTAAGACCTCTATGTGTGCCTATAATTTTTTGTCGCGAACTTTACGCGTTTACGAAGCGGCATTAAAGTTAAACGTAAGTATATATATGTACCTACCTTCATGGGTCTTTAACCTGTTCTCCCTGGCTTGCGGGGATACAGATCTAACACGTAGAGACTTTGTAGAAGTTGATGTAATGTAGCGCTCCCGCCAAAGCCCAAAACACTTACTTGGGTTATGAAAGTAAGATATGTATCCTTGAACAGACTTTGACAGGAAAATATGTACCCTTGAGCAGGCTTCGGCATGAGAAGTATATATTGCAAAATGATATCATACTTATTTAAGTACAGCGACCTTTACGCCAATACTAGGAAGTCTAGTAACTAGAATCACAACTACAGCGACAATAGTTTACAAGAAGCATACGAGATGGCGCCAGTAGTATCCCACATCTCGATCTCAGAGTTCTCCTTATTCGCTGCATAAATACAACCTCCGATTACACACCGTTGGAGTCGCGGTTCCCCAGGGGAGTTACTCTATAAAATAATACGTTAGTTGTACAAAAGTGACGTCCTATTTTTATGGCGAACCAAATTAGACTATCATCATACACGTGGTATAATAAAACCAGGTATTCTCTTACCGAGATGGACTTGACTGTACTTTTCAGTAAATTTAAGGACTTTCTCAATTAGTTCATGAATATTAAATAAAATATTAAGTAACTTAGCTAAGTATCTCGCGATTCTCGCGTGATTCATCAATTAAATATTTTATAAATTGGTATAATGGATTATTAATTCGAAATTGGTATATAAAGTTCAAAAATGCATTACGCTCGGGTAATTCAATTTCATACAGTGGCAACACATCAAACTTATGACGTAATCAAGTTCCACCTACGTCATCAACTGTCACGGGAAGAGATTACCTGGTTTTATTATACCATGATCATACATTAGTGCTCAAGGTTGCTTGACACTGAAACGCGGATACGCAGTAACGTCTTGCGTACCGCTTTTAGAGTAACCCCCCAGGCGCCCAGGCGCAATAAAAAACCTGGCGGATCTTCCCTACGTGGCGTTCGAGTATATCACTTCACTCGCGCTACAAGTATATTTTTATTTTTTTTGTAGACGATGCGAATATGACGGGCCGCAAGAGCCTGTTCATATTCCTGATGGGGCTGGCGTGGAAGTGCCGCTTCAGCATGCCGCTGCTGCTGAGCGGCACCGTCGCCATCCTGGGCCGCGCCTGGATGTTCCAGATCCGAGTGCACACCGTCAGGCGGCTGCACGAGAATGAGGCAAGTGTGTACACCTTTTTTCGCCCTTTCGGATTTCTTCGCCCTTGTCCAAATGCAAGACTTTATATCATTTGTCGGGCCCCCAGCGCGAGGCATGGTAAATCTTAAATAAATACCTACAACCAAAAACGGATATGGATACGTAAGTTGTGTGCCAAACGAGTATTTTTTTTTTGTCGGATAAATCCTACGTTCGCGGTTAACTAATGGGGGGAGCGCGCTTCGCTCCCCATGGGAATTTCGGGATAAAGAGTACCCTGTGTACTTCCCCGAGTCTCAAACTATATCCATACCAAATTTCATCTAAATCGGTTCAGTATTTTAAGCGTGAAGAGGTCACAAACAAACAAACATACAAACTCACTTTCGCATTTATAATATTAGTACGAAGTAGGATAGGATTTTTTATTGATTTAATTGTTACGGTATTGCTAACCATTATTAGTAACAATCATCGTAGACATGGAAAATACTCCACCGACAAGAACCTAGTTCTTAAATTTATTGATGATTGATGATGATCGTAGTCGCATGATGACGATCAGACGACCTGTGCAAGGTTGCAGGAAGGCGCTGGATGCAGGTCGCTTCCGATCGGTGGTTTTGGAAATCCTTTGTGGAGCCCTATTTCTAGCAGTGGACTTCCTATGGCTGATATGATGATCGTGGCCGCCTATGTGGCCTGGAATCGGCCTACCCCGTCATGGCTAAATTCGAGATAGAACCCAATGGAGTACCGCACACTATTTTCACAGACTAAAAAGTGCGTCACGGATGGTCTGTCGTCTGCGTTAGGCCATAGTGTATAAAAACGTATTTATCTTTACAGTTGGCATACTATGACGAGGAGGAAGAACAGGATGATGACGACGGCTCCTGGGAGACGGAGTCCACGGACTCTTGGGAGACCATCGTAGAGGAGGTCGCGTACGGATGACTTGGTTAGACGGTAGTCCAAGTAAGTTTGCACGTTTTAGGGCGTAAATTGCATCCCCTGTGACGCAAAAAATGTTTCAAATTTACTGAAGATTTTTCACAATACAATACAAGAGAGATTAATTTTATTTCACCATGATAAACATAAAAATTACAACAACTACAAGAAACAATGTAGGCATAAAGGCAAAAGAAAATTACGGGATTATTCCCAATATTAGCAAATAAATGTTTGAATCCTTGAATATTTCCCTTAGTTTTCATTTCTAGGAATATTTCCGGGAATGTTTAAACATTTGAATCTTTGAAAGATTCCGAAATTCTCGGAAACGGCTCATCACTAGCAAGCGGGACCACGCGACGTGTTCACTGTTCAGTCCACCTCTGTCACAAATTATAAGTGCGACAGAAACGTGGCATCACATGACGTATTCTACTATCTCTTTCGCATGTAGTTTGTGGTAGAGATAGACTAAACACGTCGCGTGGTCTCGCTTGACGCAGTTTACGCCCTTCGGATTGAACTGGAAGTTGCCGGCAAACTGTAAAAAGACCACAATAGCCATGCGAATTATTGCGAGTAATGAATTTATGATCACCCTTACAAGAGCAAAAGAGATGCGATCAAATCAGCTTTTGAAATTCCGTTTTATATTCTGTCATATGAAAATTGCATATATCAAATTGTAAACTATATTAATTCATGAGCCAGCCAAAGGCCGAACATTTCCTCAGCGGAATTTTGAATAACTTTGGAGGCCTATGACATATAAAGCCCATTTGTGCATAAACATTTATCTCTCGTGATACATTAATTGCTCTCCTAATTTGATCCTTGTCAAAATTCCGCCAGGGAAACGTTTTTCTGGCGGAATATGTTTTACCCGAATTTCTCAAAAGTTACTGAATACATAACTTTCATTTATCGATAAACATTTGAAGGCAGCTTTACACTAAAGATCTAATATAGTCAGCATTTATTATCTTCGCTGGGGAAATGCAATCGTAAAATGAATAAAGCTGTTGAGGTTTGAGCTATAGTTGTCGGCTGCTACCACTTCATTATGAATTAAGTCTTCTTTTTCTTTCTTGTCTTATTTTGTTGAGTTGACTCTGTGCGTCAACTCCCTAATAGTACGTCACTGTTCTCGACCCCTCAGAGTCGAGAAGTTAAGTTCTTGGTTAGCTTTTTTTTATTATGTACAGGTACACATTATGTAAATATGGAATACTTTTTAAATTTACTAACACCAAAAGACGTGTAAACTTGCGGCAAAAAATTATACGCGCTTTTAGCGGTCATTTAACCATTGTATACTTAATTAATGTGTTAATACATCTGTATATAAGATTTATTTTACAATAAATTCTTCTTAATACACGAGTATAAGATGGAATAAATTCATTGATTCTCTGTAAAGAAAATTATTGTGATGGTTAGCGACTTAAAAACCATTGTATAACATCTTGTCGGGTCGAAACGGCTCCAATATAGTTTCGATTTCAAATGATATAGAACCTGTCAATGAAGACAATTTGATTGATTATAATACTATTTAAAAGAATGTTTGCGTGCATTACATTGGATAACTAAAATTTATCTGAAATCACGCCTCGAGACCTTGTAAACTCTTAAGAACAGCTCACGTTAATTTAAGATCGAGCTCTTAAAGGCTCGAGTCGTTGCTCAGAGAACTCGCGCTCGCCTTGCCTCAGAACTACAGGCCTATTGAGCTCATAGAGCCCTGAAAAACCGACTCGAGTCTTCAAAATTAGAACTCAAGGACTTGAGTCTTTTACATCACTCAATTCTTAGAAGTTCAATCAACTTCTAGGAATATTGCCGGGAATGTTTGTGGGAATATATAACAAAGATTCCGAAATTCTCGGAAACGGCTCATCACTAGCAAGCGGGACCACGCGACGTGTTCACTGTTTAGTCCACCTCTGTCACAAATTATACGTGCGACAGAAACGTGGCATCAAGTGACGTTTTTTGCTATCTCTTTCGCACGTAGAGTTTGTGGCAGAGATAGACTGAACACGTCGCGTGGTCTCGCTTGACGCAGTTTACGCCCTTCGGATTGAACTGGAAGTTGCCGGCAGCGTCACAGACCTAGTATATATTTTGACTATGTAGACCACTATAGCCATAATAACGCAATTATGATCACCCTTTCAAAAGAGATCGCGATCAAATCAGCTTTTGAAATTTTGCTTAATATTCTGTCATATGAAAATTGCATATATCAAATTGTAAACTGTGTTAATTCATGAGTCAGCAAAAGGCCGAACATTTCCTCAGCGGAATTTTGAATAACTTTGGAGGCCTATGACATATAAAGCCCATTTGTGCATAAACATTTATCTCTTGTGATACATTAATTGCTCTACTAATTGGATCCTTGACAAAATGCCGCCGGGGAAACGTTTTTCTGGCGGAATATGTTTTACCCGAATTTCTCAAAAGTTACTGAATACATAACTTTCATTTATCGATAAATATTTGAAGGCAGCTTTACATATATTACAGCATTTATTATCTTCGCTGGGGAAATGCAATCGTAAAATGAATAAAGCTGTTGAGGTTTGAGCTATAGTTGTCGGCTGCTACCACTTCATTATGAATTAAGTCTTCTTTTTCTTCCTTGTCCTATTTTGTTGAGTTGACTGTGCGTCAACTCCCTAATAGCACGTCACTGTTCTCGACCACTCAGAGTCGAGAAGTTAAGTTCTTGGTTAGCTTTTTTTTATTATGTACAGGTACACATTATGTAAATATGGAATACTTTTTAAATTTACTAACACCAAAAGACGTGTAAACTTACGGCAAAAAATTATACGCGCTTTTAGCGGTCATTTACCATTGTATACTTAATTAATGTGTTAATACATCTGTATATAAGATTTATTTTGCAATAAATTCTTCTTATTACACGAG
This sequence comes from Acrobasis consociella, assembly GCA_963555685.1. NCBI lineage: Eukaryota > Metazoa > Arthropoda > Insecta > Lepidoptera > Pyralidae > Acrobasis > Acrobasis consociella. Next base: position 3,441,170 of record OY743121.1, read on the forward strand.
TATAAGATGGAATAAATTCATTAATTATCTGTAAAGAAAATTATTGTGATGGTTAGCGACTTAAAAACCATTGTTAATGTCGGGTCGAAATGGTTCCAATATAGTTTCGATTTCAAGTGATAACTGTCAATGAGGACTAAAATTTGATTGATTATAATACTATTTAAAAGAATGTTTGCGTGCATTACATTGGATAACTAAAATTTATCTGAAATCACGCCTCGAGACCTTGTAAACTCTTAAGAACAGCTCACGTTAATTTAAGATCGAGCTCTTAAAGGCTCGAGTCGTTGCTCAGAGAACTCGCGCTCGCCTTGCCTCAGAACTACAGGCCTATTGAGCTCATAGAGCCCTGAAAAACCGACTCGAGTCTTCAAAATTAGAACTCAAGGACTTGAGTCTTTTACATCACTAGAAGGTGGTCCATCGATTGAATGGCACATAAAGTTTTCAGCGAGTTTAGCCATATTTTGTCAAGAAATATATGGTTTAAAAAAAAAGCACTTACCAAATATATATTTTCGGGCATATACTTTAACTTTTTTTATAAATGTCTTTTGGTTCAATAAAAAAAAATTGTATTGTATTGTATTATACTTTCGATCGTGGCGACTTTTGTAAGTTTGTTTGAGAAAGTGAGTAGAGCAGACTTAAGCGATTAATACTTTACAAAAAAAAAGATTTTTGCAAAAATTTGCGCAGCGGCAAATCTTCCTGTAGAATTGGTATCTGTGTATATTTGGTTGGTTTGTTATAAAAATACTACCTTATGGTTAGTTGGTTAAATGGTGATGGCATTTATTTAAGGTGTGGTGGTAACCAGTGTCTCATATTTCCTTTTATATTAAACACTTTGCGAGACACTATTACCAATAAAATATATAGACGTGTATATTTTGGACGTTTACTTCAGATACCGCACTCGTCAGAATAATTTATTGGCTGTTATGTCTCGGGAAGTGTTAAGAAAATTACTTTAGTAATTAATTCACTCGGGCTGTGTGTTAGAATTATATTTAAGTTGAAATAAAACTACTCCATATGTACCAACGCCTTTTATTTAACTTTTCGTGACGAGGGTAAGTACGTGCTTTTCTCATTAAAAATAATAAAACAAAAATAAAAACGATATACATAGCAAAAGGTCACATATCTCAATACATCTAAAACATAGGAAACATTTGCTTGACATAACAATGTTTTTTTCAAACGGTCGTAAAGTTTGAAATACTTTTTCTTTATTTTTACATTATCACGACATTGGAACAAAAGACAAGAGGTCTTTGAGTTAGTCTTTACGATTTGTATTATTTATTTACTCTACAAACAATTACCGTATCTTTATTTCAAATAGGCATCTAAACGCACACTCCCAATTCAATATTTATAGCCACTCACTCGTCAGTAAACTTTATAACCTTCATTATAAACTTCAAAAAGTTATAAAAAAGTGAAAGAGGCATCTTCCAAAAACGCTTTTCAATCCCACAACGTGCAAGATTTAGATGAAAGTAGGAATCTTTAAAATCCTACACAGGTGCAAGATTTCATTAAAAGTAGACACCTTAAGTCGTTAGTTTCCCCAATGAAGATTTTCTCCCCTTAAAATTGGGAGCCTGTTTCGTTTGGGTCACTTCAAACTTGCAAAAAGTTTTTATTCAGTTAGCAAATGAACTATACTTATGACTTAAAAATATCAAAGTACATCACTACTTCAAAGATGTGTGTCCAAAATTTGCATCATAATCTGTAAGTATATATTTGGACACCAAAGAGGTAGAAATATCATGATCACCAGATAATTTTTTTGTAATTTCTATTTCTTTGGCGGTGGTTCTGGATTCATCCTTCGGTATAGAGCGACCACTTGTTCCATGAATATGAAGGTTAGTACGGTGTGTGGCCCTATCTTCGCGAAGGTCGGGAGGAAGCCACTCCACAGCGCCAGCGGACCCTCGGTCTTGATAATGTTTATGAACACTTGCACTTGACCTGTGCCCTTCGCTGCGTTTTGGACTCTGAGGATGATACGATCTTTATTTTTTCCACAATCTTACATTTTATTACATAAAAAATAATGATATCATCGACATAGATAAGTCGCAGCCATCTCGTTAAATCAACCAACCAACAGGACGCCTAGCCCGAACATAAAAACCAGGCATCAAATTGAATGACTGAACGACATCTAGCCAAGTCATTGAACGCAACATTTACCCAGGTGGCTGAACGTAGTAAGCATAGTCATTTAGATAAATTAATTGGCTTTCATTTCATTTTTCATTTATTTATTTCATAACAAAACATTTTTTGTGTCGAAATATTAACAGCTTAGTCTAACACACTTAATAATTACATACATTATTGATGCTATAAATAAAATAATATTTCAAGAGTACCCATTCTTAGGTTAAGTATACCACAAACAAATGTCAGAAAAAAAAAAAAAAAAAACAATGTCATCATTAGATTATGTCATTTTAGAAACTCCTCGATACTATAGAAACACTTCCTTAATAAAAAATTTTTGAGCTTTACTTTGAAATTACTCTTATTAAGTAACATTTTTAATTCAGTTGGCAATTTATTAAATAGCTTTATCGATTGAACTTGAGAGCTGTGTGTGTGGCTAATGATGAATTAGGCGTCCAGTTGGAAGGCTGATTTAACGAGATGGCTGCGACAGGTAAGCAGAAGATTGTAAGACTGGTGTCTAAACTAAGAAAAGCTTGTATCTCAGAGCACCAGATCCTCCACATTTGGAGGAAACATATTGACTTTCTATAACAAATTTACCAGTACAAGTAAAACGTATATCGGCCTTTTTTATTGAGTATCGAAGATGACAAACTATTGTTTGTTATTGTTTACATAACGACCTTTTGTACGTGTCCACTGAATGTAATATTTTTAAGTTCTCATTGTAAGTGAATTTGTAGATTCTTTTAAAAGAATAAATTTCTTTAACCATATAGTAGATCAGTTGTTTACTGTAAGGAAGTACAAACTTAAACAACTTTATTTTCATACTACTTTATCTGCCAGACAAATTAAAAAAACCGGTTCAAGTCAAGTCTTTCAAAAATATGAAACAAAATCTTGTCTCACCTTGTCTTGACGATGTCGACAGGCAGCGAGGCACAACTGGTGACGAACCCCGAGATCATGGACGAGCAGAAATGCAGGCACAGCGTGTCTCCCAGCGACGGAAACAGCATCTCCCTGGCCTGTTGTAAATAAATTAGTTGTACCAACTTAAAAAGGCCAATACACAACAAAACACAAGACAGATTCATGAAGCAAATAACGGAGAAAGTAGAAGTCGTGTCGTACAAAGACGTCAAAAGGCTGGCTGAAGACAGACAAAAATGGAAAGAACTCCACCGATAGAACGTAAAAGTAATCAAAATACAGGAATGAAAATTAGACGAATGTTCCCCCAGGTATCTACAGGCTGATGAGTTGCAGAACTAAACTGATCGCGCTGTAGGTACCAGTGATATTCTCCGTGTGAGGTTGTCGCCCATGGAAAACTGATGTTCGCCCCAGGTATCTTCCACCCCGGATAACTAGTGTTTGCCTCAGGTACAGATAGCCCGACGGGGTGCAGAACTGAACAGATCGCGCTGTACCAATGATAGAATTTGTCTACCCTGTGCCACCCTAATATAATATCGGATACTACCGAAAAATTTATTTTGCGTGATATGCAGCCATTCTCCTAATTTAGGTCAGATTAGTGGCTACCCTGTCAAAAATATTTGTAAACGTCACTGGAGTTCACAGATACCTGTGTATAGCTCCCGAGCTGCGCCGCGTTCACGACCATGGCCCTGGTGATCGTCGCGCCGACTCCTCGCCATAGAGTTGTTACACCTTCTTCTGAAGTCATTCTGGAGTTTTAGACAAGGAACAACTCAATGTCGATAGTGTACAATCGTTTTTGTATAGTAAGTCCAAAAAAGATAAGAGCATGATTGTGGCGAAACGTTGCTAAGCTTTGACAAAATACTTATCCTCTAATGATGATAACTTTGCCAATTCCTTAGGGTCCCTTTATTTGGCAGAGGTGCCTAGTGCAGGGTGGACCGATGTAGTCTGTGAAGAAGCAAAAGCCACTACGCCAATGGCCAGGCCATAGGTCACCAATAGTCCCCCGATCCTAGTGTTACAGCCAGCGTTAGCCCTTTAGCAGTATACTTATAAAGAAGAAACCGTGTGGTTTCCGACAGATTAGAATAGGGCCTCTCCAAGTCCTCCCGTGGATGTCGTAGAAGACGACTTAGGAAATACAAGCTGAACAAAGCTTATAAACATCAATAAGACTTCTTTAACCCGACTGGCCAGCGAGGAGAGTGTAGGCCAAGTTCTCTGGCTGCTTTGGCCAAATATGGCTTTGGTAGAACAGAGAGGGTCGTGCTCCTGCAGTGGAGACAAGAAGACCTGATGATGATGAAGAAAAAATACCGGCCGAGAGCGTTGAAAATGTGCTTGTAGTTCCTCCGTTGGTCCGGCGGCAGCCGTCCGTCAGCCGTCATACGGATCAGCGCGATCTCTGCGGGGTTGCCGACGAACGCGCCGATCCCGCCCGCTATCATGCCCATTGTTAATTTTGCGGGGAAGGCCGGAATGCCGTAGGCACTGTTAAGGAGTATGAATTAAACGGGTGGTACGGCACACTTGTTTCCGAAAGGAGGAGCGACCGTGACAAAAACGGCTTGATCCGTCAGTTTGCTTTCTTCTATCGATTTGCGCCTTCGTCAAACGCCCACGCGCAATTATTTCGTGAAACGATGGGTGCGCAGAGTATCGCGGAAAGACCGTGCGAAGAACTCCCGCATTCACGAAAGCTTTCATGTTCATAACATAACAGACGAATAATTGTAAGAAGTCGTCTACTGTGTAGGTTTTGAGGATACGGCAAGTTACATATGATAGGAAGCAAATGCCTGGCCACGCTGCCCCCGTCGCTTGGGCCCCGGTGGAAGGGAAAGTCACGAGAAACGGTGGCTTAAATTCGTCAAAGATGATATGCTTGATTGCTTGCCAATGGTCTTACACCAAGGATTTCGAAGACCAAGCCAAGTGGATTAGAAAAAGCCGGAAAGCCGACCTCGGACTTCGGTGAGGCGACGTAGAAGGAATTTAAGGAAATTCAAAACTGCTGCGAAAACTTACTCTTTATAATATTCTAACATCGTGTTGAAGCTGCCTAGCCTGGCCGTGCCGTAGGTGGCTTGCCTGAACAGCGCCGCCGAAAGCCCCGTGTAGAAACCGCGCAAACCCTCTTGTTTGTAGATTTGACCAGCCACAGTGAAGACACTCTGGTTCTTTGCCTTTTCTCCTAGCAGCTGCATCCTGGTTTTTGTCAAGTCGGCAGGCTGGACGACGCATATTGCCATCATTCTAAATAATTTTAAAGGAATTAGCAAAGTTCCAAGCAGTTGAGGTAGTGGCTGTGTGTCTGTGCCTTACAACCTAACGTGACTTATCGGTAATTTTCAACTACCACCATTTGCTTCTAGTGAAGGAATACATCGCCAGGAGACCTGCTTACTAGTGATTACGTATTAATAGAGTGTGAATGCATAAAGAGACATCTCTTTCCGTATAATCGGTTCCAGCAACCAGCCAGCGAAGTGGATAAGCACCCACATATCTAGTAGTATCTTACCCACAGGGTCCACCAAAAAAGAAGTACATGTATCCTGGTGGCCTAGGTTTGTTGTCTACATTGATCTGATTAGAGGGAACATGAACAGGTGATTTGTACATTTCTCTCCGAAGAAATGCAAAAGACTCAGCGATAAAAAATATAATACTCTCTACGTGATCTCAGCTTGTTGATTCTGTGACTTTGACTGACACATAATAAACAACCTCAGAAACCAGCCAAAAACTTCACACTGACGCAGAACAATCGACACAGAGTGGCTAATACCGCTTGGTTGGAAAGAATATTTGTCTGCTGTTAAGTTCTGGGTCTATGGGAATAACATAACCTCTTTACTATTAAAAAATGCAGATTTTGAATATCGCCGGCATCTAGTTTGCCAAGATCATAGAAAATTTTCACGCAAAGATCGTCAGACGCTATCACGTGTCCCACTGCTGGGCAAAGGCCTTAACCCATTTTTTTTTCTATTCCGATCGGTCCTTTATTAACTCTTTCCATTGATTACTACATTTATCGAGTTCATCTCGTCATCCTGTCCTTGGCTTAGCTTGCTTTCTAGTGTTTGTGCTGATCCACGACAGACTTTTGCCCAGAAGTGGTCTAACCCGCGATACATAGGTCAGCCCAGTTCTACTTCAGTTTGACGGATTTCAGAGCTATATCTGTTGTTACCTGTCCGTGAGCGTAGTTCGGATTTTATCATAAAACTTATAATCACAGCACCTACAATCATGTATGTGCTGTGTTTTTCTAGATCTAACAAGCCAGTTATGAATATACGCGTGTGTGGGCTGATACGCACGTAAGTAGGTACGTGTGCTTATGCCACGTATGAATTTATGATTTCATCCTAAGAATTAGTAAAATTTCCATGTATTCTCTAAAATCGTGGAAAAATCGTTGCATTTCGATAGGACAGAGCCTATATCGGCAGAAATGCCGAAAAATTTGTAGGTTTCAGACCACTGTGCGATACCAGTCGTGAAATTCGCGAATGAAAGCGCGCTCACTCACCCAATCAAGTTTTTACCACGACAAGGGTTGTCTTACTTGTGAAAGCTTGGTCGGGCTCCTTTAAGGGACCACGCCCGAAGTTACTTAACCTGTGAAAGCGTGAACCTTAAAAAACGGCCATTTATGTAAGCGGATATTAATAAAAAGAAACGAAGAAATAAAGATAGGCTCTAAAGGACGACTGTACCTTTTTTTAAGGCTCTAGATATGAATCCAGAGCCGTAAAAAAAGGTACAGTCGAATCGATAACCTCCTCCTTTTTTAAAGTACGTTGAAAATATCCTATAAGGCAAAACGGGGTCAAGCCTCGGGTACAGTCAAAACCTGACCTGGTAATTGGAATACGCGCTCCTAGTTGCACCAAAATATACGCCTGAAAAGTCGCAGTTGTCGTGGGTTGTGGCATTATTCATACATTTTCCTTGTATTTGTTTCAGTCGCAACACGCCCCGTCGTCGCCCGCGCTTAGTTCGAAGCCCACGCACACGCTTAGATTCGTGACTGCGGTAATAATGTCTAGTGACACTGTAAGCGTACCTTGTTAATAAATAAATAAACAAATGATGTTAAATTCAAATAGGCCGTTGTGGTTTCTGGCCCAGAAAGGCACACTCCATCTCTCAGAGATCGAATTTTTGTAACTTCTATTTCTTGGGCGGTGGTGGTTCAGGGTACATCTTTCGGTACATAGCGACCAGTTGTTCCATGAATATGAACGTGAATACGGTGTGCGGCCCTATCTTCGCGAAGGTCGGTAGGAATCCACTCCACAGCGCCAGCGGACCCTCGTTCTTGATAATGTTCGTGAATACTTTCAATTGACTGGTGCCTTTTGCTGCGTTTTGGACTCTGAGGAAGTAAACAAACGCTTATAGACGGTTAATTTGTTGAAATAACTGCTTATTTTATTAATACATTGAAGATACAATTTTAAATTCATCGTCGTGGGGGTCGAGGGCAAGGTTATGGCCAGCAGTAGACTTACTGATATGATACGAATGTGGTCGATGTCTTTTATGATAGTAAGAAAATTTTTAGCTATAATATTGAAAGTATAGTAAAATGGATGTGTCCGTAGCCGTGTGGTTAACCACACGGCTACGGACACATCCGAATACGGACATCAGAAATCTGACTTTGCTTTGAGCTTTCGACACGAGAAGCATAAGGAGTCACCTCGTCTTGACGATGTCAACGGGCAGAGAAGCCCAGCTGGTGACCAGCCCCGCGATCATGGCCGAGCAGCAGTGGAGGGACAGTGTGTCTCCTAGACGCGGCAGCAGCATCTCCCTAGCCTGTTGAAAAACAAGATATACGTTCAAAATACTAATACCCAACTACGGGAAGCATATGCGGCCAATACGGTTAACAATGTATCATCATCATCAGGTCTTTTTGTCTCTGCTGCAGGAGCACGACCCTCTCTGTACTACCAGAGCTGTACTGGGTTAGAGTAGCCAGAGGATTTTGGCCTACACTCTCCTCGCTGGACAGACGGGTTGGAAAGGTCTCATTTATGTTTAGCTTGTAGGTATTTTCTAAGTCGCCTTCTACGACATCCACGAGAGGACTTGGAGTGGCCCTATTCTACTCTGCCGGAAACCATACGGCAACCGAAATCTCGTCTCATCTACTCGAAAAACGATATTTTCATCCTATAACATTTTGAGCTATAGTTTCTGCTGATTCTCTCGGGATTAAAAAGTGAAAAAGAAAATGTCTAGGAATTAAAACTGAACAATAGAATCAAAAATAATGTTGGCAGTTTAGCAAAAAAAAAGAATTTAGTTTAATTAAATAACGAACGGGTACATGTGTCGCAATTTTTTAAATTTAGAATACACATCGTCATTTTACTTTGGATCCGAAGTAGCGCCCTCGCGTTAAAACTATTACTTTTACCCCTTGTAGCACAATTTACTACTTTGACTCATTTTTTTGTATGTAAAGTTTCGTTACAGTGCGTGTCTGCACGACATAAAAATGCAATGTACGGCGTTTGGTGATCATGCATAAGATTTCCTTCGGCCGAGTTGATCCTTAAAACTCAAATATGGATTTAAAAAGGGAAACCATCTTGAATTTTTGTACAATATGGGGTTAGATGTCATACATTTTTTTGTATGGAATTTATATATAGAATATATATTTTTTACTTATCGTGTATCAAATGAGAGGGTTTTATGAGCTGATTCTAAAAATATACAACCTCATTACGTTTCAGTCACCTGTTTTCTGAAAAAACCAAAACCATTTTCAATCAATTTCAAAATTAGAACTTTTGAGTTTAGAGTGCCCGTGGAATATCATCAGACCTGGGTATAGCTCCCAAGCTGCGCTCCGTTCACGACCATGGCTCTTGTGACGGTCGCGCCGACTCCCCGCCATAACGTTGTTATACCTTCTTCCCTCGTTATTCTGCAACGTTGGACAAGAAACATCTGTCAACAGTCAGGGTCAACAAAAGACTACACAAAAACATGTTTGCGTGTATCATCATCATATCAGCCACAGGAAGATAAGCATTACCCGAAGGACCGATTGCGGAAGACCATTAAATAAATAAAATAAATAAATAAATATATAGGGACAAATTACACTGATTGAGCTAGCCCCAAAGTAAGTTCGAGACTTGTGTTATGGGATACTAACTCAACGATACTATATTTTAAAACAAATACATATATAGATAAACATCCAAGACCCAGGACAATTTGAAAAAGGCCATTTTCCAACTTGCCCTGTTTGGGGATCGAATAATAAGACGGTAAGCGTTTCATAAATGGCTTCAGATAGGAGCTGAAGTGAACTTTTCTTGCAAGCGACTAAAAAATATCCCTAAAAATATTACTTCTGGAACAAGTTATATACCGGCCAAGGGCGTTGAAGCTGAGCTTTTAGTTCCTCTCCCTAAAAAATATTTTTCTAGAACAAGTAATATACCGGCCAAGGGCGTTGAAGATGTGCTTGTAGTTCCTCCTCTCCGACGGTGGGAGGCGGCCGTCCGCCGTCATGCGGATCAGCGCCACCTCTGCGGGGTTGCCGATGAACGCACCAAACCCGCCAGCCGTCATGCCCATTAACAACTTTGCGCCGAAGTTCGGAGTCCCGTACGCCCTAGAAAACATTATATTGAGTCAATTTTTCTCATACAGACATATAAATTATCACTTGTTTGTAATTCCTCAAGTTAGTTTCTATGTAATCACACTTTTGTGGAATGCAACATTTCTGATTTGTTTATATTGTTTTCGAAATGGTTGTACTTAATCTGTTGTGTGTGTCAATAAATAATAAAAAATAATAATAAAAATAAATGTATAAGGACAAATTACACCGATTGAGCTAGCCCTAAAGTAAGTTCAAGACTAGTGTTATGGAATACTAACTCAACGATACCGTATTTAATAACAAATACATATATAGATAAACATCCAAGACCTGGGACAATAATAATATGAAAAAGGCCATTTTCCAACTTTGCCCTGATTGGGGTTCTAACCCGGTAGACCTCTGGGTGGCGGACTAGCATGCTGACCACTACGCCGCGGAGGTCGTCTTATACGCCTTATACCTACGGTATACGTCGTTAAGTCACGTCTTAATCCCTAACGAGGAAGACGGAGCACTTTGGGTCTTGCAGCCCTAAGTAGACGGAGCCCAAGGTGATGGTGGGTGAGAAGGTGGAAAAAGGAATCAAAGTTGTGATGGGTTGCTAGCCACATCGCCTATTAAAATAATTAGCATTTTCGCCCAGTCCTTCAATCGGCTTCTAGACGGAACTTTGTTGACTAGAACGAAAACTTTGTTGATAGAAAACACTGTTCGTAGATATCTCGGTTCGTAAGAAGCACTGTTGACAGAAATCACTGTTCATGTATATGGCAGGCAGAAATTACGGTTTTTAGTTACAAAGAAAGGGCCTTTGGAGGAAGAATTTTTATATCTTATACCTTTAAACGAGCAATCCTTGTATATTTATATATTTATAAATTTCTGTGATCTCGAAAACGGCTCTAACGATTTCGCTGAAAATTAAAACAATCGATCTAGATTAGTGTTATGTTTGGGAAAACGCGTGCTTTCGAGTTTTCATGCGTTTTTCTTTCCACGCAGAATATGGTCGCTAATTTCGTCGCGCCGGCTGCTATCCGTTTTGGCTCAGCAGTTTAGGATGCGGACTGCTAGAAAGAGCAGGGCCGGATTTAGAGGTCGAGAGGCTTCGGGGCAACAAAGGAGTGGAGGCCCCCTGGCCCCAAATTATTTTCCAAATAAAGTGGACAATTTTTTTCAGTTGAGTTTTTCAATAAATAATTTATTGTGGAACCAAGTATAGATTATTTTATTATTTAACAAACATATAAATATAATCGGAAACGAAAAATATCTGAAATTAAATTTTAGCGTTAACGAATGGAATCTTCCGAGCTTTTTTCGTCGAAAAATCGTTTTTTGAAGTCTCCATTGTGGTTCAGTGGGCCCCTCTTTCGTGGAGGCTCCGGGGCTGTAGCCCCGGTTGCCCCCCCCCTAAATCCGGCCCTGAGAAAGAGTGTTACGGGTTCGAATCCCACTCGGTGACTTACTTTTGTAAGTTTATATATAATTTTTTTGTTTTTTATTGTTTAAAAAAAATTAGTTAATGTTTGAGATGTAACCGAGCAAAGCTCGGTCGTCCAGGTACTATTTATATAAGTTTATAAGCTATATAAGCAGAAAAACGGCCACTTTTAGCTAATGTGCGTAGAAAAGCTTCACGTTCGCACTTTAAATTATAAACAGTAGTTCATTAAATAGTTAAAAGGGTTATCTAGGGTTTGATCATGTCGAAATTTTAAATGATATCACCGTTTCCTTTCAAATAATTTCTTTTAAATGAGGGCGCCACTGAACCCCGGAAAATTCAGGTAGCCCCCTTAACTACATTTTTATAAACTTGTCTAAAAACAATGCAAAATGAAAAATTATATATAAACGTAAACATAAAAAAAAACAAAAGTAAGTCACCGAGGGGATTCGAACCCGTAACACTCATTCTAGCGGTCGGTATCCTTAACCGCTGAGCTAAAACAGGGCGCTCGGCGCGACGAAATTAGCGACCATATTCTGCGTGGAAAGGAAAACGCATGAAAACTCGAAAACACGCGTTTTCCCAAACATAAAACTAATCTAGATCGATTGTTTACCCCCGAAAACCCCTATATACAAATTTTCAGCGGAATCGTTAGAGCCGTTTTCGAAATCACAGAAATTTATAAATAAATATATATATATACAAGAATTGCTCGTTTAAAGGTATAAGATTGTCACGAGATAGGGTTGGGGATAGGAAAGGAAACACCAATCCTATGGAATAGTGCCTTTATTTTCAACTCTAGGGTACTCACAGTTGTCACAGGTACGTACGCGGGAATGTCACTGTACTGTCACACACACGGAAACGTCACTGCCCTGTCTTGCGCGTGGAAACGTCACTGCACTGTCACGCGCGGAAATGTCACTGCACTGTCACACGCGTAAACGTCACTGTACTGTCACGCGCAGAAACGTCACTCGCGCGTATTTACTGCACTGAACACTTCACTTCACTCACTATTACACTTTACTGGCTTAGCTCGCGCCTTGTTCTGCTTATATACCCCCCGAATGCGAACAATATCGCATCAAAGTTCTAAACTCAAGCACAGAATACATACTAGTACTTACGTACAGAAGTTTTACTCTAAAAAGAAATTCAAAGAAATATCTACTCAATATTGTTAGCGATATGGTCTAATTTAACTCGCGTCAGAATTCGACGCCTACTCGTTTAGATACCTAGAATTTAAGTTGCAAGCCAATTTCATTCTTATTACGCTAGACAAACGGTTCATCATAGCTAGATACCTACATAAAACCGATTAAGTGAGCAGTTCGCCTAGGGTTGTCAAGATACTAACATCGCCATCTAGCGCAGGCAATTTCAAAAAGGCGTTTTTGGCTGCGCGTATATTCACCTACCTTGTTAACTGTACATACATAGGTATTATATTATATCGTATATAAATCTTTTTCCGTAATAATAACCATATATATATGTATGGTACCAATATATCTTAATATATCTATCATATGAAAATTATTGATATACTAAATAGGTACGTAGTATAAATAATTTAATATAAATATGCTTCGTAAAGACGCTAAAGGTAAGGTACCTAAAGTTCAGCGTCTTTAGGAAGCGTAAAAAAAGTTAAATCTGGATCATTGTATGTGTTTAAGCAATTAAACACTGCACAGTATTTTTTTGCCTTTTTAGGGTTCCGTAACCAAAAGGTAAAAACGAGACCCTATTACTAAGACTTCGCTGTCTGTCTGTCACTAGGCTGTATCTCAAGTACCGCGATAGCTAGACAGTTAAAATTTTTACAAATGATGTATTTCTGTTGCCGCTATAACAACAAATACTAAAAACTAAATAAAATAAATATTTAAGCGGGGCTCCCATACAAATAACTTGATTTTCATAGATAATGGTACAGAATCCTTAGTGCGTGAGTCCGACACGCACTTGGCCGGTTATTTCTTTCTTTCCATGACGATTAAGTCGGTAAATCTGGTGAACAAACCGCGCGTGTGTCACTGCTCACTGCTCGCTAGCGACTACCGAGTCGTCCTTGCTGGATTAGCCTCCATATAGAGGCCGCAATGCGTAGGTATATTTTCGATACCTAAACGGGGAGTGAGAGTGACACAGGCCTGACTCAAGTCATTTTTCTTTTGTCTTCTTTTAAAGGCCCGTATTTTCATTCCAATTTAATCTAGAGTTATCTAGAAACTTCTTACAAAACTTCAAAAACACTATACATGACTGTGACTTAAACCTGGGGTCTATGGATTCACAGTCCAACACCAAGACCGCTAGGCCAATCGTGTGCTGACGTGAGTACGTGAGTGATGAAATTTCCCTTTATTATTCTTTTCTCTTTCTTTTTTTTTCAGTTTGAACTTGTGACGTTGACATTGTCATTGTCATTTATCATCCTACGCGACAATATTTAATTGTTTCTTCCTCCAAAGGCACTTTCTTTGTAACTAGAAACCGTCATTTCTGTCAATGAAGTTTATTGAGATAGTGATATCTATGAACAGTGATTTCTGTCAACAGTGCTTCCTACGAACCGAGATATCTACGAACAGTGTTCTCTATCAACAAAGTTTTCGATGAAACGTGCTGTCTATGAGTAGAGATATCGGTCAGCTTCGCTTTCTGTGTGTAGTCATATCGTGCAAGCGTGTTTCTGTCTGTCGTTCCAGACTCAAGAAAAGCACCTGATACATTCCAACTGTTTTCTTTTCTCCTAGACCAGCAAGGAAGAGTAATTTTCTTCAATGGTTTAATTTTTTGTGTGTGTTACAGCAAAACAAAAACGACACAGCTTTGTCCCTAGGGACCGACAGAGACATTTTGGATTTGCGCGGGAGAAAATCAGTTGAAATAGGACTTATTACTTACCATTATTAAATATACTTAGTGAACGGTTTACTCACATATAAAGTTAGCTGATGAGGTCGAAACATGTCGACAGTAGCTGACTCTACGTAACCCGTTCATTTAGTATAATAATGATTAAATTACCCCTCCAGTACAATCGGTCTACTTTCCCGATCGGTCAACTTTCACAATTAGTCTATTTCCCCAAATAGTAAATGTGCTTTTCCCAATCGGTCTGCTTTCTCCCTCGAGTACAATCGGTCTATTCTTCCAAATAGTAAATTTGCTTTTCCCAATCGGTCTGCTTTCTCCCTCGAGTACAATCGGTCTACTTTCCCGATCGGTCTACTTTCACTAACGGTGGTTTTTCCAAATAGTAAATGTGCTTTTCCCTATCGGTCTTCTTTCCTGATCATGCGCGTTACGGATGAAAATAAAACATAATTATTTTACTGATAGTGTAATATCTGTAAACTTACCCTTTATAATAATCGAACAGCACGTTGAAGCTGCCGAGCCGGGCGGTGGTGTACGTAGCCTGCCGAAACAGCGCCGCCGACAGCCCCGTGTAGAAGCCCAGGATCCCCTGGCATCGCATGATCTCCCTGGCTATGCTGAATATGGTTTCGTTCTTCCCCTCCTTCCCCAGCAACTGCATCCTGGTCTTTATCAAGTCCATGGGCTGGACTATGCATATTGCCAGCATTCTGAAGAATTTCGAATTTTATTAGTTTACACAAAGGTCCCGGGTTCGATTCCCGGTTAGGGCAAGTTAGAAATTGGACTTTTTCAAATTTTCCTGGGTCTTGCATGTTTATCTATAGGTATATGTTTTTGTTATAAAATATAGTATCGTTGAGTTAGTATCCCATAACACAAGTCTCGAACTTGCTTTGGGGCTAGCTCAATTAGTGTAATTTGTCCCTATATATTTATTTATTTACATACATACATACATATTTTTACGCCTGTTTCCCATAGGGGTAGGCAATGGATTTCCACTTACTTCTTTGCAAACCTCTTTTGCTTCGTCAACACTCATAACTCTTTTCATGCATGCTCTCCGGTTATGGATACTCCTTACATTTTATTAGTATGATTTTGTAAAGTCGGCACCTACCTATTTCACTTATAGTTTTCTTTGCGCCACCGTTATTTCTGACGTTTCTAATTCATCAATTGTCTGGAAGAAATCGCTCTGAGCAAAAAGACCGCCCATTGTACCTATGCATATAAAATATGTCCGGACACGATACCTAGGTAACACTGAAAATGTTTAGAAAATGAAAAACGGTTTAATGTTGAAAGTTGCCAATATTTTTATTGTTTTTCGAAGCAATCTCCGTTCCTCTCTACACATTGTCGCATTCGATAAAACCACTGAGAAAAGCAGTGGGCCCATTCTTTCTTAGGGGTCTCTTCTAGGGCATTTTCATACGCTTTCACCGCATCTTCAGGGCTCGTAAAGCGAACACCTCGAAATTTATCTTTAGTTCTTGGGAATAAATAAAAGTCGCAGGGCGCCAGGTCAGGACTGTATGGCGGATGACTCATTATCTCGACACTTGCCATAGTCAAATATTCAACAGGCCGTTTTGCGGAGTGCGCTGAAGCATTGTCGTGGTGAAGAAGGATTCTGCTTCGAGGGCGCTGCTGTCGATTTTTTCCAAGACAACAGGCAAACAGCGATTGACATACCAGTCTGCAGTAACTGTACTTCCATTTTCTAGCACAACTGTCGCGAAATGACCTTTCCGACCAAAGAATGAGGCAATCATCTTTTTTACTTGACTTCTTCCTTTCTTTACCTTAGTTGGCCGATCCTCGAAAGGAAACACACACTGAGCTGATTGTCTTCTGGTTTCGGGTTCGTAGCAATATATCCAGCTTTCATCACCTGTGACGATGTCAAATACAGCATTTGAGTCACCGCCGTTGAACTTAGCTAACATTTGGCGACACCAGTCCATGCGAAGGTGTTTATGGTCGTCGGTTAAAGTATGGGGAATCCATCTGGTACAAAGCTTCCTGACGCCTAAATGTTCGTGTAATATTTTTTGGACTTGACTCATACCAATGCCCAGGCTTGCCCGTATCTGCTGATAGGTCACTCTCTTATCTTCCTCTATCATGCGTCGCACAGCACTGATGTTATTTTCAGTAGTCGCTGTTAAAGGACGTCCCTCACGCGGATCATCATTGAGATTGCTACGTCCACGCTTATACTCGTTAAACCAATTGTAAATAGTGGAGAGATGGGGCTTCACTAAGAAATGCCAATCGCAGCCTATCATAGCTTTGTTGTTGAGTAAGCCCACAACGAAAGTCATAATAAATCATTGACCGAAAATTTCTCGCGTTAGGTTCATTTTCACGTGTAACAAGAGTTTTAGATTTGCCGCCAATTCACAATAACAAAATGACAAATGAATGCAATATACTACATTTGGTTACCAAAGAGTTCTGGAATTAAATTCAAAAAGAGGCCATTGCGGTCCGCTAGCGCCCCGGAAACCATAGAGGTTTCATTATCTGGAATCGGGGCGGTGAGTGTTAAAATATTACCTTTACCCCTTGTACCACAATGTACTATTCAGTCATTCATTCATCGACGGAGTAGAATACGGTTTGTCTTTCTCTGTCCTCTTCCAGCCTTCTTAGGTAATATGGCGCTGATGGCAGCGGCCCGGCGCGGGAGTTCGCATTACTGGCGCTTTTAGTAAAGCGATAACATGCGTGGTCCATACTTGGATGGGAGACCACAAGCGCGCATAAAAATTTATTGCGCTTCTTCTGCTTAGGAAGGTACATATAAGCCGTTGGTTCAGGCTGTCACCACTGTATGTCAGTCGTCAAGCTATGTCTAATGCTGTTAGGCAGTGTGTTGGCCACTTACACATACGAAAATCAAACAAACTGGCGACAGCGTTTATGAAGCGCTATTCTTGCTTCCTTAAACCAACTTCCTTTACTAATATACAAATGCGAAAGTGACTCTGTCTGTCTGTAACCTCTTCATGCTTCAACCACTGAAGCAATTTAGATGAAATTTAGTATGGATATAGTTAGAGTCTGGGGACGGACATAGGATAGTTTTAGCCCGAAATTTCCATGGCGAATTTTAGTTTTAAGTATAACCCCAAAAAATTATGTTTTTTTTTTCTATTTTTGTGTGAAAATCTTAAGCGGTTCACAGAATACATCTACTTACCAAGTTAACAGTATAGTTCTTATAGTTTCAGAAAAAAGTGGCTGTGACATACGGACGGACGGACAGACAGACAGACAGACAGACATGACGAATCTATAAGGGTTCCGTTTTTGCCATTTGGCTACGGAACCCTAAAAACGTGATAGTATGTATGTATGTAAAAAAAAATTGAGCGCATATATGGATAAACGATACATATCGCACTTACCCACTTGCTCCACCAATCAGGAAGTTGACGATCCCTGGCAGAGGTTTTGGGGGGGGCTTTTCTTTTCCTTTTTTAGCCATTTTTTAAGTTGTGTTTAATGTATACTATTATAATACTTGTAGATTTTGAATTTTTCAAATGATTTTTTTCATTTTATTACATCGCTAAAGATTTCTCTTAATTTATTTGTTTTTATTTAAATTTCATGGTTTTCTTGGGTGTAAATTGTTATATAAATAATGTCATAAATGACATCTTTGTCAAACTCTGTACCATCAAATTTTTTTTTCAAAATGATCTGACTTTATCAAAAAGGTTTGGTTAATACCTACTGTACTGTATTATTAAAACTCAACGACGGTGATAATGTAACATTTACCTTTAGCATTTAACCTGCGAAAAGGCCTTACCATGGTATAATAATTATTAATAATATACTTCGTCTGGTATTCTCTTCCCGTGATAGCTGGTGACGTAATTGAAACAAGTATACGCCATCAGTTAAGAAGCGATTCTCAAACTTTTTAATGAGGAAAAAGATGATAGATAAAAACAACACAGTTAGTTAGTAAGTACATATTTTTTTTTATGATTACAAGATTTTATTTAATTTCCCATGTTTGTCGTTTCGAAATGACGTCTTCTGGGAAGAAAACGATGAAAGGAACCCAATTAATTTATTTGTCTCTATCTCTACCCAACCTGATGGGCTATATTACAAATTAACATACAGATTTACATATTAATTATACTATACATTATATTTTACAATATAAAATACAATGACAATTTTCAGTCTACTATTTCCAATAATTTTATAACCATTTTAACAATTAACCATTTTGCTGGTGTATCCTTCACAGTTCACCGCAGAAGTTTGCAAACCACAGTAATTTCTTCACCAAATGAAATAGCGCTATAGTGTAAACGAGACGACGATAATGATGAAAAGGTGGGCTGTCAGTGTGACACTTGTCAATTTGAAGTGTTGCCACCGTGTTGCCACTTGGTACATAAAGTTCAAAATGTTTTTTGTGAACTTTATGTACCTACCAATAACGCTAAGTTAGTTAATGTTTCATTTAATATTCATAAACAAATTGAGAAAGTCCGCGTAGCACTCGGCCGGGATGCGACCGAATTTTAAATATTTGTTTGCCCGCGAAGTGGCCACCCCCTATGGTGTTGGATGACTATATCTTCGGATGCCTAGATTATTCAGATTTTCGTGTCTTGGATGTTTATCTATATATGTATTTGTTATAAAATATAGTATCGTTGAGTTAGTAACTCATGACACAAGTCTCGAACTTACTTTGGGGCTGGCTCAATCAGTGTAATTTGACCCTATATATTTTGTTATTTGTTTAAAAGAATCCCGTTCGTTGCATCAAAAACATGCCGGAGCCGGTAGGTTCCATTCTCCACCATGCGTGCCCCTAATTCTTTACTTTCCAACAACTCAAATCAGATACTTTTTTCTAAACGTCATAAACAAACATTTTCTATGGGATTTATATGAAATATAGACTAATGACGTCATAGTTTCCTGGAGTCATAGATCTACCAACGTAGTAAAAAAAATTCTATGTCTATGCCTGGAGTCAATTGGCGCTCTTAATATCAGCTTTTCTGCAATAAATCTAAAATCACTTTGAAAATCAATATGATCGTGACAAGTATTTTGTGACGTTTTATTTTCGTAATACTATTTCGTATTTCGTAAATAATTTGTTTTTTACACAGGAAAAATATACCATAGACCTTAAAGATAAGGTAATAAAAAGAAGAAGATAAAGATTTTTCTTTTTCTATTTCTATTTCTTAAAATTTTAAGGTATATTCAGCCCGGACCTTTAAAACGTTTGCCTGGGAATACAAATCTAGGACAAATATACAACATGGACTCTGTTAACCAAGAATGAAATCATGCTATGCTAAGGCAAATTATTATGCTGGTATTTATCGAACCGAAATACAAACTTTTAAATTTTTTAGACTATTTTAGTTCTATAATGTCTTTGCCCTTTGCTCGTCTGGTTTTTCTTGATCTTTGATTTTTATTTTTTCTGTTTTTTCTCCTACTTTCTCTTTCTGATGTCTCTATGACAATGTCTGATGTTGTCGTTTTCTATGCTGATGTATATCAGAGTGCACAAGTCAAAAAGAAAAATATAACTCTTAAGTTGCCACGGATTTTCCAAACAGGAAATTTTCAATGTAGGGCAACGGTATATTTATAGCAAATAACATCAAGTATAAAAAATGAAGCCTTTTAACCCCAACGAGAAACGAATTGCATTCTTGTCAAAAGAATGAGCAAAGATGGCCATTCCACATGCCCACACACACAATCTACTTGCGATGTCCCAATAGTTCACAAACACGAACATATTCCAGGATGGGTAAATTTTTTGACTGGAGGAACAGCAGGGTAAGCTCGTATTGTGGCGTATGTGGTTGACACGCCAGTCCAGAGGGCCTGGGTTCAGCCCCAGCCAGAAGTGCGATTTTTGAAACACAGAGTCACCTAAATGAAAGGTTTTTCCATACAAAAAACCGTTCGTTTAGTGACTCCGCGTTTGAAAAATCGCACCACAGGGCAAGTTGAACCGGCCGGCCTAGTGCGAGTCGGACTCGCGCACGAAGGGTTCTGTAACTTCCATACCATTATCTATAAAAAAAGCACGTTTGCTGTATGGGAGCCCCATTTAAATATCTATTTTTTTCCGGTTTTAGTATTTGTTATAGCGGCAATAGAAATACATCATCTGTGAAAATTTTAACTGTCTAGTTATTGGTTCATGAGATAGGTACAGCGACAGACACAGATAGACGGACGGATCGCGGAGTCTTAGTAATAGGTCCCGTTTTTACCCTAAAGAACCCTAAAAAGCGGCCAAGTGCGAGTCGGACTCGCCCATGAAGGGTTCCGTAGTAGTATTTTTTTTAATTTTTATATTTGAGTTGATTGAATGAAAGGTAAATTGCAGTTTATGACATATTAAAAAAAAACTTCTTACTAGATCTTGTTCAAACCAATTTTCGCTGGTAGTTTTCATGGTAATGAACATAATATATATTTTTTAGTTTTATCATTCTCTTATTTTAGAAGTTACGGGGGGGGGGACACACTTTTTTCCACTTTGGAAGTGTCTCTCGTGCAAAGTATTCGGTTTAGAATAAAATGATATTAGAAACCTCAATATCATTTCTGAAAACCTATCCATAGATACCCCACACGTATGGGTTTGATGAAAAATATTTTTTTGCGTTTCAGTTCTAAGTATGGGGAACCCCCAAAATTTATTGTTTTTTTTTCTATTTTTGTGTCAAAACCTTAATGCGGTTCACATAATACATCTACTTACCAAGTTTCAACAGTATAGGTCTTATAGTTTCGGAAAAAAGTGGCTGTGACATACGGACGGACAGACAGACAGACAGACATGACGAATCTATAAGGGTTCCGTTTTTGCCATTTGGCTACGGAACCCTAAAAATGGCCTTCTTCATATTGTCCTGGGTCGATGTTTATCTATATATATTATGTAGATATGTATTATTAAAAAGTATCGTTAGCCCACAATACAAGTTTCGACTTAGTTTGGGGCTAGCTCAATCAGTGTGATACATTTATTTATATAAATAAATTTGTGGTTTACGATCTAAGAAAATTACTCTGCCTTTCCTGCGAATTTCGTAAAAGGCGAGAAAACGACCTAAGCTCAAACATCTCGTGCAACAACTGTACTCCTAAGGAGGATCAACGTCAGGCGGCGGCTCGCCTCCTAAGGATTTCCAAAAAGACCGAGTGGAAACGGCTTGCATCCAATTTTTTCCTGCATCTTTGTTTTAAATTGTCCGATCACCTAGAAGGTGAATTCGCTGCACTTGTATCTGGTCGCCATTTGAGAACCTTCTCGCCCCATCAGTCATTGATTCTTTGCGCTGTGCCCCGCGCACTGTCACTTTAAAGAACTTGCTGGGTTGGCTTGGTAAAATTCTGGAAAAGATAATTTAAGAGTCCCCTTACCCTAGACTTCTCCATACAAACGTAGTCTACGTTTAATTTTGAAACCACATGTCAGATTCCGGTAAAAATTGGTAATTGTAAAGAAATTGCAATTATCTAGGTTTATAACTGGTTTCCTATTGTAAAATTATGAACTGGAAAGAAAATATAACGATTTAGAAGTTTCCCATACTAATGGTCAAAAATGATATAAAACACTTTATTCTATTTCAAGTTCATATTTTTACCGTCGGAAACCAGTTATTAACCTAGATAATTGCAATATCTTTGAAATTACAAAATTTTGCCCAAATCGGACATGTCGTTTTGAAATAAAACGTAGACTACGTTTGTATGGAAAATTGTATTTTGGTCTAGGGTAAGGGGACTCTTAAGACGTCCGTCCAACTTGTACAAAAAGGGTTCTGGTAATTTAATTCTTAGATTCCGTACCATGAGATGTACAGAATAAATGTTGATCTTGTCATTTGATTCTTAATTTCCGACGACGATTTTGACGACCTCTGTGGCGTAGTGGTCATCATGCCATGCTGTCACATCGGAGGTCCCGGGTTCGATCCCCGGCCACGTCAAGGTGAAGATTATCTTTTTCAAATTGACCTAGGTCTTGGATGTTCATCTATATATGAATTTGTTATCAAATATACATAGTATCATTGGTGTAGTGTAGTATCCCGTAACACACATCTCGAACTTTTGTGTTTTGTCCGTATACATTTATTTATTTACTAGCCGAAGTTCGCGACTTCGTTCGCGTGACACTCATCAGGCTGAAGAACTTTTGCTTAACTATTTTAGCTGGACTATTTATGGTTTTGCATCAGGTGTTCGATTATTCAAAATCAATTTACCTACTTATATGTTGCCCAAGCTTATAAAACAAAAAAGTTTCATTAGAATCCGTCCAGTATTTCTGGAGATTGTACAAACAGACAGACATTTTTTAAATTCTTACTCTATTGCTATATTGTTTTCATCGCCCCCAAAATTTTTTTTGGAAATATAAACTATGAACACAGACACATTTTTTGTACTGTTTAATTATATGTATAGATATTCCGTAGAATCCTATCGAGAATCATCGTCCAGCCAGCTGACCTGGTGAAGACCCGGATGCAGCTGCTGAAACCCGAGGACGCGAAGATCAAGTCTGCCTTTGCCCTCACCAGGGAGATCATAGCTAAGGACGGTTTTGTTGGACTCTACACTGGCATCTCGGCGGCCCTGTTCCGCCAGGGCACTTATACTACGGCTAGATTTGGCATATATAATATACTATTCGAATCTTACAAAGAGTAAGTTACATTCTTTACCAGCCTATGTTAGCTGGACTTAAGGCCTCTCCCAGTAAAGGAAGGATTTGCGTATGATCACCAAGCGAGTTTGGTGGTCGCTGTAGTGTGGAGTCTTTGCATAGAAGATGCTACAACCTTGGGCGCTACAAGAAAGTATACATATGTATTCTTTTCTAACACCACTCGGCGGTAAGTTAAATAAAAATAACCTCCAAAAAATGTTTGCCCCTAAAGATCATACTTTTTTCCAACAAAAGATCATACTTTTTTCGCCTGGGGCGAAACAAAGTGTGAGATTATTTCCGCCTAGTCCGCCTCCGTCAAGTTCGTACCATCAGAAAAGGTACTTCGTTCTAATAACAAATTTTGATTGTGTAAAATGCTCTGCGTCACGTGTTGTCGCAATTGTGTAGGAATATTTTTTTAATGCAAATGTTGAAATGACATAAGCAATTGCCTAAAAAGGGCTGATGTCAAACAGGCGGCCGGTCATTAATTTGAACTGTTGTAGCTATTTCTTCTCCATTCAGCAAGGTCTTTGGCATAATTTTTGTGACAATAGACATGCATATAATATTTGGAGAAGAAAATGCGGAAAAGCGCACGCCTGGCTTCGAATCAGCACAGTGAGGATGCAACCATAATGCCGTAAAACGAAAAAGGTTAAAAGTTGCGATAAAATGATGATAACCAGTCAATCATCTGACGGCTTACTGCTTGATGAGACATAGCAAAAATAAAAGATGGCGGCAAAGACGCAACATTTTTTTAATTATCCTGTTTCATCCCACTTTGGGCAAAGGTCTCTCCCGTTTCCTTCCATCTATCTCTGTCCATTGTCATTGCCGACCAACCACGCTGAAAAGCATCTAGGTCGCGTCGCAGGGGAAGGCCGAAAAAAAGATGGCGCAACTTATTAAATAAACAAAAAGACATCATTTTTTAACTTGATTGAAGCCATGGAGATTTAATCACAAATTCGAATCCGAAGCAGCAGTTCTAAGGGCCCATGCAAACGACCGTAATTTTTTGAGTTGTAAGTCGCAGAAAATTTGTTGCTTTGCTTTGTATAGAAATTCACAATTAATTTTCAGACAACGTGTTTCACAAGCAGGACTCTCATATAAAATTGAATGCAACAAAAATTACGCTACTCATTTTCTATGACTCGCAAGTAAAAAAAAACCGGTCGTCTGCTGGGCCCTTACTAGTTACACTTAGGGCCCAGCTAACCAGGAAAGATCTGAGGGTTGCTACACATAAGCGGGCCGGTATTATCGACACAGCCCGGTGGTAAAATCAACATATTCTTATATATAAATGAATGCTCGGGAAAAAAGCCAATCGGCTTTCACTAGGCAAGCAATAACAGCGGGATGGCATTAACGGGCAAAGCCAGGCGGTATAATCCAATATAGGTCTGCAGATGAGTGCAAATACTGCCAAATCGAATGATGTGTCGACTCGATCGGCACATGCTGAATGAAGCCTTCAGCTATGTATGTTTGTTTTTGAGTAATATTTGATACAAAATTAAAATACCACGGAAAATAAAATGATTTTTGAAAACAGGAAGAAAATTGGTTAAGGCCATACCCAAATTTTCCGGGGTCCAGTGGCGCCGCCATTTGAAATAAATCATTTAAAAGGAAACGGAGATATCATTCAAAATTGTGTCTTGGTCAAGCCCTAGATAACCCTTAAAACTATTTTATGAACTACTGTTTATAATTTAAAGTGCGAACGTGAAGCTTTTCTACGCACATTAGCTAAAAGTGGCCGTTTTTCGCAAATGTGCGTAGAAAAGCTTCACGTTCTCACTTTAAACTACAAAAAGTAGTTTAAAAAATACTTTGAATGGGTATCTAGAACTTGACCAAGACACAATTTTAAATGATATCTCCGTTTCCTTTTAAATGATTTATTTTAAAAGGCGGCGCTACTGGACCCCGGAAAATTTGGGTATGGCCTTAAGTAGACCTAGTAGTAATAAGCATTTCAAATATAAGAGTGGAAGAGTGGCGGAGACGTCTCACAAATTCTTCCGTACTCTCGGGACCTAAACCCAGTGACGTCAAATGCGCTATACATGCATCATTTTTCATTAATTGACAGTTTCCTCATCCATCAGATTTTAAAAGTTTAACTTACAAACTTTAGGCAGGTTGAAAAATCTTAAAGTTACGTAACGATATGAATGATAATAATATATGATTAAAATCCCTACCTATAGGATAGGTAACAGGCGTGATAATAATATATGTGTGTAAAATACCGCATTTGCTTCGTGTCTCGCTTCGTTGTTCAACAAATACTGCTGATCTGACAATGTCGGGCCGCTTATGTCTGTAGCAACCCTAAGATTAGAAAATCGAAGAATCGATAGCACATTTTGTATATCAAATCTAGCGTGGGATAGATGCTCTGATGGAACCATAAAACCTGCGAAATAACATCGACTTTTAAATTTAAGTAGGTATCAAGATTTTCTGCACAAAATAAATCTAAAGTCATGTTCAAAATGGGTTTAGATTTATTAAAGCTTTTAGCAATTCTAACAGTATGTACCATATATTTTATTTTTGACCTAGAATACTTTCCTTTCACAAGTGTATATTGTAACTGTAAAGTAGAATGTCAAATCAACAGCAACTGACTTGAGACTTTGCGCGGCCGCATACCATCAGAATTTTCTAACAGAAAAATTCTAACGCTCGCCGGACGCATGCCGGACGCACCACGCATACTGTCAGAAATTTCGATCCGGCAGCTTTTTAGCCCAGTCGTGTTGCGTTTGCGGAGACGCGACATTGCCTAGTCGTGTTTCATCTGTACTTCTGTACGTACATTAATTATATTACCAATATAGATGAAGATACGTTTTTGTTCTTAGCACGTTTTTTTTTGTTTTAATAAAAGAAAGCTAAGCTCGTTATTTGGTTGACCCTCTTAATACGACAAGATTGCAAAATAGCAATCATAAATATAATTATTTGGCATATTTGCTCCCACGCTAAATCCCTCTGTATTTTATTTTGATAACCAATTTTCGTTGTCGAGATTTCACAAAAAAAAATGTAAAGAAAACACTGACCGATCCCTTTAAGTAATTTTAGGCAGCTTGTGTAGGTTCCATTTATCGGTTTCTCCCATCCCTAAAATCACAGAAAGAAATCTGCAGCTTCATACATTTTGGAACGGTAGGTATTTAATTTTGTATGGAGCTATTTTGCGGTTTCAGGGATGGAAGAAACCGATAAATATAACCTACACAAGCGACCAAACATTACCTTAACGGTTCGGACAGGGGTTTCTTTACATATAGTATAGGTGGCTGCAGCCCAACCGCAGCTTCTGCGGCCAAAGTTGCGACGACCACGACTAGTCGTAGCTGTCTAGTGTGCGAGGAGCCTAAGGGACAAAACATAAAGATAAACCGTCTTGTTATAAAAACAGGGCTAACTTTGTTACTAAGTTTATTACTAGTTTTAAACCATTATCCACCCAAATCAAGTTAACATTGACAGATGAGTTTGTTTCACTTTATTAAATGTCAACTTGATTTGGGCGGATAATGGTTTAAACCTAGTAACAAACTTAGTCTGCGTTTTATAATAAGACGGATAGAGGTTTAGCAAACGTTAGTTTGATGAATTAAAAATTAACGTTTTTGAATAACGGGTTTGAATGCAGTAGATATGGCCAGCCCCGCTTTGGAACCAAGCTGTTGATAGGACTGATCGCCGGCGGCTGCAGCGCCTGCATCGGCAACCCCGGAGAGGTCGTGCTCATCCGAATGACGGCAGACGGCCACCTGCCCCCCGAGAAGAGGAGGAATTACACCAACGTCTTCAACGCACTCAGAAGGTATTCAATTAAGGCCATACCCGAATTTTCCGGGGTCCTGTAGCGTAGTCATTTAAAATAAATCATTTGAAAGAAAACGGAGATATCATTTAAAATTGTGTCTTGACCAAGCTTAGATACTCATTCAAAGTATTTTTAAACAACTTTTTATCGTTTAAAGCAGTGGTTCCCAAAGTGGGCGATAACGCCCCCTTGTGGGCGCTGCAGGTCTCAAGGGGGGCGGTAAGAGACCCAGAAAGAATTTTTTTTTTTGTTGCTAGGAGCTTTATTTAGCTAGGAGGCCTCTTAAACAACGACTGCAAGAGCTCTCGACTCTCAACAACAACTTGTAAACATCAACTAATATGAATTAAAAGATTGCTCAAACTCGGTTCTATATTTCTCTCCGCGTAGTTCATATATCTGTCCTGTTTTATTGAATATAGAAAAAATGAAAATCATGTCAATCGGTCGCTCCGTTTCGTAATGAAAGTAGACACAAACAAACAAATAAAAAGGCAACAGACACACTTTCGCATTTTAATAGTTATTAGTACTCGTAGATATCTATCATGTTTTAACTAGTTTTTGTTAAATAACCCGAATTGTGCATTCCTTTATCAGTTGGCTGGTTTTTAAATAGGTGAAAAAATGGGGGCGCTAAAAAAATATTTATTCTCAAAGTGGGCAGTAGACAAAATAAGTTTGGGAACCACTGGTTTAAAGCGAGAACGTAAAGCTTTTCTACTCACATTAGCTAAAAGTGGCCGTTTTTCGCAAATGTGCGTAGAAAAGCTTTACGTTCTCACTTTATATTATAAACAGTAGTTCATAAAATAGTTAAATGGGTTATCTAGGGTTTGGTCAAAACAAAATTTTAAATGATATCACCGTTTTCTTTCAAATGATTTATTTCAAATGAGGGCGCCACTGGACCCCGGAAAATTCAGGTATGGCCTTAATATGATTTATCCGGGGTCCAGTGCACTGGACCCTTCTGAAGCTTTTCTACGAACGTTTGTGAAAAACGCGGCGACCACTTTGGTGATGTGCGATGAAAACGTTCTCACTTTAAACAGTAGACAGTAGTTTGAAGGGTTATCTACCTAATGCTTGGTCAAGACAACATTTTAAATGATATCTCCGTTTCGTTTCAAAACATTTATTTCGTAAAATTCATGTATCCTTAAAAGTACTAAAATTATCAATCAATCATTATGTCAGACAAGAAGAGCCTATATATCTATATTATTTAAGAGCTGCTTTTGTCGGTGGTGTATGAATTTCCTTCCATTTGTCTCTCTTGTCCGCCACCCGTTTTACAGGAAGTGCCAGACTTCACATATATTCTCACTTTTTCCCTGTAGCTAGTAAACCGGCCCCGTTTTCATACTATCGAGTATGCGTAAACTGAAAGTACATTATCCACTCTAAATCGAACACAAATGATTAGTGAGAAACTATTAAGGGTCCCCCGACCCTAGACCAAAACACAACTTTCCATACAAACGTAGTCTACGTTTTATTTCAAAACGACATGTCCGATTTGGGCAAAATTTTGTTATTTCAAAGATTTTGCAATTATCTAGGTTTATAACTAGTTTCCGACGGTAAAAATATGAACTTGAAATAGAATATAGTGTTTTATATCATTTTTGACCTTTAGTATGGGAAACCTCTAAATCGTTATATTTTCTTTCCAGTTCATAATTTTAGTATAGGAAACCAGTTATAACCTTAGATAATTGCAATTTCTTTACAATTACCAATTTTTACCGGAATCTGACATGTGGTTTCAAAATTAAACGTAGACTACGTTTGTATGGAGAAGTCTAGGGTCGGGGGACTCTTAAGGTCTGGTACCTACCTCTAAGACTCTTGATTCAATTAACCTAAATCTTAAAAGAGTACTTGTCACAGTACGTTTCACTGAAGTGGAGTATCATTTCATCATCAGGTCGTTTTGTCTCCACCGCAGGAGCACGACCCTCTCTGTACTACCAGAGCCATACTTGACCAGAGCAGACAGAGGACTTTGGCCTATACTCTCCTAGCTGGCCAGATGGGTTGGTGAGGTTTCATCCCTTCAAGGACATGGCTGTTTAAATGACGGAATGTCTAAATAGTTTGATTGTGTTAATGCCAAAATGTACGTGTACTTTAAATGGTTAGTTGATGTTTATAAGCTTTGTTTAGCTTAATGTATTTCCTACGTCGCTTTCTACGACATCCACGGGAGGACTTGGAGTGGCCCTAATCTACTCTGCCGGAAATCATACGGCAAAGTGTAGTTTCGATTGCATAAATGATACTCCGCTTCTATGAAACGCCATACCTGTGACGTAAGTTCTAACCAAATGTACATTTGTCACAGAGTTATAAGAGAGGAGGGGGTGACGACCCTGTGGCGCGGCACGGTCACTACTGTCACCAGAGCAATGGTGGTGAATGCGGCGCAGCTGGGCACCTATTCGCAGGTACATTTATTTAGAGACGTTTCAGGACAGTATTGGATCCAGGATTTTGATTTAGAGGGGGGTTACACCACGATACCTGCATGCTAGATAAACTTAATACTGACAAATCATCATCACATAGTACACAGCCTGATATAATCAAAAAGTCACGGTAGCACAATAGTAATGCACTCGCGGCGTTAACGATAGTATCATCAGCGAATTCTGTAGCTACACGTTGGGCGCCAATATCATAAAACAACCAATTTCGCATGTATAGTATTAGTAGGACTAGTTATATCATCATTATCATCTGGTCTTTTTATCTCCACTGCAGGAGCACGACCCTCTCTGTACTACCAGAACCATACTTGGCCAGAGCAGTAAGACGACTTTGTCCTACACTCTTCTCGCTGGCCAGACGTGTTGGAAAAGTCACAAATTGTTTATAAGATTTGTTTACCTTGTTAATGTACGTATGGGATGCGAATCCAACTCGAGGTGAAGTTTTTCATCACATGTTTTTTTGGATAATAATTTGGGCATTGTAATGCTGTTAAAAATCAATAATATGTCTATTACATACATACAGAACTTAAACTCCAAGGGTCCCGCGCAATAAGCATCCCCGTTCCTCGTGCCCGCAGCTCTCCCCCGTTCTCGCATTGTCGAGTGTGTTGAGCGAACACTCACACTGACGTGTACACGGATATATAGTTTCGTTTGTAGTAGTAGGCATAAATGATATTCCGCTATGAAATGCCCTCCTTTGCTATCAGTCCCAGTCAGACTATCTCTATTAACGAATCGGCGTCTCTTCAAGCAGTGGTCGTTACGAAGTGCTGGTATTGTATACACGTAATGTAAATTATACATAGTGACGTGTAAGTGCCTGTAAAGGTCTAACCACTAAATAAACATTTGAATTTTGAATACAGGCACAGGTATGGCTCTTCATACAAACGGAGCAGCATATATACCTAGTACTACTACAAACGAAACAATCCGTCCGTGCACACGTCAAATGTGTGAGTTAAACAATCAGGGTTGCTACCACAGAATTTGTTGCTTTGCTTACCTGTTTTCATCACTCGGAAATGTATAAAATTTTCGTTATTTTTTGTTTTCCGTGGATAAACAATGATAATGTGCACAGTTTCTCATCATTATAATTCAATAATCCTAAGCGACTCGCGTAATGTCAACGTGCAACTACCAATAACCCTGTTTTACTGCCGCTTACACCTCACAATAACGGGGGAAGGGTTGCGGGGACACCAGATTGCGGGGGACGGTGAGAGTTTCCGTTCTGTATGTAATAATATTATTAATTCTGTGATACAGGCTAAAGAGATGTTACTTCCGGCTTTGGACGAAACCATGCTACTATGTTTCTGCTCGTCCGTGATCGCCGGCGTCATCACGGTCTTTGTTTCGTTGCCCTTCGACATTGTCAAGACCAGGTAATTTGTACCAGCTCATATTTAAAGGCAGAGAAGAGTAAGTAAGCCCTACAGACGTACAAAGGGAAGTCCCTTTACTTTATATGTCTATGGGGTTTATTTACTGTTGTAACGATGTTGCAATAAACTCCATTCTTCAAGTTCTTACCCACCTCCTTTCTCCATCATTTTAATCTGTCCACTTTTACAAATTTCATTTCTAAATATTTTTTTTATTTTTTTCCACCTTTCATACTAATAACATCTTAGTACTTGTCGATCTCTTACACTGTGACGTCTACTGTACACATTTCATGTAGGAACACACCTATACTAAGCTGAGACAGGTGGAGTTCCTACATTGGCGCCCAACATGGGGCCACCTGTCCCAGCTCACTATAGGTGTATCCTCACACTCTTATTGTGGTAAGCTCCTATTAAGATTATTTTACCTGATTTTCGCAATATTTCGCAAACAAAAATGGTTACTTTAGTTGTTGTGTTGTAAATTGCAACAATACTGGCAGAAATAGTCAATGCAAGTTTTATCAACAATCTACCTTTGATTCATAGTAGGTTTCATTTAATTTTTCCTTTTTCCACTTACTCGCCTACCACAGCGCTTACAGTGAGTTTTGGGTCTTGCAGGCCTCAGGCTCTGTTTGTAAACCCAAAATGCTCTGTCTTTAACCCTAATGGGGCAGTCTTTAGGGAAAAGAAAGAAGTAGTGTGTGTTGATCATGCAAAATTCCACAGGATCCAAAACAAAGACAGAAAAGCGGGTCAAATCGAAGTTTTCAGGAAGATAATCAGGGCCGGGGGACCCCTGTCGCTGTGGAGCGGGTTCCTGCCATCCTTCGTAAAGATCGCGCCGCAGACCATCTTCACCTTCCTATTCTTCGAGAAGATTCTCGACGTGTACCGCCATGTGCATATGAAGTTTGAATCGTCGAACAAATAGTTCAGGAATAAATTTTAGAAAGACCGTAATGCAAACTTTATAAGCTGTGCTGTTAAGGATGGATCAGCGAAAAACATGCCCTTTTGAGATTCAAAACATGAACCTTGAAGCCGTGGTGGCCAGGTTTAGAGTTAGGACACGTCTGTCAGCAAGGAATGAAACTTTCGCATGCTGCTATTCTTTTCTGTTGCACAGAACAGTCACTAGCTAGAATGAGAGAGAGCGGCGGAACGCATCAGCACGGCCGGTTCCGTGGCGTAACGTCACCCTTTCTCACTCTAGCAAATAACGGTTCTGAGCGACAGAAAAGGATAGCTTAGGAAAGTGCTATACTGGCAGGTGTAGCCTAATCCTTAGGTACTTGGGTCGGTAAGGCGCGAGCGGGACCCTCACTAGACGTGACCTTGACCTCTGAGTTTGTACTCATTTAAGGTCGTTTTCATCTACCACCACCTGCTTCCTGTAAAGGAAAAATCTTGTTGAAATCAAAACACTAGTAACTGTATATTAAGTTTAATAGTGTGTGAAATGCAAAGGCAAACCAACTCCATCACCTCTGCCAAAAAATAGTTTTTGTGGACTTTTTTTTATACATGACACAAAAGTAATCGAATTGATGCTATGTGTGTGTGTCGTATTGTATTGTACATTGTATGGTACATTGTATTGTACATTGTATTGTATTGTAATTCGTCCTAGCGAAGAGCATGCCAATTTTGTGTGACTGTGTCGTTTTATCGGGCAGAATTTCTGTCTAGTCTCGGAGTACCTTCAAATACAGTGCTCAAAATAGAACTTTTGAGGCCTGGGATAAAGCTGGATGGTCTAGTTTAGATTGAGGTACCTAACTAGCGGCAATTTTTCCATACGTTTTAGACTTTTCTTGTTTTGACTCTAGATCAATTATTTTTTTAGATAAGATCAATATTATCAGTGCTGTGTTTGCTTTTTGAATTTTTTGATATTTTTGTTTTTATAGTAAGTTTTTTAATAAGTGCTAGGTTACTTTGAACAGTAGGCCGCAAACAGGCGCCTAGTATGCAAATCCCAGAAAAATATGGGCCGAAATCGAAATTATTCGACACAGAACAATTCTTAACCATTCAAGTTTCGAAATTTCATTGGAATTGGTTAAGTTTGGAGGAGAAAGCATTTAAGAACGAAACGTCATCGTTCCTTAAAAGAAAGGTTACCTAATATCAGCTAAAGTGGCCAAAATCCTGGCACCCTGATAAATCCGCAGTGGAAATAAGTAATTTTTACTGATAGGAATAAAATTGTATGGAAATAATTACTCATAGGATTAGAGGAAGCAGTGCATAGTAGGTAAAATCGCTTATATAAATATAAACGTGTTTATTTTTACTGTTCTGTAAGTCTAAGCGAGACCATGACGTGATTGTGTGTGTTGTTTGTGTTTGTTTATGCTCATGTTAGTGGTATGCAAAATGTTTATAGTTGGGATTAAAGTGGCTTGAAACTTTTATTGCTTTTAATTTTAACCATTTTCCAAAATCGTCATAGGTTATCAATTCGTCGCGACTCGACTTTATTTATTTATTTATCAAACTTTATTACAAAAATGTAACAGGCGGACTTAAGGCCCAGGGCCTTTTCTACCAGTCAACCTACAGGTGGTGCTGACAAAAGCAAATTTTGGACGAAAGTACAAATTAGGAGAAACTTTACAATATATTATAAATATAAAATATGTAAGATATATAATATATATATAAACATAAACCTACATACTATATACATAAATAGGTTAAATTCATAAACCCTACATATACTACACAAATATTTAAACTCTATGACAGTTTGTGTAGATAATATGCGCGTACGGCACTCTTAAACGCTAGGCGACTAGGGGCTTTGCGGATACCAACAGGAAGGGAGGGAGATCTTGTAGGTATTTTTTTTTTATGTATTGTACATATATGTTCCGATTATTCGTAGACGCCTGGATCGATTTGGAAAATTCTTTTTTAGTGCGAAAGGGCATTCTAGTCAGGTGATTCCAAAGAAATGTTATCAAAATCGGTTTTGTAGTTTGAAGGTGAAGTCGGTTTTTAATTTATAGGTTCCACTTCTGATGTAACCTTCTCCAAGGTAAGTAAGTAGGTATGTATGTCAATAATTACCCAAAGATGCCGGAGACTGACAAAACCGAAATCATAAAATCTGGCCCGACGAAGTGATGGCAAGGCAAGGCACTGACCGAATGGTGGCCCAAAACGGTGAGAGAAACGTCGGGCGTCCGTCTATGCGATGGGTTGACGACATAATCAAAGTCGCGGGTCACGCCTGAATGAGAGCAGCACAGGACCGAGGTGGATGGCAGCGACGAAGAAAGGCCTATGCCCAGCAGTGGGCGGTAGAAAGGGGAGGGACGGTGATGATGATGGTGACTGACGGAAAGAAAAGCCCAGCTGCTTCTCGCAACCCATCACTATTTTAATCCTTCAACTACCGGAATCGCAGACAATAGATTTTCTATTGTTTAGCGTCAGCCGGCTGCCGCTCGGTGGCTGAAGGGTTAATTACCTTTTTGAATGGCCTTTGGGTCGTACGGCCCATGGCTCTATCTACTTTGTTAAGCATAATGTACCTATATTATTCGCCTTTTAGGGCATATACAGGAAGATAATATATACTTACGCCGATGATACTAATTTAAGTCGGAAATTACGCAGCATTAAAATTAAGAGATTGATGAGTTTAGATGAAGCAAAAGAGGTTTGTCAGGATCGTAGCAAGTGGAAGTCCATAGTCTCTGCCTACCCCTGCGGGAAACAGGCGTGATATTATGTATGTATGTATGTATTACGCAGCAAATATTATCATAAAAAATAAAAGGCTAATGTAAAATATGGTATATATGTATTTATTAAGTCAAATTGCTCATAGTCCTTTGTATACAAAGTCACCACTGCCACTCCTCCGTGTAATCCTGGTCCACGGGAAAATGTCTCCTGTAAACATAAAAAAAATCTTGACAGAATAATTTTTTGTAAGGATTATTTTACGGACCTAGATACGAGCCTTTAGAGCCTGTCTTTTTTAATCTATCATCATGGATCAAGGATCATGTGAGTCCTTTGATTGCTTAAAGGGAGCATTTGACGACAAATCTATACGATTTCACTGGTTTTCATAGTCGATTGATGAAAGTGGAGGGGAGCTTATTTTCTTACTTTTTAAACCAAAATTTTGTAGTTAAGTGTTTGTGTTAAGTGCGTAGTGTTTTAACAATGTTTAGAATTTTAACAATGTTAATTCACGTTGTGTATATATATGGTTTTAGCCGTAACATATATGTGCTCACAGGAGAACATTTTGTAATCAAAATTTTGTAAATACATTATTGTATAAGGGTTATTCTCAGTAAGTCAAATGTAATATTTCTTTATGAGAATGAATAAAGATTTTAAAGCTGAGTTTTAATTTTATAATAATAATAAAAAATATTTGAGATTTTATAGCCCTTTTGTTGAACCCAAAATAGTTTGCAAAACTTTGTTTTTAATTGTCTCATTTATCTCCGTCGTCAGTCCAGTAGATTCGTAGAAAATCGGCTGTGACAGACGGACAGACAGACAAGCAAAGTGATATTTACTTTTGAGGTACAGAACCCTAAAAAGAAAATGCTAGTCGGTAAGGTAGTTATTCTATGGGCCTATATTGTAACGAAAATAAAATAAATTTCCAACAACTCAAATATGATACTTTTTTCTAAACGCAAAAACAAACATTTTCTATGTGATTTGTAGGAAATAAAGACTAATGACGTCATATTTCTTGAAGTCAAATAGCGCTCTTTATATCAGTTTTTCCCATAGACGTAGAATTTTTTTTACTGAGTTTTTTCGCAATAATAAATCTAAAATCACGTTGAAAATGGATATGATTGACAAGTGACATTATTGTGTGACGTTTTATTGTAAATCATCATCAGGTCTTTTCGTTTCAGGTTTCAGGTTTCAACTGCCTCCGTGGTGTAGTGGTTAGAGCGTTTGGCTCATACCCGGAGGTCGCGGGTTCGATTCCCGGCGAGGGCAATGACTTTGCGTTGTTGTCCTAGTTTGGTTAGGACATTGCAGGCTGATCACCTGATTGTCTGATAAGTAAGATGATCCGTGCTTCGGAGGGCACGTTAAGCCGTCGGTCCCGGTCACTGTCTCTGACATTGGCCGTTACCTAAAACCATGTCAGAGGCCTTTAAGGCGGTTTAAAAACTCTGACACTAGTGTTAGTCACTAACACACACGATAAGAAGAAGGTCTTTTCGTCTCCACTACAGAAGTACAACCCTCTCTGTACTACTACAGCTATACTGTTTGGCCAGAGCAGCCAGAGGACTTGGCCTTCACTCTCCTCGCTTGTCAGACGGCTTGGAGAGGTATCATCGATGTTTATAAGCTTTGTTTAGCTTGTATTCCTAAGTCGCCTTCTACGACATCCACGGGAGGACTTGGAGTAGCCCTATTCTACTCTGCCGGAAACCACACGGCACTTTATTCGAATAACAGCACCAAATAATTTATTTTTGATCCAGGAAACTTCCTTATTACCTTCTGGAGGGCGGGGTGGCGGGGGACGCGGGTCCGGAGCGGCGTGGCGGGGTGCGGGTGCGGGGGGACCCGGGCTGGCGACGGGCCACCTCGCCCAGCAGAGACAGGCACGAGCGAGACAGTCTTTGGCTGAAGTTCTGAAATGGAAAATTAAGTTAGATATACATTTTCACGTTTATATCCTTGACAGGGTAGACAGAGCCCAGGGCCGTTAGGCCCAAAGGCCACGCTTAGTGTCGTAGTGAGCGTTAAGATGGAAAAGGAATCAAAATAGTGATGGGTTGCTAGCCGCATCGCCTATTCCCTCGATCGGCTCTTACGATCTGCGCGGGAAGAGAAGCAGCTGGTACATTCTACGTTTTTTTCTTTTTTCCCAGACCAGCGTGGAAGGAATTAAGTTAGACCAAAAAAATATTAAATTTCGAGTACTACTTTTACTGGTAAATGTGTAACATTCAATAAGTTTCCTCCAAGTGTGGAGGGTCTGGTGCTCTGAGATACAAGCTTCGCTTAGTTCATACAGCAGTCTCTCACAATCTTCTGCTAACCATGTACCTATTTCGACGATATTATTATATTTTATTTATGTAATAAAATGTAAATTAAAAATAAATAAATGTAAATGAAAATTTATAGACCAAATAAAAGAGAGACCAAATAAAAGAGAAATTAAACGTGAAAACATCTACAGAGGTTAAGAACTTAGCGGAAGGAAGAGAGACATGGAAAGCACTCCACCGACAAGAGCCCGGTTCTTAAATATAAGAAGAAGAATAAAATGTAAGATTGTGGAGAGAATAAAGAAATTTGAAATTTGAAAATTTGATATTTTAGACCCGGTCTCCTCATGGAAGTGAACGTATCATTTATGCCTAAACAAACGAAACTATATTATATTCGTGCCCAGTCAATGTGTATGTGTTCGCCCGCTGCGGATACGGAGTACGGGGACGCATATTGCGTCGAACCTTAGAAGATTCCATTTTGTATATACTTAATGCTTATATTAATTCTGTGACCCAGAATACTTTGACTAGTATCCTGGATAAAAAAGTAGATTATTAACCAAGGGGATAAAGCAGTGTCTTCTGTCGCGGTTGAAGACTTGACTCGCGAGCGCAACGAAGGACTCGAGGTTCACTCCCGAGCGAGGGTGTTCGCTCGTGATTTAAGACGAGTCCTGAGTGTAACGACGGATTTAAGTTCACCCAAGACTAAGACAGCTTTATCACCGAGGAAAATACTCTACTTTTCGTACCATTTGCGAAAAAAATAAAGACAATAATAACAAGAGATAAGCATTTATTAATTAAAAATTGTAAATAAATATAGGTACACAGAAAACTTGGCCCTTTGCTTTTTCTTTTTGGAAAACTAAACAGCTGGTCTAAACAAACATTAACGGGAGTTTTTGGCGGCAAGTCAAGGGGTTCAGTTAAAGTTTGCTTTAAATTGTTTTGCAAATTGATTCTAGTGTACTTTATAGTTTGGAGTTATAAATGCTTATTCTCAAGGACAATATGTGAAATGTTTAAAGTGGACAGTCAAAGTGTAGTGATATTTATTTGCGGACTGCGGGGGCGTCTTTGGGCGCCGTCCGCCACTCAATCGGCTATGAAAACCAGTGGACTTGTATAGATTTGTCGCCAGAAGCTCCCTTG
Organism: Acrobasis consociella; assembly: GCA_963555685.1. Taxonomy (NCBI): domain Eukaryota; kingdom Metazoa; phylum Arthropoda; class Insecta; order Lepidoptera; family Pyralidae; genus Acrobasis; species Acrobasis consociella. Next base: position 3,479,022 of record OY743121.1, read on the forward strand.
AAGCAATCAAAGGGCCTATACCAACCTTCGATTGTATAGTTAGGGTTAGGATTAGTAATAAAGAAGAGATAAATGAAGATGGGTTCTAAAGGACCAGTATCCAGAGCCGTACAATAATTTTAAAAAAGAAACAGTAAATAAAATGACTTGATTTAGTTGTTTATTTTATGAAATTTAACTGGTTTTGTGGATTTTGCATGTTGTCGATACAAAATCGTTATTTTTTTTCTTTCGCTTTACTACATGGAAATGATTTCAGTTCAGTATAAATTTCGGTAAGTATTCCAAACTTAAACCACATTGTTCAAATTGTCCTCGGTCTTGGATGTTTATCTATATATGTATTTGTTATAAAATATAGTATCGTTGAGTTAGTATCCCATAACACAAGTCTCGAACTTACTTTGGGGCTAGCTCAATCAGTGTTATTTGTCCCCTATATATATTTATATTTATTTATTCTCCCCCTAGAGGCTGAATGAAATTCAGTACATTTTTCTTTCCCTGTTTTTAACAGATTGAAAATGACCATTGTTACGTTCGCTTTTTGTGCCATATAATGTGACTTTTTTGAGCAAGTGGTACGAAACATTTTTTTCGTACCACTTGCTCAAAAAAGTCACATTCTATAGCACAAAAAGCGAACATAATAATAGTCATTTTCAATCTGATAAAATCAGGGAAAGAAAAATGCACTAAATTCCATTCATCCTCTAGGGGGAGAATGTGGTTTAAGTTTGGAATACTTACCGAAATTTATATTGAACTGAAAATGATTGAAATCATTTCTATATTGTTAAGCGTAAAAAAATAACGATTTTGAATCGACAACAAGTTTCCGCAAAATCCACATAACCACTTAAATTTCATAAAATAAACAACTAAATCAAGCCATGTTATTGTTTTTTTTTTATAAATTAATTTACGGCTCTGGATACTAGTCCTTTAGAGCCCATCTTCATTTATCTCTTCTTTATTCCGAATCCTAACCCTAACTATACAATCGTAGGTTGGTATAGGTCCTTTGATTGCTTCAAGGGAGTCCACTGGTTTTAATAGCCGATTGAGTGGCGGACGGCGTCCAACCGCAGTCCGCAAATAAATATCACTACAGCCGCACTATGACTGTCCACTTTAAACATTTCACATATTGTCCGTGAGAATAAGGATTAAAACTACACCAATTTCATATTATGAAGTCCACTAGAATCAATTTGCAAAACAATTTAAAGCAAATTTCAACTGAACCCCTTGACGTCCCGCCAAAAACTCCCGTTATTGTTTGTTTAGTTTACACCAGTTGTTTAGTTTTCAAGAAAGAAAAAGCAAAGGGCCATTTGCGTCTCACACATACAGCCTAGTTTTCTGTGTGCCTATATTTATTTACAACGTAAAGCATTTTGTATTTTTTAAGTATCTGGGTATAAATTAATTAAAAAATGCTTATCTCTTGTTATTATTGTCTTTATTTTTTTCGCAAATGGTACGAAAAGTAGAGTATTTTCCTCGGTGATAAAGCTGTCTTAGTCTTGGGTGAACTTAAATCCGTCGCTACACTCAGGACTCGTCCTAAATCCCTCGCTTCGCTCGTGATTTAAGTATTTAACACCCTCGCTTCGCTCGGGAGTAAACCTCGAGTCCTTCATTGCGCTCGCGATTTAAGTCGTCACCCGCGACAGAAGACACTGCTTTATCCCCTTGGTTCTATTCTAATTGGTAATAATCTACTATTTTTGGTTCAGTGATGAGAATTAAACGTCATAAAATAAAGTCTTGTCATCATGTTCATTTTCAACGTGATTGTAGATTTATGAACTGGTCAAGACCCGCATGCCATTATATAATGCGGCTGCCATTGTTTTACACATAGATTTAGAAGGTATAAGATGGATATAGAGTACTGTAAAATGTGACCAGAAACGAAATATTTATGGCCCAACGCAGACGACAGACTAGACCGCGCCGCACATTTTAGTCTGTGAAAATAGAACCCACGGAATCACATGCAGTAACGCACACGACGCGCAAAAAGTCCGGCGCGCGTCGTGTGCGTTACTGCGTATGATTGCATAGGTTCTATTTTCACAGACTATCACAGACTAAAAAGTGCGTCACGGATAGTCTGTCGTCTGCGTTGGGCCTATGTGTAACTTTTTATGGGTTGTATTGGTTACTACTACACAAACTATCGGTAAAACAGTACGATACCATCTTTCCAGTGTAAGATAACCTACAAATTGACACAGTTTACAATTTGGAAAATCCAATTTTCGTGTAACGATGTTCGAGCCAGGGTGACAATGGGTGACGACATGTTTTGAAAACTTGTCTCATTGTCAAATTGGTCGCTATCTCTTTTGCTCTTATGAAGATGACACTTATCATATTATCTGTCACACTCAGCCAGTGTGGTCTTTTTACGCAGTAAAAAAATTCTAGTTTATGGTTTTACAAGTGTGAAAAATGCAGAAAAACTGATAATAGAAGCGCTATTGACTCCAAGAAACTATGACCTGGCGACGTGCTATTTCATAAAAATCCATAGACAATGTTTATTTTGACGTTTAGAAAAAAAAAATCAGCGAAAAAACTAATATGCACCCTCTCTTGTAGTGTAGCAAAATATACGGAAAAAACTGATTTGACTTGTTGGAATCTTGCAGATTATTTGACGATTTTGATACCTTGTTGATACCATAGTAAAGAGTAAGTATTTTTTGCACGGTTTTCAAGGGGTTACCAGTCCTTTAGAGCCTATCTTAAATTTTTCTTTTTATCAACTTAAAAAAAAGAGGAGGGCTCAATTTGAATGTTATGGATGGTTCTCGATTACTCGAAGACGCCTGGACCAATTTGGATTTTTTTTGTTAAAAAGGGAGCACTTGTCCGGTGATCTCATAGAAGTTTTGTTTTGTTTTTAATCTAAAATAACTGCGAAAAAATAAATATGTTGTAGCTCCAAGCTGCTCGTCTTTAAAAAATAAATAAATAAAAAATATACTTTTCTGTGACACTCACCGGAAATTATGTTTTAAAAAAAATTTGGCTGCAAGCCGCTCTTTTAAGCGTAAACTCGTAGCTTTGGGAGCTACAATACCTCTACTAACGCCAACAAAGTGCAAGCTACGAGCTGTAGCAAGCGTGCTCGTAGCTCGTAGCGTAGTCGTAGATTGTACAGCTACCCGCTACGAATAGTTTGCAGCTTGAAATATCGCAGCGTTCGTTTAAGTGTCTTTTTCAACCCCCCGACAAAAATAGGGGGTGTTATAAGTTTGACGCTAATGTCTATCTGTATGTCGTGGCATAGCAGCTATCGAACGGCTGGACCGATATCGATACGTTTATTTAAGTGAAAGCAATTTCCCTTGGCGTGGATCTTAGTTATGTTTGATTAAAATCGGTTCAGCCATTTATAACTTAGTGTTTTAAATACACCTGAAAATAAAAGATGGCGCTACGGATATCAATTCCACTTGACACGGTTGGAATATGTAGTTCCACCACTCATCACTAGATGGTGTGGTAATTATGGCTCTAGTAGTACAGAGAGGGTCGTGCTTTTGCAGTGGAGACTAAAAATAATCGGCCAAGTGCGAATCGGATTTGCGTGCTAAGGGTTCCGTACCATTATCTATAAAAATTGCGTTTGTTGTATGGGAAATTAAATATTTATTTTGTTTTTAGTTTGTTTTTATAGCGGCAACAGAAATACAAAATTTGTGAAAATTTCAACTGTCTAGCTATCGCGGTTCTTGAGATACATCCTGGTGACAGACAGACGGACAGACTGCGAAGTCTTAGTAATAGGGTACCGATTTTACCCTTTAGTTACCCTAAAAAAGAGCTGATGATGAAGCTAGTTTACCGGTAAGCACGGGCCCTTCATCTCCCGAAGGTCGATCTTCCTGAACAGCTCGCACAGCAGCAGCTCTTGCAGAGTTGGAGTGCGGGGGCCAAAGATCTGTTCGATTATTTCGGCCACCTGCAAAAATGGTATTGAAAAGTTTTACAATCGGTCACTGTCTAACGACAATCCTTCTTGGGATGCATTTGTTGCATAAGTAGTAGAGTTTTAAGGCCTGGCTTCTTCTTCTTATCGTGTGTGTTAGTGACTAACACTAGTGTCAGAGTTTTTAAACCGCCTTAAAGGCCTCTGACATGGTTTTAGGTAACGACCAATGTCAAAGACAGTGACCGAGATCGACGGCTTAACGTGCCCTCCGAAGCACGGATCATCTTACTTATCAGACAATCAGGTGATCAGCCTGCAATGTCCTAACCAAACTAGGACAACAACACAAAGTCGTTGCCCCCGCCGGGAATCGAACCCGCGACCTCCGGGTATGAGCCGAACGCTCTAACCACTACACCACGGAGGTAGAAGAAGAAGAAGGCCTGGCTGACGCTCGACCTTGAAAAGAAATCGTCCAGCAATTCCTAACATCCCGGCCTCTGCAGTAATGTACTATTATGATATTTCTCACATGTTTTCCCTAAGAGGGTTGACGTCAGGCAGACGGCCGGTTGTAAAACTTAAGCCAAATCATTTAAATTGTTCCGGCCATTACTTCTCCACTTCGCAAGGTCTTTGGCATCCTTGGGTAACCTTGCGTATTAGCATGCATATTATATTTGGAGAAGAAAAAGCGAGAAAGTACACCCCGGCCTCCGAGGCACCTAGCTGAGGATACAGCCGGAAACGCGGTAAGACTTATAGTGGCTCTGTGAACTAGCTTTAAACTTCACTAATCATCCCCAAAGGGTTTGGGTAGTTAACAGATCATAAGCTTTATGCCATTTTTGAACATTTTTCGAAATGGCTCATACATGTTTTTTTTCTAATTTCCAAATTACCACCATTTTGAAAAATTTGAAAACTGAATCAACAAATTAATTCTATAACATTGTAAATTTTTTGGAGCCGGTTCGATAACCTTTAAATTTAAAAAAAATCTTTAAGTAATAATATATAACCGAGACATTTCACGATATGTAATCGGTTAAGAAATGCATTCAGGCGAGAACAGAATAACAGACGGATAATAAAACATTTTTAGCAGCAGCGAGCAAAGTGTCTCAGTTTCGAGATTGGCCAATCTCGAAATTTAGACACTTCGTTCACTAGTATTACGGGACTAACTGCGATTAATATAGTTTTTTGCCAGATATATAAGACGACCTCCGTGGCGTAGTGGTCACCATGCTAGTCCGCCACCCAGAGGTCCCGGGTTCGATTCCCGGTCAGGGCAAGTTGGAAAATGGCCTTTTTCAAATTGTCCTGGGTCTTGGATGTTTATCTATATATGTATTTGTAATAAAGTATAGTATCGTTGAGTTAGTATCCCATAACACAAGTCTCGAACTTACTTTGGGGCTGGCTCAATCAGTGTAATTTGTCCCTATATATATTTATTTATTTATATTTCGACGGCCCTTCTGCTATTATGGTCGCTGGCCGACCTTAATACTAATAACAGTAATTGTGACCGTGAAACTCTAAAATGACTTCGTTCACTCGTTGAATGAAGATACTTACGTGTGGATAGCTTGGTACCAGTTCCGGCAAGAGGGAGAGGTCCAGCTCTGCGCCCGCGCACATCTCGTACAGCACGTGGCCCAGCGACAGGGTCTCCACGTGTTCCAGAGGCGCCGCCAGGGCTATGGGACACCGCGGAAGAGCTCCGATCAATGTATTCTCCAGGCCACATATTCTGGAAAAAAAGATGAGGTAGTATCATTGGAATTGGTAGTATAATTGGCTTCCATGCTGGTCTGGAAGAAATGAAAAAAAATTAGAATGTACCAGCTGCTTCTCTTTCCGCGCAGATCGTAAAAGCCGATCGAGGGAATGGGCAAAAATGCGAATCATGTTAACAGGCGATGCGGTTAGCAACCCATCACTGTATTGATTGCTTTTCCATCTTCTTGCCCACCATGACGCTAAAAGTGGCTTTTGGGTCTTGCGGCCCTGGGCTCTGCATAGAGCCGCATGACCCAAAATGCTCTGTCTGACGTGATAGTATGTATGTATGTATGTATCATTGGAACACAATAAATTATAGGCATAGGGACTGGGTCAAAAATATTTTTTTCGGTACAGTTAATAACATAAACCGTCACAAAATAGTGTTACTTTACATTGATCATATCTATTTTCAACAAGATTAAACATTTATTAAGAGGAAACATTAAGGTAGAGAGAATTCAAAAATAGGTATTTGTAAAATCTATTGCTGTCGCGCTGTGTCCGAACTACGGAGCTGTCAATGTGTGAGTAAACTTGTCAATGATGCGTGCGTGTGTGTGGCGCGCCGCCCTTGCACCCCGCACCCTCCCGGCCGCCGGGCTCGCTCGCCGATGCAGTAGTCGGCAAATTTATTTCGGCGTATGCGGAGTGTTTGTTTTGTTTTGCATATTCTATTACTTGTATCTTTATAAGACCCTGGCTATTGTTTACTGGACTTGTTAGGTACTTTGCTTCACTGTTTTGACTCGGCTTGTGTATGGAATTTTGAGATTTTATCGTCATAAGGATAACTACCTAAATCGTAAGTAATTTTTCATTTATCACAAAATCAATTTTTGGGTGCATTATCTACGTCAAAGTAGAAGAAGTAGAAGAATATATCCCCTCCCCTTTTTTTAACCTTGCAACTACTTGTATAAACTGTATCTTTGTCTTGTATATACTATATATTGCAATAATATTCTAACATTTTAATGACCGGGCGAAATTATCCAGTCTAATTTCCAATCCGGCCGGATCCGACCGGATTTCCATCAATCCGGCCGGATCCGGCCAGAAATTTCTTATGGTTAAAAAACGTTTTTTTAGTACAATATTACTTGTGGTAATATCAACAGCTACACTTTAATAATTTCTTTACTGTATCTTTGCCTACTTATTTTGACAAATTTCATAGACCATTTCCTACTTCACCTAATAAGTACCCAATCTTTTTATTTCAGATTACTCTTTTTACCTACAATGGGTAACAGAAAAGGAACTTCTTCTTCGAAAAGATAAGGAACTAAAAATCGATTATATTTATCCGCTAAAGAAAAAAAAATTCACTTTGCTATTAAACGTCAGATCCGTTTCGCACCGCATTCAATCACTAGGTTGGTGGTTTTCTTTCATATCTAAATTTATATTATTGGAAATGTGTTAAATTCAGGAATTGTATACAATTTCTAGGAAATACCAATATGATATATTCCAAGGAAAATACAGAAAGGTGTCGCAAAAGAAAAATTGTATTTCGCGAAGACAAACCAAATAAAATAAAAAAAGTTACTGGACCTGACAAGAATTATGGTCAGTTAAATTTAGAATCAGACATGCCACCTAGAATATTTGAATAAAAAAAATGAATTTTTTTTGGGGTTAAGTGACACCAAATTTGATGAGCTTGAACAAAACACTGTCGGCCAGAGTGAGAATACCTTGTGGGCAGTTGAAAGATGTAAACGTCTGACAGCATCCAACTTCGGACGAGATTATAAACTACGAAAAACAACATCAGTAAAATGACTATTAAAATCTTTGTTGTATTCTCAATTTCAAGGCACTTTGGCCACGAATTATAGTAAGGAAAAGGAAGATGAAGCAATACAACAATTCACCGAAGAAACAGGACTGCCGGTATCAAAATGTGGATTATTCGTTGACAAAACGAAAACCGTTTTTGGCAGAAAGTCCTGATGGTCTTGTTAGAGACGATACTATTGTAGAAGTGAAATGTCCGTACAAAATTTCTGAGATATCTCCTAAAGGAGGAATAGAACATAAAATGACTTCTGCACATTTAAAGACAATAAACTACAGTTGGAAAAAAATCATAATTATTGCTTTTTTATTTTGTGGAGCTCTAAAAGCTCACTTTATGATAAAAATATTGAAGATGACGTATTGTGGCAAAGAATGAAAACCGTATTAGAAACTTTTTACTATGATTGCCTTTTACCTGAAATCATCGTATCCCTAGGAATTTAGCGGTAAGAGAGAGGAAAGGAAGGGATTTGGCCACCGAATAGACTATCTTCCATGCTGGAAAAGGAAATGGAAGAGATTTGAATCATGTTAGGCGATGTTGCTAGCAACTCATAACTATTTTGATTGCTTTTTCCATCTTAACGCCCACCATCATGCTAAACATGACTTTCGGGTTCGGTACGGCCCTGGGCTTTGTCCACCTCGTCAGGGATAAAGGTGTGAAAATGTATCTGTGTCTGCAATATTATAAGTAGAGGACCCACTACACAACGGTAAATATCAATTATTATCTCTGTCACCCCGGAATATGTTAAGCAACTATGTCAATCAGTCAATGAATGGTATTATAGTATAGGTTCACCATCATCATCGTCATCATCTTCCTTGCCTTATCCCTATTTGGGGTCGGCTCTGTATTTATAGTATAGGTTCATATAAAATAATAAAAAAATGTCAAGAAAACGTTTTTTATTAACCGATACCGATAGTGATTTGGCCGGATTGCTGGATATCCAACCAAATGTAAGTGGCCAACACTGGTGTTAGGTTTTTCAGGCTGCCTAAAGGCATCTGACATATTTAATCATAATTAATATTCATAGGCTTTATAACAATGCCCGAAAGGATAAATCATTGTGAGATTAAAATTATCTATTTTATTATCTTCTTTTTTTCTATCTTTCTTATTATCTTTTAGTTAACACCGCTTATAATAGGATAATGGAAGAAAGAAGAAGATGTATATGTCTTTAAGAATATTATGAACAAAATACATTATGTTAAACTATGGTTATTGCGAGAAGAAATATGACAAAGCAATAATGAGAAACCATTTTATGAAGAAAAGAAATCCGTTTTATAAACTATGACTATGGCTACAGAACCATTATAATAATAAACATTATGTGAAACAATTATTACGATAAAAAAATTAAGTCCTTATCACAAACTGTATTATTATTAATATACTTATGAGAAATCTCCCAGCCGGATTATATATAGACACGATACACAAAATATTTTTATATGTTTGTTTGCTTGGTGCACGCAACAAACAAACAAACGTATAAAAATATTTTGTGACTAGTCCTCCAGCAGATATTTTTAAGGGTACCAATGTAAAATGAATTTAAATAAATACCTAAATAACTTACCTAAGCTTTGTATTTCGTATTTTATTTATATCCGGAATCCGGCCCGGTCAGATAGTTGCTTACCAGCAGTGGTCATTCCGAATCGCTAGTAGTTTTTAGCTTTTGCACTAAAATCATATGGAAATAAAACTAGCCAAGTGCGTGTCGGGCCACGTGCAGTGTAGAGTTTCGTAATTGCAAATGCCGACTTTGAGCTCACGCTACTAAATACGTCTAAAAACTAATTTATTATTTGCATGAAATTTTCCTTTTCCTAGTACATTTCATAAGTTGGTCGCCTATAACTTTTTAATTTGTAAACCCTACTCAGCCCTGATAGTTTGAAAAAAAATACCTATTCAACGATATCTCACACAATGGGTTATTCGAGAAAAGAAAATTGACTCCCACTTTACATGTATGGGAGCTAACCTAATAACACAGACAGACAGACAGACATGGCGAAACTATGATGGTTCCTTTTTTTACCTTCATGAAATAAAATCCTACATTGAATAAACTTTTTTGAGTTTACGTTTGAGTATCGATATCCATGAACAACACTAGAATATCGATAAAATAAGTTACTGCGTGTCACGTCACAAAGTGAAATACACCTTATACCACCCCCCAACCTCATACCTTCCCCCGTAGGGTGTGATAGGGACAACTGCAGCTCGGACCGATAATACCTAAGAAAAATACACAAAATCTACGTTTCGTCCTCCCCTGATTTCTTCTCCCAAACTTAACCGATTTAATTTATTTTTTCTTTTAAAATTAAAGAAAAGCTTTGACTGTGTTCCTATGTTTTCCTTTTTTAATATAAACTCGTCATATTTGTTTGGTAGATGTTAGAACACAGTGGAAAATTTTATCATTTTTTTTAGGTTTTTGGAGGTTTGTATCTCCTTTAATAATAAAATTATAAAAAAAATGTAAACATAGGGACATGCTTATATAACCAAAGTTTTTTTCTGGAAAAAATCATTGCTCTACTTGCACTATTCGGCGAGAAATCAGTGGAGAGCGTTTGTATGGAAATACGGCCGAATGATTTCCTCTTAATGCAGAAAAACTGATATTATGTGCGTTAAATGACTCCAAAAAAGTATAACGTCACGGTTGGTTATTGTCGTCTAGCGGATTCAATGTACACATACATTCAATTTTTTATTATTAAATAGCTAAGCTCTTGTCTGTAGGGTAACCAATCACTTTCATCTCTCTCAGTCCAAAGCCTTACAGCCGTAGGTAGATTTAAACATGGATTTGACTTAAATCACACCACAATCGCGTATCTTGTAATAATTGATACGTGATTGTGGTGATCCAGACGTACCGAAACTTAAATTCTGTAGTTACACGTTGGGCGCCAACATCATAAATCATACTCGTTATATACTTATAATTTAACTTATACAATACAATATAATGTTTAACTGTATAACCAAGGAAACCAAAGGCCATGCGAAGTACCCTGGTGAAGGATCCCGGTCTCCGAAGCAGCACATAGCTAACTATTCAATCGGAAACGCGCAAAGAGACTTACCTTGCTACGCCATTTTGAACGACAACATTCCCCGAATGCAAATGTCGGAATGGTGGGAAACCCTTCTCCTTCAGGAACATGAGCCCCTCCAGCATCTGGCGGCCAAACCTGGCCACTTGCTGCGCCGGGAGCCCGGTGCCCGATGAGCCATACTTTCGAGAAAATTCGTCGTTCCAATTGCTCTATGAAAAAGAAAAGAAAATTGATAACTTGAGAACATAATTAAAGTACTTATTTTATGAGGGTGAATACCGTACAATATAGATAGATAACACTTTATTGTACACCAGAAGTGCTTTAAGCTAGACAGACTGCTAATAATACTTTCAGCAGTTTTTTATAAATTAATTTATAAGTATATTTTTTGATTTCTTATACAAACTCGGATCAACTTGTATTACAGGCCAAACAAATTTATATATTCCGATAAACGTTCCTTGGGGAAAGTCCTTAAATAACATGGATTGAATCCTTCTTTAAAATAGTTTTTTTAGTATATTTTGTTAGACCTTGCATATTGTGTAAAATTGTTTACCTTATAAATGAGGTCCTTCAAACTTCCTCGAGCATTAAAAGGCAATATAGCTAACGCATGCCCACTGCATAGTTCTAGGTCCAACACTGGGCAAATATAGGGGTGATGCAATGCCCGAAATAGTTCCATTATCAACCCTCGGGACCTTTCACTGGGGTCTATAGGACATTTGTTGGTTAGAGGCATCTGGAAATAAAGTTGTTTTGTTAATTCAATAAATTTGTTGATTCTTTTTCTTTTAGATATGTTATCAAAGCTAAGCAACTTCTATCGCATTAGGTTATCCTGTAAAAATAGATATAAGTTTGTGGAATAAAGAAATACTAATACTAGATGTTTAAACTCATAAACGTCTTCCCATAGTTTGTTTCCTATATTCCTATTTTTAATTAATTTAATGTTAGGTACATTTATTTGAGACACAAAATACTTGTACTAAAGTACAGAAGAATCACTCTTTAATAGGAAATTTGTAAAATTAAACCCAGTTACAGCGTACTAATGTCCCATTTAGTTTGCACGTAGCGCAAATGACTTTCGACTTTTTAGCCTAGTTAGTTATTCTCAACAAATTTTTGTGAATAAGCCGCGATTGTGTTCAAACCTAAACTGCGGAGTGCGCCTAGCCTGTTTTAATGCTTCTTTTTCTTTCTTCTTTCATTCTTCTTTGATATTCAGAATTTGTTTGATTATTACACATTGACCTACTTTTTAGTTTTATGCTGCTTACTATGTAGAAACTCGCTGTGACTTTAATTTGTATAATATAAGTAAATGTGGTAAGTTAACTTACCAAAGTAAGAAGTCTATCGGTTTTTATAGAATTGTCATGAATAGCAAACCAATGCTTGTTAGCTCGAGCCCCGATAGCGCCCAGTTGCGATAACAAGTCGTACCTGAAAAATTCCTGGATTATAAACACCGAAGAATCTAAGAGATGAAAGATCCTCTATAGTGTAAAGATTGGAAGGGGTTCGATTTCCAGCATGCAAATAGTGGTTCTTACACGTATGTTTTAAACTAATGGTGGTGGAAGGGGCCGAAGGGGGGGGGGGATAGTTTACTCACAGGTATTGGTTTGAAACTGCCGCTTAAAACTGCGCTTTGAACGCATGATTTATGTATATCAACGGGATTTAGCATAACCTGTTTGTTGGGTCTAACGAGTAGGAGTTACAACCTTCGTGGTCACAGTCAGAATAGTCATTGGTCTGCTAAATGTTGGGCTCTCGATTAATTACAAAAATTACATTGGCTATGAAAAACCTTGTCAAAAATTGAAGCTAAAAATGCACAAAATATCAATTTAATGATACAGAGAATTATTTAGTCTGAGGGCTGTAGAGGATATTAAATGAGTATTAGCATACCAGATAGATAATTGAACAAGAAGGTATTGTCGTCCATACGTAAGTATAATTTATAATGACGATATCAGGCAAGTTGGATTGAATTCCGATGACCAGGGACACTAATAGATGGTGCAGACAGAGGCCTTATGACCAACAGTGGGTTCCTGAAAGCTGATGACGAAGATGATGATGATAAAGTATAATTTACCGTGAAGACTGTGACAAATACTCTGTGCAGATTGCTAACGCTGCTGAGGTCTCCATTGACCGCTCTACCCTGTGAAAATATGAAATACTTATGAACATTTAAATTGAAGAGGAAAAGTCATAGCGCAAAAATGCAGGGTTTACTATTATGAATATTTAAATGAATATTTAAATTCAAGAGGGAAGTCATAGCGCCAGATTGAAGGTTAAAATTATCACATATTCAGCATTAAAAACTTAGAATCTACTTTCGCTGACGTTACTGCTTCTCTTCGACTCATAAGTTGGTAATTTGACTCGCTATAATGATGTGACTCACCGAGGTGAAGCAGGTGGCTCTGAAGGTGAGGACTTGCCCGATCCACTCCCCATCAATGACTTGTTGAACAACAACTTTGCTAGAGAGTCTATCTTCTGGGCTACAAGTGGCGCACGTTCAGAATTCTCTTCTAAAAATAAGCAACACATTAATAACACCTTTAAGGAAATGATCGGAATCTACGGAATATGATCGAAATCTAAGGACTTATAACGAAGATGTAGCAAGTTTTCATCAAATATACTATAAATCAAAAGATACTAAACGAGACAAAAAATAAGGTTTAGCTGCTTATTATAGGTACCAGGTGCAAGGATAAAAACCAAAATAAGGAATTGTAAAACAGCAATTAGTGAATATTTATTTCTAAGGATTGAGAATTTAAGAATACAGGTATTATAATCAAGAAGAAACAAATAAAAAGGTACTTGAGCTACAAGCGCACGATGATCCGTCTGCATCATCTTGCTTTCCCGCTTCTTCAGAGGCAAGAACAGAAAATTACAAATAGCGAATTAAATTAAGAACAAATTTATACACGTAAGGCGTTAGTAATGAAGAATACCTAACACTAGAAGGTTTAGTTAAGAAAATAACAAACTATCGTCTGGTAGAAACGTTGCGTTACGACAAAAATAATGTCACCAGTTCCTAACGCTCAATGCCCCTTGATATTACAACGCGGTCATGTGTTTATGTCCAGTCGACTCCTTGCATATTCCGTTCTCAGATTTTTTATACGCTGAAGTTTGATTCATATCGAATGAAAAGAGAAAATATTTATTACTCAAAGATCGCACCTAGGAAGCTTCCAAAGATCCTAATGTCACTATACTCACTTAGTCACTGATTTTAAAACAATCTGCTGCGGCACTTACGTGTACATGGATAATTTATTAATTGTGATTCACTAGACCATCGTACGCTAAGCAAAGGGTAATAGAAAGATAGAAGAGATAGAAGACGGCACTGAAGAAATAGAACATTGCAAAAGAGACAGCGTGAAAGCATTAACACAAACATATAATTTCAATAAGGAAGCAAAGCGAATCATTATATTTTAAATAGCGATTGATAAAGATAATCACATGATTGATTATTTTCATAACATTTGTTTTACTTTGATGCATAAGTAAATATCTCTTTGTGAAATTAATGGAACTATATTTCAACGCTTACCTTCACTTTCCTCTCTATCCGTGGACACAGAACGTATTCTAAACGCGTTCCTTTTATTGGCAGCTGCAATGGATTCTGGGTTCAGTTCAGCTGCCGACTGGGCCCTCCTACAAGCCCCACGGCGCTTTTTCTTCCGATAACTCGTCCTCGGACGCTCCTGGTAGAATCTGTCATGGCCCGTTGTCTCTGGTTCCTTAGGCTCTTTGCCCTCATTATTCGCTTTCATATGTTGATATAGATTAAACATCCTAGCAGATCTTCTGAGAAAACCTAATTTCAATTTTTTAAAGGTATATTTCATTAATTTGCTTCTTTATTCACGGTCACTTTTAGCACCAGGCTATATATATGCACCGTCGTTTTTTGCGAGCCAATCGATAAGTTAAAGTCATTACTTCGGTATATAGACGACGGAATACTTCCACGCGACTTAAAAATACATGTCACTAGTTTTTAGGAGAATTAAATGGTTTTAATACTTTGATAATGTGTTGAAGCGGATGCAATATATCTGCGACTCGTCGCGAACTATGTCAATATGGACTAATTGAAGCCTTCCAAGTGCGGTATTAGCAGAGCCGTGGGCACCTAGTCGCGAAATAAAGAGGGGTTACGGAAGGATAACTTGTATAATGCACCTACTACTAATACTAAGTATTTATTAACACCGACACTACTTTAAGTGAGACTGCAAGATGGCGTCCGCGGAAGACTAGCGTCGCGTCTTTTTGTGAGACTTATAAGTTCTCTGTTTTAAAATTGTTTACAATTTTTATGTTGTGTTTACCAAAATTATCAATTTTCTATCTTTCTTACCTTCGATTTCAAAGTCAATAAGAGCTTTCTTTTGTTATAAATATACTATATTCCCTCGCTAATTACATGCTCCTTGGATCAGATTGTCATTGTACCTAGATAGATTAGCAGCATCAGGTGGCATGAAGACATTCAATAAGGCTCCAATCGATTACCATCCTAGGTTTTTGTTCTAGATAGCTTTTAGCCGTAGTCTTGTTCATAAAAATGTAAACTCCGCTATGAGTTGAATAAGGTTTATATAAACCCTTGATAACCAATGATTCGAAAGGAAGAACCTCAGAGGAAGAACCATATAGTTAGTTTCAGCCATAATCTTCGTTGATATTACGTCGGAAAACTTACAAAACTTGATCTCTGTTATTTTTTTTTTCATCTTCCTAATCTAACAAAATATCCAATCACATTCTAGAGATCTACAATACATAATACATCCTACATAATATCCAAAAATTTACAAAGTACTACTGCTCGTAAAGTGCACATAGAATGATGTCAAACCTGTTTCTATCTTTAATTTGTGACCCAGCTAAGTAGCTATCCAGTATTTTCCGATGTCGGCTACTATGACTTTATGTATTTAATCCAATACAAGCCCACCTATTTCATTTGCATTTAATTGGTGCGAAATAAAAGGTGTTTCATCAGTTTTTAATTCTATTACTTCGTTGACAGTCAATATATAGGGGTAAATAGTATAATGATGATCTTTCAGTTCTATCTTATCAATATCACATGCAATATCTGCGTACATATACAAAATTAGCCGAATAAATAAAAAATATTTATCAAATACGAATTTCTAAGATTTTACCAATTAAAAAGTTTATTTCGAAATCTAATATTTGTCGTACTTGCCATTAAAAAATCTTTAAATTATTTATTTGGCTATCATAACTACTTATTGATCGAGAGTATTAACACACAGATACTTTTATATTATAACAATACTTATTATTTTATATGAGATTATTATATTCATTATTAAATTAATTAATTAAGACGTTGCCAGTGCAGAGCGGACAGCGGCAAAGTCGGGTTGCCGATCCTAACACTCAACCAGATAATGATCGTTTAAATCAATCGAAAATTCGACCTTTCCTACTATATTACGTAAGTCAACCGTCTTTATTAATCAATTAATAACGATACATACTTATTTCTTTTGACATTTTTTCTTTTCAATTTCTTCTAAAACCATAAACATGATTATAGTATGGGTGGCCATCCTCAGAAAGTAGGGGGGGAAGCCTTTCCATAGACCAAAGACACCTCTCGTTTTTAGGATGCCTTTAAATATTTGCGTCGGTGTTCCCGTGCAATTTGATAATTGACGTCTGAAAAAAAAACTAAAATGTGTAGTTAAGCGTATACATAATATATGTGATCTATTTATTTATTTAGTTAGTTAGTTATCTCTTTATTGTACCAAAAATAATAATAAAATAGGAACAGACTTAAGAAAATAAATATGTACAGTACAAGGCAGGCTTATTCTCAGGAAGGAATCTCTTCCAGCCAACCTACTTGTAGAATCTGATAGGAGTTCAGTCAAAGTAGTACAACAAGAAAGGGAAGATATACAAAAACAAATATTAATAATATACATCGCAGAAGGGACATACCCGTAATAAATCAAACTACGGGCTATACTAGATCACTATAGTATGATAATAAAAGAACAGACAAAAAACAAAAAAAAAACAATCCAATACAAATTACACACATGAGCATGGAAATGCCATTTTTTCTGTTATTTTTATTTCTTTATAATATGTATAGTGATCAAGCATACCTCGGCGTGGTTCAATTTATTACGGGTACGTCTCTTCTAGGTTATTATAGTACATATGATTAAAGAAATAACAAAATTACGGAGTACATATACTTACCTGTTTTAACAATAGTTATTATGACACAAATTAATTTATACTTATATAAAACGTGGAAGGGACATACCCGTAATAAATCGGACCACAGGCTATACTAGATCAAGATAGTATAATTGAATTAAAATAACAGTAAAAGTACAAAAATAAAATTTTGGCAATTCCATTCTAAAGGCGGGTCTCCTGCACCAAAATATCCAAAACATTACACAAAAACACGCAAACAAAGGGGCGTGGCCATACACAATTGTCTATGGCGTACACATGTTTCTGCTTTCGAAAGCAGATGGAAAACATGCCCTGCGCGGGGACGAGAGGGGAAGGATTTCTTTTTTAAATTTTTTACGGTTTTGGTTAAGAGTCCTTTGGAGCCTACCTCTATTATCTGCAATTGGTAAAACGCAGAACACATCTTCTAGTTCTTCGTCAGGCAGAAATGATGATAACAGTAATCAGAAATAAATATTATTAGGTACCTTAAGTGTCATTTTTGAAACGCGGAGTCACCTAAACGAATGGTTTTTCCGTACAAAAAACCGTTCGTTTAGTTACTCCGCGTTTGAAAAGTAGCACCTCATGATGAAGTCAACCATAAAGAAATGTTTCATTCAAAACAGAAATTATTTGCAGGAGACGGTTTGTGTATGAAAAATAATATTTTTGTTTTGTTTTTGTTTCATGTTTTTTGTGTAATGTTTCGAGATTTCTGGCGCAGGAGACCCGCCTTAAAGTGTGCAACCGCCC
The DNA here is from genome assembly GCA_963555685.1 of Acrobasis consociella. Classification (NCBI taxonomy): domain Eukaryota; kingdom Metazoa; phylum Arthropoda; class Insecta; order Lepidoptera; family Pyralidae; genus Acrobasis; species Acrobasis consociella. The sequence continues at coordinate 3,496,744 of OY743121.1, forward strand.
GGGTAATTATTATGGGAATGTCGATTTTTTTTTTTTGGTTAGTGATCTTGTTGACCGCGATTGGATTTAATACGGGTTTGTCCCTTCCACGTTGTATATAACATACTATTATTTTGTATCATCATGTTTTATTTATTAATTAAATATTTATTGACCATAATGTTACAAAAGGTGGACTTAATGCTAATGTATTCTCTACCAGTTCTCTACCAGTCAATGTTTTGGTACTTTTGGTGCAATAAAGATTCTATTTATCTAAGTGATTAATTACATAATAAGTAATTTCTCTTACATGGATTTCAACCTGTCTATGGGATGGGTGAGCACGGCTGCGATAAGGGTGGTGATGACCGAAGAGTTGAATGACAGGTAGAAACTGTCACATGTGACCTTCTTTTCCTTAAGGTATTCGCGAACCTACAGAAGACAAGGGGACGAAGCATGCTCTTTGATTTTCTGTAACGTCTAACATAATATTCTAAAACTATTCTAAGGGTACTTAGATTCAGCTCCTCCTCCCATGCTGGTCTGGGAGAAATAAAAAACTTAGAATGTACCAGCTGCTTCTCTTCCCGCGCAGATCGTAAAAGCCGATCGAGGGAATGGGCAAAAATGCGAATCATGTTAACAGGCGATGCGGCTAGCACCCCATCACTGTATTGATTGCTTCTCCATCTTCTCGCCCACCATGACGCTAAAAGTGGCTTTTGGGTCTTGCGGCCCTGGGTTCTGCATAGAGCCGCAAGACCCAAAATGCTCTGTCTGCTCCATTAGGGATAAAGACGTGATAGTATGTATGTATGTATGTTAGATTCAGCCTATGATACTGAACAACTTCCCCAAGGCATCGAATGATAAATTTTTTTTTTCCTTTCCATAGGAACTCGGTTTAGCTGATCGGTCAACTGGTGTACTGATTTTTTTTTTCATATTTCGATAAGATAGGTTTGTTGGGAAAAGTTGTTCAGTATCACGGACTGAATTCACCCTTAATATACATTTAGTATATATTTTGTTAAACCTTGCATAACATCTAACAAAATATGTAAACATTCACTTTCGGTTTCCATTATGCGAAATTATGAACATTACAGCTCTCGAGACGTAAGCTTAGCTTTGCATTTGTGTGAGTGCACACAGATAGTGTAAGAGATATTTGCCTGAGGCAAAGCACGGCCCGCGCCGGTTTATACTGGTTTTTGAAACTCGGCCTGATTTGCGGCACGACCCTCGCGTTTCATCTCCCTGCCATACACTTTCTGCCTCCACCTTCATCTTTGGTACCACTAGCAGCTTGACGTTCCAGTGTTGTTGTGTTTTAATTTTATGTGAAATAAACGATCATTAACAATAAATAATAATTAACATAATGTCGTGTTTTTTAAATAATTAAAATGATTAATTTTCTGTAATTATGTCGAAATTCACACTATTTTTATTTTTTTTTATGTTACTCAATTAAACATTGACGTCCTCTGTGGCCTAGTGGTCACCATGCCAGGCTCTCGCACTGGAGTGTGATACTAGAGGTCCCGGGTTCGATCCCCGATCAGGTCAAGATGGAAAATGATCTATAACAGATTGACTGGGGTCTTGGATGTTTATCTAGTTAGTATCCCATAACACAAGTCTCGAACTTACTTCGGGGAGACTAGGGCCCGTCCAAGTCTTCTCGTGGATGTCGTAGAAGGCCACTTAGGAAATATAAGCTAAACAAAGCGTATAAACATCAATGAGGCCTCTCCAACCCGTCTAGCCAGCAATGAGAGTGTAGGCCTAGTCCTCTAGCTGCTTGGGCCAAGTATGGGTCTGGTAGTACAGAGGGTCGTGCTCCTGCAGTGGAGACAAAAATACCTGATGATTATGATGTTAGTTACATTATTATGGTGTTTAGGAGCTTTCGCAAGTAAAGCGATACCGGGCGTGGTCCGCACTTGGATGGGTAACCACAAGTGGCACAAAAAATTCTCGAGCTTCTCCGTGCTTCAGAAGGCACGTTTAAGCCGTTGGTCCCGGCTGTCATTATATGGCAGTCTTTAACCTATGTCAGATGCCTTTACCTTTAGGCAGCCTGAAAAATCTAACACCAGTGTTGGCCACTTACACACACGAAAAACAAAGTGCGAATCGGATTCGCGCACTGAGGGTTCCGTACCATTATCTATAAAAAATCGCGTTTGTTGATGGGAATTAAATATTTATTTTATTTTGTTTTTAGTATTTGTTGTCTGTCATAGAGGCAACGGAAATACAAATTTGTGAAAATTATGTATTTCTGTTGTCTTGTCTTCAATTGTCTAGCTATCGCGGTTCTTGAGATACAGCCTGGTGACAGGCAGACGGACGGAATGACAGCGAAGTTTTAGTAATAGGGTCCCGTTTTTACCCTTTGGGTACGGAACCCTAAAAATGGTGTTAACCTTTAGACACTTACGTTATAATAGATCCCTATTTGCGCGGCGCTGACGACTACAGACCTCAGAAGCGTCATTGAGGCTCCGCGCCATAAGCCCTTTATGCCTTCGAAGCGAACAATCCTAAACAATGAAACGAAATTAAAGATTAACAGACAACTGGTCGATACAGTGGTCGTTAGACCGTCTGTGGTTATTCTCGCCATGGTATAATAATATACTGCGCCAGGTATGGCATTCCGACATATAGTGGTCACGTGGGTGACACGAGCCTACGTCACCGCCACTGCAGACGTCTCAGTGTTAGGCCCAAAGCAGACGACAGACTATCCTAAAAAGTGCGGCGCGGTCTAGTCTGTCGTCTGCGTTGGGCCTTACCGGTACTGTAAAATCAAACACCCCAACTTTCATTATTCACATATATCTGAATCGGATTAAACCATGTCCATTTTTACAAATAACCTATTTATGAAAAATTAGTTTAGACTTGTTAATGAATAACAAGTATAACCTAATTTTTTATGTATTAAAATACTTATTGTTATGAATAATGGCAGGCAAACTTTCCCTAAATCTTAACTTAGTCACACTGTGGTGACGTAGACTCGTGTCACTGCCGGAATAGCAGACCTGTTTTTTTGGATCATGATTCTCGCAAGCTGTAATATCGACTATACATTACTCCATCGACTAGTGAAAACGGCTCTCGGTGTGCGTTACGAAACTTATTTGAAAATGATGTTGATGATGACTTATTTTCAAAGAGCTTAAATTGTTTCAGCTAGTGCCTTTCCACTTTGTAAGGTAAGGTGATCATTGACATGAATATTATATTTTACTGGCCGAAGCCCGTGACTTTGTTCGCGTGGTCTTTATGACTCCAGAAAATGCTCATCAGGTTAACCCTTTCACCGCGAGACTTTATATCAGTTGTCGTGCCCCCAGCGCGAGACATGGTAAATCTAACATACCTATCTACAACCAAAAACGGATATGGATACGTAAGTTATGTGCCATACGAGCATTTTTTTTTGTCGCAAATATGCGACCTTCGCGGAATGAGCCCGACAATGTTTGTCACATATATGCGACGCTCGCGGTTAAAGGAAACCCTTTAACAGCGAGCGTCGCATATATGTGCTTATATATGTGCCTATATCTGCAACTTTTGCTAAGATGTCATTTTTATATTTCTTATAGTGGGTTTAGCCGGACCCTGTTCCGATTAGCATTAAAAACCGCCAACAAGATTAAACCACGTTAAACTTACTTTCTAAGAGCATCCATAGTTCCTCTGTAACATGTCGTCAAGTGATAGAAGCAGTGGCAGCAGGCGGGGCACGGTCGGCAGCCGCTGGACATCCGACGGATCAGCGCCACCTCGCTGGGGTTGCCGACGAACGCGCCGGCCAGACCAGCCGTTATGCCAATCAGGAGTTTGTCCTTCGACACTGACTTGTTCTTACATTGCCTAAACATTAAAACCGTTTACACATTTGACGACCTCCGTGGCGTAGTCGTCACCAACTCACCAATGCTAGCCACGCCTCATCAGGAGTTCGTCCTTCGACACTGATTTGTTCTTACATTGCCTGAACATTAAAACCGTTTACACATTTGACGACCTCCGTGGTGTAGTCGTCACCAACTCACCACTGCTAGCCACGCCTCATTAGGAGTTCGTCCTTCAACACTGATTTGTTCTTACATTACCTGAACATTAAAACCGTTTACACATTTGAAGACCTCCGTGGTGTAGTCGTCACCAACTCACCAATGCTAGCCACGCCTCATCAGAAGTTCGTCCTTCGACACTGATTTGTTCTTACATTGCCTAAACATTAAAACCGTTTACACATTTGACGACCTCCGTGGCGTAGTCGTCACCAACTCACCAATGCTAGCCACGCCTCATCATGAGTTCGTCCTTCGACACTGATTTGTTCTTACATTGCCTAAACATTAAAACCATTTACATATTTGAGGACCTCCGTGGCGTAGTCGTCACCAACTCACCAATGCTAGCCACGCCTCATCAGGAGTTCGTCCTTCGACACTGATTTGTTCTTACATTGCCTAAACATTAAAACCATTTACACATTTGACGACCTCCGTGGCGTGGTGGTCACCATGCTAGTCCGCCACACAAAGGCTCCGGGTTCAATCCCCGGTCAGGGCAAGTTGAAAAAGGTTGAACGGGATTTGTACCTCCCGAGACTAGTAGTTATTTAAAAATTTTGCTGAGGAAACGTTTGGCTATTTGCTAGATCTCTTAAACGGTCTGACATATAGTCATAATATTTTGCTCCCTTGTCATTATAGCTAAGTTTAAATCATCTAATGTACAAAAGATTGAGTATTTGGGGGCATGATAGAAGGGAGGCCATGCTTTGAACAGCTTCACATTCACAAAGGTCGTTGTTTGAGAAACCTCATTTGACTCGATTCTCGTGGCATCTCCCAACACCAGCCCGGAGTCTGTTTAACCCTCTAACCGTGAACGTCGCCAGATAATCCAGGGGTTTCTTGTAATTTAAGTAAGAAAATTCATCGTCGTATAAATCCGACATTCGCGATGAAAGGGTTTGACTTCCAAACTGCACATGATGAGTACTTACGAAGCGTGCTCATTATACAGCATATCGAACACCGCCAGCCTGGTGGCCGTGTTGGTGGCCTGACGGAGCAACCCAGCCGTCAGGCCACAGTAGAAGGGCCTGTAGCCCTCGCACCTGAAGATCGTGCGGGCCTGGCGGAGAGTGCTGCAGCGGCCGGGGGAGATCTGCTGACGGACTTTGACTACGTCGAACGGGTGGACGAAAAGGGTCGCTAGCATTCTGAAATAATACAAGTCTAACAAAATGGTGGCAGTGTTGGTGACCTGTCAGAGCAGCCGCGCCGTGAGGCTGCAGTAGAAAGGCCTTAACTCCTCGCTTCTGAAGATCTTACGGAACATGGTGCACGGGCGAGATCTGCCGATAAACTTTGACCACAGCAAACGTATGGAACATAATTTTTCAAAAAACATTTTCCCGGGATAACCAATTTGCCCGTTCATCGAGAACCAAATAATAAATTAACAGAACAGCACCGCAGGAGTCGCAAGCCGCGTGCGCCCATCGCAATGCGAGTATCAGTGCAATTTTAAATATTCGGGTTATGTAAACAGTATGTATGAAGAGATTGATGAGTTTAGATGAAGCAAAAGAGGTTTGTCAGGATCATAGCATTGGAGGTCCATAGTCTCTGCCTACCCCTGTGGGAAACAGGCGTGATATTAAAGTATATAATGTGTGTATGTAAACTGTTCTACATAAGGCTGGCCACATCCGATAATCGGTGAACGATTTTTTGTAGGATAAAAATAGAACTGATTGCAATAGTGCAACGCACACGTCCCTACAAAAAGTAGGACAGAAATTCATACAAAAAAGTCGGCCCGACTATCAGTCCTACAATAAGTCTGACGTGGGGACACCAAATAATCTAGACGCAGTCTACATTCTACTTTGGATCATTGAACACGCTTATCATTTATCTCCCTGTTAGGTACCTAACTACATGTTACTTTATACTACCACATGTAAGCACCATATGGGCCTTCGCTAAATTACGCGGGCGCACGCGGCTCAAACTCTAATTGCGAGAGAGATAGCAGAATCCGTCGCGGGTCACCTGTCTCTGTCGCACGTAGCGTTTGTGACAGAGATGGATTGAACCCGCCGCGTGCGCCCGCGTTACATAGCGAAGGCCCTAAAACTACAACATCAATTTACCCGGCTAAGACTCCCTTGCCAATGACGTCGGTGTTGACCGTGGCCGGTTTTTCTTTCTCCTGTTTTGACATCGCTATAAGTTCTGATTGCTTTAGTAAGTCTGCGGATTCTATACTCCTCTAACATATTTACAATAGGTATGTAATATTTTTGTGTTTGAAAGTATTGGCCGTGCGTGACCGGTTTGTTTCTTCTGCCGTGGCATCTTCAGGTTCTTCTCTTGCAGAATTTACAACATTAGCACTGAATAAAGATTTTTCTATTCCATTGTATCCTATTCTATTACAACGTTTTTTTTTTTGTTTTACAGAAAAGTGTTGATCGGGACCGGTTTTAGATTATCCCGTTTCTTGTGTTGTAACATCTTTAGGTTCTATAAAAGGTATTGGACTAAAGCAAGATCTGAATGTTTACGATATGACATATTGCTAAGACATTGTGTTTGATAGATAATAGCCAGACTCAGTGAATAGCCAGAACAAAGAGCAAAAAAATGTTACTTCTATATCTATGATAAAGAATAACGCTAATAATCATGAAGATAGAGGGTAAAAGTCAGAAAAAGTTTATAATCTATAATCCTCTAACTTCATGGTTACTACATTGCGTTTATTCTAGTAGACTTTTTCGTGTAGCTCAGAAAATGGTCAATTTTCGTTACTTCTTTTTTAAAACTTGGCAAATTAATTTGCTCTTTGCTCATTTCTGTCCATTTAATAAGCGAGGCTAGAATATTATTTTAGCAAGTAAAAAATGTTCAAGATACCAGATCTCGTGAGTTTATATTTAAAAAAATGCTTTGCTTTTCAAAAGAAAATTTGATTTGATTTGCTAAATAAAATTTCGGGGAATAACTTAAACTCATTTATATGTATCTATGAATTTAAATAAAAGTAAGATTTCTAAACATTTTTTTATTAACATACAACAGTGTTACAACTCGCAGTTAGTCACAATTGCTCCTATAAAATATAGCTATGTATAAAATATATACTTCGCCCTATCACAAGTACAGCACTATTCCAACAAAGAAAAGAGAAAATATATGTACTTAAATATAAACAACGCCCAATAACAAAATAATAAGAATAAAAATATATATGATTTTAGAGTTTCGCGGTCACAATTACTGTTATTAGTATTACGGGACTTACCGCGATTAATATCGTTTTTTGCCAGATAGGCAGAAGGGCCGTCGAAATATCTGCGCTTAAGTAGGCGAATAAATACCTATCTATAATATCTAAAAAACGATATTAATCGCGGTAAGTCCCGTAATACTAATAACAATAAAAAAATAACAGAATTGGTATCGTATTTTTCATGATTTTTAAAAAATGCTATTAAACTACATTTGAACATATTTCTTGCCCTAAATAATTTACAATAAACTCATTCATAACGAAATTAAAATGATTGACTGAAATGTAAGAAAATTATATATTAGCATATCGATTCTGAGCTTCTACAAAAGTATATATTATCTTAAAGAAAAGGCGAATGCCCAAATATTTGTAAATATGTCAAAAAAGTTTTAAGAGCTATAAGCCCGACCACTTTAAGGTTGGACAAAATATATTGAAACTATTTTTAACAAGACACGTATTTATATATAATAAATACGAAAAATCTTTTCATAGAAAAAGCCGATTTTAGGCTGATTGGTACTTCCATTACAAGCTAAGATACGCACTGTCCAAGCGCACGGCGCTGCAGTGGCAAAAATAACTGCCGCGTTTCATAACCGCTCTTAGACTAGTTGGTCCGTATCTTTAAAACATAGGCGAGACGAATGGATAATTGTTACTGACCCATCGTTTAAATTATTAAAAAAAGATTGTACGCAAATTTTGACTTTTTCCTGAGAAACAAAAAATGACAAAGATACAACGCATTTAAATTTCGCATTACGTCACGGCTAGGTACGAATTTTACTTAGCAGTGACACAAGCCCTCACTCGAAAAGTTTGATGCTCCGTATCTTTGCGAATTTTTACTTTTTTGGCAAACTGAAAAATATGGGTCTATTATTTTTGGATAATCTAAAAGACGGACTAACTACAATCATACTTTTCTGAACCTGTCGTCAACCCTATTGCAATTAAAATAATTTCAGTACATTTTGTTACACAATATATGTATTATCGGGCTTCGTGAGATATAAACAAGTATAAGTATTTGTTAAACATCCCTCCAAAATATTTATGAACTAAAGGAACGAATACAAATTGAGATAAATTACATAAATATTTCAAAAAATAACATTTCCATAAGCGTAGATCGGAATCATTGTAAGCATTTGAACTGAAACGTATTCAGAGATATCAACAAAAAAGTAAAAAAAAAACATTTCATAGATCTTTTTCAATACAACCAAAAACACAGATTTTGCAATGAAACAACTCACAATCCAAAAATTAATTTATAATTTGGCACAAATATTAATTTCATTTTTAATACCATGATTAAACGCAAGTAACGCAACCAATAAGATTTTTAAAACAATTCTAGAATAAAAGAAAATATAAACAATTCAATAAGATTGTAATGAGAGCATTTCAAAAAGCATGGAATAAACATACTAAGTGGCAAACCACATAACCCTCCGTTTGAATCGTCGTAGTCGGGTAAAAATAATAGAAAACCTCTCTTACTTCCATGCTAAATAGAATACTTCATTTTATTTATACAAAATATTTTGAAACGCACCGCAACGTTTGTATAGGATCACTTAAACTTAATCTAGTTGTTAATTTTGTTAAGTTTCGATTTGAACTTCTTAGTAAATTCATTTTATTTATTTGGTACAATTTTTAGTTTATAAATTGGGTACTTTCCTAAGTCAAAAATAAATTATTTTGTACTGATAACAAAATAAAACGTCGCAAAATAATGTCACTTGACTTTGAAAGTTTGAACATATCCAATTTAACGTGATTTTAAATTTATTATTGCAGAAAAACTGATTATAAGAGCGCTATTTGACTCCAAAAATCTATGACGTCGTCTGCCTGTATTTCATACAAAATCCCATAGAAATTGTTTGTTTTGACGTTTAAAGTATCTGATTTTTTAGAAAATAGCGTATTATTCCGCGTAAGGGTTAGGCTACATCTGTCAGTAAGGAACAACACTTTTCTATGCTGCTATCCTTTTCTGTCGCTCAGAACCGTCAATAGCAAGAGCGAGAGAGCGAAGGATCGCTTTAGCACGGCCGGTGCTAAATGCCCAACCCTGACCTAGACCCTAAATCTAGAATACATATGAACGAACCTTGCCTCTGTGTACCCGAGAGTATACTTGTTTTCGACGCACTTGTTGGTTAGTATCGTTTATCTACTTAAACGCCTTGTGGTATAAGGCTTACACTATTTAATAAAATTGTGATAAACACATTTTCTTTAATAAATATCTATGAAATTGTTGACATGTAAAGGCGCAAGCCACATATAATCTGGCGCATGTGCAGACATTGCACATAAGTTTTTCTATTTCATTCGAATTTTGTACAAAACATACGAAAATGTACATGCCCGCAACACAACAATTCATGTGGTTTGCGCCCATGGAATATAGACTTATAGGAGGACCATCTTGTGTATCCAAATGTATCAGTCAAAATACGTCACATCACACCGGATACAATGGCGCTACCCGCTACGGAAGCCGGCAGGTAAAATTAAAAGCGTCAAAGATACGATATTTAATTTCAACTTAGACAACTTTTTATAGCACTCATTTCACACATAAATGTTCTATTATTTTAAAAAGCTTAAAGAACAATAAACACTATACATTTACTCAAAAGTTGCAGTACAGTTTATTGCCGCTTCTTCTGTACTTACGCTTAGGAAGCGGCAGTAAACTTAGCTATAAGTAATTGATCTGACATCAACCTATTGTGAAATCGAAAGAAAAATTGACAATAATCAAGTGTTAGAAATATTCAAAGATAAATGATTTTTGACTTTGACTTTTGTTAGCAAAAATCACGAAAATTAACACACACTTGCGTCTAGCGCCATTTTTGAGGGAATTGGAACTATCATTAACTGTTTTAGCTGAACACTTTTGCAACTGTTCCCCCATTTGTGATGATCCTCCTTACCTCTAAACTCCATGATTGCGCCATAATCATGCCATAGATATGTCACGGCTATCGAGTCGTTTCCTACCTTTGGCCATAATATGACCTTCAAATGACTACATTATAGCTTGCTACTATAGCCATACAAAATGGCCTTGATATGTCTTATATATGCTAATCTCACGTTTCATACGTTACAGCAAATGATACTCATTTCACTACTCTGAGTCTACCTATAGAAAAATATAGCAAAATATTTTTATATAATTTTCTGAAGATATTACAAAAACTAACACGCCGAAAAAAACTTTCTGTAAAACTTAATATAAAATATATAACTTAAAAAACATCAAGTAACAGATATCTAACAAGCATCTCGAGCCAAAAAAATCTAACAAGCATCTCGAGCCAAGAAAAGATGATTCACACTTTGAGCCCTAAGTATTTAACATACTTCCGGGGCGATTTACGCCCACTATGCGTGCGATAAACCACTTTCTGCCAGGCCAGAAAGTGGTTTATCGGATACACACCTTGGGCAGAAAGCGTCAGATTACAATCTATCAACGTCGCCTTTGGCTCGAGTGGCTATTTCAAGGAATCTGAGACATTATTTCACTGCCCTAAATCACAGAATTAAGGAGTATTACACACAGAACGGAATCTCCTAAAGTCCCGCGCAATATGCGTTCCCGTCCCCCGTTCCCGCATCTCTCCATGTTTTCGCCTTGTGCAGGCGCCTGCAGACGCATATTACGCGGAATAGGTGATTCCGTTCTGTATAACTTATAACTTATATTAATCCTGTGACTTGGTGTTAAATAATCATTTAACTTGTATCAACTACTGGTAAGAAAGTATCACAACTGTTCCACCTTAAAAGCAACTTCTAAGCTACTAGTATACGTTAACATGATCTTTTAAAGTCGCACAATAGCGCTCACTACCGATGATTTTGAACCTTATTCCTATAGACAAAACGTCCAAATTTGCCTCAAATAATCATCAACAAGCAAAGAAAAATGTGTCCTAAGTCTGTCAAAATAAGACTTAAATTTATCTAACACACTTTGAAACTTATGCCTATAACTCTTAACGTTTAACTTTGCCTCATATAATCATCTTTCTGCAAAAGCTTCAACGAAGCTAAGAAAAATGTGTCCTAAGTCTGTCAAAATAAGACTCAAATTTATCTAACTCACTTTGAGCCCTATTTCTATATTAACGTTTAAATTTGCCTCATATGATCATCGTTTTACAAAAGCTTCAAAAAGGGAAAGAAAATGTGTTTTAAGTCGTATCGAAATAAGATTCAAATTCATCTAACTCATTTTGAACATTATTCCTATGATTCTAATGTCCAAATTCGCTTATATAATCTAGTACAAAAAAGCTTCAACGAAGCAATATAAAATGTTTCTTTCAAATTCATCTAACTCATTTTGAACCTTATTCCTATGAGACTGATGTTCAAATTCGCTCCTACAATTTAGTACTAGAAAAGCTTCAACGAAGCAATGTAAAATGTTTCTTAAAACTGTCAAAATAAGGTTTAAATTCATCTCACCATGTCGTTTTGGTTGGCCGCATATCTCGACTGAAGTTCGCCACAATCAGAATTCAGTCTAAGTTTTTTTTAATTACGTGAACTTAAAATATGCCGCGTTCATTTGTTCAAGGAATATAAAGGTGAGGACGGTGTGAGGGCCGAGACGGGCGTAGTAAGGCAAGAATCCCTTCCAGAGAGACAGCACTCCTTCGTTGCGCAGTAGGTTTGTCACCACGGCCAGCTGACCTTCTCCTTTCGCGGCGTTTTGTATCCTGCAATAAAAAAACATGGTAGAAACTCGTTCAAATCCATACTTATATATAAAGCTGAAGAGATTTTTGTTTGTTTGTTTGAATTCGATAATCTCAGGAACCACTGGTCCGATTTGAAAAATGCTTTCGGTAATAGATAGGTCGTTTATCGAGGAAGGCTATAGGCTATATTGCATCACGCCCGCGACTTCACTCGCGTGGTTAACGCGGGCGAAGCCGCACGCTGCCTCTAGTAAATAAATATACAGGAACAAATCACACGATCAGTGTGCCATGAAACTTTTTTGTTACCCTTCAGACGCAACATTTTTTCTTCTTTAACTTCAATTTCAACGGACAGCGGGGTCTCGCGAGGTCTACAGCTCACAGAGCTACTAGTGACTTAAATAGCTTTAATTTATATGAATATATGAGCCGCTACCGCACCTGGTCTTGATGATGTCGACGGGCATGGAGGCGATGGTGGTGACGAGCCCCGACACCATGGACGCGCAGAAGTGCAGCCCGATGCCGTCCGCTACGTACGCCGCAAAAATCTCGCGCGCCTGCGGCAGATAGACAATTGGGGTGACGACAGGGTTCGAAAAGTATGATTGTAATTAGTCCGTCTTTTAGATTATCCAAAAATAATAGACCCGTATTTTTCAGTTTACCAAAAAAGTTAAAATTCACAAAGATACGAAGCGTCAAAGTTTCGGAGTGGGGGCTTGTGACGTCACACTTAAGCACAGAATTAATAATAGTATTACATACAGAACGGAAACTCGCACCGTCCCTCGCAATCTGGTGTCCCCGCAACCCTTCCCCCGTTATTGTGAGGTGTAAGCGGCAGTAAAACAGGGTTATTGGTAGTCGCACGTTGACATTACGCGAGTCACTTAGAATTATTGAATTATAATGGTAAGAAACTGCGCACATTATCATTGTTTATCCACGGAAAACAATAAATAACGAAAATTTTATAGATTTCCGAGTGATAAAAACAGGTAAGCAAAGCAACAAATTCTGTGGTGGCGACCCTGATTGTTTAACTCACACATTTGACGTGTGCACGGACGGATTGTTTCGTTTGTAGTAGTACTAGGTATATATGCTGCTTCGTTTGTATGAAGTGCCATACCTGTGACTTAAGTAAAAATCGTGCTTAAGTATTTATATGCGCGAAATTTATATGCGCTGTATCTAAGTCATTTTTGGTTTCTCAGAGGAAAGGAAAAATACGTGTACAATATTTTTTAATAATCTAACCGATGGACCAAAAATATTTTTCCATTCGTCATGACTATAGTTAATAGATTCAAGTGGTACTTTGCGGAAGTCAAAGTTACATACTAGATGATCTGAATTACTTTGTGTGATTCCGCCACCAGTCAGTTCATGCAAACTATTGCCGGCCGGCGCCCACCCACTACTGTCAGTCCCAGCACACCTGCCACCAGCAGCCCGTGTGTGCCCGCCACCAGCGGTCGATGCATGCTCCTGCTGCTGATGATAACAGCTGATGCACTAGCATGGGAATGCTGCTGCATCAGCTGTTATCATCAACAGTCGCAACAGTCGATCATGCATCGAGTAACATCGTTAGTTTGCATGAACTAACTGGTGGCGGAATCACACAAAGTAACTCAGATCATTTATAGTAGATAGACAATATTACATTACTGCAAAGGCCGGAAAGTAAGGCATTACCGGACAAGTAGTTTTATAATTAACAATAATTACGAGTCCAGTAATACTTTTCTCGTTGAGGTATGTATAGTACTTTTAACACGCTAGTCCGCCACTCCTGAGGTTTTGGGGTCGATCCCCAGCTAAGGCAAGTGGAAGTACGATAGCGTTTTCATATTGGCTTAGGACTTGGGCGTTTATTTATATTGTTTTATCATAAAATATTACCAAAATATAAGTTGACCACCATAGCGTATCGGACCTCGCCATAGTTTCAATAGACATAACCCTCCTTCTGGCGCAGTGGAGTAAAACGAACATGTCCCCACCACTCACCTGTGAGTACGTGCTGAGTTGCGCGGCGTTCACCACCATGGCGCGTCCCACGGTGGGCGTCGCACCTCGCCATAGCTTCAACACTCCTTCTTCTTTTACTATTCTAAAAAAAATAATAGAAAATAATTTTTTTATTTTAATAACTGTTAAATTTTTAAATAACATAAAAACCTAAAATGTTAGATTTTTTAATAAATGTCATAACACGTCACGTACTCAAAAAAACTTGTCAATCAATAAAGTGTACAAGTGTCAATCTGACAATAGTTTTTAACCCTTGGGGGCCCCTTAGTGCTTATAAAGTGGTCGTAAAAGTGATGTCACATGTGACATTGCGGGCCCATGGAGGACACATGTTGAAACAGCAGAAAAAACATAGATTTAAAAGTAACTTCTAGGTCTATGAAATACTAACAATAAAGTATAAAGGAACGAAATACTTAAGATATGCTCTAAAGAACATTTATATAATGCCATTATTCAAAAAAAAAGTGTCAATGAAATCTGCATTAATATCCCCCAAGACACGTTAAAGTTATAGAAAAACATAGCTCATAGTACTTCACCACTCTTGTTTCATAAAAACTTACATTTCAAAACACCTGCGGCGTCGTGCTCAAAAAAAAACCCAGTCGATCAATGTACAATATCAATCATATCAAAAACAAACAAGTTTATAGTTTCAGTTTATCACATTGAACTATTGTGGCCTTGAACTTAAAATAAGTGCTTTATACATACATACATACATACTATCACGTCTCTATCCCTAATGGGGCAGACTGAGCATTTTGGGTCTTGCGGTTCTATGCAGAGCCCAGGGCCGCAAGACCCAAAAGCCACTTTTAGCGTCATGGTGGGCGAGAAGATGGAAAAGCAATTAATACAGTGATGGGTTGCTAGCCGCATCGCCTGTTAACATGATTTGCATTTTTGCCCATTCCCTCGATCGACTTTTACGATCTGCGTGGGAAGAGAAGCAGCTGGTACATTCTAAGTTTTTTTTATGTCTCCCAGACCAGCATGGGAGATAAGTGCTTTATTTTTCTAATTAATTATAAAGTTCTATATTGTCATTCAAGACTTAGGTTGGGCGTTCCCTTTAAGGCCATACCCAAATTTTCCGGGGTTTTTTTGACACAATTTTAAATAATATCTCCGTTTCCTAATGATTTATTTTAAATGGCGGCGCCACTGGACCCCGGAAAATTTGGGTATGGCCTTAAGTTATATAATCCTGTGTTAGGAACACCCGCTCTTAAATAACAAAAAATGTGTTTATGTACAGACAAATTAAGTTCATTAACTAAAGCGCGCATATGCAGATATTCTATAAGTAGACACTTATTAATAGCTGTTTTATAAATATTTGTTGTTATTGTTAAAACAAAGTGTAACGGAAAGGGGGTATAAACCCGAAAGGCAGTAAACTTACTTATCAATGTGAACAACTTTTACTATGGGTCTATCTTTTTAAAAAAAAATCTGCAGTTCCATACAAAATTAAATACCACCCGTGCCAAAATGTATGGCGCTGCTGATTATTCATTTGTAATTGCTGATTATTATAGATAAGGAATAGCTGTAAGTATTCCGAAATAAATAAAAAGAAATAAACAAGCCCGATTGAAATCTGCAATCTTAAAAAGTAGAAAATACGCAAAAGGCGCTTTATAGCTCTAGTTTCATAAAACCTAGCATTTCACAACACCCGCGGCATCGCGCTCGAAATAACCTGTCGATTAGTGTACGAGTGTCAATCACGTCCGACAACATTGCGGCCGTCACTATGCGCACACGCAAGTATTCGCGTTTCGCGCCAATGTTACGTTTACAATGTTTTGCACTATATCATACTAGCTGTGCCCGTGGGCTTCGCTCCCCGTGGGAATTTCGGGATAAAAGCTATCCTATGTCCTTCTCTGGGTATCAAAATCAAACTATAATCAAATTTCATCTAAATAGGTTCAGTGGTTGAGGCGTGAAGTGGTAAAAAACAAACAAATTATATATATAGTAGGAAGTAGGATAGTAGGATCGGATAGGACAGTTTGTAGTATACAGGCTGACTGGTAAATAACCAGCGCCACCAAAGGGGGCACTCAGTAATCGATTCTCGTATTTCTCGTTCCAAATATATAAAAAAATAGTTGCTTAAAAGACCAAATTATCCAATTGAAATAAGAAGTGTGTACAACGAGCCGATGCCATTTAAAATAAATTATTTAAAAGGAAACCAAGATAACCATTTCTCAAACTATTTTATGAACTACTGTTTACGATTTAAAGTGAGAACGTGAAGCTTTTCAACGCACATTAGCTGAAAGTGGCCATTTTTCGCAAATGTGCGTAGAAAAGCTCTCTCTAACTAAAAAACATAAATAGTTTGAGAAATGGTTGACCTAGAGGTTTTCTTTCAAATAATTTATTTTAAATGGGGCAACACTGGGCCCCGAAAAATTCATGTATGTATGTGTACATGTGTACATGTATTAAGGACTGCCGCGTAAACAAATGGAACTAACCTTATCAAAGCATCGGCGACGTTCTTGTAGTTCCTCCTCTGCTCTTTGGGCAGTCTCCCGTCTGCCGTCATGCGGATGAGGGCCACCTCTGCCGGGGTGCCGACGAAAGCGCCAATGGAGCCGGCGGCCACGCCCAACAGGGTTTTGGTGCCGAAACCAGGCGCGGCGCCGGCGTTGCGTCTGAAACCAGGAGATATTGGAGTTACTTCAAACGCACAAGTTGGGTGATATGTTTTGGTGATCTTTCACAGTGAGAAAAAGTTTAACGTTTTTGTAAATAGATTGAAAGAGTATCTAGCGGAAAGGCCTTTCTATAGTATTAAATAATTCTTAAAAAATTGACAGTGTTTGAGAAATATTTAAATTAAAATAGAATAAGTTGACATGTATGTAATATATAAATTAATATATTTCCTTGTGTGCAATAATGTTGGCTGTACCCTGACATGTACAGAGCCTAAAAATATGTACCATCCACTGTACTTACATGAAATGCAAATAAATTGATTTGATTTGATTTAGAGATTTTTTTATATACCTATATCTATGTCTATATACACGGCGAAGACCTAATTAGCTAGTCAAAATAATTAATTTATAATAATAATAATTTTCCGTCTTGACCTAACCGGGGATCGCACCCAGGACCTTCGCTGTGACAGATATTAAAAATATTTGCGGCTTAATCACATTTTACCCAACAGCCAAAATTTTTGAGCAAGTTTTGTTAATGATACTGAAATACTTTTAATAAAAACAACTAACTAAAAACTAAAAAAATACTCAGTTTCCCATAAAAATTAGCATTCGGCCAAACGGATTCTGTATATGGGGTCAATTTTTTATTATGGATTTTTAATCCCATGCTGGTCTGGGAGAAATAAAAACACTTAGAATGTACCAGCTGCTTCTCTTCCCACGCAGATCGTAAAAGCCGATCGAGGGAATGGGCAAAAATGCAAATCATCTTAACGGGCGATGCGGCTAGCAACCCATCACTGTATTGATTGCTTTTCCATCTTCTCGCCCACCATGACGCTAAAAGTGGCTTTTGGGTCTTGCGGCCCTGGGCTCTGCATAGAACCGCAAGACCCAAAATGCTCTGTCTGCCCCATTAGGGATAAAGACGTGATAGTATGTATGTATGTATGTATGGATTTTTAAAAACTTTTTTATGGTTAGTTTAGTAGTCTCAACATGCTCTATTTTGGCTGGTGGGTTGAAAGTCAGTCACGTTAAACGCGTGACATCCTTCACGGACATGTCACATGACATACAATTGGACACATAATATATAATATATATCTATGAAGTTAGAAGGTAAAAGATATATCGCGCTAAGCAGTTACGTCACGACGTCTAATTGACTGGGCAGTGCGACCATATGTAACATACTATATCTGCGCATGTCTTCATAGAAGATACAATTTCAAACCATTGTCCCATTGTCGTAGATGCTTGTTGAAATTAGAACCTTGTACATACATTCATTAGAACCATAAACATCTTTTGTACCTACGAGGGGGGGTCAAAAAGTTCGCGGAACGGAGGGGAAGGGGGGTGAAATAAAATACTGTACTATTTTTCTTTTTCAATATATTCCCCCTTAAGTCGAATACATTTTTCAGATCTCTCTATTAACTTATTAATACCGTCGAAAAAAAATGATTTGTCTTTGTCCTCAAAATAGGCCGAAATCGCCGACTTGACTTCTTCATCATCGGAAAATTTCTTCCCCCGAAGCTCTTTTTTTAATTTGGGAAATAAAAAATAATCACAGGGGGCTAAGTCTGGACTATAGGGAGGATGGTTTAACATTTCGAAGCCACAGTGATGAAGGGCAGCCATCGCAACGCGGCTCTTGTGTACCGGTGCGTTGTCATGCAAAAGCAGCACACCCTTTGTCAACTTTCCCCGCCTTTTCTCCTTGATTGCTTCTTTTAATTGTCTTAGTAGATTAGCGTAGTATTCTCCCGTTATAGAAACACCCTTATCTTTATAATCTATTAATAAAATACCCTCTGTATCCCAAAAAACAGTTGCCATGATTTTTCCAGCCGATTGTGACACCCTGTATTTCTTAGGGGGGGGCTGACCCTTTTTATGCCACTGCATAGACTCTTGCTTCGACTCAGGCTCATAATGATGAACCCAAGTTTCATCTGCAGTAACAAGTCTTGCAAAAATTCCTTCCTTGTCGGCGCTACAGAGGTCTAAAAACTCCTTTGAATACTCGACGCGCAGCTGTTTCTGTGGTGGTGTGAGCATTCTTGGCACCCATCTTGCGCTGACTTTTGACATCCCAAGATTGTCGTGTAGAATATTTAAAATGGTTGTAGGTGATACTCCAACCATTTCTGCAAGTTGTTTCTTCTTCAAACGAGTATCCTCCAGTATAAGATTCTCCACTTTTTCAACGATGTTTGAGGTGGTGGCCTCAATCGGCCGTCCTGAGCGAGGGTCGTCTTCAAGAGACTCTCTGCCTTGCTTGAAAAGGCTATTCCACTTGTACACCATGGTTTTCCCAGGGCAAGAGTCCCCGTATACTGATAACATTTCTTCCAAAATTTTCTGAGGTGGTTTTCCTTGCTTAGTGAGGAACTTTATGACGGCACGAAACTCGATTTTTTCCATGTTCAAGTTTTTCTTCCGGATTCACTTGTTTGATCGACGACAGGTCAAAGGTTATTGACACAATCAGGTTCAAACTTGGCATATATACTCACAAAGAGTTGCTCATTAGTTACTACCTGCGGCAGGTCCCCCACCCCCCGCTATCCCCTCCATTCCGCGAACTTTTTGACCCCCCCTCGTATATGTAATGGGTGTACATGATTTATAAAGCTTGTTAAACAATGAGGCTCCTATGATATATGTTAGAACATATGTAAAGATGTTTGATCATCTAATACTATACAATCCATTTATCAAAAACATAATAGAAAGTAACGCTAAAAGTAGTATATGAGTCTTGCGACCCTGGGCTCTGTCTGCTAAGAGACTAGAGCCGCAAGACCGAAATGCTCTGTCTGCCCCATTAGGTGTAGAGACGTGATATTATGTATGTAATGTAAATAAATATATACGGACAAATTTTGAAGAAAAAGTCAAAGCAAGAAGAGGGAAGGGCAGACCAGGTTGGGCATTTATAGACCAAGTAAAGGAGAAAGTTGATGGGGTGTCAAAAGAGGGAGACATGGAAACTACCCCACGGATAAGAACGTAGTACTTATATTATCTTATCTTATACCTTTAAACGAGCAATTATTGTATATTTCTTTAGTAATATATTTATAAATTTCTGTGATCTCGAAAACGGCTCTAACGATTTCGCTGAAAATTGGTATATACGGGAGTTTTCGAGGGTAAACAATCGATCTAGATTAGTCTTATGCTTGGGAAAACGCGTGTTTTCGAGTTTTCATGCGTTTTTCATTCCACGCAGAATATGGTCGCTAATTTTAACGCACCGGCCGCTATCCGTTTGGCTCAGCGGTTAAGAATGCGGACCGCTAGGACGAGTGTTACGGGTTCGAATCCCACTCGGTGACTTACTTTTGTTTTTTTATGTTCAAGTTTATATCATCATTTCATTTCAGCCGCACAACGTCCACTGCTGGACATAGGCCTCTCCCAAAGTTTATATATAATTTTGTATTGTTTTTAGACAAGTTTAAAAAATGTAGTTAATGTTTGAGATGTAACCGAGCAAAGCTCGGTCGCCCAGGTACTAGATAGATATAAAAGACACCTATTAAGTGGAACTTTGAGTCTAGTCATCTTATTATAAAACGAAGACTAATTTTGTTTCTAGGTTTAAAAGGATGCCAACGAATTCGATCAAACCTTTATATACACGTATCTATGTCTTTAATTAACACATACATTTTTACCACATAATACACATAATACATAATTTTTTCTTGGTCTTTCTATGCAAGGGCAAATACGCCATAATATTTGCCACAACAGATAAAATACTAGTCGTTCGTTCCCATTTGTGTATCTAACACGATAGCAAAATGCTGTGCGTTCCGCTTATTTTGTTACACTAAGTACTCAGAATATAAGAGTATTTTATGTTACATTCAATTATTAACTTTGTAGGTATATATTATCTACCAGTGTAGATTTACAATCAATAAAGTATCATAGTAGCTATGTTTTATTTCTTTTACGGGTATTTTCGAAGGGGATATCCCTCGTCCATATCGATTTATTTTAGCTTTTCATGTTCACGGTTCCAGACAGTTCAAGGGATAACGTACTCCAAAGATACATGTTAATGGTTTCTCAAGGACGCCGAAAGAGTACCAGTATTTATTCTGTAGCTGAAGTCCGTGAGAAATGAAGAAAAAGACTCATGTCATGATTTAATGATTACTCTATTTTTCAAGATACAAAAATGGATTTTACATTTCACTAGCTGTGCCCGCGGGCTTCGCTTCCCGTGGAAATTTCGGGGATAAAAACTGTCCTATGTCCTTCCCCGCGTCTTAAACGATATCCATACCAAATTTCATTTAAATCGTTCACGCGTGATTGCGTGACCAAGGGAAATGGGGATTCATTATATACCTATATAAAGATTTATTACTTTATTTACCAAAACAAAATTGCACAAAAAGCGGACTTAACGCGAATAAATAGCATTCTTATCGCCCCCTAAAAACAAAATGGTGAAGCGGTCAATGAAAATGGGGACCGTATGGGCCGTTCGGACCCATATTGCGGGGCCCCTTCCCTAGGCAGTGCCAGTGCCTAATCTACCTAAAGTATGTAAAAAGTTATTCAATAAATATTTCAGTTTTAATATCAGTTCAAAATTGCGTAATGCGAATTAAGTGCTTATATGTAGTATTTTTATCGACTTGAAATGTGTTGTGGTACTTATGACATGACGTTGTAATCATTTTTACATTGGTTTCGACGAGACAGAAAGATAGATAAACATGATAATAAATTGTCGATTACATCAGATATACCGTTATCTTCAAGTGGCTCTAAATAATAAAGATATTTTGTTTTCCATTAATTTAAGTGGCCAACACAGTTGTCAGATTTTTCAAGCTGCTTTAATTCATCTGACATAGCTTGACAACTGTCATACAATGATGTCAACCGAAGCAAGACGAGAATTTGAAGCATGTACAAATTCTACCTTTTTAGGGTTCCGTACCAAAACGGTAAAAACGGGACCCAATTACTAAGACTCCGCTATCCGTCTGTTTATCAGTTCGTCTGCCCGTCTACCTTTCACCAGGCTGTATCTTATGAACCGTGATAGCTAGACTGTTGAAATTTTCACAGATGATGTATATCTGTTGCCGTTACAACAAGTACTGAAAACCGAATTCAATAAATATTTAATTTTAAGTATAACTTCTTGTAGTTCGTTGTAACTTTGATCGATGTTTTAATTAGTGTATTTTAATTTATGACGTATTAAAAAACTACTTACTAAATCTCGTTTAAACCAATTTTCGGTGGAAGTTAATAATTGCATGGTAATGTACAATGTACATCATGTTTTTTTTTTAGTTTTAATATTCTCTTATTTTAGAAGTTACAGCGGACACATTTTACCACTTTGGAAGTACTCGTATCTCTCGCGCAATCTATTCGGTTTAGAAAAAAATTATATTAGAAACCTCAATATCATTTTTGAAGACCTATCCATAGATAGCTAACACATATGGGTATAATGAAAACAAATTTTTAAATGGCTACGGAACCCTAAAAAGTATCTGATTTGACTTGTACTGGGTTAGCGTGATATGTCCTTATCTATCAATACTACCGAGTATGATAGTCCAACGACAGTGCAACGGTCGACCTCCGGCTTATTATAGCCTGGTAAACATTCGCTTGAATCGCTTCCCATGTTATCAGCCAACGGTATCAAATATCTTGTTACAAACTGAAGAATTTGAAGCCAATGTGTTTGTCTGTGTCTATGGGATTGTAGCTCCAACGGATGGACCGATTTCGATGCAGTCTTTCTACTTGAAAGCAAGTTTAATTGCAGTGGTTATTACCTATGGTCGATGAAAATCGGTTTAGCCGTTCAAAAGTTATTGGGGAAGAACGCTTGAAATTTAGGGTTTTTTAATTTGCCTGGCAAAAATCTTATTTTATTTGCAATTAGCTTTTACTCGCAGCGTTGTCCGCGTGGTGAAATTAGCAGTTTAACAATCCTACGGAACCTCAAAGTCTTGGTTTTTACATAGGCTTTTACTTTAAGCCCGGGATAACAATCAAATGGTATATTTTTACTTTTTAGGGTTTCGTACCCAAATGGTAAAAACACGATCCTATTACTAAGACTTCGCTGTCTGTCCGTCTGTCTGTCACCAGGCTGTATATCAAGAACCGTGATAGCTAGACTGTTGAAATTTTCACAAATTATGTATTTCTGTTGCCGCTATAACAACAAATACTAAAAACAAATTAAAATAAATATTTAAGTGGAGCTCCCATACAACAAATGCGATTTTTATAGATAATGGTACGGCACCCTTAATGCGCGAATCTGATTCCCACTTAACTGGTAATTTTTCTCCCAGACCTCAATCTCAACAACCTCTCGTCTACGAGTATTTTCATTAGAACACGCGAAAAAACAACAAACGTTGAGTAAAACAAATATATAAAATGTATTATTAGGTCATGTGCTATGTCAAAGAATTAAGAAAATATTTAGCACATCTATTTAACCATTTAAAAATAAGTAAATAAAGCTGTATTGTATTATCATACAATGGAACAAGGTTCAGAGGTGAGATCCAAGTGATGTTCGTACATTATATTATGCAATAATGCTATAACTTACAGTTCATTGAACCTTTAGGACAAAAACGTTGTTTATCATTAAAATAATGCATGAAGAAACCAGGTCATGAGTACCTTAAATAGAGATTGTTTATAACTGACTTGACCATAGGTCTTGGGTTCGATCCCCGGTTAGGCCAAGTTGGAAAATGGCCTTTTTCAAATTGTCCTGGGTCTTTTATGTTTATCTATCTATATATTTGTTATAAAATATAGTATCACTGAGTTAGTATCCCATAACACAAGTCTCGAACTTACTTTGGGCCTAGCTCAATCTGTGTGATTTGTCCATATTTATTTAAATAACTTCAAAAAAGAAGGTGGTTATCAATCGGACCCGTAAGTTTTATTTTATGTTTGTGACGCGATATCTTTCACACTTGTGAACTGATTTTGATGATTCTTTTTTTTAACTTCTAACAAAAATGAAGGTGTTATAAACTTATAAGTTTTACCCTAATGTCTGTCTGTCAGCATCTCGAACGGATGGACCGGTTTCGATGCAGTTTTTTTAACGTAAAAGCAAGCTTCCTTGCTGTGGTTCTTACCTATGTTTGATGAAAATCGGTTCAGCTGTTTAATAGTCATTGGGGGCTAATTTGCAAGTCGGGGTTTTTAATTTACCTGGCAAATAATAGATGGCGCTACTGATATCAATTCCACCTAATATTGGTTGGAATTTGTAGTACCGCCACTTAATAAGCCTTGTGGCCATGTGGTTTCTGGCAGAGTAGAATAGGGCCATTCCAAGTCTTGTTGTGGATGTCATAGAACGCGGCTAAGGAAATACAAGCTAAACAAAGCTTATTAACATCATGGGACCTCTCCAACCCGTCTAGCCAGCGAGGAGAGTGTAGGCTAAATGCTGTTCTGACCAAATATGGCTCTAGTAGTACAGAGAGGGTCGTACTCTTGCATTAGAGACAAAAAGACCTGATAATGGTGAGGATAAAAATGTATTAGTATAGCCTAGATGAATGTGTATAAAATAAAGCTATACTCACTCCTTATATGCATCAAAGAGCAGATTGTACACTCCCAATCTTGTTGTTGTGTACGTGGCTTGTCGCAGGAGTCCAGCTGAAAGCCCTGCGTATAGGGAAAAGAAGCCTTCCCGAGCCACAATCTCCCCAGCAACTTGGAACGAAGTCCTCCCACCGCCACTGAGCTGCATTCGTGTCTTTATCAAGTCCAACGGCTGAACGACACATGTCGCTGCCATGCTAAAATTAAAAAAAATATTATTGGGCACGTTTAATTGTAAAAAATTTGGTACTGTTAACAAAATAAAACATCACAAAACAATGTCACTGATTTTAGATTTATTATTGTCGAAAAAGTGATATTAAGAGCGCTATTTGACTTCAAGAAACTATGACGTCGTCTGCCTGTTTTCCACAAAAATCACAAATCCAAAATAAAAATTTGTTTTGACCTTTAGAAAAAAATATCTGATTTGACTTCTTGTATTTAGTCTTAGTGCCATATGAAGGTCACTTTTTCACAAGGTTTTTTGGAGATCAAATACCAATTTACTTTTTTTTTAAATTACATCAATGCAATAGGCATCTTAACTGGACCATTTCTTTATAGTAGAAGCTTGAAGATATATATGTTTATGGATATATATGGTAGGTACTTATTAAGACAGTATGAAACAAAATCACTCCCTGCTGTCTGTCCCTCTGGAAGCATATACCCTTAGATCTTATAAACTATGCAATGGAATTTAATGCAGTTTTCATCAATACATTGAGTGATTAAAAAAGGAGGTTATTATTATGTATAATAGGAGTACAAGCCCGTGCGCATTTGTAGCGGGCTAATTAATTATTTAAAATGTTAAGCAAAATAAATAAACATTCAAAACAAAGTCTTCAGTTAGAGATGACCCTTACAGGCTGACTGGTAAATCACCTTGCATATTGAAAAGGGCCACTCAGTAATCATTTCAAATATATGTGTAGAAAGATGCTTAAAAGTTGACCAAATTATCCAATAAAAACAAGAAGTGACGACACTTGCAGTGTGCGCGTTGAAGGCGGTTGACAACAAGCAGATTTAGGTAGGTAGGTACTGAGCGCGTAAGGAGTGTGTGGTTTCCAAACATTGTGAGACTTTGCACACTAATTTGATAAAAATTTTCTTTGTACTTAACCTGTTGTCAGTGCAAAACACCAGATACAATAGTAAAACAATACATGTCGATCGGATTCCAATCTGTTCACAGATGAGACCTTAATAAGTGATTTGTTGGTTCTACATTTTTTGATGGTACAATCATAATTTATAATGTCCTTAAACATGAAGTGCGATTTACCAGTCAGCTTGTATTGTTACAATCATTTTTTCTATGTTACAATTGGCTAGCAAGCTACAAGCTACAATACAGATATTATTCTTTTTATACTATTATTTATATTTTTATCTTATTCTTAAACATTATAATAGATACAATGAACTAATTTATAAGTCTAAGATGTGTACTTTCTTTTTTAACTAAATAAATTGAATCTAATTTAACGAACTGAAATCTAAAAGGATTCTAGCATTCAGATATAACATCAATTTTTATATAGCTAATCTACTCCTGGCGAAAGTAAATAGATAATGTAAATTAGTTATAGTAAAATCCTACCATTTTTTACATCACCCAAATGCTTGGACTGGTAGAAAACATTGTAAACTTCAACTCTGACTTTACACTAAACTTGTTTTGTGTCTGTGGTAAAGTATAAATTATATTAAATTTCAAAATAGTTGAAAGATTTAAATTATAATAAATAAATAAAGATACACAGACAAATTACACAGATTGAACAAGGCCCAAAGTAGATTTGAAACTTGTGTTTAGGGATTCTGACTAAACACTGCTATCATTTGAGCCGCATAACGTCCACTGCTGGACATGGGCCTCTCCCAAAGATTTCCAAAATGACCGATCTAGAGCATATATACAACACTGCTATATTTTATAACAATCTAATAAAATTTTGTTATAAA
This sequence comes from Acrobasis consociella, assembly GCA_963555685.1. NCBI lineage: Eukaryota > Metazoa > Arthropoda > Insecta > Lepidoptera > Pyralidae > Acrobasis > Acrobasis consociella. Next base: position 3,523,205 of record OY743121.1, read on the forward strand.
CATCAAAGACCCAGGTGAATCTGCAAAAGATCATTTTTCATCCTAGCCTGACCAAGGATCGAACTCAGGAACTCAGGTGTCATCAGCCTGGCTTTATGACTACTAGGCCTCAGAGGTAGTCAAAATAATAAGTTTAATAACTATACACAGTGACTTTTTATTGGTTCTGAATCCCAAGGCTACTTCATAGGCATCGTTAGTAAGACCTAATTAGCTAGTCAAAATAAAAATTCAGAAACAAAAAATGTTGATTAAAACTCGAAAACAAAATTGTGAGATCAATTAGTAGTACTAGTACCGCCGCCATACACCGCCCGCCGGCGGGCGGAGGACATCGACATCCACGCAGCTGTTTTGGCCGACATAACTACGTGGTCTCGATCGAAAATCATTTACGAAACTTTTATATCTTATGACATACAGAAATTTGGAATATGTATATGGGTAGAGGAATTTATTTACTATACGACATTTTTTTTTCCAAAACCAATGAGAAGTCAGCATGTATATAATACAGGAAAACCCAATCCACTTGATTCCAGAAGGTTTATCAAAGTATCACACAACTTTATTCTTAAATCGGTTTGTTACATAACCTTCAATAGGCAAACAAACAATATTGTGCAATTATATCAAGGTCGCTGATTACAACTTGCACAAATTTACCATACAACAGAATTAGTAAGCTGCATGGTTGGTAGCTGCTAATGATATCGTTCCAGTAAAGATTTTAAAGCTCTCCTTTGAGAAACGTTTGAGCAAAAGTTCTCTAAATATTGATACAAATTGCATTCATATCAGTGACATTGGTCGTTGCGGTCAGGTTCACTTTTTATCTTAAAATAAGTGGAACTCTTACCCAGCAAGGCCGCCGAAAGCAAATTTGAGCGCGTTGGGAATATAACGTTCCTTCGGCGGGGCTATAGTGTTTTGGGCCATGATGTCTACAATTTATAAATGAATTCCCGTAATGTTCACAATGTGTCGAGTTCCTCACAAGTTACAGAGGTACACACTATACACTGCGGAAAATCTACAACTGCAAAACTGAAATTCGTTTATGAATGGATTACACAAACTATTGGTTTGGACAGTGACATATGTGACAGTTGGTGTAAGTGTAACAGTAACAGCTGACAGTGACAGCAGAAAACAGCTGACCATTAGAAATGCCATTTATCAAACGCGGAGTCACCTAAACGAATACCTAGTATTTTCCACGATTTCCTATCTCCGCTTTTTAAAAATTGGTCCACGGAGTAGGTATGAATCGGCATGATGTTACGTTTGTCAATATTATCATGATCCTAATATCGCGATATCACAAGTATTGAAATGGGCTATTATATTATTCTCTCATATCTTATCTTATACCTTTAAACGAGCAATTCTTGTATATATATATATTTATAAATTTCTGTGATCTCAAAAACGGCTCTAACGATTTCGCTGAAAATTTGTATATGGGGGTTTTCGGGGGTAAATAATCGATCTAGATTAGTTTTATGTTTGGGAAAACGCGTGTTTTCGAGTTTTCATGCATTTTTTTTCCACGCAGAATATGGTCGCTAATTTCCCGCACCGACCGCCTTGATTTTAGCTCAGTGGTTAAGGATACCGACCGCTAGAAAAAGTGTTACGGGTTCGAATCCCACTCGGTGACTTACTTTTATTTTTATTTTATGTTTAAGTTTATATAAAAAAAAATATTTTGCATTGTTTTTATACAAGTTTAAAAAAAGTAGTTAATGTATGAGATGTAACCGAGCAAAGCTCGGTCGCCCACTCGCCCAGGTACTCTATACTAATATTATAAAGCTGAAGAGTTTGTTTGTTTGTACGCGCTAATCTCAGAAACTACTGGTTCAAATTGAAAAATTCTTTTTGTGTTGGATAGATCATTTATAGAGGAAGGCTTTAGGCTATATAATATCGCGTTGTGACTAAAAGGAGCGAAAAAACAGTCGAAACGTGGAAACGGGAAAAATTATTCATCTTTGAGGGCCTCCGTTGCGTGCCCTGCGAAAACCGTTCGAGATACCCAAAAATATGTATGAAAGAATTATTCCTCTTTAAATTATCTAAAAAAATGTCCGCGACGGTATATATCTTTATAGATTAACTAACAATAACCGTTTTTATGATAATCAAATTTGGTCGAAATTAATGCATTATTACTAATTATTTGTCAGAGTTATATCAATATAATATATTAATCATTATTGAAATAAATCTGTTATTGATTAAGAGTACCTATTTGTCGCGAATCTTCGCGAGATGTAAATATTAAACATAGCAACACTTTTTAGTTTATGGTAAGTTTGCTATCGCTATCTGTTGTCTATGCCTTAATGTGAAATGATTATTTTAAACGTAACGCGGCAACGCGTCTTACGCCCTTAGTAAGATTAGTACCTTGGCAACCGAGCTTTGCTCGGTTACATCTCAAACATTAACTACATTTTTTTATAACTTGAACATAAAAAAACAAAAGTAAGTCACCGAGCGGGATTCCAACCCGTAACACTCTTTCTAGCGGTTGGTATCCTTAACCGCTGAGCTAAGAACAAGGCGGTCGGCGCGACGAAATTAGCGACCATATTCTGCGTGGAAAGAAAAACGCATGAAAACTCGAAAACACGCGTTTTCCCAAACATAAAACTAATCTAGATCGATTATTTACCCCCGAAAACCCCCATATACAAATTTTGAGCGAATTCGTTAGAGCCGTTTTCGAGATCACAGAAATTTATAAATATATATATAAATAAATAAATATACAAGAATTGCTCGTTTAAAGGTATAAGATTTTTCTGTGTTGGATCGGAGCTTGGTCTGGCGGTCTTCTGTAATAAAGCTAAGTGTCTAGGATTAGTCCTTACCTTAAAGTAGTTACCAATAATATATAAAGACGGTCCGTGTTCCTCGACGAGGAACCGGACCGAACCATGCAAGAGAATTATAGGCGTCCATACCCCAGAGGTGGTAAGGTTTGTCCCCGGGGAATGTAGCTGGTCATGCGGCGAAATCTGATGCGCTGACCCGGCGGAGACTTGGGTCTGTCGTGGCCATTTAGCCAAGCTAGGGCACGTATCAACTAGTGTAGGATTATGCTGGTTAGATCTGGGATGCGTCCCTCTTAGCCCAGTCTAAAAGACAAAAAGGATCCATAAAGATGAAGACGCTATTCTCCATGGTTAAACTTAATTTTATGATAATATTGATTTATTGTAGTTTAACATGATCCCAGACACTTTGGTGATTCCATGCAGTTGGAATCATAATTATATTTATTTCTACAGGTAGCGATAGCAGATGTCATACTAGCGAAGCAGACCAATATTTGTATGCGTTGAGAAGCTGGATAAACGGATGGATGGCAAAGCATACATAATCTAAAGGTATGAGTCACAATGTTTGCAACACAAACAGTTTGCAGTTGGCAATTGTTTCTCAATGCATATAATGTCTTTCGCTGCCTTTGGGTTTCTTTAAGAGTTTTAGTTATTCCCCATAGTTATAATAAATCTGAAGGCGGCGACAAGTGTCTTTGACATTACCTACTTTCAATAAACATCTTAAAAGAGAATACAATCTTTATATATAAAAGGAGAAGCTGACTGACTTACTGACATATCAACGCACAGCCCAAACGGCTGGGCTTAGAGACTCCAAATTTGGCATATAGGTTTCTCATGAAGTCTAGGGGTGCACTAAGAAAGAATTTTTCAAAACTCACCCCCTAAGGGGGTGAAACGGGGGTCCAAAGTTTGTATTAGTTAGACCATTTAATTTGAAACTTCGCAAGAGTACTCCTGGCGGTAAACAAGGGAATACCTGTTTCATAATTTTTCAAAAGACAACCCTATTTAATCCCCCTAGGATTAAATAGGGTGACCTACCTAGGCCATGCTGAAACATGCCGTCGCTCTGTCTCTCACTCTAGCAAATTACGGGAACGAGAATAGGAACAGGAATGGGAACGGGAAAGATAATGGGAACAGGAACGGGAACAGGAATGGGAACGGGAAAGAGAACGGGAACGGAAAAAAAGAAACTGACTTATTGGTGACTGAGTGAAATATGAACTCGCAGTCCAAACCACTGGGTTTAGAGACTCCAAATTTGGCACATAGGTTCCTTATGACGTCTAGAGGTGGAATAAGGAAGGATTTTTCAAAACTGACCTCCTAAAGGAGGGAAACGAAGGTCCAGTGTTTGCATGGAGACACAAGATTAGTAAGACCATTTTATTCAAAACTTTACCGGAGTGCTCCTGGCGGTAAAGGAATAAATACATGTTTCAGAATTTTTCAAAATATAAACCCTAGAGGGATGAAATGCGGTGACCTACTACCTAGGCGATGCTGAAGCGTTCCGTCGCTCTCTCTCTCGCTCTAGCGAATGATGGAATCTTAAATGGGAACTAGAACGGGAACGGGAACGGGAGCTGATACGGAAACGGGAATGAGACCGGGAATGGGAACGAGACCGGGAACGAGAACGGGTACGGGAACGGGAACGGGAACGGGAACAGGAACGGGAACGGGAACGGGAACGGGAACGGGAACGGGAACGGGAACGGGAACGGGAACGGGAACGGGAACGGGAACGGGAACGGGAACGGGAACGAGAACGGGAACGGGAACGGGAACGGGAACGGGAACGGGAACGGGAACGGGAACGGGAAAAAGGAAACTGACTGATTGGTAACTGACTGAAATATCAACGCAAAGCCCAATCCACGGGGTCAACAACTAAAAATCGTGTTAAAACCATTTTCGACTTCTACGCGGACGAAGTCGCGGGTTACAGCTAGTCATATGATATGAGTCATATAAAAATAGGGTATGTCAGCCACATCAGGGCACATGAGAGACGCCTTATTTAAATTCATATCAAACAAATACAGTCACCCACCATAGCCGAAAACGGCCAGGGAATGATGATGATGAATATCATCATCAGTCAGTACGCATTTGAAAACGTAAGAAAAAGTGTAAAGTAGTTTTTCGTACAAGATTAATTCATGGATAATAGAAATAACCGGTCAAGTGCGAGTCGGACACGCGCACAAAGGGTTTCGTACCATTATCTATAAAAATCAAGTTTTTTGTATGAGAGCCCCCCTTAATATTTAGATTATTTTGTTTTTAGTATTTGTTGTTATAGTGGCAACAGAAATACATAATTTGTAAAATTTTCAACTGTCTAGCTATCGCGGTTCTTGAGATACAGCCTGGTGACAGACAGACGGACAGACGGACAGAAATACAGACGGACGGACAGCGAATTCTTAGTAATAGGGTCCCGTTTTTACCCTTTGGGTACGAAACCCTAAAAAGGTTGCTATAGCAATAATACTTGGATGTGAATTAAAAACTAAACGCAAAAAGCGAAAGCGTTGGGTAAAGGACTGGATTTCCATGACTGTGAGCAAATACTGACAGAAAAAATATCTTGATGCGATTACATTTCAAAAATATTGAAGGCACCTGAGTATCGCGAATTTCAAGATTTTTTAATAATTTGTGATATTATCACGATACCGCGATACGGCCTACTACACCTATAATATTACCACAGTATCGTAATGTTATTGACAATGTAACATGCCCCAGTGAAAAACAATAGACAGAACAGACAGAGTGCTATTTTTCAAACGCGGAGTCACTAAACGAACGATTTTTTGTATGGAAAAACCATTCGTTTAGGTAACTCCGCGTTTCAAAGAAGTACTTCAGAAAACAGAAAAAAAAAACCATAGAACAAAATAATTGTCTTTGAAAGGGAATTTACGACATTTCACATTTGCTTGCCTATAGTTGCATTTTTGATTCTCGTCAATCATTCCCGACAAAACCAATTTATATATTGCATTGCATTGCACATACATTCGCTTGCTACCTACCGCATACCGGTAAGTTTTTGTAGGTACCTACCTCTGCGGAAGCCGAAGATTACGAGCAGTTTGTATCTCAAAGAGTTGTGTCTTTTTGGTTTTTTCTAATTTCCCTTCACGTTACATTTTCATCTAAATCTACCTAGGTAAGTTTTACATCTGAATGTCTTTTGTAAAATAATTGTTAGTTAGTAAGTACATGATTTTTCATAATAAGTACATTTTGAAAATTTGATTCAACAGTTTACACTTTCCCCTCTTCTCTCGTCTTTAATTATTTTTACCCACAGGTTACAAATACATCTACCTACGAGCCTACAATACAAACAGGACAAGTCTAAAATGGACTTCTTACGAAATGAAATCTTATTTTATAATCTTTACGAAGCTTTGGGGAGGGACGAAAATGATAAAGATTACCTATCAAACATTGTTATGGCGGCTTTCGAATCAATGCCAGCAGGAGGTTTTCCCGAGGCCAAAAAAAGCTCCTATGAATCAGAGTTTTATCGTGAAGAGGGGAATAGAGCATACAAGAATGGTATGCATCAGGAAGCACTCATAAACTACAATAAAGCATTAGCATATGCACCGTCTGGCTCGCTGTCTCTCAAACTAGCTTACAGTAACCGATCTGCTGTACTGTTTACCACTAAGGAGTATCAAGCTTGTAAAAAGGACTGTATCACAGCACTTGCTATAGACTGTACAACAACTACAAATCTAATGGAAAAGTTGAACAAGAGAAAGGACTTCTGTGAAGCTCACTGTGATATTAAATATAAAAAGGATAAAGTCATTTTCCGGTAAGTATGAATTTCTTGAATCTCAAAGCGCTATTGAGCTGATATGTTTATCTTAATGTTTTGATAGAGTTTTCTCAATATTAGACAAAAGTACCTAGTAGTAGAGCTTTGCCCGGTTACATCTCAAACAATAACTAAATTTTTTTAAACTTGTCTAAAAACAATACAAAATAAAAAATTATACATAAATTTGAACATAAAAAAAAACAAAAGTAAGTCACCGAGTGGGATTCGAACCCGTAACACTCTTTCTAGCGGTCAGCATCATAAACCGCTGAGCCAAAATGGATCGCGGCCTGCGCGACGAAATTAGCGATCATATTCTGCGTGGAAAGAAAAATGCATGAAAACTCGAAAACACGCGTTTTACCAAACATAAGACTAATCTAGATCGATCGTTTACCCCCGAAAACCCCCATATACCAATTTTCAGCTAAATTGTTAGACCTGTTTTTGAGATCACAGAAATTTATAAATATATAAATAAATATACAAGAATTGCTCGTTTAAAGGTATAAGATATTAATATTCATTATTGTCCATATGCTCATCATTTCATTACTCAACTTCTGTGGCTTAGTGGTCATCATGCCACGCTGTCACACCGGAGGTCCTGGGTTTGATCCTCAGTCAGGTCAAGATGGAACATTATCTTTTTCGAATTGACCTGGGTCTTGGATATGTTTATCTATGTATGATTTCTCAAACTTCTGGGGCTAGCTCAATCTGTGTGATTTGTCAGTATCATCGTCATAGGCCTTCCAAGGAACCATACACATGTATTTATTAATGTACCTATTGTATTGTTTTGTATTGTATAAGCCCTTTATCCTGAACTCTTGGGTTACATTGGTGTTTCTTATAGGATGTCTCTGAGTGCAGTGTGCCTTTTGGCAAAGGCCTCCTCCAACCACTTCCATTGCCTCCTGTCTCTGGCGATCCTTCTCCAGTTAGGATAATGTACCTATTATCATTAAAAAAAAGACATTTTTTTTTAACCATTTGTGTCCATCAGTATTTGATCCCAAAAATACTTTCATTTCATCAACATTTTATTTTATTCTAGGAAATATGCAGAAGATTTTTTTAAATTGAAAAGTCAAAACAGCGCAATACCTTGTGCCAGTGCTGACGTTGATGTGGTCATTGAGTCAGGGATCCCCAAAGTGATCGCAAGCAGAGACATCACTGCTGGCACTCTAGTGGCTCTCGAGAAAGCCTTTGTGAGCTGGGCTATTGAGCCTGATCGTTATTTCAGCTGCTATTACTGCCGCAGACTTGACCTCAACTTGTTCCCATGCAGCGGATGCGTTTCTGCCTTATTTTGCAGCAAACAATGTGAAGAGAGCTGCATGGCAGAATATCACTCTGTTGAATGCCAAATAGCCGGCAAAATTATCGAAATTGGTACCAGTACAACATGTATCTTAAAAGCTATGATAAAACTAAGAAATATGTGCTCATCTTGGGAAGAATTTATATTAATGTCCTACGATTATGGATATGATAGAATAGAAAAAGGTATAATTAATGAAATTTTTGATGGCAACAAACCTTCATCGATGCTAAGTTTTAAAACTGATCGTCATTTTGTGCACGGTGCCTTATTAAATAGTGGCATAACATGTGCATTTTTTTTAAATATATTGCAAAATTTGAGGTTTTTACCCCAAGGGCAGCAAGCTAAATTATCAGCAATGAAGGCCATGGCAAGGATTATGATGTACTTAAATTTATATGCTCCCTCTACAATATTACTTCTGGCAACAAGGGTGGCTAATGATGACTCGATTTGTTGGCACAAATATGCTCATAGAGGAATATTCGCTTTTGCGGGGAAGTTAAAGCAGTCATGTATGCCGAATCTTCAGCCGCTGGCTATCAACGATTCTGTGGCTCTAGTAGCCTTGGAGCAAATCACAGCTGGAACTGAGTTGACACTGTCGCACATGTGAGTACCTACACATTTCCATGCTTACCATCATTTCTTTCACTTGTCACTAGATGGCGCTTTATGGTAATAATTAAAACATTAAAATCTTTTACTCCTATTATTTAAAAAATTGATACCCTAATAAATTAAATATGACTTATAATGAAATGCAATATTTCTAAACGGGTATATCCCATTTGCCACCACTGGGGGCGGCCACCACTGGTGGCAGACGGGACAATTTTTATGTACACGTGTGCCAGATGCCACCACTCACGACGCCCCCACTGGTGGCGAAGGACAATCCCCAATCATTCACAGTCTCATTTGCCCCCAGTGGTGGCGAATAGAACAAACTCTCGTTTCGATTCCCATTCGTCACCACTGGTGACTTGAATTTGTTCGTTTACATTTCCATTTGTTGCCACGGCAAAATGTAAATTAAAAAAAATGGCTACAAAAAAAATAACAGACTTTTAGATAAAGAAATAAAGCTTAAGTTTAATTATTTATTGGTGTTTAGTATTGTTATAATTCTTAAGTGACCTAGGACCATTTTAAAATGGAAATCTCAAACTTTTTTAACACGTTTAAATATACATTTTCAGGAAGAATAACAGGTTAAAAATAACATTAAAATTTTAATCAAATTACTTAAGTTGTAGGTATATTGAAACTGACGGTTCATTAAAACTGTCAGTTTCAATATACCTACAACTTTAACATATGTATGTAACTACACTGGAGGCGAATGGGAATCGAAACCAGAGTTTGTTCTATTCGCCACCACTGGGGGCAAATGAGACTGTGAATGATTGGCAATTGCCCTTCACCACCAGTGGGGGCGTCGTGTGTGGTGGCATCTGGCACACGTGTACATAAAAATTGTCCCGTCTGCCACCAGTGCTGGCAAATGGGATATACCCTTCTAAACTAACGTAACAGATACCGTATGTGGTACAGTAGTAATTATATTATTTTTGATGTAAGGGTCAGTTCAGAGACAGAGAGGAGGAGAGAGGATTTTGATGACTCTCGAAAATAAACTTTAAACTATTAGCATAAACAGCAAAACGCGAGTGTACCTATTATAAATATGAAATAGATTATTAAAAAGTATACATAGTATACTTACTTACATATTTTTTATTTTCTCTGATAAGCAAATAATAACGGAGATACATCTCTGTTAAATTTTGCGTGACGTCACGATGAGCTGCGAAAAGGTGACGTAAATCACTCCTACTCCAAAACTTCAAAGCGTATCTTTGTGAATTTTTATTACTTTTCTAAACGAAAAAATATGGGTCCTTTATTTTTGAATAATCTAGTTGATGGACTGAATAAAAAATAATATATGTTTTTTTGTGTATTGGTGCAATAAAGAGTTTTTCATTCATTCATTCTATTTTTAATAATAATTTATATTTTGTTTACAGCTTTCACTGGTTAGATAATGATTTACCGAAAAATAGAAGGACGATTGAGATGCACCTGTACCGCCATACATTTTGTACGTGTGTTGTTTGCAGCACCAGTTCTGAAGACCGAATGAGAAGAGCTGAAATATCTTCCGCTCAGAAGAGAGCCATCGATGAATGTGTTACATTGAATAATTGCAGGATATTTGGTATCCCCATAAGTAAATGTTTTAAGCAAGTGTACAAAGCTTTAGGATGTTTAGGTAGCAACCGATTGACGCTGGACTATGCCAATACCTATAACAAGTTAAAAGAGCTACAGTTGTATTTGATACACAATAAACTATACAATGTTATACTCTCTAAAGATATTTGAAATGTTACATAAAAGTGTATACATATATACAATATGGAAGGGATATACCCGTAAAAATCAAACCACGGGCTATACTATATCACTATTGCATAATGCAGTCCAGTACAGTCAAAATACCAAAAAATAAATTGAGATTCCCATACAAATTCCCGAGCGGCTGTACACTTTAGTACTAGGAAATACCAGATTTTTTTTGTGTTTTACTGTTATTTTGATTCTGTTATAGTATAGTAATCTAGTCTAGCCCGTGGTTCGATTCATTACGGGTTTGTCCCTTCCACGTTGTACATAATATCTACACTGTAGACTAAACTACACAATTCTTTAATACTCTTACTCTTTATACTGTAGGTAATAAAAAGACTAGACTCACCTATAGTTCATAATAGGTTCTAGGAATAGGATTAAGTTTGTATGACTTGTGCATTGTGCATATAAATAATAAGCATTCTTTCTAGTTATTTCATTACAAACCCTCTTATCGGAGGTCGAAATATGGCAGCTTTATAGATATTTTTCCATATACATCAATTTATTCAAGAACTCTTGTCGGTGGAATATTTTCCATGCCTCCCGACCTTCAACCAAATGTTTGACTTCCTTATACGACACGACTTCTACCTTTTCTTTTAGTATGGCCAAGAAGTTCTTGGCCTGCCTTTTCTTTTCCTTCTCTCTATGTCTCTTTTTATCTCTAAGTATCTATTCTTTTTATGATGTTTTGATGAAACTATAGGTAGTGTCGTAGTGTCCAAACATTTTTCCTCTTACTTTGTCTTCATCACGTTCTTTTCTCATTAATAGGTAAGTTGTTTATTTTAATAGTAAATATAATGTGACGAGGCTGCTAAAGGTTTTCCTAGTAACTGAACTAAATCGCGGACGGACAATGGCATTCAGTTAGACAGACGGAAATGGCGAAACTCTCCTTGGCGGCCTAGTCTTTTGTCGGTCTACAGCATGGGGGGATAAGATTCAGTCAATCTACAGTTTATCGATTTGATGCTCTGTCGGTCAAACTGGCAGTCGGGATAGAGTTCAGTCGGGATTATTCGATTTCGTCTTCTGTCAGTCTCATGCACAAAAAATTAGTGAACTGTCGGTATAGCGTTCACCGGGATTTCGTCTGTCGGCATTGAGTGGTAGACTCGTCTAAAATTAGGAAGCCTAAAAACCACTGGATTCCGTTCTGTATGCAATACTTTAATGCTGTGGTATCCCGTACATAGTTTTAATAAAGAGGTTAAGAACTTAGCGGAAGGAAGAAAAATATGGAAAGCACTCCACCGACAAGAGCCCAGCTCTTAAATATAAGAAGAAGAAATAGTTTTATTGTTAAGTAGTCCTTGCAAGTCGCGGTAACACCCGCGCATTTAATTGGTTTAATAAAAAGTTTACATAATCAGTTTTTATTTGGCAGTTATGTAATAAGTTGATGACATTAATTGATTGTAAGCTGCGGTAACACCCGCGCATTTAATTGGTTTAATAAAAAGTTTACATAATCAGTTTTTATTTGGCAGTTATGTAATAAGTTGATGACATTAATTGATTGTAAGCTGCGGTAACACCCGCGCATTTAATTGGTTTAATAAAAAGTTTACATAATCAGTTTTTATTTGGCAGTTATGTAATAAGTTGATGACATTAATTGATAATTATAATAGTTTATTCGTTGTACCTTGTTTTATTTATTGTAGAGGTAAAGTTCACGTAAAGGTGTGGTACACTTTGAAGTTGAGCGGCAGGCGGCAAGAGTATCGTATGTAATGACTTTACCATGCGACTCGCGGTGCAGCAATTGCCGCTCTGCAGTCAAGTCAAATGAACTGAGCTTATCGAGCGGCACATGCTGCTGCTGTTGCCGCTTGCCCTCAACTTTTACTTAAAAGTGCACCTTTACATACCTAACTATTGACACATGTATACAAATAATCTCTAACATCACGCCTGTTTCCCACTGCAGTAAGCAGAGACTACGGACCTCCACTTGATAAGATCCTGACGAGCCTTCTTTCGCTTCTACACTCATCATACAATTTTTGCCTTTCTTTTTTTCTTTTTCCACGTATCTTATACATCATTCATTATCATATCAGCCACAGGAAATCCACTGCTGGACATAGGCTTCCTCGAAGAATTTCCAAAACGGCAGAAAGGAAGCGGCCTGCATCCAGCGCCTTCCTGCAACCTTGCACAGGTTGTCTGACCATCTAGCAGGTGGGTGTCCTACGCTGCGCTTGCCGGTACATGGATGGCCGCCATTCGAGAACCTTTCTGCCCCATCAGCCATCGATTCTTCGCGCTATGTGCCCCGCCCACTGCCACGTGTCTTTTTATGAAAATATGTATCCTTTTTTGAATAAATTTGCTTTGGTAGGACAGGGAGAAATTGAACTCACCATCTTGGCCTGTTTGTGCATGCTTGATTACCACGATAAAATACTAGTTTAACTAAAAAAACATTTTATTTTAAAGTTTTTTGTACACTAAGCTCGAACAGTAAAAAAACATTTAAAACCCCTTAAGGCCATACCCTACCATTTAAAATAAATCTTTTGAAAGGAAACAGAGATATCATTTAAAATTGTGCCTTAATCAAGCCCTAGATAATCCTTTAAACTATTTTATGAACTACAGTTTATAGACTAAAATGAGAACGTGAAGCTTTTCTACGCACATTAGCCAAAAGTGGCCGTTTTTCGCAAATGTGCGTAGAAAAGCTTCACGTTCTCGCTTTAAACTATAAAAGGTAGTTTAAAAAATACTTTGAATGAGTATCTAGAACTTGGTTAGACACAATTTTAAATGATATCACCGTTTTCTTTTAAACGATTTATTTTAAATGAGGGCGCCACTGGACCCCGGAAAATTCAGGTATGGCCTTAATATAATCATCAGTTCAGATTTCATTTTCAATAACACCCTCGATCACCGGTTTCCAAAGAGCTCATTCAATTAGGAAATTTCAATGACAGACAGACAACACAAGTCTATCTTGATTTTGTGTCGCGGTGTTTTAACAATACTATGTAGATACAATCAGACTACATTTCCCGGTCCCTTCACACTTTTATGACAAGATTTTATAGACCTCCTTTTTTAAAGTCGGCGAATAATAATACATAAGTAGGTATATATAATATGCCTAAGTAATTTGTAATTTTGCAATAAAAGTTAAAGATTTAACATTAGTAGAGCAAAGCAAACTTATTTCGGGTAGGTATTTATACCTCTGATCATGCTCTCAGCATCTGTGTTCATCTTGGAAAATCTAACATCAGTGTTGGCCACTTACACACATGAAAACCAACAAGCTCTTCGTATCATGTCCGATATAAATCGAACCGTGCTACACCTACTAACAATAATAAATTAAACAACAGACAAAAAACTAAAAAGTTACTTAAAGCTATGCTTTAGAACGCCAGTGCTGCCCAGTAACGATATTAACCGTTTTGATGATGAAGAATTGAAAGATTCTTAAAAATCCATATAAACGAAAAACACAGAAGAGAAAAAACTAGTGGAAATGCTACTTGCCAAAATTAGTACGGACTAGTTGTCACCAAACTCACACATAAAACCACCAATCACATTTGCATTGCATACAAAAAGTCATTTTATTGATATCAATTTATCCTCACATTCGAATTCAAGTTTACAACGAGAAGGTAAAGCTTTTTTAAGCACATTTGGAAAAACGGCCACTTTTGGCTAATGTGCTAAAAAGCTTCTCTATTCTTACTTTAAACTATAAACAGTAGTTCATGAAATAGTTTGAAGGGGCTTGATCGAGACAAAATTTTAAATTATATCTCCGTTTTCTTTCAAATAATTTATTACAAGCACCGGACCCCGAAAAATTCTGATAGCTCCTTAATTATGACGTGCGCCACGTCCGGGCCCACTTGGCGTTTCCACCCTTCCTTTGCAGCCTTTTTTCTCTTCAGTGACGGATTATATAGACATGTAACATTATCATTATCACGCTATTTCCCTAACAACAAGGTAGACAAAGCCTAGGGCCATAATACCCAAAGTTCACGTTTAGATCCACGATACAGACGTGATAATGGATCTGTTTTATTTGAAGGATTGTCTCGACATTAGGACATTTTAGTTTTCATGAAAATATAGGTATGTGTTGCAATATCCCTACTATACACGCTGACTTTTCATTGGTTTTGGAAAAAAGAAATAATGTATGGTAAATAAATTCCTCTATCCATATAAGTAATCCAAATTTGTGTATGACTTATAAAAGTTGCGAAAATGATTTTTAATCGAGACCACGTAGTTATGCCCGTCCAAACAGCCGCGTGCGGTCGATGACGTCCGGCCGGCGCGGGCGGCAGCGGCGCCTAGCGACGGCACTACTTATTGAGAGAGGTCCCGGGTTCGATTCCCGGTCAGGGCAAGTTGGAAAATGACCTTCTTCAAATTGTACTGGGTCTTGGATGTTTATCTTCATATGTATTTGTTATAAAATATAGTATCGTTGAGTTTGTATCCCATAACACAAGTCTTGAACTTTCTTTAGGGCTAACTCATTCAGTGTAATTTGTCCCTATTTATTTATTTATTGATCTCACGATTTTACTTTCGAGTTTTTGTTTCTGAATTTTTATGTTGACTAGCAAATTAGGTCTTACTAACGATCCTTATGAAGTGGCAATAAAAAATCACCGTGTATATAGCAGGCCACATTACTATTATTTTAATCAGCACTGTTGTTCGTATAGCCAATAAGAAAACAAAAAGAACTTAGCACTAACATAACAACTTAAACTATACTAGCACATGCAATCACATAATTTGAGGTAAAATAACAGTATTCGTTTGGATAATAAGTACATTAAAATTGAGTAAAAATTATAGGTCCATAACTTACTCCCTTAATCAAATAAATACAAATATTTGGATTCGTCGCTTTTGGTCAGAAACGCAACTGGTCAGATAGGTACGCATCTCGTCATCTCTCATGATTAACTCGCAACTTGTTAGAAACGCAATTTGACAGATACGCAACTCGACAGATACGTATTAAATAAGAAATAGTAAATTACTTCATTTTACTAGTTGCATATATGCATAATGACTACAAGATTTTAAATTCTATTTATTATTTTACTGTCGAGTCGAGATGCATCTGTTGAGACGCGCATCTGTCAACATGCGTTTTCTGACGAAATGAGTATCTGACCAATTGCGTTTCTGACGAAAAGCGACGAATCTAAATATTTGCTAACAAACGGTTGTTAATTATTATGAATCAGAGGTTCAGTTTGCCTTAGGGCAGCGACGTGATTTTTTTAGATTGCATTATAATATATGGTCCACAAAAATACAAAAGAATAATAAATAAATACAAAGGTATTGTGACTTCATAAATTTCAGCTCTATATTTTAACGCGAAATGTAAATAACAGGTTCCACGAAACAAACAAGAAAGAACTATAACATGTAAACAAAAGGCCTATGCCAGTATCACAATTCAAGCTAAGCGAATGACAAATGCCAAATAACAAAAAGCTTTAAAAAAATTGCCTCTAAAAAACTGTAAAAAATCACACGTAATAATACTGGCCATATAGTTCATCAAATATCAGAAATGAACACATTAAATATCTTCAGACAACATCATGTTATTAAATTTTTTATTCAACACGTAAGCATGAAGACAACGCAGTCTCTTATAAACCAAATCGTATTCTTCCGAAAATGGTACAAAGTGTAGACTCGAGACGACTCTATACAATTCTTCGTAACATTGTTTTACGGGAGTTCCGTACACTAAGCCGTATTCGACATCTAACGTTTTGAGCACAGTCATTAGCAGATGTTGTGGTATTTGTGCCATCTTCATTTCTTTCAGTTGTTCAGGGGTGGCATTACACACTAAACAAGTGCAAACTGTATGGCATTCGAGCATCATGTTCGCTTTCCTCTCTCTTTTTGTCAATGGATTCTCCAACCAGTGAACGCTGTGAATAAACAAGATAAAATTAATTAAAATTAAAATTAATAATCATAGCTTCATTTATAACGTTCACGGTGAACTCATAAACATCTTAATCGATTCATACTTTAGGGGCTACGTTTCCCCATAAACAAAAACACACTTAAAACTAAGTTATAATAGGTACCCCCCTGTTTTTCCTCGAGAGATAATGCATTCCTGGTGAAATGTTCTATCTACTAATATATTTTAGTGAAATCTACATCAAAATCGGTCCAGTAGTTTCAGAGTTTATTGAGTTCAGAAAATAGACAGACAAATGTATATCACAGATTACTAATAAGTTACTACGTAACTACGTAATGTATATGTGACACACAGACGTTCGCTGCAGGACTTTATATTCTAATATTTGTTGCGTACTTCTACTTTTTTCTTCATATAATAGGTTAGCTTACACCAAAATCCTCAAGAAATATCTCTTGTTATGTAAATAAAGGGCCATTTTTGAAACGCTGAATCACTAAACTAATTGTTTTTTCCATACAAAAAACCGTTTGTTTAGTGACTCACTCAGCATTTCAAAATGGATCTGATGAAATTTAATGATAATAAATCTCACGGTTACAAAAACAATATTAAAAGCTATGGTACTTAGCCTAAAATACAAAGTAATACTCATACTCACGCATGCGACACTGTTAACTCCGTGCCAGCTCTAATAGTTTTCAAAGCGAATAAGGCCAAGGAGTCATTGACAGACACTTTGTGAAGATTAGGCTTGCAGCAATGTTTCAACTTCCCCGCAAACGGGAACACCCCTCTGTGAGCGCGCGTGTGTGCTCCCACCCTACTTCTGTCGAACGCTTCTATTGTCAGAAACAGAGAGCTTGCGCGCGTATACAAGCTACAATACATCATAATCCTCGCTAAAGCTTTCATAGCTTGGCCTGACCCATCTTTCGGGAAAAAAGCAGGCATTTTCTTCACACAACTTAAAAACAATGCGCATACGAAACTCTTTTGATACACAGCGCCATGCACAAAATGGCGGCCGTTGCTAAAACTCAACAAAGATTTAGGGTTCTCGCCATCAAATATCTCATTTACTGTATCCTTCTTTATTCTCTCAGGCCCTAAGTCACGGGACAAGGTTATTAGGTCTTCCCATGATGTGAACATGTTCCTCAGTTTAAGCACAGCTTTAAATAACCAGCGGTCTTCGTAATCGATTTGTAAAACATTTCCAATGAACTGGCATTCATGTGCGTGGTACTCGGCAAAGGAGGATTCTTCGCATTGCTTGCTGCAGAACAAGGCAGCAACACAGCCGCTGCATGGGAACAAGTTGAGATCAAGCTTGCGGCAGTGGTAGCAGCTGAAGTAATGGTCTGGTTCGGGAGCCCAGCTCACGAAGGCTTTCTCCAGAGCCACCAGTGTGCCAGCAGCGATATCTCTTTTTGCAACTACTTTGGGCATTCCGGTCTCAAAAACTATGTCTACATCAGCACTAGCACAGGGAATTTCTGGATGTTGACTGTTCAATTTATAGAAATCATCTGCACCTTTCCTGAAATATAGATACAAACATACCCTTTACGCCTTTATCCCTAACAGAGCATTTTCGATCTTGCGGCTCTGAGCAAACAAAACTCAGGGCCGCAAGATTCAAAGGCCACTTATAGGCTGGGAATCCACTGAGCTGAATTTAAGATGCTGATTCTATACAACGTGGAAGGGACATACCCGTAATAAAACGAATCACGGGCTATATTACATCACTTATTATAATAATGGAATTAAAAAAAAAATAGAAAAAAATGTCTTTTCTATACTAAAGTGTGCAGCCGCTTGGCCAATTTGTATGATAAAATTAAAATAACAGTAAAAAAAAAAAAAAAAGGTTTTTTAGGGTTCCGTAACCAAACGACAAAAAACGGAACCCGGATTCGTCATGTCTGTCTGCCTGTCTGTCTGTCCGTCCGTATGTTACAGCCACTTTTTTCCGAAACTATAAGAACTATACTGTTGAAACTTGGTAAGTAGATGTATTCTGTGAACCGCACTAAAATTTTCACACAAAATAGATAAAAAAATTTGGGGAGTCCTCAAACTTCAAAAATTTATATTTCACACGTAGGGATTGATGAAAAAAATTTTTTTTTGAGTTTCAGTTCTAAGTACGGTGAACCCTCAAAAAAAGTGGCTGTGACATACGGACGGACAGACAGACAGACAGACATGACAAATCCATAAGGGTTCCGTTTTGTGCCATTTGGCTACGGAACCCTTTTATCTTGCTGGTCTAATAAAGGCCGTGGTTTGTGTAATTATGACGGGTATGTCCCTTCCACGTTGTTCACATTGCCTGTTTTGAAAAGATTGATCAAAATTGTATCATTACAAAATCAGCGATGTATATAAAATCAGAATCTGAATTTTCATATGTCGACGTCCGCCCTTAGTGTGAAGGTGGGCCGTGTGCGTAAAAGAATCAAAAGAGTGATAGGTGGGTGGCCGTATCACCTACTGTTGATTTTTTCTTTGTTTTCCGTGTGTGTAAGTGGCCAACATTTGTGTCAGATTTTTCAGGCTGCCTAAATGCATGACATAGCTTGACGACTGCCTTACCAATGATGACAGCCGGGACCAACAGACTTGCGCTCCGAAGCACGGAGCTCGAGATTTTTTTATTCTACTTGTGGTCACCCATCCAAGTGCGGACCACCCGGTGTCGCTTTACTAGCGAAAGCACTAGTAATGCGCACTCAAAGCTATTAACTTGATTCGTTTTGCCCATTCTCTATATTGGTGTATAATGAAGTACAGTATCGGCACTATGTAATATACTATTATTAATTCTATTCTATTCTGTGGTGGGCTGGCACGTAAGCACGGAATAATGAATAATAGTACTCCATACGCCTACTTCTAGTAGTCCATACGCATTACAATAAAAGTAACGGCACGTAAGTTTAGCGCTATAATCTATGAAGTAGAGGGTATACCTGCGCACGGGTACAGTATTAATTTTTAACTTCTGAACAATACCGGTCAGCGCTAGAGTTTCGTGCCGCTACCTATAAAATATATTTAAAAATAATGTACACTTTTGCCCAGCAGTAGACAAAAGCGTAACCGTAAAGGTAAAACAAAATAACACCTCACCTGATCCTCTGTTTCTGAAAAGCAAGTTGGTCTCCCTTCCGCAGCTCCCCTAGAGCTTGGTACTTCCTCTTCCTCAACTTGTCAACTACGTGTTTGGCCGTGGGACAGTTTATCCCGAGGGCAGTGCTGCAGTCTCTCTCGGAAGCTTCGTACATCTTAGCAGAGAACAGCACGGCGGATCTGTTGCTGTACGCTAATTTAAAGAAGAATATACAGTAGATTTCAAGTCTTTATCCCTAACGGAGCAGATAGGGGAGACCGAAAGGCCTAAAGGCCACACTTAGTGAAAATCATATTATAATTATAACCAGCTTTGACGCCAGCTCATTAGGGTAGTTAGTGAGTCGTTTCTCATAATTCTAATATCGCTCAACAAGAGTCGCTCTTAGGCGATTTAACACACTGCACCGCGCCCCGCAGCCTGCTGCGTAGTGCGGGGCCGCTATACAAAAACGACGCGGGGACGCGGTGTCAGTGTGTTGTCTATGCGTGTTTGCGGCGCATTGCAGTGTGTTAATCGCCTTATATCTCCTCCTTCACAGTGGTAATTTATCAACCATTTTGCAATTGTTGCATGGCATGTTAATTTGAAATAACCGGCCAAAGGGGTCTGGTTCCTATATCTATACATATAATAAAACAGTAAAAAAAGTGTGTCTGTCCATTAAATATATTTCCAAAAAAAATATTGGGGGCGATGGAGACGTTGTAATAGAGTAAGAATTAAAAAAAAAATGTCTGTCTGTTTGTCTGTTTGTCTGTATGTCTGTATGTCTGTTTGTCTGTTTGTCTGTTTGTCTGTTTGTACACGCTAATCTCCGGAAATACTGGACGGATTCGAACGAAACTTTTTTTGTCATATAGGTATTAAGCCTGGGCAACATATAGGGTATAAATGATTTTGGGAAATGGAACGCCTGATGCAGAACCATAATGGTCCAGCTAAACTATAAGAGATATAAAAATGCCGCCTTAGTAAAAGTTGTTCAGCCTGATGAGCATTTTCCAGAGACATAAAGTCCACGCGAACAAAGTCGCGGGCTTCGGCTAGTTATCTATAAAAAAACACGTTATTTTTTTTATTTTTTTAGACTTTAGTATTTGTTGTTATAGACATTTCAACTGTCTAGCTATCATGTTTCATAGAGTCTTAGTAATAGGGTCCTTTAACCTTTGTTTACTATGGGTACAGAACCCTAAAAATTATACTTGCCTAATTTGAGGGACAGAGACCCATTAGGAGCGTAGGCTAAGGCTTTGTTATACAGTATGAGGGCTCTCTGAAAGTACCCAGACTGGTACTCTCTATTCCCAAGTTCACGATACTTATCCGACTCGGATTTACTCTTCGTGACTTCAACGAAGTTTGTTTGGTCAACCGCTTTGAGGGCAGCGGTGGCTACATTGGCTAAATAATCTTCATCTTGGTTGCCCTCCATAGCAAGTAGAACGTCGCGTGTCAGCTCTTCATCGAGGTCTTCAAAATAGTTTTTCATTATACTGAGATTAATTGTATGTACACCTGTAAAAATATGGGCTTTCTTTGTAGATTTAATGTGGGTACTCTTTTATTTGTTTTTTTTTTTTGTAAAGAAAAAAGGGTGGTTTAAAAAAAGAAGCTATTTAAGTAAGTACCAACTTTTTTTCTACCCTACCCTATATTTCATCATAAGTACATATGCATAATGACAATGTAAAGAGACGTAGTAGGTACTAGGTCAGTTAACTGAGCATGTATGTATGCATTTCTGTGGTTTGGTTCCTACATAAAATAAAGCATTTATAGAACATATACGTACCTACTAAATATATCAAATCTATGTGCAAATATATAAGATATTTAATCAAAACAAAAGCTGAATGAAATAACAATATGTAAATGGAGTACAGTAGGTAACAGTTATAGATAACGATGATTTTTCAAAATTCAAACTCACGTTTTTCAACTTCAAACCAACTTCAAACACAAGCACAAGTCAACACCAAAGTCACCAAATCAAATCAACTTGTCAATGTCAATTCCTTGGCCGAAGTTTTTTTTCTGAGTGCTGCCAGTACAATGTTCGTACTAGTACACAAGTTAGTCAAATAAAAAACCCCGACCGGCGACGAGACCATCTAGTGATGAGTGGTGGATCTACATATCCAACCGATGTTAAGTGGAATTTATAAGAAAATATAATTTTCCAGGTAAATAAAAAAACCTGACTTTCAAGCGTTAACCCCCAACAACTTTAAACCAAACTGAACCGATTTTCAGCTAACATAGTTGAGAAACACCGTAAGAGAACTTGCTTTCACGTAAAAAAAACGCATCGAAATCGGTCCATCTGTTCAAGAGCTACGATGTCACAGACAGATTTATTAGACAGACAGACATAAGCGTCAAACATTACACCCTTCTTTTTGACAGGAATTAAAAATAGTTAATAGATGTTAAAATAGTTAATATAATACCACAGTCACTGTCTATAGTACAAAATACAACTTTCCCTGCTTTCAAGCGTTAACGTACAACTTTTAAATAGCTAAACCATTGAAATTAAAGCTGTCACGTAAAAAAACCGCATCGCAATAGGACAGACAGACAGGCAGCTAACAATAAGTAAGTTTATAATTATTACAAATAGACGTTAACGTCAAACTTATAGTACCCCTGAGTTGTGGGAAAACACCCTCTTTGTCGGGGGTTTAACTGCTGCTGAAGCATGCAACCCTCAACTTCATTCATGGGCTCCATGCATAGACAACACTTTCAGTTATATTATAGTACTCTATGGACAACACACAGACACACACACACATGGACAAACAAACGTCATTTACGTCCTATCATAGCGGCTCGGCTCAACGGCTGTTTTTTTTGTTTGTTTGGATTTTCGTTCTTAATAAAAGTTTTAGTGAAATTAGTGAATGAATATTAAAAACTAGTGTGCTACCTTTCCTAAAATAACGGTAGTGTATATTTTCTATTGTTTTTATTACCTACTTACTTACCTACCTACCTATTTACGTTTTTAAAGAAGTTTACAGGCACAAATCGTATTTATTGTAGGGTAGTTTACAAGATATTCTCAGAAAACAGTAGAGGAAATAATTATTTTAATGTAAGGGAGACATGGAAAATACTCCACCGACCTACCGACCAAGAACTTTTTAATTTTATCGATGACGATAGGCATAAATCGTATGAGGTAGACTGGTAGGTACAAGCAAGTACAGGATATCAGTGCCGTAAATAGCCTTTTTTGCGCCCTGTGCGAGCTTCTATAACTACGCCCTTGTTTTTTTTAGATATTATAGGTACCCTAGAGCAATGCTATGTATAGGTCTACTTTATTTCATTCAGGATGATAAAATAAAGCACAAGGAACTAGGTGTTGGTGGACCAATTATCTAATATTTTGGAAGAAAAATCTTTTTTTATAAAGAATTGATGTGGGCAAACAAGCAGATGAGCCATCTGATGTTAAGTGGACCCTTCGCCTATTATACCACCCACTGTGTCTCACTCACTAAAACTCTATCGCAAGTTCACTAGTGCAAATGCGTTGCCCACCCTGATCTTGAACTTATCAGGAGCAAACCGAAAAAATAATAGTCCTGCCTGATCTGGCCGTTCTTGCGCCCCCCAGAGTCTACGCCCTGTGCCTGGGCACCGGTGGCACCGCCCTATTTACGGCACTGCAGGATATTCGCTAATAAATGTACGTAACTGTTGTTATAATATCCTCACCATGAACATATGATCTCATTCCAGATTCCTGTGAGTTTGAGATCATCACGGTATTACACCAGCAAAATGTACAAGTTTCCCGAAGAGCTCAACGAGGAGCTGTCGCGTGGCGTCCTAGTGGCTATGGAGGCTGACGACAAAGACAAAGACTATCTAGCCAACGTCGCCATGGCAGCTCTCAAAATTGTTAACCAGACATTCTTTGCCGAAGTACAAAAAACCAAATCTGAGTCGGATAAGTACCGGGAACTTGGTAATAGAGCATACCAAACAGGGTATTTACAGAAAGCCCTCCTACTTTATAACAGGGCATTAGCACATGCTCCAAATGGTTCCCTATCTCTCAAATTAGCATATAGCAACAGGTCTGCTGTGCTGTTCTCTGCTGAGTTGTATAAAGCTTGTGAGAAAGACTGCAGCACGGCTTTGGGGATAAACTGCCCAACAGCTAAACATGTTATTGATAAGCTGAGAAGAAGGAAACACCAAGCACTTGGTGAATTAAGAAAGATAGACCCACTTGCCCAGCATAGTCAGAAGATTAAGTAAGTTGTTTGTGTTTATCTATTTATATACATACATACATATTTTCACGCCTGTTTCCAATGGGGGTAGGCAGTGACTGGATTTCCACTTACTACGATCCTTGCAAACCTCTTTTGCTTCGTCAACACTCATAAATAACTCTTTTCATGCATGCTGTCCGGTACTCCTTACATCAGCTTTCTTCAGAACATCTCCTATTCGGTCGCAGAATGTTCGTCGCGGTCGACCTATTTATATCTCTACCATTATCTTAACCCTTTCACTGTAAATGTCTGGAACATCTCAAAGTCAAAGTAAAAAATTTTTTGTTCAATTTAGAATAAATTTATCTTTTATTGAAGGTCATTTTTTAAAATATTATTTTAGTGCAAAAGCTAAAAACTACTAGCATTTCGGAACAACCACTGCTGGGAAGATTACGCCGAAAAAAACCCAGTTCAGTATTGGTCCCCTGGATTATCATGCCCATTTCGCAAGGGATATTTCCATAAAAAAACCACTACTAAGCTTCCACATCCCTTTTTTTTTGTAGGTAAATTATTTTAGATTTACAGTGCCTTGTGCTGGGGGCAGATAACTGGTATACAAGTCTCTCCTGGTAAAAGGTTAATCAGAGTCTATTTAACCATCAGGCAAAGTAGTAAGCGCCCAGGCTAGTCTGCATTCTGTCTCCATTAAAAAAAAATGTTCATCAAAATGCATTGGACCCTATATAGGCATGCATTTGACCATGTAGACTACATGGTTAATATTAATATGGCCCTGTTACTAATGATTATCCATTTTTGTAAATTTGTTGTTTTCAATCTTTTATTGTTTAAATTATTCAATCTAGGCCTGCTAACTCGGCTGGGAATCCACTATGCTGAATTTAAGATGCTGATTCTACATACATTGCCTGTTTTGCAAAGATCAGTCAAAATTGTATGATTACAAAACCAGCAATAATGAAATCATCTGCTTTGCCTCAGAATTTCAGTACGTCGATGTCCGTCCTAATTCGTCGCTCCTTGTGTGGGCTTGCAGCCCTTGTCACTTCAGTTATCAAATACCTATAAAAAATCTTGTTGACCCTATAACAGCGAGCGTCGCATATATGTGACAAACATTGTCGGGCCCATGCCGCGAAGGTCGCATATTTGCGACAAAAAAAAATGCTCGTATGGCACATAACTTACGTATCCATATCCGTTTTTGGTTGTAGATAGGTATGTTAGATTTACCATGTCTCGCGCTGGGGGCACGATAACTGATATAAAGTCTCGCGGTGAAAGGGTTAAAAGGTGTACACAAACCACAGTCGTATCAAAGTCACACCTGGATGAGAGTAGCACAGGACCGACATGGGTGGCGTCGACGAAGAGGCCTATGCTCGGCAGTGGGCAACAGAAGGGCTGGGATGATGATGATATTAGTGTTCTGTGCTGGCTTGGCTTAACTGCCTTCGTGGTGTAGTGGTTAGAGCGTTCGGCTCATACCCGGAGGTCGCAGGTTCGATTCCCGGCGGGGGCAACGACTTTGCGTTGTTGTCCTAGTTTGGTTAGGACATTGCAGGCTGATCACCTGATTGTCTGATAAGTAAGATGATCCGTGCTTCGGAGGGCACGTTAAGCCATCGGTCCCGGTCACTGTCTTTGACATTGGTCGTTACCTAAAACCATGTCAAAGGCCTTTAAGGCGGTTTAAAAACTCTGACACTAGTGTTAGTCACTAACACACACGATAAGAAAGAAAGAAAGCTGGCTTGGGAGAAAGCTTTATCTTTTTTTCCCATGCAAATCATTGAAGCTGATAAGGAATGGGCGAAAATGCGAATCATATTACTAGGCGATGCACCTAATTCATTACTATTTTGATTCCTTTGTCTACCTTCTTAGCTTATTACCCACTCATCATCATCATCATCGGGTCTTTTTGTCTGCACTGCAGGAGCACGACCCTCGCTGTACTACCAGAGCCATACTTGGCCAGAGCAGCCAGAGGACTTGGCCTACACTCTCCACGCTGGCCAGACGGGTTTGAGAGGTCTCATTGATGTTTTATAAGCTTTATTTAGCTTGTACCCACTTACAGGCTAAAAGGAGAATGGCCTTTTATTCTTGTGGTCCATTAGAGATAACGACATGATAGTTTAGTGTAATGATGATTAATTAATTATTTATCTTCCATGCGGGTCTGGAAGAAAAGAAAAAACTTGGAATGTACCAACTGCTTTTCTTCCCGCGCAGATCGTAGAAGGTGATCGAGATACTGGACGAAAATGCTAATCTTAATTTTAATTCCTTTTTCCTTCTCTCCCACCATCACACTAAAAGTGACTTCGAGTCTTGCGGCCCTGGGCTCTGTCTGCTTAGAGCTGCAAGACCCAAAGTGATGTCTTCCCTATTAGGGATAAAGATGTAATAGTATGTATGATTCATATATCAATCTTTTTCTCAATTTCAGGAGAAGTGCAGAGGAATATTATAGACTGAAAAGTCAACACCCGGTCATTCCTTGTGCCAGCTCTGACATAGATGTAATTATTGAGTCTGGGATTCCTAAAGTGGTTGCCAAAAGAGATATTGCTCCTGGCACACTGGTGGCTCTGGAGAAAGCCTTCGTGAGCTGGGCGCCTACTGAACCAGACCATTACTTCAGCTGCTATTACTGCCGCAAGCTTGATCTCAACTTGTTCCCATGCAGCGGTTGTGTCACTGCCTTGTTCTGCAGCAAGCAATGTGAGGAAACCTGCTTGGCTGAGTATCATGAACATGAATGTAAAATGGTTGGGAGATTGTTAAAAATTGATAACGACGAACGATGGCTGTATAAAGTTATGCTGAAAATAAAAAACATGTGCGGGTCTTGGGATGATCTGATAGCAATGTCTAATGACATTGGGCCTGACGGAATGCAGAACGCCACAATTAATGATATATTTGACGGCGAAAATCCTGCGTCAATGTTGAGTTTTAAAAACGACCGCCATTTTGTGCATGGCGCCGTGTTTCAGAAAAGTTTTCTGTGCGCTTTGTTTTTGAATTATTTACAATTGTTGCCTTCCTATTTGCCTGAAGATGCGGAAGACCAAACTTCAGCTATGATGGCGCTAGCAAGAATAATGATGCATATTAGTTTATACCACCGCACAACCAGCCTAATCTTGATAACAGATGTCAATGATAGTGATGGTATCGGAACACACACAAACGGACACAAGGGATTGTTCCCTTTCATAGGGAAATTGAACCATTGCTGTGTTCCTAATCTTCAGAAAGTTACGCTCAACAACTCTGTGGCTTTAATTGCTCTACAAAATATTAAAGCTGGCACAGAATTAACAGTTACACATGCGTAAGTATCTATATGTATATCTCTTTTTTTTAAATTTATTATTTAACCGAGGCTTCAGTTCACTTGGTGAGACTATCATGGGGGCTTATCTGTCTATCAATTTGTTATTATAAGCGAAGCTTCTAATTACTGATAAATCCGGTAATATTTTTTATTTATTATTAGTTAAAAATTGCTTTCTTGCAGGGACCGGAACCGCTTACCTTTTGAAGGGTTTTCGTTCGGGTTTTTGATCGACTGGTTTTCGTAAACCCTAATGATTTGTTAACCATATAATTTGCTTACCCTGACAAAAGGCTTACTAATACAATACAGTTAATTGAACTAAGCACTAACTAATATCGCAAAAGCCTATGATAGGCTTATCCTATCAATATTATTTATACGGTCTAAAGCAATTTTAATCTTTATTTGAATAGCATACAACACAAAACTGATTGTGCAAAAAGTTTATAGGGTTAGCGAGACGACGCATCGGGCTAGAAAAAGAAGGCAGGCTTTGTGAATGACCAAACAGCCATTTAATAATTATACTAATTGCATTCACATAAGACTTACTTTGTTTACAGTCGTTTCTATGAGTTTGGAATTAATAGACAAGACTGTAGAACAAAGAGGGGGAAAGGGTAACCAACTTAATGCTAACAGGTATAATCAGAACTTTAAGGTTACTGGTAAGTCCAGTTACCATTAGTTAACTGATTCAAAGGAGTTACCATAACGTTAGGGTAACTCAATCGATATGCTAACTGTAACAAAGGGTAAGCTTATGATGGAGTTACTCCATCGATAGACTTAATCAAATAAAGGGGTTTTCCGGTCCCTGCTTTCTTGCTTAGATTTAGATTTTGTATTGTGACATCACGAGCCTTATGATCCCTCTCACACAATGTCACACTTCATTGACCCTCTTCCCCTTACTGTGTGATGGTTCCTTGGCTGAAACAGAAATGTTTTTTATTCACAGCGTTCACTGGTTGGAGAATCCTTTATCAAAGAAAAAGAGAAAAGTGAACGTACTGCTTGATTGCCACTCAGTCTGCCCCTGCTTTGTGTGCAACGCTACCACGAAAGAATGGAAAATCAAGAGGAAGGAGCCAAACCTATCGCCGAGTCTGAAGAAAGCCGTATCGGAATGTTTGGATGTTGAACTTAGAGTTGTTTTGGGCACTCCTGTGAAACATTGTTTTGATCAGTTGTATAGAGTTATCTCTAGCCTAAGCCATGTGCCTTTTTCAGAGGAATATGAAGAAGTTTACAAGAGGCTAATTTCCCTTCATGCGTATGTGTTGAATAAAAAATTGGAGAATATGGTTTTGGCTCTGGATATGTAATGTCATTTCAAGTACTTGATTGTCTCTTGATTTTTGAAAATACCCATAGACCTAAATATTTTTGTGAAAATACTTTTCTATTTTTCTTATCTTTGACCCTTTCACCGCGAGACTTTATATCAGTTGTCGTGCCCCCAGCGCGAGACATGGTAAATCTAACATACCTATCTACAACCAAAAACGGATATGGATACGTAAGTTATGTGCCATAAGAGCATTTTTTTTGTCGCAAATATGCGACCTTCGCGGAATGGGCCCGACAATGTTTGTCGCATATATGCGACGCTCGCGGTGAAAGGGTTATATATCTGGTAATTATTAATAATATAAGCAGTTATTAGAATGTGTTAACGGGTTATGTAGCTGACTTTACATGTGAGTAACCCGTTAACCAATTCTAATAATGTCTTTATAAGTATTGATTTTAAACTGATTCGAAACAGATCTCTATTACAAAGTAATATAAAGTTACTTTTAATCTAAAAACCTTAGCTTCAGATACGAGTAACGACAAACTTATACTGTGATCCTGTGATTTAATATTGAAAGTTATCCTTATAAGGTCGATTAAGAATGATATTTGCTATAAGCAAATATCAAAATTCTCTTGTTATGTTTTTTACTTTATTTTTCTTTTTGTTGAAAGATTTGCCGTGCTGTTTTGTATTTTGTAATATTTTTTTGGCATTCTGTGATTTGTTGTTCTTGAATTATAGTATTAAGAGTTAATACTTTCGATTAAACGTTTCTCTAATAAAAAGTAGTTTTCATTCTAAAGGCCCCTTAGCATGGCACCATTGATAAACCCAGATAGTTTATATGGCGCCATGGAAGTGCCATCCCGCTCGTTATTACAACGAAGAGAGATAGTGCTAGATAATAATAATAGGGTTCGATAAATGATCTCGCTGGTGCTAGAGGCCCGTACTAGTGTTGCCGAAAAATCGAGTTTAAACCCTTTCACCGCGAGCGTCGCATATATGCGACAAACATTGTCGGGCCCATTCCGCGAAGGTCGCATATTTGCGACAAAAAAAATGCTCTTATGACACATAAGCATAACTTACGTATCCATATCCGTTTTTGGTTGTAGATAGGTATGTTAGATTTACCATGTCTCGCGCTGGGGGCACGACAACTGATATAAAGTCTCGCGGTGAAAGGGTTAATTCTAAAAATGCCAAACTGTCGATAGTATCGATAGCTGTTTTAGAGAACTATTGATAACCTACGGATATTGCGTGCGACCTTAGGAAATTCCGTTCTGTATACCAATGCCAACAATTGCCTTCCATCTTGGTTGCTCCACAGACAAGAGCCTAGCTTTTTAATAATAAGAATAATTCTCTCAGGATCTGATTAGACAGGACAAAACACGACGGGTTAAGACGTAGGTAAATCTATGTTGTGTCAGACAGTGTCCCTAAATATTTAGATAAAGCAATAAAAATGTCAATTAAACAAATTAGGATAGTGTATTACTTAAACACATTCAGTCTTATTATAAAACGCAGACTAACTTTGTTACTAGGTTTAAACCATTATCTGACCAAATCAAATTGACATTTTCAGATGAGACAATAACATATTACTAGATGTCAATTTCATTTGATTGGATAATGGTTTAAACCTAGTAACAAAGTTAGTCTGCGTTTTATAATAAGACGGATTTAAAACCACAGACATACAAAGGGAAGTGCTTCCTTTTGTATAACTGTGAACTTAGTAACTATTTTTATTAACCCTTTTACCGCGAGACTATCAGTTATCCAACTGCAACGAAAAAGGGATATGGATAATAAGTTTTGCAGTGATTTTTTGTCGGAAAAATCCGACGCTCGCGATATGGGCACGAAAATGTTTGTCGGATAAATACGACGTTCGCGGTAAAAGGGTTAACGCAATAATAACACTTATCCCTTTAAATGTCGGACGCCCGGAGCGGGCGTCTGATGTATTGTTATTCTATTGTGTCTGCTAAGTCGACATTTGAAGGGTTATCATTATTAGCAAAATCACAGTCATAAATCATTTGCATTACTAAAAGCTTACATATTAATGATGATTCCCATAATCGGACCATGGCCAGGCCTGTCTCACTCCGCGGTAGGTATTAAAAACGCAAGTACAAAAAAAGTACGTACGGCGGCCGCGCCGGCTTGGCTAATTAGTGCGGCAGAAAAGGTAAGCGTTACGCGATAGAAAGAGACGGAAAGTGATGGAACGTCTAGGTGAATATAACTGTAGGTTATGTTATTAGCGTTGTGCGATCTGAATTGAACTTAATTGTGTCGTTACGAGAGTCGCTATTCCTTTAATTGATTTTTCCGAGTGAATCTTGTGTACTTGTACTATTATGTATTCTGTGCCATGGCGGAAGATTTTAATGACTCCTCAGGGGGGTTGCTCCAAAAGCGGTACGCAAAACGGACGTTACTGCGTATCCGCGTTTCAGTGTCAAGCAACATTGAGCGCTAACGTATGATGATAAAGTCTTATTTGATTTGATATAGAAATAGGACGTCACTATCGCACGCTAACGTATTATTCTATAGAGTAACACCTCAGACTCCTGTTGAGTTTCTGACCAACGTGTTAATCCAATATTTAAGGCCATACCCAAATTTTCCGGGCCATTTAAAATAAATCATTTCAAAGGAAACGGAGAGATATCATTTAAAATTGTGTCTTGGTCAAGTTCTAGA
Source organism: Acrobasis consociella (assembly GCA_963555685.1). NCBI lineage: Eukaryota > Metazoa > Arthropoda > Insecta > Lepidoptera > Pyralidae > Acrobasis > Acrobasis consociella. The sequence continues at coordinate 3,554,430 of OY743121.1, forward strand.
TACCCATTCAAAGTATTTTTTAAACTACTTTTTGTAGTTTAAAGTAAGAACGTGAAGCTTTTCTACGCACATTTGCGAAAAACGGCCACTTTTAGCTAATGTGCGTAGAAAAGCTTCACGTTCGCACTTTAAATTATAAACAGTAGTTCATAAAATAGTTTTAAGGGTTATCTAGGGCTTGACCAAGACACAATTTTGAATGATATCTCCGTTTCCTTTTAAATGATTTATTTCAAATGGCGGCGCCACTGGACCCCGGAAAATTTGGGTATGGCCTTAACAGTTAACATGCCCCGGAGGTCGGTATACTTTAATAATTACATTTTTATAAGTTAATATTGGTTTCACAGCTATGCGGGAGATTCCGTACGGAACACGCTCCGAGTAGCGCCCATACAACGCCACCCGCTTCTTATCGACTCGAAATGGTTTCAGTGTAGCTTCAATTTCAAATTATTTTTGACCAGTATGTGGCCACGGCGATCCCTCTGTCATTTTTTTTTACTTTTTTAAAAGTTGTTTACGACTTTTCAGACGACCCTAACTACAACGTGTTAATAAAATAACGCAAAACCTCTCAGGTTGTAACTCAGTCCATGAAACTGAACAACTTGTGTTCTACAATATTCCCAAAATGCCAGAAATAAAATTAAGATTTTCATACAAATTGACTCGATCAGCTGATCAGTTTGTATGAAAATTCAAATAATTTTTTTATGGTTTTGTGAAAGTTGTAGAACAAAAGTTGTTTAGTTTCATGGGCTGAAGTACCATCTGAGAGGTTTTGCGTTATTTTATTAACGCGTTGTATATAATCAAAGGTTGATGTAGGACCTTTGATTGCTTAGCCTCGTTAAGTTCCAATAAGGTCCTCTATGGTACATGACGTACGGCAGCTCGGACACCACAGAAGGTGGTCCATTGATTGGATGGCGCCGCAGTCGCAAAGGTCGTTACCACCTGTTCAATAGTACTGAATTCTCGTTTTACAGCTCTACGGGCGATTCCCGTACGGGTCTCCCGCACAGCTGTGAAAGCAGCCTAAGTCTCGTAGTTAAACTATGTCTGCGGGGCTGCTTCTTCCATCGCCAGCTTGTGCTGCTCGCACCAATAGTCGGGGCTCTTGTCGAACGCCTGGAAAGTACGAAACATTGCTTTCAATTCAATTCAAATTATTTATTGCATTTCATAATGTACATCAGTTCTAACTACTAAAAGTCACCGTCTTAAATTAGATACACTATGAACCCTGTCGGGTATCGCAACCAAAAAGTGGAACGGCTAGCGAGTTTTATGACATGCAGTTAATTTTATAAATTTAAATGATAGAATATAATTAAAAAGTATTTTTGTTTGTAGTTGTCAGCAGATTGTTAGTTATTTATTATTAGTAAATTATTGTCAACTTATAAATATAAAAGTAGTGTCAATGTTTATTGGGTATAGTATATAATGTCAATTTCAATTAATTTTTTTATCGTTAAAATACTCGTCCAATCTGTAATACGTTTTATTTACTAAAATTAATTTCAACTTCTTTATAAATTGAGCTTTAAATCAGACGACCTACGTGGCGTGGTCAACACGCTAGACCACCAATCTGGAGGTCCTGGGTTCGATCCCCAGCCAGGGCATGTTGTAAAATGGCCTTTTTCAATTTGTCCTGGGTCTTGGGTATATATGTATCTAATCTATTATAAAATGTATCCCAAAATACAAGTTTAAACTTCCTTTGGGGCTAGCTCAATAAGTGTGATATGTCCATATACACGCTGACTTTTCATTGGTTTTGGAAAAAAAAAATGTCGTATAGTAAATAAATTCCTCTATCCATATACGTAATCCAAATTTCTGTATGTCATAAGATAAAAAAGTTGCGTAAATGATTTTCGATCGAGACCACGTAGTTATACGCCGGCCGCCTACTGCGTAATGTCGATGACCCCGGCCGGCCGGCGGGCGGTGTATGGCGGCGGTACTACTAATTGACCTCACAATTTTACTTTCGAGTTTTAGTCAACATTTTTTGTTTCTGAATATTTATTTTGACCAGCTAATTAGGTCTTACCAACGATGCCTATGAAGTGGCCATCGGCTTCAGAACCAATGAAAAATCACCGTGTATATTTATTTATTATTATTAATCGTGCCTACCCATCCCCTTATAAACATAATTATTTCTCTTCCTTGTCACTAGATGACGCTATAAAGTTATAATTAAAACATTAAAATCTTTTATTACTATTATTTTAATAAAGAAGTAGTCTAATTAATTAAATATTACTTATATAAAATGCAATAAATATTTTTACAGTATAATCTTTGTCATTTTTTTGGTAGTCGTGTGTGCGGCCATCTTTAGGCAGGCATAGTAGGTATAATATTCATTGATTTTGAACTTTATTGTTGAGAAATAAGGTTCACTTCAAGATGGTATATATTGTATTGTACCTCTGGCGGCTAAAGCGTTAATCAGACAATGAAGGTTAGTATAAACACGGTTAACTCACGTAATATAGTTGTCGTATTAGAGAAGATTATTGATCGTCTAAACCGATCGAAACCTGGTACTGGTCGGCTTTTCCGACTATCTATTACGTGAGTAAACCGTGTTAATTAATAATGAATTTATCACACGAGTAATGTTACTAGTTGCAATAAAATCAAAGTCACCGAGACTTTTTTACTTTTATTTTATTAAATTTAAGGCCCATTAAGGGGCTACATGAGTTTTTTGATAGTTCAGTGCTATGGGCGAGATTTGAATCATGGTAATGGCGATGCGGCTAGCAACCCATCACTATTTTGATTCCTTTTTCATCTTAACACCCACCATCACGCGAAGCGTGGCCTTTGGGTCTTACGGCCCCGGGCTCTGTCTACCCCGTCAGGGATATAGACGTGAAAATGTATCTATCAGTGCTGCCCTCGTAGATATAATGGGCTTAATCAAGACAACATTTTAAATGTAACAACCGTTTCCTTTCAAATATTTTTTTTCAAATCAAAATTTTCAATCACTGTTCTCCGAAAAATTCAGAAAGCCCTTAAAGGTCTTTCCATCTAATCTCCAGTGTGAAGGCAGCTGAAAATAATCAAAAACAAGACACTACCTGAGCAACCTTGTTTAAAAGGAAAAGCTTGGGGATTTCCTCTTCTGCCCTCTGACCCCACTTGAACACTTGCCGTGTCAGCTCACCATCGCCTACCTGAAAAACAAGATGCTATTAACACAACATGTATACTGACAAAGATAATGCACGGTGACTTTTTATTGGTTTTGGAGCCGAAGGCCATTTCATAGGCATCGTTAGTAAGACCTAATTAGGTAGTCAAAATAAAAATTCAGGAACAAAAAATGTTGACTAAAACTCGAAGGCAAAATTGTAAGATCAATTAGTAGTAACGCCGTTATACAGCGGCCGCCGGCCGGCTGAGGTCATCGACATCCACGCTGCTGTTTTGGCCGGCATAACTACGTAGTCTCGATCGAAAATCATTTACGCAACTTTTTTATCTTATGACATACAGAAATTTGGATTACGTATATGAATAGAGGAATTTATTTAGTATACGACATTTTTTTTCCAAAACCAATGAAAAGTCAGCGTGTATAACAGATACAGGTAGCGGCACGAAACTAGTGCTGACCGTTATTGCGCAGAAGTCAAAAATTAGTACTGTACCCATGCGCAGTATCCCTTCTACATTTCAGCGATAAACTTACGTGCCGCTATTTGTACGCAACGGCATATAATCTATATACTATTGGAGGGCCTAAAAGTAGGCAAAACTGGATTTGCCGGGTGCCCTCACAGAGATGGCAGCACATACGACTAGCAAAAAAGTGACAAAGAAAGTGTTGAATATACTATAAAAATATTTATTGCAGTAGTTTATATAAGTCATATTTAATTAATCAGAGTAAGTATGTATTACTTTATTTAAATAATAGTACTAAAATATTTTAATGTTTTCATTAATACCTTATAGCGCCATCTAGAGACAATGAAGAGAAATAATTATGTTTATAAGGCCATGGGTAAGGCATGATCATGGGACTGATGTTACTAAATAAGCGAGATTGCGTACCCAGGCGATGCGGCTAGCAACCCATCACTATATTGCCCGATTTGGGCAGTGCCGTAAATAGCCTTTTTTGCGCCCTGTGCGAGCTTCTATAACTGCGCCCTTGTTTTTTTTAGATATTATAGGTACTATAGAGCAATGCTATGCTATGTATAGGTCTACTTTATTTCATTCAGGATGATAAAATAAAGCACAAGGAACTTGGTGTTGGTGGACCAATTATCTAATATTTTGGAAGAAAAATCAATTTTTTTAAAGAATTGATGTGGGCAAACAAGCAGATGAGCCATCTGATGTTAAGTGGACCCTTCGCCTATTATCCTTTCCGCTGTCGCTGGGTGGAATTCCACCTGGCTTCCATTGTCTTACTATTGTGTCTGGGTTTAGTCGCATCTTGAATAGTTATACCACCCACTGTGTTTCACTCACTCAAACTCAATCGCAAGTTCACTAGTGCAAATGCGTTGCCCACCCTGATGCTTAAGATTTAATTTTTGGGCCACTATGGTTTTCATACTTCTATAATAAAATAACACCCTGCAAAGTTTCAGTAAACTGTAAATTAATTTAATTTTAAGTACTTGGTATGGTAGAGTTTTGAATACGGAAGGTAGCATAATGTAAATTGCGTTTCAGTATGAATTGGTGAAAAAACGTTTGTTCGAAAATATTTGCAAGATTATTCACAACTACACAATACACAAATGAATGAAACCACAAATGAATGAGTTCAGATAGTAAAGATTTATTAAAGCAAGCCATAAACATTTTTAAAGATTTACTTTTCGCGCCAAAAAAATGAGCGCGATGTTTTGTCTAATTTAATAGACGTTTTTGATGATACTGGCATGTAGGTACGTATGTGTTGGAATCGAGCACTAGGGACGCAGCGTTAACTTATAAGTAGCAAACCGAAAAAATAATAGTCCTGCCTGATCTGGCCGTTCTTGCGCCCCCCAGAGTCTACGCCCTGTGCCTGGGCACCGGTGGCACCGCCCTTTTTACGGCACTGGATTTAGGATAAAGGCAGACATCACAATAGTGTATAAGAAAGGCATTTTTCCAAACAAAAATTAAAATGTTATAAAAAAAAAAAGATTTACCTTTGAATACTGCAAATACAATTGTCTTGTGAAAGTTGTTGTCAAAACCTTCCTTGCTGCGTGGTCATTTTCCTCCATCAAACCGGCTTCAGACAAAAATTTCCACATATCATCTGTAAATAAAAGGAATTATAGAATTAAAAAAAATCTACTCCACATTATTATGTTTATGATTATTTTTCTCCTTGACCGGTATAAATATTCACGGACCGAAGCAAAGTGAAAATCAGGGCTTTAGTATTATTATTATTTGTAGAACACATGCCTGTGCAAAAGTGGCTTTTGGGTCTTGCAGCCCTGGGCTCTGCATAGAACCGCAAGACCCAAAATGCTCTGTCTGCCCCTTTAGGGATAAAGATGTGATAGTATGTATGTATGTATGTACATGCCTGTGCGTCTTGATGTTTGGAGATGTTTGATGATGTTTGTCTAGTCTATTTTTGAAGCTGATAACTGAAGGTGCAGCCATGACAATCTCTGGTAGCTTGTTCCAGTCTGACCACTGCACACAGCCACACCCCTATCTTACATTTGCAATTTCATTTTATTCACTTTATTGTCTCCTCATCTCTTGTCTGTGTGCCTCTAATGGCAAAAGCCTCCTCCCTCTAATGGCAAAGGCCTCCTCCCCCTAATGGCAAAGGCCTCCTCCAATTTTTTCCACTCGTTTCTAGTGCAGTTCTGGTCCAAATGCCACCTGCTTTGACAATTAAAAACACTTACCATCTTTGACAGGCCCTCCTGTCATATATATGTGAGTGAGGGCCGCTATCAGCAACCTCCGGTGGGACATGTCCATGCTAGTCGGTGGTTCAGATTTACATTCCTTATCCAGCACTACGATGTACTGAATGCCACCCTTAACATCCACTTGCACCAGTTTGTACCCATACACCTGCAAATTGCAAATAATAAGAATAATGTGTAATAAGTGTACATAAAAATTTAAGTAGTAAGGCATCTAGTGGCCTCTCATGTTTTACTGTGCCCTATCAGGGCATCACTTGTTGTAGGCGGCACACAAAGATGTAATTATGTAAACATATTATCTATACATAGTGTGTAAGTAATTTGTTAGAAATAAGTTTAAAGTTGCTGGCCACTAAGAATTTTGTATTTTTCCTTTTTTAGTCAGCGCCAAAATTTTAAATATTTTTCGAGTGTTCCTTTTTACAATGGTCTTGCTCATTCATGTTTTCATCTATCGTCTTGTTAAATAAAATATTCCGCATTTGTACATAGTTTTATCCTCTATTATTTGCTTCGCCAACACTTGTACTATTTATAATGTATGACTTCCAATAAATTCCGATTCTGATTGTAAATGTTTTTGGTTTCTTGTGTAAGGAATATATAGGTATCTACCTTTTTTCTTAAATTTACATTCTTTTATGCTGGCTGTAGAGAAAAAAAAGGATGGAGTGGATATACACCATTCAAAGCCCGAAATCATATGGCACCCTTCTTGTTTACCAGCCACTCTCATTTTTTAATGCCTGAACTGGTGTTCTGAACGTAAGTACTATGACACTGAATTTGGTAGACATGTGCAAAATAAATATTCTCCTAGGGATGTCTAGGAGAAAAATAAAGTAACTGAAGATTGATAAAATGGAGGTAACTCTTTGATCATCTTCACGTGGAGACTTTTGATGTATATATTTTTAAAATAAAAATCATTTGTTGTTATTCATCAGATCTTTTTAGTCTCCACTGCAGGAGCACGACCCTCTCTGTACTACTAGAGCCATACTTGGACAGAGCAACCAGAGGATTTGGCCTACACTCTTCAAGCTGGCCAGAGGGGTTGGAGAGGTCTCACTGATGTTTATAAGTTTTGTTTAGCTTGCATTTCCTGAGTAGCCATCTACGACATCCACGGTAGGACTTGGAGTGGTCCTATTCTACTCTGCCGGAAACCACGCGGCATATTTGACTGCTATTGTACAAAAAACATTTTGTAAGGGCACCCAAATATTTCCTAATTAGTAAAAATAGACTTTTGTTATATATTGTATGTACACCAAACAAATAACAAAGTAGTTATCTAAGTAATCTGTGGTGCTCTGTTAGACGAAGAGCTAAAAATCCCGTATATTCATAGGATTGTAAGCACAGGTTGTAAGTAGGTAGTTTTTTACCGATTTCAGTATCTTGTTCGCCTCAACAATAACATCTTTGACTTGGTTAGCAGTGGTTTGGGCTGTTGCACTCAAGTGTTTTATGATTTCCGCGCGCTTTATAGGAATTTTGCTGCCCTCTCGGCACACTATGAATCGGACGCACTCTGTCACAGCTTCCTCTATATTCTCTGGCGTTTCTTCGGCAGTTGACCTGTTAACTCTTCGTTGGCTCATTTTTTAATCAGGTGAGTTAAATAAATTTAAAAATGTTGTGTTGTTTGCTTCGTTTACTTTATTTTGTTTTGTTTTGTAGGTTGGTTTGGTTCATAATTTATTCGACAGTTACTTTCTGTTTGACAGTTTTGACACTGACATCTTTGACTTTGTTTTTTAGGACAAGACATAAAAAATTTGGTGTCGCGAATAGGTTAACTTTTAGAATAGAATAGAATAGAAAAATCTTTATTCAGCGATTATATATTAAAAATGTATCTTTATTCTTTCAAGTAGAGTACATACCTAAACTTTTGTTTTCTTTTAATCTTCTCTACTCTTTATTTGGGGTCGAAGATTTGTTTGTTTGTTTGTATTATCTTTATTGTTCCAAACAAAATGAATACCATATACAAAGACAGCTTACGAAAAGATCAATGGCGAGGCGATGTCTACGTACGGAAATTCAGAGGCTGATTTTAAATAAATATATAAATAGTATATATATGTAGGGACTAATAAATATAAATATAAAAAAACAGCTAAGGTCAGCAGCAAGTATGGTTAGAGATAATTTCTGTCGTTTCCCCAAGATAATTCTCTTTGCTGTCTTCTGCTTCTGTCTGCCACTGTTAGATAAGTTGTAGGTAAGAACTAAGAACTAATTTTATCGTTTAAACATTTAAATTCAGGTAAATTAATTTACTACTAACTTACTAAGAAAAGGTGAAACTGCTGCTTATCATGGCCACGGGCCACCACCTCAGTCACTTCACTGCTACCAAACACCATCACCATACCACACCATTTGCCGTCAATATGGCGGATTTATTTATGGCTGAATCATGGTATAATAAAATAAGGTATTCTCTGTCCGAGAACGAACTTGACTACGTCACGAAAGTGTTGCCACTGATTGTTCTTTTCAGTAAATTTAAGGACTTTCTCAATTAGTTCATTAATATTAAATAAAATGTTAAGTAACTTAGCTATTAAGAATCTCGCGATTCTCGCGTCATTCATCAATTCAAAATTTTATAAATTGATAAAATGGATTATTAATTTGAAATTGGTATATAAAGTTCAAAAATGCATTACGCTCGGGTAATTCAATATCACACAGAGGCAACATATTACACTGATGACGTAGTCAAGTTCTTCCTACGTCATCAGCTGTCACGGAGAGAGAATACCTTATTTTATTATACCATGGGCTGAATGAAGCTCCCGTCTCCCTTCGCGGCAGTCGCGAGGGGAGAGGCCCTCTACCTCTAGTAGAGGCGTGCTTATAGTGAACGTAGCCACGGACCACCCGTGACGTAGCTTAGGGGCGGCAAAATAGCAATAACTTGAGGTTATGCTGTAAGTGCATACCTATCGCATAAAAATGTATGGAGCAGTGATTTTTTTTCGCGATTTTCTAATTTTTCTCTTAGTAAAAGTTGTTCGTATAGACGACGACAGCATGCCCATAAATAATCGCTACTTCATGTCCGAACACACTGTATAAATAGCCTACTGGCGGCAAATGTGTGAATCAATCAAAGCAAAGGTTGACCTACCCCTCTAACTTCATGGACCCACCACACGAAGCATTTCAACATTTTCAATTTTACAAGGCAAAATTGGCAGGATTTAGCCTAGGATCTCCTGGGATTTCAGTATTCGTATCATCATCATCTTGTCCACACCGTATTAGGCGACGGCGGCTCCTGTTTGCTTGATTTAAATTAAATTAAATTCCGTCTTTATTCGTATTCGCAAATGGTGACGCTTAAAATTCCCTGTGAAACTTAGGTAATATTAAAAATAATTGTTGTAGGTCAGTCACATCACAGTACTCACAGTCTATAGTCTTCATTTTTATTTCCTTCCCCATGAATCAGATTTTTCCTGAATTAAGTAAGTTTTCTGTTAATAATTTGGGTCCCTTGTACTTACCGAATAAGTTTTCGATAGTGTCCTTAGATAAATCTTTGTTTCTAAGTGTTTTGGTGAGCTATAAGCTGTTTGTGCTTTTTTGGTAGGTCTTATACAACATTTTGTATGGAAAGATATATACTTACATACATACTATCACGTCTATATCCCTAATGGGGCAGACAGAGCATTTTGAGTCTTGCGGCTCTAAGCAGAAAGAGCCCAGGGCCGCAATACCCAAAAAGCCTCTTTTAGCGTGATGGTCGACGAGAAAGTGGAAAAAGAAATCAAAATAGTGATGGGTTGCTAGCCGCATCAACTATTAAAATGATTCGAATTTCGCCCATTTCCTCGATCGGTTTTTACGATCTGCGCGGGAAGAGAAGCAGAGCAGCTGGCTAGCAACATTCTAAGTTTTTTCTTTTTTTCCAGACCAGAAGTGCAATTTTTGAAACGCGGATTCATCTAAACGAATGGTTTTTCCATACAAAAAACCGTTCGTGTAACTCCGCGTTTGAAAAATAGCACCTTAGTATGGAAAGATATACTTTCCATCGATTCTAGGAAAAGTTGTTCAGTATCTTGGACTGAACCAAAGATACCAAATTACTAACGTAACTCAACGAACATAGCCTTCTGCATGTACTTTCTCCGTCAATGAACTCTGTTCATGATATGGGCTTGTCCGCTCTTTATCAACAAGTTGTCCTACAATAACAGAGTAGTTCTGTTGTAATCAATCAATTTTATTATCTACGCACACAAGTGCGTACATTCCAATTCGTACCAATTTCATTGTATTTTCATGCCGCGCCGGCCGGTACCTATCTAACTTTTGTACTATAGGTATGTAGGTATAGACGTAGTATAGTGGGATTAGTGGGTGTGTGACGGACGAGCTTCACTCAGTTGTGAAGTTTGTCACTTATGCCCTTGTGTCTCACTCACTCACACTCACACACCTCATAGTCAGTCTCTTTCTCACTCAGTTTCACTTTGCGCGTCGCCGGTAGACGTTGTCTTTCACAGTAAACTCGCCGCAAACAAAAAATCACGTAAGTAAAGTAACAGTTTCAACTAACAATAAATTAGTACCTAAACGACATCTTTTGGTTATTTCTTTTCGTACCGCTTTAGTTTCTAAGTTTAATTGACCTTCGTCATAAGAATTAATGTCGCTTTACGTACCTACTAAGTACAGTAAAGAAAAAAGGTCGTGCGTTGGTTTTTGCCGGCCAGGAAATTGCTTGTTTTGTTTGTTCATGAATTATATATTATATATGTCTAGGTTCCGTTTAATATGGTAGATAGACATAGTAGGTACCTTCATTAAATTTCTTTGTAGGTAGACGACATTTAATATCATATGTTTACAAATAAGTACTTACCATATTTATAAATAGTTACATAGATTATATAGTACACATGTACATAAGGTAGGTACCTCCTTTGATTATATATAGTCTTTGATTATATACCTAGTAAAGACTATATAATCAAAGATAGGTATGTACCTATCTACTTAATGTCTGCTTCTCGTCCGTAAACGGAAAGTCGATGTTTCTATTTTGGGCATATATCCGTCGGTACTTAAGTATTTCCATCCCACACGCTAACTGGGGGATATACGTATGAACTGCTGATCTAAAATAATATAAAATTTAAGTAACCTTGAAAGTTTTTATTTACCTAGTTAGTTATAGTATAGTACAGGTATCACGGTTGAATTAATATGGTATGGCATTAAAAACGCAAAACTTACTCGATTGTTAAAATTAACAACAAACAATTAGATGAGTTCGAAATTAATTACTGTCAGACAATACTATTTTTTATTGCATACTTTTAAAATACGAACATGAGTTTCTACCTAAATGCCTAACCGTAGTAAAAATATTATAGTCTATGTATCTTTTAAATAGGTACGGAATTTATCTTTTTGGGGCGACAATGAGGCATCGACCCCGGGCTAGCGCCTAATTAATAATTTTTCAAAACTAAAATTAACCGACTTTACCTCCAAACTACAAAACCGATTTTATAATTTTTTTTTGGGACCAGTTGGACAAGAATGCCTTTCCAAACAAAAATAAATATTTTTAGAATTGGTCCATGCATTCATCATATAATGCATTCATTCGAATAAAAAAAAAAAACTATTTACGAGTTGTTCTCTAACTGCGGAACTCTCAATTTCTAAATCGGTCAAATGCGAGTTGGATCCGCTGACTAAGGGTTCCGTATAACCTTGTAAAACGAGAAAAAATCGTTCACAGAGACAGAGCTCCTCATGCATGAATATAAAAAAAATATTGATAATAATAAATTTTAACAAAAAAAAACACTTGACTTCTTTTTTTTTGAGTTTCTTCCATATCTCTAAAGTTTTTCATCATGTCTTAACCGAATTAATATGGGACCAACGTCTGAGTAAAGGCTTTAAAATAAGAAAAGAATCATCAAAATCAGTCTACGGTTGACGAAGATATCTCTCGTCTAATTATAACCTCCTCCTTTTTTGAAATCGGAAAAAAAAACATTTTTTCTTTTTCCAGAACCATGCCTACTGTGGAATTCTACTACTTCCCCGTGAAGGCCCTGGGCGAGGGCGTCAGACTGCTGCTCGCGTACGGCGGCCAAGAGTTTAAGGACATTAGAGTGCCTAAGGAAGAATGGCCAGATCACAAAGCCAGTAAGTATTTATGAAACTTTACCCAAATTAATTACTACTCCCCGTGTGATTTCCGGCAGAGTGGAATAAGACCATTCCAAGTCTTCCCGTGGATGTCGTAGAAGGCGACTTAGGAAATACAAGCTTATCAAAGCATATATTAACATCAAAAGGGCCTCTTCAAGATTTCTGGTCAATTATATTATTTTGACAGCTAACCGACCATAGCTATTTTGTACGTGTTGTATAATTAAATAAGGTTTCGTTTTACTTTAACAATCTTCGGAACCCTAAAACTGAAGTTGCGTTTGCTTATATCCTGTTAAGTTACGTTACTTTTGTTTTATCAATAAACCATTGTTAATGACAGTTATGTTTGGGAAATGACTGTATTGAGTCTACGTGGAAGTAGCTGTTTCACCACAGTCTATGTTTAAACTTAGTTTTACGGGTCAGTTTTTCTTACAAGCTTTTATTTTGAAAACTAAACAGAGGTTTACTTATGTATGATATAATTTTTCAAAACTTACAACCGACTTCAACCCCAAACTACATGAACGATTTCGATAAAAAATTATATGGGACCACCTCCCAAAAAAATAATACAAAAAGAAACGACGGGTTGCACTCTGGGAGTGCCGGCAGAAGTGAAAACTTGAATATTAACGTTGTGCATTTTTGATATACGAAACAGCAGGCGCAGGCATACATTTTCGCCGCGCCGTAGAAAGAGAGGGGGATACTCCCTCTCCTACGCCGCGCCAGCTGTCTACTCTCCATCCGTCTTACGAATTTTCGATCAGGTCACGTGTCCTGACGCGAGTTTAACATTTTTTACCCATTCCAAAAAAAGTGCACAACGCCGCCGCTAAAGAAGTTTTCACTTCAAAAAATTTCCTACATGTCTAACCGTAGTAAAAATATTATAGGCTAGGTATCTTTTATATAGGTACGGGATTTCTCTTTTTGGGGCGGCCAATGAGACATCGACCCCGGGCTAGCGTCTAAGTAATAATTTTTCAAAATTAAAAACCGACTTCAACCCTAAACCACACGAACGATTTTGATAAAATTTCTATGGGACCATCACACAACTGCACCCCTTTTCAAACTACAAAGGATTTTTTAAATCGGTCCATATCTTCGAATAATCGGTGAACATACATAAAAAAAAGTCGCGATGTACCACCTCCTTTAATGGAAGTCAGTTAAAAATGCTCGCAGAGACCGCGCGAGTATTGGCTATATATCGCGAGCACAGAGTAATAATATACTAAGATCTATTAGCACAAACTGCAAAACGCGAGTATTGCAATGCAATTATATTAAATTAACTTTAAACTTTAATAAATATTAAAGTTTAAAGTTTATTTTCGAGTGTCACAAAAAATCCTCTCCGCTGCGCTCCTCTGTCTGACTGAACTGACCTTTACGGATTGAACGCAGATTAACTTAAGTTTAAACCATTATCTGGCCAAATTAAGTTTATCATCATCATCATTTCAGACGCATAACGTCCACTGCTGTCCAAATTAAGTTGATATCTAGTAATATGCCATTGTCTCATCTAAAAATGTCAACTTGATTTGGTCGGATAACGGTTTAAACCTTACTAGGTTTAACGCAGACTAACTTTGTTACTAAAAAGTTTGTCTGTTTTATAATAAAATGGAAATTCCTAGATATTGCATCCCCAAAATATTTATATTTTGCCTCTCCTGAAAAAAAGATATTCAGTACTGACTGTGCCCAATGATATTTTATATGCGTAAAGTAGGTACTTACCTACCAACTGTATGCCACAAGGCACACAGTAGATACCATATAAAACGATAATGTTTTAAGAGTCATCCTACAACAGTCGATGATATTGTTGTTGAGATAAGTAAGCACTTTCCATTTATCAAAAACAAGTTGGTATTCATTCTCCCACTTCTGATGTCTATGTGAACAAAGGGCTTTCATAAGCAAGTACCTAATTAGATAGCCTATCTACCAGCCGGTAGATACCTAAATGTTTTAGTACTTGGTATAATTTTGGTTTTTAAAACTGTCTTAGGCAGTTTACCTACTGGTTTTTGTTTTTCGTGTGTGTAAGTGGCCAACACTGGTGTCAGATTTTTCAGGCTGCCTAAAGGCATCTGACAAAGCTTAACGACTGCTAGGTATACAATGTTGACAGTTGGGATTGGGACCAACGGCTTATACCTCCGTGCCCTTCGAAGTACGGAGGAGATCGAGATTTTTTTTATGCCACTTATGGTCACCCATCTAAGTGCGGTTCACGCCCGGTGTCGCTTTACTTGCGATGTACTGTGTATTTAGAAGGTCGACATAACTTTATACGTACTTATGAGTTTCTTATTCGTGTGTGTAAGAGATCTAAGAGTGCCATTTTTGTAATTTAACCAAATGGTTTTATCGATTCAAAAACCGTGACACAGCGTTTCAAAAATGGATGCGAATCCCAAAAAATGTAGCGCTTTTAGGTGAGCACTCTGAAATATCTGCGGCTCTTGACAACAACAATCAGTCCACTAATATCACTCATATCATATCCCTCATATCAGTTTAAATATATGATTTTACAACCACGTACAAGTTCTGATAAGAAAATCGTAAGGCAAATAAATAAGTAGGCCTATAGGCACTCTAGAACTTTGCAGAATATCATAATCTGATATGGAACAATAAAATCCTTCAGATCCGGTTGCATCCTCGGCAGTGCTGCTTTGAAGTCCGGCGGGCGATTTTCCTATTTTTCTTCTCAAACAAGTCATGTCAATTTACATATTTTGCACCTCCTTCTAAATACTTCTTATTCTCGGCATCACCAATGGCAAAGATAATATAACAGTGGGTTGACTGGTAGATAAAGCCTATGACTTTAAGTGCGCCTAACACATTTGTAATAAAGTTAAATAATAAAATAAAATAAATAATGTTATAGTCACCAAGGCTATCGAAGACCATCCGAAATCGCGAAGAAATAGCCGGACCAGTTTCAAAGATTTGGTTATAGCTTTACAACCGGAAGTCTGCCTGACGTCTATCCTCTTTTTAACCCCCGACATAAAAGAAGGGTGTTATAAGTTTGACGCTAATGCCTGTCTGTCTGTCTCTCTTTGTGACATCGTATCTCTCGAACGGATGGACCGAATTCGGTGCGTTTCTGCGTGCGAATTTTTTTACGTAAAAGCAAGTTTCCTTGTGGTGGATCTTAGCTGTTAGCTTAGAATAGATGTTTGAAGGAAATCAGTTTAGTCGTTTAAAAGTTGTTGGGGTTTAACGCTTATAAGAAGTGTTTTTTTTTTATTTCTTAAAAATTAAAACTTTATATCGTCAGATTTTGGGCAAGCATGACTAGAACATCAAACTGAACCATCTGTATAAATAGGGTGCATTTATACATATGGTTCAGCTTGACACGCGTTTCAGTATTTCCATGTAATTGTTATTTTTAACACTGTAGACGCTTCCCCCACCGGTGAAACCGAACATCTTATCAAACCTTTTATTCTTTTAATCATACGATATTCAAAATCCATTAAGACCCCACGACACTCTTTTGAATCCCCATTTAGCATCATGGGCTCTAATATTTTAAATGCTATGTGATTTTGCGTTTTCAATGTACTACAGCCACTCCTCAGTTTGTGAATTCACATCAAACCGTTTTTGATAGCAGCATCGTATTTACTCGTATTCCCATTGAAAATTGCGGTCCTTATCCAACAATGCATATTGTATTCTACTTCAACGTAATAAAGTCTCAATTGGTTTATTTCTTGCGATTGTGATGTGTAGTGTACTAGCAGTAATCGTCAAGGCCGCCTATTTGGAATGGGTGACGTGTGCTGACGGAAATGTTATTGCGTTTTCGTTTTTACTACTATTAACATAAGAGCGATATCTGATTGAATCGTTTTTACGCCGCGGTTTGGTTGACAACAACCAACTAAACAATTCAATGCAAAACAGGTTCTAGCAATTGTGTGAAAAATAATGAAGTTATCGGTATGATAACCTTGAACGCGTAATTGGGACGATGACTGCTCCTGACATTCAGATTTCAGACATCTAATTTTAACTAGTGGTTCTCCGCTAAGTTCTGCCTCAAAAAAAAATAATTTACTGACTGAACTGAAATGGAACTGAACCATTTAAATGTTCGAAAGTTATAGAGCATATTTAATTTCACCAAAATGCGCAAAATCTCAAAACCGGCTAAAGCGATTTAGATGCCCAACGGCCTTAAAAATTCCATGAATAGTTGCTACACTCATTCCTAATACTACATCTAAATTAGTTCAATGGTTCGAGAGTTATCGCGAAACATACATTTATACAAACGTAAACATACATTTATACAAAAGTAGCTACATACATACAAACAATGTGTTGTCCCCGCCACGCTCCTACTTTTATATTTGAAATGCTATAATTAGCATTTCAAATATAAGAGTGGGAGCGTCATTAATTGACCAATTTCTTGCTGTAAAAAAAAACTGTTCAGTTTTATTTTTGTTTTATGTAAAATATGAAACCAAAAATATACACTGTAAAATAGCCTATTGGAAGTTTTGAGGAGATTTTTCCATATGACTAAAGTTATTTAACTATCAAATCATCACCAAATTAAAATCGGACTAAAAAAAGCATTTCAAATAAGAATCATCAAGAGAGATAAGAATCATCAACATCGGTTCACAATTTTTTAACTTATTTTTTGTTTCTTTATTTCCATCAAATAAAAATATGTTCTTTCAAATTTTTTCTTCTTTCCAAACGAGAATGGGTGGATCCTACAAAATTGGTTCTCACCAATCTACCGTCGATTTTCATATGAAATTTTCGTTTTTCTAAATTAATTTTTATTGCATATTATGTGAATTGGTTTATATTATCAAGGTAAGAAAGTCTTACTTGTGTTTTATTTGCATTTAAAAAAATAAATTAAAAAAACTACGCAAAACGTCATTCAGACGTTTGAAGCCAAGCGGTCTCCTTGGCAACATATAATAACAAAAAAAAAAATATAAGAAATAGAAAATAATAAAAAAAAATACTTTTAATAGATGAATGTCTCATTCATTTTTTTGACATGATAATATATAAAAATTAATATTTAAGAAAATAAATGAGTTCAAAGTTTTGTCACTGTAAACCCGTCATTCAGTTCACGATGACAATTCGACATTTGAGTAATTCAGTAATTCGTCCCATGTACCTACGGCCCATTTGGGACGAAACGCAGAAAATCAAAATTAATCAAAATTTCATTCTGCAATTCGTCCCATTCTTTTTTTGTATGGAAATTTAAACCTTATCAACGCTTGGTACAGTCAGTGAGACAAGAATTAAGATAAATGTATATTTCGTTAGAATTGTTACATTTTTAAACATGGGACGAATTGCAGAATGAAATTTTAATTAATTTTGATTTTCTGCGTATCGTCCCAAATGGGCCGTAGGTACATGGGACGAATTACTGAATTACTCCGACATTTGAACGTCTCCAGTTCATGTTTGCTCGTGTCGAGACGCGTCGAAACCCCATGGAACACCCGCCCACCGGCCGGCGTTAATTTACCGCCCGTAGTCAGTGGGAGAAAGACGTGTCTTATTGCTATTTCGTCGACCAAGTTTCGTTCGCAGTGTTTTGTCACACCTTTGCGTCATTCAGCAAAGTGCGTGTAATTTCAATAGGATCAACCGTAAATAAATTCGGATTTATGCATATGATTGACCCTGGTGGTCAACGATAATTGTGTGTAGTTTTACTCTTTACACACACAATATATTCTTATTACGTTAAAATTAGATATTTTGTAATGACATTATCGTGAACGTAATGACAAAATATTGTGTGATAATATAAGTTCTTGTTATTCGTAGACTATTTACTATTAAACAAACAAGATTTTTTCATACTCATGTGTACTGTATATACTAGCTGCGCCCGCGACATCGTTCTTGTGACGTATTTCGTATATTTCCTTAGGAATCAGATATTTCTCTTTAATAAATTGCATATTAAATGTTGACCTCATCATTTAGCTACCAACATCCCAAATATCATAAAAATCTGCCATAAATATAGTTTTTGCGTGATGGGTGAAAAAACATACATATAGACAGACAAAATGTAAAAAAGATATTAAATATATTTAATGGTACAAACAAAGGTTATTTAGTAAGTATATTTGTACTGTATATTGTAAGTTTGAATTATTCTTGATTGGGTAAAAAAGTAAGTCAAGGTTGAAATTTAGAACTTCATTTGTTTATTTTTCATTTAACTTGGTGATCTCCTGATGAGACTAATACAAAAAAAAAATGTTATTCTGATTACTCAATCTTAATTGTAATATTAAGTAATAAACCAAGTACTGATGTTACTTTGTCTTTTATTTAGTATAACTAATTCTTATGAAGAAAATAAGACCAACACGTATAAATGTCATTACGCTCCTTTAGACGTCATTACGTTCACGATAATTTACATAAAAAATTTTATTACTCAAAATCTATAACGGATAACAAGGTCCAACTACTTGTAAAAAGTTGTTAGTAATGTATACTATAGAATGTATGCCAAAAGCTTGATATTAGAGAGAAATTCCTGTGGAAGATAAAAAATGCATCAAATTAAATCAATTTGTAGGATCCACCCGAATATTGCTGAATTGATAACCTCTTTATTGGAGCCGTCTAAAAATTACGCTCGTTTGTCTGGCCCTGAAGTCGCAGAGTCACTAAACGAACGATTTTTTGTTTGGAAAAACTATTCGTTTAGGTGACTCTGCATTTCAAAAATAACACCCCTGGCATATATCGTTGTTCTAACCTGTTTCCAGAGACGCCCTTCGGCCAAATGCCCATGATGGTGATCGACGGCAAGAAGTACGCGCAGAGCACCCCCATCTGCAGGTTTGTATATTTATCTTTAGAATATGTGAGTATGTATATTTGATCATGTTTATTTTGCGTTAACCAGTCAGCATATCAAATCAGCTACTTTTTCTAAACGTCAAAACAATAATTTTCTATGGGATAAATACTACTGACGTCATTGTTTCTTGGAGTCAAATAGCGCTCTTAATATCAGTTCTCCCGCAATAATAAATCTAAATTCAAGAACCTCCTTGTTTTTTGAAGTTGTTTGAAAAGTTTCAATAAGTCAAAATTCAGCGTGACGTAAAACATGGACATTTGAACTCATAGCGGGAAGCACAAACGTATTATGTCAGAATAACTGTGCCTATGTCCAGCAGTAGACTTTTTGTCTTGGGACTAAAATGATGATGATGTATTGTTTGACGAACTCCGTGGCGTAGTGGTTAACATGTCAGTTCGCCAATCCAAAGATTCTGGGTTCGATCCCACTCCAGCTAGGCCAAGTTGGAAAATGGCCTTTTTTAAATTGTCCTTTTATTAACCCCCGACAAAAGAGGGGTGTTATAGCCATTGGAACACGGGTGGAGACCTATACACGTTGTAAATCTGTAACTTTGCCATATTTTCAGATGTACTAATACGATCATGATGAACAACTTTTCCCAAAAAGCAGAGGTAAAAATACGAAAAAAACCCAGGCTTCCCATACAAAACTACTAATCAGCTGATTGATTTAGTATGGAAGAATGTCCAATTTTTTTATATTTTGACCTATGCCTTGGGGAAAGTTGTTCAGTATTAGCCCCCGGGTTGGCGCGCCCTCTATCGGCTACGCCGCAGTGAAGGCAGAGCAATGGGCGCAAAAAATTGAAATCCGACACCCGCACTTTAAAAATTAATTTAGCGTTGTTTTTGTATGATAACTATTATGTATTATACCATTATGTGATCGTAACAAAACAAACAAAATATTCAATTGTAAATTATTCGCATTCCACTCATTTCTATCATATAATTTTAAGTTTAATAAGGAACAATTTTTTTTCCCCGGTTTTTTATATTAACAACTAAATTTTCGTAAATCAAAACATTATACATGCCAAGTTAAACTTTTTATACATTCTTAAATAAATTCGCTTTTAGTTTAAAACTTAAACCCTACACCATTCCATAGTATTTTTTGTCAGCAATTCCGATGAAAGGCACACTTGTCGCGGCCGCAACTCAAGTACTTGACAAAAAACGATCGCGCTAGCAGATGTTTGTTTAGAGAATTCGAGACGCATAGTGGGCCTTTGTTATGACTCTAATTTATTGCTACGTTTATGAGCTTAACACAAACAAAGATTTTGATAAGCTAGAGTTAATGTACTAAATTTTACGAATATATTTTTTGAACTATGACTAGGCCTGGGGCAAAACAGGTGAGTTCGGAAATGAATTTATTTCTGTGATAAAACAACTTAATTTACTAATAAAATAATATTTTCCTACAAGAAGGTTAAATTAACTATTAATATGTTAAATAAAATGCATACGTCGTATAAATAAAACATTTACAAAAAAAATCACCAAATCAGGGAAAAAAACACGAAAAAAATATCAACATTTTAAAAAAATGGCGGCCAATTAGTATGGAGTTCTAGGTCACTAACCCCGAAATACTGACTTGGCGCGTTAGCGGCTTCCGTAGATCGCGAATACGCATGTAAATTAGAATGTATTTCGAAAAGAAATATGCGAATGTATGATTGTTTAACACTTTTAACCAAAAGCTGAACATATTATTTAGCGATTACATACATATATCACTGATACAAAGAAGTTTTGTTGTAAAATTTTACGAAACCATACGGGGATGGCGTACGTGACTAGTGGGATACTGGTAGTTATTTAAAATAATTTTATGGTTTACCATCGTTTTTCAGCAAAAAAAATATGTTAGAAGTATAAAGTACTTACCCAGGCATAATTATAATAGTCGGAATCAAACAACACAACACGAAAACACCACAAATCGATCCACATACAACAAGTAACTGCTTCAGTTCGAACACGCGAGTACACTGCGGATTCGAGTACGGATTTCTCCAACCTTTTGTTTGAGACGATGGTAATGTCAAAATTGTATTGCATTCCTTATCTATCCTTCTAATTAAAGTAAGCGTAAGAAAGGGATAAACAGTGTTCCTCCATTTATTCAAACCGCGAAAAGTGCGCGGTAGGGATTTCTGCGGCCCCCGCAGAGTTGCCAGTTATGCCTGACATTACCATCTACGGGGTCCGCAGAAATGCCAAATGAGGGGTTAGGTCCTCCGCCACAGATTACTAATAAGTTACTATCCGCTAAGTTACGCGGGCGCACGCGGCGGGTTCAGTCTATCTCTGTCACAAACGCTACGTGCGACAGAGACAGGTGACCCGCGACGGATTCTGCTGTCTCTTTCGCATTTAGAGTTTGTGACAGAGATAGATCGAACACGCCGCGTGCGCCCGCGTCACTTTAATCAAATCAAATCAAATCAAATCATTTTTATTTCAGGCAACATAATATTATTTACAATATTAAAGGCCCATAGAATAAATACCTTACAGACTAGCATAGATATAATTATATAATATATACCTTAGCCTAAAATATATATAATATAATAAAAATTAACTATTTATTGTTTTTGTGACGCATTGCACTGTTTGCTGGTGTCAGGTAACCGTCCGCGATATTTCCGGAACACGACACCCTTCGGCCAGAAATCTTCCTACTTTAGCGAAGGCCCTTAGTACCTAGTATTGAATATTGGTACGTTCTAGAATATGGCAAGGTTTACAACAGATTAACATCCTGTATTTAGTAGGAAATTATGTTTTTTAAATATTTTTCAGATACCTCGGCCGCAAGTACGGACTGGTGGGCTCTGATCTGGAGGAGGACTTCGAGATCGACCAGAACATAGAGTTCGTGCACGACTTACGCGCAAGTAAGGGATTTTTTTATTTAGCCGTTCATGTCCCACTGCTGGGCAAAGGCCCTTTTCAAAATAAAAACCGACGTCGCCCCCTGTCTACACAACCGATTTTGATGAAATTTCTATAGGACCACTTGATAAGTATGCCTTTTCAAATATAATTTTTCAAATTGGTCCACGTGTCTTCAAGTAATCGGGCAATATACATAAAAAAACATATACCTTTACATTCGAATTGATATAATATAAAAATAAATATATAGGGACAAATCACACTGATAGAGCTAGCCCCAAAGTAAGTTCGAGACTTGTTTTGGGATACTAACTCAACGTTACTATATTTTATAACAAATACATATATAGATAAACATCCAAGACCCAGGACAATTTGAAAAAGGCCATTTTTCAATTTGCCCTGACCGGGAATCGAACCCGGGACCTCTGGGTGGCGGACTAGCATGGTGACCACTGCGCCACGGAGGTCGTCAAATCTCCACCTCCACGATTCTTGAAATATTGTAAGTTAATTTTTAAAGATGAATATACAAGTATGTAAGTATATCGAACTTTGCCATGATTTTACTTCAACAAGTGCTCAACAAATTGTCAATGTTACAGATATTATACTGTCATGTCGTGCTGTTTACAGATATTATACTGTCATGCCATGTGTTATCGTGAGTTATGAGACTCAGTGGGTGGGTAACGATACTATCACAGAGTAGGTACTACCTATATACATAATATACCTATATCTCTTTTAGTCTTGTCGAACATTCGATAGATTTAATCGAAAAATAACTACTGATAGGCCTATCGATAGTGGACTATAACCTATATCTATACATATAATAAAACAGTAAAAAAAGTGTGTCTGTACATTAAATATATTTCCAAAAAATATATTGGGGGCGATGGAGACATAGTAATAGAGTAAGAATTTAAAATAAAATGTCTGTCTGTTTGTCTGTTTGTCTGTTTGTCTGTTTGTACACGCTAATCTCAGGAAATACTGGACGGATTCGAATGAAACTTTTTTTGTTATATAGCTATTAAGCCTGGGCAACATATAGGGTATAAATGATTTTGGAAAATGGAACGCCTGATGCAGAACCATAATGGTCCAGCTAAACTATAAGAGTTATAAAAATGCCGCCTTAATAAAAGTTGTTCAGCCTGATGAGCATTTTCCAGAGACATAAAGTCCACGCGAACGAAGTCGCGGGCTTCGGCTAGTACATAATATACCTATATCTGTTTTAGTCTTGTCGAACATTCGATAGATTTAATCGAAAAATAACTACTGATAGGCCTATTGATAGTGGACTATGACATATATACATAATATGGATCTGTTTAAGTGTTGTCGAACATTCGATAGATAGCCCGATAGTGGACTATCTAGCGGCAACACTAATTTGTTTACTACATACGCGATCGGTGATTCACACTGCTGACCTTTCTGCCATGGTTGTCCCGAAAGCTTGTCTTGGTTTTTTTAACTACCAATATGAAATTTACATACGTTTTCATTCATAAATTTTACATAACACAGACGAGAAAATTTTAACTACTGCTTTCGGTGAAGGAAAACATACATACATACTTTCTCACTTCTTTATTTCTAATGGGGTAAACATAGCATTTTGGGACTTGCAGCAAACAAATACTTATATTAATTCTGTGTTTTAGGCGAGTCCCTCAATGAAAAATAGCACTCCAGGTCCACAAACGTGGCTTCTGGCCTTTGACTGAGGGCCTAATATGAATTTTCTCCTTAATGTTTTTACAGAGGCTGCCCAAGTGCAATACGAAGAGGATGAAGCCATCAAAGCCAAGAGGCACGAGAAGTACTCCACGGAGGTGTACCCCTTCATGCTGAAGAAGTTGGACGAGATCATCCAGAAGAACAACGGCCATATCGCTGCTGGCAAGGTAAGCAACCCAAACAGCAAGGATGTCTTCTGTACATTTTCCTATCTTCCTGCTGGATGCAGCTACGGATCTAGAGAAAGGAGGTGGGGCAAGCCCCGGGCGCCAAGATCAGAAGGGCAGCATTATCAAATATTTTTGAAGACTAGCTATAAATAAATAAATAAATATATAGGGACAAATTACACTGATTGAGCCAGTCCCAAAGTAAGTTCGAGACTTTTGTTACTTACTCAACGATACTATATTTTACAACAAATACGTATATAAATAAACATAATTCATTCATAATTCATAATTCATTTATTTCATGTTTTCATGCACATACAATTGTAAATCTTAAATTTAGTTTACAAAGTGCACATGAGACTCTGGTAGGGCGCTACATTTAATAAAAATTAGTACTACATTTACACTTTATGTGATTTCCAAGACCCAGGACAATTGGCTAGGCAAAAATAATTGTTTTATTTAAAATTAAGTAAAGCAAGTTCGCGAAATTATAAACATCAAATACATCAGCTAGCACAGGACCGAGAGCACTGGCGAGCTCTAGCATAGGTCCGAGAGCGCTGGCGAGCTCTAGCACAGGACCGAGAGCGCTGGCGAGCTCTAGCACAGGTCCGAGAGCGCTGGCGAGCTCTAGCACAGGACCGAGAGCGCTAGCGAGCTCTAGCACAGGACCGAGAGCGCTGGCGAGTTCTAGCACAGGTCCGAGAGCGTTGGCGAGCTCTAGCACAGGACCGAGAGCGCTCGCGAGCTATAGCACAGGTCCGAGAGCGCTGGCGAGCTCTAGCACAGGACCGAGAGCGCTGGCGACCTCTAGCACAGAACCGAGAGCGTTGGCAAGTTTTCGTGCAGGAGTCTTAAGACTCACCTTGGGTCACTGAGCCAGTAGTAATAGTAAACGTTACATCTGAGGCGGCTCCTACAGGCGCCAGTTCTCACTTAAGAAAGACCAAACACAACTCGGAGAACCCACTCGTTCACTCAGATATTTCTCATTTTCAGCTTACATGGGCCGATTTCATGTTCGCGGGCATGTACGCCTACCTAAAGGCCATGATGCAGGCCCCTGACCTGGACGAGAAGTTCCCCAGCTTCAAGAAGCTGGAGCAGACCGTGATGAACCTCCCCAAGGTCAAAGAGTACGTCGCGAAGGCACCCCCCTGCGATCTTTAAATGTATCTTCGTGTTATTCGAATATTAGGTTAAGATTTATTGTATTAGCGTCGATTTGTACTGGAACCATTTGACTGGCCCCGCGCTTAACTGTCAAATCATATTCACCTTTATTTCTATGTGTGAAACGCATAGAATAGCTTGAGAAAGCTTTGGCCGCTGGCAGTCGCAAGACTTTTGTTTTTCTCAAGCTATACTATGCTTTATGTAGATGGGAATAAAGGTTAATATTGTTTGTATAATCATAGTGTGCTGCCGGCCGCTGATATTTCAGTCTTGTACGGCGCTTATTCGCATATGTTAAGGATGCTGAGAGAATGTGTTACTAATAAAGTATATTTTGTAACAGTTTTTTTATTGTATTTTTTATTTATTTTTATTTATTTATTTTTATTTTTCTTACACACAGGGGAACTTAATGCATCATACACAAAACATAGTAAGGACACAAAAAAATTTTGCGAATTCACTCAAAGGGCATAAAAACATGTCCACTTTTTCATGGACGCTATTAATAGTGGATATAGCCCTCGTGAATGGCATCTTCTTATGCAGATTGTTCTTAGCCGCTGGTACTGCTAAGCTGTGGGCGTCTTCTACGTTCCACAAATCCGTTGGGTACACAAAAATTCAACCTTTCGAGCAAACACGGTTCTTGCGCAAGCCCACGAAGTAGTTTAAGGATTAGTACCACCAGAGCGAACTCCCTCCTAACCCTTAGCTCATTGTAACCAACCATGCCCAGGACAAAGAGTGTTGGGTATATCAACGGGAAAAATGGATATACTCCATACAGTTTTAAGTAAAGGTGTCTTACTATTTTGAACATGTTCTAACATACTGCTGTATTTAACTTGGTGAGGCGCCCATACCGCCGAGCAACTTTCCAAGTGACTCCTTACCAGTGCGTTGTACCTATAGCGCTTTCACTGCAGTAATGTTGACAAAATCCTTGGTCTGTCTGAGCAAGAATCCCAAATTCCTGTACGCCTTCCTGCAGGCATTTGTGATGTGTTCACTGAAGTTCACCTGACACGTGACAGACACTCCAAGGTCTCGCACCTGAGTGACACGCTGCATTGCTGTTCCTTCTATTGCATACTGGTAGTGTTTCGGTGAGCGCACCCTGGTGAGAGATACTACTGAGCATTTGCACGTATTGAAGTAAAGCTTGTGCTGATTACTCCATTTTAACCACTCTATTTATATCTGCCTGCAGTCTATCGCAATCTGAGGGATCCTTTATTTCCAAAAAGACTTTGAGGTCATCTGCAAATAGCAAGCACTCACTGTGCTCAATAACTTCCGGCAGATTATTGATCGTCAGGAGGAAACTGAGAGGGCCCAACGTACTCCCCTGATTTACGCCTGATCTAGTATAATACGGTTCACTTACACAACCTCTGTAATCCACATACTGCTTACGATCGCGCATGTAGCTTGCAAAGAATGTTAGGAGCTTGGGCGTACATCCGATGTTAGCAAAAGCGTCGCCAACAAGACGTCGTTGTCTACCACATCAAATGCCCTCCTTAAACCTTGATAAAACTAACATTATGCATTTTACTCAAAGACCTAAAAAGTCGAACAATTTTAACTTAGAATACCAGGGCAATATTGTATCTAATGTTCCATCTACTCGATTTCTGGGAATAATAATCGACTGTAGGTTAAAATGGAAAGAACAAATTGAAAGTCTTTGTAAACGGATTAGTAGTTCATCTTATGCCCTATATAGGTTATCTAATGAAGTAAATACTGATACACTAATAACTGCATACTATGGCCTTGTTGAATCAGTCCTTAGATACGGTATAATTTTTTGGGGAAATTCCACCGATAAAGATATAGTATTTAAAATGCAAAAGCGCTGTATTCGAGCAATGTTCGGACTACAAAGTACAGATAGTTGTGAACCGTTTTTTAAAAAACATAAGATTCTAACATTTCCGTCATTATATATAATAGAAACAGCTATATTTGTAAAAAGTAATCCTCACCTGTTTCCTAAGTTATCTGATAGAGTAGAAAGAAACCGACGCGAAGACAAATTGTGCATACATCCATCCAAAACTGCTTTATTACATGATAGTGTATTAGGTATGGCACCGATAATATATAATAAAATACCAAAACAATATTAAGAATTAAATGTTACTTTGTTTAAGAAAAAATTTAAGTCATTTTTGATAGACAAATGTTATTATAGTATTAAGGATTTCTTATCTGATAAATTGTGAATTGATTTTAGTTTATATATAAGGTCCATAGATTAAGTATATTATTATAGTATAGTTATATAGGTATAGATGATAGCCTTTCTGACCACATTTGCACACCGGTGATGGTAAACATGATTGGACGAAATTGAATGTACTAATATCTTGTAACACATGTTTGGCAAATAAATTATCTTTATCTTTATCTTTATCTTTATCTTTATCTTTATCTTTATCTTTATCTTTATCTTTATCTTTATCTTTATCTTTATCTTTATCTTTATCTTTATCTTTATCTTTATCTTTATCTTTATCTTTATCTTTATCTTTATCTTTATCTTTATCTTTATCTTTATCTTTATCTTTATCTTTATCTTTATCTTTATCTTTATCTTTATCTTTATCTTTATCTTTATCTTTATCTTTATCTTTATCTTTATCTTTATCTTTATCTTTATCTTTATCTTTATCTTTATCTTTATCTTTATCTTTATCTTTATCTTTATCTTTATCTTTATCTTTATCTTTATCTTTATCTTTATCTTTATCTTTATCTTTATCTTTATCTTTATCTTTATCTTTATCTTTATCTTTATCTTTATCTTTATCTTTATCTTTATCTTTATCTTTATCTTTATCTTTATCTTTATCTTTATCTTTATCTTTATCTTTATCTTTATCTTTATCTTTATCTTTATCTTTATCTTTATCTTTATCTTTATCTTTATCTTTATCTTTATCTTTATCTTTATCTTTATCTTTATCTTTATCTTTATCTTTATCTTTATCTTTATCTTTATCTTTATCTTTATCTTTATCTTTATCTTTATCTTTATCTTTATCTTTATCTTTATCTTTATCTTTATCTTTATCTTTATCTTTATCTTTATCTTTATCTTTATCTTTAGTCAAAGTATGCTACATCCACTTGTGAGCCTGCGTCCACAGCTGTTATTATTTGATATTGTTGACCTCACAGTACTACCAGACAATTTGTATACTGCCTTTAGTTGCAGTTGATTGACACAACTGATGCAACTTTTTAGCAGTAGAAGTTCGGTTAGTCCGGTTGACCAAACTCTGTAAGTAATATAAGCTAAAAAGAAAAAAAAAATAGTTCAAAAGCATTCGCCCTTTATTTATGATTTATAAGCTATAAAATACATTTCTAGAAATCTTTAGGTTGACTAACAGTAAATTTTACAGATAATATTGTTAAAGAATTAAATATGTAATGTAGAATTAATTAGTATTAAAACATCTTCGTGTGACGGAATATAAGCCCGGCTCTAAACGGATTATACTCGTCCCAAAACTTGCCACGTGTCACTTTGATCGCTATCTCTTTCGCTCTTGAGATGATGAGTAATTTTGTCGCGCTCGGCTATGGTCTTTTAGATTCTGACGAATAACCTTCTCCTTTTTGGAAGTCAGTTAGAAATATCTATGTCTATGGTTTCAAGGTGCAACAGAGTTTCTCGCCGAGTCCCGAGTCTTCCTGGCGCTGGCTTCGACCTGCTCCACGGTGTCCATTAGCGGCAGGTCTTTGGTCTCCGGCGTCAGGGAGGTGAGGGTCCCGGACAGGATCGCGGTGACGCCGAATAAGACCGACGGCAATGGTGGGTAAATATCCGTCTGGAACAAGTGGGAGTTGCTTTATTAATCTACTTGCTGAAGCCCGCGACTTCGTTCGTGTGGACTTCGTCTTTGGAGAATGCTGATCGGGCTGAACAACTTTTGCCAAGGCGTCATTTTTAGGGTTCCGTACCCAAAGGGTAAAAACGGGACCATAGATTACTAAGACTTCGCTATCTGTCCGTCTGTCTGTCACCAGGCTATATCTCAAGAACTGCGATAGCTAGACAGTTGCAATTTTCACAAATTATGTTTTTCTGTTGCCGCTATAACAACAAATACTAAAAACAAAATAAAATAAATATTTAAGGGGGGCTCCCATACAACAAACGCGATTTTTTGCCCTTTTTTGCTTGATATCAATAATGGCAACAGGTAGGCACTTGAAATATTTACAAAATACTCGGTTGTATTTTAAAATAAAAAAAAAAAATATTTAAGGCCCTATTCCCATGAACCCTTCGTGCGCGATACCATATAAACGCTGACTTTTCATTGGTTTTGGAAAAAGAATGTCGTATAGTAAATAAATTACTCTTTCCATATACGTAATCCAAATTTGTGTATGACATAAGATAAAAAAGATTTTCGATCGAGACCACGTAGTACACTCGTCCAAAACTGTTGGCTGAACTTGCGTGAACCCGGCGGCCGGCCAGCATTACTTATTGATCTCACGATTTTACTTTCGAGTTTTAGTCAAAAAATTTTGGTTCTGAATTTTTATTTTGACTTGTTAATTAGATCTTTCTTACTAACGATTCTTATTAAGAGTCCGGCGACCCTAGACTTCTCCATACAAACGTAGTACACGTTTAATTTTGAAACCACATGTCAGATTCCGGTAAAAATTGGTAATTGTAAAGAAATTGCAATTATCTAGGGTTATATTAAGTTTCCAATAGTAAAATTATGAACTGGAAAGAAAATATAACGATTTAGAAGTTTCCCATACTAATGGTCAAAAATGATATAAAACACTATATTCTATTTCAAGTTCATATTTTTACTGTCGGAAACTTAATATAAACCTAGATAATTGCAATATCTTTGAAATTACAAAATTTTGCCCAAATCGGACATGTCGTTTTGAAATAAAACGTAGACTATGTTTGTATGGAAAGTTGTATTTTGGTCTAGGTTCGCCGGACCCTTAAGTGGCGCTCAGCTCCAAACCCAATAAAAAATCACCGTGTATAATTATTGATTTTGGAAAATGGAATACTTATAAACGCGAAAGTTTGTAAGGATGGATGATTGTTAATCTTTTACGTAAAAACTACTGAATGAATTTTAATGAAACTTTATGTAGAGAGACTGAAACTGATCAACTTTCCACTAAGAACAGGACGAAATATGAAAAAAAAATACTTCTAAAAAAACTAAATCGATCAGCTTTTTAGCAGTTTTGTACAGCGAAGCATTTTTTTTTCATATTTCTGCCTCTGCTCCCTGGGAAAAGTTGTTCATCATGATCAAGTTAAAGTACGTCCACAGGTACGTCTGAGAATATAGCAAGGTAACAGATTTACAACTGTGTAGATAAATCTATATGATTTTAAGTAGGAAATAACAATAGTATTATTGTCTTGTCAGTAATTATTAACAAATGCTAGGTTGTCTGGCGGTCTCTTGTTGCAATATTAGCGTGTTTGTCTTAGATTAGACGCGTTTATGGGGTAATCAAACTCATAAAATGATTAAGCAAATACAATATTATTGCGTCATGCAGATCATGCCAGCAGAAAACAGGGGTATATTTTATCAGTGAAGTCATCGCGTCATAATAATACTCAAAAGCCATTTTTAATGTCATGGATACTATTATTAATTCTGTGGTCATGGTGGGCGAGAAGATTTAAAAGCAATCAATCTAGTGATGGGTTGCTATAGCGGCATTTCTTACTAACATGATTCGCATTTTCGCCCATTCCCTCGTTCGGCTTTTACCATCTACACAGGAAGATAAGCACATTTCATTTTTCACCATCATGCTAAAAGTGGCCTTTGAGTCTTGCGACCCTGGGCTCTGACTGCATTCTGCCACAACAAGACCCAAACTATCCGCTGCATTAAAGACATAATTTGTTTGGCGGGGAAGTGTCTCCGCTTTGAAATACTTACCAACATAGGTGTTAGTGGCGCCAGCATGCCACCAGCCCTCGACGCTAAGGCGCAAGCCCCTAACAGCGTCCCCCGCGCATTAGTCGGGAACAGTTCCATGGCGTAGGTGACAGCCCCAGTGAAACAAGCCGATATTATCATCTTGCCCACCAGAAACGTGGCTATTTTTGCCCAGACGTACTCTGCAAAGAATATCTCTTCAAATATCTTTCTTTTCTCACAATATCTTAGGGTTAACAAAATCGGCTTTTAATTCTCTGTCAACATCCCGTTTTCACTCATGACCACATTTTTGTGAGCCTTTGCGATTGAATATCATCATCATCATCTCAGCTGCATAACGTCCACTGCTGGACATAGGCCTCTCCTAAAAGCGGCCTACAACCGGCGCTTTCCAGCGACCTTGGTTAGTTTGTCTGACCACCTTGTTGTGGGTCCTACACTTGGACTCATACTTAAATGGAACTTAAAAAATTCAAACTTACCATTAGGAACAAAGCCAGACCCCAAACACATCGCGCCACAGATTATGAATCCTACTATAAGCGGCATCTTCCTCCCAATTTTGTTCATCAGGTACAAGGATATCAGTTCACCAGGAAATGACATCACGGTCGACAGCAGAAAGTTTGTGAACTTGTTCCCCGGAAGCCACACGGAGTTTATTACCATCCCGTAATACACGAAACTGGCAGTGAACCGAGAGATTGATGCTACAAACGTTCTTAACAATATTTCTTTTGAAGTAAAGATCTTTAGCAAACTCTCTCTATCTTCCACTTCTTTAATACATAGCTTATCTTTTAACTTCTCAATGTCACCTGCAGATTCTTTGTTTATTTCTATTTTATTAACTTTAGCAGATCTTTCAATGTTCGCGATTGCTTCTTCAGTTTTCCCATTCAGGAATTGCCACCTAGGGCTCTCACTCAGGAGGAAAATGAAAGAAAGGCACAATATTATTGGGGTGTATAGTACTCTGATGAGGGTTTTCCAGTAAGGAATTACCATGGCGGCGATCGCAAACATGGATTCTCCGACGTAAATTGCGTATGCGAAGAGTACTCCAGAGAGAACCCTGTTTTTTCGACCGCCAGCTTCTATCACTGAAACAAAGATACTTTATAGCTGCAGCTTGTACTGAGTTAGATATTTGTACATATATTACTTGAATATTCTTCAATGAAAACCCAAAGTCTAAAAAAAAGGGCTTAGGATGGTAGGAAGAGAGGTAGCAGAAATCTCTGTTTGCTATAAAAGTATAATATTTTGAAGTTATTTTTAACTCACGACAAAAAGTTGACATGACAAAAGGTGTTATAAGTATAACGCTTATGTCAGTCTGTCTGTCAGTCTGCCTATCTTCCTGTCGGTTTTTCTGTCTGTCTGTGGCATCGTAGCACTTGAACGGATGGACCGATTTCAACGCGAGTTTTTTTTATGAGATAGGGAGCTACTGTATCACTATATCTTATCGCACCTTTTTGAAATCTTCACAAGGCCTCGATGATTGGACTAAATGTAAATCATCATCAACTAATTATAATACACTTAGTCGTTTTAATAAAGGTTCCATCATCATCATCATCATCGGGTGTTTTTGTCTCCACTGCAAGAGCACGACCCTCTCTGTACTACCAGAGCCATACTTGGCCAGAGCAGCCAGTGGATTTGCCTACAATCTCCTCGCTGGGACGGGTTGGAGAAGTAATAAAGGTATCGCACTTACTTATAACCATTCCGGCAGGGTAAGTTCCTCCTGACAGAGCTGCTTCCAGGCATTCCACTGCGATGTACACGTAGTAGGAATTGGCAAAGCTCTTGAGGATCCCCACGCAACTGCCCACGGCGAAGAAGATGAAGGCTGGCTTGCGGCCGAACCTGACAGAGTCATTTCATTCTTTCTTAAACAGTTAACTCACGAAGAAGTCAGAAATGATGACTTAAAATCAGTGCTATTTTTATATGTCCTGTGTGTTTTTGTGTGTGTTTTTTTTTGTTTTTGATGTGTGCTGTGTTTCCGATATCCATTCAAATTATGTTTGAAAACAAGTAAAAAAAAAACTACATAAGCACAAGTTAAAGCTACTTAGGTGTCTAAACGGCCAATGGCAACAAAAGGCCGAGATCAAACATTTTGTTGTGAGTAATTTGTTATCACGCTTAACGTGGCCTTTAAGTCTTACGGCCCTGGGTTCTGAGGGATAAAAACGTGGAAAAATTAAGTATAAAAATTGCATTTAAAAGCGATAAGCTTATACCTGTCAGAAACCCATCCAGAGACAAGCATGGAAATCAACATGCCCATACTGTGGACAGTCCCGACCATGTTTATCTTCAGAGGTTGACACGCAAGGTCCAGCTGTAAAAAGACCAAGGGATAATTTTGCAGGTGGCTTATGTTATGCTATAAGTAAAGAAAAATAAGTAAAAAATATATTTTTTTTAAACAATATTTTTTTTAACACAATGAAAATTAAAGTTTTAAGACGAATCAAACGAGCCTAAACTCGATAAATATTTTATCATAATTACATAGAAATAATATCGAAATCGGTAGATTGGTGTTAAAGTCGTTTTAAGGATTTGAAAAATGATCACACAATTCAAAGTCAAAGTCAACATTTTTTATTCAATGTAGGATAATTTTTATTTCTTATTAAAGGTCATTTTTTTATATTATTTTAGTGCAAAAGCTAAAAACTACTAGCGTTTCGAAAGGACCACTGCTGGGAAGATTACGCCAAGAAACCCAGTTTAGTACCTCTCCGATTTTACCCTACCTCTCCGACGATGGTGTCATTGCTTTCATACACCCAATCATCGCATGTTTCTGCCCCACCCGTGAAATTGCAAGCAGAGTCGACGAGGGGCTTTGAGCATCTGTCTACAGTCGCGTTGGGCCACCAGGGGGCGTGGTACTGAGCTGGTGCATCTTCACATTGTGGCACACGGCATCTATAGAAACGTTGGTATTCAGTTTACTCACGTAATATCGAGACGATCCTCATCAGGGAGCCCTCTCTGCATTGACTATTATAGTGCAGACAGGGAAGGGAAACCGTCGGCATTTTTGACTATTTTATGTGTGCGTAGACGTTAAATAATATTCACACAGACTTGATTTTAATAATAATTTGCCAAATATTTCAGAAACGGATCCTTAAATAGAAAAATAATGATCCCAATCTCACAATATATCTGAAAGATCTATTCAACGATACCCCAGGCGATGGGATAGTCGAGAAAAAAAATATTTGACTCTCACTTTACTTGTATGGGCCTAAAAAAATTAATTTCAAAATTTAATTTTACGACTTTTTCACCATAATTAATATACATATCTATACCAAATTACAGCTTTCTAGTACTTAGTGTCTGAGTAAAACCGCGGACGGACAGACAGATAGACATGGCGAAACTATAAGGGTTTCTTTTTTACTACGAAACCCTAATAAAATAAAAAGATACTAAGTAGGTACAAAAATGTAGACTCACCTGTAATTTACGTCACCGGCTATAAACACATAGTTTACGTTATACATAGACACAAACACAGTGGCGATGCACACATATAGATACTGGATTTTCTGGTATTTGCCAAAAAACTCCATAGCCTCCCATATATCGTATACCTTGGACTTCTTTTCTTCATTTTTATATGACGCCATTTTGATTTTAGTAAAGTTTAAAATTTCTATCAAGACTTTTTATCCCTGATGAGTATGAGGCAGTCGGAGCATTTGTGGTTTTGGCCACGTAGACCACGTAGTTACGCTTACGCCCGTCCAAAACCGCGACGTGGCCCCATGAACTCCGGCCGTCCGGCGGGGCGGCGCGGGCGGTACAACTATTTTAATCTCAAGGTTTACTTTCAAGTTTTAGTCAACATTTTTCGGTTCTCACTTTTTATTTTGACTAGAATAAAAGGTCTGTACCTGTGGGACTTAACTAACAATCCATAAGGCAATGGCTCCAAAGCCAATGAAGAATCACCGGTATTATGTCGATTCTGTTAAATCGTATAACTAGTTAATAACTTAACTGATGAGTATGAGGCAGTCGGAGCATTTGTGGTTTTGGCGGCAAAAATTACAATTTTTAATTAAAATAATTCCAGCTGCATTTTAAATCAATATATATTTTTTGAGATTTATAATTTTCAAGATAGAGGTGGGTTTTATAGGTATTATACGTTAATGACAATAAGTTATTTTTATTTATTAAATAACATTAAAATGTAAAGTCACATCTGGAGTCCTGATTAATTATCTTAACACTAATAGAGACATAAGTACACTAAAATCTGCAGACTTCTTACATAGCTAGTGGAAATTATCTGAGATTAAGTAGTTATTTCATTTTATGATGTAGGTTAATTATACTTATCTAATAATTATAAAACAATTTTCTGTATTGTAAAAGTTAAACATTGTAATTTCGTACGTTTCGTCACTTTTTTACTAGCTCAGGAAACTTACAGTTGATAATTAGGTAGCGATTACTACATGAACAAACCCTATTTAGGGTTCCGTAGCCAAATGGCAAAAACGGAACCCTTATAGATTCGTCATGTCTGTCTGTCTGTCTGTCTGTCCGTCCGTATGTCACAGCCACTTTTTTCCGAAACTATAAGACCTATACTGTTGAAACTTGGTAAGCAGATGTATTGTGTGAACCGCAATAAGGATTTGACACAAAAATAAAAAAAAACAGTAAATTTTGGGGGTTCCCCATACTTAGAACTGAAACTCAAAAATTTATTTTTCATCAAACCCATACGTGTGGGGTATCTATGAATAGGTCTTCAAAAATGATATTGAGGTTTCTAATAGCATTTTTTTCTAAACCGAATACTTTGCGCGAGAGACACTTCCAAAGTGGAAAAAAGTGTGTCCCCCCCCCCCGTAACTTCTAAAATAAGAGAATGATAAAACTAAAAAAAATATATGATGTTCATTACCATAAAAACTACCAGCAAAAATTGATTCGAACGAGATCTAGTAAGTAGTTTTTTTTTAATACGTATTATCATCATAAACGGCAATTTACGTTTCATTCAATCAACAAAAATTAAAAAAAACATACTACAAGACTTTTATATAATGTTATTTGCTACTACGGAACCCTTCATGGGCGAGTCCGACTCGCACTTGGCCGCTTATTTTGTTTTGAAGGCAATAAGTTAAACTTGCTGTCTTTTTATTGGTTTTCAAAAAAACTGTCGTATAATAAATAAATTTCTCTATCCATATCGTATTCCTAATTTGTGTATGACATAAGATGAAAGAGTTGCGGAAATGGTTTTCGATCGAGACCACGTAGTTACGCTTACGCCCGTCCAAAACCGCGACGTGGCCACATGAACTCCGGCCGTCCGGCGGGGCGGCGCGGGCGGTACAACTATTTTAATCTCAAGGTTTACTTTCAAGTTTTAGTCAACATTTTTCGGTTCTCACTTTTTATTTTGACTAGAATAAAAGGTCTGTACCTGTGGGACTTAACTAACAATCCATAAGGCAATGGCTCCAAAGCCAATGAAGAATCACCGGTATTATGTCGATTCTGTTATATCGTATAACTAGTTAATAACTTAACTGGAGCCTTACCCGCTCTTTTCAACTTTTTAAGTCACCTGAGTCAACAAAAATATTAATCACTTGGATTGCAGTACTACATAGTAGAATTGTAATATTATATTCTGGGAGAAAAGAAAACACGTAGTACTAGATATGAGCGCCGCGCCGACGCGCCGTCGTCGCCGTGTCTTAGCTTCAGCGCGCCGCCGCCGAGCAAAACACGCGGCGCGCCGTCGCGGTGTGTACTGACCAGGGGGGGTTATCCTCAAAGCGGTACGCAAGGCGGACTTCTTTGCGTATCCGCGTTTCAGTATCAATAAACATTGAGTACTAATGTATGACGATAAAGTCTAATTTGGTTTGACATAGAAATTGGACGTCACTATCGTACGACTAACGTTTTATTTTATAAAGTAACCCCTCATTGCAGTCTATCGCCACGCGATCGAGCGAACCGCGTCTACGCTATGCGAGCTTAGTCGAGATGACTGATGCTAGTTTTTGTCTTTATAAATGTGATTTATTTATTTTATTTCTGTTAAAAATAATCAAAATTTAAAAACAAACTATGTGGAGGATTTGATGTCGGTCGATCTTATTATGTTATAATTTTTTAAAACTAAAAACCGACTTCACCCGCAAATCGCACGACCGATTTTGATATAATTTCTATGGGGCCACCTGACATTACAAATAATTTTCCAAATCGGCCCAGGCGTCTTGGAATAATCCGTGTATATACATAAAAAAAATGATCGCGAGGAATTGATAACCGCCTCCTTTTTGGAAGTCGATTAGAAATGTGATTTATTTCAGTACCAGTAAAAAAATTCAAAAATTAAAATCAGGAGTTAATATCGGTCGATCTCATTAAAGTGACTGCTGCTAGTTAGTTTTATCATTAAAAATGTGATTTATGTAATATTAATAAGCAATTTTCACGAATATACCTTCTGTTTCTTTGTTAAAATTTATCGTTTTTTTTAGATGATGGTTTTCTTTTCTTATTTTTAAAAAAGGGTCCCCCTCCATAAAAATATAAACCGCGCCGGCGCGCCGCCGCCGCCTTGTAAATTTTTAGACCACGCCGCCGCCGTGGTATTGGCCATCGGCGCTCATATCTACGTAGTACACGTATCAATTGCTTCTCTTCCCGCGCAGATCTAAGTCGATCGAATTTGGAGCTTTTCTTAGCATTTTTGCTTAAAGTGGTCAGTATTCGCTGTTAATAGTTTGAAGGGTTATCGAGAGCCGTAAGAGACAAAATTTTAAATGAGATTTCCGTTTCCTTTCCAAAAATTTATTTTAAATGGGAGCAGCACTGGACTTCTAAAAATTCACGTTTTCCCTTAAAAAATAAGCTAGTTGACCCAGGGCAAAATTTTGAAGTCTGGAGGCATCGGGGCAACAAAGGAGTGGAGGTCCCCTGCCCAAAATTATTGAATAATTTTCCAAAATAAAATGAACAATTTCAATCGAGTTTTTCTACAAATATTATATTGTGAAACCAAAGTAGCGAAAAACAAATCAAAGGAAAATGTTTACTAGTCGGAATGTAAAATTTATTTTTTAGAAGTCTTTTGTGGAGGCCCCGGATCTGTAGACCTGGTTGCCTTCATCTAAATCTGGTCATAAGTAGGCCCCGTCATATTGCGGAAAAATCCATGTTAAAATGAAATCCCATCCCATAAGAGACAGATTAAAAAAAACTTTCGTTGGTGCCATTTCAGGTCCATTAACTATTAGATGTTAGCCTATACCTATACTTTCAATAAACGAGTAAACCGCACCGCGGTTTACAATTGCCATTTACAACATTACAGCTGAAGCAAACATAGGGAGACATGAAGTGAACATACTTTTAAACAAAGGTACTAAAAATAATATTTTTCTTCTTCTGAACAAAGTAGGGATTAAATATTAGTCAAAACATTTCCAAGTGATTTGCTACACAAACAATGATAAATCACGTGAATACAAGGAGATCACGTTTGTTTGTCTTTCAAATCTGTGTAAGAACATATTATTCGTATATAATTCGCGGTTTCCCCTATTTCATGTTTATTTTTAACCGACTTGTCATGTTTTTTTATGTATATTCTTCGATTACTCGAAGACGCTTGAACCGAATTGGATTTTTTTGTTTAAAAGGTCTGTCTGCTTTTCTGTAGGTGGTAGAAATTTATCAAAATCGATTACCTATGTATGTAGTTTCCGACTAGCACTCGGTTATTTCTTATCCAGTTTTGTAGCTACATTAGTTAAAATCTAAAATTATTTTGAAGGTTCATTAAAAAAAAAATTGGTTGTTTGTAAATTAGGTTTACGATCGAGATGTTTACGTGATAATGTCGTTTCACGGAATGACTGGCAGCGCTCGAGATGAGACGGGAGATCGGTCCGTCTGTCTCTCGTTATACCTGCGATCGCGCTCGTGAGGTTTTGGTGTGACACAAGTTTCTGAACATGTCACCCGACTAAAACGATTTTAAAGACGTTATCACGTCAAAATTAAATTTTTACATGCGTTTTACATGCAAACTAGCGGCGAGACTAGACGAAGGTCATGTTAAATAGGCACGTTACGCCTTTCCCTGTGTCTGTTGGGAGCTCCACCCTAGAAGTTGTAAACCAGTATATTTTATCTAATCTAAAAGATCAGGCAGGAAGTTCCAGCTTCGAGGAAGAAGTCTTTCGACGAATTCGACTAGGCTGGGCAGCGTTCGGAAAATTGCGCAGTGTTTTATCGTCTAGAATACCTCAGTGCCTCAAGACGAAAGTGTTTAATCAATGTGTGTTACCAGTGATGACTTATGGCTCTGAAACGTGGTCCCTTACTATGGGTCTCATAAGAAAGCTCAAGGTCGCTCAGCGGGCTATAGAGAATTAGAGAGGACTATGCTCGGTGTTTCTCTACGCGATCGAATGAGAAATGAGGAGATTCGTAGAAGAACGAAGGTCACTGACATAGCCAAGCGGATTAGCTCAATAAAGTGGCAGTGGGCGGGGCACATAGCGCGAAGAATCGATGGCCGATGGGGCAGAAAGGTTCTCGAATGGCGGCCACGTACCGGCAAGCGCAGCGTAGGACACCCACCTGCTAGATGGTCAGACGACCTGCGCAATATTGCAGGAAGGCGCTAAACGCAGGCCGCTTCCGATCGGTCGTTTTGGAAATCCTTGGGGGAGGCCTATGTCCAGCAGTGGACTTCCCGTGGCTGATATGATGATAGCGGCCCGCATTGGCAGTGTTGACCCGTAACAGATTTTGTATGAGATTTCAGCGGGTACTCGTAGTTACCTAAGTAAATATCTGTGTACTGTTCAATAAGCGACGTCAGGGGGGACTTAATTAACAGACAGAGAAAGTTATGAATTCGCCGCGATCTTTTTCTATGTATGTTCACCGATTATTCAAAGACGCCTGGACCAATTTGGAAAATCCTTTTTTTTAAGGGCATACTTGTCAGGTGGTCCCATAACTAATTTTATCAAAATCGGTTGTATAGTTTGGGGGTGATGTAAATTTTTAAATTTTTTTTTGTTATAAGGACAGGACCAGGAGCAAAAAGAGGTGTTTTTTAGAGTAAGTACGTATTTAATTTTATCATCATTGTCATGTCATACTGAAGTAGAATTATTTCTTGCATCCACATTTGCAGTAGCGAACTCTTTCTTTTTCATACTGGCATTCATTTGCTCGACTGTGTCCATGAGAGGGAGGTCCCTGGTCTCCGGAGTCGTGGTGATGAGAAGACCTGACAAGGCAGCAGTTCCTCCAAACAAGATGGCTGGCAGCGCCGGGGAGATGTTCATCTAGAAACGAGAACAAACGAGATTAACTAACTATCGATCTAGTTCTGTAAATTTAGAATTTTGAAATGGTCTGACGTATAATACATCATGTCTTTATCTCTAACGGGGCAGACAGAGCACTTTGGGTCTTGCAGCTTTAAGCAAAACCTAGGGCGGCAAGACTCGTAGGCCACTTTTAGCGTGAAAAATAGGATCGATTGGTAAATTAAATAAATTGATTGAGGATAGGATGGGTTGCTAGCCGCCTACTAAAATAATTATACATAGTCGTGTAATAAAAAAAAACGGTATGAAATGGACATACCCGTAATAAATCGAACCACAGGCTATACTAGAT
The DNA here is from genome assembly GCA_963555685.1 of Acrobasis consociella. Taxonomy (NCBI): domain Eukaryota; kingdom Metazoa; phylum Arthropoda; class Insecta; order Lepidoptera; family Pyralidae; genus Acrobasis; species Acrobasis consociella. The sequence goes on from OY743121.1 coordinate 3,595,239, forward strand.
CACTATATCATAATGATAATAAAATAAGAGTCAAAAAACAAAAAAAAACGACTATCCAAAACAAATTGCCCGGGCGGCTGCACACTTTCGTATGGAAATGACTTTTTTAATTTTTGACTGTTATTTTAATTTCATCATACTATAGTAATCTAGTATAGCCCGTAGTTCGATTTATTACGGGTACGTCCCTTCCACGTTGTATATATTAATTATACGACTATGTATAATCATTTTCATAGGCGACTAGCATTAGCAACCCATCCTATCCTCAATCAATTATTTAATTAATCAATCGATCCTATTTTTCAAACTAAAAGTGGCCTCGATTTTTTGTTACAGCAAAGGTTAGTTGTTCTTATCTCACCAAGATAGGAGTCAAAGGCGCCATCATCCCTCCAACCCTGCCTGCTATGGCACATATTCCCAATAGGGACCCCCGAGCGTTCGTCGGAAACAGTTCCATGGAGTAAGTGATGGCTCCAGTAAAGCAGGCTGCTATCAAGATCTTGCCGATCATCAGCATTGCTGTTCTTATGGCTACATACGCTGAAAATTGAGATACAATTGAAAATCTTGTTAATACTCGGAAACCTGGACAAACTTTTATAGGCGCGTTGGGAATTTATTGAGATGGGAAAAAACCATTGAACTCGCGACACGTTACTGACACCAAGTTTTACTTCTGTTGACACTCTCGGAGTGCCATTTTTTTGACGGGTATTAAAGTAGCGATGATGCGTTCACCAGTGATCTTTGTATGTACCTATGCGTGTGTGGATGTGTTCTGCTTTCAGGGCGAAACGGCTGAACGGATTGAGAAGTTTGTCATGTTAGTCAAGAAAGCTTATTTCCTGGATTAACAAAAAAGGATACTTTTATCCCGGCAAAATGTGAGGATTTCGTGGGATGATAAAAAAATTAACGCCGCTTGCATCAGCTAGTTACAGTTTATAGTAATCACAAATAAATAAGATCTTCTTCAGTCTTACCTTCAGGGATGAAGCCAGAGCCCGCACATAACAGGCTGCAGACGATAAAACCTATCATAAGCGGTATCTTTCTCCCGATCCTGTTCATCAACAACAACGCTACTATCTCCCCAGGGAACGACATCACCGTCAACAGCAAATAGTTCAAGTACTTGTTCCCTGGTAGCGATGAAGAGTTCACCATTAATCCGACATACACGAAATTCACTGTAAACCTATTAACTGCAGCCACAAGCAGCCTTAACAATATCTGCTTTGAAGTAAATATCGTCTTGTAACTCTCTCTTTCATCCACACTTTTAACATTAAGCTGCTCTTTAAGCTTTTCAATATCATCTAAACTAGTCTTATTTATTTTAATTTTGTTAACTTTGGCAGATAGTTCTATAGATTCTATGGCTTCTTTAGACTTTCCATTTAAGAATTGCCATCGAGGACTTTCTCTGACAAGGAATAGGAATGAGACACACAGAATGATAGGGGTGTACGCGATCCTTATGATTGTCTTCCAGTACTGTGCTATCCATACGATGATTGCGTACGTGGATTCTCCAAAGTAAGTGGCATAAGCGAAGAGTATTCCAGCCAATACGCGGTGTTTTCTACCTCCAATTTCTATCACTGAAAATAATAAAACACTAAATAATAAGATGTTTGGAAAAAACAGAATACATTTTTTGTACAAGCTTTTATTGTAAGGCCAAAGTAAGAACTTATTAATGCAATTGAAATAAGCACAATCTCTGTTTAAATCTGGAGTTGCGTCGTTTTGTTACTGTGTCCCATCGACCACCTTCCGTCTCCGTGATCAGACCCTGGTTATCGTCTACCATAAAGTGCTCGTCAAGACAAATCAAACAAATCCTTTCACTCAATGAGGTCATGTTGTTTTATAAATGAATTTCGTCGAATATCTCCTCCATCATCAGAACAGCTCATTGACTTCATAATATTGTATTGTCACCTGCATCATACAAGTATGCAAAAAATTAAGCTCATTTGGTTGAGGACAACTGTTTAAAAATTGAATTCCAAGATTTGACTAAAACATACCTACAAACATACAAGATACATTGCAAATTAAACAAAAGCTCACGGTACTCTATAAAGTTGGTGCTACGCCTATGGCGCTGAAGTTTCTATATGATGATGATTGTCGTAGTAATAAACACATAAACATTTAATCCAGAAAAAATATGCAATTTTTTTTTTATAAGAAGTAAAAACATTTTTATAATGCAATACTATCACGCCTTTATCCCTAATGGGGCAGACATAGCTTCTTCTCGTCGACTATCACACCAAAAGTCGCATTTGTGTCTTGCGCCTCTGGGCTCTGTTTGTTTAGAGTCGCAAGACCCAAAATCTTTTTCTAAAGTTGTATAAAAAGTAAAATATTAAGAAATTCTTACTTAAAACCATGCCAGCAGTGTAAGTGCCTCCGGAGAACATGGATTCGACGAACTCGGTAGCAGCATACATGTAATATGAGGTAGCGAACGTCTTCAAGTGTCCCACACAGCTGGCCACCGCGAAGAATATGAAGGCTGGCTTGCGGCCAAATCTGAAAGATGGTTTCAGAAATCCCGTGAAGAATCGTCCAAGACTATTCTAAGTTCATCGTTATCATTTCCATAATTATCAGGTCTTTTTGTCTCCACTGCAGGAGCACGACCCTCTCTGTACTACCAGAGCCATACTTGGCCATAGCAGCAGACTTTGGCCTAAACTCTCCACGCTGACCGGACGAATTGGAGAGGTCACATCGATGTTTATAAGCTTTGTTTAGCTTGAATTTCCTGTTGCCTTCTACGCCATCTACGGGAGGACTTGGAGTGGGCCTATTCTACTCTGCCGGAAACCACACGGCAACTATTCTAAGTGTGATACCTCATTTGTCCGTTGCCTTGCCTCATCGCAACAAACGCCACACACTACGATGACGCAACGCACTAATGAAGCATCACCTTAACGAATTATCATCTCGTATTTATTTCATTGTGATGTAAAATGATCAAACGCTGTCTCGAATTGATGTAAAATGGTCAAATTCTGTCTTGAATCTCGATCAACGAATAAGTATGGCAGATAAGGAGATAAATATTTGTTTCTAGGTCTATTGTTAAGATGACTTATGAATATTTTACCTGTCAGAAACCCAACCAGAAATCAGCACGGAAAGCAGCACGCCAATATTGTGGATCGTGCCAATCATCTTTGCCTTAAGGCTCTGGCATGCCAGGTTAAGCTGAAAAATACGAAAATCATAACATAGGCTAACTTTTATTTGAGACTTGGTGAAGCCCGCAACTTCGTTCACGTGGACTTTGTCTCTGGAAAATGCTCATCAGGCTGAACAACTTTTGCTAAGGCGTAATTTTTATATTTCTCATAGTTTAGCTGGACCATTATATTTCTGCATCAGGCCAGTACTCTACATATATGTTGCCCAGGCTTAACAGCTATATAACAAAAAAAAAAATCATTCGAATCAGACCAGCAGTAGAGCAAAAGCCTCTCTTCGTCGACGCCACCCATCTCGGTCCCGTGCTGCTCTCATCCAGGTGTGACCTGCGACTTTAATTATGTCGTCAACCCATCACATAGGCGTACGCCCGTCGCCTCTTTCACCCGTTCTGGGCCACCATTCGCGTGACAATGCTATTATGACACATTGAGCTGATCTGAAAGTGAAGTCGGAAGATGAAGGACCCTGGACACTACCCTACCTCTCCAACAATGGTGTTATTGCTCTCGTACACCCACTCGTCACACGGCTCCACCAAGCCCGTGAAACTCCCGCAGGTTTCAGGGTTGCTTGTGTTTAGGACTGGCCTTGAGCACCGGTCTATTGTGACGTTTGGCCACCAATCGGCGTCGTAGCGCCTAGGCGTCTGTTCACACTGGGGTACAGCGCATCTGAAAGAGTAGTTACGAATTCAGCCTCAGGGTCAGACTACTCGTACAACTGGCATCTTTTCTATGCGGCTATCCTTTTCTGTCGCTTAGAATCGTCATTCGCTCGAGCGAGAGAGAGCGACGAATCGCTGATGCTGATGTGTTCCGTCGTTCTCTAGCTCTAGTGAATAACCGTACCACGTGGCAATGCTGCCAGCTTTCTGAACACGTTACCACGGGGTAGCGATTTGCAAGGGTTTTATTATTTACCTATAATTAATTTAAGTTATAATTTTAGTAAATTTTCTTGTATATTTTATTAATTTAAATATTGTTTTAGAATAAAAATTTGGATAGTATTACATGTAATTAATTATACTTAATGACATGTATAGTTGCTTGTAAAATTCTAACTACTAAAACATTCTTCTTCTTCTTATTGTGTGTGTTAGTGACTAACACTTGTGTCAGAGTATTTAAACCGCCTTAAAGGCCTCTGACATGGTAAACTAAAACATTTAAATTATTTTTTTTGCATTTTGCAACATCGAAAATGCTCTGTCTGTCCTATTAGGGATATATAAGATAGAATAATGTATGTACGTATGTTAAGAAGAAACTCACCGGTAGTTCACATCGCCAGTCATAAATATATAGTTCAAACTAGTCATAGCTACGAACATAGTAGCGATGCATACGTAGAGATACTGCAGCTTCTGGTACCTTCCGAATATCTCCATCACCTCCCATAGTTCGTACACCTTTTCCGGCTTTTCTTTGCATTGTGACGTCACTTCCACTAAAAATATATTTTTAGATCACGTATCTCCGTTCTCGGTATTACATCAGACTAATTGTGGTTTTTTGTTTCTCATAAAGATAAAACTTATATTTACAAACGTACACACATGTTTAAATACATGACGACACTTGGCAAATGGATAGTATCAAAGATAATATAATTACTTATTTTATACCTTTAAACGAGCAATTCTTGTATGTATGTATATATGTATATATATTTATTTATAAATTTCTGTGATCTCGAAAACGGCTCTAACGATTTCGCAGAAAATTTGTATATGGGGGTTTTTGGGGGTAAACAATCGATCTAGATTAGTTTTATGTTTGGGAAAACGCGTGTTTTCGAGTTTTCATGCGTTTTTCTTTCCACGCAGAATATGGTCGGTAATTTCGTCGCGCCGCGACCGCCTTGATTTAGCTCAGTGGTTAAGGATAGCGACCGCTAGAAAGAGTGTTACGGGTTCGAATCCCACTCGATGACTTACTTTTGTTTTTTTTTATGTTTAAGTTTATATATTTTTTTTTTATTTTGCATTGTTTTTAGACAAGTTTAAAAAAAGTTTGAGATGTAACCGAGCAAGCTCGGTCGCCCAGGTACTTTATTTATTTATATGTATATAAATTTCTGTGATCTCGGAAACGGCTCTAACGATTTCGCTGAAATTTGGTATAAGGGGGTTTTCGAGGGTAAAAAATCGATCTAGATTAGTCTTACGTTTGGGAAAACGCGTGTTTTCGAGTTTTCATGCGTTTTTCTTTCTACGCAGGCACTGGCCGTCTGGTCCAGCCGTAGACGCGGACGGCAAGAAACGAGTGTTACGGGTTCGAATCCCGATCGGTGACCTACTTTTGTTTTTTATTACTTATATGTTAAAGTTTATACATATTTTTTTAATTTTTATTGTTTGTAGACAAATTTTTGTAGATTATCACCTAAACACCACCATATCAAAATAAATAGTAATAATAATAACCGAGCAAAGCTCGGTCGCCCAGGTACTGTAAATAATACGTACATCACACCAATATTATAATGGGGAAAGTTTGTGAGTGTGTGTGTGTGTATGTATGTTTGTTACTTCTTCACGCGCAAAAGGTTAGATCAATTTTGATAAAATTTGATAAGGAGGAAGCTGAAACCCTGAATTAACTCATAGCTTACTTTTCCGCGGGTAACATCCTGGTAAATAATTTAAATCAGGCTTTACTATTAGGCAGTGTAGGCTTCTGTGCTGCCTAGGGGCCTCGCATTGACTAGGGGCCCTGCGGTCCAAACGAGTCCAAAAATAAGTAAGTTATAAGCTTTTAATATTTGATTGAAAGGGAAACTGTCAAGTAACAGAAAAAGGATGCACGTACAGCGCTTTTGACGTCACTGCTATTAGGTCTCGCTCGTACGAAATATAGGTAAAGAAATAAATATATAGGGACAAATTACACAGACTGAGCTAGCCCCAAAGTATGTTCGAGTCTTGTGTTATGAGATAAGTACTAACTCAACGATACTATATTTTATAACTAATACACATATAGATAAACTTCCAAGACCCAGGACAATTTGAAAATGGCCATTTTCCAACTTGCCCTGACCGGGGATCGAACCCGGGACCTTTGGATGGCGGACTAGCATGGTGACCACTACGCCACGGAGGTTGTCAAATCAAATAGATAGTGACATGTCTCTACTCCTTAATTATTATTTCATTAATTAACCAATTTTACCTTTATTTTAAAAAAAAAAATCTTTTTTGTGGTATTTTTTGGTTTTATATGTACAAAGTGTGGTACAAGTGACGGGTTATCTAATCAAAATAGATTGTTAACAGCTGTTTCACATCAGTTGTCGCTATGTATTATTCATCATTCTTCTTTGTTTCGTCAGATATATCTATACATATAATAAAACAGTAAAAAAGTGTGTTTTATTTACTTTTTCTATTTTAATCCCACTATAACCTTTTTTAAATTTAACCTACATTGTCCCACTGCGGCAAAGTTCTTACTTTTTTATAAGCAAAATTATCTTATTAAAATACTTAAATATCTAATAATCGGTTGAAAATATGCTCAAACTACTTTTGCATGAATGGCCCGTTGAACTATAAATTTACCTCTAGTAGGTACTTTATAGTAACGGGCTCTACCACAGGAAGGGGTGTACCACCAAGCCCCTCGCACCCCTGTACCTTTTCATCACAAAATATTTCGAATGCATGAACCTTCTGTATTGAATAGTATTTGCTTCTATTATAAATTTTCTTTGTCCTACTTTGGTATGCATGTAATTGAATTGAGTACACATACATGCTTTAGGTTACATTATTGAAAATTATTTATTTACCTGGCAAAACTTTTTCGAGTAACGCCTCTTTTTCGAAAGGCTCGGAGTTTTTTCGAGTGTCCCATTCATTATTTTCCACATTTTTACCATTCTCGTAACTGTTTTCACGTGTCATATTCAACTTACTGTGGCACCACACTATACCATACCATAAACTAGCGTGAGTGGTACTTATTTGTTTACTGCCTGAGAGTCGCGCGCGCCTTACGTTTTGTGGATTGTCGTTTCTTTGTTTTGACTTTTTACATTTTCAAATTTTTGCATCAGGAGAGGTAAAGAGATCTTTTCATGCAGCCAAAGAATTTTTAACCGACTTTAAAAAAGGAGGAGCTTATCAATTAGATTGTATGTTTGTGACGCGATATCTTCGTTAACCGTGGACCGATTTTGATGATTATTTTTTTATTTGAAAGCCCTTACTCCCATGTTGGTCCCATATTAATTTGGTGAAGTGAAGACATGATAAAGAACTTTGAAGATATAAAAGAAACTCTTAAAATAAATTGAAGTCAGTTGTTTTTTAGTACAGAGAGGGTCGTGCTCCTGCAGTGGAGACTAAAATGACCTGATGATGATTAATTCTGTGGGTTCCCTCAATGAAAAATAGCACTCCAGGGCCACAAACGTCCTAAATCGTGGCTTCTGGTCTTTGACTGCATGCTCAATTAGAATTTTCTCCTGTTTTCACAGAGGCTGCCCAAGTGCAATACGAAGAGGATGAAGCCATCAAAGCCAAGAGGCACGAGAAGTACTCCCAGAAGGTGTACCCCTTCATGCTGAAGAAGCTAGATGAGATCATCCAGAAGAATAACGGCCATATCGCAGCTGGCAAGGTAAGATACTCAAACACCAAGGAACTTTTCTGTACATAGCCCTAGATCTGGATAAATAGGAAGAAAAATGGGGATAGAGACTATCGCCAAATGACCAACGCTGGCCTGGTAAAAATGGTCATCATGACGAAAGTATTGTACTCATAATACACCCTCATCTCGTATGGTATACTCAGCTTTATCTCTGATACAATCACAGTGTTACGCAAACACTTGGTGGTTGTTCCACAGGATTTGCGATGGCTGTTCCATCCGCTTACACCTGGGATGGCTGTTCCATCCGCTCATGTACTAGCTAATCCAGCGGATTCTCTCTCTCTATGGGGACGCATCCCCGTGTGGCCTCCAACCTCCCCTATAGCCACCCCGAGCCTCGCTCATAACTCTTACTCTCTTAGCTCTTTTCTATCTATTGTAATGTTGACGTTTCCACGCGCAAGACAGTGCAGTGACGTTTCCGTGCGTGTGACAATATAGTGACATTCCCGTGTACGTACCTTTTTTTTTTTTTTTGACGCGGAGAAAATCCCTTCGGATACATTACCGGTTACGGGACACCGGTAAGGTTATGTGGTGTTACCACTAAAAACTCCGCGGTGTCACCTCTCAGCCGCTATCGGCCGGGACCGTGTGCTTCTTTATGCTCCACAGCCCCGGCGCGGCCGGCCGCTACTTAAGCGGCCCCGGATCGCCAACGGCCTCGATCACGGCACCCTCTGCTGAATCAGAGGGGCCGGAGTAACCGCCGCCTTGGCCTCTTGGCCCAAGGACAGACGCGCTGACACGCACACGCGCCTGCCTTCCACTCCGGAGGGCTGTCCGTTGGACGATGGAATCCCGTTTCCACCGTCCAACCAGCCCTCATAATTTGGGGCCTGCGGAAACAGGCCCTGCCCCAGTCCACCTGACGGCGACCGGGGCCCACACAGCCGGCCGCAGGGGATAGGGAGAACGGCAACGTAACACCAACACTCCTCTTCCCCTGCGGCCCCACCGATGCTGTGCCAAGCGCCACGGCCGCGCTTGGTCGCGGAGGATAGGGCGAGCGGCAACGACACACCGACACTCCTCTTCCCCCGCGACCCCTACCACGGCTGTGATGGTAGGGGGGTCGTCGTCACCCCCCTTCCCTCACAGCCAGGCCATTCCCGCCAGGAATGGCCTCCGCCGGGCCCGGGGAGGCTAAAGCCTCAACCCGGGCAATGGGTTCCTCTTAGCTTCCCTGCGGCCGAGGCAACCGCAGGTACTAAGCCCCCCCATCGCGACAAGATGGGAACCACATCGGGGGGGCCCGTGTACGTACCTGTGACAACTGTGAGTACCCTAGAGTTCTAAATAAAGGCAATATTCCATAGGATTGGTGTTTCCTATCTTATCCCCAACCCACTCTCGTGACAATTGGTGTCAGAAGTGGGATAGGAGAGATGCCGATCGTGCCTAGGAATGAGAGAGGGGCCAAGCGGATTAGCTCAATAAAGTGGCAGTGGGCGGGGCACATAGCGCGAAGAATCGATGGCCGATGGGGCAGAAAGGTTCTCGAATGGCGGCCACGTACCGGCAAGCGCAGCGTAGGACACCCACCTGCTAGATGGTCAGACGACCTGCGCAATATTGCAGGAAGGCGCTAAACGCAGGCCGCTTCCGATCGGTCGTTTTGGAAATCCTTGGGGGAGGCCTATGTCCAGCAGTGGACTTCCCGTGGCTGATATGATGATAGCGGCCCGCATTGGCAGTGTTGACCCGTAACAGATTTTGTATGAGATTTCAGCGGGTACTCGTAGTTACCTAAGTAAATATCTGTGTACTGTTCAATAAGCGACGTCAGGGGGGACTTAATTAACAGACAGAGAAAGTTATGAATTCGCCGCGATCTTTTTCTATGTATGTTCACCGATTATTCAAAGACGCCTGGACCAATTTGGAAAATCCTTTTTTTTAAGGGCATACTTGTCAGGTGGTCCCATAACTAATTTTATCAAAATCGGTTGTATAGTTTGGGGGTGATGTAAATTTTTAAATTTTTTTTTGTTATAAGGACAGGACCAGGAGCAAAAAGAGGTGTTTTTTAGAGTAAGTACGTATTTAATTTTATCATCATTGTCATGTCATACTGAAGTAGAATTATTTCTTGCATCCACATTTGCAGTAGCGAACTCTTTCTTTTTCATACTGGCATTCATTTGCTCGACTGTGTCCATGAGAGGGAGGTCCCTGGTCTCCGGAGTCGTGGTGATGAGAAGACCTGACAAGGCAGCAGTTCCTCCAAACAAGATGGCTGGCAGCGCCGGGGAGATGTTCATCTAGAAACGAGAACAAACGAGATTAACATAGGTACCTGGATCTAGTTCTGTAAATTTAGAATTTTGAAATGGTCTGACGTATAATACATCATGTCTTTATCTCTAACGGGGCAGACAGAGCACTTTGGGTCTTGCAGCTTTAAGCAAAACCTAGGGCGGAAAATAGGATCGATTGGTAAATTAAATAAATAGATTGAGGATAGGATGGGTTGCTAGCCGCCTACTAAAATAATTATACATAGTCGTGTAATAAAAAAAAACAGTATGAAATTGACATACCCGTAATAAATCGAACCACAGGCTATACTAGATCACTATATCATAATGATAATAAAATAAGAGTCAAAAAACAAAAAAAATCGACTATCCAAAACAAATTGCCCGGGCGGCTGCACACTTTCGTATAGAAATGTCGATTTTTTATATTTTTGACTGTTATTTTAATTTCATCATACTATAGTAATCTAGTATAGCCCGTAGTTCGATTTATTACGGGTACGTCCCTTCCACGTTGTATATATTAATTATACGACTATGTATAATCATTTTCATAGGCGACTAGCATTAGCAACCCATCCTATCCTCAATCAATTATTTAATTTATCAATCGATCCTATTTTTCAAACTAAAAGTGGCCTCGATTTTTTGTTACAGCAAAGGTTAGTTGTTCTTATCTCACCAAGATAGGAGTCAAAGGCGCCATCATCCCTCCAACCCTGCCTGCTATGGCACATATCCCCAACAGGGACCCCCGAGCGTTCGTCGGAAACAGTTCCATGGAGTAAGTGATGGCTCCAGTAAAGCAGGCTGCTATCAAGATCTTGCCGATCATCAGCATTGCTGTTCTCATGGCTACATACGCTGAAAATTGAGATACAATTGAAAATCTTGTAAATATTTGGAAACCTGTACAAATTTTTTAAGTGAAACTTCTTTAGGCGCATTGGGAATTAATTGAGATGGGAAAAAAACCATTGAACTCGCGACACGTTACCGACACCAAGTTTTTACTTCTGTTGACACTCTCGGAGTGCCATTTATTTGACGGGTATTATAGTAGCGATGATGCGTTCACAAGTGATCTTTGTATGTACCTATGCATGTGTGGATGTGTGTTCCGCTTTCAGGGCGAAACGGCTGAACGAATTGAGAAGTTTGTCATGTTAGTCAAGAAAGCTTATTTCCTGGATTAACAAAAAAGGATACTTTTATCCCGGCAAAATGTGAGGATTTCGTGGGATGATAAAAAAATTAACGCCGCTTGCATCAGCTAGTTACAGTTTATAGTAATCACAAATAAATAAGATCTTCTTCAGTCTTACCTTCAGGGATGAAGCCAGAGCCCGCACATAACAGGCCGCAGACGACAAACCCAACCACAAGCGGGATCTTCCTGCCGATCCTGTTCATCAACAACAACGCTACTATCTCCCCAGGGAACGACATTACCGTCAACAGCAAATAGTTCACGTACTTGTTCCCCGGTAGCGATGAAGAGTTCACCATTAACCCAATATACACAAAGTTCACTGTAAACCTGTTAACTGCAGCCACAAGCAGCCTTAACAATACCTGCTTTGAAGTAAATATCGTCTTGTAACTCTCTCTTTCATCCACACTTTTAACATTAAGCTGCTCTTTAAGCTTTTCAATATCATCTAAACTAGTCTTATTTATTTTAATTTTGTTAACTTTGGCAGATAGTTCTATAGATTCTATGGCTTCTTTAGACTTTCCATTTAAGAATTGCCATCGAGGACTTTCTCTGACAAGGAATAGGAATGAGACACACAGAATGATAGGGGTGTACGCGATCCTTATGATTGTCTTCCAGTACTGTGCTATCCATACGATGATTGCGTACGTGGATTCTCCAAAGTAAGTGGCATAAGCGAAGAGTATTCCAGCCAATACGCGGTGTTTTCTACCTCCAATTTCTATCACTGAAAATAATAAAACACTAAATAATAAGATGTTTGGAAAAAACAGAATACATTTTTTGTACAAGCTTTTATTGTAAGGCCAAAGTAAGAACTTATTAATGCAATTGAAATAAGCACAATCTCGATGAAGTTGCGTCGTTTTGTTACTGTGTCCCATCGACCACCTTCCGTATCCGTGATCAGACTCTAGGCATCGTCTACCATAAAGTGCTCGTCAAGACAAATCAAACGAATCCTTTCACTCAATGAGGTCTTGTTGTTTTATAAATGAATTTCGTCGAATATCTCCTCCATCATCAGAACAGCTCATTGACTTCATAATATTGTATTGTCACCTGCCTCATACAAGTATGCAAAAAATTAAGCTCATTTGGTTGAGGACAACTGTTTGAAAATTGAATTCCAAGATTTGACCAAAACATACCTACAAACATACAAGATACATTGCAAATTAAACAAAAGCTCACGGTACTCTATAAAGTTGGTGCTACGTCTATGGCGCTTAAGTTTCTATATGATGATGATTGTCGTAGTAATAAACACATAAACATTTAATCCAGAAAAAATATGCAATTAATTTTTTTATAACAAGTAAAAACCTTTTTATAATGCACTACTAACACGCCTTTATACCTAATGGGGCAGACATAGCTTCTTTTCGTCCACTATCACACTAAAAGTGGCATTTGTGTCTTGCGCCTCTGGGCTCTGTTTGTTTAGAGTCGCAAGACCCAAAATCTTTTTTCTAAAGTTGTATAAAAAGTAAAATATTAAGAAATTCTTACTTAAAACCATGCCAGCAGTGTAAGTGCCTCCGGAGAACATGGATTCGACGAACTCGGTAGCAGCATACATGTAATATGAGGTAGCGAACGTCTTCAAGTGTCCCACACAGCTGGCCACCGCGAAGAATATGAAGGCTGGCTTGCGGCCAAATCTGAAAGATGGTTTCAGGTCCAAGACTATTCTAAGTTCATCGTTATCATTTTCATAATTATCAGGTCTTTTTGTCTCCACTGCAGGAGCACGACCCTCTCTGTACTACCAGAGCCATACTTGGCCATAGCAGCAGACTTTGGCCTTAACTCTCCACGCTGACCGGACGAATTGGAGAGGTCACATTGATGTTTATAAGCTTTGTTTAGCTTGAATTTCCTGTTGCCTTCTACGCCATCTACGGGAGGACTTGGAGTGGGCCTATTCTACTCGGCCGGAAACCACACGGCAACTATTCTAAGTGTGATACCTCATTTGTCCGTTGCCTTGCCTCATCGCAACAAACGCCACACACTACGATGACGCAACGCACTAATGAAGCATCACCTTAACGAATTATCATCTCGTATTTATTTCATTGTGATGTAAAATGATCAAACGCTGTCTCGAATTGATGTAAAATGGTCAAATTCTGTCTTGAATCTCGATCAACGAATAAGTATGGCAGACAAGGAGATAAATATTTGTTTCTAGGTCTATTGTTAAGATGACTTATGAATATTTTACCTATCAGAAACCCAACCAGAAATCAGCACGGAAAGCAGCACGCCAATATTGTGGATCGTGCCAATCATCTTTGCCTTAAGGCTCTGGCACGCCAGGTTAAGCTGAAAAATACGAAAATCATAACATAGGCTAACTTTTATTCGAGACTTGGTGAAGCCCGCGACTTCGTTCACGTGGATTTTATCTCTGGAAAATGCTCATCAGGCTGAACAACTTTTGCTAAGGCGTCATTTTTATATTTCTCATAGTTTAGCTGGACCATTATATTTCTGCATCAGGCCAGTACTCTACATATATGTTGCTTAGTCTTAATAGCTATATAACAAAAAAAAAGTTTTATTCGAATCAGTCCAGCAGTAAAGCAAAAGCCTCTCTTCGTCGACGCCACCCATCTCGGTCCTGTGCTGCTCTCATCCAGGTGTGACCTGCGACTTTAATTATGTCGTCAACCCATCACATAGGCGAACGCCCGTCGGCGTCGCCTCGCTCACCCGTTCTGGGCTACCATTTGCGTGACAATGCTATTATGACACATGGAGCTGATCTGAAAGTGGAGTCGGAAGATGAAGGACCCTGGACTCTACCCTACCTCTCCAACAATGGTGTTGTTGCTCTCGTACACCCACTCGTCACACGGCTCCACCAAGCCCGTGAAACTCCCGCAGGTTTCAGGGTTGCTTGTGTTTAGGACTGGTCTTGAGCACCGGTCTATTGTAACGTTTGGCCACCAATCGGCGTCGTAGCGCCTAGGCGTCTCTTCACACTGGGGTACAGCGCATCTGAAAGATTAGTTACGAATTCAGCCTCAGGGTCAGACTACTCGTACATCTGGCATCTTTTCTATGCGGCTATCCTTTTCTGTCGCTCACAACCGTCACTCGCTCGAGCGAGACAGAGCGACGAATCGCCGATGCTGATGTGTTCCGTCGCTCTCTAGCTCTAGTGAATAACCGTACCACGTGGCAATGCTGCCTGCCTTTTGAACACGTTACCACGGGGTAGCGATTTGCCAGGGTTTTATTATTTACCTAGAATTTTTAGTAAATTTTCTTGTATATTTTATTAATTTAAATATTGTTTTAGAATAAAAATTTGGATAGTATTACATGTAATTAATTATACTTAATGACATGTATAGTTGCCTTTAAAATTCTAACTACTAAAACATTTAAATTATTTTTTTGCATTTTGCAACACCGAAAATGCTCTGTCTGTCCTATTAGGGATATATAAGATAGAATATATGTATGTATGTGTGTAAAGAAGAAACTCACCGGTAGTTCACATCGCCAGTCATAAATATATAGTTCAAACTAGTCATAGCTACGAACATAGTAGCGATGCATACGTAGAGATACTGCAGCTTCTGGTACCTTCCGAATATCTCCATCACCTCCCATAGTTCGTACACCTGTTCCGGCTTTTCTTTGCATTGTGACGTCACTTCCACTAAAAATATATTTTTAGATCACGTATCTCCGTTCTCAGTATTACATCAGACTAATTGTGGTTTTTTGTTTCTCATAAAGATAAAACTTATATTTACAAACGTATACACATGTTTAAATACATGACGACACTTGGCAAATGGATAGTATCAAAGATAATATAATTACTAATCTTATATCTTTAAACGAGCAATTCTTGTATATTTATTTATTTATATGTATATAAATTTCTGTGATCTCGGAAACGGCTCTAACGATTTCGCTGAAATTTGGTATACGGGGGTTTTCGGGGGTAAAAAATCGATCTAGATTAGTCTTACGTTTGGGAAAACGCGTGTTTTCGAGTTTTCATGCATTTTTCTTTCTACGCAGGCACTGGCCGTCTGGTCCAGCCGTTTTCAGACGCGGACGGCAAGAAACGAGTGTTACGGGTTCGAATCCCGATCGGTGACCTACTTTTGTTTTTTATTATATATTAAAGTTTATACATATTTTTTTTAATTTTTATTGTTTGTAGACAAGTTTTTGTAGATTATCACCTAAACACCACCATATCACAATAAATAGTAATAATAATAACCGAGCAAAGCTCGGTCGCCCAGGTACTGTAAATAATACGTACATCACACCAATATTATAATGGGGAAAGTTTGTGAGTGTGTGTGTGTGTATGTATGTTTGTTACTTCTTCACGCGCAAAAGGTTAGACCAACCTTGATAAAATTTGATAAGGAGGAAGCTGAAACCCTGAATTAACTCATAGCCTACTTTTCCGCTGGTAACATCGTGGTCGCCGGTAAATAATTTCAATCAGGGTTTACTATTAGGCAGTGTAGGCTTCTGTGCTGCCTAGGGGCCTCGCATTGACTAGGGGCATTACGGTCCAAACGAGTCCAAAAATAAGTAAGTTATATAGCTTTTAATATCTGATTGAAAGGGAAACTGTCAAGTAACAGAAAAAGGATGCACGTACAACGCTCTTGACGTCACTGCTATTAGGTCTCGCGCGCGTACGAAATATAGGTAAATAAATAAATAGTACCTGGGCGGTTACATCTCAAACATTAACTACATTTTTTAGACTTTTCTATAAACAATACAAAATAAAAAATTATATATCAACTAAAACATAAAAAAAAACAAACGTAAGTCACCGAGTGGGATTCGAACCCGTAACACTCTTTCTAGCGGTCGGTATCCTTAACCGCTGGCTAAAAACAAGGCGGTCGGCGCGAAATTTGCGACCATATTCTGCGTGGAAAGAAAAACGCATAAAAACTCGAAAACACACATTTTCCCAAACATAAATCTAGATCGATTGTTTACCCCCGAAAACCCCCATATACAAATTTTGAGCAAAATCGTTAGAGCCGTTTATATATATACACGGTGATTTTTTATTGGTTCTGAAGCCGAAGGCCACTTCATAGGCATCGTTAGTAAGACCTAATTAGCTGGTCAAAATAAAAATTCAGAAACAAAAAATGTTGACTAAAACTCGAAAGTAAAATTGTGAGGTCAATCAGTAGTACCGCCGCCATACACCGCCCGCCGGCCAGCCGGGGTCATCGACATTGCGCAGTAGGCGGCCGGCGTATAACTACGTGGTCTCGATCGAAAATCATTTACGCAACTTTTTTATCTTATGACATACAGAAATTTGGATTACGTATATGGATAGAGGAATTTATTTACTATACGACATATTTTTTTCCAAACCAACGAAAAGTCAGCGTGTATATATATATATATTTATAAATTTCTGTGATCTCGAAAACGGCTCTAACGATTTTGATTTTTATATATATATATAAAAATATACAAGAATTGCTCGTTTAAAGGTATAAGATATAGGGACAAATTACACAGACTGAGCTAGCCCCAAAGTAAGTTCGAGTCTTGTGTTATGAGATAAGTACTAACTCAACGATACTATATTTTATAACAAATACACATATAGATAAACATCCAAGACTCAGGACAATTTGAAAAAGGCCATTTTCTAACTTGCCCTGACCGGGGATCGAACCCGGGACCTTTGGATGGCGGACTATCATGGTGACCACTACGCCACGGAGGTTGTCAAATCAAATTAGATAGTGACATGACTCTACTCCTTAATTATTATTTCATTAATTAACCAATTTTACTGATATTTAAAAAAAAGATTTCTTTTTTGTGGTATTTTTTGGTTTTATATGTACAAAGTGTGGCAAAAATGACGGGGTATCTAATCAAATAGATTGTTAACAGCTGTTTCATATCAGTTGACGCTATGTAGTATTCGTCATTCTTCTTTGTTTCGTCAGATATATCTATACATATAATAAAACAGTAAAAAAGTGTGTCTTATTTACTTTTTCTATTTTAATCCCACTATAACCTTTTTTTAATTTAACCTACATTGTCCCACTGCGGCAAAGTTCTTACTTTTTTAAAACTCAACTCTCAAACTACTTTTGCATGAATGGCCCGTTGAACTATAAATTTACCTCTAGTAGGTACTTTATAGTTACGGGCTCTACCACAGGAAGGGGTGTACCACCAAGCCCCTCGCACCCCTGTACCTTTTCATCACAAAATGTTTCAAATGCATGAACCTTCTGTACTGGAATAGTATATGCTTCTGTTATAAATTGTCTTTGTCCAACTTTGGTATGCATGTCATTGAATTGAGTACGCGAACATGCTTAAGGTTACATTAGTATGCTAGGTATTGTAATTTTTTTATTTACCTGGCAAAACTTTTTCAAGTAACGCCTCCTTTTCGAAAGGCTCGGAGTTTTTTCGAGTGTCCCATTCATTATTTTCCACATTTTTACCATTCTTGTAACTGTTTTCACGTGTCATATTCAACTCACTGTGGCACCACAGAGTACTATAAACTAGCGTGAGTGGTTTATTTGTTTACTGCCTGAGAGTCGCGCGCGCCTTACGTTTTGTGGATTGTCGTTTCTTTGTTTTGACTTTTTACATTTTCAAATTTTTGCATCAGGAGAGGTAAAGAGATCTTTTCATGCAGCCAAAGAATTTTTAACCGACTTCAAAAAAGGAGGAGGTTATTAATTGGATTGTATGTTTGTGACGCGATATCTTCGTTAACCGTGAACCGATTTTGATGATTTTTTTTATTTGAAAGCCCTTACTTTCAAGTTGGTCCCATATTAATTTGGTGAAGTGAAGACATGATAAAGAACTTTGAAGATATGGAAGAAACTCTTTAAATAAATTGAAGTCAGTTGTTTTTTAGTACAGAGAGGGTCGTGCTCCTGCAGTGGAGACTAAAATGACCTCATGATGATTAATTCTGTGGGTTTGCTGAGTCCCTCAATGAAAAATATCACTCCAGGGCCACAAACGTCCTAAATCGTGGCTTCTGGTCTTTGACTGCATTTCTCATGTTTTCACAGAGGCTGCCCAAATGCAATACGAAGAGGATGAAGCCATCAAAGCCAAGAGGCACGAGAAGTACTCCCAGGAGGTGTAACCCTTCTTGCTGAAGAAGTTGGACGAGATCATTCAGAAGAACAACGGCCATATCGCAGCTGGCAAGGTAAGATACTCAAACACCAAGGAACTTTTCTGTACATAGCCCTAGATCTGGATAAAGAGGGAGAAAAGTGGGAGAAAAGTGGTAATAGAGACTATCGCCAAATGACCAAGGCTGGCCTGGTAAAAATGGTCATCATGACGAAAGTCTTGTACTCATAATACACCCTCATCTCGTATGGTATACTCAGCTTTATTTCTGATACAATTACAGTGTCACGCAAACACTTGGTGGTTGTTCCACAGGATTTGCGATGGCTGTTCCGTCCGCTTACACCTGGGATGGCTGTTCCATCCGCTTACACCTGGGATGGCTGTTCCATCCGCTTACACTTGGGATGGCTGTTCTATCCGCTCATGTACTAGCTAATCCAGCGGATTCTCTCTCTCTATGGGAACGCATCCCCGTGTGGCCTCCAACCTCCCCTATAGTCACCCCGAGCCTCGCTCATAACTCTTACTCTCTTAGCTCTTTTCTATCTATTGTAACGTTGACGTTTCCACGCGCGTGACAATATAGTGACATTCCCGTGTACGTACCTTTTTTTTTTTTTTTTTTTTTGACGCGGAGAAAATCCCTTCGGATACCTTACCGGTTACGGGACACCGGTAAGGTTATGTGGTGTTACCACTAAAAACTCCGCGGTGTCACCTCTCAGCCGCTATCGGCCGGGACCGTGTGCTTCTTCATGCTCCACAGCCCCGGCGCGGCCGGCCGCTCCTTAAGCGGCCCCGGCTCGCCAACGGCCTCACGGCACCCTCTGCTGAATCAGAGGGGCCCGAGTAACCGCCGCCTTTGCCTCTTGGCCCAAGGACAGGCGCGCTGACACGCACACGCGCCTGCCTTCCACTCCGGAGGGCTGTCCGTTGGTCGATGGAATCCCGTTTCCACCGTCCAACCAGCCCTCATAATTTGGGGCCTGCGAAAGCAGGCCCTGCCCCAGTCCACCTGACGGCGACCGGGGCCCACACAGCCGGCCGCAGGGGATAGGGAGAGCGGCAACGTAACACCGACACTCCTCTTCCCCTGCGGCCCCACCGATGCCGTGCCAAGCACCACGGCCGCGCTTGGTCGCGGAGGATAGGGCGAGCGGCAACGACACACCGACACTCCTCTTCCCCCGCGACCCCTACCACGGCTGTGATGGTAGGGGGGTCATCGTCACCCCCCTTCCCCCACAGCCAGGCCATTCCCTCCAGAAATGGCCTCCGCCGGGCCCGGGGTGGCCTAAGCCTCAACCCGGACAATGGGTTCCTCTTAGCTTCCCTGCGGCCGAGGCAACCGCAGGTACTGAGCCCCCCCATCGCGACAAGATGGGAACCACATCGGGGGGGCCCGTGTACGTACCTGTGACAACTGTGAGTACCCTAGAGTTCTAAATAAAGGCAATATTCCATAGGATTGGTGTTTCCTTTCCTATCCCCAACCCACTCTCATGACAATTGGTGTCAGAAGTGGGATAGGTGAGATGCCGATCGTGGCTAGGAATAAGAGAGGGGTAATTACGCGAGCGGGTGCTGCAGCGGTAAAGGAACAGTCGCTCGAGGAATCCAATTCTGGCGGAGCCGGGACAACCTCAGCGTCCGTCCCACCAGCCGCTCCATTGGAAATAAACGCGTTCCTGCAGCAGATTACTGCTATGATGCAGGAAGAGCAAGCACGCCGCCAAGAGGAGCAAATGCGTGCACTGCAGAAGGAACGAGCACGCCGCCAGGGGGAGCGAGCACGCCGCCAAGAGGAGCAGCTTCAGTCCTTTTTCAAAGATGTTTTGGCTGCGTTTCGGGCTACCACAGCTCGGATGGATGACTTCGAGAGGGAAATTGCAGAAATAAAAGAGAAAGTTGCTGAAGTAAAATAAGGTTATTCTTCTTCTTCTACAACAGCTTGGTAAGGAAGTGAACCTTCTCAAAGTATCTGGCCCTGCCACTAGCTCATTGGTCGCCCCTTTTACCAAAAATTTTAAGGTGCCGCCTTACGACGGTAAATCCTCCTGGGCTGCCTTTAAACTGCAGTTGGAGACAATCAAAAAGGCTAGCCATTGGGATGAACAAGAGGCACAGTCTGCATTGACTCTAGCACTTAAAGGTGACGCTCTCTCCGTTTTGGAAGCACTAGGCGCTGGAAAGAAAGAGGTGACCTACGATGAACTCATAGGTTCTCTGGAAGTCAGATACGGAGACAGTCACCTGGAGCATGTATACAGGGCGCAACTCAAACATCGTTGTCAGCGGGTAAGCGAGACCTTACAACAGTGGTCTGTTGAAGTGGAAAGACTGGTACGCAAGGTATATCAATCATCGCCTTCCGTCGTGGAAGAGATGCTCTTGTAGGTTTTCATTGATGGAATACGGGATCCCGAAGTCAGGGCAGCTTTGCGACTGGGTCATCACACCACCTTGAAAATGCAGTGGCTCATGCTTTGGAAGTAGAAGCGGTGCGACATGATTCACGAGCTCAGAGGCTACGGGAAGTTGTGGTCACAGAAAACAGTAGACGACGACCCTGCAATCCGATGGGCGTGGAGAACGGGTTCATATTCGAACCATTTGCTCGAAGCGTGAAGGTACAGCCTTCCGACCATCATAACCATGGTATAATAAAACAAGGTATTCTCTTCCCGAGATGGAACTTGACTACGTCACGAAAGTGTTGCCACTGATTGTTCTTTTAAGTAAATTTAAGGACTTTCTCCATTAGTTCATAAATATTAAATAAAACATTAAGTATTTTTGTAATATTAAGCTTTAATAATAATAATAAATAATAATACAATTTTATTTATTTTCCTCCAATACATTATCTACAGTTTTATACAAAATACATAAGAAATAAAATATTCAACTTATATATACATTTATATATACATACAAGCTATTTAGTATCTCGCGATTCTCGCGTGATTCATCAATTCAATATTTAATAAATTGATATCATGGATTAGGTATTTATTCGAAATTGGTATATAAAGTACAAAAGTGCATTACGATCGGGTAATTCAATTTCACACAGTGGCAACACATCAAACTGATGACGTAGTCAAGTTCCACCTACGTCATCGGCTGTCACGGGAAGAGAATACCTTGTTTTATTATACCATGGGTATAACTACATAAAACCCTATTTTTGTTTAAGGCAATAAGTTATACACGCTGTCTTTTTATGGGTTGTGGAAAAAAACTGTCGTATAATAAATAAATTTCTCTATCCATATCGTATTCTTAATTTGTGTATGACCAAAGATAAAAGAGTTGCGAAAATGATTTTCTATCGAGACCGCGTGGTTACGCTAACGCCCGTCAAAAACCGCCGCGTGACCCCGTGAACTCCGGCCGTCCGGCGGCGCGGGCGGTACAACTAATTAATCTCAAGGTTTACTTTCAAGTTTTAGTCAACATTTTTTGGTTCTGACTGTTTATTTTGACTAACGATCCAAATGAAGTGTCATTCGGCTTCAAAACTAATGAAGAATCACCTGTATTACGTCTGTATCGGATCGCAGTACTACATAGTAGATTTAAAAAATCTCCCCTAAATCTGGTCCTAAGTGGGCCCCGTCATATTGCGAAAAATCCATGTTAAAATCATATCCCATCCCATTAGAAAGATAAAAAACGTTCGTTGGTGCCAGAATTTCAGGTCCACTATTAGTTGTTAGCCTATACCTATACTTTCAATAAACGAGTAAACCGCACCTTAGTTTTTACAACATTACAGCTGAAGCTGAGTTATACGCTAAAGAGAGGGAGACATGAAGTGAACACATTTTTAAACAAAGGTGCTAAAAATAATATTTTTTTTCTTCTGAACAAAGTAGGGATTAAATATTAGTCAAAACATTTCCAAGTGATTTGCAACACAAACAATGATAAATCACGTGAATACAAGGAGATCACGTTTGTTTGTCTTTCAAATCTGTGTAAGAAGATATTATAATTCGCGGTTTCCCCTAATTCATTGTTTATTTTTAACCGACTTGTTCGTTCTCTGTGTTAACTGCCTCCGTGGTGTAGTGGTTAGAGCGTTCGGCTCATACCCAGAGGTTGCGGGTTCGATTCCCGGAGGGGGCAACAATTTCGTGTTTTTGTCCTAGTTTGGTTAGGACATTGTAGGCTGATCACCTGACTGTCTGATAAGTAAGATGATTCGTGCTTCGGAGGGCACGTTATACCGTCGGTGCCGGTCACTGTCTTTGACATTGGTCGTTACCTAAAACCATGTCAGAGGCCTTTAAGGCGGTTTAAAAACTCTGACATTAGTGTTAGTCTTAAAGTCCTAACACATACGATAAGAAGAAGACCGACTTGTTGCATGTTTTTTCAGTAGTAAATTCATCGTCGTAGAAAATTTATCAAAATCGAATATATAGTTTCTGACTTGCAATTGGCCGGTTATTTCTTATCCAGTTTTGCAGCTACTATGTTATAAAACTGAATTTTTTTCGAAGGTACTTCTTAAAGTAAAATTTTTACATGCTTTTTCTAGAAAATTCCGGCTTGGCACGGGTAAGACGCAGTGTTGACTCGTAACAGATTTTGTATGAGATTTCAGCGCGTAGCTAAGTACAATAACTGAGTAATGTTCAACACCGTCCGTGCGGTGTTAAACCATAATCACCATAATAGTTTCGAAGGATCTATCTGAGAAGGATCTCAATTTATCACGTTCTTTTTTAAAGCATGTTCACCGAATAATCAAAGACGCCTGGACCGATTTGGAAAATTCTTTTTTTTTTAAAGGGCATATTTGTCAGGTCGTCCCTTATATCTTTTATCAAAATCGGTTGTGTTTAGGGGTTAAGTCGGTTTTTAGTTTTGAATTTTTTATTTGTACCAAGAACAAGTAAAAAAAAAAGATTTTTTAAGTAAGTATGTATTTATTTTTTTATTATTGTCATGTCATACTGAAGTAGAATTATTTCTTGTATCCACATTAGCAGTAGCGAACTCTTTCTTTTTCATACTGGCATTCATTTGCTCGACTGTGTCCATGAGAGGGAGGTCTCTGGTCTCCGGAGTCGTGGTGATGAGAAGACCTGACAAGGCAGCAGTTCCTCCAAACAAGATGGCTGGCAGCGCTGGGGAGATGTTCATCTAGAAACGAGAACGAGAATAAAATAGGTGTTACTTACGCGTGTATTATGTAGGTTTCATTTCTACGCCACTGGCAACTTATAAAAAAAAAGAAAAATGTTATTTTTGACATGTGAATTTTGCCGCCAAAAAAACGGCTAGACGGACTTTGTTTTTTTGCAGTTACTAGCTGAGGTTACTAGCTTAAATTAATATAAAATTCTATTTTGGTTGTGTTTATTACTTTATTAAACCCATGCTCACAAACATATTGTTTACTTGGTAATTTTAATACGCGCACGGTTAACAATAAGTACCTGGATAAAGTTCTGCAAAATAAGAATTTTAAAATGGTCTGACGTATAATACAATTTTTTTTTATTTTTTTTTTTTATATAGGGACAAATTACACTGATTGAGCTAGCCCCAAAGTAAGTTCGAAACTTGTGTTATGGTATACTAACTCAACGATACTATGTTTTATAACAAATACATATACAGATAAACATCCAAGACCCAAGGCAATTTGAAAAAGGCCATTTTCCAACTTGCCCTGACCGGGAATCGAACCCGGGACCTCTGGGTGGCGGACTAGCATGGTGACCACTACGCCACGGAGGTCGTCATCATCATATATACTATCATCCTGTCTTTATCTCTAACGGGGCAGACAGAGCACTTTGGGTCTTGCGGCTCTATAAGCAGAGCCCAGGGCCGCAAGATTCGTAGGCCACTTTTGGCGTGAAAAAGGAATCAAAATAGGATCGATTAATAAATTCAATTATTTGATTCAGGATAGGATGGATTGCTAGCCGCCTATTAAAATAATTAAACATAATATGGAAGGGACATACCCGTAATAAATCGAACAACAGTCTATACTAGATCACTATATCATAATGATAATAAAATAGGAGACGAAAAACAAATTCAACTATCCCATACAAATTGCCCGGGCGGCTGCACGTTTCGTATCGTATGGAAATGTAGACTTTTAAAAAAGTTTTTTTAAGTGAAAACTTCTTTAACGGCGTTGTGCACTTTTTTTCAGGACACGTGGCCTGATCGAAAATTCGTAAGACGGCGCAGGGCGCTTGCGCGAATGTTCGTGTGTGTTTATGTTACAGCGTGCTACACGCATCCATGGATGGTGACAGCTGATGGCTCGACCGTCTGTGTAGTGGCCATACTGCTGTGTATTTGAAAATCAATTTGGTCATGCTTGTGACATTTGTGACAGACTGTGGTTCAGAAAAAAATTTGAAATGTTTTATACTGATAATTAAAGCAATTCGTGCAAAATTATTCCCTAACCATTCCAAAATATCAAAAATGCACAACGTTAATATTCAAGTTTTCACTTCTGCCGGCACTCCCAGAGTGCAACCCGTCGTTTTTTTACTGTTATTTTAATTTCATTATACTAAAGAGATCTATTATAGCCCGTGGTTCGGTTCATTACGGGTAGGTAGGTATGTCCTTTCCACGTGGAATATCTAGCCTCGAATTTTTGTTCAAATAAAGGATAATTGTTCTTATCTCACCAAGATAGGAGTCAAAGGCGCCATCATGCCCCCAGCCCTTCCTGCTATGGCACATATCCCCAATAGGGACCCCCTAGCGTTCGTCGGGAACAGTTCCATGGAGTAAGTGATGGCTCCAGTAAAGCAGGCCGCTATCATGATCTTGCCGATCATCAGCATTGCTGTTCTCATGGCTACATACGCTGAAAATTGAGATACAATTGAAAATCTTGTTAATACTCGGAAACCTGTACAAACTTTTATAGGCGCGTTGGGAATTTTTCGAAATGGGAACCGTTGAACTCGTGACACTTTCCGACACCAAGTTTTCGCTTCTGTCGGCACTCTCGGAGAGCCATTATTCTTTTGTTGGGTAGGTATTATAGTTCACGTAATTGTTCCCCGGGAGCGATGATGTGTTGACCAATGATCCTTGTATGTATGCATGTGTGAATGTTTGTTCCGCTTTTACAGTGTCATAGCTTATTTCCTGGACTAAAAAAAAGATACTTTTATCCCGGCAAAATGTGAGGTTTTCGTGGAATAGTCAAAAATTTTACGTCGCTGGCATCAGTTAGTTAGAGTATAAATCACAAATCAATAGAATCTTTTTCAGTCTTACCTTCAGGGATGAAGCCTGAGCCCGCACATAACAGGCCGCAGACGACAAACCCAACCACAAGCGGGATCTTCCTCCCGATCCTGTTCATCAACAACAACGCTACTATCTCCCCAGGGAACGACATTACCGTCAACAGCAAATAGTTCACGTACTTGTTCCCCGGTAGCGATGAAGAGTTCACCATTAACCCAATATACACAAAGTTCACTGTAAACCTATTAACTGCAGCCACAAGCAGCCTTAACAATACCTGCTTTGAAGTAAATATCGTCTTGTAACTCTCTCTTTCATCCACACTTTTTACACTAAGCTGCTCTTTAAGCTTTTCAATATCATCTAAACTAGTCTTATTTATTGTTATTTTGTTAACTTTGGCAGATAGTTCTATAGATTCTATGGCTTCTTTAGACTTTCCATTTAAGAACTGCCATCGAGGACTTTCTCTGACAAGGAATAGGAATGAGACACACAGAATGATAGGGGTGTACGCGATCCTTATGATTGTCTTCCAGTACTGTGCTATCCATACGATGATTGCGTACGTGGATTCTCCAAAGTAAGTGGCATAAGCGAAGAGTACTCCAGCCAATACGCGGTGTTTTCGACCTCCAATTTCAATCACTGAAAATAATAGAACAGAAATAATAAGTTTTTTGAAAAACTATTATTTTTTGTACAGGTTTATATTGTGGGGCCAAAGTACTTCTTAAGATAAATGAAATAAGCCCAAAATCGATGAAGTTGCGTCGTTTTGTTACTGTGTTCCATCGACCACCTTCTGTCTCCGTGATCAGACTCTAGGCATCGTCTACCATAAAGTGCTCGTCAAGACAAATCAAACGAATCCTCTCACTCATTGTGGTCATGTTGTTTTATAACTGAATTTTGTCGAATATCTCCTTCATCATCAGAATAGCTCATTGACTCCATAATGTTGTCATCTGACTTACACAAACATGCAAAATTTCAGCTCGGTTGAGGATAACTGGTGAAATTGTAAGCATGTAATGAATGGATGTTAACATGTAATGTACGTAAGTACACCTCATCATTTAAGCCACATAACATCCACTGCTGGACGTAGGCCTCCTTCAAGGATCTACAAAATGTCCCATCTAGAGCGGCTGACGTAAGTAAACCACATAACCATTTAATCCCAAAAAAATATATTTTATTTCAAGTAGTAAAAACCTTTTTTGTATAAAGCACTACTATCACGCCTTTATCTCTATTGGGCAGACATAGCATTTGATTCATTTATCCATCTTCTTGTCCACCATCACGCTAAACGCGGCATTTGTCTCTTACAGCCCTGGGCTCTGTCTGTTTAGAGTAACAAGACACAAAATCTTTTTTCTAAAATTATATAAAAGTAAAATATTATGAGGTTCTTACTTAAAACCATGCCAGCAGTGTAAGTGCCACCGGAGAACATGGATTCGACGAACTCGGTCGCAGCATACATGTAATATGAGGTAGCAAAGGTCTTCAAGTGTCCCACACAGCTGGCCACCGCGAAGAATATGAAGGCTGGCTTGCGGCCGAATCTGAAAAATGCGTTCGGAAATTCCGTGAAGAATCGTCCAAGACTATATATTCTAATCTAAGTTCATCATCGTCATTTTCATTATTATCAGGTCTTTTTATCTCCACTGCAGGAGCACGACCCTCTCTGTACTACCAGAGCCATACTTGGCCATAGTAGCAGACTTTGGCC
This sequence comes from Acrobasis consociella, assembly GCA_963555685.1. Taxonomy (NCBI): domain Eukaryota; kingdom Metazoa; phylum Arthropoda; class Insecta; order Lepidoptera; family Pyralidae; genus Acrobasis; species Acrobasis consociella. Next base: position 3,622,779 of record OY743121.1, read on the forward strand.
TAAACTCTCCACGCTGACCGGACGAATTGGAGTAGTCTCATTGATGATTATAAGCTTTGTTTAGCTTGTATTTCCTGTCGCCTTCTACGCCATCTACGGGAGGACTTGGAGTGGGCCTGTTCTACTCTGCCGGAAACCACACGGCAACTATTCCAAGCGTGATACCTAATTTGTCCGTTGCCTTGCCTCATCGCAACAAACGCCACTTCTCGCTTCGTCTCTCGTCTGTGGATCAGTTAAAACCTTGCATGCGCCGACGCGACAGGCAACGCATTCATGTGGCACGTCACAAAAATATGAAAACGACGCAGCGTCAACACTACGATGACGCAACGCACTAATGAAGCATCACCTTAACGAATTGTCATCTGCATTTTTGAGCGGTGTTCATACTTAGATTGTCAAACACTGGTATACTATCTTCAGCTCAATTGTGCCCCAAATGGCACGTCATGCCATTGGTCCTGGGTGTAATTAGGATTCCGTACTTAAAAGGTAAAAACGGAGCCTGTGTTGGATCACTTGCGTCTGTCTGTCCGTCCCATCTCTCACACACAACCAATCTGTCTCCAAAACGACTTAATCTTTTCAGTTATTTGATACACATACGTAAGAAGACCAATAGATGCACTTGAGCGTAGAGCGTAAATAAATGAAATACAAGGACACTTTTCGGCGGTCAGTTTGAATTTAGAGACTATTAATTTCACTGTGATGTAAAATGATCAAACGCTGTCTCGAATTGATGTAAAATGGTCAAATTCTGTCTCGAAACGGATAAGTATGCTACACAAGGAGAAAAATATTTATTTCTAGATCTATTATAAAGATCACTTAAGAATATTTTACCTGTCAGAAACCCAACCAGAAATCAGCATGGAAAGCAGCATGCCAATATTGTGGATCGTGCCAATCATCTTTGCTTTAAGGCTCTGGCACGCCAGGTTAAGCTGAAAAATAAGAAAATCATAACTTTTATTCGAGATTTCGTTATTTTGTTCTCTCGAGAACTCTTTTACAGGAAGAAAATTAGTATATGCCTCCTTGGTGTTTGCATTTTTTTACCTTATTATAAGCTTTTATTTAGTTTTACCTGACCCGTTGTCTGTCTGTAATCAAATCTTGATAGTTAAAGAAACACATCCCATCCCGGTTTCCGATTGAGCTAAAATTTTACACTTATACGTAAGTATATCGCGTGACATCATTATCATAATCGTTCCAGTCATTCATCCGCCCACTGCTGAGCGAGCATAGGCCTTTCTTTGTCGACGCCACCCATCTCGGTCCTGTGCTACTCTCATCCAGGTGTGACCTGCGACTCTGATTATGTCGTCAACCCATCGCATGGGCGGACGCCTTACGCCTCTTTCACCCGTTCTGGGTGAAATTTCACCATTCGCGTGACAACACATGGAGCTGATCTGATAATAAAGCTGGAAGGCGAAGGACCTTGGATACAATCCTACCTCTCCAACAATGGTGTTGTTGCTCTCGTACACCCACTCATCACACGGCTCCACCAAGCCTGTGAAACTCCCGCAGGTTTCAGGGTTACTTATATTTAAGACTGGCCTCGAGCACCGGTCTATTGTGACGTTGGGCCACCAGGCGGCGTCGTAGCGCCTTGGCGTCTCTTCACACTGGGGTACAGCGCATCTGAAAGTTTGGTAGAAAATTCAGGCAGGGTTGGGCAAAATTTGTCAGCACGAAACATCACTTTTCTATGCTGTGCTATCCTTTTCTGTCGCTCAATAACGTCCTTCGCTAGAGTGAGAGAGAGCGACGGTACGCCGCGGAATCGCTGATGTTGATGCGTTCCGACTTTCTCTTTAGCTCTAGCAAATAACTGTTCTGAGAGACAGAAAAGGATAGCAGCATAGAAAAGCTGCCAGATGTTTTTTTTGGATTTTCGAGTAAGTGACCAACACTGGCATTAGATTTTTCAGGCTGCCTAAAGGCATCTGATATAATTTGACAATTGCCGTACAAAGATGACAGCCGGGACTTACGGCTTTTAATAGGTACGTAATAAGTTAAAGGCATATCTGCAAATCTGCATTTCATATTTTTCTAAGCTGGTCGGGAAAAAAAGAAAAATCGCAGAATGTTGCTGCTTCTTTTCCGCCAAAAAAATGTGAATCATGTTAATAGGCGATTTCACCATTTTGGTTCTTGCAGCCCAAGTAGGTATTTATGATCTAACAAAATATATTGAAACTATTTTAAGGGTGAATTCAGTACAGAAACTATTGTAAGGTAATACTGAACAACTTTTCCCCAAATATTTTATATATTTATAAATTTCATATTTCTACATATTATGTCCCTTAAGGAAAGTTGTTCAATATCACGGTGTGAATTCGCCCTTAAAATAGTTTCAGTATATTTTGTTAGACCTTATCCGTCTCATAACAAAACGTAGACTAACTTTGTTACTGAGTTTAAACCATTATCTGATCAATATGCCACTGTCTCATCTAAAAATGTCAACTTGATGTGGTCGGATATTGGTTTAAACCCAGTTGAAAAGTTAGTCTGCGTTTTATAATGAAACATACATACATACTATCACGTCTTTATCCCTAATGGGGCAGACAGAGCATTTTGGATCTTGCGGTTCTATGCAGAGCCCAGGGCCGCAAGACCCAAAAGCCACTTTTAGCGTCATGGTGGGCGAGAAGATGGAAAAGCAATCAATACAGTGATGGGTTGCTAGCCGCATCGCCTGTTAACATGATTTGCATTTTTGCCCATTCCCTCGATCGGCTTTTACGATCTGCGTGGGAAGAGAAGCAGCTGGTACATTCTAAGTTTTTTTATTTCTCCCAGACCAGCATGGGATATATTGAATTATAATGAAACGGTATATGATTATGTAGGTACGTAACTTACCGGTAGTTCACATCGCCAGCCACAAATATGTAGTTCAAACTGGTCATCGCTACGAACATAGTAGCGATGCATACGTAGAGATACTGCAGCTTCTGGTACCTTCCCAATATCTCCATCACCTCCCATAGCTCGTACACCTTTTCCGGCTTTTCTTTGCATTGTGACGTCACTTCCACTAAAAATATATTTTTAGATCACGTATCTCCGTTCTCAGTATTACGTCAGACTAATCTAGATTAGTCTTATGTTTGGGAAAACGCATGTTTTCGAGTTTTCATGCGTTTTTCCTTCCATGCAGAATATGGTCGCTAATTTCGTCCTATCGGGCGCTATCCGTCTGGCCCAGCGGTTACGCGGACCGCTAGAAAGAGTGTTACGGGTTCGAATTCCACTTATGTTCAAGTTTATATATTTTATTTTTATTTTTATTGTTTTTAGACAGGTTAAAAAAATGTAGGTAATGTTAGAGATGTAACCGAGCAAAGCTCGGTTGCCCAGGTACTAATTAATAATGTAAATAATACGTACATCACACCAATATTATAATGGTTAAAGTTTGTGAGTGTGTGTGTATGTATGTTTGTTTGTTACTTCTTTACGCGCAAAAGGCTAGACCAATTTTGAAAAAAAATTATAAGGAACAAGCTGAAGCCCTGAATTAACTCATAGCCTACTTTTCCGCGGGTAACATCGTGGTCGCCGGTAAATAATTTAAATCAGGGTTTACTTTTAGGAAGAGTAGGCTTCTGTGCTGCCTAGGAGCCCAACGGTGTTAACTAACGAATCCAGAAATATCTGATTTGTTTATTTGTTTATTTATTTAAATTGCACACAGATTAACAGTTTACATGAACCAGAGCATCCGCATGTTAAACAGTCAAATAATTAATCATCATTAACTTACAATTAAATGTCAAATATTAGTAAAACGTTACATAAATATCAAAAAATAAAACAAAGTCAAGTTAGTCAATTTAGAATGTCAAACGATTAAATTAAATAATAAAATTTATAGAATTTAAATACAATATTAACTTATTTATAAAATTATTAATAGAATCACTAAATATGGTTTTTCGCGTAGTATGGAAGAAGATACTGTCAAGCTTAGCTGTCAAGTAACAGAAAAAGGAAGCACGTATAGCGCTCTTGACGTCACTGCTATTAGGTCTCTCGCGAGTCAACTAGCGGACACCTATTATAAATTCGCTCCTTGGACAACTACTTCTGAGAAGCATATTCAAGAACAATAGGTCGTTTCCTCAATCTTCGATTGTTCGTCGGACCACCGTCGGAGGTGCAACGGCCAGCAACAGCGGCCTATATAAACGCAGGAAACTTGGAAATTGCTGTCATTCATCCACTAGCTACCAGTATCTTTAAGGTTTTTGTAAAAAAACTAATTTTTATAAAATAAAGTTTTTTTTTAAATAGTTTCGCGTTTTAAATATTTTGACTGGCGCCCAACGTGGGGCCTAGGCCAACAAATTCTCGAGTGCAAATAATCAGAATTTGGTGATTTTCAAGTCTTCGAAGCCTGGGGACCAAACAAATAAATCTGTCAAGAAGAAACGAAGAAGCTGAAAAAACTTTATTAATGAAAGGACTAATAAGGGCAATCATCGTCATCGGTCAGCTGTAAGTAGCCACCGCATATCCTTTATTCCTAATTTTCTGTCCTTTTCATATTTGTGTAGTAGTTATAAGTGGAATGACCACCCCAACCACTACAGGTGAGGGTCGTGTGGGTCAGGTGATGTCACCGATGGATCCTTTAAAGTTAGTTAATTTTGTACCCAAATATGATGGTGATGCAAATGGGATATATACCTATATTAGTTCTGCTAAGAATTTTTTGGATATTGTTGGAGGTCCGACTCCACAAAATGTAATGGTATTATTAACACGTCTGACAGGAAGAGCTGCTCAGATTGTGTCTATGGTAAACCATAGATTCAATTGGGATCTTATAGAGGGTTCTCTGAAAGCCGAATGTGGAGACAATAGGGAATTTAATACTCTATTGGTAGAATTATCGAATGTTAAAAAAAAGAGTACTTTTAAAGAATTAGTATTTGAATTAAAACAAAAACTCTTTTATATTAAGAGTAAATTGCAAGATAAATATAGAAATATAAATTTGGTAGATGAAGTCATGGAGCCCTATATAAATACGGCTCAGAATACATTAAAAAACTCATTGCCTTATCATGACCAAATATTTGTGAGTAATTGTAACTTCAATGAAACTGTAAAAAAAATACTACAGTTGGAAGCTGAAGGTAGATTTGAAAATAATAAACAAAAATTTTCCAATGTACTTCCTACACCTAAAACAATTCAAAACTCTAGCCATCCTCAATTCAATCACAATCACAATGCATACTTACCGCAGCAATTCAAACACAATGCACCATTAAGACAGCACTTTCATAACCCAGCTACACAAAAGGTCGTTTCGGGTCAGTATCACACACGATATCCATGGCAACCTAATCCAAATACACCTTTCAATAAACAGCAACATAGCTTCTTTAAACAAAGACAGACAGTGCAACCAAAGTCACCGCATGAGGAAGACGTTACCATGCGTTCGTTACCTCCGCGCGTTAATATTCCGGTGCGTGGTAATCAAGTGAATATAGGTCGTGGTTATGTAGCGGAAGAAGTGTTTCATCAGCCTGAACCTCAAATAGAATCACAGCCAGATATTTCAGGTGAGCCTGAGTCTTCTCCGTTTGATTTTTATAACGATACGTATTATAATAATCATTGCCATTATTGTAACATGCCTTGCGAAAATAATGATGTGCAGGAAAATTTTCAACTAGTCGAGAATCAAGACCCCAAGTCATAAATTTTAATCACATAAAATCTTATTTACCATATTTTGAAACCAACAATCCTAAACTTAAAATATTGATAGATACAGGTAGTCAAAGATCATTTATAACTCCTGAAGCACAAAAAAAATATTTTCCTGAATTTTTTAGAAATGAAAGTTTTATTGTTCGAACTTCTCATGGTACTACAAGACACAATGGTGTTATAGAAACACCCTATTGGTGTAAATACTTTGGAAAAGATAACGGTAAAATGAAGTTTTATATTTTTAAATTCAGTGATAAATATGATATTCTTATGGGAACTGAAATGATTGAACAGATAAATGCAAGTATCGACTTAAAAGAACGTAAATTATCTATGCCAGATAGGGAACTCTTAATTTTCCATATGACAGAAGATAATGAATTAAATGTGCAGGATTTATGTGAAACTTATAAAGATTTATTTACTGAAGATGTAACTAATAGTGCTACAACTAAAATTAAACATCATATCAATTTAATAGATAATGATCCTATATATCAACGTCCTTATAGACTACCACAAGTTCAATTAGAAGAAATTAGAAAACAAATAGATAAAATGTTAACGGAAAAAATCATAAGACATTCTGAATCACCGTGGGCTTCACCAGTTCACCTCATTCCAAAAAAGAGAGATCAATCTGGTATACAAAAATGGAGAATGGTTATTGATTATCGCAAGTTAAATGAGAAAACTAAATCAGATAAATTTCCTTTACCTAATATAGAAGAATTATTTTCAAAATTACAAGGTAATAATTATTTTACAACTTTAGATCTAACTTCTGGTTATCATCAAATTTTAATGGATGATGATTCTATTGAACGAACTAGTTTTAGTACACCAGATGGTCATTATGAATTCTTACGAATGCCTTTTGGCTTAAAAAATGCGCCCGCCACATTTCAAAGAATGATGAATAGTGTGTTAAAAGAAGAAATCAATAAAAACGTTTGTTTAGTTTATCTAGATGATATAATAATATATGCAAAAAATAAACAAGATCATATAAATAAACTTCAACAAGTATTTGAAGCATTACGTCGAGCAAATCTTAAAATAAATAAAAATAAGTGTGAATTTATGAAAACTGAGGTTGAATTTTTAGGTCATATCTTAAATAAAGACGGTCTTAAGCCAAATCAAAAAAAGTTAGAAGCTATCCAAAAGTTTCCAATTCCAAAAAACTTAAAAGAATTAAGAGGTTTTCTAGGATTAATAGGATACTATAGAAAGTTTGTTCCAAATCTAAGTAAAATTATAAAACCTTTAACTCAAGCCACTAAAAAAGATGCTGTTATAGATATTAATAGTAAGTCTTATTTAGAAGCAATAGCAACATGTAAGCATTTACTTATGAATGCCCCAGTTTTAGCATTCCCTGATTTTAATAAAACATTTGTTATAACAACTGATGCTTCCGATATAGCGTTAGGTGCAGTACTTAGTCAAAGTAACCATCCTATAGCTTATGCTTCAAGAACACTTAGTGAAGCAGAAAGTAAATATAATACAACAGAGAAAGAATTGCTAGGAATTCTTTGGGCTGTTAATCAGTTTAGACCTTATATCTATGGTCGCAAGTTTATATTGCGAACTGACCATAAAGCTCTAATATGGTTATCTAAATTAAAGGAGCCTAATCAGAGATTAACTCGATGGAAATTAAAATTACAAGATTACGATTTTACGATAGAGCATGTAAAGGGTAAAGATAATCATGTAGCTGATGCCCTTAGTCGTGTCGAGATTCATCATACATCCAATGACTCATTAGATGTAAGAGCAGGAACTTCGTATGCAGTTCAATCTTTAGAGATAAATTCTAACAGTAATTCTATTGCAAGTACCAGTCATGCAACTGTCCATTCTAACCAGCAGGATAGTGATGATGGTATTCCAATAATTCATTCTTATCCTTCTAAACGGTTACGACGTGTAGTTTTTGAGGTAGCGCCTTATAAAAAAGCCACCTTTAACGATGGTATTTGGTACTTCTATATACCACCGGGAGAAGAAGAAGATTCTATTAAAGAATTTATGTTAGAGTATTTGTCACATGAAAGATATGCATTTATTATTCCTAATGATGATTTATATTATAAAATTTCTGAAGTTTATCGTAAATACTTTGATCATTCCAAATTTAAACCAGTTAGATATACTAAGACATTAGTTGAAATTTCTGAAAAAGAAGAACAATTGAAAATAATTAAAGAATGTCACTTACAAAATAATAGACATCATGGAATTGAAAGTGTTTATAAACAACTTAAAGAAAAATATTATTGGGAGAATATGCGTAAACAAATTAAGAAATTTATATTAAAATGTGAGCCATGTCAAAAGGAAAAATATAACAGACATCCTCACACTACTTTATCATTAGAAACGGAAACGCCTCATGAGCCAATGGAAATTTGGCATATAGATTTTATGTCTTTAGAAAGACAATGGTATTTAACTATTATAGATAAGTTTTCTAAATATGCTATCATAAAGCCAAGTGAAAAAACTAAAGTATGTGATACTTTATCGGAAATCTTCGCTATGATCGGTACTCCTAAAAAGATAGTTCATGATGGAGAACAATCATTTTGTTCAGAAATCATATCAGAATTATTTCAAACCTATAATATTATTAATCATACTACATCTCCACAACATCATAAATCAAATTCTGATGTTGAAAGATTACATAACACTATCCAAGAGCTATTTCGTTTACAAAGAAACTCGGATTTAGATAGAAATCAAAAGATTTTCTATATAACACATGCTTATAATAACACAACACATTCTTCAATTAACATGACACCTTTTGAAGTACACTTTGGAAGAAAACCACAACTTCGAAATTTTGATAATTTACGAGTTGCTATACAAAGATATACATGTCAGCAAAAACAATTTGTTTCTGATTTGAATAAAAATATTCATGATGTTTTAAAGAAAAATAAACGTGATAGAAATGAGTTTATTAATAGTAAAATGAAACCTTCAAAGAGTTTTAAAGTTGGTGATACAGCTTATTTAAAAAATAGTAAAGCTGAAAGACATAAAACTAATGCTAGATTTTTAGGTCCTTTTACTATAGTTAGTTGTGAACCTAATAATAAATATAAGTTAAGTAATGGTAGAACATATCATGTTGAAGAATTGTGTATTACAGATGTCTCATTACAAGAGGATACAAGTTCAGATCATTGAGCACAGAAGGAAATATATTGATTGTAGATTTAAAAGATACAAAAATTATAGAAGGGAAGTGGACTATTATCCATCAGTTAGATATTAATCCTATTGTTATTAATTTACAATATATTACTCAAACTATAGAAAAATTAAAATCTAATACTAAGGTTGTTAGTTTTCAACATATTTATGATAGGATAGATATTATATTGGAACATGTAAAAGAAATATGTAATCATCTTTATATTCAATCTAGATATAAGAGAGGACTTATAAATGGTTTAGGTTCAGTAATTAAAGCTATTACAGGAAATTTAGATAATGATGATCTTAATTATATACAGAAAAATTTGGAAAATATGAGAATTGTTTATAATCAGCAATTATCTATAACTAATGAAACTTTAGAAGATTTTAACCATCAAATTAATAAAATTACAGATATTCAAAAGAAGATAGATTCTCAAGTTAGCCAAATTGCTGAAAATACTAATTTAGGTAAAATAGCCTTTAGTGTTTTAATGCAAGTTCAAACATTGCAAGATGTAGCTGAAAGATTAACTACTGCTATTACTTTTGCAGAGCATCACATGTATCATTATAGTATAATTAAATCTCATACTCTGCAAGATACTTTAGATAAAATTCCAAAGAATATTATGATTTCAAGTAATGTTAATGATATAGAACCATTTATCAATGTTAATATTAAAATTGTTAGTAATATTGTGTATTTTATGATAGAAATACCTTTAGTTAAGTCAAAAATATTTAGGACTAGAAAAATTGTACCTATTATCCAAAATTACCCAACCTGTTCCTATCCTTTAATGCGGAAGGTTACATTAGCTTACGACGACTTAGTAATATATGAAGTAGAAGATTGCACAGAGCTTCAGCAATTAATATGTAAAGGTGCAGTATTACAACGCAGCACTTGTGAAACTGAGATACTATTAACGAAAAGGTTAAATAAATGTAGTATAGTACCAATACGATGCCCAGAAGAGGATATTCATGAAGTTTCATCTAAAGGAATTTACATGTATTTAAATAAAACCACTGAAGTTAAAATTCAATGTGGAAATCGAGAGGAAACTACATGGATTAGTGGTCCTTATTTATTAGAAGGAGAAAATTGTGATGTCATAATCTCGGGAGTTCAACGATATAAAACTAAGGAGACTAAGGAGAAGATTATAACTACGAAGCTTGAGATACCATACTTAGAGAAAGTTCCTGAGATTGAGTTAACTTATGACTCTAATAAAATAACTTCGAGACTCAGCCAATTGAAGCAGATGAACAGCTTTGACATATTGGAGATACATAATTATATTCAATATGGGTTACTAATGTTGATATTCATCATTTTGTTATGTGCCTTGAAATTTTTCAGTACCACGGTCACTAAGCAACCATGGACTTCAAATTTAGTGAGGGAGAGTCAACTAGCGGACACCTATTATAAATTCGCTCCTTGGACAACTACTTCTGAGAAGCATATTCAAGAACAATAGGTCGTTTCCTCAATCTTCGATTGTTCGTCGGACCACCGTCGGAGGTGCAACGGCCAGCAACAGCGGCCTATATAAACGCAGGAAACTTGGAAATTGCTGTCATTCATCCACTAGCTACCAGTATCTTTAAGGTTTTTGTAAAAAAACTAATTTTTATAAAATAAAGTTTTTTTTTAAATAGTTTCGCGTTTTAAATATTTTGACTCGCGTACGAAATAGATAGTGAGATGTCCCTACTATATTTAACTACTGCATTACTTTACCAATTTTCTTTCTATTTTCAAAAAAATATTTTTTTAATGGTCTTTTTTGTATATCATATTAACCAAAAACATACAGAGTAAAATAGCCTTTTGTCTCTTCAAGTGACGGGGTATCTAATCAAAATAGATTGCTAACAGCTGTTTCATATCAGTTGTCGCTATGTAGCATTCGTCATTCTTCTTTGTCGTCAGATATATGTACAATAATGTATATTCCCAAGATATATTTATGGTTCTTGTAATGTTAATGTGTTTAAGGTCAAGCAGAGCAAACCATGAGGCTTAAACTAGAGGCCTATACATACAAAACGGAAACTCCTTCTTCTCCAAAGTTCCATGGGACAACTACGATTAAACTAGTGAGACAAGACTGATTAAGTTTTAATAATAATAATAAATAAATAGGGTCAAATTACACTGATTGAGCTAGCCCCAAAGTAAGTTCGAAACTTGTGATAAGGGATACTAACTCAACGATACTATATTTTATAACAAATACATATATAGATAAACATCCAAGACCCAGGACAATTTGAAAAAGGCCATTTTCCAACTTGCCCTGACCGGGAATCGAACCCGGGACCTCTGGGTGGCGGACTAGCATGGTGACCACTACGCCACGGAGGTCGTCTTGTTGACTTCTTGACTTGTTCCATTATCAAAGTCAATGGGACTACTGAGAAAAAATATTCTCACTTGTTCCATGGAACTATTTGCCGATGGAACTAGTGAGAATGATCCCAAAGGACGGGGAACGGGGAAACATGTTGCGCAGGACCTTAGGAGATTCCGTTCTGTATGTAATATTTATAAATAGTACCTGGGCGACCGAGCTTTGCTCGGTTACATCTCAAACATTAACCATTTTTTTTAAACTTGTCTAAAAACAATGCAAAATAAAAAATTATATATAAACTTAAACATAAAAAAAAACAAAACTAAGTCACCGAGTGGGATTCGAACCCTTAACACTCTTTCTGGCGGTCGGTATCCTTAACCGCTGAGCTAAAAATAAGACGGTCGGCGCGACGAAATTAGCGACCATATTCTGCGTGGAAAGAAAAACGCATGAAAACTCGAAAACACGCGTTTTTCCAAACATAAAACTAATCTAGATCGATTGTTTACCCCCGATAACCCCTATATACCAAATTTCAGCGAAATCGTTAGAGCCGTTTTCGAGATCACAGAAATTTATAAATATATATATATATATATACAAGAATTGCTCGTTTAAAGGTATAAGATTAATACTTCTGTGCCTATAGTGCCTTTACTCAGAAACAACCTGTGGGAACAATGCCTATATTTTAGAACCCGTACAAGTAAATGAGCTACCATCAAAGTCAAAAGTGATAGTCATTTTTTTTTATTAAATGTACGATAAATTTATCTTAAAATGAACCGTGACACGTGAGAGAGATCTGATCTATTCAAAGAAAACTCGTCAAAAGCGAGTAAGACCTGCACGTGCACACTTAGGGTTCCCGACGTAACATATTTGTAGGAAGTAGGCTAGCTAAATAAAATATATAAATATATACGAAAAAATAACCCAGATTGAGTTGGCTTTAATTTCAAATTTTGTTCTTCCTATCATGCCATCATGGTCGCTGGCCGACTGAGGAACTCATCCTCCTCAGTCGGCCAGCGACCATGATGGCAGAAGGGCCGTCGAAATATCTGGCAAAAAACGATATTAATCGCGGTAAGTCCCGTAATACTAATAACAATAATTGTGACCGTGAAACTCTTAAAATCATATTATATTTGTTCTTCCTATACGTTGCTACTTTTCCTATGACATTAGGATTAGATAAGAATGACGAGACATTGCTATCAGGTGGAACGACAAAGAAAAAGAATCGTTGTATCTTTGTTTTACCTACAAAATGAAGTTGGAAAATATATACAACATGTGTGAAAGTGCAAACGCATACGCAACTTGGCAACGACATAATCTGGTCGACTTTGACCCACTTTTCGGTTGTTATCGATCCGATCCGTCGAATGTTTGCCGGATAACACAGGAAAATTAGAAGATATAGAAACTTGTAGGTAATGTGTGTATACTAACTTAAATGTATTAATACAAGTGCAAAAAAAAGATCTAAAACTAAAGTTAAAGTTGAATTTTAGAGAAAGAAGTCAGAAGCGACACTTTTTTGAAACAGGAGATCACAAATGTACGAGGCGTCCTCACTTTTATTTCAAGTTTTCAACACATTTCCCGGATATAAATTTATTAATAGCTATCAGGGAAAATATTATAGATCTTACTACAATTTTTATGTTTTGTTTTGATTAATGTCATGATTTTAGGGTGCCAGCAGGTTTGTCAAGACATAAACCTTGTTTCATACTATGATTTTCCTTGTTACTCAGTTAAAATCGACTTTAAAACTCGTATCTCTAAACCTTGATTTGTAATAAGACTGTAGGAGTTTCCGTCCTGTAAGTAACACTTATAATAATCCTGTGTGTGAAGGTAGAGGTGACCCTACTGCTGTGGAGCCCCCTGACGGAAGAAACTCGCAACCGCCCATCTTCATCATGTGGTCAGCTGTGGCTAAATAAATTTCAGTCTACTTCGTATAATCGCATGTTTTATTGGTCTAAATAATACTTTTATTTAGTATTTATTTATACTCCACTTTTTCTATTTTTATCGTATAATAACCTAGTACCTGGGCGACCGAGCTTTGCTCGGTTACATCTCAAACATTAACTATTTTTTTTAAACTTGTCTAAAAACAATGCAAAATAAAAAAAATATATATAAACTTAAACATAAAAAAAAAACAAAAGTAAGTCACCGAGTGGGATTCGAACCCGTAACACTCTTTCTAGCGGTCGCTGTCCTTAACCACCGAGCTAAATCATGGCGGTCGCGGCGCGACGAAATTAGCGACCATATTCTGCGTGGAAAGAAAAACGCATGAAAACTCAAAAACACGCGTTTTCCCAAACATAAAACTAATCTAGATCGATTGTTTACCCCCGAAAACCCCCATATACAAATTTTCAGCGAAATCGTTAGAGCCGTTTTCGAGATCACAGAAATTTATAAATAAATATATATATATATACATACATACATACAAGAATTGCTCGTTTAAAGGTATAAGATATCCCCGACGACGTATGAAAAATTACAAAATTCTAATATCGAGTAATTAAGAATTTGAATTTTCTAATTTTTAAAATATTTCATCCTCGTCATCGAACTTCCAAATCCAGATCACTGCATTTTCATTTTATCACCAAATCATTATCAATAACGGCAGATTAGAAGGGCACTTAAAAGTTAAAAAGTATCTACACGCGCCGATACACAGCTCGGTTCTACATTAGCAATGCAAATGTTCTGCAAACTCTATTGTTAAACTGATTATGTATATTTCTTTTGTTAATGATTCAAATGAAAACAATCTTACAAGGTATAATTTCATCATCATTGACATCCTCCATTAGTGATCCAATTGTTGGGAGTAGGCTTCTCTTAATACAAGACATTATCTCGGTCTTTTTGTGCCTTACTAATTTTTTTTTAATTTAACCTACATTGTCCCACTGCGGCAAAGTTCTTACTTTTTTATAAGCAAAATTATCTTATTAAAATACTTAAATATCTAATAATCGGTTGAAAATATGCTCAAACTACTTTTACATGAATAGCCCGTTGAACTATAAATTGACCTCTAGTAGGTACTTTATAGTTACGGGCTCTACCATAGGAAGGGGTGTACCACCAAGCCCCTCGCACCCCTCTACCCTTTCATCACAAAATGTTTCAAATGCATGAACCTTCTGTACGTGAATAGTATTTGCTTCTGTAATAAATTGTCTTTGTCCAACTTTGGTATGCATGTAATTGAATTGAGTACATACACGAACATGCTTAAGGTTACATTATTATAGCTAGGCATTGTAAATTATTTATTTACCTGGCAAAACTTTTTCGAGTAACGCCTCCTTTTCGAAAGGCTCGGAGTTTTTTCGAGTGTCCCATTCATTATTTTCCACATTTTTGCCATTCTCGTAACTGTTTTCACGTGTCATATTCAACTCACTGTGGTACTGTGCATGTACAGTGGTACCTATTTGTTTACTGCCTGAGAGTCGCGCGCGCCTGACGTTTTAAAGATTGTCGTTGTTTGTTTTGACTTTTTACATTTTCAAATTTTTACATCAGGAGAGGTAAAGGGATCTTTTTCATGCAGCCAAAGAATTATTTACCGAGTTCAAAAAAAGAGGAGGTTATCAATTTGATTGAATGTTTTTTTTTTTGTATGTATGTGACGATAATTTTTTTATTTGAAAGCCCTTACTCCCAAGCAAGTTAGTCCCATATTAATTTGGTGAAGATATGATGAAGAATTTTGGAGATATGGAAAAAACTACTAAAATAAATTGAATTTGGTTGTTTTTTTTTATGTAATTATTTTAATCCTAGTTAGTAGTTGCGATATTTTTGTATTGATTGTAAACTTCTAATTGTTTTGAGACGACTTAGAAGTAATTGGGATCGTTTTTGGTGATTTAATAATACATGTCATCAGGTCTTTTTGTCTCCACTGCAGGAGCACGACCCTCTCTGTACTACCAGAGCCATACTTAGCCACAACAGGCAGAGGGCTTTGGCCTACACTCTCCTCACTGGTCAGTCGGGTTGAAGAGGTCTCATGATGTTTATAAACTTTGTTTAACTTGTATACGTGGATTTAAAAATATAAGAAATATTTTAAACTCTTAATAATGTCTATGTTTTAAATAGTGCAAGTCAAACTTTGCATAATGACGCTTGGTTTACTATGAAAACCAAGGTTTTCTGTAAAGAATGAGATTTGCATTTGCAACAAGTAATACAAGGCCATATTGATATCTAAACCTATAAATGATGTTCTCTGCCAGTGAATCATTGAACGGTACCTACGATGAAATAGTGTGGTATTTTCAAAAAAGAAAGAAGATAACTGTATAAGCCCTTTATTAACATTAAACACACCATCTTTACCAAAAAATTAACATTGCAATATTTTACAAATTCATATCCAATATTGAAGCAGGTCATAAATTGTCAATTTTGAAGAAGTGCAAGTTCAGTGAAGGAATCCAGGCATCACACGGATGCGGTGTGGCCTCTCGAAGGAGTTTTCGTACGCTGGCTGTATGAACTCGTTTCCATCGCCGTCTTCGTGGTCAAGCGACCTCTTTTCGAAGTGATGGCCCTCGTTCTTCACTGGTGGTCCACTTTTCTGGCTTCCAGATGGGGACTGTGATCGCTGAGCAGAGCACATGGCAATCACGCACACAAACAAAAATAATAAAGATAATCTGATAATGCTGGCCATTTTTGAATGTTTTCTTTCTTCAAGTATTCACTGTTCCAAGTTTGAAACTGATGTGGTTACATTTTTAAGCAGTCTTTTTATATGAAACGGTCGTATTTAGTTTTGTGATAAACAATAATGTGCTAAAAAGTATAATGTCTTACATGATAATGGTTAGCGTTTCAATTTCAGTCGTGATTATCTTATAAATATTCCCAAATAATAAAGCAAAACATACGCGTATAGCTGATAGGTAATAAATAAGAACTAATTTATTTACCTACAATTTTTTAGGGTCTCGTTATGGTTTTCCGTTCGAAAGTTCATTTTTTTGTTTTAATTTTTGACTGTTATTTTAATTTCATTATACTATAGTGATCTGGTATACCCGTGGTTCGATTTATTACGGGTATGTCCCTTTCACGTTGTATAAGTACCTACCGGAATAAAAGTTTTAATATAAGAGTTAATAGTACCTAAATCACAGAATAAATACTAGTACTTACTGGAATATTATACTACGAAGCAGTAAAGTAACATTTTTAAGGCGAGGGCGCTACTTTAAACCCATATTGAAAAGTTCTAACATTAACTTCTGAGTGAAGCAAGGGTTTCATGTATATCGCCCGACGTGAAAATAATGCCGCCCTTCGTGTGTTACACTCTTTGGTTACACTCTACATTTACGTAATCAGAGTTTAATTGACAGCGCTAGTTTATTAACCTTAATTTGGTCTAATGTTTACGCTTACAGCTTATATTTAACTTGCAATGTATCTTGTTAGGTCTGTATGTATGTATGTATTTTTGTTTAAGTCAAATCCTGCAAATCTATGTTCAACCAGTTATCCTCAACAGATTGAGCTGAAATTTTGTATACTTGTGTATATCAGATGACGATACAATATTGGGCCAGGAGATATTCGACAGGACTTAGTTATAAAACAACATAACCTCATCGAGTACACTTTTTTGATTTATCTTGACGAGCACTTGATGGCAAACGATGTCCAAGGTCCGATCGCGGAGACGGAATGTGTCGATGTGGTACTCAGTACTTTGAGACTTTAGGCTTATTTTTTTATAAGTAATTTAGATTCACAATCACAATAAAACTTTGTACAAAAAATGTAATTAAAAAAACTTGTTCACTAAAGAAATATAAAAAAATATTTTACTAGGAGCACCAAATTACCTTTCATGCTGGTCTAGGAGAAAAAATAACTTAGAGTGTACCAGCTGCTACTCGTCACATCGTAGAAGCTGATTGAGGGAATGGGCGAGCGAATCATGCTTATAAGCGATGCAACTAGCAACAACCTTATCAATTCTTTTTCCACACCTTTTCGCCTACGATCACCCTAAAAGTGTGGCCTTTAGGTAAGTCCTGCGGCCATGGCCTCTATCTGCTAAGTGCCGCAAGACCCAATAAGTGCTGTAGTGTCTGCCCCGTTACGGATAAAGACGTTATAGCACAGGTATGGCACTTCTTAGAAACAGAGCAGCATATATACCTTGTACTACTGCAAACGAAACAATACATTCGTGCACACCTCAAATGTGTGAGTTAAACAATCAGGGTCGCCGCCACAGAATTTGCTTGGCTTACCTATTTTCATTACTCGGAAATCTATAAAATTTTCATTCTTTATTGTTTTCCGTGGATAAAAAATGATAAAATGCGCAGTTTCTCACCATTATGATGCAATTATCCTAAGTAACTCGCGGAACATCGACGTGAGACTAGCAACATCCCTGTTTTTCAAGCGCTTACACGGCCCAATAACGGAGGAGGGGTTGCGGGTACGGCAGATTGCGGGGG
This sequence comes from Acrobasis consociella, assembly GCA_963555685.1. Classification (NCBI taxonomy): domain Eukaryota; kingdom Metazoa; phylum Arthropoda; class Insecta; order Lepidoptera; family Pyralidae; genus Acrobasis; species Acrobasis consociella. The sequence goes on from OY743121.1 coordinate 3,640,678, forward strand.
ACGGTGCGAGTTTCCGTTCTGTATGTAATACTATTATTAATTCTGTGGTAATTGTTAGTATGTATGTACAAAAACATTGTCCACTCAATAGAATGGTTTTATAAGTAAAACGTTATATATATTTCGTGGTGTATATAGCCCATGGCTCATTTTCTTTTCAACTTCAATTGAAAAAGAAAATCCACCATCAAACCTGCTCACAAAACTTCACGAGAATGTTGAGAAATTACCTGAAGGAGAAACATCCGGTGTGCCGGGCAGACCGTAGAAACGAAATATTTTTTGTAACAAGTTTTCGTTACAAAAAATTCCAAGGGTACTTTCGCCTAGCGATCGAGCTTCTTAACGTACATAATGGCGATATGTATTGAAAAATAACAATATGTACATACCTGCCAGCCTTTTATGGATTTCAAAATTGATTTGACGACCTCCGTGGCGTAGTGGTCTAGTCCGCCACCCAGAGGGTCCGGGTTCGATCCCCGGTCAGGGCAAGTTGGAAAGTGGCCTTTTTCAAATTGCCCTGGGTCTTGGATGTTTATCTATATAGTATGTATTTGTTGTAAAACATAGTGTCGTTGAGTTAGTAGCCCATAACACAAGTCTTGAATTTACTTTGGGGCTAGCTCAATTTAGGGTAATTTGTCCCTATATAAAAAAAAACAAATTGATTTTTTTTGCTGGACTGCCAACATTATTTTCGATTCGAAAAAAATCTTTAGCAAAACAAATCCGCCACAGAATGAACAATATCATTTATCGTGCAATCATTGTCGAAAATATTTGTTTTAGTATTTGTGAGATATTTTCAGATAATAATTTAAGTCAATATGGGAAGTCATGTTTTGGTGTTCTGTGTTCAGTGATAACATTATTTAGAAACAGTAGGTACTATACAGTTATCAAAGTAAGTAAGAGTAAGACGTCCGTATTCAATCCGTAAGTAAAAACAATTTTTGCGTTTTCTCAGTTTTGGTTTGATTTTTGAAGCATTTTTTCTTTTAGTAACCAGTACGGTATATTGTTAGATGTATGTGTCAATAAGTAAGATTTTACAACCTTTACAAGTGTACCTATTCTGAAGTAATAAGTACCTATTGAAGTCAGTAAAAAAAATATTTCCATTGAGAATTTTATTTTAAAATTTCTGATACAATTAACCTACTTAAGTAACAGTTTACAATAATATGTTCATCAATAATAGATAAGTAATACATTTTATAACATTACATTTAAAAAAAACTTATATTATGAGTGAAAAGCAATACATTTCTTTAATTTTACCATTCAAAGCAAGTCAATGTTAAAAGTTAACTAAGTAATTTGAGAATACGTATTTGAAAACAGATAAGGTAGCTAATCAAAACGGAAGCATTTAAAAAGTTATTTCATATTCATTCATTTCATAATAATATTTGAGTAACATGTCGACAATTCTATCTATATAATAAAGAAAAATTTTAAAGTTTTTTTAAAAGAAAATAGGTAGGTACTACGAGAGTGTTCTTTTCACAAAAAAAAAAAACAACCAAATATCTGCAAAGTTATTTAGTTGGCCCACCAAATCACCAATCTTATATATGAACAACTAAATAGTACCAGGCATTAAAATAAAAATAAAAATCATCAAAATTTGTTCACAATTGGCGAAGATACATACCTAAAAAAATACGGACGATTTAGTCATTACCTTCTCCATATTTGGAGTCAGTTAAAAATTTAATTTGTGTATTCATGGAACAGATGGTAATAAAATACGAAAAAAATCGATATCTCATACAGTACAATCGATTTTAGTAAGTACGTAGCTTACCATTTCTCTGATACCTACTTATGTGGTCCTTTATAGCAAATCATAATATGTATTATGTATTATTTTATTTTAACATTTTACAGTAAATTCAGCTTAAGATAATTATTCCAATAAAAAAGATCCGAGCTCCACTAAATCGATCAGCGGAGAATTTATTGGCATGCGATTTTTAAATTTTTTGCAATAATTACGTTCACAAAAACTTTCTTTCAAAAGTGGAAGAAATATCCATGTTTGGACTTGAATTATATACGTATATAAGTAATATACAAGACGGGAATCACTCTTAGTTTCTAGAAAGTAAAGTAATCATCTCGATTAACACACACGTCTCTATAAGCACCGTTGATTCAGCGACAATTCCTTATATTATTTTTGTTAGTTTACGTTATTTTATGGAAGCATTGAATTTTATACATACATAGATCAATGGCAGTCAAATTCTATTACAAAGCCAGCTTGATCGGAAGCTAGTTTTTATCTTAGAAAATAGAGAGTGTGTATAAAATAGTATATAGCTACTAAAATAATAATTATAATTCGGAAATATATTATTTTGTAGCAATTTCAGTCCATGAATGTATGATGTTTTATTGTAAACTTTGTGTATAAAATAAAGTTTAAAAACAATTATGTTTATTCTTCGAAATACATCTACGCTAAAGCGCAAAGTATAGAATTTAGTTCCTATATTGTATGTGGTATATTTTTCACAATCATATGTTCATTATTCAATGTAGTAAGAAGCAATAGTATTTAGTTACCTGTATAGTATATTTCGGAAGTGATTCCATAAACTGTTTGCTACAAAATATTGCGAAATAAAAAAAATAGACGTTCCTTAAAATGCGGATAACAATGCCGAGACCTAGATTATATATTTCCACATGAACAAATAAAAACAAGTATAAACTTAAATATATAGCTTCTTTAAGTACTTACCTTTTGTAGTAAGTACTTACAAGACAAAAAATTACAAATACTGGGACACGTAATCTTAAAAAACAGTTATCAAATTATTCAAGATTATAACCAAATATTTTTAATAATCTTAACTAAAAAAAATCAAAATATAAGCATAATATTTTTTTTTGTAAAGATGTCGTTCCTACTTTAAGTATCTTTGGCACACAATGGCACATAAGACTTATACTTAGAATCTTAAAAATAATATATGAACTTATTAAATATATTTTGGCACATTAAGAATTCACTGGTTCTTTGGGTATGATATATTTGGTTAGTAGTACACTTATAAAAATAGTAATTAATAACAAAATACAAAATTTACATTAAACAACCGATTTCAATGACAGTAACAGGTCAATATATGTAATCTTTAGCCTAGGGATATAAAAAGTAGATTTAATCCCGACTGTAAAATTAATTGTTTGAGTAGTTTTCTGCGGTTATAAAGACTGTAGTCGTCATTTGAAGTACCTATTTACGTTACGTTGGTAAGGTAAGTAGATATTATTTGGTACATACTACTTTTATTTATTACTCTACAGTCAAAAATAAATGTAGACGATATTTTTTTAAATAATAGGTATATAAATATTTTTAAAATATTGTCTAAATATATATAAAAATATATTGTCATTTAAATAGGCTAAAGGCAACTTAGAGTATTATCTGTACTTGTCATAGGATTCTTATGATAATTTAATGTATTTTTAATTAAAACAAACAATTAAAATTGACAATCTTTTTTTGTCAACCGTAGACATTTACAATTTCAAGCATATATTTTATTGTCTAAATATACATATAAAATTCATAAGTAACTGTAATGCCTTTTGGAGTACATAATTATAACCTAGATTATAAACTTTAGGTAAACTTAAAACAGCAAAACATTTGATAAATCTTTTGAAAGAGAAATCTTCGAAATATACATTTATATATCTCAATTAAAACTAACTTATATCTAGAAAAATTATAAGTACTTAATGATAAAAAACTATAATTGTAATAAATGGTAGACACTTGTATTAAAACTGAGTAACCCATAGTAAACTATTAATCTCAATTAGAAAATAAAATGTATGGTTGCTAACTATACTTAGTTCATAAAATTCGTAGTCTTAACTATGAATTTATAAAATTGTATATCCAATATGAAAATATAAAGAAATTGAAAAATTCGATGTGAAGAAAATGATTAACAAATATTAAAATTAAAAATATAAAATCAGCACCTATATATGTATAGAAACGAAAATTAAAATAAGTAATTAAAACTCATTTTTATGTGTCTCAGAATAACTGGTTTCAAAAGAGAAGTAGAATACAAATAATTATTTACTTTTTTAAAGGAATTAACTTGACATACTAAAAAAATCAAATGGAAAAAAAATTGGTTGCCTGTAAAGTCGGTATACGGGCGAAAGTTTTACGTGACAACGACTTTTTATGTCTGTCTCTCTCGCTCTTAGGCGGGCTAACCATGCCCGAGTGGAAGGGACGCGTGCCTCTCACTCGCTCTCATTGTGAGCGGAGCGTAACGCAGTTTCTTGAAGTGTCACCCGGCAAACCAATTTATAAGACGTTGTCACGTCAAAAAAAAATGGAAAAAAGAAAATAAGATTATGTAGCAAATGTATAATTAATATAATCCTTACAATATTTTTGGAGCTGTTGGGTCGAATAAATTTCATGCATTTTTCGTTTCGTCCGTCGTCAATAAGATCTTTAAAAGCAACAGACATAGAGCTAATTTGTTTAAACGGTGTGCACACCGTAGGCGCGCTACAAAGGCCATAAGCCTTTGAAAATTTGGCTAATATTTGACATTTAATTGTAAGTAAATGATAATTAACTATTTGACTGTTTAACACGCGGATGCTTTGGTTCATGTAAACTGTTAAACTGTGTGTAACTTAAATAAATAAACAAAAAGCCGATGCGCCTTTACCGGCTTGCAACCGGCATTCCAGCCAATTGAACGAATAGACTATACGTATGTGGCTACGCAGTGTCAACAATGAGCGCTACTACATGATGTTAAAGTTCAATTTGGTTTGACATTGAAATAGGGCGACACTATCGTACGGCTGTCGTCTCATTTTACAGAGTAACGGTCCTGTACAGCAAAGTAGGTACGTTATACATAGCTCTTTTTAATACTCTCGACGGCAGTAGTACCCGAGGGATCGGCATTTCTGGCAGAGGTGTTGGGGATGGATCTTGGACTGGTCACTCACGTCCAATCCGTCGGGCTTCTCCAGCGGTCTCTGCGGAAAACAATATCAGTCTTATTATCAACGTTTTTAGATTCCTGTTTGAGAAAAAACGTAGACAAACTTTGTTACTAGGTTTATCTTGAACTTTTAATAATATCAACATGAAAATGTATAGGTATTCAAAAATATTTTAATAAAGTCTATATATATTTTCATGTTAACATTATTTTGAGTTTAAGAGAAAGTTTAAGATATAGGTAGAGATTGATGAGTGTAGATGAAGCAAAAGAGGCTTGGCTTGTTTGTATCAAGTGGAGATCCATAGTCTCTGCCTACCCCTGTGGGAAACAGGCGTGACATGTATGTATGTAGAGGTAGAAGGACGGCCCATGCATCTCGTTGGTTCACCATAACAAAGAAACTTCTTGCCAGTTAAAACGAAGATTTTATTGATTCAAACATTAATACTACCGATCATAGATTACGCTGATGTGTGTTACCCAGATCTCAATATAAATTTTCTCAATAAGATTGATCGTCTCGTTAATAATTGTATTCGTTTTATTTTCTGCCTTCGCAAATATGTCATATATCATCTTTCCGTTCTGAGCTTAAATGGCTTCCTATCCGTGAACGCAGACAAATACGAATTCTTTGCACTCTCTTTTCAATTCTTTAGAATCCAAATTCTCCTCAATACCTTAAATGCAAATTTCAATTTCTTTCTGTCACTCATGATCGGCAACTTCGTTCTGCCGACACTCTTCTTCTCGCTATTCCTCTACATCGCACAAGCTTTATAGTAAACTCTTTTACCTTACAAGCTTCACGGCTCTGGAATGCTTTACCCGTTGACATTAAGGACATTTCCACAAAATTTTCTTTCAAAAGAAAAGTACACTCTCTTCTTTTAAAATAATGAATCCCCTTTCAGTTTCATCATCATCATTAATGTTTATGTATGTTTATGTATGTATACGATATGAATATTTATATGTGTATGTATATTATAAGTGTAGGTATATGTACCTATGTAGGTATATTATTAGGTATCTGTATGTTGTCTTTATATTTAAGTAATTTTGCGCCGCTTCTAAATCTCTGTTTATCCGTATGGTTGACTGGGAGAGAACGCTTTTAGCGTTAAGTTTGCCAATTGTATACAATTTAATATTGTGGAACAATAAAGTTTTTATAAATAAATAAACAAAGCAAAAGCTACCTGTTTGTGAGGGAACACGTTGATGCGGCACTTGATGCACTCCTGCCCGTTGTTGGCCCACGAGTTGCCGCTCATCCACTTGCGCTTGCACTTCGGGCACTTGTACTCGCCGAAGCACCGCTTCTTGCCCTGGTAAGGAGTTAGACCTTCGCCTTTTGGACGCGCCTGGAAGTACAAAATATGAATGTTAGATAGGTAAGCATCATCATCATCAGGTCTTTTTATCTCCACTGCATTAGTACGACCCTCTCTGTAATACCAGAGCAAAACTTGGCTAGAGCAGCCAGCGGTCTTGGCCTACATTCTCCTCGCTGGCAAGACGCGTTGGAGAGGTCTCATCGATGTTTAAAAGCTTTGTTAAGCTTGTATTCCCTAAGTCGCCTTCTACGACATCCACGGAAGGATTTGGAGTGGCCCTTTTCTACTCTGCCGGAAACTACACGGCAAAATATAAGATAGGTAAGCATAAATAAGCAATTCTTGTATATTATGTGCAAAAATTGAACAATTGAAACTTAATTGAAACTGCTCCAACGGTTTTAATTAAGTTTGACATAGCCAAGCGGATTAGCTCATTAAAGTGGCAGTGGGCGGGGCACATAGCGCGAAGATCCGATGGCCGATGGGGCAGAAAGGTTCTCGAATGGCGGCCACGTACCGGCAAGCGCAGTGTAGGACACCCACCTGCTAGATGGTCAGACGACCTACGTAATGTTGCAGGAAGGCGCTGGATGCAGGCCGCTTCGGATCGGTCGTTTTGGAAATCCTTGGGGGAGGCCTATGTCCAGCAGTGGACTTCCTGTGGCTGATATGATGATGATGATGATGATTTCCAATGCAAATTAAAAAAACCCGGTCTTACATTACTTTCATATAAATTCAATCTAGTGATGAAAGAAAGACTACAGGAACAAATATCCATCCACCATCTATTAGTCAGACAAACTACAAAAAACCATTTCAAGTTAAACCCCTAAGTTTTAACCGGTTGAACTGAATTTAATAGGTCAACAGGTGTCGTGGGCATATTGTCACTAGTCTGTAAGAGCGCTTCCACCCGCGACCCAAAAAAATAATTAAAAAATGTCATTTTCCAACTTGCCCTGGCTGGGGATCGAACCCAGTAACGAGTGACAGACCGGCGTGTTAATCAATGCCACGGAGGTCGACAACATATCCAAGAGTAGCTAATTAAACTCTAAGAACTTTTATACGCAAATTCATCACAGGATGTCCTAGAAACGTCGATTGATATTATTCAGCTTGCAATGTTTTCGTTTCGCTATTAAAGGCTGACGCGAAACAATACCGGGAACGTGGCGAGGCTGAGATGGAGTTCGGAGAAGCTGCGTGTGCAACTATAGCCGCGATTACACTACACGATTCGTCGGGGACGATTTCACGCAGGCTTCCTAAATCGGGAAGTGTAATCGCTGACAGGGAGACAGTGTCCCGATATCGGGTGATCGGGGCTTCCCGACCGCCCTGTTTCCCTATTTAGGGCGTAAATCGGGTGGTGTAATCGCTGTCCCGAGACAGGGCGTTCAGAAGTGCCATTTTTGAAACGCGGAGTCTCCTAAACGAATGATCTTTCCATACAAAAAACAGTTCGTGTAGTGACTCCGCGTTTCATAAATGGTACTTCTGATATGAACTTTTATGATATATTTCTTAAAACGAGATACTCTACTCCAGCATTTTCTTTTTTCCTTTTTTTTTACATTTACACCCGCAGGTGCATTAACAGCGATACCAATTTTTAGAGTTCCGTAGTAAACAAGGAACCCTTATAGTTTCGCCATAGGTATCTGTCTGTCTGTCCGTCCGCGGTTTAACTTAGCAGCCATAAGTGCTAGAGAGCTGTAATTCGGTATGGATGGATATGTATATTTATCATGGCAAAAAAGTCGTAAAGTAAAAGCTTGAAAAAATTTTTTTTTATAGTCCCTTATAATAACTGCTAAACGGTTATATACGGATACATCAAAATATTCACAGCAGTGGTATATATAACGAAGTTTAAAGGAAAACTATGAAACTTAAGTAGGGTTTACAAATTAAAAAGTTACAGTGGTGCTATTTTTCAAACGCGGAGTCACTAAACGAACGATTTTTTGTATGGAAAAACAATTCGTTTAGGTGACTCCGCGTTTCAAAAATAGCACTTCAGGTGACATACTTATAAAATGTACTCGGAAAAGGAAATTTCATACAAATTCAATAGAAAATTAGTTTTTAGACATTTTTATTTACATGCACACATTGCATTGACACGCAATTGGCCAATTATTTGATATTTGGAAAGCACAGGTGCCATCCTTTCGACATCAAGTTCGGCTGACAACTGAGTTAGGGAGGCGATCTAGTGCAGTGTAATCACAACGCCCTGTCTGTCGCCCCTGCTCATCGGCCCGACGGATCGTGAAGTGTAATCGCCGCTTATGTAAGGCCTCATTTAGATTAGGACAGTCGCTGGCGCCAGTCAGCGATGGCTCGCAATAAAAAAATATGTATTATCTAACCAGTTTATAAATATTTAAAAGTAATGAACTAACATACGTGCATATCTTCTATATACGCTTCTTTCTAACAAATCAAATCAGATACTTTTTTCTAAACGTCAACACAATTATTTTCTATGGGATTTGTATGAAATATACAATAATGACGTCATAGTTTCTTGGAGTCAAATAACGCTCTTATTATCGGTTTTTTTGCAATAATAAATTTAAAATCAAGATGAAAATGGATATGATCAAAGCAAGTGATAATTATTTTGTGAGGTTTTATTTTCTTTTACAGTTCCAAATAATTTATTTTTGATCCCATTAAATAGTCATCATATCTCTACTCTACGAGTACCTATCTTGCATTGAAAGTTATGCTTGTTTTACGTACAGAGTCGGATTTAGAGGTCTGGAGGCCTCAGGGCAACAAAGGAGTGGAGGCCCCAGCCCCTAATTATTTTCCAAATAAAATGAAAAAAAATTCAGTCGAGTTTTTCAATAAAAATATATTGTGAAAATAAAAGGTAAAACACCGAAAAAATAAAAGTAAAAATATTTTACTAGTGTTTTCTAGTCGGAATATAAACGTTTTTTTTCGAAGGTTCTATTTTTGGGTGCCCTTCTTTTGTTGAGGCCCCGGGGTTGTAGCCCCGAATGCCCTCCCTTAAATGCGGCCCTGTTTACTTACATACAAGTTTATTTCCTAGGAAAATTAAAAACACCCCGACTGTCAAAAACGCCATCTAGTGATGAGTAGCAGAACTAATGATACGACTTGCTTGACATCCGTAGCGCCATCTATTAAATGCCCAAAAAAGCCCCTAATAACTTTTAAACGGCTGAACCGATTTTCAACAAACATAGCTAAGATGGTTCTTAGCTTGTTTGATAAAAATCCGTTCAGCCATACTTGTTCTTAAATAAATTAATTGTAATTCTTACTCCTAAGTTTACTGAAGTGATAACCTTACGACATGTTTATACATAATTATTTAAAGCTATAAATCAGAGCGTTGTGTTCAAAAGTGGGATTGTTCTGAACAACGGGCCACAGAGCTAGACAAAGGCCCCTTATTCAGACGTCATCGTAGCTCATAGGCCGACGATAATGTGCACAATGACGATTGACACAACGAAATTTGTAGTTCCTACAACTTGTAGGTTTGTCTCACGAGAAGGTTCAAAAAATTTTGTTCTTCATATATGTATACTTATACTGTTATGTTAGTGCAATCTTATACCTTTAAACGAGCAATTCTTGTATATTTATTTATATATATATATATATTTATTTATAAATTTCTGTGATCTCGAAAACGGCTCTAACGATTTTGCTGAAAATTGGTATATGGGGGTTTTTGGGGGCAAACAATCGATCTAGATTAGTCTTATGTTTAGGAAAACGCGTGTTTTCGAGTTTTCATTCGTTTTTCTACGCAGAATATGGTCGCTAATTTCCTCGCGCTGGCCGCCATCCGCTTAGCTCAGTGGTTAAGGATGCTGACCGCTAGAAAGAGTGTTACGGGTTCGAATCCCACTTGGTGACTTACTTTTGTTTTTTTTAATGTTCAAGTTTATATATAATATTTTATTTTGTACTGTTTTTAGAATGTTTTTATTTTGTAATGTTTGAGATGTAACCGACCGAGCTTTGCTCGGTCACCCAGGTACTATGTATGTAATAGAAACAGTGTGGTTTGCCGTGTGGTTTTCGACAGAATAGGGCCACTCAAAGTCCTCCCATGGATGTCGTAGATGGCGACTTAGGGAATATAAGCTAAACAAACATCAATGAGACGAGACATAATGAGAGTATAGGCCAAGTCCTCTGGCTACTCTGGCCAAGTATGGCTCTGGTTGTACATAGAGGTCGTGCTGTGGAGACATAAAGATCAGTCGGTGGCTGCGCAAACCCTGTTGTGGCTGTCGTAAGAAAGAAAGAAGAAGAACAAGGATGAATTACCTGAGGACAATCACCAATATAATGTCCTTTCTTGAAGCATAAGTGGCACATATACGCCGGTGGGAGTGGTCTCGGTGGTCGCCTCAGAGACAAAGACGTGAGCTGTTGTTGTCGGTCGTCGGTTGCTCAGACCCTGTCGCGGTTTTCGTAAGAAAGAAAGAAAGAAGAAAATCGATAAATTACCTGAGGACAATCACCAATATAGTGCCCTTTCTTGAAGCATAAGTGGCACATATAGGCCGGTGGGGGTGGTCTCGGCGGTCGCCTCAGAGACAAGGCCGTGAGCTGGTCTGCCAGGGAGCTGTTGTCGTCAGCCGGCGGCTGCGCAGACCCTGTCGCAGCCGTCGGCAGAGGCCCCCATACGGAGCCGGGCATCCACTGGAAATTGAAAAAAAAAATCGTTGGTAATCTTAAGAATGGATTCGAGTTTCGGTTGCTTTTAGCCCAACGCAGACGACAGACTATCCGTAAAGCACTTTTTAGTCCGTTATAGTCTGTGAAAATAATACCCATGCAATCGTATGCAGTAACGCACACGACGCGCGCCGGACTTTTCTGCGTTGGGCCTTTGTGTCAACTTTTATCAAGATAAGAATACCCTGCCTGAGGACGTTAAAAACATTTCGAACAGTTATCTGTTTAAAGAAAAGTTAACACGTGTATTCTCTGCAGGAGAAAGATTTGCACTATGATATTTTTAGGCATATTTTATTATAAGTATATGTATAATTTATATATTATTATTGTATGTATGTATTGTATGTTTTATTGCATGTATTTACATCTAAGTATTTGTATTTAATGTTTTGGAAGTTTGTTACTATGAGTGTTTATTTTTAATTGTACGCCTACCACGAGTTTTTTTTCTACGAAGTACTTTTGTATTTATCACGAAGGTTGACTGATAGAGAATGCTATTAGCATTAAGTCCTCCTTTTGTACCGTTTGATTGGTAAGTTAAGTTTGAATAAATGAAATAAACTTTTTTACTTTCTTATATTTTTTTAGCTGTCTATGTCCCACTGTGGTAACAGGGTGTGTATGTCCCCCGCGGAAAAGTATCGAATAATAATTGTTGAGTATACTAGATCTTTAGTTTATAGCTGCCTTCAAATTTTTATCGATAAATGAAATTTGTGTATTTAGTAATTTTTGAGAAATTCGTCAAAAACATATTCCGCCAGGGAAATGTTTCTCTGGCGGAATTTTGTCTGGAATCCAGAATTCAATTAGTAGAGCAATTAATGTATCATAAGAGGCAAATGTTTATGTACAAATGGACTTTATATGTCATAGGCATCCGAAGTTATTCAAAATTCCGCTGGGGAAATGTTTGGCCTTTTGCTAGATCTCACAAACGGTTAAGAATATAGTCCTGATTTTTTTTACACATATTGTTATTAATTTGTTTATAACATCTGTAAAAACAGAATCCAAAAAAACACAACCACTTACGAATAATAAATATAAACATAAAAGTAGGTATTTTGGTTCTAGTGGCTTAACTAAGGGACATAGGGAAAAAGTTTAAGTGTCGATTTATGTATTAAAACTGCCTCCAACATCTGGGAAAGTACGTTTGTAATAGAGTTAGTATTAAAAAAGATACAACAAAAAATATTGTTCTACTGACATCATGATTTTGAATCGGTCTATTGGACGAGTTTTATATAATGTTACAAGTTCTGACTAATTCCAATCTTTAATGTATTAATTCAACTATCCGTATTCCAACAATTCCACACGGTAACAGGCGTGATAATATGTCTATGTCTGTGTCCCAAAGCTGGATAAAAGTCTGCCCTCAACGCTTCCAATCAGCTCTGTGATGTCGTATGTATATATGATGATATGAAATGATGTATGTTTGTATGTATGTAGATGGGACTTTGGCGCACCCTGACACAGGTCAGGGGGTCATATCGTCAAATTAGTCCTACGAATTTTGTACGGATATTGTATGTTAAAATACAAATTTCACGCCTTCTGTATATGGCAACACTTTCCACGCAAATTAAGAAACCCTATCTTTCAAGCATTCACCCCAAAATTTTTTAAACTGCTCAACTGATTTCCATCACACAAGAAGCTTCTCGATCTAGTCAGCTTTAAAACATAAAAAACGCATTGAAATCGGCTCATTTGTTCAGGCGCTAAGATGCTACAGACACACAGACACATCAAACTATCAACACTTCTCTTTTTTTTCGGTTAAAATCTAGGTCTGTGGCGCTACCAGACCAACTGCAAAGCAAAAACACAGATTGACAGGCAATCACAACACCAAAAGCGCGTCACCGCAGTACGTACACGACCAACGTGTCGGATCTAAAATTACGCCTCCCACCATTTCTTCCGCGCTAATTCCGTCCGCCTGGGAATACCGTACTAGTGCTATCAACTACGCCCGGCGATACTCGAGGAATTCGTCATATATGTTTTGGAATCGCTATTCGCTTCCTTGCTGGGCCAAAAGATTTTTTACATCATCGGTAAGTTCTTCACCCTAATATAAAGACGAAAGATTGTGAGTGTGTGTGTATGTTTGTTCTTCTTCACGTGCAAACGGCTGAACCAATTTTGATTAAATTTGGTATGCAGGAAGCTGACACCCTGGATTAAGACATAGCTTACTTCTAACACGCAGTTATATGTAATTCTAAAAAATGAAAAAAAAAAACAGCTCTCAGTACCTATATTAGGTTTATACATAGTTTATAACGCTACTATACTTAGCACGCACTCCGTCCATACAAAAAAGCAAAACGAGAAAACGTTTTCTACTCCCAAGTGGTTTTTTTGGACAGTAAAGCCAATTTTGAAAGAAGAAAACCTATACATAAAGCTTGTCTTTTATAACATACTAAGAAATTATTAAGAGTGTGGATAAACGTTTTCGTATGCTTTTTTAATGGATGGAGAGCGTGCTATTTAATATACTTTCCTCTTTTTTATTAAGGGGGGTTTTAACCTTAACTTTTCCTCACAAACGTAAAATCGCTTTTATTACAACTTTAATTAGTATTACACCATTTATACTAGTTTGATTTTATTTAATAAGGTGACAAACAAATCAAATTTATTATATAGATATTGTTAGATCAAATTATTAAGTTTTAGAAACACGCATAAATGATACTAGTACATCTATCTAGATTTAATCATTTTTTTATAAATTATTCTATACAATTTTAATTGTACTTATTTTAATTCAACAAGGTTAAATAGTTAAGCCGATTTGATGAATGCTCAGGTAAGAGTTATATTTAGAGCTTCAAGAGTTTGAGATGGACCACGTGCCGACGGAAATCATTATTAGGAATGCGCGCGCGCACGTGCGATGATAGGTCATCTTAGAAGTACCACTAACAGAGAGTGTAAAACTATATTTATATATACATATGTACAGTCAGCATCAGAGATACCTGACCCCTCCTCCATCTATATCTTGAATTTTAATATGAAAATATATATTCAGAGAGTTTTTAGTCAAGTATATACATTTTCATTCTTATTTTCAGTTTAAGAGAAAATTCAAGATATATAGATAGAGGAGGGGTCAGGTATCTCTTATGCTGACTGAACTTACACGTCTTTATTCCTAACGGGGAAGACAGAGGACACTTTGGGTCATGCGGCTATAAGCAGACAGAGCCCAGGGCCGCAAGACTCGTAGGCCACTTTTAGTGTGATGGTGAGTGGGCAAAAAGGTGGAAAAAGGAATCAAACTAGTGATGGGTTTAGCTGCATCGCCTTATAAAATGATTAGCATTTTCGCCCAGTTCCTCGATCGGCTTCTACGATCTGCGCGGAAAGAGAAGCAGCAACTCCACAGTCGCAAAGAAACCAGGAACTAAGTAGTTCAGATTCTTCGAAAAGTCTACTATATTATAACAACTGAGAATGAAACTCGGACGCCGAGATGTTATCGTGTTTCTATTGCTTTATATTCTAGTCTTCTTCTTCTTGTAGTGTGTGTTAGTAACTAACATTAGTGTCAGAGTTTTTAAACCGCCTGAAAGGCCTCTGACATGGTTTTTGGGTAACGACCAATGTCAAAGACAGTGACCGGGACCGACGGCACAGAATTAATAATAGTATTACATACAGAACGGAAACTCGCACCGTCCCCCGCAATCTGGTGTCCCCGCAACCCTTCCCCCGTTATTGTGAGGTGTAAGCGGCAGTAAAACAGGGTTGTTGGTAGTCGCACGTTGACATTACGCGAGTCACTTAGGATTATTGAATTAAAATGGTGAGAAACTGCGCACATTATCATTGTTTATCCACGGAAAACAATAAATAACGAAAATTTTATAGATTTCCGAGTGATGAAAACAGGTAAGCAAAGCAGCAAATTCTGTGGTGGCGACCCTGATTGTTTAACTCACACATTTGAAGTGTGCACGGACGGATTGTTTCGTTTGTAGTAGTACTAGGTATATATGCTGCTCAGTTTGTATGAAGTGCCATACCTGTGCCGACGGCTTAACTTGCCCTCCGAAGCACGGATCATCTTACTTATCAGACAATTAGGTGATCAGCCTACAATGTCCTAACCAAACTAGGACCACAACACAGAGTCGTTGCCCCCGCCCGGAATCGAACCCGCGACCTCCGGGTATGAGCCGAACGCTCTTACCACTACACCACGGAGGCAGATATAAATTCTAGTTCATCAGCATTTTCAGAAATTGCTCCTCGGTTGTATAACAACAAGTCTTGTTCAACAAAACATTTGTGTCCAGTTACATTACATCCTATCTCGGGTGTATCTCGGGTTCCATCTCATGGCTACGTCCGCCGTATGCTTTTGATCTGCCGGCACCTGAGTTTCTACTAATGATAGCCTTTGTTCTTTATGATTCGTAAACTACCTATAAGTATAATATGAGGTAAGTACTATCATTGAAGTTCTCCAAGCCTTCATCCGGCGTTTGTATGTATGTTTGTTCGACGATAACTTGAGCAGTTTGGATCCGAGCTTCATGAAATTCGGTAAGCATGTAGAAATAGCCAGTAGAAATTTTAAGTTCGGACATGAGTCAAATCGGTCAAGGGGTTGCCGAGATATGGTTCGCGAGTTCACAGTTCGGGGCGAACTACTAGTATAAATTTACAGTAGCCAGTTCGCTAGATAACAGCAAGTCAAATCAGAATCTTTTTCTAAATGTCAAAAGAATCATGCTCTATAGAACTTGTGTGAAAAACGACAGCGTGACGTCATGCTTTTTTGAAGTCAAATAGCGGTGCTAATATTAGGTTTTCTGCATTAAAAAAATCTAAAATCATGTTGAAAATGGATTAATCAATGAAAAGAAAAACTATTTTGTGATTATTTCATGAATTGTACCGAATAATTTATTTTTGATCCAGTATCTACCCTATAATTTTATACCTATATTTTATTTAGTGACTCACTAATGGGGTAGACAAAGTCTGCTCTGGGGCCGTGTCATCATTACGTGCTGACTGATGTGCATGAAATGGGCTTGAAGGTCATCACATCAAAATAGTGATGGGTTCTCGCCCCAAGTTCGACAACAGGGATGGTCATTGAGTCAGAAAAGTATAATTCTATTCAGATTATCAAATAATACATACATAATATCACGTCTATCCCCAAATGGGGCAGACGGAGCATTTTGTATCTTGCGGCTCTAAGCAGAGAGACCCAGGGCTACAGACTCAAGAGCCACCTGCCCGGTGCCCGGTGGGTCAAACAATCAACAATTATTAGTTGCTAGCTGCGTCGCCTATTAACAAGTTTCGCATATTCGCCTATTACCTCGATCGGCTTTTACGATCAGTGCGGTGAGAGAAGTAGCTAATGTGCATTACGACATATCTTTAGATTTATAAATCAACGTAAAAAGTTACAAAGTCTATAAATTCCGGAGCAGGGATTTGTGACGTTACCACCCTTTATAATAGGGTAGGCGGCAGAGTCAGAAAAGTATGATTGTAGGCCACATATACTGTTCACAGTAAAAAATCTATGTCTATGCCTTTCCATGCTCTAACCTTTCGATTATTAAACATGTGAGCTTGAAATTGTAAATTAGAACTTAATCAATGAAGTAATTATAGAGTTGAGTAAATTATCCGGTTTAATGCGACAGCAGACTTGCTACTATTGTATCCAAACATCGACTGATTTGTTGTTATAGCGGCAACCGAAATACATTTTCTGTAAAAATTTCAACTGTCTAGCTGACACGGTTCATGAGATCCAGTCTGGTGAGAGACGGACAGACGGACAGGGAAGTCCGAGTAATAGGGTTCCATTTTTACCCTTTGGGTAAGTCACAGAGGACACTACGGGATGTTCTAAGGGAGTTGGTTATCGCATTAGATGCTGCAAAGTCACAGAAAACTCTAAGAGACGTCTCGAGCGGGTTGTTAAGGCTCCTCCTTGCGCTAGCGACCTTGAAAAACACAAAAAAAATAATTTCTCTTTCTGTAAGTGAGATTATCAGAAACCCTCGTACAACTTTTTAGCTAGTATCCTTAAGTTTCATTAGAACCTCGAAAATCATTGAAATTATATACCCTGAATTTTCCTTTGCAAAAAATACTAAAAACGGCCATTTTTGACTCTTTTTGTAAAGGTTTCTAAACCGGATAGTATTTCAATGACTTTCGAGGTTCTAATGAAACTTCAGGATACTAGCTAAAAAGTTGTACGAGGGTTTCTAATAATCTCACTTACAGAAAGAGAAATTAATTTTTTTGTGTTTTCAAGGTCGCTAGCGCAGGGAGGAGCCTTAATCGCATATGCTATAAGTGACAGAGTCCGTTACGGAATGTTTTGAGCGGGTTGGTCGCTTTAGATGCAGAAATTAATTTAGTATTTATTATATATAAAGTTTAGAGGAAATAAAGTTACAGATAGAGAGAACGCTACGGGACTTTCTGTGCGGGTTGGTGATTCGCATTAGATGTCATAGTCTTCAATGAAGTCCCCGAGGATGCTACGGGACTTTCTGAACGGGCTGGTACCTATACTAATCGCCAAAGTTTTTCATGAACTGGTAGATCAACCGAAAAGGATAAATCGCTGATCATGATTGCCTAAAAGCCAGTCTGTGTACTAACAACGTGCAGCAATTGAGTCAAGTTCGTGTAAAATTAATGCAATAAAAGCAATTGGCAACACCAAAAATCTGGGGCCGTCTTACCACAGTAAGACTTTTAATATTCAACATGAAATATTCAATAATTGCAATGAAATCTATAATGTTATATTTATATATGGTATTATCGTCACTGGAGTTAGTGAGGGGCATGATCGGAATGGTGTGGGAGTTCCTGAATGACGTTCCGGACAGCAAGATGATCTTCGTGTCGGAAGGAACCATGTTTAGCTCGTCGAAAGTTGCGTCAATAACCCTTGATGTAAGTACCTACCTGTGTATGTCCATCATCATCATCGTCAGGTCTTTTTTGTCTCCACTGCAGGAGCACGACCCTCCCTGTACTACCAGAGCTATACTTGATCAGAGCAGCCAGAGAACTTTAGCCTACACACTCCACGCTGGCCAGACGTGATGGAGAGGTCTCACTAATGTATAAAAGCTTTGTTTAGCTTGTATTCCCTAAGTCGCCTTCTACGACATCCACGGGAGGACATGGAGTGGCCCTATTCTACTCTGCTACAAACGAATAGAAGATAGTAAAATCGAGTTTTGATCGGGTCGCGGCCGGTTTTAAAAATAAGGCCAAATTATTATTTGAGTCGTTTGGGGTTGAAAATTGACTGAAATACTTTAAATTTAGAGGCAATTACTTTGTATTTGGTGCAATTCTATTCTTCTCCCTCCCCTTTTGGGCTATCAGGGTAGTCGCTTTTTCCTCTTAGATATTTATACAGTCAAATGTACATTCTCTTTGATTTGGAGTACTTTGTGGAGTATACACATTCGATTCATTAAAATTTTTTTATTATACTTTTAATTCATAAATAAGACATAACGATATTATATTATCAATTCATGTAATATGTAGGTACCAATCTAATATTAGTAAGTCTGATACTTACTCTAAAACTGTTAGTTGACGTATTTGGCGAAATACTGCAGTTCAGTTTGTTGCCGCTTAGTAAATTGGGATATGATGAGGAAATAGAAGACGAAGTTTGTTGCTTCTTCTGTGCTTACGCTTAGGAAATATCTGACATCATTAACTATTATGAAATCGAAAAAATAATTTTTCAAAACTCAAAATTAACTTTAACACCAGAATACTCAACCGATTTAGATAATAAAAAAAACTACAGGACCACGTAATAAATATTTCTTTCAAACAAAATTTTCTAATTGACTGAGAGTCTTGCTTATAGTTTTCACTTGAAAAAACACAAAACATTCTGAGAAATTAAAAACCTCTTTCATTTTTCATGGGTTAAAAATTGACAATTATTAAGTGTAAATATCCCTCTAGTACCAGTAGTTTGATGATTTAGTCCGAGACGATCGGACTTCCAAAGACAATTACTTTTATAGGTACATGATGAAGACCTTCGGATGAGGTCGAAACATGTCGGCAGTAGCTGACTCTATACGTGAGTAACCCGAACTCATTTTAATAATTAACTTACATTAATGATTTTATTTTGCAGAAGCCGGCTTGCTACGAGATAACCTACGTGAGGGTAGAAGTGGACAATCCCGTATCGGTTCCGATAGTTACCTACAACGAAACGAGTACCGTCCTCCAGATAGCGTATGGAGCCTTACAGAGTAGCGAGTGCAACTACAAAGTCTATGTAAAAGCCGTGCAGATGGCAAAGTGCGAGTCGAAGTGCAAGAAGGGAGCGGGAAAGGAGAAACTGAAGAGCTACCCAGAGGGAATCCCGCCGTTCTACGACGAACCTGTCCCTGTACATTTACCAAAGATACCGCAGTCAATATCTGGAGTAGGAAATTACGTGCGTTATCCGTAACAAAATCCGTAGAAAAAAAAATTTGTCAGTCTGTGTGTCTGTTCTCGCTAAAAGGTCGCATTTCTCAACCAATTCCTGTAAAAAAATGTGTGAGCAGGTTCAATAATTAAGTATATAGTCGATTAAGTTTTTGAAATTTTTTAATACGGCGGAAATATTATTAAATATCTTCCACATATTATTAAATATCTTTCACAATTTTTTTTTGTATCCTTGATATTTCAATGGGTTGAGGTTGACTCGCGACGTCATCAGCTCACAAAGTACTAGGTATATCTAGGTCTAGCTCGTGGTTCGATTTATTATTACTTATAGTTCCTTAAATGTTGTATAGCTTCTAATAAAAAATATACCGAAACTATTTGAAGACTCCCATGCTGGTCTGGGAGAAACGAAAAAACTTAGAATGTACCAGCTGCTTCTCTTCCCGCGCAGATCGTAAAAGCCGATCGAGGGAATGGGCAAAAATGCGAATCATTTTAACAGGCGATGCGGCTAGCAACCCTTCACTGTATTGATTGCTTTTCCATCTTCTCGCCCACCATGACGCTAAAAGTGGCTTTTGAGTCTTGCAGCCCTAGGCTCTGCATAGAGCCGCAAGACCCAAAATGCTCTGTCTGCCCCATTAGGGATAAAGACGTGATAGTATGTATGTATGTATGTATTTGAAGACTAAATAGTCCATGACATTGAACAACTTTTCCCAACAAAGGTTATATCGAAATAATGTTTTTTTATTGCTTTCCATAGAATCTTGAGTTAGCTGATCAGTTATCATGGATCGGGTGGGAAGTTAAAAATTATTTTACATACTGTAGCCCGCGACTTCGTCAGCGTGGACTTTACTTCATGAGTACCGTCGTTTTTGTATTTTCAACGCAGTGATGGGTTCCGTAGTTGCGAATGCCGACTTAGAGGTAAAAATAAACATTTTTAATATTTTGATATATCATTATGTTCCTTAGGGAAAGTTGTTGAGTATAATGGAACGAATTTAGCCTCAAAATAGTTTCAGTATATTTTGATAGACCAGTGTATATCAATTCTATGTCTTTAGTGAAATTTGAAGGCTGCTCTGCTGACTATAAACTAGTATCATTGGTTGTTTAGGTATAACATCTCATAATAAAAATATTTCCAATTTACAATGTTTGTTCAATTAAACGCGCGACCGTGACCAATGCACCCTACTGCACTGAGATAAGGACTATATTTCAAATTCGTCTCTGAATGATTCACGACGTCAACGCACGCGCACCGAATTGGACCGTGGTAGGGTTGTCAATGTTATCCTATATGATTAACATACATACTATTACGTCTTTATCCCTAATGGGGCGGACAGAGCATTTTGAGTCCTGCGGCTCTAAGCAGATAGAGCCCAGGGCTGCTAGACTCAAAGGCCACTTTAAGCTTGATGTGGTCAAGAAGGTGGATGAAGGAATCAAAATAGTGATGGGTTGCTAGCCTAAGCCTCTAAGAGGGATTTCAGTGTTGTCCCCATGTACAAAAGATCGAGTCTCCCAAAACTTTAGCTACATTGACTTACATATTACTGGTTTAGCTAGCATATTGGCGTATAATACACATTAAGTTTTTATTGTTATTTATTATTATATATTATATTTTGATAACTAGCGCGCCGTTTAGTTTTGGATGGGATGTACACGTATTCGTTAACCACTTTATCTACCTATTGAATGATGATTAAAACCGCTTTAAAATTTGTCACGTTGTTTAGAAGATCTAATGGTGCAAAAAGACAGACAGCAGGAAACCACTTTGTTGTTATTGATACATAAGCTCAACTTTAAATAGGTATGCAACCTAGAAGGAACATATGGGCTATATTAGATCACTATAGTATAATGAAATTAAAATAACAATCAAAAATTAAAACAAAGTTTAAGGCTTTCCTTACGAAAGTGACCCGCCTCGGCAATTCGCATGGGAATGTAGTTTTTTTTTTCTTTTTTTCTTTTATTATTGTTATTTTATTGTTTTATTATTGTGATTGTTATAGTGATCTAGTATAGCCCGTGGTTCGATTTATTACGGGTATATCCCTTCCACGTCGTATATACTATTTTGCAAAAGCAATCGAGAATTGACAACCCTGTTACAATAATTCGTTAAACAGATGCGCGCGCGCTCCTTGCTCACCAATGGAGGAGCTCGCACGGACATCATCGCCGCGATTTTATTTATCTAAGCGGCTAGTTCATAGCAGTTAAGGTCGAGCAACGCGCTATGGAAAGGGCTATGCTCGTGTTTCTCTACGCGAATTCGTAGGAGAACTAAAGTCACTGACATAGCCCAGCGGATTAGCTCGTTGAAATGGCAGTGAGCGGGACACATGGCGCGACCAACCGATGGCCGATGGGGCAAAAAGGTTATCGAATGGCGACCACGTATAGGCAAGCGAAGCGTAGTATACCCACCCACAAGTTGGTCTGACGACCTTACCAAGGTCGCTGGAAGGCGCTGGATGCACGCCGCTCTAGATCGGTCATTTTGGAAATCTTTGGGAGAGGCCTATGTCCAGCAGTGGACGTTATGCGGCTGAAATGATGAAGCGGTTGACCACCGTACTATTCTACATGTTATAGCATTTATAGCAGACAGTATTTCGCCATAGTTTTTCGTAGAATTTAATCAGTATCGTAGACTAAGCTTGCTGTAAAATCTTACGCACTAGAAAAAATGTCTTTCACACTCCTTATTTTGAGAGGTGTCGTCGTTAGATTCGTTTCAATTTTTAGTGAAAGTGGGTATATGAGTTAAAAAATAAAAAAAATGCGTGATTTTTGGATCGAAAAGTCGATGTTCTTGTTTTTTTTTTTAAATATAATGTCTTGTTTATATAGCCAACGTAGAGAAATTCGTAGCCAGTCTTCGTAGTATGTCTAGAGATTTTCACTTCTTACTTGATGTATCACCTGACATCTGGTTGAGAAGTAATAAATTGATATGGTATAAACCCTTCTTTTTATTAATTTTCAGTATTATTATATTATATTAACTTTATAATAGGTAAAGAATGTATAAAAAGAAGAACACTGAAAAGCTAAGAAGTCAATTTAGACACTTTTTTCTAAACGTCAAAATTAACTTTTTCTATGGGATTTGTTTGAAATACGAAAGCGAGACGTCATGCTTTTTTTTAATATCAAATAGCGCTCTTAATATCAGTCATTTTGCATTAATAAATATAAAATCATGTTGAAAATGGATATGACCAATGAAAAGTGACACTATTTTGGGACATTTTATTTTATGTACTGTACCTAATAATTTATTTTTGACCCAGTCATCTACCCAATTGATTTACTTTTATTATATGTACTTTTCAGATATTTTGGTTTAAAAACCAGTCTTTACTAAACCGATTTTGATAAAAAACTGGAAGCATAAATTTTTATAAATAAAATAAAAAATCAAGTAGTTTTAAACTAAACTAATAAACCGATTTTGATAAAAGACCAATCTGGAAGCATAATACATACATACATACTATCACGTCTTTATCCCTAATGGGGCAGACAGAGCGTTTTGGGTCTTGCGGCTCTATGCACAGCCCAGGGCCGCAAGACCAAAAAGCCACTTTTAGCGTCATGGTGGGCGAGAAGATGGAAAAGCAATCAATACAGTGATGGGTTGCTAGCCGCATCGCCTGTTAATATGATTCGCATTTTTGCCCATTCCCTCGATCGGCTTTTACGATCTGCGCGGGAAGAGAAGCAGCTGGTACATTCTAAATTTTTTAATTTCTCCCAGACCAGCATGGGAGCATAAAACTTTATAAATAAAAAAAAATCTAATAGTTTTAATCACTACGAAGTACATACAATTCCATGGTTTTAATATGATTAAATGACAGAGACTCGAAGTTATAATTCGAATTATAAATAAAGAAATCAAACCGTCGTCGTCTTAATTTTTCTTGAATGAGTGATCGATCACCATACTTATATTTTGTGATCAAATATTTGTTAGTCCTAAAGTGTTAATATACTTATTTTAATTTTTAGGGTTCCGTAGTTAACAAGGCATTCTTATAGTTTCGCCAAGTCTGTCTGTACGTCCGTGGTTTTACCTACTCAAAGAATATTAGTACTAGAAAAGTGGTAATTTGGCATAGGTATGTATATGTACTCGTATCACGCCTAAATAGTGGCAAAATAAAATCTTGAGAAAATTTGGGTAGCTCCTACACGTATAAAGTAGGTAGGAATCATTTTTTTTTTCTTAACTAAACCAAGGTGTGGGTTGTTATTGAATAGATCTTTCAAAAATATTGTGAGTTTTCGAACACTATTTTTCGATTTAGTGGTCCGTTAGTATTCGGTTTTAAAGTAAAATTTTTATAGCGATAAAAGTGTATAGCAAAATTAAAAGGAATACTATCGAAGCTAGAGTTTACAGATACAGTCAACCAACTAATAAAATGTAGCCGGCAAAATTTAATACAAATTAGTTTTTAATGCGTTTTTGGTCACTAAATCGTAAGACGTGAACTGAAAGTCAGCATTCAACTACGGAACCCTACATTGTGCGTGTGCTACGCACTTCGCCGTTTATTAATCTGAGTATCCGAAAGACAAACAGGAGGGATATCGTGCGTTCCTTGTTTATGTTTTATTTGGCAATCCTGCGCACATCCGACATATTTCACATATCCGATTTGGAAATTTTCAGCCAATTTCATGAGCTTCTACATCAACGTCTATTTACGTGCATGAATGTTACAAGCATAGATATAGGTATGTAGCAATATCACACGTCGCTACTAAAATCTGGATCATTTAAGTAAGTATTGTATCTATACTGATTTTGATGCGGTTTTAAACTTCATAAGTAGATGCTGAGGCGAGTCGTAAGTTAGATCAAAAATCTAAAAAAATCTTTCTATGCGGATTTTGATGCGGTTTTAAATTTTGTGAGTAAATGGTGAGGCAAGATAAAAGGTAAGTAGTTCAAAAATTTGAAAAAAAAACTCTAATTTTGATGCGGATTTTGATTTCGTAAATATGAGTAATTAATGCTCACACGTATATAGTCGTAGATGGTTGATCAAAGATTAAAAAAAGGAAAATGGCCTACCTATTTTCTGGACGTCGTATTTTTAGAAGATATTGCACATACCTGGTCATTATGATCTTGTGTCAAGTACAGCCAGCCCAGCAACGCCTGAGGGCAGCTTTCGGCTTTGCCGCACCACTGCGGCAGATCTGCTCCTAGCGCCGTCGGTGACATCGCCACATCAGAATATCGAAATCACACCGGCACAACACTATTTACTTTTATCGAATTTTGAATATCGAATTTGGAATGTTTCGTTTAAAATCTACAGCGCGCGATCAGCCCATGTCAACGAATGCGGCCGGGCTGGTGGCGGTATTTTTGGATCGCGCCTGTGTTCTGGATGCGCGCACGCCGGCTACTCGGTGACTAGCGGCCGCTCCTTGAGACGGTCGGGAAGGGATAAGGATGGTGTTTGTTTGGACCATTTTTGTTTATCGACTAGGTGCGTGTGCTTGTCGAGAAATACGATGATTCTAGAGATAGAGAGCTAATTTTCTAATAACTTGGTTTTTATATTTTTGATGATCTATTCGTTAATGATATTGATTAAATACTTACTTGAGTTTTGTTTGATGTTTTCAGTTACTCGTATTAAACTTAATTGCTTTTTAAAATAATCAGAAACTAAAAAGTAAAAATTAAATTTGATTATATTTAGACATTTTCATACTTTGAATACTTACTTAAATTGTATGTGTATAATTTTCAAATATACTTCTTTATAAACTGCTGGAATGCTTTTCGGTTTCTATATAAAAGTTGCTTGCAGTTTTTGAAAATCAAAAAAAGTTGCCTACAAAACTTATACGAGTAAAAGGTATATACAGTTATCGAATTCATCTGCGGATTGACAGTATTACTAAAAATTATTCTTACACAAATGACAGTTTTAAGCGACTTTCTAAACCTTCAAGAGCAGTTTCAATCAGTCACCGAAACCGTCGTCGGGTCGACGCTCCTAACACTCGCCCTAAGGATGATCGTCTAAAACGATCGAAACTAGTCCGTTATTTCCGTCTACACTAAATGCGTAAACCCGTATTAAAATACCTAGTTTGAAACAGCATTATTTATGTTCAAAATATCGACTACAAATGTCACAACACTAGCCTCGAACATGTGGGCGCACCCGACCGCGCCGGGACTCCAAGGAGAGCAATATTTTCGTTTAGCCCCTCTACCACTGTACTAATATATCTGCAACTCTGATTGAGTCCCCTTTATATTTCTTTTTTTAAGTCTAGTCTTCCTTTTTCCTTATCTAAGTGCGTTGTCCGGATGCTTTACGGTTTCAGATACCGACTTTCCGGCTTTTTTTCTCGAAAAATGGAGAGGAAAATTTCTGTATTCGAAATTAACAACAAAATTATTTGGTTACTTGCTCGACTTCCCTAGGAAAGCGGGAATTTTGGGTTGTGAAAATATTTCTTCTGGGTCTACTAAGTATATTTGCACAAAAATAAAAATTGAAATAGATAAAGACTAATACATTTTTTATTAGTTTAGACCCTTGGGATGCAAGGATCAATTCCTCTGCTCAGGTAGTTGTGGCAGAATAAAGAAACCCACATATTACATGGACCCTGAAATTAGTATACTCCTTTTTTGTAACAGTCTTGTAAAACTCAGCATAAACCGTACGCAGTATATCAGTGTCATACAAATTATTGATAGTCTCCAAAGATACATATTAATTTTCAATAAACTACTGAACAATTTATATTCCAGACTACTGGAAGTAGTGAATTTAGTTTATTTGTTCGCAGCTCTAAGTCATGGTAATAAAGTTTATTTTTGAACCCTCATCGCTTGTCCCACTCAATACTTTCCGTGAAACGAAAACCATACCAAATCTCGTGGTACCAGCATTGCATTCAGACCCAGATTTGACCAACTGTCAAATGATTGCGTGACAGTTTATGTCATTCGTTAAGAATGTAGAAGTACTTAATCGCGTGACGATTTCCTTCCTACTGTATACCATTGGATTGTGTGAGTATGTTTAGATGGAGAATGTGATGAGTCACAAAGTTTCATGAATAGGTAAATAATAAAATCTTAATATGTATATCAGTAGTATGTAGATAATGGTAAATTTAGATAGGCACTCCGGGCACTCGTAACATTTTTTATTTAACAAAAAGGTCACATATGCCATGTCTTTTGCCTTAATTTTAATGCAAAAGCCACAACCAATTTAGTTTTAGAACAGAATATATCAATAAATTCTATGTCTATGATTAAAACCGACTTCGAAAAAAGGAGAAGGTTACCAATCCTATAGGGTTTTTTAGCAAACAAGGAACTCTTTTAGTTTCCCAATGTCTGTCTGTCTGTCCGTCCGCGGTTTTACTCAGATACTATATGTAATAGATAGCGGTAATTTGGCATAGGTATGTATATTAATGGATAGTAGACTTCCTGTGGCTGATATGATGATGATGATGATGTATACAAATCATTACAAGAAAATGGTAAAACAAAATCCTGAAAAAAAATCCCTTGATAGACTGACATGGGAGAAAATTAATTTCTATCCACCCAGGTGCCAAGGTCATAAAACAATGACTTTATAACATACAGAGATTTCAAGGCAATATGGCCTATAATACGCCTCCTCTTCGCTTTAAATAAATCTTTTGGATTAGGTCAAGTAGTTTTCTTAGGGGTAACGCTGATGGTGTTTTATCAAAGTTATGTGACATTTCTAAGAGGAATTTTTAGGTTTCTGAAGTGGAGTTTGAGGAGAGCGAAGTGCTTATTTCAAATGAAGGTGTCGAATGAACAGGCAATAAATTAAACATTTTATTGCGGTGAACTTAAGGGTGAAGGGTCGCTATGAAATCTGTGGTGTCGTGTCCCATCGAACGTGATATAGCACTTATAGCAAAAAAAACTGCCTTGGGAAAATATTTGGGGCTAAGCCCTTTCTAACAGACTTTATAAAAGGAGGAGTTATCAATAATGATTCGACACGTAGGTATGTTTATTTTGTATGTAGGTATGTTACGCAATATCTTCCGACCGAACCGAACCGATTTTTATCATTCTTTTCAAATATTTTAGTACCTAGGTGGTGAAGATATGATGAAGAACTTTGGAGATAATAAAGAAAATCCTAAAAAAATTGAGTCGATTGCTTTTTTATTAAAAATTTAGTTATCATTTTGCTAATTTGATGAATAAAAGTGGAATAGGTACTAAAATGTCTACCATGCTGGTCTGGTATAGAGACAAAAAACTTAAAATGTACCACCTGATTCCCTTCCTGCGCCGATCGCAAAAGTGAATTGAGGAAATTGACGAAAATTAAAATCATGTTATTTTAAGAGTTTATTCCATATATCCACGTAAATTTGACACGAGGTACCTACCACCTATTAAGGTATATCGGTTAATAGTCGGCCAGTGCTGCTGTTTGTATAAGGTCGTTACCCTTTCCGTATTTTGGTCGTGTTTACTTCTGAAGCAATAGGAAGGCCATTTTTAACGGAGTACTAGGAAAGGAGTAGTAAGCAGATGGTATCTACCTACTAACATTCATTTCTGTTAAGAAATATGTCTGGACCTGGGAAATGGATCGATGTGAACTGCAGAGATCTAGATCGATCTAGATTTGATCTAGATCTCTGGTGACCTGAGAATCTGCATATATCAACTACGAAATACCATCCACCCACATATTACCTTTTAGAATCCCACCCCGTCTCTTGTAGCGTATTTTTAACACTCAAAAAGGTTGAAAAAGAAAAATCTATAGACCAGGTCTTTTTTACCTAAATTTTCTGGAGTCCAGTGCTGCCTCCAATTGAAATAAATCATTTGGAAGGAAAAGGAGACATCTTAAACACTTTTGTCTTGATCAAGCCCTAGCATAACCTGATAAATAAAACGCGTTGCTCTTTGGGTAAAATTTTTCGGAGACTACTTTTTTATGCTGCTGGGCTGCAGCATAAATACATATCATATCACTAAAAACCTGGATGTACATAAATGTCTATCGTATATTTTCTTTTGTGTGTGTGTGTCTGTGTGCAGTTTTTATCAATAAATGATTTATTTATATGAATATCTATCATAAGTATCATAACATTCATAATCATAACCGTTTAAACTATTTTATGTAATACTGCACTAAAGCTTTTTTATGCACATTTTTGTAAACAGGGCCACTTTTGGCTAATGTGCGTAGAAAAGCTTCAATTAGTTCATTAAATAGTTTGAAGGGTAATTACCCTTTAAACTAATTAATAGATTATAATCAAGGTCATGGTCAAGTCAATTTAAAATATCTCCATTTTCTTTAAATGATTTATTTCAAATGGGTGCCCCATTAAAAATAATTGAGATTAGATAATATTTAGGAGTGGAAAAACATTTTCTCTTTTTGTACAGACGAGTGCGTGCTTACTTTCGAGATACTTTTGTATGAGACAGACAGACGCGACAGACATAGACAATGAACTATTGTAGATAAAAATCAACGCAAACAGGTCACTTTTAGTTCCATCAAAATCTATTGACGGCTAGCAAATCACGAATTTAACCTAACAACTTGAGGAGTGTGTTACGTCTCTACAACGGTACGTTTAGGAGTTATGATATCATTTGGCCGGGTAGGAGTATTGGCCGGACTTTATTGTCATCAATTAAAGTGCGCAGGCGAACCAATTGAGTTTGTTAGTGATGTAACTGTTTAGTTTATGTTTATAATAGGCGGGTGAGTGTGCGGTGTGGTAAACGCTTTGGGCGCGGTTTATTCACAGATGCGTGAAAGATGCATGGTGAATTTCAGAAGAAACATTTTTGAAACGCGGAGTCACTAAACAAAATGTTCTTACCTATTTGCCAAGAACAGTTCGTTCCTTATTGAAGGACGATTTTTGTCGATCTTCTATATAGATAGTGCCATGCTGAGCTCGCAGGCCCTCTACCACAGATGAACTGGATTTCCACTCCAACCAATTAAACCGACTATACCCACTTTTATCTTGAATTTTCCTTTGTAATTTGATTAATGATTTTAATAAAGACTTTTTATATTTTTTACACATTTAGTAGTTTAATACAAAATATGTATGACGTGTAGACGGCCTATATATATAAATTATAATAAGCTATAATTTTTTCAAAACTAAAAACCGACTTCATTCCTACACAGCCGATTTTGATAGAATTTGTATGGTACCACCTTGCAAGTATACCAAACAAACAATCAAACAAAAAATAATTTTCTAAATCGGTACAGGCGAATTCGAATAATCGGTGTAACATTTTAAAAAATCGCGACGAATTGACAATTCCTCCTTTTTTGGAAGTCTGTTAAAAACACGGGGTAAAATGTTGGATATGCCAATCTACACTAATATTATAAAGAGGAAAGATTTGTTTGTTTGTTTGATTGTATTGAATAGGCTCCGAAACTATTAGATCGATTTTAAAAATTCTTTCACTGTTGGATAGGTATGTTATCCCTGAGTGATTATGTATGTACCACGGGCGAAGCCGGGATGGACTGCTAGTTATATCATAAAAAGGAAAGTACAGTATACCTATACAGTTTGTCCCGGTATTACATGCTAAGTAGTTAAAAAACCTTATTTACTCAGACAGTTTTTTGCACTCGTCATCATCATCATCGGGTTTTTTTGTCTCCAGTGCAGAAGCACGACCCTCTCTGTACTACCAGAGCCATACTTGGCCAGAGCAGCCAGAGCACTTGGCCTACAATCTCGACGCTGGCCAGATGGGTTGGAGAGGTCTCATTGATGTTTATGTAGCTTTGTTTAGCTTGTATTTTATTTTACTATGGTGCAATAAAATTATTTTGTATTATTGTATTCTAAGGTTGTTATCAATAAAGCCGTGTTTATTTCCCTTAAAATATCTGAGCATTTTACACGAAAAAGAACCGTACCAGACAGGGACAGGTCAATAAAAAAGAACAATATCTTTCGGCCACTTTCTTCGCATGTGTTGGACAGCCGACGGAGGATTGCGAATGAGCTTCCTTACTCCTTACACATTGCAGACCTTTTTTATGGTCCTGTAGAATGGACCTTCGTTGTACAACGGGCAGTAACATCTGGTAAAACTAAAATAACAGATTACAAAAAATCTTTTGTTTTGAATGCTGTTTCTATAAGATAATAGGCGATATTCGAGTAGGAAGTAATTTGAAGTCTACATACGTGATTTATTGTTAACACATTCTGGGACACTTGCGGCTGTGGATGTAATTAATTTGTTATTTCTAATTGTCTGGCTGAGTGTCCATGAATGTGTTAAGAAACCGAACTTAAGCAGTTCCTAAACCTTTATTTTTTAAAGCAAACAATTCCATATAGCATGAAATGAATCCATACAGGTCGCGTTTCACGACCGATTCACGTGAAATTTTGTAAGACGGTTCGAAAATTATATAAGTATTAAATAATTGCATATTGAATAAATGATTGAGTATTAGGTATGGAGTAGAGATTTTTTTGTCGATTTAGTTTATCAAAATTTTCAAGATGGCGGAAATTTGAGGGTTGAAAAACTTTAAAAATATATAA
Organism: Acrobasis consociella; assembly: GCA_963555685.1. Taxonomy (NCBI): domain Eukaryota; kingdom Metazoa; phylum Arthropoda; class Insecta; order Lepidoptera; family Pyralidae; genus Acrobasis; species Acrobasis consociella. The sequence continues at coordinate 3,671,954 of OY743121.1, forward strand.
ATTTCAGCCATTTTGAAACATTTTTAAACTGTTACAAAACTTTTTCGTTACCTACCTGCCCTTATTAAGACGCAACTTTTTTTTCTGAGTAACTTTTTATCCGATAAACTTCAACGGATCGGGGTGAATGGCGAGGTCTACAGTTCACACAATTGTGTATGTAAATGGTGGGCTTTGTTTACTTCTATCGATTTGGTCTGGGAGAAAGGAATATACCAGCCGTATTTCTTTTCGCGCAGATTTTAGAAGCCCATGGAATGGGCTAAATGCGGATCATGTTACTATTTTGATTCCTTTTCCCACCGTCACGCTAAAAGTGAATTTTAGGTGTTGCGGCCCTGGACTCTGCTTAGAGCAAGATCCAAAATGCTCTGTTTGCCCCATTAGAGACGGAGACGTGAGAGTGTATGGATTTAGGATACTATATTGTTTACGTATAAATTAATTTAAAATCATTTATTAGTAAACAATGTAAATTATCTTTCATGCTGATCTAGGATTTAAAATAGTCGGAATGTATTAGCTGCTTCTCTTCCCGCGCAGGTAGTAGAAGCCGATCGAGGGACTGGGCGGAAATGCTAATGCATTTGAATAGGAGATGCGGCTAGCAACTGTTCACTGATTTGATTCCTTATTTCAGTCAAAAGTGGCTTCTGTCTTAGAGCCGCAAGGCCCAGTGCTCTGTCTGCCCCGTTAGGGATAAAGACGTGATTGTATGTATGCTTATGTAAATAATTTATTTCAAATTGGGTTATCGTGGACTCCTTCCTTCTTTGCTCTCAGAATTCTGGCCACGAAGAATATTTTTAATCTTTCTCAGAAATATAAACTCCTTTTTCTTGCACGAAAAAAAAACATATTTTTTGACAGTCCAATAGAAAAGTTCCAAAATTGTCAGTTGTAATTTGTCACTATACGTTTCGGTTTGCTATTGATTTATATTTGTGAGTTATTGAAGTATTGTTTGTTTTTATTCAAAGGCAAAGTGCGGTTTTGTATTTATTCATCTGATATCACCATTTTAGTGTTAATTGAGTAAGTTTACTATTTTATTTCCTTTAGAATGTCAGGCGATGGAATGAGTAATGACAGAGTTTGGCCTGGTCTGCTGCCTAAACTCTTGAGAAAAATTGGGACTTAATTAAAACATAGTTACACATTGACCTGTGGACGCTATGCGGCTGAAATGATGATGATGATGATGACATTGACCTAGATTTTGGTCCAAACCATCTAACTACCTCAGTTTTACTTCCAACTAGAAGAAAAAGCAGGGTTCAATGGTCTTGACACCGACAAGTTTGGCGCATATTATATTTATTCACCTATAAAGCCCTAAGCTTTTATAGATTTAGATTTAGCTACACATACTAATTATATTGGTACCTATATGATAAGCCAAAGCTCCTACCAACTTCATATCAGCCAACGAAACTCCTGCTGGTCATAAGCCTCCCTCAAGAATTTCTAAAACGACTTTACTTAGATGATTTTAAAATCAAACATGTAGGTACATATACCTACAACTTTTTTCATGCTGTGTTTAAACATCATTTTTAACCCCAGAAAAAAAGGGGGGTTTAACTTTGACCCTAATGTCGGTCGGTCTGTGGCATCGTACCGCTCGAATGGAAAGACCGATTTCGATGTTGATTTTAACGAAAAAACAAGTTCCCTTGCCGTGGTTCTTAGCTATTTTTTTATTGGGGTTAACGCTTAGTCAGGGCTGTCTCTAGCAAATAAAAGATGACGCTATGCTATATCAAGTCGTATCGCTGGTTCCGCTACTCGTTACTAGATGGCGTTTATGACAATCAGGGATTTTTAAGCTATTGCATAGCTTCTATCGCGGGCCTTGACCGGGGACCGAATCCAGAAATTCCGTAACGAAAAAACCTCACGCTTCCCACTCCGCCTACCATGTAGGTTGCCGCTTCGTCTCCGTCGTCCGTTTGCGACGTTGCCGTCCTTCCTTGTTTGCAATAGCTTTACCGCGGCAGTCCCCGAGTGCCACACGTCTTTTTTTTATTTTTCTAGCCAAGAAACTTGTAGACGAAGGAAAGGAAAAAATCTTGTTTGAGACGTTCGTCCAGTAGCAAGGCGGCGACAGTGACCCCGCCAAGTGACGCTACTCATCGCTAGATGGCGTTTTTGACAGTCGGGGATTTTTTATTTGCCTAGCGAATAAACTTCAAAGTAGAACAAAAACTCATTGTCCTAAAAAGTTAAGAGACGTCCGTCCAGTAGCAGGGCGGCGACACAGTGACCCCTCCACACCGGAAGTGTCGTGGCATGGCAGGACAACACACGGCTTCCGCCGTCTAGCTTCCGGTATACCGGTGTACCGGCCTGTTTACAGGTATCGTAGGAAATGTGCGGATATTTTTAATTTACCTATTTGTTGTCAATGACGTTGTAGTAGATTTTATTAGCATGCCCTTACATATTTACATAGGTAGTAAGACATTAAAACCCAGGGCCGTTACTCTAAAAGCGGTACGCAAGACAATCACAATGCTAGTCCGCCACCCAGGGTTCCGGGTTCGATCCCCGGTCAGGGCAAGTTGGAAAATGGCCTTTTTTAAATTGTCCTCGGTCTTGGATGTTTATGTTCTATGTATTTGTTATAAAACATGTATCGTTGAGTTAGTATCCCATAACACAACTCTCGAACTTACTTTGGGTCTAGCTCAATCAGTGAAATTTGTTCCTATATCTTATACCTTTAAACGAGCAATTCTTGTATATTTATTTATATATTTCTGTGATCTCGAAAACGGCTCTAACGATTTCGCTGAAAATTGGTATATGGGGGTTTTCGGGGTTAAACAATCGATCTAGATTAGTCTTATGTTTGGGAAAACGCGTATTTTCGATGTTTAAGATGTAACCGAGCGAAGCTCGGTCGCCCAGGTAAGTACTATGTATTTATTTAAGACGGACGTTACTGCGTATTTGCGTTTCAGTGTCAAGCAACATTGAACGGAGCACGTATGATTATAAAGTCTAATTTGGTTTGACATAGAAATATGATGTCTCTATCGTACGGCTAACGTTATATTTTAATGGAGTAACCCCTTGTTTGTAGGTATGCCTAAATTTCGCCTCATAATTATGATGCGCGATTGTAATACAAAGTTTGTGCAATCTAGAATCTAGATTATTCTAGATTGAAGGCGCGACCTAAGACCTATATAACGGTGGCAAGGCAAAGTAATTGGGGGCATTACTTTACGATTTGTAAGAAGTTCGTAATTCTTGAAGAAACGTCGACAGCCTTGGGTTTCTTTTCGAAAGAAATTGTACAACACAACATTATGTAAGAGGGAATGTAAAAATCTGCACACTTGAGTGTAGGTAGAGGTGATAATGGCGCCCCGGGTAGATACCGGGGGTCAAGCAAGCCGGGGTTTGCTTGACCTCCCTTTTTGAAGCTCATGTACTCTTTTGGAAAAAACGTGACACATGCTCGTTGCAAATATTGCACGTGGAAAGAAAAAAATCGCGAGACTGGTCGCTATTGCCGAGACTATGGGAGGCATTTATGAAATCACTGTCACATTACGAATGATTTGCGCGTGCGTTTCCAAACGGGCGCATTTTTATTTGGTCGTATGCGAAGGATTTACAACGAGTGGTCTTAACTACTCGTAATTTTGACATTTGTAACGTAGATATGTCAAAGAAACGTTACATGGAAAATCCGATCCACGCTGCTTTTTTAATAAGGGTGAAATTTTTTGGAAAACCTAAATGAATTTTCGAAGATTTCTGCGTAAAACAATATTGTTATTCGCTGACACGATTATTTCGAAAATACGACCAACTGGTATTTTACGCGAGCGGTGAGTTTGAAAACTCACCGCTTGCCGTGTGGTTTCCGGCAGAGTCAAATAGGGTCGCTCCAAGCCCTCCCGTGAATGTCGTAGAAGGCGACTTATTAAATACAAGCTAAACAAAGCTGCCAGCGAGGAGAGTGTAACCAAAATCCTCTGGCTGCTCTGGTCAAGTATGACTCTGGTAGTACAGAGAGGATCGTGCTCCTGCAGTGGAGACAAAAAGACCTGATGATGATGATGAGTTTAAAAGCTTTACGTTTTGTGTTTCGGTGACTCCCTCAATGAATAGCACTCCAGCTGGCGCACCGTCGCTCGTCTGTTTGAGTTTGAGCCTGAAGGTAGACTTTCGAAGCGAGCGTCTATGGCGTCAGTGGCGCCGCGTCTGTGACGCCGCGACAGAGCGACAGATAGATATTTTGTGCAAAGGTATAAAATTTATAGGAACATCATTCGAGCGCAGCGACACTGAAAGTCTACCTTTAAGGTAGACTTTCGAGCCAAGCGTCACAGACGCAGCGTCTTTATCGTCACCGACGCCGCGTCACTAACGCTGCGTCAGTGACACTTTGGTGACTTTGGATACCCACGACAGACGCACAGTCGCATCAGTTTCGCCGCTTAAAAATCTCAACGGATGCCATTTTTTTTCAAAGTTACCTCAAAACACAGCGACTCTGCAAGCGCGGCCGAGCGACTGTCGCGGGCGTCTAACAAGGCGGTCACAGCGGCAGTGACGCCGCGTCAGTGTCGCTGCGCTCGAATGATGTTCCTATAAATTTCATACCTTTGCACAAAATATCTATCTGTCGCTCTGTCGCGGCGTCACAGACGCGGCGCCACTGACGCCATAGACGCTCGCTTCGAAAGTCTACCTTTAAGGTAGACTTTCGAGCCAAGCGTCACAGACGCAGCGTCTTTATCGTCACCGACGCCGCGTCACTAACGCTGCGTCAGTGACACTTTGGTGACTTTGGATACCCACGACAGACGCACAGTCGCATCAGTTTCGCCGCTTAAAAATCTCAACGGATGCCATTTTTTTTCAAAGTTACCTCAAAACACAGCGACTCTGCAAGCGCGGCCGAGCGACTGTCGCGGGCGTCTAACAAGGCGGTCACAGCGGCAGTGACGCCGCGTCAGTGTCGCTGCGCTCGAATGATGTTCCCATAAATTTCATACCTTTGCACAGAATATCTATCTGTCGCTCTGTCGCGGCGTCACAGACGCGGCGCCACTAAAGCCATAGACGCTCGCTTTGAAAGTCTACCTTTAGGGTCAGATCAGACAGAGAGAAGCGCAGTGGATGGGGTTTTTTATGACACTCGAAAATAAACATTAAACTGTTCGCATGCAAAACAAGAGTAGGTATGGAGCATTCTGTGATGTTAACCCTTAACTACCTAGCACACATTTTTGTCACACAACCACCTATCATACGTCTGTGGGACCCCAGAATAAAAAAAAAACAAATACTATAAATATTAAGAGTAGGTACAGATTTTAATTAAAATTCAGTTTTGAACATTATTATACTCTTTATTTAAAAAAAAGGAACATGAAAATTAGTAATACTTTTTTTAATAACTTCGAATAATCGGCATAATCCACTGTTTTTTGGTTACTTACAAACGCTTATAGAAAATGGGATCTCAAAAATATATTTTAAGAAATAGGAAATAATCCTTAAATTTTTTATATCAATCAATCAACAAGGAACTTTAAAAAAAAAAATAACACTCACTATAATAATTAATTCAACAAAATTGCAGGCTCTAAACTTCGAGCTTTTTACGGCAGTGCATCTTGTTCGTGTATTCGAGGAAAATTGGCGCTTCGCATTCGAAAAATGTATTGCGTTTTGAGTTTTTTTTTTAATATTCGCAAGTGGAACAGTTTAACGATCAACTAATCGCTCTTCACCAGTGCTCCTGCATGGAACAGCTGCTAGAGGGGTCCCATTGATTTGGAAGATGCGTTGTATACTAACTAATACGTACGTATATCACATTGCAATGTCACATTGCTTTTACGACGTGTCATATGCGGTCTCGTTTTGGCACATATAATATTTGTTCCCAACGCTCAATTACAGCTTTATTAATTACCATTATAACTAAAACTACAAAAATACACAACTAAAAAAAAATTACGTAACCTCCTAACAGGGGTCTCTCAGACTCGCGCTGGTATTTATTTTTCCACCTGAGGCAAACGCGCGCACGTCTAACCTCGAGGAGCTGTTGTGTGGTACAGAGGGGCGTAGGGAAAAGGTACAGGATCGAACAAGTCGATACAAAATTCCGGCGCAAAAATATTCACAATTATTATATCAACCGGATCTGTGAGACGTATGGTAGGCGGTTAAGGGTTAATCACTTCAGGTTATGCTAATACGGTGTTATTTTAAAATGAGTTAGTAAATTGCTCGAGCACTCTTCCTCTCTGTCTGACCCTTCCTGAACGGCGAAGTCTTAAGTTTGAAAGTATGTTTGGGCAAATTTCTACCGTCAAAATCCCTAATTTTCAAGCTGCATACTTTATTCCTTCTAACGAACTAATTATTTAGTAACGTCGATCAAAACAACTCATTCTCGGTAATGATAAGTTATTAAAAAGTAGACGTTCAAAGAAAGCCACTCAGCGATTCGTGACAAACGGGAGCTGTGCACGGTACCGGGAATTGATAAGCTGGATATTTTATGTCGGCGACAATGTAGACTAAACATTGCGCTACGCCTCGGCAGGGACGATCGGTGGCTTGGTCAAAATAAATCAAAATCACTTCTTTATTTAAAAGAAAAACCGACTTCGCCCCCAAAGGCCCAACCTGCCCGGTTTGACCTGCCCAAATTGCCCGGGTGGCTGCACACTTTAGTATGGAAGTGCCGAATTTTTATTTTTATTTCGACTCTTATTTTAATTTCATATTACTATGGCGATTTAGTATAGCCCGTGGTTCGATTTATTACGGATTTATCCCTTCCACGTTGTATATGACGACCTCCGTGGCGTAGTGGTCCCGGGTTCGATTCCCGGTCAGGGCAAGTTGGAAAATAGCCTTTTTCAAATTGTCCTGGGTCTTGGATGTTTATTTATATATGTACTTGTTATAAAATATGGTATCGTTGAGTTAGTATCCCATAACACAAGTCTCGAACTTACTTTGGGGCTAGCTCAATCAGTGTAATTTGTCCCTTTAAATTTATTTATTTATATTAGTATACAATACAACCTCCCTAAAAGTATATAACTGTTTTTACGGCCGCCTGCCTGTCTAATGTCAACTCTTTTAAAATCAATTTTTTGCACTCGTCATCATCATCATCAGGTCTTTTTAGTCTCCACTGCAGGAGCACGACCCTCTCTGTACTACTAGGGCCATATTTGGCAAAAGCAGCTAGAGGATTTGGCCTACACTCTCCTCGCTGGCCAGACTGGTTGGAGAAGTTTCATGATGTTTATAAGCTTTATTCAGCTTGTATTTCCTAAGTCGCCTTCTACAACATCCACGGAAGGACTTGGAGTGGTGCTATTCTACTCTGCCGGATGCCACATGGCAATACTTATTGTTATAGGTAGTTTTATACCCTTGCTTTGTTTATTTGCGAGTTGATGCCGGCTTTCAGCGCGGCCCACCTCTAAAGTTCTGACATTGAACGGCATTTAACTGTATGCGATGATCACGTGACTCGGCGACGGTAATCGCCGTCGTGTCACGAGCGATTCACGGAGACGAGCCGGCTATTTGTCTGTGTTGAGGTTGTTGATTTGTGCTATTCATCATAGGAAATAAAAAGCCATGGGCATAAAGGTGAATCGCATACCTATCTCTTTTAAGTTTGTCGTGCCTGGGTATCTGTGCTGTGTGGTTGCCGGTCGAGTAGAACAGAGCCACTCCAAGTCTATCCGTGGATGTCATAGAAGGCGACTTAGGAAATACAAGCTAAACAAGGCTTATAAACATCAATGAAACCTCTCTAACCTGTCTGGTCAGCGAGGACAATGTAGGCAAAGTGCTCTGGCTGCTCTAGCCAAGTATGGCTCTGGTAGTGCAGACAGGGTCGTGAATGCAGGGGGCATTGGAGACAAAAAGACCTGATGATGGGTATCTGTATGTCTGTGTGTTTGTCAGTGGTTGTGTAGCATCGTAGCACCAAGTTTGATGGAAATCGGTTCAGCGGTTCAAAAGTTATAAGGGGTAAACTTTTGAAAGTCCGAGTTTCTTTTTATTTGCCTGGTTAAATAAATTGTTATTAATTCGCTACATTCCAACAACTCTAATGAGATACTTTTTTCAATACGTCAAAACAAACGTTTTCGGGATTTTTGTGAAATATAGACAATGACGTTATAGTTTTTTGAAATCAATTAGCGCTCTTAAATTTAAAATCACGTTGAAAATGGATATGATCATGTTATGTAACATTACTCGTATTTTGTTACGCTTCATTTCCTTAACTCTCTCTCTCTCTCTCTCATCTGAGCGTTTTCCCAGTTGCATCCTCAGTTGCAATGCTGAGAAGCCCGGGGTCCGCTTTCCGACTTATTTCCTTAACAGGACACTATAATTCATTTTTGACCCAGAAAAATACCCAGTTAAAACCTAAGTACCTGGGCGACCGAGCTTTGCTCATATACATATTTTTAAACCTGTCTAAAAACAATACAAAATAATAAATTATATATAAACTTGAACGATTGCGAGTGCGATTCAAACCCGTAACACTCTTTCTAGCGGTCCGCATCCTAAACTGCTGAGCCAAAACGGATGCCAGCCGACACGACGAAATTAACGACCATATTCTGCGTGAAAAAAAAAACTCATGAAAACTCGAAAATACGCGTTTTCCCAAACATAAGACTAATCTAGATCGATTGTTTACCCCCGAAAACCCCCATATACCAATTTTCAGCGAAATCGTTAGAGCCGTTTTCGAGATCACAGAAATTTATATAAATATATACATATACAAGAATTGCTCGTTTAAAGGTATAAGATTTCATATCCTAGTGGAAATTGCGTATGACCGCTGTAACTTGTCACTTGCACTGTCATTACCGTGGAAGCTATACCCTGGGTAGACTGGGTCGTTGCACTGCAGGTGATGCTATCGCCTCACTTCATAACACTGTAATTGGCCACTCCAGCCAAGGGTTCAAGATTTACAGCTAACCTATAAAATTAAATTTGCTTTTGTTATAAAGTTCATATTTAAAATTTTCTACAACGTAGAAAAAGAGACATAACCGTAATAAATCGAACCACGCGCTATACTAGATCAGTATAATGATAAAATAACAGACAAAAACTAAAAAACATACACATTTCCATACGAAATTGTGCAGCCAGCCGCGAAATTTGTATGAAAATGGCGATATTTTTTGTTTCTTTGCCTGTTATTTCCAAATAATACATTTCCCACGCATGATTTTAGTTTTTAAACGGATTTATATTTTGTTTACAGTTGTTAAAGGAGAGGAAAGTTTTGTGTGAAGTAACCAACTAACTACATCAACATATAAATCGGTAAGTCTTTACGTTGAAGGAAGTACCCTCTTTATCCCCAATATATAAATACCAAATTTAGCTTTTATTCCGAAAGTCATGACCGTGAGTTTGCTTCAGTCATACTCTTCAACTTCTTCCATTATTTCGGTCTGAATTTATGTCTAAATCTTTTACTCTTCAAATTACGCGACTCCGGAATGCCTTACCTGAAGACATCAACAGTATCTCAGATTCCTATTTAAGTAAAAAGTTCACACGTATTTTTCTAATTTGTTGCAGCAGAACTAGTTCTAAAGTACAAGGCTTTTAGTATTATAATAAAACAAAAAAATAAAACATAATATAGCAAATTCGACTCGAAAGAAGAAGTAATTCTACTATCCTATCCTATTTATATATTTATATATAAATTTGAAAGTGAGTTTATGTATTTGTTTGTTTGTTACCTCTTCACGATTAAACTACTAAACCGATTTGGATGAAATTTGGTATGGACATAGTTTAAGACTCGGGGAAGGACATAGGGTACTATTTATCCCGAAATTCCAACGGGGAGCGAAGCCCACGGGCACAGCTAATAATAAATTCAATTTTTAATGTACAATGACCTCATTATAAAAAAATATTGTCGCGAAGGCTTGATCCCAGCTAAATGATGGATTAACGTACAGGGGTGTATTGAAATGGCCGTGTATTTAGTTCACCGCACCCCCGAAACTGTCCCATTAATGAACTGCACTCGTTTCAGCTATAATCATACGAATAACAAGGGTGAGACTTTTCGGAACCACATTTTATGTATGTACTAGCTGTACCCGCGGGCTTCGCTCCCCGTGGGAATAAAGTCTTGGACTCTATATTCTTCCCCGAGTCTCAAACTATATCCGTACCAAATGTCATCCAAATCGGTTCAGTAGTTTAAGCGTGAAGAGGTAACAAACAAACAAATATACAAACTCACTTTCGCATTTATAATATTAGTAGGATAGGATAGTAGGAAGTAGGATAGCATAGGATTTTGGAACAAAAAATTACGTTTCTTTTTGGAACCATTGCTAATATTATTTTTTTCGTAGCTGGTCTGGGAAAACAGAAAAAATATAATTAGTTTTTCGAAAAAAAAATTCTTCGTAAAAGCTTTTTTAAAAGCCTAAGTATTATCAGGACCAATGTGCTTAATAAGCCCATACCCGATGGAGTTGCTTCGTTTTCCACCACACGTATTAACAGATATTATAGTTATAGGAATAATTATTTCTAATTTCTACATCATCAGGTCTTTTTAGTCTCCACTGCAGGATCACGACCCTCTCTGTGCTACTAGAGCTATACTTGGCGAAAGCAGCCAGAGGGTTTGGCCTACACTCTCCGCGCTGGCCAGACGGGTTGGAGAGGTCCTTTTGATGTTATATGCTCTGTTTATGTTCTCCCATGCTGGTCTGGGAGAAATAAAAAAAACTAAGAATGTACCAGCTGCTTCTCTTCCCACGCAGATCGTAAAAGCCGATCGAGGGAATGGGCAAAAATGCAAATCATGTTAACAGGCGATGCGGCTAGCAACCCATCACTGTATTGATTGCTTTTCCATCTTCTCGCCCACCATGACGCTAAAAGTGGCTTTTGGGTCTTGCGGCCCTGGGCTCGGGCTTATTTCCTAAGTCGCCTTGTACGACATTCACGAGAGGATTTATAATTACTTATTTATAATTTATAACTGAGTTTATAAAACGTAAAACTATGAACTTGTCAAACAAAACTACGTTCTAATGTAGGTTGTATTCATGCATTGTCTTATTTAAATCTAAGAATGTGTTGTGATATTGTGACACTGAAAGTCGAGATAAATATGTAATGACTTTGCGAATAACCGCGTACCGAAGCATGGGAAAGAATTAGAGCCGTTAAGTACATCCACGCGTATTTTTTTCCTTATCTTTCTTCACCTGACGTCACAAAATGAATATAAGTATTACAGTACCTGGGCGACCGAGCTTAGCTCAGTTACACCTCAAACATTAACTACATTTTTTTAAACTTGTCTAAAAACAATACAAATATATAAACTTAAACGTAAAAAAAAACAAAAGCAAGTCACCGAGTTGGATTCGAACCCATAACACTCTTTCTAGCGGTACGCATCCTTAACCGCTGAGCCAAACTGATAGCGGCCGGCGCGACGAAATTAGCGACCATATTCTGCGTGGAAAGAAAAACGCATGAAAACTCGAAAACACGTGTTTTTCCAAACATAAAACTAATTAAGATCGATTGTTTACCCCCGAAAACCCCAATATACCAAATTTTCAACGAAATCGTTAGAGCCGTTTTCGAGATCACAGAAATTTATAAATATATAAATAAATAAATATACAAGAATTGCTCGTTTAAAGGTATAAGATATAGAACGGAATGTCTCCCCGCTCAATACTCTCCATGAGGCGAGAACGCGGTAGAGGTCCGAGGACGGGGAACGGGGGGCGCATATTATAATTATAATTATTGTATTATGTCGTACTTAGTATATTTATTTATTGTGTATCTATATGTCTTGTAGTTTATTCTTGTTTTTATAGTCTTTAACACGTTAATTTAACAATCTTCACAACTGATCGCACTTGCACCTATACCTAAGGTTTTAGCTGAAAATCAGCACATTGCTCTTTGAGCAATATTGTCGCTGAGCCTACGACCTTTTTGTGCAGCTGCAGCATACACATCACATCGCTAAAAACTTGTTCTTGATATACAAAAAAATAATTCGTGTATTTCTTTGTGTGTGATTGTGTTTGTGCAGTTTTCACAAATAAACGTTTTATCTATCTATCTATCTATCATATTGCGCGGGACCCATGGAGTTTCCGTTCTGTATGTAGGTAATACTTATATTATTGTGATATCGTAACTAAATGAAGCAGTTTTAGTTGGCGTTTGGCATTAATAACATATAAATAAAGTAGACAGAACATAGGGCCATAAGACTGCAAAGTTTTTTATAGGGTAAACGAGGAACCCTTATAGTTTTGCTTCGCCATGTCCGTCTGTGTGTCCGCAGATCTACTCAGAGATTATTAGTACTAGAAAGCTGTAAATTAGCATGGGTATGTATATTTAATCATGGCGATAAAGTGGTAAAATAAAATAGGTACTTTTTTTGAGGTGCTTGTAAAGTGGGTGTCAATTTCTTTTCTTAGCTAACCCATCGTATGGGACATCGTTATATAGGTCTTTCAAAAATATTATAAGCTTAGAAGCACCATAATTCGATTTAGGGATATTATATGTTCTGAAATATGCAGTCTCGAGACTACGCGAGCATTTTGTCATGTTTTTTATTTTATTTTTTAATTTTATTATAAGGCTCACAAACAGATTACAGACAACATAGAACAGGAGAAATTTGTAAGCATTAGGAGAACAAAACTAGTCAACAATCCACTACAGTGTACACAGCAAGGCCAAATAAATACATGAGAGCAAGTATAATATAAATTAATTTTAATCGTTTGTATACTTCAGGCTTTGGAAAAACTGTCTTATTTTCTTAGAGTTAGTAAATAGCTCGTGCATTTTCCTCTCTGTCTGACCTGAGCTGACACATAACAGTTGAAAAATCTATCAAAGTATCGCACCAGTTTTCTTTGTACGACTTATACTTTCTGGCCACTCCTTGACCGAACCTTGAACGTCACGCGAGGGTTCACCGACCCCCCACGTGGTCAGTCTCAGGCTTACCGTAACACCGTCCGGTAATTGTGGTTCATAACAATTTTACGTAAGTTTAATGCATTAACGATTGTAATTTATGTGAGAATAGTGCCCCTTTTGTTCAGGTAAGTGGATATAAGCACCTGGTGCTTCTATAGGACCATTTTGCACTTTCTTCAATGTGCAAATTTTAATATTGAGTGACATTGGGACGGATATTGGTAAATTTTAAACTGTGGTCGGTCATTAGAACAATGGTAATTTTCCAACTTTGGTGTTTTTGTTACTTTGGTCAATTTCACACTATGGGCCTTAGACACTTTGGTCAATTTAAACTATGGTCATTAGAACAATGGTGATTTTCCAACTTTGATGTTTTTGTTACTTTGGTCAATTTCACACTATGGTCATTCGATATTTTGGTTAATTTTACAGTGTGGTCATTATACTCTGGAAGGATAATTGTCCTAAACTGTAAACATTATAGTGGTGGACATTTCTTGTCAAGTCAACCATTTGTCCCTTCTTCACTATTGCGACTTCACGATTGTGGGACTGCTGAGATTAGTCCTTCCCATTTCATAAAGATACAAAACCAACTTTCTTGTTGTTTTCAAAAAATATTTTTTCTCAGTGGTATTTTTTGTTATAAATAAAATATGAACCAACAACATACACAGTAAAATTTACTATTAAGATCGTAGCTTTAAGAAATATTAGGTGTGACGAAGTGAATAATATCTTTAAGTTCGGATATGAGCCAAATCCGTGCCGTCATGCCCTGTGGTTTGCAGCAGAGTAGAATAGGGCCACTCCCAAGTTCTCCCGTGGATGTCGTAGAAGGCGACTTAGGAAATACAACCTAAACAAAGTTTATAAACATCAATGAGGCCTCTCTAGCCCGTCTGGCCAGCAAGGAGAGTGAAGTTCAATTTCTCTGGCTGTTCTGGCCGAGTACTGCAGTGGGGAGACAAAAAGACCTGACGATGATGATGAGCCAAATAAGTCAAGGTTCTACTGGTTTTATACCTCATTTACAACAGTCAAACGTATAAATAAACAAAACCCTTTTGGTTAAGTCTAAGAATTAAAAACGCAATAGTTTAAAAACAATAAGTCTTCTTCTTCTTATCCTGTGTGTTAGTGACTAACACTAGTGTCAGAGTTTATAAACCGCCTTAAAGGCCTCTGACATGGTTTTAGGTAACGACCAATGTCAAAGACAGTGACCCTCCGAAGCACGGATCATCTTACTTATCAGACAATCAGGTGATCAGCCTACAATGTCCTAACCAAACTAGGACAACAACACCAACAACACATAGTCGTTGCCCCCGCCGGGAATCGAACCCGCTACCTCCGGGTATGAGCCGAACGTTCTAACCACTACACCACGGAGGCAGTTAAAAACAATAAGTGAAGAATATTTTTGTTTCTATTGAATATTTTTTTCGAAAACTTTCGCGCATGTGGAAGCTTTAAAAAGCCCGCATTCAAGCGTCAATACTTTTCGGGCATTGTGTTTATTGCATCGACTAGCCAGATGTGCATCACAACCATTTTTTATAGGTACTTACAATTGTAAAATTTATTGCAGTTTGTAACAAATTGGTCTTTCTTTGCTACAAACCAAATTAACAGAGAGAACATTTGTTAGCGAGGTCATTATTTTCTCATGTGCATCTTTATACTCACTTATCTTATTAATACTGATCTACCTTTTATAAAAAAGTTATCAAAAGTCCATAATTCGTCCTCCCATACAAAATTCATTTGACCGAGCGCTGATTTATATGGGAAGCCGAATAGTCCATAAACAGATTTCAGTTATTGGGTTAAAACTCACCCTATATATATTTTTTCTGTACATGTGTTTGTCACCTAACTCTTCCTAAACGGCTAAACGGATTTGGATGAAATTTTGTGTGTATAATAAGTGAGCCCTGGATGGTTCGTAAATACAACTAGTTCGCCTTGAATCGCGAACCCCGTATCTCGGCTACCTCGAGACCGACGTGAATGGCTCATGTTTGAAATTAAACATTTTATTGGCTATGTATAGGTATTTACACGAAAACTAATTTCATGATTTGCCGTGTGATATCCGGTAGAGTAGAATAGGACCACTCCAAGTCTTCCCGTGGATGTCGTAGAAGGCGACTTAGAGATTACAAGCTAATAAGCTTACAAACATGAGACGTCTCCAACCCGTCTGGCCAGCAGCGTAGAGAGTATAGGCCAAGTCCTCTGGCTGCTCTGGCCAAGTATGGCTCTGGTAGTACAGAGAGGGTCGTGCTCCTGCAGAGGAGAAAAAAAGACCTGACGATGATGATATAAGATACTCAAATTATCGTCAAACAAACATACATAGGTACAAACAAAAGCCGGATTATTTAAGTAGATTCAGAGAACTTCGCTCGCTGGTTCAACGAGCGACATGGCGCTTGTCTGTGGTGCGATATAAACTTTATCTACGTTTATCAATAGAACCATGCTACGGGGGCTGGGGTCCGCTTTTCAGCTTTTTCTGCACCAAAGACAATACGCAAGCAAATGGTCACTCAAATATGACAAAGACTGTGCAAAATAGAAAATAAATATGTATCAGGAACTATTTGGCTATGGTTTTACGACTGTTGCTTGCCAATCGTAAAATCATTGGGAATGTTTAAAACGAAACTTGTGTAAAAAGTTTTTTATTACTGAATTAGGTATTGAAAGAAGCAGCTCTTCATATCGTATGTTTTATAATACCTACACTTTTTTTTACATAACACAATACCAGTACTTCCACGGACAGAGGCTTCCCATAATGAATTCGTAATGGCGAAGAAACTAGGCCGCACAAACAGATGTCCAGAAACATGCCGCCCCCTTAAATTCTTTAACGTTTTGTTCTACTTTTGGTGGTTTTACTTATCCAAAATTACGTCAGTTATTACGTCAATCGTTTTTTTCTTGATTGAAGTATTCTTTATTTTTCGTGAGTGGTTACAAGTGGCTAACTTTGATGTCAGTTTACATACCTGATGTGATGACGAAGAACAAATCTTTTTCTTCTTGTAATTTAAGAGCAGCTTATTCTTGTTCTTGTCGGTGGAGTTAAGTGGAGATACCTCCATTCCTCTCTCAAATTCTCTCTGACATTCTTATACAACGTGGAAGCGACACACTCGTCGTAAATCAAACCACGGGCTACACTAGATCACTATAGCATAATATAATTAAAATACCGGTCAAGAAACAAAAAAAAAAACGACATTCCCTTACAAATCGGCAGCACACTTTAGTATGAATATGCCAAAACAATGTTTTGTTCTTTTACTGTTATTTTAATTCCATTAAACTATAGTGATCTGCCATAGACCGTGCTTAGAAATGTAAGTTTTAAGTTGTGTTGTGGAATCACTTAATGATACTTGATTTTAGTGTTTATAGAAACTCCTAAAAACCTTTAACATTTAAAAAAGATATTACAAACTTACACGAAACTCTTTACAGACATAACTAGCACTATAAAAATCTGATTTAAATATTGGGTACTTACCTACCAGAGTCAAAAATAAATTTTTGGATTGTTAAGAAAATGAAACGTCACCAAAAATGACACTTATTATGATCATATATATTTTCAATGTGATTTTAGTTTTATTATTGTAGAAAAACTGATATTAAGAGTACTATTTGACTCGAAGAAACTTTTAAGTCATTAGACTCTATTTATTTCGTCTTTTACGACGACCTCCGTGGCGTAGCGGTCACCATGCTAGTCCGCCACCCAGAGGTCCCGGGTTCGATTCCCGGTCGGGGCAAGTTGGAAAATGGCCTTTTTCAAATTGTCCTGGGTCTTGGATGTTTATCTATATATGTATTTGTTATAAAATATAGTATCGTTGAGTTAGTATCCCATAACACAAGTCTCGAACTTACTTTGGGGCTAGCTCAATCAGTGTAATTTGTCCCTATATATTTGTTGAAAATAGTATTTAATTTGAGTTGTTGAAAAGTAGCGATTTATATTAGTATCAAGCAAGCTAACGTACCAAGAGTTCATTCACCTTGTACATTATTTATTATTAATTCTAAATTACCGAGACTCCAAAAGAAATGTAAACAAAATTGTGTTTGCAAAATTTTCGCATTAAGTTATTAAGCTAGTTGAAAGCTCAGAAATGGTGGAATACCGTGCTTCTGAAGCAGCTCTGCCTGCACTGCAATATCGTGCCTCGTTTGATTTACGAGAACGCGACGTTTTCTTCGTAATTTTATATATTTTTAAATTACCCTGTAAATGTAGTTAGGTCGTAGTCACATCTGTAAAAAACAAATTCAAATAACGCGACGTTTTCTTCGTAATTTCTATATTTTTATTTTACCCCGTAAATGTAGTTAGGTCGTAGTCACATCTGTAAAAAACAAATTCAAATAACGCGACGTTTTCTTCGTAATTTCTATATTTTTAAATAACATTGTAAATGTAGTTACGTTGTGGTCAAACCTGTAAAAAAAAACTAAATGTTGGCTAAAATCTTACTTCCTTATTCATAAAAAATACAGACGTTTGCTAAGCCTATTTTAGTTAAAATGTGTTTTGTCTCGTTGAAAAGAGGGAAAGGGACCAAATATGTTTTAACTAAAATGGATTTAGCAAATTGTTGATAATTATTGGTATGACTCTTACCGTCTTATTACAAAACGCAGACTAACTTTGTTACTAGGTTTAAACCATTATCCGACCAAATCAAGTTGACATTTTCAGATGAGACAATGACATATTACTAGATGTTAACTTGAAGACAGTTAGGCTCTAGAGATTTCCTTTCGATTGGTAAACGGTAGTGATGTGCCGTTCCCAAATTCCCGTTTCCGGGGAACGTTCCTCATTCCCGTTTACGGGAATGTTCCCGGGAACATTCCCAATTTCAGGGGAACGTTCCCGTCTCAATTTTATTTTTTTATCAGCAGATCAAATATCAAAATAATTCATTTTTAACCCATAATTTTTAACCTATTACCAAGAAAGTCGGCACGTTCAAAGGGCCAATTTCATATTTTTAAATAATTGTATAACATATTAATGACCATAAAACAATAAAAATGTTTTTTATTCTCGATTAATAAGATGTATATCCTATGGAAACGGGTCTCGTTCCCGGCATCAAGGAAACGTTCCCGGCAACAAGGGAACGTTCCCTAGAAATTTGGGAACGTTCCCACATTTTTTGGAAATGTTATGGATTATTGGAAATATTTAAATTATAACCATATTAAGAAATGCTTTTACATAAGTTTAATTCATTTGCATTGATAAAAAAATTGTCTGATATATAAAATTATAACTTTCCCAGACATTTCCAATTTTTGGGAACGTTCCCGGGAATGATTTTGGAAATCTGGGGAATGTGGGAACGTTCCCGGGAACGGCACATCACTAGTAAACGGCAGTGCAATCCGCTTGTGTCCAACAAGTCAAAACTAAGTACTTTTGAAAATACCAAACTCAATACCGTGGCCGTGATGTTATAGTTTCTAGAAGTCAAATAGAGCTCTTTAATATCAGTTTTTCTGTATTCATAAATCACCTTTAAAAAAAGATAAGATCAATGACAATAACATTATGTAAGGTTTTATATGTCTATCAGTACGAAATAACTTATTTTTGACCCAGAATACCAATATGTTTCGTCGACTATTCGATTAAAATAATAATATTTAGTCGAATAGTCGATTAAAATGTTATTCCATGCTGGTCTGGAAGAAAAGAAAAAACTTAAGAATATATACCAGTTGCTTCTCTTCCCGTGCTGATCTTAAAAGCCGATCGAGGAAATGAGCAAGATTCGAATCATGTTAATAGGCAATGCGGCTAGCAACCCATCACTATTTTGATTCCTTTTTTCATCTTAACGCGCACCAGCACGCCAAGCGTGGCCTTTGATTCTTACGTCCCTGGGCTCTGTCTGCTTCGTCAGGGATAAAGACATGAAAATGTATCTGTTAAGGTTGGCACCGTTTCAATGGCCAACTAAGCAGTCCAGCGGTGTGCAGTGCATTTGCCGTGCAGTTCTAAAAACTGCACAACACTGCAATCGGACTTCGGACTGCACTATGACGTGCTGTAGAGCCTTATATTACGTTGCTCTCATAGGAATATTCGTCTTTATACCAGTAAACAGATCCTACTTTCATAAGACTCAAACACTATGTTGGCCGTAGTAGGCATGTGAAGGCACATAAGAGAATCATAATAATAAGGTATTTTTTATCAATTATTTTATTATTCATAAGGGCGGGACACATAGCGCGACGAACCGATGGCCGATAGGGCAGAAAGGTTTTCAAATAGCGACCGCGTACTCGTAAGCGAAGCGTAGAACACTCACCTACAAAGTGGTCAGACGACCTGACCAGGGTCGCTGGAAAGCGCTGGATAAAGGCTGCTCTTGATCGGTCATTTTGGAAATCTTCGGGAGAGCCTTAAGTCCAGCACTGGACGTTATGAGGTTGAAATGACGATGATGATTATTATTAACATCAATAAGTAACACAATTCGCAACCGAAAACAAAATGTTTTTTTTTATCTGCCCAAAAATAAGTAAGTTACAATACTTTAAAATCTGATGGAAGGCGACACTGCCAAGTAACAGAAAAAGGATGCACGTACAGCGCTCTTGACGTCACTGCTATTAGGTATCGCGCGTACGATAGAGATTGTGAGATGTCCCCACCAAGCTCCCACTTTTACAGTATTTCAAATGCTAATTGCTGCTTTATAAATTAACCAATTTTCTTGTTCTTTTATAAAGTATTTCTTTTTAGTGGTATGTTTTGTTTTGTTTAAAATATATTAACAAAACAGATACAGAGTAAAATAGCCTTTTTAGGGTTCCGTAGCCAAATGGCAAAAACGGAACCCTTATAGATTCGTCATGTCTGTCTGTCTGTCTGTCCGTCCGTATGTCACAGCCACTTTGTTCCGAAACTATAAGACCTATACTGTTGAAACTTGGTAAGTAGATGTATTGTGTGAACCGCATTAAGGTTTTGATACAAAAATAGAAAAAAAACAGTAAATTTTGGGGGTTCCCCATACTTAGAACTAAAACTCAAAAATTTATTTTTCATCAAACCCATACGTGTGGGGTATCTAAGGATAGGTCTTTAAAAATGATATTGAGGTTTCTAACAGCATTTTTTTCTAAACCGAATATTTTGCGCGATAGACACTTCCAAAGTGGAAAAAAGTGTGTCCCCCCCCCCCGTAACTTCTAAAATAAGAGAATGATAAAACTAAAAAAAATATATGATGTTCATAACCATGAAAACTACCAGCGAAAATTAGTTTGATCGAGATCTACTAAGTAGTTTTTTTTAATACGTCATCATAATAAACGGCAATTTACCTTTCATTCAATCAACTCAAATACAAACATTTTAAAAAAAAAACATACTACAAGACTTTTATATTATGTTATTTGCTACTACGGAACCCTTCATGGGCGAGTCCGACTCGCACTTGGCCGCTTATTCACCCTTTCAGTAGTTCCATTCCCCAACACGCCTACAATTTGCAAAATGATAAAAATATGATATAATTTTATTGTCATATTTAAACAAATTATTATAAGCCTTAAGTTATGTTTGTAGTTTTTTAAGTCCTAAGTTTTAAGTTTATATAAATTTATTTATAGTGTAAAACTATAAATAAATTAGCTGTGCCCGCGGGCTCCGCTTCCCGTGGGAATTTCAGAATAAAAGTATTCCTTACCCAGATTTTAAACTATGTCCTTACTAAATGTTTTGAGTTATACATAGTGTAACTAACGAGACTTTGTTTTATATATTAAGAAGAGGGCGCCACTTCTGCCGCGTCTTGGCTTTAAGGTATGTTCGTGTTTTTTTAAGTCTTAAGCTTCAAGTTAGTATCAATTTATTTATAGTTTTATTTACGTTTAACCACATGTAAGTAATTATTCTATGAATAAAAACATCAAATTAGTCAAGTTTTAAAGACATTTCCTAAAGCCTTATTTATAACCTAGTCATTGAAATGGCTATAATGGAAATCGCCTGTCACTAAGTTTAATCAGTATTCACTGAAATAGCCTCCATATAATAACTACAAGGTTTCTGAAGCACTTTGTTTAGTATATCAAGGACAGTTTATTTTGGCAATTATTCTGTAAAATGTAGAGAAAGTGACGTGGCAATAATAACAATAAGTCGAAATTAGAATATAGGTCGACATACCTATTTCGCCTTATTATGAAACGAAAAAATATATATTGGAAAACGCTGGATGAAGGCCGTTTGAATCGGTCATTTTATAAATCCTTGGGGAAGAGATATGATATGATGATAATGACGGTAAAACACAAAGTAACTTTAGGACTCCCTTTATCATTACTCACCCAAGTTGACAGTGATGACATAGAAGTGAAATATTACGGGAGGATTGCGGATTATAGTTTAAATCAGTGCAAGAGTTTGTCCATATCATGTACTAGGATTTAGTGTTTCGTTAGCGATCAAATTTGGTACTTGGTAAGAAAGCAGACAAGGAAATAGAGACAGCTGAAAAATCATTATCATATCAGCCACAGGAAGTCCACAGATCGGAAGCGGCCTTCATTCTTCCTGCAAACTTGCACAGGTCGTCTGACCATCTAGTTCTAGAAAGTTGGTGTCCTACGCAGCCCTTGCCGGTACGTTTCCGCCATTCTAGAAACTTTCTGCCCCATCGTCCATCGGTTTTTCGCGCTATGTGCCCTGCCTACTGCCACTTCAATGAGCTAATCCGCTTGGCTATGTCAGTGACCTTCGTTCTTCTACGAATCTACTCATTTCTGATACGTTCGCGTACAGAAACACCGAGCATATTCCTCTCTTTCAGAGCCATAAGTCATCACTGGTAACACACATTGATAAAACACTTTCATATGTGAAGCTAAAAATGTGGAATTATAATTTTGCTAATAATCAATATTTTTTTAAACTTTCTACTTTCCTAGAAAATTTAACCAACGTTAAAACCAAACTTGCCAAAATGAACAAACTTTTGCGCCTCGGAAACCGTATTGACGCGCACAACACGAGGCAGTCACCAAACTCCGTCAGTGCTTTCCTTGCCGGCTCCGTAGCCTCCCGCCTACGCCGCTACGCCGTAGAGGCCTACGACATCGCTACGAAACGAGACCTTACGTAGCAATAATACGCGACGGATCAATCAGTTTTGATTGATTGATTTCAAATTATAATACGTAATCTATTGAATCAATTTCGCTGATATTGTAATAAAGTACGTTATCTATGTCTGTAATAATTTTTGTTTACATAATAACGGTTTTTTTTTCTTGAATTTCCTTAATCTTTCTGAAGAGTTAAATTCTCTTAATTTGTCTGCGAACATTAAGAATGCAGTTTTATTAAATAATTATTTAAAATTTCTAATTAATATAAATGGATGCGTCTCATTAATACAAGTGTTAAAAGCAATCAAATTTTAGTTAGCATTTTTTATTAATTATTTGAGTTGAGGCGAACGTTCTCTCATAAAATAAATTTTGGTAACGTAATACCAACATTTATTTTATGTAATGAATTGTTGTTATCAATTAAAATTGATACCGCATTAAATTTTTATATCAATCAATATTATTGCAGTACCAAGTATTCATAAATAAATAAAAGTTATATGTAAAAAAGTCTATAAAACCAAAAACAAATTGAATACATTTTAGTTGACATAGTTTTCGGTGATTCTTGTGAACGGATTGGACGAAATGTGGTGAGTTTACAGACATACAAAGGAACAGACCAAACATTACGTACTTAGAACGCGTGGCAATTTTTATCTCGTAGCTTATATTTGAATTGCCTAAATATTTATAAACAGATTTTTGCAGGTATATTTAGAGGTATATATATTAAGTTATCTACATATGTTGGATGTTTATCTATATATGTATTTGTTATAAAATATGGTATCGTTGAGTTAGTATCCCATAACACAAGTCTCGAACTTACTTTGGGGCTATCAGTGGATTTTCGTCCCTATATATTTATTTATTTATTCCTCTGTCACATTTATAAGTAAAGTACTTTACTATTTTTGTCCTAAATATTTAGAATTATGTTAAAGAAAAACAACAAACCTATGTAGCTTAAGTGTTAATTCATGCCACGCAGCATTCTTTGTATTAAACAATAATGTTCGGTCTGCTTCCCTTAATATATCTATGGGTGAGTTATGGAAATATATTTTACGGTGCTGCCACAGTTTTTATAGCTCGGAAATTAGATTTGTCGTTCCGGTTGTTTTGCCAATTTAGAACGATAATTCTCTAATTTATTTCTTACATGCATGCGACTTACCCCGGATTATTAATTTAAAAAAAGTCTATAAAACCAAAATCAAGTTAATTAGATTCTAGTTGACATAGTTTTCGGCGATTCTTGTGAACAGTTTGGACGAAATGTGGTGAGTTAAGGAAATATATTTTACGGCGCTGCCACAGTTTTTATAGCTCGGAAATGAGATTTGTCGTTCCGGTTGTTTCGCCAATT
This sequence comes from Acrobasis consociella, assembly GCA_963555685.1. Lineage (NCBI taxonomy): Eukaryota > Metazoa > Arthropoda > Insecta > Lepidoptera > Pyralidae > Acrobasis > Acrobasis consociella. Next base: position 3,695,574 of record OY743121.1, read on the forward strand.
TAGAACAATAATGCTCTAATTTATTTCTTACATGCATGCGACTTACCCCGGATTATTAATTTAAAAAAAGTCTATAAAACCAAAATCAAGTTAATTAGATTCTAGTTGACATAGTTTTCGGCGATTCTTGTGAACAGTTTGGACGAAATGTGGTGAGTTAAGGAAATATATTTTACGGCGCTGCCACAGTTTTTATAGCTCGGAAATTAGATTTGTCGTTCCGGTTGTTTCGCCAATTTAGAACGATAATGCTCTAATTTATTTCTTACATGCATGCGACTTACCCCGGTTTATTAATTAAAAAACAGTCTATAAAACCAAAATCAAATTTAATAGATTCTAGTTGACATAGTTTTCGGCGATTCTTGTGAACAGTTTGGACGAAATGTGGTGAGTTAAGGAAATATATTTTACGGCGCTGCCGCAGTTTTTATAGCTCGGAAATTAGATTTGTCGTTCCGGTTGTTTCGCCAATTTGGACTGATAATGGGCTTCGATTTACTTCTTCTTCTTAGCGAGTCGGAATGGCGATTTTATATAGTTGTGGACCAGTGTTTGGCGACACTTACTCCTCTGTCATTTGCAGAGTTTAAATCGATTTACTTTTAACATGCCACTCACCCTGGTTTTACTTTTGTATGTAAACCTTCCTCTTGAATCATTTTATACAACATGGAAGGGACATACCCGTAATAAATCAAACCACGGGCCATACTAGATGACTATAGCATAATAAACTAAAAAAAAATACATTTCCATACAAATTGCCCGGGCTTTTTGTTCCGGTTTACTATAGTGATCCATTATAGCCCGTGGTTCGATTTATTACGGGTAGGACATACCCGTAATTCCACGTTGTATATCGATGAAAACTGCACTAAATTTCTTTGTTGTACGTACAGAGGAACCGACACCAGGATGATTTTGTTTTATACATACATACATAATATCACGCCTGTTTCCCACAGGGGTAGGCAGAGACTATGGACCTCCACTTGCTACGATCTTGACAAACCTCTTTTGCTTCATCTAAACTCATCAATCTCTTCATACATACATACATCTCTAATAGGGAAAACAACACTTTGGGTCTTGCGGCTCTAAGCAGACAGAGCCCAGGGCCGCAAGACTCGTCGGCCACTTTTAGCGTGATGGTGGGCGAGAAGGTGGAAAAAGGAATCAAAATAGTGATGGGTTGCTAGCTGCATCGCCTATTAAAATGATTAGCAATTTCGCCCAGTCGACTTCTACCATCTGAGATAAGAGAAGCAGCTGGTACATTCTATGTTTTTTCTTTTTTCCCAGACAAGCATGGATGAGCGCTCTTACCACCTTCAAAACAGACTTTATGAACTATCTCAGTATGGTCACGTTCCGGTGAACCTTTTGTCATCGTCATCATCAGGTCCTAATGTCTCCACTGCAGGAACATGACCTCTGTATTACCAGAGCCATACTTGGCCATAGCAGCCAGAGGACTTGGCCTACACTCTCCTCGCTGGCCAGACGGGTTGGAGAGGTCTCATTGATGTTTATGAGCTTTGTTTAGCTTGTATTTCCTTCTACGACATCCACGGGAGGACTTGAGTGGCCCTATTCTACTCTGCCGAAAACCACACGGTGGTAAACCTTTCATTCCTTGTCATTACATATGACAGTATCGCACACTGCAACGATATAAAGATTTATAGCGGCGATAAAATCGTGATGATTTACCTTAAACCGGTTGCGCCTAATAAAAAGCAAGAACAAGGCCCGAACGGGAATAAAAACGAACATCCCCAATAAATCTCCTCGTTCCCCGGTGCATGGCTTGTCGAACAATATGTCAACGTAAATATTGAGGGCTCGCGTGTTGATCGCGATTCCGACTAATCAATAAGCAGAACTTGCAACTTTTCGTCGTACCGTCAACCGATTTATGCAATTAGGCTTTGTTATGTAAACATTGCTAGGGTAAATTTAGGTATTTTAATCGTAATCTTTTATTTGTTAACTAGCCGAAGCCCGCGACTTCGTTCGCGTGGACTTTATGTCTCTGGAAAATGCTCATCAGGCTGAACAACTTTTACTAGGCGGCATTTTTATATCTCTTATAGTTTAGCTGGACCATTATGGTTCTGCATCAGGCATTCCATTTTCCAAAATAATTTATACCCTATATGTTGCCCAGGCTTAATAACTATATAACAAAAAAGTTTCATTCGAATCCGTCCAGTATTTCCGGAGATTAGCGTGTACAAACAGACAAACAGACAAACAGACATTTTTTTAAATTCTTGCTCTATTACTACGTCTCCATCGCCCCAACATTTTTTTTGGAAATATATTTAATGTACAGACTCACTTTTTTTACTGTTTTATTATATGTATAGATATAGATATAGATTACAGGTAAAACATTGTAACAGGATAGCGTTTCAAGTTAGCTAAAAATCTCTATCCGTCTTATTTTAAAACACGGATTTATTGCCAGTTTTAAAAAAGTATCTGCCCAAATCAGTTTACATCTAGTAAAATGACACTGTCTTATCTGTCATTGTCAACTACATTTGGGGAGGTTTAAACCAAAGATAGTACATAAAAACAAGATTTAAACCAAGTAAAAAAGTTAGTCCGTTTTAGTAGTATTTCTTACATTCTGATCTGATCTGGAAGAAAAAGAACTTAAATGTACCAGCTGCTTCTCCTCCCGCACATCGTAGAAGACGATCGGGGAAATTGGCGAAAATGCGAGTCATGTTAAGGAGCCGTTTTTCGCAAAAATGCTAAGAAAAGCTTCATGTTCTCACTTAAATAGTAATAGCTTGAAGGGTTATCTAGAGCCACATGAGACAATATTTTAAATGATATCACTATTTTGACTGTTTTTTCCCGTGGCCTTTGAGTCTAGAGCCTTGGACTCTGTCTGCTTAAAGCCGCCAGATGCAAAATGCTCTGTTTGTCCCATTAAATGTAAATACGTGAGAGTATGTATGTGTTAATAATAAGACGGACAGAGTTCAAGGAAGCGAGGCTTCGTAAGCCATTGAAATTCAAATATCGTTAACCCCTTAAAAAGTTTTAAAGTGCTGCATGCAGTCTGTATTTTTGTTTCGACTCCGCTCGCTTTACATTTGCAGGGGCGGATTCAGGTCCAAGGGGCAAAGGGGGTCAAGCTAGTCCATGACCCCCAAACATCTGATAAAGAAATGCAGATAGATTGAATACACCTGAAAAATATTTAACTGGCCTTTCTAGTTTTTTCTTACAGATTTAACACTACACGTCTTTTCGTGATTGATATAGACTGTGGTGAAAAGCCAGTAACTATGTTATACACACTGCATCTCTATATATCTACTATATAAAAATAAGTCGGGTTTTCCTTCCTGACGCTATAACTCCAGAACGCACGAACCGATTTCCACGGTTTTGCATTCGTTGGAAAGGTCTCGGACTCCGTGAGGTTTATGCAAAGAAAATTCAGGAAATTGCGAAGGCGGTACGAAGTTCGCCGGGTCAGCTAGTTTTTATATAATAAACAAACAATAAATAAACTGTTAAGTTTTGATATTTTTCAGTGTTGTGTAATATAACGATTATCAAAATAGAATACGTTATGAACACCTAAGTACTTAATCCTGTCTTTTTTCAAGTATATTTCCATAAACTTGGTTTTCTTTTGTAAAATTGTATTTTTAGTATTGAAACTAAAGACGATCGAATGCCAGCCGCGCATGCCGCAGCCGATTCAGTGTGAATCGTCCCCCGCACCCCCTGATGCTAGAGTCCTGGGTCCGCCACAGTTGTCTGTTCGCCTCGCACGCACAGGCACGGATTTTTTCCCCTTTCCACGACAGAATAGCTTAATAAGCATTCAGTAATGTAATAACGAACGGGGAATGAACGTTGTCGCGTGATTATAGATTTTTCTTCATAATTTGTTATTGGAGGCAGGCCAACTGCGATGTTGGTTTCGCGATTGTTTTCAGTCGATAACCGCAGTCAAATGACAATTTTAACGGAAGAAGAAACCTTGCTTGCACCAAATAGATTATTTCTAGCTCTTTTTTTCATTGTTTTACCCGTGTGGAATTGTTTTAAAAGCTTTAGGTATTTCCATACTTTAGGGATGTACTGTAAAATTATGATGTTCCTGGTACCAGACAGATGCAAAGACAGATCACGACACAACCACTACTTTAATTTAGATAGATACTACTTCAATGTATTCAATTTTGATGTGATGACTGAGTGAAAAGACATGCCGTGAAAGCATTCGCTGCTTTTGGTACTTACCTAATGAATATGACCGTGAGGATTAAAAATACAAGGTTTAACAAAATATAATGAAACTGTTTTAAGGATGGATTCAGCCCATGGTTGTGAACTACTTTCCCCAAGGAACAAATATAGAAATATTATGAAAAACAGTTTTTGGTCTCCCATACAAGTTGACCGATTAGCTGATCCGAGTTTGTGTGGAAAGCCACAAAATATTTTTCACATTTCGATTGATGTTCCTTAGGGAAAGATTTTTAGTATCATGGACTGAATTCACCCTTAAATTTTTTGCAGTATATTTTGTTAGACATTATGTATGGCATGTGATGTTATATGGCTCTGAATGTTGGGCAACAAAAGTACAGGACGAGAAGAGGTTACATTTAGCCGAAATGAGGATGTTGCGATGGATGTGTGGGGTGACACGAAGGAATAGGATTAGAAATGTATATGTAAGGGGAAGTATAAAGGTAGCACCAATAAACGAGAAAGTAAGAAGGAACCGGTGGACATGTAATGAGAAGAGAAGATCAACACGTAACAAAAAGAACTTTAAACATGAAGGTAAGTGGAAATAGGGGAAAGGGAAGACCAAAAAAGAAGTGGATGGAATGCGTAAAGCAAGATATGGGGGTAATAGGAGTAGATGTTAGTAGGACGGAAAACAGAGGACTGTGGAAAGAGAAGACATACTGCGCCGACCCCAGATAATGGGATAAGGTAAGGCAGATGATGATGATTATGTATGGCATGACCACTACCTAAAGGTACATATTTATTTAATCCATCAACAGCGAAAGATTTTCAGTATTATGAACTAAAGCCACCCTTAAAATGGTTTCAGGATGTTTTGTTAGACCTTGTAGTGGTCATGCTGCTAACGCTATAGGATCATAATTTTTAATCCATCAACTACCAATACCCGTATCGTTTACGTCAAAAATAAACGTTTGTCAATAATGGTAACGTGGACAACTGACTTTGACATTGACCCGCGTTATTAGCTGCACGAAAATGGCTACGTATCGCTGTATTTTTTATTACTCATACGAATGTCATCCGTTTAAAGGCTAACTTGATTAATGGCTTTAGTGTCCATACTGATCCATACTAAAGATAATATAATTACTAACGTAACAGATACCCAACGCCATAGAAACTATTGTAAGTAGGCAAAACTGGAGTTGCGGGATAGCCTCACAGAGATGGCAGCACACACGGCTAGCAAAAAAGTGACAAAGAAAGTGTTGAATGCTTTAAAAATACATTTATTGCATTTCATATAAGTCATATTTAATTAATTAGAGTAGGTACTACTTTATTAAAATTGATAATAAAAAAAGATTTTAATGTTTTAGTTAACACCGGGATTGTGAACTGGCAACTTATCTCGGCAACCCTTTTGTAGACGGCAGAATGTAAAAACTTATAAAAATTGTATTTTCTGATAACTTTGAGTAAAATTTGTCATTTATGTATTTGTTTATTTTTAAAAGTAAACTAAGTACGTGTGCGATGTCGAGTACACAGTCCCGTTTGTGTGGTTGTGTTTGCGTTTATTGCTCAGTCGCACATCTATGTCTGTGCAGGCGACTGAGCGACAAACGCGAATACAACCACAATACATTTAGGTCTCTGGAGACGGTTTTTTTTAAAACACTTGTCACATTACGAAGGGTTTCCAAACGGGCGCATTTGTATATATACTTTTCTAAAAATTCGAACATGAATAAAAAAGCAACGTGAAATGGAATGGATTTCCCATGATTGGTTTCGATGACATATCTACGCTAAAAATCAAAATTACGAGTGGTCAAGACCATTCGTGCAAATCCTTCGCAAACAACCGATTCAAAAATGCGCCCGTTTGGAAACGCTCGCGCAAACCCTTCGTAAAGTGACAAGTGATTTCAAAAATACGTCTCCTGGTCGCCAGTCTTCCTGACGTATCTCACGACATTCCGCCGCTACCTTACCATACGTAAAATCATAAAATTGTTGTTGTTATTTTCTATCACCAACGCAGCCTAGGTAACTTAAAAATTAGGTTTAGGTATTTACCGTATCTAATGAAGTTTCAATTTTAGATAAGTTCGTATGGATACATGATTGAAGGTTTTATAGAAAGAATCGTATCGACAATATCTGTATATTTCTTTGTAATATTCTTCTTTTGGGCTATTATTAGATATAGGTATGATAAGCAGACTTTCTTTCATTTTACCTCAAGCCTCACGTTTTTGACTCGTAAAAGACGGTTTCATTTTTATTTGGAAGTAATGAGGCATGACATGAAATATCACAACGAATCATTCATGCATGAGGCTCCTTTTCCGCCTAATGAAGTTCATATCATTGGTATTTCTACATTTTTTCGTATTTTTGGCCTGTGGACTTAGTTACAACCCTGAAATATAAAATATACTGTATAAGTAAGGTCACCATGCCTGTTCGCCGCCAGTTGGAAAATTGCCTTTTTCAAATTATTCTGGGTTTTGGGCGTTAATCTTTATATGTATTGTTATAAAATATAGTATTTGCGGATATAGTTTGATAGTTTTTTTATCTCGAAATTTCCACGGGAGCGAAGCCCACGGGCACAGCTATACACACATAAAATTTTAAGTATGACTTATTGCAGAAATTGATAATGAATTTGACATCTTTAATATTGCAATTAAATGTTTTCCAACAAGTTGCCTGGTAGAGAATACATTAGCATTAAGTTCACCTTTCGTACCATTGTAAATAATTTCACTTACACAAAAGTATACACGGTGATTTTTTATTGGTTCTAAAGCCGAAGGCCACTTCATGGGCATCGTCAGTAAGACCTAATAAAGCTAGTCAAAATAAAAATTCTGAAACAAAAAATGTTGACTAAAACTCGATAGCAATATTGTGAGATCAATTAGTAGTACCCCCGCCATACACCGCCCGCCGACCGGCTGAGGTCATCGACATCTACGCAGCTGTTTTGGCCGGCTTAACTACGTGGTCTCGATCGAAAATCATTTACGAAACTTTTTTATCTTATGACATACAGAAATTTAGATTACGTATATGGGTAGAGGAATTTATTTACAATACGACATTTTTTTTCCAAAACCAATAAAAAGTCAGCGTGTATAAGTACTTAGCCCGTTTTAGTTCTATTTTGTTCACTCGCAAAAGACAATAAGGTTGTTTTCTGGGTCAAAAATAAATTTATTAGTACTGTTAATAGAATTAAAAGTCAACAAAATAATGTCACTTGTCATAGATCGTATCCAATTTCAACGTGTTTTAAATTTATTATAGAGGAAAAACTGATATTATGAGAGCTTTGACTAAAAGGCATACAAATCCTGTACAAAATGTTTGTATTGACGTTTAGAAAAAAGTATCTGATTTGACTTATTGGATACTCCTTTATTGTTTTTATAATAGGTAAAGAGCTGAATAATGTAGTGTAATATTCAGGTTTCCCATGCCATGGGTTTTTTCGCTAATAAAATGGTAAAATAATGAGTCGTCAGTCCGCTACCTCGCCTCGAACTGGTGGCATTACTGTAACTATGAGATCGCCTGACGATACGCAGAAAAAGTTTCAAGGACGACTAATGCCATTAGTTAGTCACACACGATCTAATATAGTGATAGTGATTTGAGGAGAAACGTTAGCAAGTTATAACACGAAATAATGTGGTAGAAGTCAAAGCTATTCTTTAAAGCTTATGTAATAAGTGATAGGTGATAGAAAGAAACCTGCGAAGCAGATTTAATTATGTGAAAAGTCAGATTCTGGAGTCCTTAATTTAATAGAGATAAGAAGACCACCAACAGAACCTAACCTAGTGTCTAAACAAACTGTGCCAAGGTTTCGCAGCTGAAGTTCAGCGGCAACTACGCTCATTCGTATTCGGTTGGGATGACACACTAAAGAGCCGAAGTTACGCCACCAAAGTTCGGTTAAATCGCCGTGCAGTGATGTGTTGTTATAAGAATTGTGTAGACGTCTTGTCAAAATATTCTCGCGAGAAAAAACATTAAATGAGTATTATTTTGCAACATACAAGTTTGAGTGTGTGATAACGCCAAAGCGCAAAAACAAGAAGGCGCCGAATCGCTAAAGCGCAAAAGCGCTAAAACATGAAAGCATGCATATTACAGTTAGTATCCTTAGTAACTATGTTTGATACTAAGCTAAGTTACTATTAAGTAATTAGTATCTGGTTTGTTCTCTGTAAACTAAAATGTAAACTAAAATTATGGGTCTCTTATGATAGCTCAAGGTCGCTCAACGCGCTATGGAGAGGGCTATGCTCGGTGTTTCCCTACGTGATCGAATCAGAAATGAGGAAATCCGTAGGAGAACAAAAGTCACTGACATAGCCCAGCGGATTAGCTCGTTGAAGTGGCAGTGGGTGGGACACATAGCGCGACGAACCGATGGCCGATGGGGCAAAAAGGTTCTTGAATGGCGACCGCGTACTGGCAAGCGAAGCGTAGGGCACCCACCTACAAGGTGGTCAGATGACCTTACCAGGGTCGCTGGAAAGCGCTGGATGCAGGCCGCTCTTGATCGGTCATTTTGGAAATCTTTGGGAGAGGCCTATGTCCTGCAGTGGACGTTATGCGGCTAAAATTATGATGATGAAACTAAAATGCAGTTAAGTACTTTTATCTTACTTTATGTAAGCTCAACTTATATATTACTTTTTACATCACAATATGTACACAAAACAACTGTAACAAATATAATATTCACATAATAATTACGCCATGTCTATCAAAACTAGTATAAACTCCCATTCTCAGAAGGCGACATATTGTCTCCAATCACTTATTCACGATGGGAATCGCAGGTGCTTAGTGTCTGTACTAGGACTTAGATAATTACACTGCCGTTGCCACATAGAAATAACATCCATATCCATTATAGCTTTCATTGATTGTGGTGTGGTCTATGCAACTTTTTTTTTAAAACCTATGCCCTCTGACTTGATCAGAGCCTATTTGTACTTTTAACACTTTCATACCAGTTCGCTTACCTCTCGTACTCTCATTCATCATACTATCCAAGTTCATACATCATCTTTTGCTCTGACTGGTAGGACTCCCGTCTATTGAACTATTTTTATTTCCTATCGGTACTTTTCTTTTATTTCTTTATTTATTTATTACACTCTGGAGACGTATTTTTGAAATCACTTGTCACATTACGAAGGGTTTGCGCGAGCGTTTCCAAACGAAACGTAGTTTGCGAAGGATTTGCAACGAGTGATCTTGACCACTGACCACTCGTAATTTTGACATTTGTAGCGTAGAAATGTCATCGAAACCAATCATGGGAAATCCGTTCTGTTTCACGTTGCTTTTTTATTTATGTTTGAATTTCTAGAAAAGTATAGACAAATTATCGATGTTTTCTGCGTAAAACAATATTGTTTTTCGCTGACACGACGGTTTCAAAAATACGATCAATTTGTATTTTACGCGAGCGGTGAGTTGGAAAACTACACGTTTTATGTTTCGCTGAGTCCCTCAATGAAAAATAGCACTCCAGGAGGGAAATGACTCATTACACTATTTTCTTATTTTTTTAATACATTCTTATACCTATCTGTTTCAGTCTATTTCTATTCTATGCAACTTAGGACATGCAAATTACGAGTAGGTACCATATTACGCCTCAAAAGCAGAGCGATGAGGTACTCTACTCTCAACATGTCAGGGTCAATCATTTCTCTAAACTTAAACTGTCTCTATTATAATCTTATTGCACTAATTCAATAATATAAGTACAGATATATAAGGAACAACCTTTTTATTAGCACATTTAATACTTGTAGAAAATATTTTTCTAGCATAATATATGAAAAAAAAATGATTTAAAAAATTGATCGTGGTTGCCCAGAGCTCCAGATGTCTGTATGGACGTATGTGCCACGATTACGATCGAAATACTTAATGCATTTGTACCATTTTTTTAATAGCTTCATCTATTGAAAATTACTACATATCGAATTCAGCGTCAGTTTATACTTAATTATAAAATACTCAAAAAAACTTAGGTGGCATCCTGTGAAACACTGGTCTTTTGTACATATAAAATATTTATTAATGCATATTTCTATGTGCATACGAATATAATTTAGTTCAAGTTTTTTGCTAGGCAAATTAAAAAACCCCTGACTATCATTCATCTAGTGATAAGTAGCGAAACTACCGATACAACTTAATTAATATCCGTAGATCTATTATTGACTAGGGAAAACCCTGACTTTCAAGTCTTAATCCCCAATAACTTTTACATGGCTGGATCGATTTTCATCAAACGCAGCTAATAACCACCGGAAGGAAACTTGCTTTCACGTGAGAAAACCGCATAGAAATCGATCCATACGTTCGAAACAGACAGACAAACCGACAGACATTAGCGTCCAACTTAACACCCAACTTATATTCCCATGCTGGTCTGGGAGAAACGAAAAAACTTAGAATGTACCAGCTGCTTCTCTTCCCGCGCAGATCGTAAAAGCCGATCGAGGGAATGGGCAAAAATACGAATCATTTTAACAGGCGATGCGGCTAGCAACCCGTCACTGTATTGATTGCTTTTCCATCTTCTCGCCCACCATGACGCTAAAAGTGGCTTTTGATTCTTGCGGCCCTAGACTCTGCATAGAGCCGCAAGACCCAAAATGCTCTGTCTGCCCCATTAGGGATAAAGACGTGATAGTATGTATGTATGTATGTATAACACCCCTCTTTTTCCCGGGGGTTAAAAATACCTTGTACCACAATCTAATAACATTAACTTTTCATTTGAAGCTAAAAACACAAAGATATTTATTCTAGCCATCGCCGTAATTATAGGACAATGTGGAACTGGAAAATGACATGGAAATGAGACGCTTCGAACTGTCGTGACTGTTTTATTCAGTACTCGTAATTTCAGTGTGCCCGGTGGCGTATTTGCGCTTAGGCTCAGGCCCACGGCCAGATGTTAGGGGCGGCTATTCGAGTCAAAAATACACTGACGTCATGTTTTTTTTTGATGATGTCGTAAACTTAGAATGTAGTGTGTACTAGCTAGATGCTTCTCTTTCTACGCAGATAGTAAAAGCCAGTCCAGCTAATGTGAAACACTAGCAACCCGTCACTGTTGATTGGTTCTTCATATTCTCACCCATCATCACGCTTCTTCTTCTTCTTCTTATCGTGTGTGTTAGTTTCTACCACTAGTGTCAGAGTTTTTAAACCGCCTTAAAGGCCTCAGACATGGTTTCAGGTAACGACCAATGTCAAAGACAGTGACCGGGACCGACGGCTTAACGTGCCCTCCGAAGCACGGATCCTCTTACTTATCAGACCTGCAATGTCCCAACCAAACTAAGACAACAACACAAAATCGTTGAATTATATCCACGTCTACAGACTCCCAATACTACAGACTCCCAATACTACAGATTCCCAATACTACAGACTCCCAATACTACAGACTCCCAATACTACAGATTCTCAATACTACAGACTCCCAATACTACAGACTTCCAATACTACATATTCCCAATACTACAGACTCCCAATACTACAGACTTCCAATACTACAGATTCCCAATACTACAGACTCCCAATACTACAGACTTCCAATACTACAGATTCCCATTACTACAGATTTCTAACTTAACATACTCTTCATATTACGAATTCCTATCTACACAGATGTCCCCCGCCGGGAATCGAACCCGCGACCTCCGGGTATGAGCCGAACGCTCTAACCACTACACCACGGAGGCAGTACACATCATCACGCTAAAAGTTGGCTTTGAGTCTTGCGGCCCAAGAGCAGCGGAGAGTGTAGGCCACGTCCTCTGACTCCTCTGACTGCCTCTGGCCAAATATGGCTCTGGTAATACTGAGGAGGTCGTGTGACTGCAGTGGAGACAAAAAGACCTGATGATGATGATGACGTTATAATATAATGTACTGTCTAAATTAAAAGACATAGCAAATTGATGTTTAAATATTTATATCTATATATATATATATATATATATATATCTATATATATATATATATATATATACATATATATATAATATATATATATTTGAAAACCTATTAGGATATACATATATATATATATATATATATATATATATATATATGTATATCCTAATAGGTTTTCGAATGATGCTCTCAGGACCTAGCGCTTTCGATGCCCCCTGTAACATGTGCCCCTGTCCGGTGTAGCAATCACGGTCTACTCTAACACAGCTACTGCTTCTAGCCAATCTATAGGAAGTTAGATTGTGACGTCATAGAATTAATGTCGCTTGACTTTAGCATTCGGTCGGTTCGAATAACTTTTTTTATCCAAACAATCGCGCGATAGTTTATAAAAGATATATTTAGTCGTTTTGTAAAGAAGCGATGACATTAAACGGTCTATGATATTGATAAAATAACACAATGTAAGAAAAAACATTTTGTGGTTGAGTAATGAAGCTTTTTTAGTTTGGGTAATCAGTGGTTGGCTTTTTTATGACGGTAGATGGCCGAAAAGCTATGCTACATGAAGAATTGTTTTGTGTTATTCGGCCAACATTATATCGGTGTATTGTTGTGAGGTCATAGCAATACTTATACAATTGGAAACGATGTCATAAACCCATAGTGATTTTTTATTTTATTTCGATAGATTTAAATCTCTGAATTAACTTTTTAAACTATAATAGAAGCTTGATTTTTTAACGTAAAAAATTACCGCAAATTAATAAAGTACATTAAAGTATGTAGTACCTAAAAATCATTGACGACCTCCTTGGCGTAATGGTCAACACGCTAGACCGCCAATCCGGAGGTCCTGGGTTCGATCCCCAGTCAGGGCAAGTTGGAAAATGACCTTTTTCAAATTGTCCTGGGTCTTGAATGTTTATCTATATATGTATTTGTTATAAAATATAGTATCGTTGAGTTAGTATCCCATAACACAAGTCTCGAACTTACTTTGGGGCTAGCTCAATCAGTGTAATTTGTCCCTATATATTTATCTTGTTTTCCGCCAATACCATTACTGTTTGTTTGTTTGTCGTGTTGCCTACAGATCTGTCTGGCTGGTGTCGGATTTTACAAGCTGCCTAAAGGCTGACATAACTTAACAATTTCCATGCAATGATGATAGCCGGGACTAACGGCTTATGCACGTGCTTTCCGAAGCACAGACGAGGTCAAGAATTTTTGATACCACTTGAGGTCAGCAATCCAATTGAGACTATATGTGTCTCATTGTCTCCTCTAGTTTCTCACATTTAGAGCTTTCAACAAGTCTAATTTTGAAGATGACTGCGATTGTAAAAGTGTCCAGTTAGGGCTTCCAATTCTTGTCTGTTTTCTGTTACATTCGTATAATAGAAGGGGTAGAGTTAAATAAAACGTCAGTGCTTTGGAGCGGTCAAAACAATACTGTTTAATCTTATTTTCACTACACCATTTGTTTACATTATGATATAGGGCTGTGACTCAGTAGCCGCCGCTATCACGCAGCTGATTGTACCACTTAGCAAAGATATCGCCGGGTGTCTCCTTAAGAGTGCATATGTCCACTGATCTCGCATCATTCAGCCCTGTGTCTATTCTTGACTTTCTTATTTATGATATTTAGATAAGTAATAGATGGCTGCGGTTTTGAAAGTGTCCAGTGAGGGCTCCTAATCCTAGAATTCTTGTCTGTTATATTGATATAATCGTTTGTGCCAGTTCGAAAACTCGTCGCCGAGTGCCTTTTTAAAGAGGATGTCTCCAGTAATTTCACCCCATAAAGCCCTATTTGTACTCTTGACATTAGCATTTATATGCATTATAAATGTCATAATAAATAAAAAGGTTCTTATATTTTTGTCTTTTGTTGACAGGGATCCACAGAGTCAGTTATAACCATGGCGCCTGCTCCAGCGAGTCAGTATGGACCGCCGTGCGACACTGTCCCCCTCCACGCCCTGTAGCCGAGGAATGGACAAATACGAACAGTTATCAGTGGTAAGAGGTTTTTTGTTTAACCTATTTAGTCCTATTGTCTATTTTCTTCCATTGTTCGACAAAGGTTTTTCCCATCTTTCTTCACGTGTTTCTTTTCCGAGTAAGTCACGACCATTCGTTTTGGTATGGCAAGATCAAAATACCGGGACAAATTACACTGATTGAGATAGCCCCAACTCAACGATACTATATTTGATAATAAATAAATATATAAACAACCAAGACATAGACCATTTTCCAACTTGCCCTGACCGGACATTGAACCCAGAACCTCTGAACTGCGGACTAGCATGGTTACCACTATGCCACGGAGGTCGTCAACCCAACAAGAACATACCGAGGGGGGATCTGCAGGGACCTCTCCAACCCGTCTGGCCAGCGCGAAGAGTGCAGGCCGAGGCCTCTCACTCATTCAATTGACCAAGTATGGTTCTGAAAGTACAGAGGGGTCGTGCTCTAGCAGTGGAGACTAAAAAAAGACCTGATGATGATGACGTTTCCAGGTAGGCGAGGGCTCGTACGGCGTGGTGCTAAAATGTCGGCGCCGGGACAACGGGCAGCTGGTCGCCATCAAGAAGTTCCTCGAGACAGAAGACGACGCTGCCGTCCGGAAGATGGCGCTGCGGGAGATACGGATGTTGAAGGTGATGATTGTTACCGGTTGCAGGGTCAGTTTTATCTAATGGCTTTTTGGGCTTCAGCCCAGGGCACCTTAGATACTAAAAGCCCCCAGCCTCTATAGAAAACGATAGACAATTTTTTTTTTATTTGATTTGTGGGACGCTTTCCGATATATAGGTATGCATGTCAATGGTCCGAGCAAAGAACGTATTTAATTGCTTGCCCACAGACATAGATATAGATAGACGACTTAAATGCACCTACTTCGCGTGTAAGTTCTCAGACAAAGCGTCGAGGTTGGCCGCCGCTACTGACAGTCCGCGCGCGTCTGTGATTGCAGCCGGACGGCAGCGAAAAATAAAAAAATGCCTCGTAGCGTGATAATAAACTGCAACAGCCCAAAAATTGCAAGCGCCCAAAGTCAAGGACATATTTCCTATCACAGCTAAGTTATTTAAAAAGAAAAATATGCGTAAATTCATTTTAAAACAATTTTTTAAGCATTCCGAGCGGTGATTCCAAGATTATACCTAAATAAGTATAGATTAAGGTTTAAAAACTACATTCACATTACATTGCCGCGTTTGCTTTGAGCGTTTGATCCGACGTTGTGTGTTAAGAAGCAATGTATATCGAAACAAGCGATACTGTCGCGCATCGCTACGACGTCGTGGTACCGGCAATTTCTCATTCGTCAGTAAAATTTAGCGACTAGTGTAGTTCGTTCTACAACATATACCAATAATCGATTTTAATCGATATCGGACTGACGAATGATATAAACTATTATTAAAGAGCCAATTTAATAGATTATAAACAAGCTCATTTCCTAATTTACACTTTAGAAAACGAGGGTAATATTTTCAGAGTTCATGTATATAATATGGTCGCTCTTTGAACTACTGGTCACACGTTGGTGAACAAAACCGCGCGTGCGTCACTGCTCATTGCTCGTTAGTGAGTCGTCCATACTGCATTTCCCCCATTGAAGCGGTATATTTTCGATACCTCTACGCGGAGTGAGACAAGCCTGACATGGCTAAGAACGACGGCAAGGGAAGTTGCTTCAACATTTAAAAAACGCATTGAAATCGGTAAGAACGTGTTTTTTTATTGATAATGTACGGAACCCTTCGTTCGCGAATTCGACTCGCACTTGGCCGGTTATTTAAGAATAATAATAGTTTTATTTTTAAAGTTCAATTAAAATATTTACATTATTTGTAATTTTTAGTTTTAATTTAAATTTTAATAAGTTGGTATAGTTTAAATTTTAGTTAAATTGAAATAATTTGAGTACAAATATTTATTCTTTATTATCAAACAATTTTCCGTTTAGAATCATTTGTTTATCCAATTTCATATCATTCGTCAATCAGAAAATCGATTGTGATTTTTATCACAAATCGATTAACTTAAATGTTAATCGATCGTATGGTTAGCGAGCGCGGAGTGAGCGAGCGAGACCACAGATATAAAATCGATGAGTATGAGCGAGACGATCATGGCGGCGGCGTGCGTCTTCAATAAATCGTTTAAATCGTAGTGAGCGGTTTCTTTCAATCGGTTTGAATTTCCCATCACTAAAATTGCGTCTGACGTCACAGTAGGCATTAAAAAAGTTGGCACGCTTGGTTTCCATACAAATCTTGATACGTGCGTTATCTATTACATCTATATCTGTGTGCTTGCCCTACTCGCTATTGTATTTCTTTATCTTGGTTCTACTTGGTGGCCAGATTAAATTCGCACGAAATGTTGGCTGCAGGCTAGCAATATCGTTTTGGAAAACCTTCTTACGGAGATCCTACGGAGAGATCCTTCAAATTTCATTGAACAAGATGGTATCTTGTAAAGTGGACTGAGAGCACAGAACATAGAGAACAGTCTAGTGCTGGACTAATATGGACAAGACTTATTAAAACTACGATGTATATGAATCCTAATTATAGTCCTCAATTTTGTGATTGCAGAAGCTCCGTCACGACCACCTGGTGAATATGATCGACGTGTTCCGCCGGAAGCGGCGGTTCTACCTGGTGTTTGAGTACCTGGACCACACGCTGCTGGATGAGCTAGAGTCCTCGCCGGGAGGGCTCGGGGAGGACACCGCCAAGAAGCACCTCTATCAGCTGCTGAAGGGCATTGAGTATTGTCATCAGAATTCGGTGAGCTTCTACGCTAGTATTTGGTACTCTATGTTCTTTTTATTTCTGACTTTCGACAAATTCAAAAACACCTCGAAAAAAGCAACCTATCCGGTCGATTCACTGCGTGTGTGTATTATTAGCTAGTTCTTATGACTCTGTCATATCTTGCATTCTTGTCATTTCTGTCACAGCCTTTTGAGCGGCGTTGACCACTTTACTTGCAAAGCGGTCGCATGATTAAGATGGTAAAGTGGTCGATATTGTACTGTTTTTATTAGGCCTAGCGTCGGGGGTAAAGTCACGTTAACAAGCGCTGCCGTCGAAATGTATAGCTAAACGTCTGTTGTTCTGGGGCCAACGGCTTAATATGACTTTTGAAGCCAAACAGATTTTGACCTTTGGAGTGTTTTAAACAAGAAATGCTAAGACTATATACATCTATGGCCAGTTTGGTAAATCAGATTTTGTAAGGTAACTACAAACGGCGAATACAAACTCCCGATTATTTGATAAAATGTGTCAGAAAGAAAGTCTCAACTTGAATGTATCTCTATATTTTTCTTCTTTTCCCAGATCATCCACAGAGATGTGAAACCCGAAAACGTGCTGGTATCCAATACTGGCATCGTCAAACTCTGCGACCTCGGCTTTGCGAGAGCCCTGGCCGCTCCTGGAGAGCCGTATACAGAGTACGTGGCCACTCGCTGGTACAGAGCTCCAGAGTTGCTGGTAGCAGAACACAGGTTAATATCACAGAAAAAAGTTCCTATAGTATTCCTTATTGTTGTGAATCATCATCATATCAGCCGCAGGAAGTCTACTGCTAGACATAGGCCTCCTCCAAGGTTATCCAAAACGAACGATTGGAAGCGGCCTGCATCCAGCGTTTTCCTGCAACCTTGCTAAGGTCGTCCGACCACCTAGTTGGTGAGTGTCCTACGCTGCGCTTGCTGGCACGTGACTGCCTTATAAGAATCCTTCTGCCCCATCGGCCATCGGTTCTTCGTGCTATGTGCCCCGCTCTCTGCCACTTCAATGAGCTAATCTGCGGGGCTATATCATTGATCTTCCTTCTTCGACGAATCTCCTCATTTGTGATTCGAATTTCGAACACGTAGAGAAACACCGAGCATAGCCCTCTTTTTAGCTCGTTGGGCGACCTTGAGCCCTTGATTGTTGTGAATGGCATTCCTAAGTTGAACTTGTGTCTTCCAGGTACGGTCCAGAGGTAGACATTTGGGCCATTGGATGCCTGTTCTCGGAAATGCTGACAGGAGACCCTCTGTTCCCAGGGGACTCTGATATAGATCAGCTGGCACTTATTATTAAGACTGTAGGTAAGATATTTTCATTGCCAATATTACTAGAGATAGATGTTTTCTAGTACAAAATAGACATGGATAATAATGGATATACAAAAAAGATGTTGGAAGAAAACAATCAGTAGATAAATGGAGATCCTCGACAGTTTTACACACTCAAGTTTTAGAAAGGATTACGATACTAACAGGCATACGAATATTATACAGATACATTTTTACGTCTATATCCCTGACGGGGCAGACAGAGCCCGAGGCCGTAAGAACCAAAAGCCACGCTTAGCGCGATGGTGATGGGCGTTAAGATGGAAAAGAAATCAAAATAGTGATGGGTTGCTAGCCGCATCGCCTATTACCATGATTCAAATCTCTCCCATTCCCGCGATCGACTTTTACGATCTGCGCGGGAAGAGAAGCAGCTGGTACATTCTAAGTTTTTTCTTTTCTCCCAGACCAGCATGGAAGAGAGTCGTATACGTTCTCCTAATAATTCGTGACGTAACACCTTCCAATCTTTCTAAACATAAAAAATATATGCGGCATTGTACATATTATACTCGACATAGCTTTTCTGACTATTAAGAAACCATCTAACTAATCCATCATTCTAACCAAGGAGGTGCTAAAAATATCCACGCTCACGGTACCTCCCTAATATTCGTTAACTTATTTAAAATGCATATTTTCCAGGAAAATTAGCCCCAAGACACCAACAGGTGGTATCGCGGCTGTCTGGTGGCGCAGCCCTGAGTGCTGCCGGTTCAACCTCGGCCCGCATCAACAACCTGCCCGGCACGGGAGCAGGGAGGGAGCTTATGGCCGCTTGTCTCAGGACTGAGCCTAGGGCGAGGCCGTCTGCTTCTGCCCTGTTGAGACACAAGTGAGTTGTTCTAGTTATACTAAATTGTGAGCTTCTAGCCGCTTGATAAAGACCAAAAATATTGTAATTACTAACGTAACAGTACCCAACTTCAATTATTATATAATAACTTAACAATTATTGGAGGTAAGTAAGCAAAACTGGAGTTGCGGGTAGGCACGCAGAGATGGCAGCACACACGACTCGCAAAAAAGTGACGTGTTGAATATGCTTTAAAAACATGTATCGCATAAAGCGTCATCTAGTGACAAGAAAGGGAAATCATTATGTTTATATGGCGATGGGCAGGCATGTTAAGGACCCTAGGGAAAAACCGTCTGCTTCTGCCTTGAGACACAAGTGAGTTATATTACCTCTTTACCTCTCGCAACGGTACCTGCCATTCAAGATTTACTCCTAGTTCAATGGTGGGTGCCGAGTGAGTGAACCTTCGATATACCTAACGTGACTAATTAACATATTTAGATATACAAGTCACTTTGTAATAATATCTATGTTGTACTAGAATTGAACCGGTAAAGACTTTCTTTATTTTTCAGATATTTCCTGGCTGATGGGTTCACGGAAAATTTCAATGCTGAACTTAGGAAGAAATTGGGAAAAGAAATAGAAGTAAGGACTTATAATGAATTTAGAAGTACGTCAACCTAAGTATACTAAAAACCAGTAAGATTAATGTAGGCATGAGTCATTAGTCTTCCTTACTTGTTTGTACTAACTATGTAAGTGGTCTTACTGGTTTGCCATAAACTAGTCTTATACCTAAGACCTAAAAGATTTTCATTTACACTATTAAATGAAAAGAGGAATCGAAATAATAACGCGTTATAATTTCATAAATAAATAAATAAATAGGGACAAATCACACTGATTGAGCTAGCCCCAAAGTAAGTTCGAAACTTGTTGTGGGAACAAATACATATATAGATAAACATCCAAGACCGAAGGCAATTTGGAAAAGGGCATTTTCCAACTTGCCCTGACCGGGGATCGAACCCGGGACCTCTGGGTGGCGGACTAGCATGGTGACCACTACGCCACGGAAGTCGTCTATAATAATATATTCATGCTGATGCATGATTCATAATCTCGCCGAATGTACATTCTATTTTCTTTTCATCTAGACCGTGGAAGGTCTCACGGACGGTTTGTCTTGTATGTATGTTTGTAACTCTGTGAACTTCGCTCGCTCGCTTCGGAACCCGTGTTTGTGATCTTCTTCTTCTTGTGGTTGCTCCAGAAAAGGGCAACCAAAATAGGTCTATCGGCAAGTGTTTGTGCATATAAGAAACGACAGTAAGTGCGCCATCGTTTGTTTGCCACACATGCAGTTATTCTCTGAGCAGTCGATTTGATGTTGATGATTGTTTGTATAGACACCAGTGCTGAGGTGATGTCTATATAAACAATACTGGCGTACGGCGCGAGTGGCGGGGAAACCGCCGTGTGGTTTCGTGAGGAGAGTGTAGGCCAAGTCCTCTGGCTGCTTTGGCCCATTATAGCTATATATATATACAATGTCCTTTTTTATTAAGTACAAATATTTTAAGGGGTGATTCAGTCCATCATTTTGAACAACTTTTCCCTATAAATGTATATCGAAATACGAAAAATATTTTTTCGGTTTTCATACATATCGAAGTAGTCACGTGATATAATTACTATGGAATATGAAAATTTTCTTTTCGTATTTCGATATACATTTATTGGGAAAAGTTGTTCGATATGATGGACTGAATCACCCCTTAAAATATTTGTACTTAATAAAAAAGGACATTGTATAGTATACTGGTAGTAAGAGAGGATGATACTCCTGCAGTGGAGACAAAAAGACCTGATGATAATGATGATGATGATGTGATGATTGTTTGTATAGACGCCACCTCAGCAGGCCAGCACGGCGCGAGTGGCGGGGAAGCCTAGGCAGCAGTGGACCCTGAGCATTATTCCCGTAAGTATCATGTCACGTACTCACCTTGTATATTTGAAGAGTTCGGTGGTTTGGCGGTAGTGCGCATTACTAGAGCTTTCGTGAGTTAAGCGACACTGGGCGTGGTCCGCAATATTGTGGTCTATATACCATAAGTGGCATAAAAAAACCTCAAGCTTATCCGTGCTTCGGAAGGCACGTATAAACCGTTGGTCCCGGCTATCATCATTGTATGGCAGTCGTTATGTCCGAAAGATCTGACATCAGTGTTGGCCACTTACACAGCGAAAAAACAACAATAACCTAATATAGTATGTCTTTACAGAGATTTTCAGTAAAATTAAATACATATAAAATACTATATGTCATATAAACACTGTCAAAACTATTACTAAGTACATACAAGTATCAGTCATATAAACCGCCCTTCATCGTTTCCCGTGCAAAGGTGCCCAAAATGCTGGCAGCATTGCCGCGCTGGATCGCAATGGCTATCCTTTGCACGAGAAACGAACCTGAGCGGGAGTCACCAGTCTTTACATACAGTTTCTAGTTTCCGTTTTGAGTTAATCAAAACGCAATTAACAACAATGGTTTTACGGCTATCAACTGCTAGTTTTAGAATATTTTGAAGATGATTTAATTCTATGAGATGTAAAGTTGAATGTGACTGCTACATTTGGGTATACAGGTGTTCTATTGTTACTCTAAGTTTTAATTAAATACATTTGAACAAATTCAACTGCTCGCAGGACCACAGCAGATCGAGGACAGACAGCGTTGCGGGCGAATCTCTCATTGACTACAACTACACGCCGGGTACATCAATTTTTTATTTTTTTACTATCTACCGATATTGGTTTTGACGAGTTTTTATACTTATAGTTATAAATGAAAAAAAAGACGTGTGGCACTCGGGGACTGCAGCGGTAAAGCTATTGCATAGCATTTTGTATCAACTTATGCAATTATAATTATTTATTTATTTTATTTATGCAGTATTCCTTTTTTTTTTATATTAATTCAAGTTACACTTTTTGAGCGTGGTGACCGATAAGAAAACAAATTTTTCTTTTATTTAATAAATAAAAAGTTAATATTGTTTAAAATATTTTTATTATTTTACAATACATGTGGGTTTTATTATCTTACAGTAGCTGTTGGTTATTCAGGAATATTTATCATTGAAACTATAGGTTTATGATAACTGAAATAAGAAACATAAGTTTGCGACTTAATATCCTCTAAATACCTAGAAAATACCGCGTCAATGGCGAGTTTCGTAGAGTCGTACAATACGTCTAATCGCACGCCCTTCAAGCCACACCTCCGTGCCCGTCGGATTGGGGAGCGTGAGGTTTTTTCGTTACGGAATTTCTGGATTCGGTCCCCGCGATAGAAGCTATGCAATAGCTTAAAAACTTCGAAAAAGGAGGCCAGGTGCACTATACTCCATTTGGTTAGGTATTTAAATAAATGTAAACAATCTTGACATGTCTTTTTATTGAAATATACTATACTATCTTTTTATTGTAATTTATAACATAATTACTTTGTAATTAGCAAAATTATTGATTTATAAAGTGTATATTTCAATAAAAAGACATGTCAAGATTGATTACATTTATTTAGATACCTAACCAAATGGAGTATAGTTTAAGTTTAAAGTAAAGCTATAGGCTGCCCCTCAAACATGGCCTATGCATAGGCATAAGGTTGAAATTGTTGGAAAATGTAACGCTAGGGATAAAGGAATGCGGTCAGCAACTACATATATGTCTTCTGATTTCTAAGCTAGTCAAAAAGTCGGAGGTGAATTGCGCGGCATGCAAACTAAATGCGATCTTATAGATACGCAGTAACTGGGTTTAATTTAGCTTTCTTCTTCAAGAGTGATTCTTCTGTCCTTAGTACTACTAGGTACCTATTCTGAGGTAAAAGTAAATTAGTTTTGTATCTAAATTTAAACAATAGTTACAAATATTTTCTTTGATAAATAATTAAAAAAATATATAAATATCCTTATTATGTACTACCCATAATACCTACCTAAAACAGCGGTACAGAATGAATATAAGTATTACATACAGAACAGAATCCTCTAAGGCGCCCGCGCCTGGCCTCTATATGGCGAGAACGGGGGAGAGGTGCGGGGAAGGGGAACGGGGACGCATATTGCACGGGACCCTAGGGGATTCCGTTCTGTATATAATACTCACTAGAGCCAGCGCGCGGCTTCGCCCGCGTTAACTACTCGAGTGAAGTCGCGGGCTCGATGCAATATAGCCTATAGCCTTCCTCGATAAACGACCTACTAATACCGAAAGAATTTTTCAAATCGGACCAGTGGTTCCTGAGATTAGCGCGTTCAAACAAACAAACAAACTCTTCAGCTTTATATATAAGTATGGATATATATGGATATTAATTCTTTGACAGCGGCTACGATTTCGTAGAACCTGTAGCATGTGTAGCAGTTATACGAAGAAATCATAAAGACCTCGTAGCACCTTGTAGCATTGTAGCAGGTTGTTGAATGCCACTTTGCTTTCAGCGGCAGAAGCGCAGAGTGAGGCGAGTCCTTTGGAGAAAAAGACCCCTCAGCCGAGTCCGGTAGATGTCACAGCACAAGATCACAGCGAGGTGATTATACCGGTAAATGTATAACTTCGGAAAGAATTATAAATTAAGCTAACAAAAATAGTGAAAATAATTTTTTTAAAGATAAGTAGAATATTCTTCATTTGTCATGCCTTTTTGGGAGGGTAGTCTCTTAAATGGCGAATGAGTGATGTGACGTTATCAGATTCAGCGACATGCAAGGGGGTTGTTTTAAAATAGTGCAAGAGGATCGCTTGGCTCGTTATCATGGCAGTAACAGAGACGCTCGAGACGAGAATATGTAAGAAGGGGGCAGTGTCGTGGACCTGCTAGAAGTTGTCCCGTATTTTTTGTTTGGCTGCCCTCGTACCACGGCGCCTGGTCGTTCGATCACAGATTACCAATAAGTTACTACGCTCGGTCGCGAGCTGTGCCCGCTTGGTAATCTACTTATTCATAGTTGTCTACCGCGTGGAGAGGGAAATATTTGTATTTTTAATGGATATGGATGATGGATATTCATAAAAATCTTTAATTTATTCAGGAGTTTTTTTTTCTATCACTTTCAAGCGTTAAAACCCCTATAACCTTTAAACGGCTAAACCAATTTTCTATCGAAATTTGTCCATCCGTACTAGAGCTACGAGGACACTGACAAACAGACAGACCGACAGATCGACAGACCAACAGACTGAAAAACTAGCAGACGGATAGACCGATAGACCGACAGACAGTCATCATTAGCGTCAAACTTATAAGCACTCTTTTGTCGAGATTAAAAATAGTCTAAACTCCTCAAATAAAAAAATCTTAATAAAACAATCTTAAAGTATAGGATTGATTTTTTTATCGAGGTTATATAGTTAAAATACATTAAATTAATAACTAACGTAATTTTTGAGCGTGGCCTTTGGACCTTACAAACTTGGTACCTGTGCCTTCTAAAAGGTCTCAGATCAAAAAAAGAATATTAAGCGTGCTAATGTAAAATGCGTTTATAACTCCGTTGACTGTTTTTTAATTGGCGTTGAACTGTTGACAGATAGTGGCAGCACTGCCCCCGGCCAAGCCTGCGCCTCCGAAGTCCCTAGCTCGGGCTATCAATGAAACGTTTCAAGTAAGGATTTCTTTCACAAGTCATATATGTGATAGCAGTAGCATGCATTTCATAAAAACACAGAATTTGTCTACCCTGTGGCACACTAATATAATATCAGTACTCGCACTTGACAGGCCGTAGCTGAAAATCAGTGAGCTTCTCTTTGAGCAGCACGAAGCACTAAGCTATGACCTTTTTAGATTGCTGTAGCACACAGATACAAAGTTATTGATATATGTTCCCAATACGTTGTTTTAACATGATTTTGTTGTAATTTTTGTATTTTTCTTCTGTATATGTGTGACTAATACATACATACATGATATCACGCCTGTTTCCTAAAGGGGTAGGCGTGTGTGACTATAGCTACAAATAAACGTCTTATCTATCTATCTACTAGCGTAATAAAAAAATATTTTGCTTGATATATTCTCTTATTTTGATAAGATTTGTGTCTACCCTAACAAAAATATTTGTGCACGTCACTGTGTGATAGGTCATAGTAACAAAAAGCGGCCAAGTGCGAGTCGGACTCGTCCGTGAAGGGTTCCTTAGCAGCAAGTAACATGATATAAAAGTCTTGTACTATTTTTTTTTAATTTTTCTATTTGATTTGATTGAATGCAAGGTAATTTACGGTTTACGATTTATGACGTATTAAAAAAAACTACTTACTAGATCTCGTTCAAACCAATTTTCACTGGTAGTTTGCATGGTAAACATCATATATTTTTTTTTAGTTTTATCATTCTCTTATTTTAGAAGTTACAGGGGACACACACATTTTGCCACTTTGGAAGTGGCTCTCGCGAAAACTATTCAGTTTAGAAAAAAATGATAGTAGAAACCTCAATATCATTTTTGATGACCTATACATAGGTTTGATGAAAAATAAATTTTTGAATTTTAGTTCTGTGTATGAGGAACCCCCAAAAAAGTATGTTTTTTTTATATTTTTGTGAGAAAATCTTAATGCGGTTCACAGAATACATCCACTTACCAAGTTTCAACAGTAAAGTTCTTATAGTTTCGGAAATAAGTGGCTGTGACATACGGACGGACAGACAGACAGACAGACAGACGGACATGACGAATCTATAAGGGTTCCGTTATTTCCATTTGGCTACGGAACCCTAAAAAGGGGCAGCGACCACGTCGGTATCTTAGGCTAAGTGCCAGCGTATAAAAGAGAATGGATCTGGTTGATCCATCTCCGTCTATAAACCGTACCTATCCAGGTTGAGTTTGCATCCCTTACAGTTATGTTGAAATCTTGGAATGAGAATCATTTGTAGAACACAAAGCTGTATGAGAAAAGTCTTATTTTTGTCGATTTTTTCTTCCTTTCTTATAAATGCTGCTGATTTTACTATACGCGCGGCCGTTAGTTCCCATTGTGCATGATTTTATTTTACTTTTTTTTCAGACGTTCCCGGTACCCGTTAACACATATCCAAAGACGCCGTATATCAAAAAGTAAGTCTGAACTTTGACCGTGACGTCATAGTTTTTTGGAGTCAAAGAGCTATGGCAGCTTCCCATACATCATTTTAGTTAATAACCAAAGTTAGCGTCTATGAATGAAATATACCTTGTTTAATAGAACACATTTTGCTGATTCTAAAGGTAAAAATTACGTAATTATAGGAGGCCAGGTTTTTGAGTTATTATGTTTAGAAGTTTTATAGGTTATGTAATTATTGACCATTTATTTAGTACATTTCTGCATCAAATATTCATTTATTAATAAATAAAACTGAAAGAGCTCGATGGCATAATGCTTTTTATGTCCACTAGTAAACATTATCAACAATTACGCAAGTTAAGCAACGCCAGGTGTCCCATTTTAAATGTCGAAAGGAGTTTTTAATGCTGTACATTATTTAAATCCGTATAAAAATAAATATTAACAAGCAAAAATAGTATTATTTATATTATTAAACAATTTAAATCTCTTGATCTATAAAAAACATTCATGATTTTATCTTGGAAAAAATAATTATTTAGTCTGGCAACCTTGTGGCTTTGTGGCAAACCAAGGAAATGGCCATTACAGAAAACCGATCAACTTAAAAGCTATTTTCAATTTTACACATTTTTACCTGGCTTTATCTAAATTCGACTAAAATATAGAAAATCACATAAAAATATTTTATGAATTTTGGTTGCAATGAGTTTTTAAGACGCTTTTAGTGCACTTAACTAAAAATCTGCCATAGCTCTTTACAATGATCAATCTAAAATCACGTTTAAATGGTAATTTGTATGTTTTATTTTTATAACGTCACTATCGTAGAAGGCGACATAGCAAATACAAGCTAAACAAAGCTAATAAACATCAATGAGACCTCTCCAATCGTCTGGCCAGCGAGGAGAGTGTTAGCCAAATCCTCTAGCTGCTCTGGCCAAGTATGGCTCTGGTTATACAGAGAGGGCCGTGCTCCTGCAGTGGTGACTAAAAAGATCTGATAATGATGATGATTTTTATAACAGTAGATAATTTTTTTTCCCAGATACAGAGCAGATTTTGGCATTTCTAGTTTTTAAGATCATGCCCTGTATTTATTTATTTCCGTGCAAATAAAATTGTGCTGTAATATAGTACCCGCGATGAATTCGCCCGTAGAGACAACCTACTGTTGAAGATTACACTCATAGTTGTTAATTGTAGGGTGAACAACAAGTTGGTGATGGACGAGGACCTGGTCCGAGGCCGCGCCGCGCCCAAGAAGAACGGGAAGAAGATGCCGCCGGAGCTGTCGCTGCCGTACGTGCCTGGTGGTGAGATACCCTTGACTTATTGTCCTATGTCCCCTGGGTGGGGCAGAGGGCCGCTACAGTACTTCTCTAGCTTGTTCTGTCTTTAGCAACGCGCTTCACTTCAGGCCAGGATAGCCCAATTGTCTTCATTTCCGCTGTTACCGACCGTCGCCAGGTCTGCTTTGGCCGACCACGACACCCTATCCTATCCTAAATAAATAAGTATATAGAGACAAATTACACTGATTGAGCTAGCCCCAAAGTAAGTTCGAGACTTGTGTTGTGGGATACTAACTCAACGATACTATATTTGATAACAAATACGTATATAGATAAACATCCAAGACTCAGGACAATTTGAAAAAGGCCATTTTCCAACTTGCCCTGACCGGGGATCGAACCTAGAAATACTAAAAATAAAAAATAAATCATGATAATAAATCCTATCCTACTTCCTACTATACTATACTAATATAAATGCGAAAGTGAGTTTGTATATTTGTTTGTTTGGTACCAATTCACGCTTCAACCACTGAACCTATTTGGATGAAATTTGATATGGATATAGTTTGATACCCAGGGAAGGACATAGGTTAGTTTTTATCCCGAAATTCCCACGGGGAGCAAGCCAGCAAGCCCACGGGCACAGCATTCCTTGAATTCTTCAAAGCGTTCGTCTTGTGATCCGGAGGTCGAGGGTTCTAATCCCGTTGGGATTGGGAAGCCATTCCAGTCTTATTAAGAAATTGCAGGCTTGAATCACCTCTATACATTCTAGCGTTTGCTTAAACCTATCCCAGGATTGGTTCTGGTCTACTCATTGGATTGCGGAGATCAGACGGCAGTCGCTCTGTGTGACAATCAGTTACCTCGTGAAATCACTTAGGTTAGGTAGCGGACCCCGGGCTTAGAAGCGTTATCGCTGACGATGCCGGGAATACGCTCGGATGATGATGTCATTCGTTACCTGAGCGAATCATCGATCGACAGCGCTTCCGCAAGTTAAGTCACAACGGGCGTCCGCACTTGGATGGGTGGCCATAAAAAAAAACGACGGGTTGCACTCTGGGAGTGCCGGCAGAAGTGAAAACACAGCAGTATGGCCACTACACAGACGGTCGAGCCATCAGCTGTCACCATCCATGGATGCGCGTAGCACGCTGTAACATAAACACACACGAACATTCGCGCAAGCGCCCTGCGCCGCCTAAACGAAACAGCAGGCGCAGGCATACATTTTCGCCGCGCCGTAGAAAGAGAGGGGGATACTCCCTCTCCTACGCCGCGCCAGCTGTCTACTCTCCATCCGTCTTACGAATTTTCGATCACGTCACGTGTCCTGACGCGAGTTTAACATTTTTTACCCATTCCAAAAAAAGTGCACAACGCCGCTAAATAAGTTTTCACTTCAAAAATTGGATAATGATGACTTATCTACACCTTGGATGAAAAGCGCCATGTCTTCGAGTGATAATGATTTCTTCGTTTCAGCAAGCAACAGTCCGCTGAAGAAAGCAAAGAAACCACCAGCCAACGCTTCAGCCAAAGCGTACGATAATTGGGAGACGACTGTAAGTAAAATATCCTTGATAGGGTATTTGATGGCTTGCGTATGTGTGTTTTGGGTCAATATTTAATAGATAGATAGAAAAAAGTTTTTTTTTTGTAACACACATAATACAAGGGGAAAATTGTGCAATATGTGTACCCTTATTGTTAGATACTTACTTTTCCCTTGTCACCAGATTTGAAAGACATTATAACTTAAATAATTTTAGCAAAAAAAACTTTTGTTTCTGGTTTCAGATTAGGTTACTATTTGATATAAGTAATAAATAAACTGAGTCATATACCCTATTGAATTACAAATTAGGTACCTATTAGATCCCGATCTACTTTATTGCTATCCGTTTTCCAGACATAATTGAATTAAAATGTCTTTCGCAGAATACCGCAGTAGACATTGCAAATATGAAGACCCCTACAAATCTCCCGTACATGTGACTATACGACCACGGCTACTGGAAAGCCGCCTACTTTTAGACCAATGAAGACTGTTTAACTTGATACATTATTGTAGACGTGGTTTGGACTTTGTAGGTAAATACGTAACATCCTGATGTGGTAATGTACGACTCTGGTGCGACATGTTTGCTGCGCAAAACGTCCAATCTCACACCTACTGAGGCTAAAATCTAAATTGTATTTAATTATGTATTTAAAACTTTATTGAGCCAAAACTTACAATAAGTGGACTTTATGGTAAAGCATTCTCTCCCTGTCAACCTTTAAATTTTACTTATTATTCAATAGAATACTATCAAGACTTAATTTCTTCAAGTCTTAGGAATTTTAGTAGCGTGGTATTAAAATTGAACATTTTGCGCAGTTCACGTTGAGTGAGAACTATTGTCCGAAAACATTGGAGGCGAAGATTTTGTAAATAAATTTGGAGTAAACTGTTATTTATTTATTAACGATACATTATTTTAAATATTAGAACATCACATTTTGTTATACTGCATGTTATTTATTTATTTAATAAATATGAAAAATGATCTGTTTGAGTAATTTTGCGTTGTTTATTTTTAATATTATAAAATGACATACTTACCATCGTTGGTTTATGATAACATTTTATATAGAAAAATCTACATTGTAGTTGACTTGTAAATATCTTGTATAGTGTGATGCATTTCATTTTTCAAAACACGAAAAATAAACACTTTTAAATAAAATCCATGTATTTTTCATTCGTTATAAAAACACCTCAAAAATGCCATAATCCGGGGTATTTTAAATTACGGTACCATAATATTCGTAATAAAGGAGTAGGTTAGGTAGATACTTATAAAATTCAATGTTACAGAAATATAGATTGGCAAATGAAACAATCAAATTATTTTATATACATTTTAATTGGCAGTTTATAAACTAAAGTATAGTATAATACAAATTCTGATGACTCGAAACTAATTCTACATAGATCTATTTGTTCTACGAACGACAAATGGCATACACATCGTTATCAGCAACAATAGACCTTAACATCTAGAAAAGAAGCTTCAAACTCCGATGTTACAGAATTTCACTTTGGCTCATATTCGGAATTAATAATTTAAGCAAACTAATACTGCGGCGATGTGTATAGAAATTGGTGAATTATCACAATAAATAGTAACTACCCAGTAAGTGAATTTGTTCTTAATTGATATTAACTTAGAAATGCACGAAATATAATAAAGCGATCAGGTTTAATGCATAACTATCCGTTTTGGAATACGGACTTAGCTATCAATGTCTGCCTACTCGCTTCGAAAGTAGAATTTAATCAAACCTTCTAGAGATCAACTCTTAGCTTCATTCTATAAGCACCTTTAATTTCTTATTGTCTTTTACTTTTGCTAAATAATTATAAAGCATTGTATCTATACTAATTGGTGCCTTGTCTGGTTACTCCATTGGATAAATAAAGATTTTAATACTTTAGTAATTAATACTTTAAATAAATAAAAAATGTAATACATTTTTAAAAAGTACTTTCGAAAAGAATGCTCACAATGAGACTCAAGCACGCAAATACTAGATGTTCTGAAAATTTTCATGAAAACATTACACAAGCGAAACTAGTTTACAGTTTTGTTAAGATAAAGCAAAATATGCGCCGGAGTCAATTGTTTTAGGTACCTACTATTGTTTTATTTATCGATATGTGAAGGGACAATTATTTGATAGTTGTAGTTAACTACAAAGGCCTTTGTTAGCTGGTTACAGCAGTAACACACTTCAACAGGCTAAAAAACATTCAACTTTCGACTCTCAATAACATAAAAATCATAATATCCTCTCGAATCATCAATGACATTCGAAATTTCTGATTATCACGTCCTTATTGCTAAGAAAAACTACAATCATATAGAAGTCGATTATACCTTAAAGACTACATGACTGATGATTTAATGTTCCGACGGTAATCTCATCAAGCATAGAATTAGGGGCATTTTTTCTACCGTTACAATAATTGAATTAGTCGCTGTTCGTGCGTCCATAGTTTTATGTAAACAACAGCGTTGGTTGCGGTTCGGGCGTTCTACAAAATGACAAAAAAAATGTGACCCTAAGATGGTAGCGGTTCGTGCGCTCAACAAAATTACATTATTGCAGTGGTTGCGTTTCGGGATCTCTTCAATAAACTTAGCAAAGATAGTCTATCGAAGAGATCCCGAAACGCAACCACTGCAATAATGTAATTTTGTTGAGCGCACGAACCGCTAACATCTTAGGATCACATTTTTTTGTCATTTTGTAGAACGCCCGAACCGCAACCAACGCTGTTGTTTACATAAAACTATGGACGCACGAACAGCGACTAATTCCAATAATTGTCACTTTGATATACACTTTATGCATTCATTCATGCTTGAAATTATTTTTAATGAACCAATCTGCGCTAGAACGCAATGTACGTTACTTCAGAGAAACTTTCGCGGACTTGAATCGATAGAAAATAAGCCCTCAAACTTCGAGCATTAAGGTGTGGGACCTTTTTAAGCACACTTGTGGAAGCACTTAGTCAAAAATACAATTTGTGTTGTGACTTTCGATCTATAATTGCTGATCAAAGTTTGTGATCATCTTTAATAGTTTTATAATGAAAATTTAAAATTTTGTTTGAAATTTTTTAGACGACACTCTAGTTTTAATATGGGAACGACGTATTCTCAAGCATTCTTATTAAATAATTACAGAAGAATGTTGTCAGATATTGTCGGAAACTCAAACTATTGACCTTTCTATTTAGTGTAGGCGCACTAGTGACTAGTCGCCGTGACAGTTTATCTCTCTTTTTCTTAATTTGAAAGTGCAAAAGAGACAGAAATATTGTCACGGTGACGAAAAGTCACCAGTGCGCGCCTAGCCTTACTTTGGGTCACAATTCTCGTAGTTTTCATTATTTCCTCTTTATTTAATAAGAGTACTATTGTAATGCATTTTAAGTGCTATCAAATTTATTAAATATGTTTTTGCAATAAGCTAATTGTATATTATACTTAGTACGTGTATGTATACTTGTTTGACGTAGATGTGTGCTTGCTTATAACTACGGACTATGGTACGTCTGGTAGGAATTGTGGTCAAGCTAACAAGCTGTATAACACAATAAGTAGGATAAGAAGGCTCGCTCTAGACCTTCAACAATAATAATTGTTTATTTATGACTTGTCAAGTTCCAGTGTGCATGCGCCAAAGTAAATAATTTGACAATTATTAAATGTCAGAAATGTTAGTGCTTAGGTCGTTTAGTCACGAAATTCACAAAAAATATGGTTAGTCTTATTCTAGGCCGAAGATTATAAGGCCACTGATTGATCAAAGATAGATAATTTAACTATTGTTAAATTATTTACTTCCGCGCATCACGCCTGGATATTCACCTCTAAAGCCTGGTTTACACACTGACAAGTGACAACAAGCGTGTGAACAGGTACTGAGTAGTTGTCATTCACACTTGTCACTTGTCATTGTGTAAACCTGGCATAAGGATTCTATTGTTGAAAAGCACAGTGAGCGTTCATCAGGCCTTCTTTGTGTTGTGAGTTGTGGAACATGGGTATATGGAACATGGGAACATGGGAACATGGGTACACGGAACATTACGGGCTGAGGCAGGCGGGCGCGCGCGCGGGGCGCACGGGCACACGCAGCGTGTCGCCGCCGCCCGCGGTTACGGACAGCGACTGGTGGTGCTTGATGAGATCAGCTGTAACAGAAGAAGACACATGTAGGGGTGCTCGATACCAAATGCCAAAATTGGTCTGGGATAGACTTATACAACATACCCGTAATATCTAGATTATTTATATATATAGTTTTTGTCTCCACTGCGGAGCACAGCCCTCTCTGTTCTACCAGATCCATACTTGGCCAGAGCAGCTAAGGGTCTTGGCCTACTCTCTCCACGCTGGCCAGACGGTTTGGAGAGGTTTAATGATGTTTATAAGCTTTGTTTAGCTTGTATTTCCTAACTCGCATTTTACTACATCCTCGAGAGGACTTGGAGTGGTCCTATTCTACTCTGCGGAAACCATATGACACTATAGTATAAAGAATTAAAATTACAGCCAAAAATTAAAAAAAAGGCATTTTTTATACAAAAGTGAGCAGCCAGGTCTTTCGGGTATCAACATGAACCCCCATTACGCAACACGTAATTTTGGCCTGTCTTTTGAGTACCAAAATGAACCCCCATTACGTAACACGTTATTTTGGCCTATCTTTCGGGTATCCACATGAACCCCCACTACACAACATGTAATTTTGGCCTGTCTTTCGGGTATCAACATGAACCCCTATTCTTAACACGTTATTTTGCCCTATCTCTCGGGTATCCCCATGAACCCCCATTTCGTATGACATACCCAGGCTTTTGTGCGCGGGCTGGTGCGCGCCGAGCAGCCGGTAGCCGGCGGGGAGCGCCTCCACCAGGAAGTGCTTGCAGCCGGCGCGCGCGCGGTACGACACGGCGTAGCCCCACACCTTGCTGGAGAGCCGCACCAGGAAGCTGC
Source organism: Acrobasis consociella (assembly GCA_963555685.1). Lineage (NCBI taxonomy): Eukaryota > Metazoa > Arthropoda > Insecta > Lepidoptera > Pyralidae > Acrobasis > Acrobasis consociella. The sequence continues at coordinate 3,729,792 of OY743121.1, forward strand.
CCGCCGGCTGCTCCCGCAGCAGCTGCTCCGCCTCCGACCGCGTGATCAGGCCTGGGGAGGGTACAGGGTCGAATGAGTATTTGAGAGGTTTGCAAGGATAGTAGCTAGTGGATCCTGACTATAAACTCTTCATTCTTTAACCTACTAATATTATAAACGCGAAAGTTTGTAAGTATGGATGGATGTTTGTAACCCTTTCACGCGGGTAACACTGCGGGGCGCAGCTAGTTTATTATAAAACATATATACTATTAAAAGTAAAATATATAAAGAAGAACATATTATAAAAAACGGGGCAGGTCCAAGCTACCGGCGGTTAAAGAAAGTTGATTTCTCAGAATCATACAATAGAATATATTGTTAGATAGCTTTTCAAGCGATTTTACCGAAAACAGGAGACCTTTGTAAAACGCAAATCCTACATTCCAAAAATTGGAAAACTACATCAAAATGGGTAGAATCATATTCAAAAATAAATATTTGATATATATTTAAAGCCCACTAGATCCCATTGTTGGGCAAACGCCTCCCTCTCGGCTCTCCATTTCTCTCTGCCTTGCGCTTTTCCCTGCCAGTGCTTCGAGTAGGCTTCTAAGTCGTCGCGCCATCTACGCCTAGGTTTTCCAGGGCGCCGACGTCCGTTCGTTATAAAATTAATATTTGATAAAATATGGTAAATGCAGAAATAGTTACCATGAAACCATTCCACCGGCTTGTTCTGCTCGTCCAGGCCGACCCCTCGCTTTAGCTCCTGTGTCCTGAACCACTCTAGCACCGCCTCTTGACTCGGCGGCTTGCCAGCTGGAAATTGAAATTTATACATTGAGACTGAGAATATGCCAGCGCTACGATGTCATAGACAGAGAGATAGTCAGACAGATAGACACACAGACAAACGCAGACATTAGCATCAAACTTATAACGCCCTCTTTTTTGACGATGGTTAAAAAAGTATGTCGTATGAGGGGTTCGAAAAGTCAAAATTCTGCGAGACATATTGTCACGGCAACTTGGTTACTTTCGGTAATATTTTAGTTACTTTCTGTAATATTTTAGTAACTTTCGGTACGCTGTACTGTACCTTCCGGCTGCTCAGGCGGCGTGTACTCCCGCAGGTCGGCGCTGCGGCGGTGCACCTCCCGCGCCTCGCGCGCGATCGCACGCATTGCCGCTTCCGCCTCCTTGGCTTTGCGTTCTGAAAACACGAGGAAAATAATGTTTATCACATCACACACACTACTGCCAAACCTGGATGCAAGGTGATACGTGCTGACACCCACAGGTTTTTTGTTTCTCTATTGTGTGTAAGTAACCACAGGCCAAAAATGGGAATCTAATAATAAAGTGAGTATTTACTACTATATAGTATACTGAATATATATATAGTATACTATACTATAGTATACTGAATGAGTAGCTTTTGGTAGACGCAGCTGTAAATAAGGTAGATATATACGTTTTTTGCTCCTACATCAAGTGATTCACTCCAAAAAATAACACAATTATCGTTCAATAGATTCGTGTCAATATAGCGTCAAACCAAATTTACCAGCATTTTGTAACGCCCAATATTTTGCTTGAAACTGCATCGCGACATGTAATTTAGCTACGTGTAGATGCCTTTGGAGTAAAATCCCACAGTGAGGGTAAGAAGAAATACTCGCCTTGCTCCCTCCACGCCCGCTCATCATCTTGCGCGTGTATCTGAGCATCTCTTAACGTCCGCGCCCGTCTGGCCCTCAGTCCCCGTAAGATGTCTCCAGCCCTAGCAGCTGCTACCCGCCTCTCCCACGCTGCAACTCGATTGCTCACTCCATCTCCGTTGCTCGGGATGCCTAGCTCCTGTAATGCAGATAATCACCTTTTAAAGAAAATAAAATAGACAGAAGTAAAGGCCAAAACTTTCTTTCTTATCGTGTGTGTTAATGACTAACACTGGTGTCAAAGTTTTTAAACCGCCTTAAAGGCCTCTGACATGGTTTTAGGTAACGACCAATGTCGAAGACAGTGACCGGGACCGACGGCTTAACGTGCCCTCCGAAGCACGGATCATCTTACTTATCAGACAATCAGGTGATTAGCCTGCAATGTCCTAGCCAAACTAGGACAACAACACAAAGTCGTTGCCCCCGCCGGGAATCGAACCCGCGACCTCCGGGCATGAGCCGAACGCTCTAACCGCTACACCACGAAGGCCAAAACTGCAGTGTTGTGACGGCGGAATTACAATTAGTCACTTTTCGATTCCCATGGGTATCTTAAAAGGTGACTATTAGAAAGGTGTGGGAATTACAAACTCTGTTCAATGTTACATTAGGTGGCAAATCTTAGCATTATCGGGAGATACCTATATACAGAACTAAAGATTACAATTAGTCACTTTTTGTCATTTCCCAAGAGTATCTTAGGAGGTGACTAAGGAAGGTCCAATCAAGGCTACAGAGAACTGGCAGCAGCGTCCTCTGTGCAATAAATTATACCATCTATTGCGATCACCAACCCTGCTCAGTGTTGCGTTGGTTGGCGAGTTTTATTATTGGGAGAGGATATAGGCTGACAAAGGTCACGTGCGAATTTTACAATATTTGAGGTAATATCTTGCTTCTTAGCTAAACATGTACGGAAATTCCATTTCCAGCTATGTAACGAATGAAACACCCACCTGCAAAACATCCCTCTTCCCCTCAATGAAGTTAAAATGCAGGGTGTTCTTGTTCAAGTCTAGCTTGAGGTTGTCATTGCAGTAGTCCTCCTTGTCCTTCTTGTCAGAGACCTTGACCTCAGGCTCCAGGGCCTCGATCCTCTGCCGAAGCTCATCCACTGTGCAGTAGATCTCCAGCGTGTCTTCCAGAGGGTCAAGGGTCTTTGGAGATAGGTCGAACTTCTGAAATTGATGAAGACCTTGATATAGAAAACGTAGGAGAATCACGAATTTATCACTCCTTTGTCTGTTATGATCACCACCTATCCCTTAAACGGGGTCCAAGGCAAAAAACCCTGGTGCAGGCGCTAAGTGCCAATGGATGAGCTAAAATACTAGTTGTCAGCATCATGATATCAATATTATGTATGCAGGCCGCTTCCGATCAGTCGTTTTGGAAATCCTCGGGGGAGGCCTATGTCCAGCAGTGGACTTCCTGTGGCTTTTATGATGATGATAACTGTTCCAAGCTATCCAAAGGCTTGTAGTCTAGGAGTTGTGTGAGTTCCTTCTCCACCAACTTCTCAACTGGTGCGCCTTCGCCCGCGCCGGCGCAAGCACTCTCTGTCGCGCCTTCTCGACTAGAATACTATCTACTACTATCAATTTACTTGTTGTTTTGGTCTGAACCACACTCACCTGTTCCAAGCTATCCAAAGGCTTGTAGTCTATGAGCTGTGTGAGTTCCTTCTCCACCGACTTCCTCAACTGGTGCGCCTCCTCCCGCGCCTGCGCGAGCGCTCTCTGCCGCGCCTCCTCGGCTAGGATGCTCTCAATTGACTTATCGTCTGGATGCTCGCCCATCACCCAAACCTGGAATATATTTGTATGTAATGTGTTACAGTAATTAATTGCTTCTCTGTCGTATTGGTTTACACTGTAATGATAGGTGGATTTAATCTATGTCACGCTATGTAGAAATAAAACAAAAAAAAATACGAAATACTTTTAGTAAGTCAATCAGATCAATCAAAGTTATTTCTTAACCAACTGCGCCAGAAGGAGGATTATGCTTTTCTAGTGACTGTATGTATATTTTGGCAGACTGTATCCTAAACGAGTTTCGGGTGGAATTTCGGTTTTTTAAAACTATTACTTTTTGCATTACAATCGTTACTGATGATTACAGTAAAAAACACAATTTTAACCGCAGGCAGTTTAGTATCAAGACAAACCAAACGATAAATTTAGATATCAAGCATATTTAGTGTCGCATTTTTTGTCGCTTACGAGGTAGGCCACAAATTTCGAAGGCCGCAAAACATTTTAAGCTATTAAACAATTAGAAATAATAAAGGTAATTAATCAATCACATGTCGGATGTGGCAATGACCCGTGAAAAACAAAACATCAGAGACAGTAAGTCACAAGGTCGACACATGAGGTAACAATGAAAATAAAGCCTTCGGTTCAGTGTCACTGGCATGAGCATTGAGCAGAGATTACCAAAAAGGTAACGGGTTGCTGGTCCCATCATCTGCATATGGATTAATTCTTTAGTTACTGTTCAAAAAAGGAGAGTAATGTTTTCATTGTTTATGTATGTCAGTTTTTTTTTAACACTATAACTGCTGTTGGTCTGTCTTCTTCATATTTCGATGGGATATCGTTAGAATATTACACCATCCCGAGTGACATGGCATATCTTTTTTGTCTTAAAAAATACTTGTTCTCTTACAAACTTTCCGGCTTTGTTATTCAACAAAGTTTATTTTCTATTTAGATAGATAGATAAAACATTTATTCGAAGGACAAAAGCAACATAATAATTACATAAAAAATTCTAAAAGTACAAATATGTAAAATAAAGTTCATTGTCCCCCAAAATGGTCTCCAACTCAGCATGTGCTAGGTTTTGTTTTTCTTTAGATCCTTCTTCATGTATACTAAAAGTGATTCTCTTGTCATATCTGGCTGTCATTCAAAGTTAACAAGCGGGGTGGCACTAGCCTATCGCGCGATATAAACTTTATCTGGCTTTATCAACGGTGCCATGCTACGGGAGTTGTGTGTGATGTGATGTGATTCATCTGTTTTAGACAAAATTAAGTGTGCTTACTTGTTTTATACATGTTAAGCCAATCGATCCCTTGTAGATATATACTATAATTTTTTCAAAAGTGAAAACTTACTTCAACACCATACTGCACGACCGATTTTGATAAAATTTCTATTTGACCACCTGTCACTAGGCTTTTTAACAAAAGAGAGTATTCCAAATTCATTTTCCTAACTCCAGGCGTCTTTGAATAATCGCGAAATATACGTGAAAAAAATAATAAAACAAATATATATCTACATTGGTAGGTAGGGGGCAGGCCTGGAAAGCGTTGACTTGACGCGCGATGACTTGGACGCTTTCCAGTGTGATTAGTCAGAGATAAAGAGGGGAAAATGGGAGAGACAAGTCTAATTAATAAAAATGAAAATTAATTGATAACTTCCTCCTTTTTTGTAGTAAGTTAAAAAGTAATAGGTTAACATTTGACTGCACATGTGTTAATCAGTAATGTTCACAGCCGGTACTTTCAATAAGAGGTGCCTTCAGCAAACACGCCTGACCTACTTCAATCACGGCGACCGCCAACTTACAAAAGCTTTCAATGTCACTCTCGGTATTGAATCATCTTTTTATGCTTACTTATCAAGATATAAATCTTATACAATATTACAATCTTATTGTTACCGCTGCGTACGCGCAATGTTTTGTATTTGTTTAAATATCTCTGCCGGTAAACTTTTAGTTTGTTGGTTTGTTTATAAAGCTTAGCGTACATTAGAAAGAACACATACACAAATCAGAAAAGTAAACATACATCGGCGGACTTATCCCGTACAGGGCTTTGAGAGTGTTTGTATAGTTTCCAGCCCAGAATAGTAATTAGAACCTCTCCATTTTTAGGGTTCCGTAGCCAAATGGCAAAAACGGGACCCTTATAGATTCGTCATGTCTGTCTGTCTGTCTGTCTGTCGGTCCGTATGTCACAGCCACTTTTTTCCGAAACTATAAGACCTATACTGTTGAAACTTGGTAAGAAGATGTATTATGTGAACCGCATTAAGGTTTTGATACAAAAATAAAAGAAAAACAAAAAAATTTGGGGGTTCCCCATACTTAGAACTGAAACTCAAAAATGTATTTTTTATTAAACCCATACGTGTGGGGTATCTATGGATAGGTCTTCAAAAACGATATTCAGGTTTCTAATATCATTTTTTTCTAAACCGAATACTTTGCGCGGGAGATACTTCCAAAGTGGAAAAAAGTGTGTCCCCCCCCCGTAACTTCTAAAATAAAGGAATTATAAAACTAAAAAAAATATATGATATTCATTACCATAAAAACTACCAGCGAAAATTGGTTTAAACGATATCTAGTAAGTAGTTTTTTTTTAATACGTCATAAATCATAAACGGTAATTTACCTTTCATTCAATCAACTCAAATATAAAAATAAAAATAAAAACATACTGCAAGACTTTTATATTATGTTATTTGCTACTACGGAACCCTTCATGGACGAGTCCGACTCGCACTTGGCCGCTTATTTCATGTTAATTTCGTGAGAGGTGACTAAAGAACATATCAACAACCTCTGCAACAAATGCATTACCAAGAACTGATGTCAAGCAGACGGTCGGTCTTAAAACCAGTAGTCCATTGCTTCTCAACTTATCCTTGAAGAAGACAAAGTTAGAAGGCGTCAAACCTATTATTATAGGTCCCCCCTCTTTTTGCCGGGGGTCAAAAATGCAATGCGGCACCATAGCGGCGTAAATGTTCAAAAGCAAAAGCTCGGTGCAACCGAGAATACGTTAGTACTAGTATTTATTCTGTCCCGAGAATGCGCTAAATGAAAAGTAGACCTACCCAGGGCTCCCCGTCTTCTCCCTTCAGGAACTGCACCTGCTTCTTGCCGTTCTTCTGGAACTTGGGTCTGTCGTCATCCTTGCCCACCTTCTGGTCCCAGGCCTGCCATCGCCGCACCTGTTAACAAACATTTTGTTTGACTCTTTCTTTGTAAACCAAAAACACGTCAAATTAATAAATTTAAAATTTATTTATTTAATTACGTTATACGTCCGTATTTGTATCACTGCCTTATATCGTACAAAACTTCAACTCAATCGGTCCAGTATTTTTGAAGCTAATTGGTTGTGACAGACAAGTGACTGATTCTATAAGCAGTGCTATTTTTCTTGTTTGTGCTTGATTTTAAGATATCTACCTTTTAAGGATAAAAGTAGATATCTTAAAATCAAGCCTTCCCTGGTTATATTTAGTAATTAAGGTGGCGAACTGAAACAGAAAAATCTAGACATGAGGGATCTCAAAAATCACTAGACTTTTATTGGATCTCTCATGTCTATCCCGACACTAGATATAAGTAAGCAGTGGCGGATTAACACATTTGCCGCCAGAAGGCTATTTATATTTTGCCTCCCCTAAGCTGCGTTCACTGATATATAATTATAAAAGCGCCCTTTTACCTTCTCGATTGCAATGCACGAAAAAAGTAGGGGTGCAATGGACCTAAAATTTGCCGCCCCCAAAATGTGCCGCCCTAGGCTACTCAGCTTATTGGTAAATCCGCCACTATAAGATGTGTAAATTCGCCGCTGAATTCAGTAATGGATCTCATTCTTTTAAATCAATAACAAGCAACATAGAAGAAGACGTATCACGGATACATTTGTGACAATTGTGACGCATCAACAAAGGAAAAAAGCGCTCAGCTGCAATTATACCTTATTCGGCTGCACATACAATAACTACAGTACTAGTTACGCGATAAGGAAACACGCATGCAGTGAACTGCATCCCCGTTTTTATGAGCGAGGTCTTTACCATCGTAATAACCGGCCAAGTGAGAGTCAGACTTGCGCACGAAGGGTTCCGTACCATTATCTATAAAAAATCACATTTATAAAGTCCAATAGAATCAATTTGGAAAACAATTTAAAGCAAACTCCAATTGAACCTTTTGACTCCTGCCACTGCCTGCGCCACGGATCAAAAAACTCCCGTAGGCGTACTTTTGTTGTATGCCATTGATCTAAAAACCTACCGACTACTACTTCATTTTTCATGAAAAAACAAATGTGTGGTGATATCTTGGGTATAAATAATTTTTGAATCCTCTTTGGATAACGGCGCCACGCATTTATTTAAATCTTTATTGACCACAATGGAACATGCGGTGGACTTTGAAAAAGCATTCTCTACCAGTAAGTCTTTTGGAAAAATAGAAATTAGTAAATCTGCCAAAGGCCTACAAGTAAAACGTAAAACTTGGTAAAATAGGCAAATCATCGAACGAGAAATTTACGAAATTTGGCCATCGGCCTCGTGACCTTCGCGACGAAGGCTTCGAAGGTACCACTATTGCATACTTGCTAAATTGATTCGATTGCAAATCGGTGGTATGAGTAGCTCGAGTATGTACTTAGTATGGTTAATTCTGATTTTTTTAGGATTTGTGACTTTCGAGCATATTAATCCGATTCAGTTAAAATATAAAGATCTGATTCAATAAAGCTCTACTATCAATTTCCACTCTATAAATGAATTAAATGTTTATTCATGTTAAAAATTAAATAATATATATACAGTCGATTTTACAAATGAATATATACTAAATTAAACTATATTAAACTATAAATAAACGTTAAACTAAACTATAATAATTATATATAAATTAAAACTAAATCATGTATAAACTAAATAGAATCAAAAATTCCGCCTCGGATAGTACCTGGTTCAAAGGTGCCCATCACACTAGCTGCGTTCCCTCTTTGTATTGCGATGGCAATTCTTTGAACCAGATACCATCCAGAGCGAGGGTCGAATGATGAATAAATGAATTATTTTATTAAAATACAAACAAAATGTTTCATCTTGGATTTTGAATGAAATCAAAATAAAACTTCCATATTTACGGAAGTAACTGTGTTTGCGTCCGAAATAGTAAGACGATTAAAATTGCAAAACCATTCATGGTTCAACCAAAAATAAATTTAATTGTGACCAATTACTCGTGAAATGAGCCGATGCCGTGAAAATTGATGCTCGCGTGTATTTCTATGAAATCCAATCATTCATAAAAAGGCATTTGTGTTGTTCTCTTGAATGTTTTAACCCTTTCACCGCGAGACTTTATATCAGTTGTCGTGTCCCCAGCGCGAGACATGGTAAATCTAACATACCTATCCACAACCAAAAACGGATATGGATACGTAAGTTAAGTGCCATACGAGCATTTTTTTTTGTCGCAAATATGCGACCTTCGCGGAATGGGCCCGACAATGTTTGTCGCATATATGCGAAGCTCGCGGTTAAAGGGTTAATTGTATACAATGTGGAAGGGACATACACCCGTAATAAATCGAACCACGGGATGTACTATTATATCACTATAGTACCTCTATAATTGAATTAAAATAACAGTAAAAGAACAAAAAATAATTTTGGCATTTCCATACCAAAGTGTGCAGCCGCCCAGGCAATTTGTATGGGAGTGTACGTATTTTTTTGGTTTCTTAATTGTTATTTTAATTTTATTATGCTATAGTGATGTAAATATAGGCTGTGGTTTGACATATAACGGGTATGTCCCTTTCATGTTCTATAAGTATGTCTGTGGGCAGACAGAAAAACTTATTACTTGGTTCTTAAGGCAAGGCGAGGGTTGAATATACAATTGACCTAACATACATACATACTATCACGTCTTTGTCCCTAATGGGGCAGACAGAGCATTTTGGGTCTTGCGGTTCTATGCAGAGCCCAGGGCCGCAAGACCCAAAAGCCACTTTTAGCGTCATGGTGGGCGAGAAGATGGAAAAGCAATCAATACAGTGATGGGTTGCTAGCCGCATCGCCTGTTAACATGATTTGCATTTTTGCCCATTCCCTCGATCGGCTTTTACGATCTGCGTGGGAAGAGAAGCAGCTGGTACATTCTAAGTTTTTTTTTTATTTCTCCCAGATCAGCATGGGAGACCAATATAAATAGTAATGAGTTTTTTTTCTAGACCAATTAAAAAACCCCCGACTTTTAAGCGTTTACTCTCCATAATTCTAGCAAAGAACCACGCAGGGAAACTTCCTTTACGTAAAAAACAACCGAATTGAACCCAGTCCATCCGTTCGAGAGCTACGATGCCACAGATAGACAGACATTGGCGTTAAACTTATAACAACCTCTCTTTTGTCGGGGGTTTAAAGGCCGAATCATTTTGTTCTTAAAGCAGAAGTTAACTAATTCCTAATAAATTAGGAGGAGTAATTGCTTTAATTTTATCAATCTTAATCCTTATTATTCTACCTATCACTTTTAATAAAAAAAACAAGGAATTCAATTTTTATTATTAATTTAAATAAATAAACAATAAACAATAAACTATAGCCTTTATCTATAACAATATAGTTTTACTAGGTCGGTTGTGTTTCTGTCTAGGAAACGTTAGTTCCTATACAATGACCTTTATCGATTAATTTAGCTAGAAGATACTTTCAAATCCTTGACAATAATAACATTTCTGCATTATTAAAGGTACTTACCTATTTATATATTTTTAAAATTACATTTTTTCTTATATTAAATATTTTATTTTATTTTTGAAAGATACCTTCAAATCTTTGAGAATAATAACATTTCTGAATTATTAAAAGTACTCACATACCTATTTATGTATTTTTAAAATTTCATTACTTATTTTTTATTTTTAGACGACACATTTTAATCCTTGACAATTTTAACATTGCTGCATTATTTAAAGTACGTACCTATTTATATATTTTTAAAATTATATTTAATTTAATATCATATATTTTAATTTTTAAAAGATACTTTTAAATCTTTGCCGATAATAACATTTCTGCATTATTATATTATTAATAACTAGGTACTTACCTATTTACATATAGTTTTTTAATGTTATAGGACAAGATTTATCCTTCACTAGCGGACTCCGCTTCCCGTGGCTTCTTCGGGTGTGCTAACTTCGGGATGAAAACTGTCCTGTCCTTCCTGTGTCTTAAACAATATCCATACAAAATTTCATCTAAATCGGTTTAGTGGTTGAAGCATGAAGAGAGGTAGCAGACAGACAGACAGAGTTAATATATTAAGTAAGGAAGTAAGAAAGGTCTTATTTTTATTTTTTCATGTTTAAAAATGATATAATGTCGGAAAATCCAACACTTCAATGTTTATCAAAGTTGAGAGCAGATCTTGTGTGGTGACAATATTACCGTATCAAATAGGTATAGATTATTTTTATGGCTTTGATACGGATAGTGAGTCCATTATTATTTAATACTAGCCGAAGCCCGCGACTTCGTTCGCGCGGACTTTATGTCTCTGGAAAATGCTCATCAGGCTGAACAACTTTTACTAAGGCAGCATTTTTATATCTCTTATAGTTTATCTGGACCATTATGGTTCTGCATGAGGCGTTCCATTTTCCAAAATCATTTATACCCTATATGTTGCCCAGGCTTAATAGCTATATAACAAAAAAAGTTTCATTCGAATCCGTCCAGTATTTTCGGAGATTAGCGTGTACAAACAGACAAACAGACAAACAGACAAACAGACAGCCATATTTTTTTAAATTCTTACTCTATTACTACGTCTCCATCGCCCCCAATATTTTTTTTGGAAATATATTTAATGTACAGACACACTTTTTTTACTGTTTTATTATATGTATAGATATAGATATAGATTACGTGATATACATATAAAGGGTATGTCGATATTTTTTTGATTTTTGACTGTTTTTTAATTTCAATAAAATAAAATGATCTAGTATGGCCCGTGTTGCGTCCCGTTCGATTTATTACAGGCATATCCCTTCCACGTTGTATAGTATAGCGATACTAAAGGCACCTTGCGCATGCGCATTAAACGGCCTCGACCACGACCAGTGGCCGCAGCGACCAGATCAACTAAAGAAACCAATGAACGTCGCGCACTTGGCCGCAACGGCCAACTTGCATCCAAGGGCCAACGTTCTGTAACGATGTTGCTCATCTACACTTTTATACTTCTACACTATCTACACTAATGTACACTAATCTACACTGATATTATAAAGAGGAAAAATTTTGTATTTTTGTGTGTGTGTATGTTTGTATGAATAAACTCAAAAACTACTGTGCCGATATCAAAATTCTTTCACCATTAGAAAGCTACATTCACCCTGAGTAATAAAGGCTATATTTATTGCCAAAAAGGATTAGGGATCCTTACTAAAACTTTAGTAACGTAACCCAAGGTGTAAAAAAAAATGCCGCCACTATGTCCCCCCGTGCAAAACCGGGACAGGCCGTGAGGCCGCTAGTCCTTCATATTCTTGGCCACCTCCTTTCTATCATTGCATTATCTTCAAATTTCATTTCTAAATTCTATTTTAAATTCTAGACACATTCCTTCCTCGTCATTCTGACTCATTCCTCTTTCACTTCTGATACCAATAACATTTAAGTATTTTTTGATTAAAACTAACGTGAGGTACACTCATTGTTTTATTTAGAGAAAGGTCGAAACATGTCGGCAGTAGCTGACTCTATACGTGAGTAACCCGTTTCTCTAAGTAAAACAACATTTAAGTACTTGTAATTTATTGTATATCTAATCAGTTCCATTGTATATAAAATTGTAAAATTCTCTTCTATTTGGTCTCTTGCTCTACGACCTCTACTATACTCATATAATGTGGGAGCACACTTTTACTGAGCTGGGACAGGTGAAGTTCCCATAAATCCCGTGAAGCGACGTAACGCTTCAGCAACAAACATGCAAGCGATCCGTCATTAAACACAGGATAGCAACATAGGTAGATATTTTTTCAAAACTAAAAACCGATTTTGATAAAATTTCTATGGGACCACTTCGCAAGCATTTTCAAATAAAAAGAGAATTTTCCAAATCGGTCCTGACGTCTTGGAATAATCGGTGAACATAAAAAAAGATACAGATACAGATACATTTTCACGTCTATATCCCTGGCGGGTTAGACAGAGCCCAGGGCCGTTAGGTTCAAAGGCCACGCTTAGCGTGATGGTAGGCGTTAAGATGGAAAAGGAATCAAAATAGTGATGGGTTGCTAGCCGCATCGCCTATTACCATGATTCAAATCTCGCCCATTCCCTCGATCGGCTCTTACGATCTGCGCGGGAAGAGAAGCAGCTGGTACATTCTACGTTTTTTCTTTTCTCCCAGACCAGCATGGGAGTACATGGGAGACATAAAAAAAGATCGTGACGAATTGATAACCTCCGCTTTTTTTGAAAGTCGGTTAAAAAGTGCTGTTCCGTGCCGACAGATGTAGAACAAGGTGTACTGTTTTTCTGTCAATTTCAAAAAAAGTCTGCACACGAATTGAAGTATTGGATAAGTAATTGGATAATCTTTTATCCAATACCTAATGGTTGCTTAACTTTTGCTTACCCATTTTAACCCGCTACGTATTTTAGTTCGCGATTGTAAGACAGTTTAGGTCAGATCTCTCACTTGATTTGATTCCTATTTCCCATTTGAGTTTTCAGCCCTGGGTTGTGTCCGGGGTGACTTACTTGACTTATGGTCCTATGTGGGGCAGAGGGCATCCACAAAGATCTCCATCTTGATCCGTCTTAAACTACGCGCTTAACTTCACTCCAGGTCTTGCAGATTTTCTTAATTTCATTGAGCATGTCGCCAGGGGACGCATTTTTGAAATCGTTACGAATGATTTGCGCGAACGTTTCTAAAAGGGCGCATTTATAGGTTTTGCAACGAGTGGTCTTGACCACTCGTAATTTTGACATTTGTAGCGTAGATAATAATATGTCCAAGAAACCTTTCATGGAGAATCTGTTCCGAATAACGCTGCTTTTTTATTTATGGTGAAATTTTTTAGGAAACCATACACGTATTTTCGAAGTTTTCTGCATAAAACAATATTGTTTTCGCTGACACGACGGTTCCAAAAATACGGCCAAATGGTACTTTACGCGAGCGGTGAGTTGGAAAACTACACGTTTTGTGTTTCGGTGAGTCCCTCGATGAAAAATAGCACTCCAGGTCTGTTTGGGGCGTCCGACATTACGCTTTCCTTGGGGATTCCACTACGTCAGGGGTAAAGACGTGATAATATCTGTATCTCTCACCTGTTCCTCTCTCATCTTGCAGAACAGCGTCTGTTTCTGCGTCTCATCCAGCTCGGCGAGGATCTCCGGGTCCACCCACATGTCCCGCAGTATTTGCTGCAACATGCTGACGGCCCTGGAAACATACAAACAAACTGTATTATAAGGTACTACCGGCTGACAAGGCCCACAGTTTTGCAAGGCCCAAGCGCAGAAAACCATTTAAAATACATTTGACTCGCGCTAACTTCATGGTACGTGTAAAACAGACCAATAGTAACGCAAGAATGCAGCAGCCCGCAGCGCGTGGCCACCATTTCGCCAGTGACGGCCAGTTGTTCGCTGACTTTGGTCACGGCCACTCATTTAGCTAATTATTGCTCCCACAAAACGTTAGTTTCACTTGTTTATACTACGATTTGTAAGTAAATTTTTGTAAAGTGCGTTTATTTGATCATTATTCTTTTGATATTAACATAGCCATGTGCTATTATATATGTATTTATTTCTAAAATGATCAATTTGTGTTGCGAGGCCCACGTCGTTTAGGAAGGCCCAACTAAATTGTTGCTTGGGGCCTTACAAAACTCGACTGGGCCTTCCAACCCTACTGCAGTCTAACAAGGCCCCTTAATGTTGTTATAATATGAGTGATAAATTAAAAAAAATGTTTTTATTGATGTACAGTACTTACTTATAGATACAGACAACTTATAGATACATTTATGTTTTTTATTTATTTGTTCTTAGATCATTAAATGTCTTCCCCGAAGAAGAAGCGGGGGAGTTGGTGTAAAGGAAATTTAAAATCTGCTATTGAAGCAGTTCAAACAAATTGTCTAACTCAGCGCGCTGCAGCTAAAAAATACCACATTCCCAGACGAACTTTAAGAAATGATTTAAAATCACGCGTTATTTCAAAAGTAATAGAAAAACAGACTACCCTTAATAATACATACACACATAATATCACGCCTGTTTCCCACAGGGGTAGGCAGAGACTATGGAACTCCTCGTGCTACGATCCTGACTAACTTAATTAATATTAAAGAATAAACTAATTTGCAGGGCCTTGTTACACACAATAGGGGCCTTCTTAACCATATATGTGTGATAAGGCCCAATTTATGAAAATTATAAATCAAAAATCTTTGACAATAATTACTTAATTCTAGCAGGAATAACATTATTTTTAAGTAAAATACTAACATTTATACACTTAACACCTAAAAATCTAATATCTGGGCTGTTTTCTTACACAGTGTAAAAGAGTATTTTTCTAAAAAAAATGTTGATAATTTTAGTAACTGATTGCTGTTATCAAGTTCATGAATATAACATTCTTCATTATTTATACTTTTTTGATGTCTTTAATACTTACTTTTGCGCCAAACGGCTCGAAAACACCAAGGGCCTTATTAACCAGACCATGTTCAGTAAAGCCCAAAATAGAGGTTTTTTAAATTGTTTAAAAAACGAACATATAGTCATCATAGCTTTAAAAACTACATTTATTTGGATTTTGAAATAATCTTAGCTTTTATTGTAAACCTTTTATTCCTTTAGGGTGGTAAAATAAAGGTTTTATTTCAATTTGTAAAAAAGTGGGCCTTGTCACCCGGCAGTACCTTATACGGGTGTACGGGCTTGTAGTCACATTCGCCTTGATGAAGACCTCCGGATGAGGTCTAAACATGGCGGCAGTAGCTGACTCTATACGTGAGTAACCCGTTCTCTAAGTATAATAATATATTATATACTCTCGTCAGCATCATAATTTCGGATTCGTCGAAGAAATCGGATATAAACAAACTATGATGGACAGAATTGCAGATTAGGGAAATTTATTTTGTTAAATTGTTTCCACTTTACAACTACTTAAACCACCTTACTTCTTAGTTTGGTCATATCTACCTTATCATCCTAAAATCATAATCTCTTAGAAAAATTATTCAGTGTACAACAGGTCGATTTTCTGACCTCTATATAACATTCAATTAGAAGAACTGTCCAAAACTTGTAATTACCTAGTTTTGTTTTGTGAAAGAAACTATAAAGAATATGGTATTTTACTCAATCACTTCCATTATTCATATCAATAAGGCATCTGACATACACAGTAGTACACGAGTATTACACAATGGACAATGGACCAAACACGAAGGAGTTCAAGAAAAATTTATGTCATTCGTGGTCACCCGTCTCTGTTTGGACCACGCTGGTTACCTTGTAAAAGCATTGCGTACTCCCACTGGGTCACCGAGCTCCTCATACTAAACGAGTGAAATCTAAGGAAGATTATTTTTTAACCCTGATAAAAAGGGGGTGTTATAAGTTTGACGCTAACGTCTGTCTGTCTGTGTCTTTAAGATCGTAGCACTCGAACGAATGGACCAATTTCGATGCGGGTTTTTTACGTGAAAGCAACTTCAAACTCGGGGTTTTGTATTTTACCTGACAAATAATAAATGGCGCTACGATGTCAACATATACATATGTAGTTCCGCCATTTATCACTTGTAAGTTACCTGACAAATAATGGATGACGCTACATATCAATATATTATGTAGTTCACCCCATTATCACTACATGGCGTCATGGATTTTTTAATTAGCCTATTGCAAATAAATTTGTTATTAAATGCTAATGCCTACAGGAAAAGATTTTTAACCGAGAATGTTGGAAACTCATCATCGATACATTCCAGACATAGCGATTGTGTTCTGGCGAACACGATAATGTGATAGCACTTAGAGGAAATGGAATCGACGGCGAAAGTTGTCAAAGATGGAGTAACATAATTACTAGTTCCGCATAAATTGCTCCAGTGGCCATAATGATGGTATAATTGGAAACATTCCGCTGATTTCCGCATGTTAGTTCCTAATAATAGTTTATACCTATATACTATCTTTGCGTCCGGTAAAAAAATCAAGAGGAAACCTGTACACAAGCATAAAATCAAAGTTAAAGTAAAAATAAATATGCAGTGTAGGATATTTACGTCTAATTAAAGGCAATATTTGAAATATTATTGTAGTGTAAGGGCTAAAAACTAATACCTACATATAAATGGTAGGATTACGCTGAAAGAAACCCAGTTCAGTTTTGGTATCTACCCAGCCTGATGGGCTATAACAATAATGATTCAGCAAACGACTCTTTTATTTTTCCTAAAAGGATCGCGGTCTACTCTTTTTACAGAAAAGATAATGCGGAAAAAGATATAGAATATAATTGGAAACATTCCGCTGATTTCCGCATACATTAGTACTGGTAGTGTACCCCGTTGACCTTAGGTACTTCGCTATGCTCATGCGCATAAATACAAGACGTTATGGGTTAATAGGTTTTAATTAGAGTAGTACGAGTTTTTATGGTTCGGTTTAATATAGGTATTGTTATTGAGGTTTGCATTTTATAGATCCGGTATCAACAGTAGGTACAGTAAGTTAACATAGATATGTAGAATATAATACATATAAGTACCTACGTAGGTAATTAGGTAAGTATCCTTCCTTTTGTGAAGGTCGTCACTCAAAAAATCATAAAATAAAAAATGAACAGACAAAGGTCCAACCAGCTGAAGGGCAAATCTAGTTCTACATTTGTATACAAAATTAAAGCTTCAAGTATTGAGCTTAAATATATAAAAAGTCTGAAACCAATACATACCAGCACAGAGTAATAATATACTGATACCAGTTACACATTTAAAAATAAAGTTAGACAGTGTAGGATCGTGTACAAAAAATAATATAAAGTTGAACAACTTGTACAAAAAAATGTTGGAAAACTTTTGTATTTTTTGTACACAATCCCAATATTAAACAAAATTGATTTTGTTTAATTGACTGAGATTGATTTTGAAATTGACTTAAAAGAAGGAGGAGGTTATCAATTCTTGGCGATTTTTTTTTAATGTATGTTTACTGCTTAAACTACTCAAAGACGCGAGGACCGATTTGGATTTTTTTTGTTTCAAAGGGCATACTTTCAAGCTGGTCTTCAAGTCAGGATCTGATGACAGAATCGTGGAGAAATCGAGGGAACTTTTTGTATTTTATAAGGCACACATATAGCGATATTGGTATTTTTTTATTGTTCAGTTTGGGGGTAAAAATGATTTTTAGTTTTATTTATTTTTTATTATATTATGCACTGCTTACGTTATCGATTCCTTTTTTCACCTCGTCTACCTAAAAGTGGCCTTTGAGTGTCGCGGCCCTGGATTCTGTCTGCTTAGAGCCGCAAGACCCAAAATGCTCTATCTGCTCCTATTATTTTTTGATATTTTTTACAACGTGGAAGGGACTTAGGTACCTATAATAAACTGAACCACGAGCTATAATAGATCAGTATTGTATAATGTTAATGATATTAACAGTCAAAAAACATAATCGACATTCCCATGCTGATTGCCTGGGCGGCTGCACACATGTATGGAAATGCCCATTTTTTTAAAAGTTTTTGATTGTTATTTTAATTTCATTATACTATAGTGATCTAGTATAGCCTGTGGTTCGGTTTATTACGGTTATATCCCTTGCACGTTGTATATACACATATAAGTATTATGGCCTAGACCTTTTATGTATAGACTAGTTCCTTTCATAGTTGGATAATTGAAAGAATCACAGTACCGGTTTTGTTCATAAACTTCCACATAAGTACTTCATACCTACAACGTAAGACAATCCCATATTTACAATACGAAACCAAAACGTTATTGAAAGAAAGCAACTGTTATAATCAACATTATTGTTCACGAGCGGGGTACCTACTTAGCAACCAGTACTAATGTGCGGAATTAAAAATATTTTCAATATAAGTTTTCTTTGAAACTGTTCCTTGAAAAATATTGACTGGGTTAAGAAAAACAGTCTGGTTTCAAAAGCTTTTCCACTGTTTAAACGAAGTATTATGCTTCATTTAATTTTTCTGGGCACCTCTTTGGTGCTTTAACAAGTATTATAGATATATAGATGATGAATTGATGATGATAGCATTAAAACTCGGTGGCCCGGCGGGATGGCGTATTACTAGCGCTTTCCCAAGTAAAGCGACAAGGGCGTGGTCCGCACTTGGATGAGCCATAAGTGGCAAACTAATTTCTCAAGCTCCTCCGTCGTTCGGAAGGCACGCATAAGCTATTGGTCCCGGCTCTCATCATTCTATGGCAATTGTCAACCTATGTCAGATGCCTTTAGGCAGCTTGAAAAATCTGACACCAGTGTTGGCCACTTACACACACGAAAAAACAAAAATGTTATGATGTTATGATTTACAGAGCAACACAAGCTATAATTTCACGAACCCTACAAAAAAATGAATGGTCCATGATACTAAACTATTTTCTATAAAAAAAATACTCCCATACAATTTTTTTCGTTTTTTTATAATTGTTTTTAAGGAAAGTACTTAGTTCAGTATCACAGACTTTAACTTTTATTTATTAACTTGATCACAAAGTGATGTCTGTGTTAAGAATAACCACTACCATACAAGAATGGCAGGCAGCATCAGTCGAGTCGAGTTGTGTATGTGTCGATCTACGGTAGTATCTATTATGTGGTCATAGCATAGAACTATCTTATTTACGTAAAAAATTGCGAACTGAAAAAAACTTATAGGTTCTGATATGTCACCCTTTCTCAGCGCAAATGCAGAAGATGCGGTCACAAACTGTCTTGCAGATTCTCCAAGAATTTTCTGGGCAATGACCACATTTATACCTACCTTTGCTACACAGGATAGAGTAATGCGAACTATCTTAGCAGATACTCGTTACTATCTACAATCAAGTACTAAAGTCAAGATCCTGAAAATAACCAAGCCAGACGGTCCTATTTTAATCGCGTTCCGAGAAGCCGACGACCAAACAGACGGACACTCGCGAGCATTGAATCAGCGACAAGTTGGCGCGACATACAGTCATGCATAATTCATGCAACATGGGCTGTGTACTTAAAACAATGTTTTTTTTTAGATTTAGAGCTGCTGGCTTGTTTTAGCCGACTTCCAAGAAGGAGGGGTTCTCTATTCGTCGCAATCTTTTTTTATGTATGTTTACCGATTATGAATTACTAGCTGTGCTCGTGGGCTTTGCTCCCTGTGGAAATCAAATATATCAAATATATCAAATCAAATTTCATCTAAATAGGTTCAGTGCGTGAAGTGGTAACAAACAAACAAATAGGTATACAAACTCACTTTCGCATTTATAATGTTAGTAGGATAGGAAGTAGGATTAATTTTATTAAGTAAATACATGGCTTATTTTGTTAGTAATACTTATAAACTGAACCCAGACCGCCAGAAATGGCGCCATCTAGTGTCGGAGGCCAAGATCCACTTTGGGTCGCTGCGCCACCGTAGTAAGTAAGTAACTTATAATATAAACTAGAGATTAGTAACATTAACATGTGAATTTTACTTTAAACATTTTTATAAAGGTCACTAGCACCACTCCTATAATTATTTGAAGACGCCTAGACCGATTTAAAAAAATATTTTTTGTCAGGTAGTCCCATAGAAATATTATTAAAATCACTTCTTGCAAATGTTTGCGACGCAAATTATACTACTCTTTGACCAAGTAATGATAGTGAAAACCAAAGATTTTTGTTATCATTCTTTGGCCTATACACAATGTCCCAATGTTGACAAAAGGCCCCCTTTTTGCTTCTACGATTTAAAACAGTTTACTGCTATCATATTTATAAGGTTAATTTAGGGTCAATTCCTGCGATACCAAACATACTTACTAGGTAAGTAGGTACATAACTACTTATACATATCTAACAACACTAAAAATCCCTAAAAAACTAACCTCACTGTAGATATTTATCAAATATAAATTTCGTCGGTGACTCACAATATGATGAAAGCTCATATCTAAGGAATTCAATTATTGCATGGCGCAATATAAATTTGGTGTGGGATGGCTTTTGTATGCAATTGTGGCACTGAATAACGTCTAGTCGGTGTACAGAGTACGACAAACCTCTGTCAAAGTTCATTATTCATCACTGACTCATATCTGAGGAATTCGTTCATTGCATCTTGTGGGCTGGGCTGCACATGCATGTGGTTGGCACTTTATGTTTTTGTCGTTTGTTTTAGGCCGGCTGTATTTGCAATGAGAAGAAACCACTGTATGTATGTAAAACTGGCCAAGTGCGAATCGGACTCGCGTATGCATGGTAGTACCATCACACTATTTAATAAAAGCGAACTGCCTCCGTGGTGTAGTGGATAGAGCGTTCGGCTCATACCCGGAGGTCGCGGGTTCGATTCCCGGCGGAGGCAACGATTTTGTGTTGTTGTCCTAGTTTGGTTAGGACATTGTAGCCTAATCACCTGAATGTCTGATAAATAAGATGATCCGTGCTTCGAAGGGCACGTTAAGCCGTCGGTCCCGGTCACTGTCTTTGACATTGGTCGTTACCTAAAACCATGTCAGAGGCCTTTAAGGCGGTTTAAAAACTCTGACACTAGTGTTAGTCACTAACACACACGATAAGAAAAAGAATAAAAGCGAAAGT
The DNA here is from genome assembly GCA_963555685.1 of Acrobasis consociella. Lineage (NCBI taxonomy): Eukaryota > Metazoa > Arthropoda > Insecta > Lepidoptera > Pyralidae > Acrobasis > Acrobasis consociella. The sequence continues at coordinate 3,751,180 of OY743121.1, forward strand.
TTGTGTTTGTAAGTTTCTTACTTGTTCACTCGCAAATGGCTGGGCCAATTTTTAATAAAATTTGGTATGCAAGAAGCTGTCACCCTGGATTAACACATAAGCTACTTTAGGCGCGAGTAACATCGCATACAATCCTATTTGTATATAGTTTGTAATCATCTTAGAAAGCGGTGAGAAGTCTTTGCTCGGAGGACTCTGCCGCTATTTCTTTGTTACTTAACTATAGATATAAGTCGCCTCTTACGACACCCGTGGAAGAGGAAAGAGGTGGCAACAAATTGTATTCTATATTCTACCTTCATAACAATCATAACGCAGCCTAAGGATATATAATACTAAATTATAATATAAAGCAATAGCCTTAGCCGGTATTTCTCGGTTAGGTACTTAACTATGTGTATTAGTCGCTTCTTACGACACCCGTGGAAGACGATAGAGTTGGCAACAAATTGTATTCTATATTCTGCCTTTACCACGCAGCCTAAGGACATATAAACACTTCATTATATATAAAGCACTAGCTTGCCGACACTTACAAAGCGCAGTCGTGACTCGACTTACATTGCAGTTGCAAAACGCTAAGTTGTTCTATAGTAAGGTATGGTTTAAAGTGAAGGTGAACGCGAAATGTCGAGTTGATATCTAAAGACTAGGGAGTTAGCGGGTGGATACATAGCTTATGAAACCAGTATGTTTTGGATATTATTTCATTTAGCTCTAACAGACTTGGACAGATGAAATGCATACCGGGTCATGCGCAGTGTATGGTTTCCAAGTTGTCTATTTAATATTTTTGATAATTCCATATAATTACTAAATTTTGTTTTTTTTTTTAAATTCTTATATAAAGACAAATCACACATTTAGAGCACCAGCCCCAAAGTAAGTTTTCAACTTGTGTCATACATAACTCAAGTTTTAAACTTAAATCGAACCACGGGCTATACTAGACCACCATAGTATAATAAAATTAAAATTACAGTCAAAAACTAAAACAATCGGCGTGTGCAGCCGCCCGGGCATTAAAGAAGTTTCCAACAAATCAAATCAGACACTTTTTTCTAAACGTCAAAACAAACATTTTCTATGGAATTTGTATGAAATAAAAACGAATGACGTCATAGTTTCGTAGAGTCAAATAGCGCTCTTAATATCAGTTTTTCCGCATTATTAAATCTTATATCACGTTGATAATGGATAAGATCAATGACAAGTGACATTATTTTGTGACATTTTATTCTTTTAACAGTGCCAAATAATTTATTTTTGGCCCAGGAAACTTGCTTATTAGTATGAGAAGGTCGATTTTTTGTTTGTTTTTTGTCTATTATTTTATTATTGGTTCGATTTATTACGGGTATGTCCCTCCCATGTTGTATACATTTGTGGATAAATACCCAATACCCAGTACAATTAGAAAAAGGCCATTTTCCTAGCTGGGAATCGAACCCAGAACCTCCGGCGTGGAGAACTAGCGTGTTACGCCTCGGAGGTCGTCTTTTTTTTTGTACAAAATATAAAGTTTTTTTTGACGTCATCAGACATTAGTCAATTACTGAACTTAATATTATCGGTAAATTGCTTTAAACATAAATGTCAATATGCCTATTAAGAACATTAATCAATATAATATGTCTAGCAAATTAATTAAATTACGTATTTTGAACGGGAACTAATATTGTTGCAGCCGTAATGATGTGGTTCTTGCCTTTGTTAATAGGTTCTAGTCACGAAATATTTGCAAGATTTGACCTAAACAAACATTCATATATGCGTACATAGAAGATACATTGCAAGTTAAATAAAAGCTTGTAAAATCTCTGAAAAAAAAACGACGACCTCTGTGGCGTAGTGATGCTAGTTGCACCCAGAGGTTCTGGGTTCGATCCCCGCTCAGGGCAAGTTGGAAAATGCCCTTTTTCTAATTGTCCTGGGTCTTGGATGTTTATCTATATATTTACTAGCTGATGCCCGCGACTTAGTTCGCGTGGGTAAGCTATCCTATCTTTCAAGTTGGATCAAATTGCACACAAATTTAAAATCGGTTAAGTAGTTTAGGACTTTAGGAGTCCATCGCGAACATACGACGTGACACGTAATTTTTTATATATAAAGATTTGTTATAAAATATAATTATTGTTGGATTAGTATCCCATAACATAAGTTTAAACTTACTTCGTGGCTTGGCTCAAGCAGTGTGATTCATCCGTCCGTATATATTTATTTATTATTTATTTACTTGTAAAATAGAATGCAGCCTCAACACAAATACATTGCACTTCACGCCACATCTTCGCTCAAAGAAAGCGCCTGCGCAGCAAGTACCGCCCACTCGCATTAACCTGCATAGTCTCAAGGGCAAGTCCCTCTCACTTGGCTTCTTACTGTGTCCTTTGTATCGTCGGCAAAAAAAAGATTACAGTACTATATACCCTTATATAACACAAATAACCGCCATGTGTGAGTCGAAAAATATTTGTCCATTGATCATCATCATCATCATTTCAGCCGCATAACGTTAACTGCTCTCCCAATGATTTCGACCTCCTTAGAGCGCCTTCCAGGGACCTTGGTTAAGTCGTCAGACCACCTTGTGACAGGGTGTCCTATGCTTCGCTTGCCAGTACGTGGTCGCCATTCGAGAACCTTTTTGCCCCACCGGCCATCGGTTCGTCGCGCTATGTGTCCATTATTTTTGGATAATCTAAAAGATGGATTAATTACAATCATACTTATTTGACCCCGTCATCACCCCTGTTACAGGTATAAATGGTGGACTTATCCTAAATGGGATCTCTTTCAGTCGACAAGTATCTCATTCACGCTCAGACAGATTTGGATTTGGACGTCATTGACCTTCAAAAACTAAACAAAAGGTGTCACAATTACCACCATTAGCACAACACTCCATCGATGGAAACATGGGTATGATCGTCGAAATTCTTCAGCTCTAAGCGAATCGGTGTCAATTAGCATGCTGTCCGTTATGTCGGTCAGTGGAAACGCTAAAAACGATGTAAAAAGCTCATTTGTTATTTAATTATTGCCGTCAACAAGAAATTTTGCATAAAATAGTTGACTATGAAAAAAGGGCAATTCGCAAAAAAAGATTTTATTGACAACTTTCGGTTCGTAGGTAGGTATTTCGAAATCTTCAGTATCATGGACTGAAGTTGCATTTTAAAAATATTTCGGTATTAATATTTTGTGAAGTATACATAAATCAATGTATGGCTGAAGATACTAAAGATACAAATAAGGGCCAAAATTGTAATTGTCATTTTTTTTTACAATAAAATTGTTGACACCAATTTAAATGTTCTACTTACTCTGTCTTATTTATTTAACAACAACTTCTTTGTCCACATTACCATTCCCAGTACACGATATTTTAAAACTCGGAAAAAAACATTCTTCATTTGTTACGTTTCACGCAGCGTAACCGCTTTTGTCGGAAATGCGTTTTGTATTGTATCGGCGTAATGTACGCGTGCCGATTACGTTACGTATCGTGCGCGTGATGGGCTATGCTATACTGTTCTAGTGGACTATTTACTTGCATTATGTAGATGTGACCATTTGAAGTTTGATCATGCGCCTTAAATAACAATTTAAATTGCAATCGAATAGCGTAAGTAGCATGACTTTCGCATCATCATCATCATCATTTCAGCCGCACAACGTCCACTGCTGGACATAGGCCTCTCCCAAAGATTTCCAAAATGACCGATTTAGAGCGGTGACTTTCGCATAATGACACGAAATACAAGGTGACATATTTCGGGAAGTCTTCTTGTTTAGCGCAGATAATGGTTTGAACCAAGTAATAAAAGTTAGTCCGTGTTTTTTATTATAAGACGGAAAGGCCTAAAATATTCCTTATTTATTCCGTGCGGTACTGATTAAGATTTTTTTTTTATGTAAATCTTATCACACATTCACGATTGTATTGTTCGTTCGTTGAAGTTAGTAACATACGACGTGACAAGAATTTATCGATAAAATAGCTACATGTATGTAATATTAAATAGGTATTTTAAATGCTATAAGAATACAATTAATTGCAAAACAAGTACCCGCATTTTATGTTACTCTGTCGCATATCTAAATATGTCAAAGTATCTGTTTTTTTTTTTACTTGCTATATAATTATTACAAGTAGCCTATATACAAATAAGGCTATGTTGGAGGCCTGTCAAATTATAGTTTAAAATTATTATTATTTCACCTTTGCTTTTATGTTATCTTTTATAACGGATATGTTTTCTTCTTAAATAACAAATACGGCAAATACAGCTGACCTTACGAAAATACACCTTGACCATTTAAAGAATAAGAACAAGAAAATATACTCGATTTATAACCACGTTGAAACGAAAAATTCGCACAACAATGGTGTCCTTAGCCTGTTGAGGATCTCTATTGTTTAAAAAACAAAAAGCTGTCATCGTGACAGTAGCGGGATGTCACCTCCATAGAACATTCGGAATTTGAAAGTAGGTCAGAGACAAAACAAATCACTTGCCAGTTACACTCTGCTCATTGTTAGTACAAGTAGTTTGCATACTAAAGAGATTTGTCTCATTTGCAAATTTTACTTTCAACTGACAACTTTGAACCCACTCATCAGTATTAGTTAATTTAATCTGTGAATACAAGTTTATTTGTCACTTTGCCAAGCAAATTTTAAAAAATTCTGACTAACAAGCGTTCACCCCTAATAAATTTTGAACGGTTAAAAGGTTTTTTACTAAACATAGCTAAGAACTACCGTAAGAAAACTTGCTTTCAGTTAGAAATAGTTCTATCCGTTGGAGAACTACGATTCCACAGACACACAGACAGACTTGGTGTCAAACTTATAATTTATAAATAACACCTTTTTTTGCCAGGCGGCAAAAAATAGGCGCGCTAAATCGTTTTTTAATATCCTCTATGAGAAATGTAAATACAGCTAATTAAATAGAACCTTCAAAATATATGTACGGTACGCTTCAAAAATAGAGCCATACATAATCTCTCAAACTGATTGTATGAGAAATTATTGATTTCTTTTTACTTCCTTTAGTCTGAACGACTTAAAGATAGAGACAATTTTTTTTTCAAAATACTTAAGCCACTAAACATTTCCTTCTGTATTAAATATATACTTAGCTTTTTCATATTAAATTATCTCAGCTTTCTTAATAAACGTTAATACTTTTCTTCATACTCACTCCTAAACAAAAGTACAAGCCGTTTGCCGGACCACGTGGTAAAACCTTAGCTCCATAAATAAACATAGTCAGTGTAAGTACTTACATTAGGTAAGGCACGCGAGCTTTTTGTATAAAGACCGAATGTGCCATTTTTGAAACGCTGACTCAGTTAACGTATAGTTTTTTCCATACAAAATACCGTTTAGTGTCTCGGCGTATCAAAAATGGATCCGCGCGTCGTGTCATTGACCTGGCCCTTGCTGAAAATTTTATCTAAATAAGTTCAATAGTTGAAACGTTAAGTGGTAACAAACAAACAAATAAATATACAAACTCACTACTCTCTTAACTTTTATCCTATAAAGCGCCGCTTGGTCTCCGATACATACCTGTAAAGAAAAGAAAATATGAATTAATATTCCTTGAAGTAATTAATACAGAATTAGCTTTAGTAAAAAAAAACAAGTTTTTTTTGTTGTTCAACAAGGACAATGAGAACATTTGTGACGGTACATTCTTGTAATATTTATTATAAAGTTTAAATGCAATTTACATATTATGCAAAACGTTTCATCTTATTAGTAAGATTTGCCCGTTCTTCCTTGTGTTACAGAAGTTGTTAAAAGTATATAAAGCGAATTACTTTATTCCAATTACGTAGTAATTACGCAAATCGCAGTAACATTAACTTGGGTTTACTTTGAACACAAAATAACAAGTATACGGAGGTGTATGACAATTGCATCTTTCTCTTTTCCAAGCGGATTCCTGGTAGCTTCCTTAGTTTTGTGGCTTTAGATATCCTCGGCATTATTGTTTGTGACTTTATTTATTTCTAATGCTCATGTATATACATGTGGAATACTGTCAATTTTTACTACATAGCTACGAAAAGTAGCTATTAAATTTTACTTAACTTGAGTGGTCATTTGTGCTTACCAAGATGACTACTTTGACGTCGTAAATTAATCATCAGACTTTTCTTGACGCCAAGCTTACATTTCTTGAACACAGTATTAACTGTGTCTACAGTCGCCAATGTTTACATTTGAACCAAATTTCATGATTTGCCTGGATTTTGGTGTTGATAATAAACGATATAATTCTTCTTAGGGGAAACTGTTAACACTAAGCCTGGCCTGGGTCTTACAGCTCTGGACTCTATCTACCCCGTCATAGATAACGACGTGATAATGTATCTGTATAAAGCTGTTTAGTATGATGGATTGATTCTACCTTTAAATAACCTATAATATTATTAAAACTAAAATAACTAACTACACTTAGTAAAACCTCGTTTAAAATATTTAATATTTAAAATAACCTCAGAATATTTTGGTTAGACGTCCGTCAGAGTAGAAAAAGTAAGCAATGTCTTAATGTACAGCTCACATTACACATAGAGCTACATCTGTCACAAACTTTAATCTGTGCCCTAACCACATTGCTCCCCGCGGCTCGGAATTTACGAAAATAACCGAAGTTGTTAGTTTTGTAATTAGATGTAATGGCTAGGTTTAGAATGTACTAATGCAGAGTTTATTTCCTTGAAACTTTAATGCCCGACTTAGATGGCAACACTGACGAAATAGCACACCTAAAAGGGCTTAATTAAGTACAACCAAGGCTTTTCAGGTCAGTTCCTATTTCATATTTTCTATTTGCTTAAGGTGAACTTTTAGACTAAAGTAGAGGAGTTTATGTTTTAATAAGTTTTATTATAAATACATTTTCTTATTTAGAGACACACGGTAAACCCTTAATTTATAATTAATATCATATTATTCCCTGGTTTTTAGGGTTCCGTACCCAAAGGGTAAAAACGGGACCCTATTACAAAGACTTCGCTGTCTGTCCGTCTGTCCGTCTGTCTGTCACCAGGCTGAACCGCGATAGCCAGACAGTTGAAATTTTCACAAATTATGTATTTCTGTTGCTGCTATAACAACAAATACCAAAAACAAAATAAAATAAATATTTAAGGGGGGCTTCCATACAACAAACGTGATTTTTTTGTCCAATATCAATAATGGCAACAGGTAGGCACTTGAAATATTCAAAAAATACGCAGTTGTATTTTTATTTTAATAATAAATAAATAAAATATTTAAGGGGGGCCCCATACAAAAAACTTGAATTTTATAGATAATAGTACGGAACCCTTCGTGCGCGAGTCCGACTCACACTTGGCCGGTTGTTTTGCTACTCTTATCAATGTACCCTTCTTCCAGTAGGAATAATGTTTTTTCATAAGAAGTAACTATGGTTTCCTATCCTATTCTCAACACTTCTTCATTGTTCAGGTAAATATAATCGTCATTATGATTATAATAACCACAATAACCCTACGATTTTCAAAATAACCGATTGTATTGTAAGCGACCTGCATTCAGATAGCCGACCGATCTAAACTATATTACTTACTAGGGAAATTAAAATACATGTCCAAGAACGAGTCGGACTCGCACATAAAGGATTCTGTACCATTGTCTATAAAAAATCACTTTCATTGTATGGGAGTCTCACTTAAATATTTATTTTATTCTGTTTTCAGTAAATATTTGTTATGGCAACAGAAATACATCATCTTTTAAAAATTCCAATTGTCTCGCTATCATGTTTCATGAGACACAACCTAATGACAATCAGACAGCGGATTCTTAATAATAGGGTCCCGTTTTTACCCTTTGGGTACGGAACCCCGAAAGCGTTTATTTACCATAACACTTAACCGCTGAACCGATTTCCATCCAACATAGCTAAAACTAATCTCGATCAAAATTAGCCCATTCGTTTAGGCGCTACGATGCCTCAGATAGACACACAGTCACACAGCCACACAGAGACACAGACATGTCAAACTTACAGGTACCTCTCTTGTTTTATAAACTTTATTGCACAAAACAGTGTACGAATGGCGAACTTAACGCTATATGACGTCCTCTGCTAGTCAGCGAAGAAGAGAAATAATTTTGGGTAGTGCGACAGAATGTAAGACCTATATGTACATATATAGAACTTGTACGTCGGGGTTGAAAACCGCCAATCCGGAGGTCCTGGGTTCGATCCCCAGCCAGGGCAAGTTGGAAAATTGCCTTTTTCAAATTGTCCTGGGTCTTGGATGTTTATCTATATATGTATTTGTTATAAAATATAGTATCGTTGAGTTAGTATCCCATAACACAAGTCTCGAACTTACTTTGGGGCTAGCTCAATCAGTGTAATTTGTCCCTATATATTTATTTATTAAAAAAAAAGGTTTCACCGAAAATGTGACCTACTGCAACACCACGTCGTCAATTAAAACTGTTTTACTAAACAAAACTGTGTTAATACGCTCGGCATAGCTCAATAACAGTTATTTACCTCATGATGTGTGAGCAATCGCCATGATACCATTTACCGCGTTCTGCACTTCTGTCGCGCATTTAGTCATGAAGCGTTCTTACCTCGTACCATTACCACACTTGTTGGTTAATCAGCTCGTAGCTAAAATAGCATTTAATTAGTTTAATAACTATAGTGACATTTAGACTTAGTCTCGATTTTTAATAGGTACATAAATTAATAAATAAAAGTTGGAGGATTTTTTTCTCAGTCATCTCTTTATTAACGCATTTACTATTATAATATAACTTACATAATTATACTCTTAACTCATTCAAAGTCACTAAAATTTATTTAATTTGGACATGGGATAAAGGGTTACCAGTGGTATCACGAGTTTCCCGTTTTGAATCGACCTTTTAAACGGTCAAGGGTTTGTCGAGATGGTGACAGAAGCCAACTTAAGCTGCCATAATATTGTGGTAAAAAGGGCACTTTTTTGACAACAATGACAGTTAACTTGTCAACTGTCATAAAGCATTATTATTTATACGTCAAACGAGAAGGGCAATAAAAAATGGCGGCGCTGTTTAACATGACAAATATATTTATTTTTTATAATTAATTGGCTGGACCCAAAAAACTGATATTTATTTAATAATAATAGGAATATTGTTCCTAAACCTGGATAAATTTTCAGGAGTTTATAAAATTGTCATTTCTTCCATTATCTATATATAATAGCGACAAAAGTTACCAAATAACACAGTGATCAACTACCTCAGATCTACGACCAAAGTATCTACAGATCTTCTTTAGAACTATAAATTGAACATTAACATTAGCTTTTCAAACAAGTTTTCTCGCAGTTTCTAAAGAAAAAAGAGCCGCTATATCGGTCAACGAGTGGAAATCTTCTAGAGTCCTCTTTAGGCCTATACAGTTTCTAGCCATTAGTCTAAACTGGATTGTTTCATATAGCCATGTGAGCCGAGTGCTACTTTCACAGGTTAGAAAATGACACTCATCATTTTTCTAAGTAATTACGAAGTTATCGTTACCAACAAGATATTTTGTGGATATCTAATGTATCCTGCTCTGTTGTTTCCGTAAATATAAATGGAATTTTATCTCGGTATAATAATTTGTAACCAGACTGTGCCCATAGAGATAGTAATGATTAGCTCCTGTAAACGGTGTTAATTTCCGGAAAACTCAGCCCATTAGATAATAAATCGAACCACGGGCTATACTAGATCACTATCCTATTCCTACTAATACTAGTAGTTCGCCACGAACTTAGACCTCGCGAATATTATTCCAAAGGGAGTGCCTCCGCTGCCGGCGCTGGTTGTCGAATTGGCTGCCGGCGCAGGTATAACATGTCCGTAGTAAGATATGCATTTTTAAGAAAGTTGTTTAGTAACCCGGACTGAATTCACCCTTAAATAGTTTCAGTATATTTTGTAAGAAGATTTGTATTGTATATCCGTCACGGCTCAGTCAGCTAGACTTCGCGCGCGAGTCATCCTAAACCCGTTTAAGTATAACGTATTAAAAAGTTGTTCAGACAAAAAAGTTGTTCAAATAAAAAAATTGCGTTTTTATAATAGCAACAAAAAAGTCTAATGACATTTTTGAAAATATTTGGTAATGGCGAATATATAACACTTTTAAAATTTTAAGCCCCCATATTTCCGCCATTTTGAAAAATTTCGAAAAACTGGCTCGACAAAAAATAATCTATTTAGTTGCTGAATCTGCTTACAGAATTTCATGAGAATCGGCTAAGAACTGCGACCTGTAGGCGAGAACAGACAGACAGACAGACAGACAGACAGGCAGACAGACGGACAAAAGAATTTTTGGCTAATCTCGAAACTGAGACGCTTCGCTCGCTCGGTCAATTATAAATGCGAAACTGAGTTTGTATATTTGTTTGTTTATTTGATACAACTTCACGCTTCAACCACTGAACTTATTTAGATGAAATTTGATATGGATATAATTTAATACCCAGGCCCAGGGAAGGACATAGGATAGTTTTTGACGTGACAACGTCTTAAATTAGGTTGCGGCTGGGAGTCACTTATGAAAAAGTGTAACGCTCGGTAACGTTACGATGAGTCACCGAACGAGAGAGAGGCCCGCCGAATGCCTTGCGTCTCTCTCCCACTCAACTATGATCGCGTTGTCACGTAAAACTTTCGCCCGTATACCGACTTTACAGGCAACCAATTTTTAACCCAAAATTCCCTCGAGGAGCGAAGCTCACAGGCAGCTAGTAGTATATAATCTATAGGTACATATAATAAAAGAGTAAAAATATTTTGTCTGTTCATTTAGTATTTTTGACTGAAATTGATAGAGGGACACATAAAAAGAAAATTAGAAAGCAAAAAGATTAATAAAGTTTTTTGTCTGTCTGTATTTTGCTTATCTCCAGATATACTGGACGGATTCAAATAAAACTTTTTTTTGTTATATAGCTGCTAAGCCTAAGCAACATATGGGGAATAATTGATTGTGGAAAGTGGAACACCTGATGCAAAACCATAATACATACGTACATACTTATTATCACGTCTTTATCCCTAATGGTCCAGCTAAACTATAAGAAATATAAAAATGACGCCTTAGCAAAAGTTGGTCAGCCTGATAAGCATTTTCAGGAGTCATAAAGTCCACGCGAACATAAAAAAGTATTAAATTAGTAACCTGTGGACTAGCAACTAATCCATTAGTAGATAATGTAAGCCATTTCATCACACGATCCTTACCCGTGTCACTGCGGCGAAAGATCGCGATCCCAACAACAATGGTAGCGTATGATTTGATTACTTTTACTTGTTGCTACATAACATGAGAAGCTTAGAAGTTAACAGATGTGTTGAGTTTTCATTACCATTTTCGATACCATTAAAAGACAAAAAAATAACTTAGAATGTACTATCTGCTTGTCTTTTATTGCAGATCGTAAAAGCCGATCGAGGGAATAGGCTTTTGCCTATCTATATCTATATATATTTTGTAAATCATGTTAATAGGCGATGCGGCTAGCAACCCATCACTATATTGATTGCTTTTGCGCATTTTCTCGCCCAACATCACGCTAAAATTGGCTTTTGAGTCGTGCGGCCCTGGGCTCTGTCTGCTTAGAGCCAAAATGTCACATTAAGAATAAGGACGTAATAGTATGTATGCATGTATGTATGTTAGTATAAGAACATAACAGATACTACATAGATTACTATTTAATTTATAATTAGGTTATATCAATTCTGTGACATCGGCCGTAGATAAATGCTTCGTCTTATTATTATTTCATGATTTGTGTCCGAATGAAATCATACTTACAAACGATTAATTTTAGGATATTTATAGGCATAAATTTAAAAATAGTTTAAAAAATATTTGCTCGTTGATGTCTTTTCTTCGGGTCGCAATTTTTTTAAATAATTTCTTACCCACGAATATTATACATGTAACGTTAGTATGTATATATTTGTTTGTGAAATGTCTACATTTTCTTTCTTATCATAGAATGCGTGTCGCGAACGAAGACGTGGGCAAAAGCCATGCAAAAGCCAGAAAAGTCTATTTGATTCTGAGTTTCTTGGCAAAGATTCATCAGCTCGTAAGAAAACATTCTCATTATTATAACAGTATTGTACTTACATCGGTATCTCACGATAAACATAACAAAGAAACAGTACCATCCATTTATATACATTTAAGAAAATCATATGTTTTAGATAAGCAACTGCTCAGGTGTACCTAAGTCACATAGTTTCTATACAAAAAAACATATAAAAGAAAGAGTGAAAAAACGAGAAAGAGTGAAAAAACGGGTTGCACTCTGGGAGTGGCGGTAAAAGTGAAAACTTGAATATTAACGTTGTGCATTTTTGATATTTCGGAATGGTTAGGGAATAATTTTGCACAAATTGCTTTAATTATCAGTATAAAATATTTCAAATCTTTTCTGAACCACAGTCTGTCACAAATGTCACAAGCATGACCAAATTCATTTTCAACAAAATCATTTTCAAATACACAGCAGTATGGCCACTACACAGACGGTCGAGCCATCAGCTGTCACCATCCATGGATGCGCGTAGCACGCTGTAACATAAACTCACACGAACATTCGCGCAAGCGCCCTGCGCCGTCTTACGAATTTTCGATCAGGCCACGTGTCCTGACGCGAGTTTAATATTTTTTACCCATTCCAAAAAAAGTGCACAGCGCCGCTAAAGAAGTTTTCACTTCAAAAATTGCAATAGGCTATGCTAAACTAATATATGTGAACCAAAATGGGCCAAGGGCTACGCGCAATGTAGGGTTCCGTAGTTACGAATGCCGACTTTGAGTTCACGCCACTAAAAACGTCTAGAAACTAATTTTCTAGTAAATTTTAAATGTTCCTTGTTTACTGCGGAACTCTAAAAAGTGGCCACTTTGGGCGGAAACCCAAGATAAATCTAGCCCGACTACTAAGAAGTCTTAGAACGAATAGTTTCAACGGTTGTCCATCAATTTATTTAAAATACTACCAATAAATATTCAAAAGTGCAGAATTATCATTCACTATGTTCCAACAAGTCAAATCAGATACTTTTTCTAAACGTCAAAACAAATATTTTCTATGGATTTTGTATGAACTACAGGCAGATAAAGTCTAAAAAAAAGCAAAAAAAAACTGATATTAAGAGAGCTATTTGACTCCAAGAAACTATGATGTCATCTGCCTGTATTTCATACAAATCTAATAGATATTTATCTTTATCTTTGTGATTAGGAATAATTAAGTTTATTTAAGGAAATAAGAAGGATAAAAAAAATACATATTTACAAAGAGATATTGTTCTTACGTTTAGAAAAAAGTATCTGATTTGACTTGTTGGAAAATAGCGGATTGCCGGCCTGTCTATTTCAAATGACAGTACCACTGACTGTCCTACTGAACGTCGTGAACGTCGAAAGTTAAAAAATCGATGTACTGTATCCAGAAAGCACTGGCCACTGGGCAGCACTCTCTGATATTTAGTACGTAATCAAGGGCAGGTTTATGCAACAAAAAGCCCGAATCAATTCGCGCCGCCGCGGCCTCGACCGGCGAATCTCCTCATTTTCACAAACATTACCATTGTGATAACTTAGTCAATCAACTACGCGTTATTATCTATGTCCGTCCGATTTTCTCCGGCCATTTGGTTATTGTCTATGTCCGTCCGATTTTCTTCGGCCATTTGTTTTGTTTTTGGGTCTTTGCTCAATGTTTGTATTCAAATGGATATTGGCTAATTCCGGTGTTCTCTTACGGCCTCGAAGACCTTCCGTGGATGTCGTAGAAGGCGACTTAGGAAATATAAACAAAGATTATAAACATCAATGATACCTCTCTAACCCTGGCCAGCGCGAAGAGTGTAGGCCAAATCCTCTGGCTGCTCTGGCCAAGTATGGCTTTGGTAGTACAGAAAGGTTGACGATGATTTTATGAAAAATGTTATTTACAGATTTTCTTAGATGTGAGACAGTATTTGTATTTATTAACATTAAGTTAACGTTGCCTATATCAAATTATTTACGTACAGCTAAGTTTAGTGCAGTTTCGTAGATGCAAAGACATAAGAAGCGGCATCAAACTACATTGCAGCATGTTTACTATTGAGACCATAATTTTTAAAAGGGAGACTTTTAGTCAAAAGCACAGACAGAATTAATATGAGTATTACATACAGAACGGAATCTTCTAAGGTCCCGCGCAATATGCGTCCCCGTCTCCCGTCCCCGCACCTCTCCCCCGTTCTGGCCTTGTGCTCAGTGGTCGGCTGCGGACGCCTGTGGTGCGACTTTTCAAACGCGGAGTCACTAAACGAACGGTTTTTGTATGGAAAAACCACTCGTTTAGGTGACTCCGCGTTTCAAAAATCGCACTTCTGGCCGCCTCGACAAGGCGAGAAAAGACGGGGAAAGGGTACGCTTATAGCGCAGGACCTTAGGTGATTCCGTTCTGTATATAATACTTTTAATCTGTGTCAAAAGTCTTATTGATTCTTTATAAGAAAAATTACCATTGATTTTGACGCCACGGGTGGCCACTTCCGCAATGCCTATTGACGATGACTACGCCATATCGAAGACCTTGGGATTTGGCCGACATCTGGTCAAAGGCGAAACTAGTCGTGCGTTGCAGGGCCTCGGATAGCAGCGACTTTTAAATATATTTTTTACTCAGACACCGGCCATTTTGTTTAGGTAGGTAACTACGTCATTTTAGACTACCTCTGTGGCGTAGTAGTCACCATGTTAGTCCACCACCTAGACGTTCCGGGTTCGATCTCCGGTCAGGGCAAGTTGGAAAATGGCCTTTTTCAAATTGTCCTGTGTCTTGGATGCTTATCTTTATATGTATTTGTTATAAAATATAGTATCGTTGAGTTAATATCCCAAAACACAAGTCAAGAACTTACTTTGGGGCTATCTCAATCAGTATTATTTTCCCCTATATATTTAAAAATATTTATTTATTTATTTATTGAGCTATAAATATTTACATGACCTAGATTTTCTGTTTTGAGCAGACTTCAAAAAAGGAGGAGATTGTTACAATTAAGTTTTGATGGATCTGTTACACTTAGTACGTATAGTACAATGTATACGAGGTATTTCAGAAAGGTGAACTGACATTTAAGGGCATGCGCAGTCCGTGATATTGGGCCAGGTTACAAGAAAAAGAAATTTAGATTAGATTTTTTATATGTAATGGTACGGAACCCAATGTGCGCTAGTCTGACTCGCACTTTATGCCGGCCGGTTATTTTAATTTACCTGACAAACTTGTTATTCAATCAATTTTATTAATATTGATAGATACAAAGACCGTTGGCCTTTTTTGCCATTTTTTTATAAATAAATATATAGGGACAAATCACACAGATTGAGCTAGCCCCAAAGGGAGTTCGAGACTTGTGTTACGGGATACTAACTCAACGATACCATATTTTATAACAAATACGTATTTATATAAACATCCAAGACCAGGACAACTTAAAAAAGACTTTAATAACATATCCTGAATTCCTGAGTCATGTACAAAAAAGGTACAAGTAACATCAAGTCATGTCAAACGACTTACAAATGCAGTGTAATCTATTTCCAATGTCATGTTCGTGTATTGTATGTATGTATGTATTGTTGTAGATACATACGGAACGTTTCCTTCCGTGTGTGGTTCAATGCTGCATGCAATATTGTTGCAAGTTGCAAGCAACCAATTTATAAAAGTGGAAGGGACATACACGTAATAAATCGAACCATGGGCTTTGTATAGCCCATGGTTCGATTAATTATTCACTAAACTTTAGTATATCATCATCATCATTAGGTCTTTTGGTCTCCACTGCAGGAGCACCACCCTCTCTGTACTACCAGAACCATACTTAGCCGCTGGCCAGACGGGTTGGAGAGGTCTCATTGATGTTTATAAGCTTTGTTTAGCTTGTAATTCCTAAGTCGCCTTCTACGACATCCACGGGAGGACTTGGAGTGGCCCTATTCTATTCTTTAGTATAATGATAATAATATAACAGTTAAAACCAAAAAAAAATCGACATTCCTATACAAATTGCCCGGGTGACTGCACTCCATAGTACGTAAATGCCGATTTTTTAAAAATTTTGTCTGTGTTTAATATCATTTTACTATAGTAATCTAGTATAGCCCGTTGTTTGATTTATTACGTGTTTTTCCCTTCCAGGTTGTATGTTCTTGTTCTAACAATAATTTCAAAAGCTACCCTAAAGTTGAGAAATCATAATCGAGACGAGTTTTAAACCTGGATTCCAGTAAGTTCAAGTTAAAAAAACCTGTATCAAATGCTCCATTAATGTAGTTATTATATCTTGGAGAAGTCAGCTAAGGCAGAAGTGTCGCCCTTAATTTGAAACAAATTGTTCGTAATGTGGTGATAATTAATGCAAACTGTTGGGCATAAGATAGATCTTACAAATGATTTTATGAACAATCGTTGATTCTGAGATTGTAATCAAGTTAGCCCGTCTAGTGTTATCATCATCATCATCATTTCAGCCGCATAACGTCCACTGCTGGACATAGGCCTCTCCTCTCTAGTGTTATAAGTTTTCATAATTAAAAACGGACTTTAGCCCCAAATTAAACCTGACAAGTATACCCTTTCAAACAAAAAACAAATTTTCCAAATTGGTCTAGGCGTCTTCGAATAATCAGTGAACATACATAAAAAAGATCGCGGCGTATTGGTATCCTCCTCTGTTTTGAAAGTCGGTTAAAATTAGTTTTCGTTTTGCAAGTTTCAGTGTCATAGACTATACCGATATTCCACTAATTTAGCTAGTGGTTAAAGACTACAATCTAATATTGTTTCTTAATAGATTTCTTTCAATAAAGATCTCTCACTCCAATGCAGTATTGTATGAAAGTAAGGTGACAATTATCTCCATTACTAGGCAATATTCGAGAACTCTCTCTTTCGACAACGGTGAAAACTATAGTTTTCTAGAAATCTTGCTGTTTTGTATGTGTTTGTATAGTTTAAATATGTCTCTTAATACATGCGAGTCATCGAACAATATGTTAACACTTTAGCTGCTAAATATTTATGTAAGAAAGTCATGTACTTATTTTCTACTTAGCATTTGCACTATGTAAAATACTTAGGTATACATAGAAAGAGAGAAAGAAAGAAAGAAAAGAAAATACGTTTATTTTGTAGAAATAAACATAATTTGACACACTTACGGCATAATTCTGTCTATTTAAGAGCTTGCTCCTTTCTTGTGTTCTATTGAGGTTTAGATATGTTGACACACTTTTGGCATATTCTTCTCTATTTAAAAGCTTGCTTATGTCTTGTTTACTATTGCAATCCAGTAGAGCTTTAATCGTTATTAAATGATGTCATTTAAATTCAGCTTTTATAAGTACGCTTTAAGTCTGCATAACTAAATTTAGTACTTAGTAATACAGTCTACTTTTATGTGACAAAATAGGTTTCCCTATGCAAAGTTCTACTCCCTTTTTCATTCCCTCAAAGGATGATATTTGTTTTTTTCCTGGTCTCACGTTTCCCTATACAAAGTTCCACTCCCTTTTTCATTCCTTCAAAGTATGATTTTTTTTTCCTGTTCTCAAACTATATCCATACCAAATTTCATCAAAATCAGTTTAGTAGTTCAAGCGTGAATAGGTGACAGACAGAGTTACTTTCGCATTTATATATTAGTAAGGATAATACGCAATAAATTGGTACAAAAACAATTAATATCTCAATAAAAAACAAAATAATTATCTCGAACATATCACGAAAGTAATGAATTCGCGGAAAAAAAGATAAGATTAAAATATTAAAATATTAATTATTACCCTATTACATACAAACAACGTATTTGCCAATAATCTAGATTACAAATTACAACAAAAACAATACGTCGAAATCGATATATTTTACAAATTGTTTACAACCATATCTGGGACCCAAACTAACTCGATTTGAATTACTTATCGATGTAAGTATTTACCCAATTACTTCATTATTTCGAGAATACTATTTTTGGCAGGCAGATAAGTTGTTATCATGTGGATTAAATTTAAACTAGGTATTAATAACAGGAAGCTCTGAGTCATCGGACTTACCTTGCGTGCAATTTTATTGCATTTGATAAGCAAAAATTACATTTACCGTTACCTAGGTATTTTAATTTTGTAAGTATTTGAAGAAACAACCCTGTGAGGTGATTGTGTTTTTATAATTACATTTCCTTTTTTAACATTTCTATAATATAGGAACTATCTTACATCAATCTTCCATGCTGGTCTAGGAGAAAAGAAAAAACTTAGGATGTACCAGCTGCTTTTCTTCCCGCGCAGATCGTAAAAGCCGATCGAGGGAATGGGCGAGATTTGAATCATGGTAATAGGTAATGCGGCTAGCAACCCATCACTATTTTGATTTCTTTTCCATTTTAATGCCCACCTTCACGCTAAGCGTGGCCTTTCGGTCTTGCGGCCCTGGGCTCTGTCTGCCCCATCAGGGATATAGACGTGAAAATGTATCTGTGTCGGTCTTACATTTACACAGGGGTAGGCAGAGATTATAGTCCTCCACTGCTACGTTCCTGACGTACCTCTTTTGATTCACCTAATGAACACTCATCAATTTAAATAATTAAAACAAATGTAACATAGACATTGACATCTGACAATCCTAGACGAACTTCAAGAGGTCAACACTCGCTAATTCGATTCAAATGATGCTTTCACCGACAACCGGCACCGGCGTCATTACGTGTGGTCGACATAATGCGTGTAACATTGCGAATCAATGCGCAGGCGCTGGTTCCTTTCCAACGCTGTGGTTCATTATTGAATTATGTGACACAAGTTTTTGTGCAATGCTATAATTACTTAAGTTGACGATTAGCTTGATTATAGCTTTCCTCTCTCACGGATGTCGTAAAAACTGTTAAGGGAAGGTTTAGGTAACAGCTAAAGGGGAAGCAGAGTCATGTGCATAGAGTACTGTAATATAACTGAAATATAGATTGAGGTAAAAGAGGGTAAGAACTTAAACTCAATACGTTTCTGAAACTCCATACATAAGTCTCACAACCACACATACTACATTCATTCATACACGTCCACGTGTGAGTAAAACGTAGGGCTACTCTAGCCCGACACATTGACTGTCTTATGCTGTCTTTCATTAACATTATTGTATGTTAGTGGTCAACTATATCAGATTGATAGCAAAAATGAACACAAAAAAACATAACCGGGTAAATAGCTTCATAATCCACCTAAATTAAGGGGCTACCTGAATTTTCCGGGGTCCAGTGGCGCCCCCATTTGAAATAAATCAGTAGAAAGGAAACGGTGATATCATTCAAAATTTTATTTTGACCAAACCCTAGATAACTCTTTTAACTATTTTACGAACTACTGTTTATGATTTAAAGTGAGAACGTGAAGCTTTTGTACGCGCATTAGCCAAAAACGGCCACTTTTAGCTAATGTGCGTAGAAAAGCTTCATCTTTTCATATTAAATTATAAACAATAGTTCATAAAATAGTTAAAAGGATTATGTAGGGTTTGGTCAAGACAGAATTTTAAATGATATCACCGTTTACTTTCAAATGATTTATTTAAAATGGGGGCGCCACTGGACCCCGGAAAATTCAGGTATGGCCTTAAGTAAACGTCAGACAAGCCAAGAAGATAAGCAAGTCGGCCGTGCTCACTCGATGATTAATCGTGTGGATCGGGATCGATCAATTATCGTTTGTTTGTTCTAGCTGCTGATAACGGAAGCGGGTCACACGGATTACGAGATGGTTAACAGAGATTAATGCTATCGGGAATCGAATCGGAACTACATTTTATTGATTGGTTTATATTGCACTGCGATGTTTGGAACAATATCTAAATTGTAAATATGTAATTTTATGACGTCACAGTTGGTTGAGCATGATCGCTTACGGTACAAATCTGAGAGTCGGTAAGTTTGATTCTAAATAAATAAATAAATTTAAATATATAGGGAAAAATTACACTGATTGAGCTAGCCCCAAAGTAAGTTCGAGACTTGTGTTATGGGATATTAACTCAACGATACTATATTTTGTAACAAATACATACTTATATATAGATAAACATCCAAGACCCAGGACAATTTTAAAAAGGCCATTTTGCAACTTGCCCTGACCGGGGATCGAACCCGGAAGTTCTGAGTAGTGGACTAGCATGGTGACCACATCCCCCACGGATCTCGACATAGGACACTTTGACAACTGCAAGGCTCCACCAATAAACCTCTAAGATCTAAGATCTTCTAAAATCATCTATTAGCATTGCCAAGCTATGTATAACTTAACGTCATAACCTGATAAATAAATAATAATAAATATATAGGGACAAATTACACTGATTGAGGCCCTAAGGTAAGTTCGAGACTTGTGTTATAGGATACTAACTCAACGATACTATATTTTATAACAAATACATATATAGATAAACATTCAAGACCCAGGAAAAATTGAAAAAGGCCATTTTCCAACTTGCCCTGGCTGGGGATCAAACCCAGGACCTCCGGGTTGGCGGTCTAGCGTGTTGACCATTACGCCATGGAGGTCGTCATGATGACTGATGGTATAAGTAAAGAACATTATTTAATTATATTGAACTGAAAACGAAGCGACATCAATTATTCATTTATAAAGAAATAGCTGATTGATATATACCACAGACGGTAAAAACACTATCAGCATATTATAATTTGATGAACATCGCGTAGGTAAACAAGAAAAAATGTGTTGCTTTGTAATTACACTGCGTAAGCCACAGGATTGCGTAACGAAACACAACATAATGTGTTCGTAAAACGCACTGCACATTACGATTATGAAGCGCAGTCACAAAATATTGACAGTACAGACATTAAACTTCTCACAGTCAATTTAAGCACAAACGTTCAAAACGGAGGCTCATTCTCACCCGCGAGATGACGTTCCTGAGTATCCCCCGCCAATTAGTATAATGAATACTATAATGACAGACAGAATAAGACTAAAAATATACTGAATCTATTTACGTACGACGAGTACGGGCTGAGGATGTTAAAGGAAATACAGTAATGTTCATTGACATTTATATTTTTAAGACAGTTGGATAAATATGCGTATAGATTTGTCGCTTGATGCTCTCTGGAAGCAATCAAAGGACCTACATCAACGTGTGATTGAATAGTTAGGGTAG